>OY987300.1:51286627-52777489 GCA_963920635.1 Pseudeuparius sepicola | reverse complement strand
TTTTGACGACATTTTGTTCCAGCTTCCAATGGATAATTGGAGGTAAGTTTTCTAAATGTTGCATAAATACACATAACCTTACTTCTTACTTTTAAGTAGATTGTTAATTTAGTAGGTGGCTAAAAATAACTATGTCATTTTAAAAGGACGGTAGGTTTATATACTACTTTCGATTGTTTTGCTTTTGTTTTTTCAGTTTTTGTAAAAAGCCCCTTACTTTAGCTGAATTACTTGAAGAAATTGAACAAGACTACGACGCAGATATTCCAGACAGTATAACAATTTTTCCACCAATTTGACCGGATCTCAGCTAAGAGCTGAATGTCGTAAATGTAGCTTCTAATGCTTTATCGGTATTTCCGCTAAACAAGATAAAAAGATTCTCTCAATCCGATAAAAAACATATTTAGGTATGTAGATCAGCCAAAACTTATAAAATTCTGCAACGAAAATAAGGGAAGTGTAGATAAGGGAGACCAAAATCTTAATGAGTACTTATATATAGAGTCGCAATAAGAGGAAAGAAATGATATACCTACTTAGTGGAATATCACTAACGATGATCTTCGCGTCAGAATGGTTGACAATGGAAATTACATTGTCGACCATTGTGACGCAGGGATCATGGTTTGTGATATCTAATATACTCTCCATTATTTGCTCATTGCATAGATATGGCTATGCAAAACGATTGGCGTCTTTATAAAAGCAATGATGGCAAATTTGACCAATTGGAATTTCGAAGGTCGGTAGTGACAGAGTTAGAAACATACAAACGAATAACTAAAAAGGGTCCCTCAAAACCTCCCAAAAATGTATACGAATTTTCTCGCTATGACCAGATGGATCACTTAGTATTATAATACAACGAAAGTCAACGGCGTTGCTTTGTATGTTATAAAAAAGCCAATTTCATAAGCCGTAAATGTGATGTTAGTCTGCACACAGTTCACACAGTATCACAGTTTAATAATTGTTTAGAAAAGCAGTTCGCTAATTTTATGTTCTCCCTTTTTTTAAATAAAGTTTATATTTTTATAACCGTGTCTTATTCTAATCTAATAGTAGTATATAGCCCTACCGTCCTTTTAAAAGGACACTCTGTTTTGACTTAATCCAAAACTTCAAAAAATTTTAATAGTTATTTATGTACCAAAGCACTGAAATTCAACTTTTTATGACTCATGTGGAGTTTAGTTGCTGAGGCCTCTGGCCTAATCCCTAATCCCTAATATAGGGATTCTTGTTTAGCCAGATAGGTAGAGGAACCTAGGTATTTTGTCCACCATTTAATGGAGCATACTTGTTTATCGAAACCAGTAAGTGTGAGGTTGCTTTGTAACGCCAACCGGAGCCCGTGTGTTCAAATTCCGACATCTAAAATTAAAAAAAGAACAGACATATAGACTCTAGTTTACTATGGAAAAATCACATAAAAAAAATCACTCACCTTGCATAGTATTTTCGGTGGAAATGTCTGTAGAGCCGGTTCGACGTCTCCCGTTCTTAAGATCTCAACATTTTTGGTCGAAAAATACTTAAAATCTTCTTCTCCCAATATGGAATGTTCGTAGAGAGCATAGAGAGTAACGTTTACCTTGATACATCCCATTTTCACAACTTCTGCCTCAAGTTTTTGCTTTAAAAATGTGATGCAATCTTCAAGAAACGCTTTCGGTTCGATGTGAAGCAAATTGATTATTACTCCTGTCTGCACTCTACATTTAAATGCCGAAGCAATCTAAAAAAGAAAACAAAAGATAAGCTTAATTTTTAGGCAAAAAAAAAACACTACTTTCATACCTTTTTCCATACAATCCTTTCCGAAAGTTCATCCGATGTAGATTCTCGATTCGCTTGTCCTCTCCCGTCTCTCCTTCCTTCTCCCCCGCCACCTCCAGTAATAGCATTTTTACGACAAATTTGAACTTTGAACGACTTCAACTGACTCAAAATGTACTGCAACCTCCTCTTTCCCGATACTGCTAAATGTTCTTGCTTTAGTTTATTCGTTATTTCTAATATATACTTTTTTGAAATTTTAATAAATGCATCTATATACGACTGTGTAGAAGCTTTTTTGAAGTTCTCTTTCGATTTCATCAAAATTTCTTCGAAAATGTCCATTATCCTACGTAATTGAAGCTGTCCTTAATGATCATCTACTTAATGTTTGACAAATTCAAACATATTGGCAGGCTACGACTGATTTGGTAGTCTTTTTCTACCCAAAAATTTTATAGAACACCCTGCTCCTCCCAGCAGCTGTTTTTGGAGCTCTTCCGTCAATTGGCCCGATAATCTCTTTGGCAGAAATAGCAGTCCTTGTTCCAGCTCGGCGACTATGCAGTCTCCGTATCGAGTTTTCTTCTCTATAAAATTCGAAATTTTGTAGAGCTTATCTATCCCCATGTCTTTCACATCTACTTTTCGCTGATACAACGGGCCGTGTTGTTAAGTTGTTCCATTGTTGCGAGCAGGGTGAGTAGGTATATGTAGCGAAGCCGACGCGACGTTTGAAAAAAGGAGAAAAATTCTTAAGCGCGCACTTTCGAACTCTCGACTGTATAATAACTAATAAAGCGAAGCCAGCGAGTGTCACTTACCCCAGGGAAAAATTGCAATAGTAATGAAAAAACACGTCTGTCCGCGGAAATTTTGCAATATTGCAAACTTGCAATAATCGAGTAAATTAAACATCTATACAGTATTGAATTATAGGTACTTAAAATTATTATTTTAGTTTGGGAAAAAGTTAATTAATATTTTAAATATTTTCCACCCCTCCGACATGACAGTATAGGCAAGTATGTTCAAGAAAATATATATACAGACGATGATTGCAATAATTACACCTTTTTTGAAAATTTTGCTCGTAATCGTCAATATAAGTCGTCCAATGAGTCGAAATTTTGTAGAAGTTTTCTTCGCCGTTTCGGTGCCTTCTCTAACAGTCCTCACAAAACACCTCCACATTGTTAGTTATGTAACTTTCAGCCACACAAATTCGCCTTATTGGACCATTAAAGTCAGCACAAATTTCCACATAATTTTCGTCGGTGCTCGAACTGCTCTCATACCCAGAATCCATTTTATTAGAATTTTTGATGAAAAAATATCAAATAAAATGCACGCGCCGTCTGTACGTAGTCTTAAGTTAGGTATGTAGGTATAGTATCGCGCCAAACTAGCTTAGCTACTAAGCGATTTTTGCAGAGAAACGTGGAATCCCCTCTCCTACTCTTGATTCGTACGACGAGGGGCTAATGTTCGATACAAAAGTAGGAAAATTACAAAACATTTCATAATTTTTCTATCGTACATTTTTGCAAATTTCCAATAAGCATTTTTGTTATAGACAGATCTAGACTAGCGAGATTAAATATGCTCCAGGAGAAAAAAAAACAATATGTTTTTTACCGTTTATTAAATCAACAATTTTACAACATAATCGAACAAAATATATGCGTATCTAATACTACAAGCGCAAATTTGTATTTCGTGGGCGCTGCAAACCGTCGAAACCTGTTGCTTTTCTAACTTCGGACAGTTTTGATCAAACTCCAGATTGATGATTTGTGGTACGGTTTTGCTCATAACTTTGAAACAGTTTTCGATAAAATCAGATTTTATACGTCCTTTGACATAAATCTCATCGACATTTTCTAACTCTTTACATAGGATTAAGCATACGTAGCGCTGATCGATTTCGCCGCTACTATAGTCTATTCCCAAGTGGCCGTAATAAATGTATCGAGCAGTTTTTCTGTCCGCACCACCCAATAAACGAAAAGGTATTTTCGGTTTAAACACATAATGCTTCATATCTGTCCCATCATAGATAGCCAGTTCTTTGGCCTGAAAATCGTTAGCATTGTAGCCCTGTACGTCCATCACCACAAACGTCATGCTTGAACTTCCTAAGAATACTGCCAAATTTCCCTACCGTGTTTTATAATTTATGTACGCTTTAATTGATTTATTTTTAAAACAGACTTCTAACTGTGCCTGTTAACGAGGTGTACTTCATCAGGCAATCGTGGATGATGAGACAGTAGGCTCGAGTCATCTACCTCCAAAAGGTCAAGAATGGACGAGCTAGAGGAGCGACAATCAAGAATAGAAATCATGCTGGAAAAGTTAGTAGAACAGCGTTCTCCAGAGGATTTAAGGGGTGCAGATATCCAATCAGAGAAAGCCCCTGGAACCTCCTGGGGATTTGATGAAGGATTTTCTTTTGCTCCTCAAATTAGAGAACAAGAGCCCTCCATTCCGTAGCCCTTACCGGAAATTAAAAAACAAGGTGTAAAATGTCAGAGATTGGGTGAAGCTAGCTGGAATAAAATCAGGTATGTCGACGTGCAAAAGAAACTTCAAGCGGGGAGTGTATTCAGCCCGTTGCAAGTGAATCCCCTTTTGAGGAACACCACCTCCAGGGGAAACACCCCTCGAATGTTGGAAAGGATGGATGCTACGTTTGGTGTGCTTTCCCATGGTCTTTTAATGCAAAGAAAAGCTTTCCAGGAAGCAGTTCTGGATTTAGCGAATACACACCCAAAATTTGGAGAAGATTTGAAAAGAAAATTTGCCGATACTGACTGTAGCTTTAAAGTGATCTCAGACGATTTGCTGCAATTTGTATGTGGAAGGAGAGCAGAGATTATTGAAGCGCGTCGTAAGCTCTATGAGCCTTCTAATAACATGCTTGCCGCTCAGGTTTTTACGGATATCCCGCCTTCTGAGACGCATTTGTTCGATGAGAGTCGCATTAAGGAGGCTTACTCCCACCAAGACATGAATGTCCGTACAGCTTTTAGAAGAAGAAGACCAATGAATTCCAATTACCCTAGATCATCGACGGCGTATGCAAACCATCCTAAATCGTCCAGAGCAGTCGGTACATTATCAACAAAACAGAGTTCTTATAAACCAAAAAAGAATACTTGCACGGCTAAATGCCTGGAGGACAAGAACAGAAGCTCTGGGGATTTTAGGAAAGAAAAATCTGCACAGGACAAGAAAAATAGATTTCGGCGTTTTTGACTCTCATATGAAAAGTGTTGCTTTCCGGGGAGGTCAATTAAAGAAATACAGTCTACAATGGAGAGCGGTAGGGGCTCCATCGAAATTGATAAAACTTTTAGAAGGTTACACAATTCCTTTCAAAAGGAGACCTCCCATAATTCCGTTCAACGCCAAAACCATTTCTCAGTTCAATACGCAGACATCCACCGCTTTAGATATAGAACTGGGTATATTGATAAATCAAGGTATCGTGAAGGAGTCGAAAGTAGCATCGGGTTTCCTTTCTACAATGTTTACGGTTCCAAAATTGGATGGGTCTTGTCGGTCAATTCTCAACTTGAAAAGACTCAACGAGTTCACCTGGGTGAAAGATTTCCATTTAATAAGCCATTACAAAGTACCGACTTTTCTTCAGGAAGACGACTTCCTGATAAAGATCGATCTATCACAAGCTTATTTCCACATTCCCGTAAAGGAGCACCACCAGAGATTCCTTGCTTTTGCCTACAGGGAGAAGATATACAATATGACATGCCTTCCATTCGGCTTAGCCACAGCTCCTCGTACCTTTGCCAGTCTTACAAATTGGGTAGCTGGTTATTTTCGAAGCCTGGTCATGAGAATAATAGTTTACCTCGACGATTTCCTGTTAGCAAATCAAGATCGTCAGGAATTACTGATGCAAGGAAGATAAGCAGTAAAAATTCTGGAGTTCTTGGGCTGGCAGGTGAATTACGAAAAATCGCACTTAGAACCAGCGTGTCAAATCGAATTCTTGTGTATAACATGGAACCCACGCAAAGACGAAAAATTTATTTCAAGAAACAAGCGAAAGAAGCTAAGAGTATGGATAGAAGAGGTATTAAATACAGGAAGATGGAGCTGGAAGAAGGCAAGGTCGATTCTCGGAGAGCTAAACTTTGTCGCGTTCGTAGTTCCATTGGGCCTATTGAGATGTCGTCGAATTCAAAGAGAAAGTCTTCGTTTACCAGAGCATTGCCCTCAAAAGCTGTTCAAAGTAAGAGATCAGGTTATTCAGGATCTGAATTGGTGGAAAAATTCAATAAGTTTGGCAACGTCCATTTTTCCTGGAAATCCGGATATATTTATCACAACAGACGCTTCAAACGAGGGCTGTGGATCTCAAGTAAACAACACCTATCACAGAGGATTCTGGCTAGAAAACCAAAAGAAGTGGCATATAAACAGAAAAGAGATGTTTGCCGTTCGACTGGCAATAGAAAGAAATATAGAAGAATTAAAGAACAAAAATGTGCTTATTCAATCAGACGACAAAACCGTAGTGTCTTACTTAAACAAGGAGGGGGGGACAAAGTCTTTAACCTTGCTTCAAGAAACCGAACATCTATTCAGGTTTGCACAGGAGGTGAATATAAATCTGACTGCCAGATTCATTCCCGGGATATACAACTCAATTGCGGACAGTCTCTCTCGAGACCAAATATTACCGGACTGGCACCTAAGGAAAAACGTATCATCGTCTATTTTCAAGATGTGGGGAACACCGACAATAGATCTGTTTGCCACACAAAGTTCTGCGGTTGTTCCGACCTATGTGGCACAGTCAATCCGAGATCCTCAAGCAACATTTGTAGATGCCTTCAGTCAGGATTGGAATTTCGAACTGGCATGGATCTTTCCGCCTCCGCCGCTAATGCCTCGAGTTTTGCAACACCTGAATTCGGCAAAAGGAATTTACATAGTGATAGCGCCCAAGTGGACGAAGGTCTTTTGGCTCCCAGACCTGAAGAAGAGGGCCATCGATCCTCCTTACCCCATTCAGAATCTTCGGGAGAACATTCTAGACATGAGCTCCGGTCAGCCACCGCCTCAGGTAGATCAACTTCATTTGGAGGCATGGAAAGTTCGGGGTGGCTTACTCACGTAAAAGATTGGCATAGTGAAGATATAGGTTTGTTACAATCTGCCTGGAGACCTTCTACCTTGAAGTCATACCAAGCGGCTTGGAAGAGTTGGTTAAAATGGGCAACTTCGAATGATATTTCAGTCCACAACCCGAGGGCTCAGAATGTTGCTATATACTTGAGTTACTTATATAAAATTAGGAAAATGTCATATAATACAATTTTAGTACACAAATCTGTGATAGCAATGTTTGCGGACCCTTTGAAGGGGTCATTTATAAGTAGTTACCCAATAGTTAGACAAATGCTAAAGGCGATTAGTGTTCAAAAACCAGTACAGACAAAATCGATATGGGATATTCGGGTTTTGATTCAGTGGTTAACTGACAATACCCCTGATGTCAATAGTTTTTTTCAGGTGTCTAGACACCTTGCGACTTTGTTGTTACTATATTCTGGTCGGAGAGTTCATGATCTTACATTATTAGACGTAGGTAAAGACTATTTTCATGAAGAGACTGATTATGTGATATTTTGGCCAAAATTTGGGTATAAGACTGAGTAATTATTAACAATCGGGTTGGAAAATAGATAAACATCCTAGTCGGAATCTAAACGTCCTTTACTGGTTAAAGAAATTACTCGTTCTTTCTGATCTCAGGAAGGGGTCCATCGCTAATGTATCTGCCTTATTTATGACAACTAGGGGCAGGGTAAAACCTGCCTCAAGATCTGTAATAGCAGGCTGGGTTAAATCCAGTCTTAAAACTGCGGGCTTGGAAGCTTCAGCGGGTAGTTGTAGAGCTGCGGTAGCCTCATCAAGGTTTTCTAACAATACTTCTATATATATAATTTTAAAGCAAGCAAATTGGGCTCATTGCAATACTTTTTTCAAGCATTATGGTAAATCCATTGCTAGGGATATATCAAGCGATACTAGAATGAAAAGTAGTGAAGACTGTTTTAAGTATTTTCAAGCTGTGGAATAAGTTCCTTCTTTTTTATTATTATCATTGTTGCTTATTTATAATATGTGCCTTCGGCGTACTAGCGCGTAAGACTAGATGTTTTATTTTATAAGTAGAGATATGTAATGTTTTGTTGAAGATGGATTTACGTTTGTGAATTATACCACCTCATAGGTCTTAAGTTTTAATATAAACTTATACAATATATTCGTTTTACAGAGTTATGGTATATAGTTTAATTTTGTAAAGAATCCTTATTTCACAGTACGCTTTTATGTATACCTATAACAGGTAAGTGAATATACCTTCTAGCCGGCAGAAAACAAACACTTCTCAGATGGGTCAAGCGGAAGCACAGACTCGAAATAAACAAGTTTTTCCCCCGAAGGGATAAAAACTATTATTTCGGGTCTTGGCTGAAGCTTGACCCATAGGTTTAAAGCCTTGACGGCTTCGTCTTCGAATGTACTGAGGATAACGGTACACTTGCCGTCCTAGACAGGCCCCTGAGCGAGAGTGGGGGCGGCGCAGGCGCCGTCGCTCAGCGTGCGCAGAAGGATGCTGGCCCGGAGGTACGTTCGGAGTAAAGCAAACGCACACGATTTCGGGAGAATAAATTAAGGGTAATCTCAGATGGGTCAAGCCTCAGCCAAGACCCGAAATAATAGTTTTTATCCCTTCGGGGGAAAAACTTGTTTATTAAGGGGGCTTTAAACCAATGTAGGTATACCCACACCATCATACTGATATAATATAAGTGGTCACAAAAAAGTATTTTAATCCGTTTATACCACAGATTCGTTGGGCAAAAATAATGGATTCCCATTTAAAACAACCTACCTGAAAATAAAGGGTGTTTAATTTGAATTTGAAAAAATATCTTGACTGATGTCTGTTGTTGACACAACACGTTTTTTTTGCGATATTTTGTAAACTTAAAATTTCCGGTAAATCGTTGACATTCTAAGAATGGGCCGGGAGCTAGAGCGAGAAGTGTACGTGGTGACTTGTGCGGGAGAACGATGGGGCTAATGCAGAGACCTATAAGCATAGCCGAACCCTAAACACTGCTATAAGTAAATAAGTACCTATATCTATTACCTTGCGGCACAATAAAACAAAAACACTGACATTTGAATGTCAGTGACTAAAAAGAGGGCAGATATGTTTTGCATTGTGCAGCTTTGGGTTTATTAGTGTTGTTTCTGGCTTCCATTTAATATAAAATAGCTTTTTAAAGTTTGATAATATCCCAAAGGTCCATGCTAAAGTGGAGAATAAATATTGCATTGAGAGAGACAAAGTTAACCCTGGTTATGGGGCTATTATTTAGCAGAATCCATAATTATACATATTTAACTTTTCAACTCCAAAAAAAGAGTTGAATGAAGAAAGAGTTGTTCTATTAGAACAACTCTGGCAGGATCTTTTTAGAACAGTTCTAAAAAGATCCTGCCAAGAAATGATAGATAATGGTAATGAATATTTGATATTTGGTATGGCTTATTGCATTTTACCACAATATTTGAGGTGAAGGAATAATTTTGGCATTATTTTAAAGAAACAAAGTTATTGATAGTGAGAGTGAAAGTGAAAAAATGTATAAATATGTCACCTTCTATATTTGAGTCCTATAAGTACCTATATGTATTACTATTGCTTAAATAAATAAATAATTGATAAATTTTCTGCAATTTATTTCTTAACTATTGTATTTGTCCGTAAATATTGGGTATTTAATCTTCTGCTTACAATTTATGTATAGTAGCTATGTAAAAATATATACATACTACAAAAAATAAAATAGTTTAAGTATTTCGAATTTTCTCTGAATTCAGTTCATTGCAGATTAACCAAATTAAAGAAATAATTTTTAACAGCCATTACATCCACTTTAGAATAATATTAGATTCTTGGACCAGGAATTCTTATAATTGTCATACAATTTTAAATGGTACTTATATAAGTTAAAATTCAAATATATATGGAGAAACACCATTCAGTGGTATTCCAATAAGCAAATATTTTTATTTTGCTGGAAGCGCAGATGTACTTCAAGATAAGGTTTCGCCGGCACTAGATCTGCCACAGTCGCATATTAGTTACGCCACTGGAACCCGACGCTACTGAGCTGCCGCACACCTGAAGGTAACACGCGACCTAGCGCTGACTAAAGACTTTCTCAAGAATAAACATATTAAGTTATTGCGGAGCTAAAGCATCCCTCGAGAGTTGGGTATCTTATGAACTTTTTACATCTCCTGTCATAGTTTCGCTATTGGACGCTGGAGGGCCCCCAACGACGCTGCTTATATGCCGGCGAACCACAACCACAGAGATCACTTCACCTGTGCGGAGGTCTTAGTGCGATCCCGATGATTCATTACAGAACCGCAAAGACAAACTGAATTTTTTTTGCTGCCGCCCTCTAACGGACGGAGCACCAAGCTATGCACAGTTGTTTTGTACAATTTTAGTTTACGCCTCAAGTTAATTCCAAATTCTCGGGGCAAATGCTAGCGGCACCTTGCTAGTAGGTACCTATTTTGTAACGTTTGCAAGAATGAAAACTAAAAAATTTGTTTACAGTCCCAAAACGAACCAATGGTCCACTATATAAAGAAGAAACTGAAAATAATACTTACTTACACACAACCATGGGCTTAATTTCGAACCAAAAGGTACCAAAATACTCTTCCTTGCTTCTTAGACTAGTTTTTCCTAAAAAAATATATGGAAATAATAATATGCTATATGCTATGTAAACTTGTCAAATTAAAGGGACGTAACAAACAAGCATTTTATTTTATTTTGGATATTAAATTCGTTGTAACAGACACATTTTCATGTTTTTATTTTACAAAGATTCTGCAGCAACGGTGTTTTTAACCACCCTGTCGATTTTTTCATCGTGTGGCACCAGGGGCAATCGCTTGAAACAGCGCTATGCAAATTACACAGGTCTATGTATGATTCCTTTCGACCATCCTGTACTACAATTAAGGCATTACGAGCGATTATCATGATTTAGGGTAAATTTCCAAGGAATTGAATTCCTCCGAGAAAAAAAATTGAATTTAAAAAAAATTGTCGCACAATAACCGTTTTTTTTTGAAAATGTGAAGATGGAGATTTTGTTGCATTTTTTCATAAAACGCACACTTGAATATAACTTCCGGTTTATCCGGATGCGACTTCTTTGTTCCAGCAAAGAAGTCATAAGCCATTATATAACCCTTTTTTTAAATTAAGATGGCGATTTTGTTGCATTTTTTAATTAAAGTAGTAAAGTGGATAAAAAATCTGCACGCTTGAATATCACTTTCGGTTTAGCCGGAAGTGGCATTTTTTGCCAAAAAATAATGTTTTGTGGTCTTAGCTGGGACAAAAAAGTTAGGTACTTCCGCTAAGCCGAAAGGGATATTCAATCGTACTGTGCGGATTGTTTATTCGCTTTACTAGTCTAGTGAATAAGTGCAAAAAAATCGTCATCTTGATTTTCAAAAAAAAATGTTACTTACCGATAACTTTTTTGTTTGAAATCATCATATTTTTTCTAGGCGGCATTCAATTTCTTGGAAAAAAACTATATATTATATTTAGTTTTTGAACCACCAATTATTTATCTTAAAGATTAGCTAAATAATCACTTGTAACGTCTTAACTTGGACACCCTGTACAACTCATCATTAAGAAAAATTGATCACTACTAATAGAATTCCCCATTTCGGGAAAACTTCGTGCAAACAAAAAGTTGAGTTAATGTATGCCCAAGACCTAACTTCTAAATTCGGCGAACTCCCCAGAAAGTTCCTACAAAAAGAGAAGCTTGATCAGGAGGCTCATGCAAAAATCGCCCTTGGCCCATTGAAATGCGGCAAGCTCCTCGCGGGACTCTCGCTGCACCTGCCCTATCTATCACGCTTCTGTCTCTCTGCAATTATTCCCACAAGCTCCTCCCAATCTACCAAGCGTCTAATTAACTGATTTCTTAGACTATAAATACCCATTCTAGATGGGCTCTATAAAACGGAATTTCAGCACCAATTATAAAGGTCGACCTTGACGTTGCTACTTGAAGTTGACGCAGCTGCTGCTTAAAAAAAACTTTTAAGATTTGCGTTTATTTCATTCATAGTCTGTTTGGAAATGAAAGGATAGTTGGCATATTATAAATGCACATCCTCTACAGGGTTTGAATGAAAAAAACTAAAAATATCGATAATTTAGAGCAGAAGTAAAGTAGTTTATCTAAATGCCTCCAAATAATAACACACAATGAAAATTGGGACCGAGCAGGTCCATTTGCGGTGTCATAAGCGTTGAAGTAGGGTTTCAATTTCATTGGGAGTAACTATAAAAACGATTTTTTGACATTTAATTAATTTATTTGAACTTTCTAATTTATTTCACAGCAAGGATTTACACTCTAATATACAGGGTGTTTCTAAATTATGCTTCCAACGTATTGCGACAGGTAGAAAATGTCATTTTGAACAAAAAGTCCGAAAATGCATGATAAGAAAGTTACAGGGTATAAATGTATAGTTTGAAAAACATTTTTATCGCAATAACTTCTACAGAAGTTATGAAATTTAAGTGCAGTTCTTTAGTAACTAAAGTGCAACAGTTTTGTGTAAAAACAATTTATTCCCATCGACCAGAGGGGGAGGGGCGGGGTAGCACAATGGGTTTTATACTCGTAACTTTTTGAGGTTATCTTTTTGGTCTCGCAGGTTCATCATTTTAGTACATCTGTTTATTTTGCAACAAAAGGGTGCTCTTGTGCTCAAATTTTACAAAATAATTGTACCATTTAAAGTCACAAAAAATTCACTAGCTTTCAAAATAGAACGGACTGAACTCGACAAAATTCTGAAATCCATATTTCAGGAAAACCAGTGATGTTTTACCCGATATCCATTATGCATTTTTTCTTAATTTTGATCGTACAATTTATCCAATTTTCTGCAGTCACCTGTTTTACCCTTACTCACAGTATAGGTAGCCTGCGTTAATCCACGTTTCATCCATATAGTAAATATTCCTCTGTTCCATGCGAAATTTACTAATGTTTCTTAAATATTTTCTTCTCCAGCTCACAATTGTATCAGTTTTGTTTATTTTGAGACTTTTGGAAGTAGGTGGGATTGTAGTCCGGCAGCGGAACCGGCTTTTTTGCCTGAACATGACAGGTACAGGGCGTCTTAAATTTGATGTTCTGTCCACTCTGCAACCAAATGAGCATTTTGTATAAACTCAAAGTTGTACATTAAATTATGTAATTTTTCCTAATTGTGTGTAATTATAGGTACACTTCGCCACCAATATGGGCATTACTACAATAAAAAAATTACGATTTTTTACTTTAGTGTAATTTAATGTACTTAATTTAATGGCATTCTCTACTCGGCATATTATAATATCCATACATGAGATGAGAATTATGGGGAAGGACTAATAGCAATTAGTCCTATGTATAAAACCCTTTTATTGGTTATTAAACATTTATTTCCTGTATTATATTACTAGTCCCTCATCCCCTTTCCAAAACTCACCTTCTCAGTTTGCGTTTACTATATTTTAATTTTAGTGCTTAAGAACAATGCTTTTTTAATTTATTATATTTATATTAAGAAACAAAAAACGCGCTTTTTCTAGGACTCTAAAAAAAATTGCCTCATAGCATTGTATATTCGTTTTTAATTGAGAAATGTAAGTCATTGTGTATAATATCATTTTAGCAACCAGTGCGGGAATGTTATTTTGCACGGGTTGCCACAACAAACTGTTCGGGAGTGTCATTGTGCAATGCAGATTTAAGAGAAGTAGTTGGAGGTCTTGGGAAAACAGCTCGCGTCTAGTTATTTATTTGGGAATTAACGTACTTAACTGATTTGGAATTTCATCAATTCTCAAAAACGTACTAAAACAGCCTTATCGTGTCTTGTGGCACAACTATAATAGTGTTTTGTTTCTCAGATTTTAAATTTTAATAAAAGGTTATTAGACATGAGTGATAAGAAGTGCTTTTTTGAGTGAAAATATGATTGTGAAAAAAATGAGTCTTTCAGTTGCTATGGTATTCAGCGTACAAAAACAATTTAAATTGTAGTAAAGTTATGAGGACAACATGTTTAGAGAATTGGAAGAAACGACCACTCACTGCTAGTAAGGATTTTTTTAAATTTTGCAATAGAAGTTGCGTATCCACATATATTTCCAAAAGCCACTTAAAAAGGTGCTTATCTCCGGAGAATATTGTTACCAATACTGGAACTCCAACTGTAAAAATGCAGCGGTGCGGCATTCAGAAGTGACAAACTTTAATTTTAGAGATCAAGCAGGTTTGTATTGTGGACAAAAGTGCGATTTAGAAAAAATAAAAAAAAATCTTCAACGATGGCGATCGTTCAGAGTCGTGGAAGACAAGAATACGAAAAAGCAATGAAGGAAGCTACTATTTTACAAACATGTGTGGAACAGAATGTTACCTGGGCTGCTGATGTTCAATTACGGATGGGTTGCTGTTACAATGAATAGTAATGAGTCACCTAAAAAACAGACACTTTGTATACCAGATAGTGGGTATTATTGAGTGTGTACAAAATTTGAGGGCGATCGTTAAATGGTTCTGAAGTTAAGAAAAAGTGCCTTCGTCGAGCCCCTTTGAGGGATCGTAGCTCCACCTGGAGCCGCTTCACTAAATCTTCATAATTTCTCGAGAGGAATCTGTCATCGCACCCTGTATATTAAAATGTCTATAAAAAGCATGTAGAGCAGAAAAAGTTGTCTTTCGAACTGTTTTAGTAAATTAATTACAAAATAAAAACGATACCCGCCAGGTTCATTTTCGAAAAATAAACATCAAAAGTGCAAAATTGAAAGTTTCAAGGTCGAATACTTTACAAACGCTTGAAACAAACATATTATTTTATGTGTATACATCATTGAAATTGTGACAATGAGCAGATTTCAAATATCTAAATCTAAAAATATAAAGGGTATTCGATTTAAAGAAACAAAAGTTTGGTTTGGCACCGCTTTTCTGAACACCCTGTATAAAAATAAATAAACCCTGAAAAAAGCTTGCTTTGGCTTCTACAACTTGTATCTGAAACTTTTTTCCTAACCTCCAAAATATATAAAATAGGGGGTGTAAAAATATACGTGATCACATGGTACGTACTAAAAGGTATCTCAATTTGCTCAAGGATGACAGTTTGTCATCACTTGGATATCAAAACTAGGAGTCCTAGAGATGTCAAATCCGTTTTGAAAAAAACTTCGTCCCATATTTTTGGGTTTACCCCCGTGGCTGCCGGACTATTGATTATATTTTTCCCAAAACATACCCCAATTTTCTTATGTGCAAAGTCTGTATTTTTTTTATTAGTTATTGTAATTTTTTTTATTAAGAAATTCATTTTCGTCAATGAAATTTGAGCAAAAACCGCAAATTAAAGAGTTGGGCAGGCCGATTTAACTATAGAGAAAAATCAAAAGGCAGGACAAAAAAAAGCGATCACGTAAATTCACAAAAGTGTCTAGGTACTTAAAAAGTAATTGGTTGTGCGGGTGTTTTGTTTTGTTTTGTATGTGTTTTGTTCGTCGGTGAAGAAACTTGGTCAAAAAGGGAACCAACGATGTTGTGCACATTTAGGATAAAATGAAGACAAACGAAAAATCGAAGGTACACATGAATATCATTTTTAATTTTAGTATGCTGTATAAATATAAAACTCTGTAAAATTTAGCATATCGCGATACACTGCTTAAATATAATGAGCAGGTTGATAAAAATCGGTACGTTTAAAGCAAATAGGTACCTAATTAACTGTATTAAACTTAGTTTTTGTGGGGCTTTCTAATTGAGAAAAAGAGGACACAATAAGGCAGAGACTTCCGAAAATAAGGGCATTTTTCAAGAATTGGTGAACTTGAGCGCTAAATCAATTATTGTTAATCTGTGTAACAAAGGAGGAGCGGTTATTTTGTTATTTTGGCAGTCTATTAAGCAAGTGAAGTCATCTGCATGAAAATTTAGTTTACGAATTACAAAAGAGCGAATTAGTTTCAGTTTTTCATTTCGTATTGCATTTAAAATTCTACGGAAACCAAGTACAGCCGCGGACAGCCGAAACCGAACGATCTGAAGAGGTTTCTCGAGGCTTCCGTTACAGGGCGCGCGGAGACGGCAATAGCGCGCGCCGTCGGCATCGGACGGTTTGAATGGGACTTGTTCCGGGAATTCTTTCCAAGCGATTAAGCCGATGTCACCTAAAGGGTTAACAAAAATTAAGAAATCAGTATTAATAACTATTTATTAAAACAGTTCACAAGTATACAGGATGGTTTTTAGGACTACCAACGCGATTTTCTCGCTTATTTTGTTCCTTAAAAAAACGTGAAAAACAAAAATGTGCAAATTTTTGACAGCTAGGTGGACATAAAAAAACCTCAGATTACTCTTAGAAAATCGTCTGGTATTGACAACCAGTTACTAAGGAATTTCTATAGTTTTGACATATTTAACATTACAACAGTTTTATTTTATGGCCTATTTTGGTATAAACTAGTCTATACAATAAAAAAAAAGAAAAGGCAATGTTTGTTCCAACACATTCCAACGTTCCAAATCACATTAAAATCACAACAATCACGTATGCCTTGATTGACAGAGAAGCTTCCATAATAAATTAGTTGAAGTTGTCAAACGTCATTTTTAACTCTTTCCTGTTTAACATGAGTTCTAGTGACGAAGACACCAAAATAAGCACTCCTCCTGAAATACAAAATGCAGCGAAAGAGGCTTCACTTAAGTAATTTGTTACCCGAAAAATCGAGGAAAAAATACGAATTTGTATATAAACAGTTCATGGAACAGAGAAGCAAAAAACACACACAATAATTTTCCGAAAGTGTTCTTCTTGTATACTTCGAAGAATTGTTGAAAAAATACAAAGCATCGTCCTTATGTTTGCATTATTCAACATGTATTCAATGTGTACAATTATTACCCTAAATCATCACATATTCTCGAAAATCTAAGATAGAGTTGTAATCTTGATATGTGTCCCCGGATGGGGTACCGCACTCTTGTAAATGACAAAAAAAAAACAAGTTCAAATTTCACATTTTGATGTTCAGGCCTGCTTGGATTGAAACTAATTTGTGACATAATTTTACTTTCAACAAATTAAGTATGCCTTGGAAATTTTGAAAAAAGTATTTTTTTACATCAGTACTTGCTCTTTTTGTATGTTTTACGAAAAATTGTTTTTAAGAAAACTTATTCAGAATGAAAAACTGAGTAGGTTTGCAAAATTTCAAAAATTCCCGCCTACTTGATTTTTTGACTTTTTTTCCACTTTTTTTAGAAAAGTGAGTTTTCTGTAGCTTTCACGTCAAAATGAAGGAAAAAATCGAAGTAGTCCTAGGCTTTTAAAATTTTGCAAACCTACTCAGTTTTTCATTCTGAACAAGTTTCCTTAATAACATTTTGTCGTAAAACCTACAAAAAAAGCACTTTACTGATGTAAAAAAATAATTTATCAAAATTTCAAAGGCATACTTGATTTTTCCAAAGTAAAATTATGTCACAAATTAGTTTCGAATCAAGCAGGCCTGAACCCCAAAAGGTCAATTTTTTTTTGTCATTTACAAGAATGCGGGACCCCATCTGGGGACACACTGTATACAGGTGGTCCAAACTTTAGTAGCAATACATTAAAAACTGCTAGAAAATTTCAAAATATTACGATTTTCATATAAACATGTATGGAAAACTCAATGGTTTTCGCTGTACAGGGGATTAAATTTGGATTTTTTTTAACAATATGTTTATGTATCTCCTAAAATATGAGAGATAAGTCAATAACGTTTGGTAGGCATCTACCACATCAAAGTAGCTTTAATATTGGGGTATTTCCCATTTTTTATTCAAGCAATGGCGGGGCGTTGGGGGTAGTCTTAAACAAATTCTCACCTAAAAATGATGCGACAATTCAAAAATGATTTTATCTCATCACTTTTAAGTTCCCCTGTTAATTTAGAGAAAGAAAGTGCTCTTGAGATTTTTTTCTAAAAACCCTTCGTTTTGTCCAAAACACGTAGATATTTAATCCTTCTTCGAGAGCGGTCAAACGTAGTCGAAGACTTACGCTATCATGTTAGCCTTGACTGAAGGACATTAATTCGGTGTTATTAGATCTGTATCTGAAAATCGATAGGTATGCACTTTTGAGGTCGACTCCTAATTTAAAGAAACAGAGTCCTCTTGGTGTTTTCTCGAAAAACCCTTAGTTTTGTCCAAAATATGTGGATATTTAATCCCTGTTCAAGAGCGGTGAAACATAGTCGAAGACGTTTCTCCGGTAACCTGAAACACTTAGCTTGAAATAAAATAAGAAACAAAAAAATAAAAAAGATATTTATTTCTCATAGAACACAACAATCAGAGGAATAAAGAATGTAGATAGAAGAAAAATGACAATAATTATTTTGCTCAAATAAAAAATATCAAAATATCTGCGTGTTTTGGACAAAACTAAGGGTTTTTAGAAAAAACACCAAGAGCACTTTCTCTAAATTAACAGTCGAACTCAAAAGTGATGAGATAAAATCATTTTTGGATTATCTCATCATTTTAGGTTTAAGATTACCCCCAATGCCCCGACTTATCTCCCACATTTTAGGAGATGCAACAATTTCCAACTTTCAAAATCCATTATTTTGAAATTTTCTAGCAGTTTTGAAATTATTGCAGATAAAGTTTGGACCACCCTTTATAGTGTATTTGGAAATGAAAGGATGGCCCATTATAAAAATATAAATATTATAAAAATATAAAAATTTTATGTTATGAAAAAAATATGTAATAATTTTAAAAATATATTTAGCTAATAACCCTCGAATTAAAAAAGCTGTTTAAAAGAATTTTCTTAAATTATTATTTTCTTTGCAAAATACGTATTTGTTTCAACATTTAGTTGTTAGGGCTCGTAGTCCTAAACTAACTATAAAATAAAAGGGGTGCCACTCTTATTTATTTTTTCTTCTTTTTAAAGAATTGGTTTTTCGTTGTACTGCAACGGTCCATTCTTTCTTATAAAATGCCCTTCACCAAATAAATTAGATTAGGGGGTTACAGACATAAAATTACCCTTGTAACTTTTTATTTAAATTACATACCTTTATCAACAACGCCAGAAGACACACAGCAGGGACACGTATCCAGGTGACCACATTGAGGTCAATGGACCTCAATGTGGTCACCTGGATAAAATAGAATAATTTAAGGCTCCCACAAGCTGAATATCTTAATGATTATGAAGTTCTTCCGGATTCTTCATACTCTTCATACGCCGACATAGGGAGAATCCGAAAAAACTTTATCAAAATAACTAGAGCATAATTAAATAAAGGCAAGAAATCAAAGGCATTTTCGATTATTATATTTTATGTATATTTAATATTTAGTATACCCAGCTTGGGATAAGATGACTTTCTGAACTCTCCTGCTCATCGAATCTATGAGTTGGCAGCAGATATCGTGGGTTGCGACTTCTTCCCACGTCTGTTGAATCTTCTGCCAAAGTGCCTCCCTATTTTCGGGTACGAAATTCTCCATTGACCGCGCCATTATGCCCCACATATTCTCAATAGGATTCAAGTCAGGACTCTTCGCCGGCCATTGCAACTTTTCTACGTTGTTTTCGGTGAACCATTCGCGAACTATTCTTGCTGTATGCACAGGAGCATTATCCTGCTGGAAAACGAAGCCATCGGGATACATTTCCGTTGCAGTTGGTAGCAATCTGCCTTCGAGTATCTCGCAATAGCGAGCTGCTGTGAAGCGGTCATCGATTTTCCAACAAATGCCAGGTCCACGGTAGCTTATCCAGGCCCAAATATTGACGGAAAAATGCCCACTCCTTTTCCTGGGTGACACAAATCTTTCCTCATATCTTGAACTGATCGAAGATCTATATACTCGAACTTTGCCATTGTAATGGCTTTGAAATATCTTTTCACCACTAAATATTACCTTCTCCCAATAATGTAGCGGTAAACGTTGAAATTCTCGGCATACATGCAACCTGATTTCCATATTAGCCGCGGTCAGCTGAATTTTGTTGCTGGCTGTGCGAGATCTTAGATTGGCTGCACATAATCTCCTTCGGGCAGTTCTAACACTTGCTGGAAATTGTGTTGCAGATACGGCTTCAACAGCGGATTTAAACGGATTTGCACGGCAAAAATCAGCTAGCTGCTCATCTTGTTGGTCGGACGTAATTTTCACATTCCCCCCCCCCCCCCTATGTATGTTTTCCACGCTTCCGGTTTCGTCATATTTCTTCTTTAAATTGAAAATGGTGCTTTTGGATACACCAAATTCTTTGGCCAGTCGGGAAATAGCCCAACCATTTTCTAGTTTGGCGATGATACGGTGCTTCACGGAATCACTCAAACGAGGCATAACGAACGCTGTTAGTCACTCTCTGGAACTAGGATACTGACTAATTAATTTTTGCCCAACTATCTTAGTATTTATACAAAGGGCTGGGAACAGGTATACTAGATATTTTCACAATCTACTCCACCTACCTCCAATACAATATTATAATTATTAAGTTAATCCCCTTAATTTACTTCTATTTTCACAAAAACCATTTAGCAATTTTTTTTTTATTTAAAATCTGACACCACAGCGACAATCAGGACACCCAAAAACCCATATATACCAAATTTGAACAAAAATCTCCAGAGAGTTCCATTCTACAGGATGTCAAAGTTGAGCAAAATAGGAAATTTAAAGGCATCTCTGGGGAATAAAGCATTTATTTAATTGCTTTGAAAGAAGAAAATAAACAATTATTGTATATGATAGAAAAGCTTGTCGTGAGATTTTCGTTTCTAAATTCCTTTTATAGAAAAATACAATTTCTACTTAGAATTACTTTCGTCAAGATTACTATTTTCTTCTTTCCAGAGCAAAAGCTTGTTTTTAAAAATATTTTTTTGACTACCTATTAATTAATTTATTTTTTTAGTTTTCTCTGAACATGTTTCTAAGTTTCAATGAACATGAACATGTTTCTAAGTTTCAATTAATGTACGGTCGCTTGCTGTTAATTTACTACAATCTAGTTTTTCTACAAGGAGACGTTCTAGTGACTTGAGTCTAGTGCTGTGGACATATTGAATTTAATGTGATGTCACTAACTTTATCGTTTTCTACTCTTCAAGCTCTTTCAGTTGATACCCATATTAAGGGGGTTGACAAAAAATATATCATCGGCCATCTTGTGACGACGGCCCTTTTGAAAGTATTACAATATTGAGTATTGCATATTGTATTGTCACCAGAACTAAAGGTTTATGCAGAACTTCAGCTCAATCGGATGTCAAGAAGTGGTTCTAATTCAGCTTGTAAAATTTGACCCACACTAACAGGGCAAGGGCAGCATTTTGAGATGGCGCAGAGTTTTCTCTGTATACCCTGTATATTTTTGTATTGCATCTTTGCACACCAACGTTTTGAGTGGTTCTGTTGACAATTCAACTATTTTGACGGGATTCCATGGTACACTTGACTCGCCAGATGCCTTTAAAATTCATTTTTTGCTCTAATTTGACATCCTACGGCCTACAGAATAGAACTCCATGTATATTTTTTTATTTAAGTTTGGAACATTGAGGTTTTAGGGGGTCCTGATTAACTCCGTACTGTGATATTTTAATTAAAAAAAAAAACACTGAATGGTTTTCGCGAAAATCGGGCGTATAAAAAAATCGTAGCCGGCCCTGGATTTGCATTTTGAAAATGGTAGAAAGGTGAAAAGAAGCGGTTTTTGAAGGCCTACAGGGATTATCTCTAAAGATTTTATGGATTTGTATATATCTTGAAAAGTAGACACCCAGCCGGGCAGCGCGAGATTGCCGATTCCGCGCGCCCTGTCACGAAAACCACGAGAAACCTCTTCAGGTCGTTCGGTTTCGGCTGTCCGCGACACACATGAGAACGAACGTCATGAATCATACAGAATAAAATATTTTCCGGGTGCGCGAAAAACGAATTACCTATCTTTTTTAAAATACAGACTTAAGTTAATCGTTTTCCACACATGCTTTGGTCCATATAATAAAAAAGATGGATTTCACTTTATTATGAACTACATTGGAGCATAAACCTTTAATGTAAAGTTTACTATTTCTTTTAAATCTTTTGTTGAAACCTAAAGAAGGCGTAAAAGACGGTCTTCTAAATTCGGCCATTGGAAATGGTTTAATTTTCCTAGATTACGGTTTAATAAATCGGCTGGATATTGACCAGAAGATAAGGCAAGACAATAATACATATATTTCTGATCCGAACTTGGATCATTAAGGTCGACGTTGGGTAATTCGCAGCTAATTATTTCTATATAATTATAGCTCCGCAAGAGCTAGTTTTCCCACTGCTCTGTTTGCTTGCCTAACACAACTGAAAAAGCTGCAGAACCTGTTGTTTTGCCGTCAAGAATGTTCAGAAAATAATGTAGATTATGGAAATCGAAAAAATACAGGGTGTTCCATTTAAAAAATGAAAATTTGTGTCGTATAACTTTTAAGGGAATACCTGTATAATTTCTGAAAACATAATGAAGTAATATTGTAATATTGCAGTCTAAAAGACGACGTTTTAAATCGGCTAGTTAAATTACTTAAATGTATAAAGTTCTTTGAAAATAAACTTAAAAATATGTTTTACGGTGGATTAAAGCATGTAACTCTGGCTTAATAACATGTTGATGAGCCCTAAAAGATATTATATTCACTTAAAAATAAAGGTTGAAAATAAATAACTGCGATGAACAACTATCTTGACTTAACCTGACTTAATTCGTTACTAGGTAATTGAATTGAACTAAATTATAAGACAAAAGATAACAAGAATAAATACAAAACTATTGGCGACTTCCCGATTTGATCTCTAATCAAAACACAAAACAACAGTCCCGTAGGCTAGGTAAAATAAGAAAACTTGTCGTAACTTGTCGTAGAGTCTACACCAAAATTCATACAAATTAAATGTGGGGTATCTAACGATGAATACTTGAGACAGACACTAACATCGACAATAATGATGATAATGATGTTGATGATGATGACGAGGATTACGATGACGACGACGACGACGATGACGATTATGATGATAAAGAACGACGACGATGACGAGGACGACAACGAGAAAGATAATGAGAAAGAGAATGATTAAGAGAACGAGAACGGGGACAGGAACGGATAACGATGACGATAACACTAACGATAATAATAATAATAATAATAGTAATTCTCACCCTCACAATACTCCAAAGGAGGAGTCGGAGTACCATAGAAGCAACTGAATGCTTGTGGTATTATTTTATCTTCGTTGCCATTTGCGGCTAG
Organism: Pseudeuparius sepicola; assembly: GCA_963920635.1. NCBI lineage: Eukaryota > Metazoa > Arthropoda > Insecta > Coleoptera > Anthribidae > Pseudeuparius > Pseudeuparius sepicola. Next base: position 52,754,175 of record OY987300.1, on the reverse strand, counting down.
GGCCGACTTTTCCCTATAGAACTAGGAACATCATTAATGATGATATTGCAAGTAACTCTCTCTCTCTCTCTCCTAACCACAATATGAGAGTACTCATGGCAAAAGTTACTCCGAGGAAACAAAGAAATTCCTCTTTTCCCTTGTAGATATTTCTAGGCAACGGGAAGCATCCACCTCAACGATTTCCTGATATAATGCGGACTATTTGAAAAGTAATAATAGCCACTTTACAAATTAATAATTCAAAAACGTTACTTACGGCCAAATTTATATTATAAACCCGGCATGAATATTTGATATGTTCACGGGCGCCAATAAATCCGAACACTAAGGGGGTAATATTTTAATGATGGAAACCCCAGCAGGGCCAGATTTATGTCAGCCCCGCGCGGGAAACAAAAGGAACTCCCGTGCAATTATATTGCCGCCTCTGTCCGGCGCGAGATATATTGCGGAATTGGTAGTTTCAAGGTAACCCGGAATTTCGGGACAGATATTATATCCGCATGGTTGAGAGTTCTCCCCACATAGCTAAAACTAGAGTCCCTCCATAAAACAAAAAGTCGACCCGAGGAAATTCTAAATTCTATATAACATGGTTTGTATTAAAAGTCCTACGTGTAAATTGTTGACCATTGTCAAGCATTGAGACTCACCGATCATCATTCGTGGTATCCTCTATACTTGCATATGCGGCGAAAATTACGAGTAGGATAGATACTGTACACACTGAATTTTCAAAAGTAGGTACAGCTGAGTTGCCCTGGTTACCACCTTTGTTTTAATCTTTAGAAATACATTTGTGAGACACCACTGTCACACAAAAATAAATGATGATTTAATTTTTTTTTAAATTGTTCGTTTGCTACAGATAATAACGTTAACATGACAATCTAATTTGTTGTTATTCTAATATAATAATAATTCTCACCCTCACAATACTCCAAACTAGGAGTACCCCGCAGAAGCAAATGAATGCTTGTGCGGGGGAAGAAGGCAATTTCTAGATATATGAAAATGATAACCAGATAACAGGCAAGGTTTTAGTTTCGGAGTTAAGCCAGACAGGTGAAGATATGAAGCTGTAGAAGAACCACTTTATATTTTATTCCTAGATCTCGACTTTAAACTCGAGATCTCGACTTTGAACTCGAGATCTCGACTTAGATCTCGAGTTTAAAGTCGAGATCTAGGAATAAAATATAAAGTGTTCCTTCTACAGCTTCGTATGAAGACAACGTCCCTCCTAGATAATACTGACTTTGACTTTTGGATAATGCACGAATTCGTTAATAATAATTATTACATCACGAAAAAGCTCGGTAAGAAATGGAGTCCTTGAACCGTTCCCTAGGCAACTTTTGCATATTTTATGAATGCTCGGAAACATAATTTATGAACGGGATTTGTAGTAACTCTGTAAGGAATGTATACTTTGTAACTTTTCTTGAATGCAGCGCTGTTTTGCGGAGTCGTAAGTGTAGATCATTTTAGTTCTAAACGCCATCTAGCAGCTGAAGTAAAATGCAAGCTTACCGTTGCCTATCTGGTGTGTAGTGAGGCCATCTGTTGGTGTCGACAGGAGGGTTCTTCCGAGTTGGTAGTTGTAGAGAAATTCTTCAGAGGTTGCATAGGCCGAATGTAGATGTCCTTCCCACATTTGGGGGGGGGGGAACTCCATCATTTTATTGTTTTTTTGCGAGTTAGTTTTTTTATGGTCGCGTAGCCCAATGGATTTTAATTTTTACCGATATTCATTCGAGTTCTGAATAGTATGTCAGAAAAATTCGGGGATTTATCCCGGCGTCAGTGTATTTGATTTAAAATGTAAGTTTTAGCTCGTCGTATGCAATTCAAGCATTAAATCACCCGCTGGATATGTATTTGGAGGCCCGAGACCGGTTGGTGATGTGATTGGTTGATGGTTTCAGTCTTCTATCAGCTTTTTATGCTAGATAAATGGATCTCGGACCCTGCTAAGAAAGGAACCCCATTCCATCCTGGGAGTACTAATATTGCTGGAAAGCCGAATTTGTAACTTGTATAGCTATAGGTAGTTCATATTCTTGATTGTGATTTTCATTTTAGAACAGTTAGTTGTTCGGGTAGCCAAAAATTGGTTCCGAAAATTTCATCGTTATTTCAAGGTTATTTTGGAGGAATCTGAAAAAAAAACCTCGTTTCGAGGTAGGCTTAGTGCATGGCCACACATAAGGCGGACGGCGGACCGGAGAGCAAAGCGGAGATGGTAGCGAGTAGTATAGCTATAAGAGCACGAGCGCAATTTCCCCATGTATTTCTTATGGGAGCAAAATCCTGCACTTTTTTGACCAAACTTACCCCCTCCACTCCCAAACCACGCCCCCCAGCCAATCGCACCGACTCTGAACCCTGCCGAAGATGTCCGAGTTCGCTGACCTTCGCCCCTGCCGCGACCTTAGACCGCTCGACAGCGAGGGGTGCCGAAGGTGCCCGGCTTTCACCGACCGTTGACCTTCGCTTCAGATACCAACCCTGCCGAAGGTGTCCGAGGAGTCCCGCTTTCGCCGATCGTTGACCCAGCCGCGACGCCGCGGACATGTCACGACTCGCAACTAATAAAAACCCTAAATCGTAATTAAGCCATGACGTCCCCCTGTCGACCTTTAGCCGCGGCCATGCATGGATTTTTGCTACCACCTCTGCCTGCGTATCTTTGCGTCCGCGACGCCGAGACATGTCGAGACTCGCAACTAACAAAAACCTAACACCTATAGAAAAAATACCAGCTTGCAATATGTACGTGATGTAATTCCGCTGAAAAAAGTACTTTCTCTTTGTCGGAATAAGCGCCTATGAAACGAGCACGCTGATCTCATCGGTACCGGCGATAAAAAATTTGTAGGAAAAGTGTAATAAAGAATAGATATGAGATACATATGAGTGTATACATTTTCTTGACTACATTACCTAAGGATGTATCAAAAATCCTCATATCTTCCTATATTTAGAGAATAGGACTGCTCAAAAGGAAAGTGGACATTAAATTTGGGGCATAAATTAACCATTTTTAGTTGAGTTTATAACCATCTAATTTAGGTAAGTAAATTTCTTCAATTCCGAGAAAGCCAGGCCCTGTTTTAAATTACTTGACTAAAATATAAGAGGTGCAAAATTCACCAGTTTTTAAAAATACTCTGACGTCACACGATTATCAAGTTGAAAGACCACTAGCTGGAAAACCCCATTTTGTGCAACGCGTTTCCTGTTTAAAATTTCACCCAGAAACAAAAAAAAAAGGTACTAATTCTCACTTATGCCATGTTCACCGTATGATTTTTATACTATTCCGACTTCGAAAACCCAAAGGTATAAGTGTAGCGTGTGGAAAAAGGTGGAATTAAGGGTTTAAAACCCTTAAACGGTCTATATATGGAATAAAATGAGGGCATGCAACATGTTCTTCAATAATGAAAATTAAAACAATGTTCATTTTTGACTGTCCATTATCCTACCAAGAAAAAGCTTATAGCGTCTAAGCGACTATAAAAACGACTAGACGACTCGTAAAAACGACTAGACGATTCGAAAAACGACTAGACGATTCGGAAAAAACGACTAAACGACTCTGAAAACGACTAAACGATTCTGGAAAACGACTAAACGACTCTGAAAAACGACTAGACGACTTGAAAAGCGACATACCATTGAATACCATCGAGTACCATGGAATACCATCGAATACCATGAAATACCATCAAAGACCATGGAATACTATCGAAAACCACGGAATACCATAAATGGTCTTGGATATCCCTGTGAAAAATTTGCCTCGGGGAGAGCATAAAAGGAAATTATCCGGGATCGATGCTCTGTGATCGAAAGATATATAAGCCTTTGATAATACAATCACTCTCAGTTAAAGACATGTTTTTGTCACTTGAGATTGAACCTAGGAGTTATGGTATCCAACACACCAATGGCGGATTAGTCATGGGACAAATACCAGTAACTGTTGAAGATAACGTATTATGTATTGGAGATCAAAATTACCCTTACACCAGGTCTGTCTCAACTGCTTTTGAAGAACAAACCACAAGGTATTAATGAGAGTGACCTAAAAATATACAAACAATTGTTGATTATTACTAATTTTCGATAGGTTCAACAAATCAGGTTTTAAAAGTATTTGTGTTTAGGTGCCTATGGTTTCATCTGGTATATGTTCCATACAGGATTCGAACCTTAGCCCACATTCCAAAGCCAAACACTCGGCATTTAAGTAAAATTCTAGGAAATGCTTGGCAGTGTGGTAATAATCTCGACGCGCTGTTGTAGCAGGGCTCCGCTGGCTCCCGCAGGCCTCGCCGGTCTCTGTAGACTCAGCAGGTCCCTTTAACGATGTGTACCGCAGGCTCCGATTAAATTAAAAAATTACTATTAACACTAAAATACCCGGACAATAACCATCATTCCAGCGCCAAAACACACCGACAGTAGTATTTCTGTGAATGCATCGCAGCCGGGCGCAAGGTGGATGACTCACATCCGCTAGCCGGAACTTGTCAGGACAGGTTGACAACCTAAAAACAATTCTCTCTACTTAGATAAAAATAGAATGTCCAATAAGATTTTTTTCACACACTTTTATATAAGCCAGATAACATAACCATATAAGTATATATTAGAATATTATAAAATATTTAAGCCCCATATAGTTCGAATTTGAATGGGATATTATGTTACATGGGTAATATATCTCAACACTTCGTACACAAACAAAACTCGCTCGTTCTTTACAGTTTTATTACTGTGAATTCGGTACCTACTAAAGCGGCAGACTTGGGATGCCGCAGTAGCAAATACAATATGAAGCGCAGCTCTGATGTATACTAAAAATGTTATTATAATCAAACTTGAGACGCACACATATTTAAAAATATAAATACCGCCGGATGAATGCAAGGCCAATTTACGGAATATAGCAAAACAATTAGATTATGGACATGGATATTAATTTCTTTAGGTAAAGGTAATAAACATTTGATACTATCGACAGGAGTCTACGCAAAATAATTGTATCCATATTCAGCAAATAAAAAAGTTATGGGTACCCGTCACCGATGAAAAAGTATACAAAACTGATAAAATGTTCGTGGCATCTTGTATATTAAAATATTTAATCGCGTATCTAAGTTGTTATTTTATTCATTGCCTATCCCACAAATTTGGATTTTTAGCTCTTGTAATCGCTCGATCACGATTGAAACTACACTCATAAAATGTTTAAAAAATGCCCATCCCACGTGATCGCTCGACAAAAACAAAACGTGCAAAGTGGCTACTGCTCGAGGTTTGACCTTTGTCCTTAGAGACACGTGTGACCCAGTTGATGTAGAATCTAAAAAAACCCTGTAAATCATACTTCCATAGCATAGAATCTAAAATCCCCCGGTACAGTACGGATGAAAATTTCAAACCAGGCATAATCAACATGTACGTTCAAAGTAAAAAAAAAACTTGTCGGTCAACTGTTTAACCCCGAAATTTTGTTGATTTCTAGCAATAAAAAGAAATACTGCGATTGTAAGTCCAAAGCTATTTACGCTATCAAATTCGTTTAAAATGCGAATGATAATTTCTCCAAACATTTTCATTTTGAATTATACGTTTTCATTGATGATAGGTATAGCAAGAAAATTGGACTCGACTCGATATGAGAGACTAACTTTCACAAAACTGCACGTACTACTTAGAGGGTTGTAAGCCGTTTTAATAAAAGCAACAGACTTGCTTAAAATTCATGGCTAAACTTTAACATAATGTCATACAAACATGCGGCACGCAAAATATTAAGAATAGATATATGAGCTCAAACATGTTGATCAAAAATATATAATTTCTGGCGATTTAGTTTACCAGTTATCATTTAAAAACAAAACCTGGTCCCAATATTCAGTGAAAATAATAATTGAAAACTTTGAACCTTATAAACCACCACTAAATAGCGAGTCGGAAATAAGTAAAAAATATATATATAAATATATTATTTTGATATTATAGCCGAAACTGAATTTATTGGGGTGAAGATGTAAGGAAATATTTTTAGCTAGGAAAAAGTAATGCAATTATCATAGGTACTGGTTGCAGAACCCGTTGTCAGTTTTGCAAGGATTTTTGATACAAATATAATTGCTAACGTTTAATTTGTTTACCCCATTTACGAAAATGATAACAAAATTGGATCAGACAAGATGTTTTTTCGAAGTATAGTTTTTAAACACAGGGTGCCACCACCGGTTTTACGATATAGGTTTAAAAATGCGACGCAAATACATAAAAAAATACCCTAGAGATAAGAAAACAAAATACAACTCACGGAAAGATTCTTGGTGATGTATAAAAAGAAATCAGGTTACATCTAATGCCCCAGACAGTAGAATAAACATCCCCGAGCGATGAGATATAACCAAACATCATTTTTCCAACGGCACAGTCATTTTCACGGGAAAAACAACCAGTAACCGTTCAAATTCCATAGAGAGATACTGCCGTAATCCAAAATTTCACTGAACTACGCGTATCTATTATACTGAAGTAGGTACTGATACACTTCCATCTTTCCAAAGAAAAAACCACGAAACTCAGACTTTTCATATATTACAACGCCTCGATAGAGTCTTTGTGGCCACGACCGAGAATCTACTGAAACAAGTGCGACGCATAGGACGTGAAAAGTGCCGAGTTGGTTTTATTAAACAATGAAACTTATACCTACGTATATATATAAAATAAATGAGAAATATGCCAGAGATTTGAAACCTAATTGTGTTGCAAGTTTGAGGTCCAAAAAAATAATGGTTTTAATTTTTTAAGGTGAGAAACACATCTAACAGCCAGTTTGGAAATATACAAGGCAAAAAAGTAGTGATGTGGCTGCCCCATTTTATGTTTTATACAGGTTGGATTATTTTAGAATAGTTGTTCAATAGACCGAGACAACATCATAAACGCTTCCCGTTAGAACAGAATCTGATGAAAAGAAAAATTCCATCTGGGTCAAGCTACTAGATAACCAAAATAAAAAATACTGAACGTTATAAAATTTAAAAAATCATATTTTCAACGGATTTTTATCCTCTGAAAATGGCGTAAAATTCAGTTTCACTGGGTCAAGCTAGGTGGTAACTATATAACCAAAATAAAAAAATACTGAACATTATAAAATTAAAAAAATCATATTTTCATGGGATTTTTGTCCTCCGAAAATGACGTAAAATTCGGTTTCAATAAGTTACTAATTGGGGTAATAGGGGAAAAATCTTAAATAGGAATTCTGAGACAACGAGGCTGAGAGTAAATAACATACAAAAAATCTTGTGCGTTGACTTTCAACTCAATTTAATAATTAGGTTTAATAACGATAATTTTCTCGATTATCTAGAATCAAAAATATTGCAAGTGACAATTCACTATTTTCTCGACATTATGTAAAGCCTTATTATTGCGTCGTAAATTAAAAGATCCAAAAATATTGGCATCAATTGTTTAGTAAATGTGATTAAAATATGTCTACTTTATCAACAGTTATTTGTAACAGCTTATTATCTTGGAAGCGTAAACTCTTTGAATTTTTTAGACAAAAAGTTGTAGTTTAACAATGGTCAGTTGGATTCCTTTTTGAATCATGTTTGCGTATTACCTACAAGCATTTACAACCTCCAAACATAGAAATCGCTCATTTTAAACCGATTTAATAAAAATTTCACCAAAAACAATACTTTCACTCATATAATACACTTCTGATTAATAAAAAAGGCACTATAGTAATAATGAGATTTTCAATGGAATTTTTATAGACTGTTTGCCCATTTTGAGAGTCTGTTTGCTAGCTTTTGTGGGTATTCCTTGATATTTTAGACGGATAAAAATGAATAACATTGGGTTTCCTAACTAAAATACAAAACGCACTGTTGACTTTACTTCCGTGGATAGTAAGCCTATAATACGTATCGAAAACAGAGAAATATTCAGGTCAAGAAAAAAGTAGCCTAATTTACAAGTTTGGGAATCAAAAACTACCTTTTGTCTTTTAATTTTGATGAGAAAATACGTCTAATTCGTAAGTCAAATAAATGGGACATCATGAAAGATATACTAATAATTGAACAAATGCTATCTCAGTTCTATAGGCACAAAGGTACTATGGGTAGTAATAGTTTTGGGATCAAAAGACAAGCTTTTACATTTGTTAAGAAAATACGTTTAATGAAATTGAAAGTAGTAACTAGATTTTGGTTAACATTTCGTTAACGCGTTGATGAATGTTTGATGCAAGTGAAAAGTAGATCGAATTTTCCAAAAAACGGAGACTGACAAACAAGTTATTATAAAAAGTTGCTCAGGAGACCGATGTAACCTAGAAAACGCCTTTCCTTCGAATAGAAAGCGACATAAATAGTTACAAAATGGGACTTAGACGGATATTCGATGCAAGTGAAAAGTAGGCAGAATTTTCGAAAATCGGGACGGACCAAAAATTATTAAGTTGATCGGGAGGTTTAACCTAGGAAACGCCTTTCATTCGAATAGAATCTGACAAAAAATCCAAGAAAATTTTAGACGACTGTTTGCAAGTGAAAAGTATACAGATTTTTTTCGAAAACCGGCGACTGACAAAAAAAAATATACTTATTAGAAAATTTTGCTCGGAGACCGAGGTAACCTAGAAAACGCCTCTCGTCCGAATATAATCTGAAATAAAATTCCATGATGGGGACTTAGGCGAATGTTTGATGCAAGTGAATAGTATAGACCGAATTCCCGAAAAACGCCATTCGTTTGAATATAATAAAAAATCGAATAAGGAACGGGACTTATTAGACGAATATTTGATGCAAGTGGAAAAGTATAGATAGATTTTTCGAGTGACTGATAAAAATAGTTAGTCGGAAGGCCCCCAGATAACATTGATATTTTGTTTGAACAAAATCTGTAAAAAAAAATGCCAAGACGTGACTTAGACGAATGTTTGCAAGTGAAAAAAAAACAAAAAAAAATATTAGAAAAGTTGATCGGAAGGTTTAACCTAGGAAACGCCTTTCATTCGAATAGAATATGACAAAAAAAATCCGAGACGTGACTTAGACGAATGTTTGCAAGTGAAAAAAAAAACAAAAAAATTTATTAGAAAAGTTGATCGGAAGGTTTAACCTAGGAAACGCCTTTCATTCGAATAGAATATGACAAAAAAAAATCCGAGACGTGACTTAGACGAATGTTTGCAAGTGAAAAAAAAAACAAAAAATTTATTAGAAAAGTTGATCGGAAGGTTTAACCTAGGAAACGCCTTTCATTCGAATAGAATATGACAAAAAAAAATCCGAGACGTGACTTAGACGAATGTTTGCAAGTGAAAAAGAAACAAAAAATTATCAGAAAAGTTGATTGGGAGGCCGAGGTAACCTAGGAAACACCTTTCATTCGAATAGAATGTAACAAAAAAAAAATTCCAAGACGTGACTTAGACGAATGTTTGCAAGTGAAAAGCATACAGATTTTTTTTTTTTTTTTTCGAAAAACGGCGGCTGACCAAAAATTATTAGAAAAGTTGTTCGGGGCCGTGGTACCTAGGAAACGCCTTTCATTCAAACAAAATGCGACAAAAAAATTTAGACATAGATGAAGTCACGTTTTGGCATTTTTTTTTACAGATTTTGTTCGAACAAAATATCAATGTTATCTGGGGGCCTTCCGACTAACTATTTTTATCAGTCACTCGAAAAATCTATCTATACTTTTCCACTTGCATCAAATATTCGTCTAATAAGTCCCGTTCCTTATTCGATTTTTTATTATATTCAAACGAATGGCGTTTTTCGGGAATTCGGTCTATACTATTCACTTGCATCAAACATTCGCCTAAGTCCCCATCATGGAATTTTATTTCAGATTATATTCGGACGAGAGGCGTTTTCTAGGTTACCTCGGTCTCCCAGCAAAATTTTCTAATAAGTATATTTTTTTTGTCAGTCGCCGGTTTTCGAAAAAAATCTGTATACTTTTCACTTGCAAACAGTCGTCTAAAATTTTCTTGGATTTTTTGTCAGATTCTATTCGAATGAAAGGCGTTTCCTAGGTTAAACCTCCCGATCAACTTAATAATTTTTGGTCCGTCCCGATTTTCGAAAATTCTGCCTACTTTTCACTTGCATCGAATATCCGTCTAAGTCCCATTTTGTAACTATTTATGTCGCTTTCTATTCGAAGGAAAGGCGTTTTCTAGGTTACATCGGTCTCCTGAGCAACTTTTTATAATAACTTGTTTGGTCAGTCACCGTTTTTTGGAAAATTCGATCTACTTTTCACTTGCATCAAACATTCATCAACGCGTTAACGAAATGTTAACCAAAATCTAGTTACTACTTTCAATTTCATTAGACGTATTTTCTTAACAAATGTAAAAGCTTGTCTTTTGATCCCAAAACTATTACTACCCATAGTACCTTTGTGCATATAGAACTGAGATAGCATTTGTTCAATTATTAGTATATCTTTCATGATGTCCCATTTATTTGACTTACGAATTAGACGTATTTTCTCATCAAAATTAAAAGACAAAAGGTAGTTTTTGATTCCCAAACTTGTAAATTAGGCTACTTTTTTCTTGACCTGAATATTTCTCTGTTTTCGATACGTATTATAGGCTTACTATCCACGGAAGTAAAGTCAACAGTGCGTTTTGTATTTTAGTTAGGAAACCCAATGTTATTCATTTTTATCCGTCTAAAATATCAAGGAATACCCCCAAAAGCTAGCAAACAGACTCTCAAAATGGGCAAACAGTCTATAAAAATTCCATTGAAAATCTCATTATTACTATATTGCCTTTTTTATTAATCAGAAGTGTATTATATGAGTGAAAGTATTGTTTTTGGAGAAATTTTTATTAAATCGGTTTAAAATGAGCGATTTCTATGTTTGGAGGTTGTAAATCCTTGTAGGTAATACGCAAACATGATTCAAAAAGGAATCCAACTGACCATTATTAAACTACAACTTTTTGTCTAAAAAATTCAAAGAGTTTACGCTTCCAAGATAATAAGCTGTTACAAATAACTGTTGATAAAGTAGACATATTTTAATCACATTTACTAAACAATTGATGCCAATATTTTTGGATCTTTTAATTTACGACGCAATAATAAGGCTTTACATAATGTCGAGAAAATAGTGAATTGTCACTTGCAATATTTTTGATTCTAGATAATCGAGAAAATTGTCGTTATTAAACCTAATTATTAAATTGAGTTGAAAGTCAACGCACAAGATTTTTTGTATGTTAGTTACTCTCAGCCTCGTTGTCTCAGAATTCCTATTTAAGATTTTTCCCCTATTACCCCAATTAGTAACTTATTGAAACTGAATTTTACGTCATTTTCGGAGGACAAAAATCCCATGAAAATATGATTTTTTTAATTTTATAACGTTCAGTATTTTTTTATTTTGGTTATATAGTTACCACCTAGCTTGACCCAGTGAAACTGAATTTTACGCCATTTTCAGAGGATAAAAATCCGTTGAAAATATGATTTTTTTAAATTTTATAACGTTCAGTATTTTTTATTTTGGTTATCTAGTAGCTTGACCCAGATGGAATTTTTCTTTTCATCAGATTCTGTTCTAACGGGAAGCGTTTATGATGTTGTCTCGGTCTATTGAACAACTATTCTAAAATAATCCAACCTGTATAAAACATAAAATGGGGCAGCCACATCACTACTTTTTTGCCTTGTATATTTCCAAACTGGCTGTTAGATGTGTTTCTCACCTTAAAAAATTAAAACCAATATTTTTTTGGACCTCAAACTTGCAACACAATTAGGTTTCAAATCTCTGGCATATTTCTCATTTATTTTATATATATACGTAGGTATAAGTTTCATTATTTAATAAAACCAACTCGGCACTTTTCACGTCCTATGCGTCGCACTTGTTTCAGTAGATTCTCGGTCGTGGCCACAAAGACTCTATCGAGGCGTTGTAATATATGAAAAGTCTGAGTTTCGTGGTTTTTTCTTTGGAAAGATGGAAGTGTATCAGTACCTACTTCAGTATAATAGATACGCGTAGTTCAGTGAAATTTTGGATTACGGCAGTATCTATCTATGGAATTTGAACGGTTACTGGTTGTTTTTCCCGTGAAAATGACTGTGCCGTTGGAAAAATGATGTTTGGTTATATCTCATCGCTCGGGGATGTTTATTCTACTGTCTGGGGCATTAGATGTAACCTGATTTCTTTTTATACATCACCAAGAATCTTTCGGTGAGTTGTATTTTGTTTTCTTATCTCTAGGGTATTTTTTTATGTATTTGCGTCGCATTTTTAAACCTATATCGTAAAACCGGTGGTGGCACCCTGTGTTTAAAAACTATACTTCGAAAAAACATCTTGTCTGATCCAATTTTGTTATCATTTTCGTAAATGGGGTAAACAAATTAAACGTTAGCAATTATATTTGTATCAAAAATCCTTGCAAAACTGACAACGGGTTCTGCAACCAGTACCTATGATAATTGCATTACTTTTTCCTAGCTAAAAATATTTCCTTACATCTTCACCCCAATAAATTCAGTTTCGGCTATAATATCAAAATAATATATTTATATATATTTTTTTTACTTATTTCCGACTCGCTATTTAGTGGTGGTTTATAAGGTTCAAAGTTTTCAATTATTATTTTCACTGAATATTGGGACCAGGTTTTGTTTTTAAATGATAACTGGTAAACTAAATCGCCAGAAATTAATATATTTTTGATCAACATGTTTGAGCTCATATATCTATTCTTAATATTTTGCGTGCCGCATGTTTGTATGACATTATGTTAAAGTTTAGCCATGAATTTTAAGCAAGTCTGTTGCTTTTATTAAAACGGCTTACAACCCTCTAAGTAGTACGTGCAGTTTTGTGAAAGTTAGTCTCTCATATCGAGTCGAGTCCAATTTTCTTGCTATACCTATCATCAATGAAAACGTATAATTCAAAATGAAAATGTTTGGAGAAATTATCATTCGCATTTTAAACGAATTTGATAGCGTAAATAGCTTTGGACTTACAATCGCAGTATTTCTTTTTATTGCTAGAAATCAACAAAATTTCGGGGTTAAACAGTTGACCGACAAGTTTTTTTTTACTTTGAACGTACATGTTGATTATGCCTGGTTTGAAATTTTCATCCGTACTGTACCGGGGGATTTTAGATTCTATGCTATGGAAGTATGATTTACAGGGTTTTTTTAGATTCTACATCAACTGGGTCACACGTGTCCCTAAGGACAAAGGTCAAACCTCGAGCAGTAGCCACTTTGCACGTTTTGTTTTTGTCGAGCGATCACGTGGGATGGGCATTTTTTAAACATTTTATGAGTGTAGTTTCAATCGTGATCGAGCGATTACAAGAGCTAAAAATCCAAATTTGTGGGATAGGCAATGAATAAAATAACAACTTAGATACGCGATTAAATATTTTAATATACAAGATGCCACGAACATTTTATCAGTTTTGTATACTTTTTCATCGGTGACGGGTACCCATAACTTTTTTATTTGCTGAATATGGATACAATTATTTTGCGTAGACTCCTGTCGATAGTATCAAATGTTTATTACCTTTACCTAAAGAAATTAATATCCATGTCCATAATCTAATTGTTTTGCTATATTCCGTAAATTGGCCTTGCATTCATCCGGCGGTATTTATATTTTTAAATATGTGTGCGTCTCAAGTTTGATTATAATAACATTTTTAGTATACATCAGAGCTGCGCTTCATATTGTATTTGCTACTGCGGCATCCCAAGTCTGCCGCTTTAGTAGGTACCGAATTCACAGTAATAAAACTGTAAAGAACGAGCGAGTTTTGTTTGTGTACGAAGTGTTGAGATATATTACCCATGTAACATAATATCCCATTCAAATTCGAACTATATGGGGCTTAAATATTTTATAATATTCTAATATATACTTATATGGTTATGTTATCTGGCTTATATAAAAGTGTGTGAAAAAAATCTTATTGGACATTCTATTTTTATCTAAGTAGAGAGAATTGTTTTTAGGTTGTCAACCTGTCCTGACAAGTTCCGGCTAGCGGATGTGAGTCATCCACCTTGCGCCCGGCTGCGATGCATTCGCAGAAATACTACTGTCGGTGTGTTTTGGCGTTGGAATGATGGTTATTGTCCGGGTATTTTAGTGTTAATAGTAATTTTTTAATTTAATCGGAGCCTGCGGTACACATCGTTAAAGGGACCTGCTGAGTCTACAGAGACCGGCGAGGCCTGCGGGAGCCAGCGGAGCCCTGCTACAACAGCGCGTCGAGATTATTACCACACTGCCAAGCATTTCCTAGAATTTTACTTAAATGCCGAGTGTTTGGCTTTGGAATGTGGGCTAAGGTTCGAATCCTGTATGGAACATATACCAGATGAAACCATAGGCACCTAAACACAAATACTTTTAAAACCTGATTTGTTGAACCTATCGAAAATTAGTAATAATCAACAATTGTTTGTATATTTTTAGGTCACTCTCATTAATACCTTGTGGTTTGTTCTTCAAAAGCAGTTGAGACAGACCTGGTGTAAGGGTAATTTTGATCTCCAATACATAATACGTTATCTTCAACAGTTACTGGTATTTGTCCCATGACTAATCCGCCATTGGTGTGTTGGATACCATAACTCCTAGGTTCAATCTCAAGTGACAAAAACATGTCTTTAACTGAGAGTGATTGTATTATCAAAGGCTTATACAGGGTGATTCAGGAGGAAATGTCAATATTTTAGGTACGTATTCGGGGACCCAAAATAAACATAAAAGTTCCTATAAACATGGGTCCTATTCCCGGCCGTTACCGAAATACAGGGGTAAACAACATTCAATTTAAGGTTTTTATTACATTATTTATAACAGGTAGGCTAGGTTTTGGGTGATTCAGGCGGAAATTCCTGTTGCTTAGCAATAGTAGACCTTAATCCTCTGGATTATTGTCTTTGGGGGTGGTTTAAATCATTGGTATATTCAAGTAAAGTAAACACTAGAGATGCATTACTCGATCGAATAATAAATGCAGCAGCAACTATAAGAAACAGGCCCGTATCCATTCATAGAGCGACCCGAGCTATTCACCAGAGAGCTGACTTATGTTTAGAAGTAAACGGTGGCATTTTTGAAAACTATAAAACCTAGCCTACCTGTTATAAATAATGTAATAAAAACCTTAAATTGAATGTTGTTTACCCCTGTATTTCGGTAACGGCCGGGAATAGGACCCATGTTTATAGGAACTTTTATGTTTATTTTGGGTCCCCGAATACGTACCTAAAATATTGACATTTCCTCCTGAATCACCCTGTATATCTTTCGATCACAGAGCATCGATCCCGGATAATTTCCTTTTATGCTCTCCCCGAGGCAAATTTTTCACAGGGATATCCAAGACCATTTATGGTATTCCGTGGTTTTCGATAGTATTCCATGGTCTTTGATGGTATTTCATTTTATTCGATGGTATTCCATGGTACTCGATGGTATTCAATGGTATGTCGCTTTTCAAGTCGTCTAGTCGTTTTTCAGAGTCGTTTAGTCGTTTTCCAGAATCGTTTAGTCGTTTTCAGAGTCGTTTAGTCGTTTTTTCCGAATCGTCTAGTCGTTTTTCGAATCGTCTAGTCGTTTTTACGAGTCGTCTAGTCGTTTTTATAGTCGCTTAGACGCTATAAGCTTTTTCTTGGTAGGATAATGGACAGTCAAAAATGAACATTGTTTTAATTTTCATTATTGAAGAACATGTTGCATGCCCTCATTTTATTCCATATATAGACCGTTTAAGGGTTTTAAACCCTTAATTCCACCGTTTTCCACACGCTACACTTATACCTTTGGGTTTTCGAAGTCGGAATAGTATAAAAATCATACGGTGAACATGGCATAAGTGAGAATTAGTACCTTTTTTTTTTTGTTTCTGGGTGAAATTTTAAACAGGAAACGCGTTGCACAAAATGGGGTTTTCCAGCTAGTGGTCTTTCAACTTGATAATCGTGTGACGTCAGAGTATTTTTAAAAACTGGTGAATTTTGCACCTCTTATATTTTAGTCAAGTAATTTAAAACAGGGCCTCGCTTTCTCGGAATTGAAGAAATTTACTTACCTAAATTAGATGGTTATAAACTCAACTAAAAATGGTTAATTTATGCCCCAAATTTAATGTCCACTTTCCTTTTGAGCAGTCCTATTCTCTAAATATAGGAAGATATGAGGATTTTTGATACATCCTTAGGTAATGTAGTCAAGAAAATGTATACACTCATATGTATCTCATATCTATTCTTTATTACACTTTTCCTACAAATTTTTTATCGCCGGTACCGATGAGATCAGCGTGCTCGTTTCATAGGCGCTTATTCCGACAAAGAGAAAGTACTTTTTTCAGCGGAATTACATCACGTACATATTGCAAGCTGGTATTTTTTCTATAGGTGTTAGGTTTTTGTTAGTTGCGAGTCTCGACATGTCTCGGCGTCGCGGACGCAAAGATACGCAGGCAGAGGTGGTAGCAAAAATCCATGCATGGCCGCGGCTAAAGGTCGACAGGGGGACGTCATGGCTTAATTACGATTTAGGGTTTTTATTAGTTGCGAGTCGTGACATGTCCGCGGCGTCGCGGCTGGGTCAACGATCGGCGAAAGCGGGACTCCTCGGACACCTTCGGCAGGGTTGGTATCTGAAGCGAAGGTCAACGGTCGGTGAAAGCCGGGCACCTTCGGCACCCCTCGCTGTCGAGCGGTCTAAGGTCGCGGCAGGGGCGAAGGTCAGCGAACTCGGACATCTTCGGCAGGGTTCAGAGTCGGTGCGATTGGCTGGGGGGCGTGGTTTGGGAGTGGAGGGGGTAAGTTTGGTCAAAAAAGTGCAGGATTTTGCTCCCATAAGAAATACATGGGGAAATTGCGCTCGTGCTCTTATAGCTATACTACTGTAGCGGAGCGTTGAAAACAATAGGAAGCCTACTGTCATATCGCAGAGAGGGGAGCGGAGAGTAATAAAGCGTGTTTGCTCGCTGGTGGCGGAGCGTTCAAGTCAGTTTGACATTTTCCGGCGTATTGGCGCGTCTTTAACCTCGAAAATAGAGCGTTGTATTCTTATATACCTACTTAATAATAAACAATATGGTTCGCGAAATGCTAATTAGTGAAGTTTTTAGTCGCAAAACTCTATGGGACATAACTCATGCACATCACACAACCGAGGTGTTTTAGACGAACTTTGGGTGGCACAGATTTCCAAAATTATTTATGTACAGATGATGGAATCCATCAAGTGTTTCCCTGCTTAGGTTTATTTCATGTACCCACACTGCAAGTTTATTTTGCAAAATCCGAAATTTGATTTGTGAATTCTCACATAAAAATATTGTAGAAATCGACATTTTTATAGCTGTTTCTATGAAGTTCGACTTTTCAATGTTTCCACCATATACCTATAGCAACCTATACCGCGCAAGAGAGACGTCCGACCGGGGGAATAACTTGGCCATTTTTACCCCAAAATGAGGCGGGAAATTTGAAATAATTTATACGGGTGGGTTCCATAAATAATAATGTTATGTCTTGGTTGTCGTTTTGTGTAAAATGGAAATTATTTTAGTTCAAAGTACAACATAGGTCCACTATTTTTGTTGGTTTTAATTTTAAATTAATGCATTCGGGAAACGAAGCAGTTAAATAGGTTGAGAAATTGTACAACTTAATCAAAACAAAATTTTAATCATCATAAGGAGAAGTAATATAATTATTGTTGTACATTACACTTTATACAATAGCTAGATAAATACTTGCAAAAATATGAAAATATTTTTAATTACCTAACATTTTCATACACTATTACTTAGTATAATTATTTCTTTGAATACTTTTAATAATAATAACCTATTTTCCAGGAACATATCTTTACCTGTTTCTGAATTTTTAGGCAGCTAGTTTTATTCCTTAGAGCTTTTTATTTTTGTTTGTTTAAAAAATACAAGCAAAATAAAACTTGGTAACTTCAACTTCTACCACTTTAATCTTTGCTTCAAAAATGAAAGTGAAGTGATTTTTAATACGCTCTTCTTTGATAAGCTTCGATAATTTTGCTGGCGGTGATCGTTTACTTGCTGCTACTGTTTGCATTTCTTCGGTAAATTCTATTTGCTCCAGAAATGCGGCTCTCTTCGTCGTATCGAGAATTACAATGTCTCCATTTTCCTCATCTCCCCGAGTTATTTCTTGAACTTCTTCTTGAATATTATAGTCGATGACACCTAGAGTACTAAGCCACTTTCTAAATTTAGTTTCTTCTCTTGAAAACCTAAAAATAAGCAAGAAATCAGAAAGTATTTTCTATGAGAAAAAACAATTATTTGGCAAAAAATTATAGGTACCTATTTACTTACCTATGGAATGCAATTTCACAATCTGGATGTAAAAGCCTTTTTGCATTTGCACCAGGTCATGTTTTGATCTTGTATAAATATGAGAACGAAAAGCTATCAACCGTACAAAAGAAAAAATCGCGATTAAAAACTAAAAACGCATCTCTCATCAAAAAAGCATGTCACGGTGACTTTTATGATTTTACCGGCGCCTTCAAAAAGTATAATGCAATTTCATTTATACTGTATACACAAATTTAAACAAGGAATAAGGTAAACTGTCAAAATAGGGTTAAAAATGGCGGCGAATTCCATCTCTTTTCGTTCCCTGCGCCTTGCCGTGCGCAATAGGGCCAAAAGCGGTATATGTTAATATACAGGTATATGGTTTCCACTTTACTGCCAACCTCTCTGCGCAATACGCCTTTCAAAGCTGTCACAATACGCTGACTGTGTGGACACTACCCGCACTACTCTCCGCTTTCCGCTCTGCTCTCCGATCCGCCGTCCGCCTTATGTGTGGCGGTGCACTTAGATTATTTATTTTGTGTTTTTTTCTTGGAACAAAATTTAATCCAAATTTATTTATCATATAAGTATCATATTGTTTCTGTTCGGCTGGAGTCTACATATTTTTATTTTCGGCCTACAAGTTTTTTGATTTTATTGATTCTTCGTTTTGGTCACCAACGACTAGACTTAAGTGTTTTTTTGTTGGAGTTTCAAAGGGCACTCACCAGAGAGTCATCCTGGGTTCTTCATATGGACGACCATTGTGACGAACGGATCAAGCTTCGTGATATCCACTATACCTTATTATTGTGAAAATATACAGGCATCATAATGTTCCTTGAAAGGCATGCTGAGTAAAATCACGTTTAAAAATCTGATACTATCTCTCGGTCTACTATTATAACTAAATATATTACGTGCACAATAATTGAGAACGTATATTATTATTTTTGCGGACGTTGTGATATTTTTGCGTTGGTTGTGTGAACTGCGCGTGTACACACTCGGGGATTTACACCAACTTGTAGGATCTATCACACTTTTTACTTATTATTAATTTTTCTTTTTCACTCATTCAGAGAGTCATCCTGGGTTCTTCATATGGACGACCATTGTGACGAACGGATCAAGCTTCGTGATATCCACTATACCTTATTATTGTGAAAATATATAGGCATCATAATGTTCCTTGAAAGGCATGCTGAGTAAAATCACGTTTAAAAATCTGACACTATCTCTCGGTCTACTATTATAACTAAATATATTACGTGCACAATAATTGAGAACGTATATTATTTTTTTGCGGACGTTGTGATATTTTTGCGTTGGTTGTGTAAACTGCGCGTGTACACACTCGGGGATTTACACCAACTTGTAGGATATATCACACTTTTTACTTATTATTAGTTTTTTTTCACTCATTCTCAGAAGCAATAGAAAGGTAAAAATAAATTGTAGTGATTCTAGTTGAAGTAGCAACGTAGAGCACCATAAAATTATAACTTTGCTTATCTTTTGGCAACAAATATTTAATGATTGTCTATGCCAACTGAAACAAACTTTGGAAATATTTTTTTTAATTTTGTTTTTTATTATTTTATATTAAATTTAGAGTTTGAAAAGTACCTATTGATTGTCAGTTTAAAACTCACTTGCATAGAAGTGAGAGGTGGCAAGTGGCGTCTTCTCCCGTCATCTTCATACGCACGCCCGTCTACACTGACTAAAAGCTGGCGGCTACCACACCTTCGCTAACATTGGTATATTTGGTAGGGAGATATATTTGTAAATTTTAAAGTCAACTTAAATAACGTTGCTAATTGTTTAATGTACGTGGTATAAGTGTAATTTGTTTAAGTATGTTAACCACGAGTGTAAGAGTTTTTAAGCTGCTAATTTATTGCTAATTTATTTTGTTATATCTTTTTATGAATGTGTTTAAAGGAGTTGTTCAAAATTATTATTGTTATGGATAAAATATTCTACTTTGTTGGCATAATCTTTGTTATTCATAACTACCAAGCAGTTATCCTTGGCGGCTTTAACGAAAATAAGATGTTTTTGTTCAATATTTCTTTTGGTACTTTTAAGTCTTAAAGAGGAAACAGAGAAGATGTGCTATACAGGTTTTGGGACACAAACCTCACGTACAGTCCGGCAAACGAAAGAAGTCAAATGAAAAACTCAGTCTAAGCGCCATCCGTATGCTAATAAAGTGGGCATGGGCAGTTAGACTGAGTTTTTCATTGGACTTCTGTCGTGTGTCGGACTGTAGTTTACCACCTGCGGGAAACGTGTTTTTCTTTAACCAATTTACCCTCTCTATTCATGCATGCGCTGCATTAACGGTATATTCCGTAGTAGTTGAGCTAATGATAATATAGGTACAGTGTCCTCCAAAAATTTCGCATCAGAGAGATAATATTATTGTTAATGACTATTTTGGAATTTAACTTTGGGGTCGCCGTTTGCTTTAAAAATTACTCGCTCAAACTTGGTCATGTGACTTTCGTTAAATCTCAAAAATGACTTTTATACTAGCTGTATCATTCTATAACTTTTTATTACTGAATATCGACAAGAATATCATGCATTTTGCAGTAATTAGCAAGTTTTTAGACTTTCTTTGAAATTTGGCGAAAAAGCACTTATGACGTCACAAGTGTTTGAAAAAGGCAATTTGAAGTACGATGCCACAATCGAAGCTAAACATCCGAAAGCCATATAGGTATTAGGCTTTTTTTTTCAAAAAATGTACCAAACAAGTTGTTCCGAATCGATCCAGAAATCTAAATCCAAAACTTTGTCAAAATCAAAAAATATTAAATAAAAGAAAATTAAGAAAAACTGAAAAAAATTAAATTTGTTTCGCAGCTTTTAATTTTATTTTGAAATGATTACTTTTTGAAAACAACTAGCCTTTAAAACTTCCATGGCATACTTTTCTAAACGCAGAAAATTGTTAAATTGATATTTTTGGACATTAATTTTTTATTTGATATTTTTTTATTTTGACAAAATTTTGGATTTAGGGTCTTAGTAGGGTGAAAATCCCGCAAATGCTTCCCCCTCCACTCTTCTATCTCTCTCTTTCTCATTTAAAAGCCGTAAGGAGTAAGTGAGACTTCCGAACATCCGGTCAACATTGAAATTCCAATAAAAATGTGTGCGGGTGCGGGTTCGGACCACCAGGTTAAAATTGTAGCTACCGTCTGCCAGATGGCGCTGCTATCGGCGGCAAGAGTAAACTTTGCGCATAAGCCGCCAGATGGCGGTAAGGTAATTTACAGGGAACTGTATTGATAATTCAAGAACTTTGGATGCAACCCGACATATGGCGCTAAGGCAATATACGGGAAACTGTAGTGAAAATTTAAGAACGAAATCCGTTGATGCAAACAGTATCCTCTAGAGGGATTATTATCTGTTTTTTTTTTTTAGGAAACTGTATCGACAACTAAAAATATTAATTGACTGGTATAGAGGTGTGTTTTGAATAAAAAATAATTATTGTTCATTTAGAAATTACGGCACTAGATGGCACCAAATTTGTATTTTTGAATTTGTATTTTTCTCATAGAAAATAAGTCAATATTAAAAATTATTTATTAGCACCGTCAACAACAGAGGGCGTCAAATTCTAATTCTTATTAATAATAGTGGAAATCCCGCAAATGTGGGCTGGCATACTAAGAGGTCAAAGACTTCTCTAAGCAAGGTGCATACATGCAAATATTTATAACATGATTTTTTCATTCAAATAATATGTGACTGTATAACGCATGACTAAAAAACGGTATTAATTAAAATTATATTCATCTATGTTGAGATTGATACTTAATAAAAAATTAATAATAGTAATATGGATTCATTAGGTAATAGAAAACAGGTAAAGAAAAAAATTGGTTTTGCATTTTTGTTCGCAATTAGAAGTCTGTACTTATTTATATTACTTATATCGCTAAAAGACTTCAAGTTTGTATTTTATGAATGTGGAAAACAGGAACAGGCAAAATGCAGCAAAGTTGACGAGTAGTAGAGTTTTTTCCCTAGATGGTTTGGCATTCCCATTATTATAATATACCAAATTTGCAAATAGGTACATAGATATTTTTTGAATTTAAGTTTTTCTTTAATTTACTAGCTAATGGAGGTGCATACAATTCATTCACATATAATTTGTATTTTTCCAAAATCCTCTACAATTCTGTTGGGGCAAATACTTAATAATTCTAACAAACACCATGATTTATCTGATGGATTCGCAAAAATCCATTTTTTAATTAAATCTAGACATGTTAATGCACTATTTCTATTTAAAACACAATTAACTAATTCTAACACATCATTATAGTAAGTGGAACAATCTAAATCCCTTAACAAATTGAATCTATAATTTACAAATGTTTTCATCCCTATAATTTCTTCAGCTGCAGGCAGAGGAATCGTGAGACATATATCAAGTTCGTTGCTCTTCAAAGAAACCACTCGTTGACCAACTATCGTTTTTAAGGAAACGGAAATATTTTCGGACAGTAAATTAGTCGCTTGCTCCTGCTGACTGTATACACATCCATCTACTTCGTCCACATTATCTTTGGAAATATTTTCAATGCTCGGCATATCGCATTCTCCGGCGTTAGCTCTGATTAGACATTCGATCACATCAATAAATTCAGTCCAGTCTGCCTCGCAAAAAGAAATTATATCCATATTTTCTCCATGCGGGGAATGTTTTGCGAGTCGAACTGCCGGAATAAACCCTCTAGCGGGACTTAGGCCCGTACTAATTTTATGCGAATTTGAGCCTGGTACAACGCACCATACTTCATTTACTAATTTTTGCTCTCTTTGAATCTCCCGTCGGCAACATAAAAGGATGTTGTCAATGTATTCCCAACAAAGGGGTGAACTCGATTCGATGTCACTACCCGACGACATGTTGCACTTTCTCTTTACTTTTCAAAACTAGTAATTTTCGGAAAATCTCCTAGTATTTATATTAGCTCTCGCGCGTTTATGTTTTTTTTTGCAGAACTTGCATATCATATCTAAACAAAATCTTTGCTGTCTATCCAGCTGTTGTGTTCTTTATCGAGTCCTAACCACTTTACGTACAGTTTGAGTCCTTTTTTTCTGAAAATTTTCTCGACTAGAAATACGTCGGGCTGCCTGGTTCTCTGCAATTCTTCCCCGTAGAAACCGCCGCTTATAGGTCGTCGCCCTTGAGCATCTTCCAAAAGGTATGTGGTGGGATTTGTAGACCGAATTTTTTTAATTTTAAATAATTCAGTGGTCCAATTTGGCGTGAAACCCTTTTCAAAAATATGTTTAGCTTTACTTATGCGCACCAAATCTCCTATTTTAAATTTTGCGGAGGGTCGGAAAATTTTTAAATGGCAATAGGCCGTTTTCAGAAAAGACGCCTCGTTTTTCTTCGAAACGTCGACGGGTTTCATTCCTATAGTGCGGTGTTTTGTATTATTATAATTTTGCGTAAGTAAATCTATATACTGAAGCCATTTACAGTTTCCGTGCAAACTAAACATTTTATATAATTTATCTTTCAACGTTCGGATTACTCGTTCTGCAACGGCGGCTTTTTGCACGCTAAATGTATTGTAGTGGTTGATACCGTACTTCCTCATAAGTTTGTCGAAATTTACGTTAAAAAATTCTTTGCCTTGATCAGATTGTAAGTTTTTTGGGGCGCGTCCATCACATTTTTTAAGTATGTCCTCCATGGCTTTTGTTACCTCTTCTCCGGTTTTGCTTTTCAGAGGTCTCGTCCACAAATTCTTGGAAAACACATCTATTGCCACAATATTTGTGGTTTTTATTTACTCGAGCATAATTAGTCATTTCGGCCAAGTCCACTTGCCACAGATCGTTCAAACCTTTTATATTTATTCGACGCCTCTTAAAGTTTTTTCTACAGGGTTTATGTAGCTCGTTCACGACCTGCTGTTTGGCAGACGTCGATGTTCCCGCCGACGACACAGTATTGGCGTTATTTTTGCTAATTTTCATTTTTCAGCTTCTTCCCCTTGAGAGGGACCAGAGAGTTCTGTCGATAGATTCTTGTAGTAAATCCACACTGGTGCTTTTGCAGATTTGAAGGATTTTATCATCTAACTTGTCGACGCGTTTATTAACTATATCTCCTACTTGTGCCATGGTCTTTTTCATCGCAGCGTTAAGAGTATAATTTAAGGCGTCCCCGTTTATTTTTTTCCATGTCGATTCAAAATTGTTAAGGCCCGTCTGCATATATTTTTTCAGTGTTTCGACTTCTTCTGCTAACCTTTTTTCGTTTAAAGACAGAGCTATAGATATTTTTTTATCGATCAAATTTGGTATAGTAGTAAAGAGCATATTTTCAATTTCGGTATTCAGCACGCTTTTTTGGGCAGCGACATCTTGACTCACATTTGAGATTTTTCTATCTAGTTCCGTTCCAACGCCCTCTAGAAACGATTTTATTTCGGTATGTGCTGCATATGAGCGAACACCATTATTGTCGTCTTTCTGCTTATTTAAGGAACTCAATTACTCAGAGTTTTTCCAGTTCGCTTAAAATGGCGGTTATTTCGTTCTCGTGATTTCCATTTCCAACTTGTTTGGAGGCTTCTAATTTTCGTAGCGAGTCCACCAATTCGTCGACTTCTTTATAGAAAACGTATTCTTTTGCCTTATCGTTATACTCTAGAAAAGACGCGGTCGTTCCACCCAAATGATAGGATTTATGTCGTCTAATAGCAGACGCAGGCAAAGAATTTTTGGCTACGCTATCTTCTTCTTCTTCGAGTAATTGTTTGATTTTCTTATATTTTTCCGATCTATTTCCCCTTATTTGTCCTTCTGGTAGGTAGCCCCTTTTAAGTACAGAAGTATAGTGTAATATTTGTCTGTAATTTTCGCGATCGCTGATACTTTCTGGAAATCTGTCTTTGTAGAAAAGCGCGTCGTACAGCTCCGGCGTTCCTCGATAAATATCTTGACCTATGTAAATTGCGTTTGTATCTTTGTCAAAATTAACGTCCTTGTTACCCAGAGTCCTGCTCCGATGACTTAGCTATCAATTTCAGTTTTTGGTCTTGAATTCCGGATTCTTCTCTTTTCATTGTCGGTTCCTCGTTTTTCGGATTTGAAATGAGTGGGGTAGTCGTCGTCGTCGTCCCCATCACATTTCCATTTTTATTAGTCGAAGTCGCTGTCATGTTCTCGAGTGGAATAAGCAGAGGCTTAAAAAAATTATTAAGATTCTCATGCCCCTCGTTTTTATCTAATTTAATAGCCCAATATTTTTTTCGAATCGCGTTTGCGGTCTGCAAGATTCTCTGCTTTAATTTCCGTTTGTTTCGATCCATTATAATAAACAATTTAAATGGGGTTTGTTGTTCGAAACAGGCTGTTCGAAACAGGCTGTTCTTAACAGGTAGTTATCAACCGCTTGTCCCAAATCGCCTCTTCCACACCGGCTGTTCCAAACGGGCTGTTCCAAACCGGTTGTTCTATTACCGGTCGGGATCGTACTGTTTCCGACACCTGTCTGTGCCATAAATACACCAGTAATAGACTGATAAGTCTGATACTAGGTTTTTATATAAGTATCAAATTTGTACCTGTATCTACCTTTATTAAAGTCATTATCCTTAACAATTACTAAAAATCCGTACTTGTCCCGCCAACACTCTCCACACATGTTTCTGAACTGCTCGAATGCCATATCTGTGTCTACGTGGTCTTCGTGCACATGCTCCAAATTCGTATCGTCTTGCTTAAATAATACCAGAACATTTGTGTTGTCGCGCACCAGCTGTTTCGGCACTCTCGAATAGGTCTGAGCGAGATAGAAAGAATCGATTAAGTTGTGGCGGCCCATGCAAAAGTATTCGCGAATTTTATCTTGTTTTTTCGCATGAAACGTCGTCGAAAATAAATATAGAGTTTGGGAGAGCACTGGCCGCATCCATCACTTGTTCTCTTTCATTGAAGGGAAAGTACTTGAGTTCCGGCACTTTTTTTATGACGCTCTCCAGCAACTTATATTTCGGCTGGTACAAAAACTTTGAATAAACGTAGACATTTTCAAATTTGAGCCCACTTGTTCTCTTTCATTGAAGGGAAAGTACTTGAGTTCCGGCACTTTTTTTATGACGCTCTCCAGCAACTTATATTTCGGCTGGTACAAAGACTTTGAATAAACGTAGACATTTTCAAATTTGAGCCCGTTAGGATCGAACAATAAACTCAGCATTACATTTGTTTTACCAGAATTACTAGAACCACATATTAACGCCCGTATGGTATCGGGTAAAAGATCGCTATGTCGTCGGGTATTAAGCAATTTATCTCCCTCTAGCATCTCGTCCAAATTAATTATATCGATTTTTTGTTTTTGTTCGTCTTTTTTCATTATAAATAACGTCCGTATAGCTCGACAATGACATTTGTAATGCAGCGGCCGCAAGAAGCGGATCTCTTAAATAGCACCTTCGCTAAAGGAGCGGGTCTCTTAAACAACGCTATAAATAACTTGCCTATCGAATTGCACATTCCCGGCTACTCGTATTGCGGACCGGGTACGCGTCTACTAGAACGACAATCCCGCGGGGATAGCCCGCGCAATCAGCTGGACGGCTACTGTCTAGGCCACGACCTCTATTACCACGCGGATAAAAGTCTGAAAGGTCGACGCATCGCCGACAAGCTATTGGAAGAACAGGCTCGGAGCCGCGTACGCGCAACAGACTCGAGTTTCGGAGAAAAATCGGCCGGCTGGCTTGTCGCCACAGGAATGAAAATTAAAAGAAAACTAGGCATGGGTGCGGTCTCTACTGCTGCTTCTGCTGCTACTGCTACGAGTGGAGGCGGTAGCGTCCGCTCCGCAAAAAGTAGAAATTCACCGAAAAATAAGTCGAAAATTTGTTTCAAGCGAAATATCTTAAAGAAACTAAATTGTCGCTTAGGACAACGCCCCGAGGGTGAGGGGACGGCACTTAAAAAGAAAGACGTATCTATGGCTTTGAAGACTGCCAGAATGATCGTTAAACATGCGGGCGGTCGTCGAAAAATTAAAGTACCCCGTGTCATAGCTATCCCTAAAACCGGGGGCTTCTTACCGTTTCTCGTGCCCCTGTTTGCCGGACTCAGCGCCGTAGGAGCTCTAACCGGCGGTGTCGCCCACGTAGCGAAAGCCATCATCGAGGCCAAAAATGCCAAACAAAAGCTGGAAGAAGACAAAAGACACAATGAAAAAATGGAAGCCATAACGATCGAGAAAAACGGAACCGGATTATTTCTGAAGAAGCAAAAAACCGGACTTGGATTATATTTGAAGAAAATGCCAAAAAACTACCTTTGAAGCTGCCCAATCGCCCGCTCTCGGACCACGATTTACAGGCGTATGCGAGAAAGCTGAAAATTCCTAATTTCAGGAGCGTCTTCATGCGCGACACCCTACCGCGATTTCCTAGAAAAACAGAGTGCGCTATAGTGAATTTGGACAAAAACGATGGCCGAGGCACCCATTGGGTAGCATATAAGAAGAAAAATACTAAAATTGTGTATTTTGACAGTTTCGGCGGCCTAAGACCGCCTCGAGAACTTGGTAAATATTTTAAAAATTGTAAGGTTATCTACAATTATGACCAATATCAGACTTATGATACTTACAGTTGCGGACATCTTTGTTTGAAATTTTTGTTCAATAAAACGTTATAAAAAGAAAGAAGTGAGCCTTTTTAATTCAAACATGTCGCAGACGTTCACGCTGACAGGTAGCGGCAGTTACATCTCCAAATCGTTTTATCCACCGCTGGAGTTAGATCCTCGATTCGAATACTCATTGGCGTTAATATCGTTCTCCACCTGGAACTCCATTCCAAACATAGAACCGGGAAAAAACAAATTGTATGCGAGAAAAGGCGAAAATCAACATCAAAAAGTAGTTACTATACCGACGGGAGCATACGAAATAAGAGACATCGAGCGCTTCGTGCAAAAACAATTACTATTAACGGGCTCGTCGGAGACGACGGCGGCGGCGGCGGCGGAGGCGGCGGCATCGACGGCGGCGACTGCCTCCACGTCGGCTAATAGGGCGGCGGCGACGACCTTCGACGAGGACGTGGAAGTGCTGAACAAAACGTTTTCATTGAAACCTAACAATAATACTTTAAAGTGCGAACTGATATCAGTGTTCGATATAGATTTCCGCCCGCTCGATACCATAGCCAAATTATTGGGATTTTCCAACAAAGTACTTAAAGCAGGATATTTACATACTTCAGATCTTCCCGTAGAAATAGTACAAGTTGTAACTGTACGAGTAGAGTGCAATCTAATTTCGGGTTCTTATTATAACAGTTTGCCATCGCACACATTGTTCGAATTTATGCCTGCAGCGGACCCAGGCTACAGTATCAACATAGAACCCCGAAATTTAATTTATTTACCTGTAAATAGGCAAACCATAGACGACATAACTATACAGATTCTCGACCAAAATTCAATTCCCGTAAATTTCAACGGGGAAGAAATTGTCGTAAGATTGGAATTAAAAAGAAATGGGGTTAGTTTTTGATTTGGAAAATGGTAATAGTAGATCGGAGGATTATTTATTCGGACAAATAACTAAATTTCAACCAGTATACGGAGATACGTCGTCGAGGATGGCTACTACTGCAGCAGCAACATCCACTACTACGAGTGCGCTTTCTCCGCAAAACATTTCGTTTTTGCGCCATCTGGGAAAAATAAAAAAATTCAATGTCCGAAAAACTGCAAATATTCAGACAAGCCAAAGTAGATGAGTCTATCGTTCGCGAAGAATGGCACACCTACCATCCATTTACTAAATCCTACAACAACAGCGACGAAATAGAAATAGTAATAAACCAGCAAGATGTTTTTATGGATATAAGCGAAGCTCAGCTGTACATAGAGGGCGCATTTAAGGAAGAAGCAACGGGGACCGGCACTTGCGAGTTAACCTCCAATTTTGGCGCATTTCTTTTCGAGTCTATTTCATATGAACTAAATGGAAAAGAAATCGATAAAGTTCGAGATCTAGGTGTTATGTCGACGATAAAGGCATTACTAAGCTACAATGCCGATGAAATCAAAATTTTGGAGATGGCGGGTTGGACATGGCCTCACACCGCTGCACATCCCACTTTAGACCCTACAACGAAAAAATTCACCCTACGGATTCCAATCAGTTTTCTTCTCGGCATATTCGTCGATTACAAGTGTGTAATTGCGGGAAAACATAAAGTGAAATTGATTCGTGCCAGAACCGACGACAACTGCTACAAAACCGAGGGCGGAGACAAAAAAGCCGCTCTAGAAGTCCAAAAAATCGAATTGAAAGTTAAACACGTATACCCGAACGATGTCGTGAAAATCAGAATTTTCGACGAGATAGCCAAAAATACTCCGATCTTGTTGCCATTCCGAAGATGGGAAATGCACCAAATGCCGGCACTAAGAAGTTCCAAAAACGATATTTGGATGGTGAAAACTTCGACGAGTCTGGAGCGTCCGAGATTCGTAATATAATAGAAAAAGTGGTGTAGTCAAGGTCTGTTGTGTTTTTTTGGCTGCTCCTCTTATTGGATTATTCTGGAGTTCTGTTCGAGAGTTAATGTATTTGCGGCACGCTATTTGAGTCTGCCATGCCATGCTGCTGTAAGTACTCAACTTGTACTTCACAATAAGGGAATTATTTCTATTATAAGTAGTAATTGGAATACGAAATATCTGTGCGTACATGAAAAACAATCACCGACCGGGACGGTGGCCCTCTTCCGCCAACGGTCGCGATGGTTAGCTGTATACTTTGCTCCACTGCCGTCAACAGTCGATCCAAGCCTGCCGTGTATTGCGATATTTGCAAGAATGCCTATCACGCTTCATGCATCAGCAAGAATGTGGACGTCCTCTCTGTACTGAATGCAATACCTGGACTGTGCTGGAGATGTGATGATTGCAGGGGTTGTTCCCTAACCTTAAACCAAAATAATGTTACTGAATTCCTCGAATCCAAGGTGGAAGATGCCTTGTCTCAACTTACTCAGAAGCTGGAGTCTTTCAAATCGGAATTGTTAAATAAAGCCTCGCCTGCTGCATGTCAGTTGCCTGATCCACCGCGATATTCTGATGTACTAAGAAATAGATCGTATCCAGCTGTAGTTGTGCGACCGAGAGACATACAGCAGGCTGTGGATCAAACTAAGGCTGATATAATACGGCATGTTAATCCTAATGAAGCTGATCTACAAGTTGCGAAGGTTTGTAATATGAAAGATGGGGGCCTACTAATTGGTTGCAATTCTAAGGAGGACAATAAGAAACTGTTGTCGATTATGCAGAACAAGATGGGAGATTCTTATACCGTGAAAGAGGTTGGGGGCTTTAGTCCGAGAGTACGATTGGTGGGACTGACCGAGAACTATTCGAGCGATCAGATCACCCATCTTCTTCTGAAGTCCAATCCTTCGGTTTTCATCGTCGGTGAGGCAAGCTGCCGAATTATTCGTACATCACCTGTTAAAAATAAACCTACCAAATTCCAGTGTACTGTCTGCAATGCGTCCCTAGTATGGTGCCCTTACCATCAAGTATTTGTCAATAACTTGGAAAAAGTCCAAAGGAGATTTCTCAAATATCTGTCTTACAGGTTAGATAACAGGTACCCGGAGATAGGTACGCCGAGCGACGAACTGTTGTCTAGACACAAGTTAACAAGCTTGCAGGTGAGAAGGTCTGGTTACTCGGTTGTGTTTCTTCATAAATTAATATCAAATGTCGTGGACAGCCCTCAGTTGCTGGCAAACTTAAATTTTCTCGTGCCTCGAATCTCAGCCCGCAAGGACCAGACCTTCTACCCAGGTAGGCCGAGGCTGAATGTGCTGAAGTTCTCGCCAATGCACAATATCTGCAACAACTATAACGCCATTTGTTCGAGTGTCGACATATTCAAATCACACATAAATTCGGTCACTTCCTCTATTCGAATGCAGGAGTAAGGTGAAGTTAATTGAGGTCAATTAAGAGTTGAAGTGGTTGAATGTGTGTTTTATTATATGAGCACCTCAACTTTTCGCTAGTTCTTATCTCAAGCAACAGCATAGTGTTAAGTTTTTTCTAGTGTTAAGTTGTTTCTTGTTAATGCTTAGTTAGGAGTAATTATTAATGATCCATGTTATGTTTGTTATCTACATGTTATTCCACCCTTTAAATGGCCTTGGCTGTAGGGTGAAGTAAGTTAAATAAATAAATAAATAAATATTGGCCTTCCAGACAAATCTCAAAGATAATTATAAAGCCGACTGCACTTATTTTAATAATCTCTCCATCACCGATATCAAACTGTATCTTAATTCGGAGTGTTATCCCTATGAATCGCTAAACTTAAATTTTAGAAATCGGGAGTACACCGAAGCCTATAGGATATACTGCGATTTCCAAAAATCATTTTTTGGAAAAAGAAATTCCGAGCCGGCGATCGAATTCCATATTTTCCAACAACATGCCCTGTTCGTTATCGACTGCAGCAAGCAAGACGAGGCTTTAAAGCAGTCTACGGTCGACATCAAATTAGAATTGCAGTCATCAGAAATATTTCCGGCCGATACTCGACCCCTCTCTTGGTACTGACGCAACTCTCTTTCTTCGCATTCCCACATTCTCTTTTTCCATCTCAACCGAACGCGACACGTCTTCTTCCGAAGAAGATGCTAAAGTATCATCTCCTGACGACTCCTTGCCGAGCTGAGCGGAAGCCTCCTTTCTAGATATCATAAGAGGTCTCAATGGTACTATGGCTTGTATGACCAGTTCGTGCTGCAATGGCGAACCTCTAACCTTCAAAGCCAATTCAGGTGGGCCGATAATTAACCCCCTACAAAAAAGACAACGCAACATCTCTTCTTTATATCTTCTGAAGCTTTTCTCCGACAAGGATCTCGCGTCCGGATCAAATGCTCTCGCCAAACCTATAGTCGGTAAGGCATACCGCAACTTATTCATTGTTTGGGCATCCACTAACATTTCCCATATTGCATATGACTTAGAAACCTGCCATTCTGCCCATCCAGCTGGTAAGTAATCTGCTGCTAGCTTCTTTATTCTTTCCAACGTGATACTGCCCTCCAAACTTGCCAAGTTGCCCAATACTTCATATTCTGTCGATAATGCCATCTGTAACAAACATTCGTTGTATAGGAGCGATGACATTTTATTCCTTTTCATTTATGTAATGAGGTTGTGAAACCTGCATTCTGCATTAAGTCGTCAATAACTTAACTTCAGCCTTTAGAGGCTGGAAATCGGCTCCGCAGAACGAGCCGACGGCTCCGCAGGTCGAGCCGACGGCTCCGCAGGTCGAGCCGACGGCTCCGCAGGTCGAGCCGACGGCTCCGCAGGTCCAGCCGACGGCTCCGCAGGTCGAGCCGACGGCTCCGCAGGTCCAGCCGACGGCTCCAGAATCGAGCCGTCGGCTCCAGGATAGAGGCGACGGCACAATAATTGATCCGTCGGCTCATAGACTCCTCTACAGGATAACTCCCTTATGTCCGAAACATAAGGGAGTCGGTCTCAAAAGTCCGCTATCCTCACCGAATCATTAATAAACCTACTCACAGAACACTTAAAACCTAAACACCTAAAACATACCTTATTTACTTTAGGAACCTGCTAGAGACTTGCAACTTGCAATCTTCTAATCACTCACTTCTCCGCACATTTGGGCGGATATGAGAACGACGCACACAATCTCGTTCGTATAAACAAAGCGTACTGAGGATAACGGTACACTTGCCGTCCTAGACAGGCCCCTGAGCGAGAGTGGGGGCGGCGCAGGCGCCGTCGCTCAGCGTGCGCAGAAGGATGCTGGCCCGGAGGTACGTTCGGGGTAAAGCAAACGCACACGATTTCGGGAGAATAAATTAAGTGTAATCTCAGATGGGTCAAGCGGAAGCACAGACCCGAAATATTGTATTTCTGTTATCCTTTTAGCTCCGGCCTGGATTTATGCAGCCCACGCAAATTCCGTTATCGACGGCCTAAATAATTATTGATAAGCGATGTGGAAGGGCCCGGTGCTGCCGGTAAATAGAGTTGGAAGGACCCCAAGGACCCGACGAAATCAATCACGGCGAGGGTGGCGTTTTCTTTCATTTGTAGCCCGCTCGGCTGGTGTAGGTTGTATATTACTCGTAATAATGATGATAATAATAATGATAGGACTGTAGGCTGAAGCATTCAGATTGTCTGCTGTTCATATCGGACCGCATATTGATTCAATTTTTGCTCGAATTTTTGCTTCAGCAAATGGAGCAATAATGTGTATGGTTGTATGAGTTCGTTTCCATTTCGGTAAAAATGAGCATTGTGTGTCCCGTTTTTCATAATAACACCCCTGAAAATCTAAGTAGGCTGAAGGAATTGAACGGGGAAATTTTTTTATAGATATGTCAATGAAAGGTCATCAGTTGCGAAATATTGGTTTGGCATTGCCGCGAAAGCCTGGCCTACTGCGATTTTTTAAAGGGGTGCGTTTTTCGAAAAACCATATTAGGCATTTTTTTATTTAAAATATGACACCACAGCATTAATCAGGACACACTGAAAATTTGAACAAAAAATATACAGGGAGTTCCATTCTGCAGGGTGTCAAAGTTGTTGGTGTGAAAATATTTACTACAAAAACATACAGGGTATTTTTCTCTGAGCCATCTCAAAATTCTGAATTTTTATTAAACTTTATACAGGTCAGGAGTGCTCTGGAATCATTGAAAAAATGTTGATAAACCCAAAAGTAATTCATTTCTTTACAAAATGCCAACCACCAAATAAAAACAATTTAAATTATTGGACCTTTCTCAACAAAGTCACTGTCTAAGATGATACATTTTTTGTGCGTTTCCTGTTGTGGCCCATTAGTCACATTAACTAATATGGTCTTACTGACTAGCAGGCTTCTGAATTTTTTAGATTTAGTTCGTTTAAAGTATCTGGAGCGGTTTTGATATACTCGATTTTTGACCCGTTTAAAGTTCCAAAAATTCAGTAATTTGAGATGGCACAGATAAGAACACTCTGTATATTTTGTATTGGACCTTTGCACACCAATACCTTGAGTGGTCCTGTTGACCATTCAACTGTTTTGAGGGGATTCCATGGCACACTTGACTTGGCAGATGCCTTTAAAATTCCTATTTTGCTCAACTTTGACACCCTGCAGAATGGAACTCCTTGTATATTTTTCGATTAAATTTGGTATATGGGAGTTTCGGTGTGTCCTGATTAACGCTATGGTGTCAGATTTTAAATAAAAAAATGCCTAATATGATTTTTCGAAAAACGCACCCCTTTAAAAAATCGCAGTAGGCCAGGCTTTCGCGGCAATGCCAAACCAATACTTCGCAAATGATGACCTTTCAGGGACATATCTATAAAAAAAATTGCCCCGTTCAATTCCTTTAGCCTACTTAGATTTTCA
The DNA here is from genome assembly GCA_963920635.1 of Pseudeuparius sepicola. Taxonomy (NCBI): domain Eukaryota; kingdom Metazoa; phylum Arthropoda; class Insecta; order Coleoptera; family Anthribidae; genus Pseudeuparius; species Pseudeuparius sepicola. The sequence continues at coordinate 52,719,202 of OY987300.1, read as the reverse complement.
GGGGTGTTAACATGAAAAACGGGACACACTGTATATGTTCGACAAGTGGTGGAATGGCGTACTTGTGCGTAAGCTAAAAGGTCCCTCAAACAGAAACAAAAACTTCTTTATCTCGTTAGAAAATCCACTAGAAATCGGATTGTACTTTGCTTTCAACAACACCAATTCATTTATTTTAAATTTGACGGGCTTTCTACCAGATTGTAGTACCCTACGCCTATCTGCACGACTATGCATAACTCCGATATTAACTCCAATATTAACTCCAATATTAACTCCAATATTAATTTTTTATTGTACAATTTGTCTAGCCCGAGACACTTTAGGTTCTCGCAATTGTAGCCCAACTGGAGAAAAACCCGTACTTTCATGAATAACAGAATTAAGAAAATAGGCGAACTTTTTTACCTCTTTGGCCCACGCTGTATGTCGTTCCGAAAAATAAGTGCGAAAAAGGCGTGATAACTCACGCAGATATATTTCCACTGCGTTACTCTGCGGGTGTCGGATTGAACTAAACGCAGGCGTAGGGGAGACCGGGGGAATACGGGCCATTGGGGTAATATGGGCCAGGCCATTTTAACCTTGATTAGTCGACTGTACGTGGCAGAGTATATGGCGCCCTCTTTGTAAGACTAGCGAAAACATACTCCCAAAGTTTAATATGGCTGCTTAGTTTATATCGTGAATGTTTCGCAAAAAACTTGATCGCCTACTACTGACTCTTAGGTTTGAAGATTTTGAATCCAGGTAAGAAATTGTTTTCGCCTGTAATATTGCTTTCGTTTTCTGGTGTTTAGTTAGAATATTTCATGCTTTTTAGAACATGCTATGCGGAAAATTAATTCTAACCTAAAATTCACGCTGATATTTAGTTAAAAACATGTGTTACATATGGGGGAATATGGGCCACCTATATTGGGGTAAAATGGACCGGCCCGAATTACCCTGACAAGTAATTATCTTCTATTGCAGATGCCTCGAAACTATAGAAGAAAATCAGAAAAGGCTTCGTGGACAGTCGAGGCCCTGAAAAGAGCAATTGAGGCAATAAGAGGAGGATGTTCAACACGGAATGCGGCTCGTACTTTTGGAATTCCAAGAAGTTCCATACAAAGAAGAATAAAGAACAATGACACAAAGGCGTCTTCTTTAGGCAGAAAACCCCTTTTTACTGACGAAGAAGAAAAGGTATTAGCTAATCGCGCACTAAAATTGACCAAATTATTTTATGGAATATCACGTAAAGATATTAAAAAATGTGCCTACGAGTATGCGGTTAAAAAGAACATTAGGCACCCTTTTAATCCTGCAAAAGAATCTGCGGGAGATGATTGGCTTCAAGGATTTCTTAAAAGGAATCCTACTATATCGCTTAGAAAGCCTGAAGCTACTAGTTTATCTAGAATTGCAGGTTTTAATAAAGAAGAAATCTCTCTTTTTTATTCAAATTTGGGAACATTAATGCAAATACATAGATTTCAAGAATCTAGGATTTTTAACGCTGATGAAAGAGGCATTTCAACAGTGCAAGTTGCGGAAAAAATTTTAGCACCAAAAGGACAGAAGCAGGTGGGGTTTGCAACGAGTTGGGAGAGGGGCAAGACAATAACCGTAATGTGTTTATTTAGCGCGTCTGGCACATATGTGCCCCCCATGTTTATTTTTTCAAGAAAGCGTCTTAACCCACAATTGAAGCGAAATGGCCCTCCTGGCAGCATATTCTGTTGCTCCGATAGTGGCTGGATCACAGAAGAATTATTTATGGAATGGCTTCATCATTTTCAGAAAACTGTTAAGGCATCTCCAGAAGATCCAGTTCTTCTAATTATCGATAATCATGCAACTCACTGCACACTGGAAGTTTATACTTTCTGTAAGGAAGAAGGGATCGTGATTTTAACAATTCCCCCACACACCTCTCACAAAGTGCAGCCCCTGGACGTATCATTTTATTCACCACTGAAAAGGGCATTTAACGTTGAATGTGACAAATATTTAAAGACACATCGCCACGAGAAAATCACACCGTTCCAAATTGCGGAAATTTTTCAAAATGCCTATAGTAGAATTGCGACTCCTGAGAAGGCAATTAGTGGTTTCAGGGCCACTGGAATTTTCCCGTACAATCCGGACATTTTCCAAGAAGAAGATTTTGAACCTGCAGCAGTTTTACTCACTCAACCTACTATTTACAATACTGTTCAAGATGGAACCGATGCATTTCTACCGTGCGCTAATAACATTGTTACAGGTGCTCCTCACACCACTGACCCACAACCTGCTAATAACAGTGTTCTACTCGGAGAAGCCGAGGAAGAAGCTGAAGTTTCATTTGAAACTCTCTTGCCGCTACCTGGACCCTCAAAACCAACCTCTGCAAGATCCAATAAAAAAAGCAACACTCGATTATATTAACTATAACACCAAATAAATCATTATTAGAAGAGAAAGCTGCTAAAAAATTAAGAAAATCAAAGATAGAGACAGCAAAAACCGGAAAAAGGGCTATTTTTAATGAAGAACTTTGCAATGTAAAGAAAAAACCAAAGCCCAGGAAGTGTAAGGCATTGCAAACGGATAGAAAGGATGCAGGAAGCGAAGAGGAGGATGTAGATGATGAAGAGGTTGACAAAAACGTAACGATTGACATTTGCTTAGTTTGGGAAAAATGGGGAGATTTGGTTAAGGTGCACAATTTGTGGACAATGGGCTCATAAAGCCTGCACGAATGCGGGTAAAAAAACATATGTATGTGACTTTTGTGCCTAGATATAGCAAAAATGTTTTTATGTTTATATAGAAAAGTGTTCCGATTTGATTCTGGGGTAAATCTGGCCACCTGCCATTATTACCCCATTTCTATGGGGTAATATGGGCCAGCACCGTTTTTTTAAATAAGCCAAATTTTTGTTTAGTTCTTTTTAATAAATTTTTTAAATGAGATATTGATGTATATTACTTGTATAATACCTAGACTTCTTCCATTTTTTCGATATCTTTAAAAATAAAAATGTCACCGGCAAATTTTCTTAAGGGGCCCGTATTCCCCCGGTCTCCCCTAACCTTTAAAGCGCCTAGCGTCTCAGACCATGACTTCGGTAAACTGAGTGCCATGGTCCGTAAGAATTTTCTTAGGACACACATGAACTTTAAAATAATCCAAAACTAAACGGTTCAAAATAGCCCGTGTATTAGCCCGCTTTAGGGATACAAAGTAATATATTTCGAAAGCGTGTCTAATACAACACATAAATATTTTACGCCCCACAAAGAAGTATATAATAAGTTCATTCACAGCTTCAGGTATAATATTTTAAGAGAGGTGGTTTTGGTAATGAAACGTCTTTGGCCCGTTGGCACACATCGCAGTTTTTAATTATTCTTTTAATATCTCGGAACATATTTCAATTATTGTTGAAGGTAGACACAGAACGTAAGGCTCGTCATTTGTGTATCTCATAAATAAAAGGTCATTACAAAAGATTTTCAAATTGAGAAGAGTTGGTCTTCCCTAGAGAGCTGATGATATTGGCAAGATCAGTGTCCTGCCTCTGTAAAGGAGTCAAACTTTTAATTATACTTTTGAATTCAGCCTCAACTTTCTGGGTAGTAAAAAGTTTAGAACAACGATCGCCAGGAACCGAATGTCGTACGCCAGAGTGTCGAGACAAAATATAGTCAATAATATTTTCTCATGAAATGGAACAATCGAACTCTTGTAGAGCTGAGGCCCACCTGGTAACGCGGGGGGTTAATAATCTGCAAGTCTGTATGTCTGTATGTAACTGAGGGCCCTATTATCTGCTAAGTTAAGAAAAGGTCTACCAAGTAGGTAAGTCCTCCACTTTTGTAAAGCCCAAACAACCGCCAAAATTTCCCTTTCAATCGAAGTATAATTTCGTTCCCGGACAAGTAAAAGTCTAGTCACATAAGCCACCACGCATCTCTTTCCACAAAATCTGGATGGTACAACGTTGTAAAATCTTTTAACGCCTTTTTTAAACTATAATAAACGCTTTTTCCTGTGCACTAGACCAATCCCATTTAACCCCCTTTCGTAATAAACGAGTTAGAGTTCCCGATAAAGCTGAAAAATTCGCGCAAAATGGGCGATCGTAATTACATAATCCTAAAAAGGATTGAATCTGTTTCACTGTTTTTGGTGTGGGAAAATTTACTATGGCTTCCACGCGATCAGGATCTGGCAGAAGATTATCGAAAGTAATTATGTAACCTAAATAATGGAGCTGCTCTGGAATGAATTGTTGGCATTTCTTAAATTCAATTTTAAAGCCTGCTTCCCTTAAACAAGTGACTATTCTATCCAAATGGTTCATGTGATCGTCAAATGCATCCGAATAAACCAGCAAGTCATCAAAATATACTATTACAAAATCGTCAAAATCATTAACTAACACTTGAGAAATGCACCTCGAAAAGGAAGCAACCGCGTTGGCCAATCCAAATGGAAGTACTCTTTGGTAGCTTCGTGTTCCTACCAAAAAACCCGTAATTTTTTTATGTTCCTTCTTTAAAGGTATCTGCCAATAGCCGAACGAAAAATCTATAGGTACAGCTTTTAAACGGGCGCCCGATAAACGTTTTAAGATTTTGTGTTTTTGGGGCACTTCCTGGTCTTTCTCTAAAACTTTATTCGAATGTCGAATATCTAGGCATACCCTCGCAGACACATCCTTTTTTACCCGAGTTACTAGCGGGCTTATAATACCTATAGATAAGGTGTAGCGGCCTTTTCAATGACACCCCAGAATTCCATTTTTTCTATCTCTTGGAGGACCGCTCGTCTATGCGCAAAAGGAATAGGATACTGCTTTATTTTAAAAGAGCTGTAGTCAGTTAATTTAATACTATGTTCGTGGTTTTTTGTCCGTCCTGGAACATCCGAAAACATTTCGTTATGTTTTATTAATAAATCGCGAAACATTATTTTTTGGTCTACATTAATACGTGAAATGTTTTCTTTGAAACCAATATTAAGTTTATTTTGCAAAAATTTACTGTTTCCACCACATTATTTTTTATACCAATCACTTTTATTTCGGCTTCATGTTCTGGGGCGGTATACTCGTGATATGTACATATTTCCCTAATTAGCTACCATCTTTTTCTGGAAATAAAAACTTACCGTGTTAAATTCCAAATCAATTTTAGTCCGTAATACAGAGTGCAAAAAATCGATTCCCAAAATAATAGGATACAGGAGTTAAGAAACCATTAAGAATTCATGAACAAAAACTGTTTCAATTACGCTAAATTCTAAAAATAGCTGATGAGAAACTATTTTTTCTTTTGTACGAAAAGCGCCGCTAATTTTAATGCCGGCGACCGGAAAACAGGGAAATGTTTGGTTTATTGCTTCAATTTGTCCTAGGATTCTCCTGACATGAATGTAACCTCTGACCCCGTATCTACGAGTGCTGGGAAACAAAGATGAAAAATGGAAATTGTAATAATAGAAGATTTTTTACTGTTGACTTTATGAGCATAGTCGCATTCAGTTTCTAATAGCTCTTCCTTGGGATTATTATTTATAGTAGTGATCCATCTTTGCTTTTCAGTCCCAACTGCCGGATCTAACAATTGAGGCGAATCTCGTTTTCCGACTCTTTTACGATGTTTTCGACTGAATCTTCCGGAATTTCCAGGGCTATAACGTAGTTACTACGACCTTGAAAATTTCTGTTATTAAAATACTTTGGTTTTTCATTAGTGACACGTTTATTTTCTCTAATTGGTTTGTTCATCATTGGTCTATCATAGTAGTCGGCCTGTCGTAAACGCGCTAATGCTGTCTCTAAATTTTGCACTCCAACTAAACTGGCAAAAATAGTTAGAGGAAAATGCCGGCCAATTAAATATATCAGAAATAGGGATTTGTAAATGGCTTGCCGTTGCCACTTGCCTAATAAAATAATCTACATACGACCCTCACTCATATTTACCTGATTGAACATTTAATCTGACTCTAAACTGCGTATTATCATTCCAAAAATGATTCAAAAATAAATGTTTAAATCCCTCAAAAGTCTCACACGAATGTAAAAAGGCTTCCCCCAAAGATCTCGCACGTCCTTAAAATTTTGACAGTAAAAAAATGTGCTTGAAATTCACAAACTGCAAATTATTGTTCCTCCAAACAAATTCTACCTGTTGTACAAAATCCACTTAGGGTAGATTGTCCTTCCGGAAAAACTTGGTTTCCCATTAGATTTCTAATTCTTGATTTTTGTCTTGTATTTGGGGGTGATTCTCTGTCTGTTTTGTTCAGGGGGGTTCTTGCTGTAGCCATTTCTTAGCTTTGCCACTGGTTGGGCGCCAGCTGTTTCAAAACAGAGCAAAAATAAACTCTTCTAGCTCAAGTGTGGTTTATTTGGTGGTTGGTTCAGTGGTTCGTTAATCAAAATCTATTAGAACAAGCAAGGCGTAGTTACACATTAATTTGAAGCGCATCTTACCCTTTAACTTACCTAATCAGGTAAATTCAACACCAAATGTTTGAAAGACGCACCAATTCGATCAGAAATCGGCCGAACAACACCACTCACCAGACGACAATAATTCCTCCTATATCCCATACTTATACCCCAGAAAAGGACGACTTTTCTGGGCTTATACCGTCAAACCAAAAAACTCGGGCCGTTTTTTGCAGGACCCTCCGAATTTATATATGCCCAATTTATCCTAACTCGGCGCTTTCGCCACAAGATAAGAAGTGTAATACAAAAGTTGGAGGAAATTGTATCCCCAATGCGGTTATTTTGTCCAACTTTCCGCGATAGCTGCCATTTTCGAGATATGACACAAACTTGTGTTTTTTTAAATGGAAACCATAGGTAGTTATTTCCGTTATTTTTTCGAATAACCATATCGAGTGTTATATCGTTAGAAAGCCCTAAAAATTTCTGATTTTTTGAGACCATGGCCAACTATGGTTTCCATTAAAAAAAAACAAAAGTTTGTGTCATATCTCGCAAATGACACCATCTGCACTCTTCATTTTTTCCTTAAAAAATGCCTAATATACTTTTGTCACTTAAGCACGCCATGGAAAATGTAAATTTCTAAAAATTATATATCAGTTTGTACGTCTTTTGGAGTACTATAATTTTTTTTTGAGAATAGCTAAGCCCGTTGAAAAATATTGTTAAAGTGATATGTGTAAAATTTGCATTTTTCATTATCGTTTCAAAGCCACCAAAAAATTTATTGGACATAAACAATGTATAAACGACTGAAAACTAAATCAATATTATAAATAAATATATATCAATATAAATTGTACGATTTATTGGGCAAAAGTTGTTATTTGTCAAAGAGGCTTCAATAAATGGAGTATTATGCGTAGGCGCTTGTAAGTCTGCCGTGGTTTCAGCATGGCTACAACTGGGCACTCCTCAAGTTAGTGGCGCTCCGAGGTCGAGGGCCTATACTGGCCTTGCCGGACCATAGGCCTTGTTTTGGCCTCCACTCCTGTGTAGTAATACGCATAATTATGGTCTCGTCTACAGGACGCAGTTTTCGATATTTCGAGCACAAATTTGTTGTACGGCCGCCCCAGTTCATGGGCAACAACCCTATTGAAGGGCGTCCGAATCGGGAGAGCCATTCGGTCCCCGGAATTTTTTTTTCCCGTTTTTTTTTGGGAAAAATGGCTAGCGATTGGAAGGGGGAGCGCTGGTCGAATTTAATTTTCGCGTGGGGCCGCCGACGGATATGGGCCTCTCGCCAGCCAGAGGGCCCAACGATCGAAAAAGCCATTCGGCCGTTTGGGCCGCTTTTTTTCGCGATTTGGCGAGGTCCCCGGGATCGTACTGTATACATCGTGGCCGAGGCGCACGCCCGGCACACCCGATACTTAGGTATTCGTAAACATCGACTGACATTTAGGTTTGTTTTGGTATGGAGGATTTTTAAATTTTGTAGCGATTTGAGAATTTGGGAGCTTACGGGATACCATCTATTCTTTATAGGGCTGTATCTTTTGAATCGTAATAGGTAGTCAAATTTTCACAGAGTGTGTACCGCTATTGCCGCTATAACAACAAATAATGAAAGTAAAATAAAGTTAATGTAATATTTCCAATTTTCGTTAACAACACATACCTGTATATTAACATTATGCTGCTTTTGGCCCTATTGCGCACGGCAAGGCGCAGGGAACGAAAAGATATGAAATTCGCCGCCATATTTAACCCTATATTGACAGTTTCAATGGTGGCTACTTTATGCGTTGTTTAAATTTTTTTTAAACTATGAATGAAATTGCATTATACTTTTTGAAGGCGCCGGTAGAATCAGAAAAGTTTTAATCGCATTTCTTCTTTATATTTCGTACGGTTATAGCTTTTCGTTTTCATATTTACGACATCTGAAAATTACTTGGTGCAAACGCGAAGATGCTTTTGCATCCAGATTGTGAAATTGCATTCCATAGGTAAGTAAATAGGTATAATTTCTTGCCAGATAATATTGTTTTTAATTGGTATTTTCTGATTTCTTGCTGATTTTTAGGTTTTCAAGAGAAAAAACTAAATTTAGAAAGTGGCTTGGTACTCTAGGTGTCATCGACAATAATATTCTCTGGAAGGACTCTATGTATGCGTGTTCTATTCATTTTGATGAACAGGATTTTTTAATGCAACACGAAAGAACGCGAAAATTGGCGCTCTACCATCTAGAAACCTAACCGAAGAAGCAGTGGCATCAAAATTGGTATGACAACCAAAGAATTTCATTCCGGTTCAACTCATGGAGATGAGGAAAGTGGATACATTGCAATTCTCGATACGACGAAGATGAGAGCCGCATTTCTGGAGCAAATAGAATTAACCTAAGAAATGCAAACAGCAGCAGACAGCAGCAAATAAACTTGTTAACTGCAGATCACCGCCAAGCTAATTCAAGAACAGCGTAATTAGCAATTACTTCACTTTCATTTTTGAAGCAAAGATTAAAATGGTAGAAGTTGAAGTTACCAAGTTTTATTTTGCTTGTATTTTTTAAACAAACAAAAAGAAAAAGTTCTAAGGAATAAAACTAGCCGCCTAAAAATTCAGAAATTAGTATAGATATGTTCCTGGAAAATAGGTTATTATTATTAAAAGTATTCAAAGAAATAATTAACCCAAGTAATATTGTATGAAAATGTTAGCTAACAAAAAATATTTTCATGTTTTTATAAGTAATTATTTATTTATAATCTAGCAATTGTATAAGGTATAATGTACAATAATAATTAAATTAGTTATCCTTATGATATTAAAATATGTCGTTTTGATTAAGTTGTATAATTTCTCCACCTACAAAACCAAAACCAACAAAAATCTTTTACACAAAACGACAACAAAGACATTACATTATTTATGGAACCCGCACCCGTATAAATTATTTCAAATTTCCCGCCTGATTTAGCGAAGTGGCGCAGTGGAAGCGTGCTGGGCTCATAACCCCGAGGTCCGGAGTTCGAAACCACGCTCTGGGACAAACTTTTTTATTTCTTTTTTATTTTTCACTAAAGTATGTACTGTTAAATATTGTACGGTGGTACGGAACCCTTCGTGTGCGAGTTCGACTCGCACTTGGCCGATTTTTAACTTTATACCTACTTACTTGTTTATTGTTATAGATAGTTGCAGTATTTGGCATTGCTGGAACATGCCGCAGAGACGAGTTACAGAAATTACCATTAAATGATATTAACGACATGGATTCTGTCATAACTATGAAAATTTCCGATATTAGCTAGACAAACAAACCTCGATCATTATTTGTAATAAGCGGTAAAATTAGAAGTTTTAATTTTGTTCAAATATATCGCAAATATGCATCCCTTCGTTCCCAATCTACCAGTCACACTAGATTTTTTATAAGATATTATAATGAAAAATGCTTCGTTCAACCAAAATGCTTAAAGAGTGAAGACCCAATGCAATACACAGGACACTGTTTTCGCACTTCTTCTGCAACATTGCTTGTGGAATCTGGGACAGACCTGTTACCAGTAATCGTTAAAACGCCATGGAGGATGGAAATCTTCAACTGTATAGCTGAGGGCTATATTGAGGAGTCAGTTTGTAAAAAAACTGAAATAGCTGATGCTAAAATTCTGGAAGGTGAACCAAGTACCAGTACCGGAAACTTCACAACAATTCGAAAAAGAGTTTTAAGTGAAGAACCTGAGACCTTTACAGGCAATGAAGAAAACAAAATTCAAAAAAATACTGGAAATGAAGTTTGTCCATCAGTTACCCCGACTGCGTCTCGAGCTGAAAAGTTCATGCCTCGTGCAACAAATATGCACTTTTTGCACTAGTAACAGAAATAACTATTTTTCTAAGTATAATGGAATTGTGCAAAAAGAGAAACTTCTTCGGGGTATATTGGGTGTCTCAAATAAAGTCCGATTATATCCTTAGTTTTTGAAATGAAAAGACCAGCTTAAAACCAGGATGATTCAGTTTTCTCTGGAGAATCCGAATCTAGCTTCAGAATTTATATACAGGGTGTTCTCGAAAAGTTAAGGACAAAAATACAGTGTGTCTATTTAAGAAGGGCCACTCGAGAAAATCTTGACAAATATGCATTTTTCTAAAAACTTTATTTGAAAAAAAAATTGCTTTTTGATGAGCTAACTTTGCGTAAAAACACACTTGAGATCCATGACCTACTTTCCGAGATATTTTTCAAAGTCCCGAAAATCGCCGAAATTTCTTCGGCATGTAACTTTTTTGTTTCAAGAGTTACCGAAAAAATTTCTTAATGAAATCTAACTGCTTTAAACCTAGTTTATCAGAATTTGGAAAAATACCATCGATTGTTGTGTGCTCTCTTAACACTTTTTGTTTTATTTATAGCTGTCAGCTGTCATGCATATTAGAAAATTTTACAAATGTGAAAAATGTGGGTGCTAAAAGGGCACACATTAAACCGTGGCATTGTTTTAAATTCTAATAAAGTAGGCTTAAAGCAATTAATTTTGCCCACAAATGACATTTGGGAAAAATTTTTCGGTAACTCTTGAAACAAAAAAGGTACAAACCGAAGAAATTTCTGCAGTTTTTGGGTTTTTCAAAAATATCTCTGAAAGTAGGCCATGGATCTCAAATGTTACACAAAATTACCCTATCAAAAAAGCAATCATTTATTTCAAATAAAGTTCTCAGAAAAATAAATTGTACGATTTATTGGGGGATTTGTTGGACGACAATTTGTATTTGTAAGACAGGCTTTAATAAATGGAGTACCTATTGTGTATAGGCGCTTGTAAGCCTGCCGCGGTTTCAGCACTGCCACAACTGGACACTTCTCAAGTTGGTGTTGTTTCTCCCTAATTCAATTGCCGCAACACCCGCCGCCGATAAGTACTACGTACTCTTTAAACGCTCTCAAATCGTCGCTTGGCGGTATATACCTATATACCGTGGAAAAGAGACCGTCCGACCCGGGGAATAATTTGGTGGCCATTTTTAACCCTAAATGAGGCGAGAAATTTGACATAATTTATACGGGTGGGTTCCATAAATAATGTAATTTGGGTCGTCGTTTTGTGTAAAATGGACAACATAGGATCAAGATTATTGTTGGTTTTAATTTTAAATTATTGCATTCGGGAAACGAAGCAGTTAACTAGGTTGAGAAAGTATACAACTTAATCAAAACAACATATTTTAATCATCATAAAGGGAACTAATATAAATATTATTGTGCATTATACCTTATATACTAGCTACATTATAAATAATTAGGTACTACATTTCCATACAATATTACTTGGGGTAATTATCTCTTTGCATACTTTTAATAATAATAACCTATTTTCCAGGAACATATCTATGCCTATTTCTGAATTTTTAGGCAACTATAAAATAGTTCCAGAACTTTCCTTTTTGTTTAATTAAAAAATACAAGCAAAAGAAAACTTGGTAACATCAACTACCATTTTAATCTTTGCTTCAAAAATGCAAGTGAAGTGATTTATAATTACCCTCTTCTTTGATAAGCTTCAATAATTTTGCTGGCGGTCATCTGCAGTTAACTGGTTTACTTTTTTTTTCACATTTTTTCTCTTTATTAAATATTTCTCCGGCGCTGAGAGTTTACTTTTCGCGCCTCCTATTGTTATTAAATTAATTCTTTTTTCTACCATTTTAGTTTAGAAAGTGTCACTTTTCCGTACTAGTGCGAAGTAAACAAACTAAAATGCGTGCGGAAAAGTACATTTTTTTGTAGAAAAAATGGTGTTCCTAACTCTTGAGGAAAGTGTCTTTTCCACACTCGATTTCTTGGCTGAACGACGCGTAGCGAACTGCTGAACTGCAATCACGGGCGGAAAAGTAGCACTTTCCGCACTTGTAAGGAAATATACTATTATCTCACGCCCGTTGTATAGTCATCTCTAAATTTGCCAGAGTAGATTCGAGTTCGTCTGAATTTTCAATTTTGGATCTAATGATTAAATTTCTATTGATTTCAGCCCTAAATTTTTGCCAGTCAATATTTTTGTAATCGTGTTCAGTATAATATTATCATCATATCAGGTAAAACAAAATTAGTTAAAAAAATGCACTCCAGTCAGAATTCAAACCGGGATATCTACTGGGCACTGGGGCGTAGTAGTCCGAGAGGTGAGTCAGTCAGCCTTGAAAATATTGCCACGGGCCGCGTTAGCAGGGCTTCAAACTCATAAAAAATATACAGGGTGTCTCACCACGAACTGCATCGATCGATATCTCAAAAGTAAACATAGAATTTTTTTGAAAATTTGGCAGGTGATCAATGTCAATGAGTACTATTCATTTAAAGTATTTTAAAAATGACGGCACTTCCGGTTATACCGGAAGTCGATGACAACTTCGTTATTTTAAATGGAACACCCTATGTTTTATTGCATTTTTGGATTCTACTGAAAATTCTAGGTACATTTCATGTATCATGTCCTATACCTAAATTAAACCGTTTTTGAGATATTTGCCATTTTATAGAAAAAATGACAGATGCAGACCCGTACTTAATTGACAGTTTCTTCATAACGGCTACATATTTCTTAACGCGCTTGGCATTTTATTGCATTTTTGGATTCTACTGCAAATTCTAGGTACATTTCATGTACATGTATCATGTCCTATACCTAAATTAAACCGTTTTTGAGATATTTGCCATTTTATAGAAAAAATGACAGATGCAGACCCGTAGGTACTTAATTGACAGTTTCTTCATAACGGCTACATATTTCTTAACGCGCTCTTTTCATTTTGCAGTCAAAGGCTTGGTGCAGAGAAATACCATAAAGAAAGTTTCCGATCTTGTACAGGGTGATCACAAAAAATTATTCAAATATTAATTCAAAAAATGCCAAAAACTCAAAATTTTCAAATAGAAACCCCCATTTTTTTGTTGTAGCCGTATTCCGCACAAAAAATTAGGGCAAGTTTGTGTTTGGTTCCCTATACCTAAATGTTAGCATTTTCGATTTATTTACAAAAAACTTATTTTCCACTTTTTCATCAAGGGGGCATTTTCTTAAGTTTGATAAATCTAGTTGGCCATGGCTGATTATACGATTGTCAGAGAATGAAGAAATGTCATTTAGTTTAAAATTATTGTAAACAATGCCGGCAAGGTTAAATTACACAAACGAAGACTATTTAATATTTAAATTTAGTTATTATCAGCAAATGTAGGTATTAGAAGTTCTCGATATAACTCTGTTGCATTCTCCATAAATAATAAATAAATTTGAATAGTTTTCGTTTGTGTAATTTAACCTTGCCGGCATTGTTTACAATAATTTTAAACTCAATGACATTTCTTCATTCTCTAACAATCGTATAATCAGCCATGGCCAACTAGATTCATCAAACTTAAGAAAACGCCCCCTTGATGAAGAAGTGGAAAATTAGTTTTTTGTAAATAAATCGAAAATGCTAACATTCAGGTATAGGGAACCAAACACAAACTTTCCCTAATTTTTTGTGCGGAATACGGCTACAACAAAAAAATGGGGGTTTCTATTTGAAAATTTTGAGTTCTTGGCATTTTTTGAATTAATATTTGAATATTTTTTTGTGAGCACCCTGTACAAGATCGGAAACTTTCTTTATGGTATTTCTGTGCACCAAGCCTTTGACTGCAAAATGCCAAGAGCGCGTTAAGAAATATGTAGCCGTTATGAAGAAACTGTCAATTAAGTACGGGTCTGCATCTGTCATTTTTTCTATAAAATGGCAAATATCTCAAAAACGGTTTAATTTAGGTATAGGACATGATACATGAAATGTACCTAGAATTTTCAGTAGAATCCAAAAATGCAATAAAACATAGGGTGTACCCATTGACATTGGTCAGCTGTCAAATTTTCAAAAAATTATATGTTTACTTTTTGAGATATCGATCGATGCAGTTCGTGGTGAGACACTATTTTGCTACTAAATAAACCAAGTTTTAGATTTTCTAAAACAGTTGCGACATAGTTGGTTTTTTTAAAACTTTGAAGCCGCCCTTGCGCCAAACGCTAACGAAACTGGCTGACTGACGGCAAGGTTATTCTTATACATCCTAAATACTACACTGTATCAAAAAATCAGAATTCCTAAAACCGTTGCATTTTTCTGTCACTCAGCTCCCCGACTATAGGAACTTAACCGAATAAGCTGCCCAAGCATACGGGTTCTTCCATCGGCTAGGTGGTATTTGTTCTAACTAAGTATACAGGGTGATTCATCTAAAACGCCCAGCCCCCTATATCTCAGCAACGAGATTAGATATTTTAGTTTCGTAAAAAAGGCTGGTAGAGCTCGTTGAAGACTTTATTCGTCTGTAGTGGACAATCAAAAGATTATTTCTAAAACAAAGAAAGAGAAAATAAGTAACTTCTTTATTTTTTAACTGACCAGAACGATTTTTTTACCAAAGGTAGATGGCATTGTTGCCTACTTATTTCCAAAAAATTAGTTCGAAAGTCAAAGCCACCTGCGTTGCCACAATCGAGGCTAAAAATCCAAAGATCATATTAGGCATTTTTTCTTCAAAAAAATTTACTAAAAAAAGTTGTTCAGAATCGACCCAGAACCCTAAATCCAAAATTTTGTCAAAATCAAAAAATATTAACGAATCTAAAATATCTCATTTCGTTGCTGAGATACAGGGGAATGGACGTTTTTAGGTGAATCACCCTGTATAGTGAGTAGCGGACTTCGGCGTCTTCTAACACTACTAGAAGGGGTTAGAGGGTGGAGGGTAAACATTCATTATTGTTAGTTATGAGGATTCCTATTTATTTTTCTACCTACAATATCTGTCAATATTGCGACTTAATGTAAGTATGGAACGTGAAAATTCTAACCTACAATGCCAAGCCACGAATGTTAATAAACAATAGATCTTTGTACCTTTAATTATAAATTAAATGGTATGTTTTAGGAGCATCGGCTACAGTGAATTTTTTTCAACTGATTACTACCCTTTACCTGATATTCTACAAAATCATCCCACTTTATTTAATATTATAATAGTTACAGGTACGTAGAAAAATCCATCATTGCTTAAATTTACATCAACAGGTGGCAAAATGTACCTCCATACAGACTGAAAAGAAATTGACCGCCTTACCATTTTCTGTTCAAGGTCTTTATAGTAGATACGTAAAAGCATGGAAGGAGGAAATGACGATGCCATTTTCTCAGCAATGGAAAACGTACCTCTAAATAATAGAGCAGATAGACCTCTCCGTATACTGAAGGAGAAGTGGAAGCCGTGGGCTAGCAAACAGGAGACGGCTCCAACTCAATGTGACTAATACAGAATGATAATGCAATCGGAGCGATAGAGCGGGACTCTTCGGTGTACACACACGAACGGGCTACAATGAAAGAAAGCGGCGCCCCTCGTCATGATTGATTTCGTCAGATTGTGAGGCCCAGGCGAGCATCCCGGGAGTTGGGGTCCTTTCAAATCTAAATCGGGTCATTGCGGACTTTGCGTGGACTACGGACTACACAAATTCGAGTCGGTAGGTACTATAAGCAAGATATTTCAGCTGTTAGTAGAAAAACTTTGACTGATGACGCGCGGTGTGAAAGGTATTACAAATTGAAGTTTATTCAAATTATAGTATGCAGTAAATAATAATGATTGTTCTCTATAAAAAGAAAGCTGTATTATAAGTAACTACTAAAATCGTATAGGGCTGTAAAAGTCTAGACATAGAACTCCGGGAAACATTAAGAGGGACACACATAAAGTTAGGAAAACATTTTTGGGAAAAAAAGCTCTGGCATAATACTTTGCTTTTTATCGACAGTTTTTTTTTCCTTTTTTAAAATTCCAAATACAAGACAAATCAAAATTTTGGTAATGTTATTCAAGTACAAAGTATGAAAAGTTGCTGATGTTTCCTGAAATTTCGTTATTTTTTGGGCATCATCATTTTAAAAAATCGAGCGTTAAAAATTGTTTCTCGTAACCTAAATAACATAAAATAGAAATACACATCTCTTAATTTAAGAAAGGACTACTTGTTTTGAAAAGGGGGAAAATTTCAATATGTTATTAAGCAAATTTTTTTAAGTATACCTACATTAAATATACCACGAAATTTGTATCCAATGAGAATAGTCCTTGTTGGTGGTATTTCTCTATCTGCCTACTAATCAATATAGGTCATGCGCAGATAGATATTTTCTTTTAGACGATTAATACAAAATACAACCCGATAATATTTGTGTTTTCGCCAAAATTCAAAATTGTCGGACCAATCGATATTTTTTCTCAATACAGCTTGTAGAAACAAGGAACTCAGAAATATTTCAGCTATCACTGCTCTAGGGCCTTGACGTCCAAAAAATTCATGGTGACTAATGCCGCCGCGGTTGATTTCGTTAGATCTGGTCCTGGGGCAGAGTTTCGGTGCTTCTAACTTATTTACTGGCCGTACTGAACCTTCAACCTCGTCTATCAATAATTTAAGATTTAACCTGCTGATAACGGATCTGCGCGTTCTGCATAATTTCGAGCCGATGCTCTGAAATACGTTGCAAAAGAAGCTTTTAATAGATTTTGGTTAAAGCGGAAACTTCCGGCATGGCCAGTAATTTAAATTTCAGCTATTTCTGAGAAGTGAGGGTATAAAGGGTGGTCCGATAGGAGCGCAAACGTTTCAATTTCCAGACATTTTTTTAATTAAAATATGCTGCCGTCAAATGTACATGTTAACATAAATATACAGATCCTGATTATTAGAAATGCAGCGCACCATAATTCAAGAATGCATTTTAATTCAGAAAACTTACTTTAAAGAGTGCGCAGATTAAGTACTTCAATTTTAGGTGGAGAGAACACACCAAAACGTTGAATAGGGGAAACTGGTTGGGGAAACTGATTAATTTTGCCGGGAAATTGGACGGTGTGAAAATTTTTTTATGCAGATAGATGTCCTAATCACGGTTTAAATTATTTGGATGTTTCAGTATTTCAATGGTTCGAGAATTTTTCTTTGGGTATAAAATGAGATAATTTCAGTGTAATTAAACAGAATCGAATGGCCTAAATGGGAGTAATGTTCCAAAAGTGAAGATCGAGTCGGGTGACGTATGTTATAACGTTGGTGTTCTTTCACTTATCTGTTGATACGATACCTACCTACAGGGTGTCCAACTTTAAAACTGTACAAACCCGTAAAATATTCATTTTTGGAGATAATCGCCTAAACTTTTTTTTGTTTGAAAGGCATTCAAAACCCGCTTCTTTTGACCTTCCTGCCATTTTCAAAACGCAAATCCAGAGCCAGCTGCGATTTGTTTATACCCCCGATTTTCACGATAACCATTTAGCGATTTTTATTTATAATCTGACCCCAGAGCGTTAATCAAAACACCCCAAAACTCCTACATACCAAATTTGAATAAAAAATAAACGGTGAGCTCCATTCTGCAGGTGTCAAAGTTGAGCAAAATAGGAATTTTAAAAAAGCATCTGCCAAGTCAAGAGTGAAATGGAATCCCTTCAAAACAGTTGAATGGTCAATAGGACCACTCAATTTGTTGGTGTGCAAATGTCCAATACTAAATATACAGAGTGTTCTTATCTGTGCCATCTCAAATTACTAAATTTTTGAAACTTTATACGGGTGAAAAATCGAGTATATCAAAACCGCTCCACACACTATAAACGAACTAAATCTATAAAATACACAAGCCTGCCAGTCAGTAAGTCCATATCAGTTAAGGTGGCTAGTGTGCCACAACAGGAAATGCACAGAAAATGTATCATCTTAGACAGTGACTTTGTTGAGAAAGGTCCAATAATTTAAATTGTTTTTATTTGTTAGTTGTCATTTTGTAAAGAAATACATTACTTTTGTGTTTATCAATATTTTTTCAATGATTCCACAGCACTCATGACCCGTATAAAGGTTCATAAAAATTCAGCATTTTGAGATGGCACAGATAAAAATACTATGTATATTTTGTATTGAACCTTTGCACACCAACAACTTGAGTGGTCCTGTTGACCATTCAACTGTTTTGAGGGGATTCCATGGCACACTTGACTTGGCAGATGCCTTTAAAATTCCTATTTTGCTCAACTTTGACACCCTGCAGAATAGAACAAATTTGGTATATAGGGGTTTTGGGGTGTTCTGATTAGGGCTGAGGGGTCAGATTTTAAATAAAAAAATCGCTATATGGTTTCGTGAAAATCGGGGGTATAAAAAGATCGCAGCGGGTCTTGGATTTGAATTTTGAAAATAGCAGGAAGGTCAAAAGAAGCGGTTTTTGAAGGCCTTTCAAACTAAAAAAAGCTTAGGCGATTACCTCCAAAAATGAAGATTTTACGGATTTGTACAGTTTTAAAGTTACTTCGATGTATACTTCTCAGCATAGACATTGTATTCGATACACTCCACTCGAACTTCATGGTGTCCTATCTTTGGCGGATGTGTAGTGCTGGTACAATTTTGGGAGGGTAGAAAACCTTGGTTATAATGTTATGTCATTTTAGTAATTTAGAAATTCGATAAGTACCTAATGTTACGAACGTGGGGTGTGAAGGTTATGGAAGAGGTAGGAGTGAATTCGTTGGTTGTCTTAGCATTTCTGGCAGTAGTGAATTTGTGTATGGATTGTTGGACACAGAGGGTGACTCTTTGACCCGTACAAAAATGTTGGGTGGTAGTAGAGATGGGCTCCAGGTAAAAAACACAAAAATAATATTTCTGTTTGTCCATTAAAAAAAATACAAAACTTTTAGAATCGCAGTCGCTCAAGGCAGAGAGATGTGGTGTTTTAATTTTATTTTTTCTTGCACCGCTATCATAGTTGGCAGGTGCCGAATTTTCAGATTTTTGTAGCCACAGTTTCAATAAAACGAATGCCCTGTATCGAATTCCAAGAGCACGAGCGTTACTTTTTAGACAATCTGTATAAAAGGTACCCAAAATAAGAACATTATCGTATAATATATGGCACCGCAATTTCTCTTAAAATGTGTGAGCTTAGCAAAGAACTGTGAGCGCTAGTGAAAAAGGGGGAATTTTTCATTCGAGCTAGGATAAACAGAATAGCATGGCTTGATCATGTCATAAAATAAACGAGCTGTTTTACGGTGGCAGGAACTGTATAAAAATTTAATCATATTATGCTGAGCTGTCACGTTTTTAATTCAGGCTTAACAAGATACATTGTACACATATAATAGTTATTGCATTTTTACGGGAAGCAACGAAAATATGGAATCTTCGATTTGCAAAAATCGAAAGATCTTATCGATATTCATAGCATTAGTGAATGCATAACCTGTGAAAAGGAGTTTGTCAGAAGATGTCTAGAAGGGTACCCAAAACAAACAAAGAATAATCGGTTTATTGGGCATCACATCTAATTGGTGAAAGCAACATAAACATCCTTAGTGAAAAAAATGAGACGGTGAGTAGATATTTAAGCGTTTTATCTGAACAAGACTTTATTTCTCTTGTTAATCAGATTACAAAACCCCAGGCAGATCCAAGTAGCTGCCTGAATCATTTCTTTTTAAGAACGGATTCCCAATTCAAAATTAACAATTTATGAACAACAATATGCAAAATTAACAAAATTAGAAAGAGGGAATGGTAGGTACAAAGCAGATAAGTTTTAAAAATTATTACATACTTATGTCTGCCTGAAAGGAGAACTTGCAGAGATTAATTGGCAAAAATTTGAACATGAAGACACACAGGCCTTTACAATCATGTTCTGAAGGGAGTTATTGTAAAGCATCCAATAAATACATATCGAAGAAATAATACCAACAGAAAATCGTGGATCAGTAAGGGCCTCGTTCGATCGGTAGAACAAAAAATAACCTTTACGAGAAATGTATCAAGAGAAAATTAACATGAATGGAGGTAATAATTCAAATACCTTACTACGAACTTTTGTTGCAGTGGGAAAATAGGTAGGTGAAGGTTTAAGTCAAATGCCTGGGAACCGAGCTGCAAAAGTAGTTCACAGTAAAGTGTCCAGCTAGACCAGCTCAGGGGTTCGGTTCGAAAACACAATTAAATTAGGTTAGAACAAAGCGCCACTGGCTTAGGCAACTTGAGCCAGAAAGTTATCCGTTGTTCTAATAACCCGGCTACAGGCAAGTGACACACAATTTACACTGAAAGAAAATAATAAATAACCCAATAAAAAAATTTTTACAAGCCATATAATATTCAAGACGGGGTACTAGTACAGAAAGGTACGTAAAAGTTTTGTCTTAAGCTCAAGTTCAATACTGACAAAATTACCCTTATAATAGCTCCGCCCGTGATCACGTTTGGCTCACACTTATTGAAAGGTAAACTGAGCCCCTACCAGTTATTATTATTTGTATTATTATTATTATGTATTCAATCACGACGAACGAATTCGCCAGTGACCACAACGAACTATTAATATTCGTGAAACACCACTTACGGTGATAAGCATCTTAGGTAATGTGGCTAAATATACAGTAATACAGAGGTAAGTGAAAGCAAATTAATTTCACAAAATAATTTTAGATATGGCTCCCCCTTGATTTCATCAGCGGTTAACAGCAGTGAAATAATAACAATTACTAAATGTTTGTTAGGTAAAGGATACAAATTAATGTGTAACTTATCCCACGTTGAATATCTGCCTCCGCTCTAGTGCTCTAGCCTCCAACGTCGAGGGGTAGAAAAGCTATGGCGAGCTCGACGCCCTTAACCTGCAGTTAGGGCGGAGTAGGAACAGTTCTCCGACCCACAAGGGTCGTGCAGAGCGTTTAGAGTCGGGTGCCTACACGTAGGCAGAGGTAGAACGTCCACACGAAGAACGTAGAAGGCAAACGTAGACGTAGAGACACCAACGTAGTAAATTACAATGTGAAGACTTGGAGCAGCAGGCAAAAGAACAAGTAGAAGTAGAAGAAAAGGTGAAGAAAAAAAGGCCCTACAATAAAAATTATTAGCTTACGACGGCATACTAGTTATAAATGCACTCACGTCGATGTTGGGTGGCCTCTCTGATTTAGCTTTCTGGCTTTTAACCCTCGGATTTGTTGTTCTTGAGGGGCAAGACACCTAGGAAAATGGTTACCATGATGTTGGACACCTGGACAAGCACGAATCAAGACGGCTTACCTCGTGGCGTAGACGTAAAATCCGACAAGTCGTCGATTGTAAGCCCCAAAAAGGTAAAATACGCAATCAAACGCAAGGCAGACGTAAAGGGACTCACGAAGGTACGTTTTCCACAAGAAAATCCCAAATTGTAATGCTCTACAGACTGGAAGCCCACAGGTGAAAAACGTGGCGTCCAATCTACCACGGGCTCTGGCAAAAACGAAAATGTGTCCTTGTTTATCCGAAAATCCGGGAAACCGACTGTCCAAAAGAGTAACAGCAACTTCCGGTCAAATCAGGGAGGCAAACTTGCACAAAACAATAATTCACCCACGTACAACACGAATAACACCTCAAGCTAGTCATAAAATCGCCGAAATACATAAAATTTACGAATTTCATGAGTTGACGGTGTAAACAACACGGAAACGTCAACAAAAGCAGTCACTGATTTGGATGAACTAACCAGGCATTCAGACCCAAAATAGCGCAAACAGCGGCGATCGGAAATTTTACGAGGGTGCGTTACGAAATTAAGTCGCTAACGAAATGATGGAATTAAAAGCAGTCAAAGGCAAAAAGAATATATCTGTAAGCGACAGATAATACCCAGGGCGCATTGTGTGGTATTTACAGTAACAAAAGCCCTGTAAAGAATAGCACAATAGTGATAGCTTTTATGTGCAACAGCTGGACTGCTCATGGACTGTCCCTCGTATACATCACGAACGTTCCGGGATGCATTTAAACATTCTGGTATAGGATTCGGCACCTAGACAAATTTCATTGGTTCGTTTGAATTCGGATCGCCAAAGAATGCGGAGTGCCGAAATCTGTGCCTGAATGTTGAACGGTGCTGAGCATCAGGTCGGAATGGTGCAGTAAAATCAACCAGCATGGAGTGCCGAATCCAAGGTCAAAATGTTGAACGGTGCTGAAACACAGGTCGGAATGTTGCAGTAAATCGGCCAGCGCGGAACGGTAAATCAACAAGTGGAAACACAAATAATAATCAGTTTATGTACTTTTCGCCAAAAATAAGCATTTATTTAAACAAAACATTTTAGAAATCTAACACAATTATTGGTAGCCTAATGCCTCATGCCACGTGACTTGGCATTAGGTTGATTGCACTTGACTGTTAGAGTTAAATTTCTTTTTCATTTTTTACGATTATTTGCAGTTTCACCGTGTGCTGGGCGACCAGTTACCAAAAATTTCCTAATCTACCATGCGCACAGCTGCAGAAACCAGCAGTCACGCATATCTAAAATGTATTTTCTAATCCACTTGCATCTATTCGTACCCAAGACAAGTCTCTTGATGAGTTTGCTGGAAATTAAACCTTGAAAAACAGACGAAAGTTCGGTCCTAGCTCGGAGAAATAGAGGTGGGGAGAATAAGGGTCAACTTGCGCAAAGTTCATAATTTAACATTGGATGGAAAGGCTCTAACTCTGTCTCTCTCATTATACACAATTTAAGCTGCGCCAAACGCAAGGCAACATTCCGACCTGTGTTTCAGCACCGTTCAACATTTTGACTTCGGATTCGGCACTCCACGCGGGCTGATTTTACTGCACCATTCCGACCTGATGCTCAGCACCGTTCAACATTCGGGAACGGATTTCGGAACTCCGCATTCATTGGCGATCCGAATTCACATGGACCAATGAAATTTGTCTAGGTGCCGAATCCTATACCGGATTGTTTAAATGCTTCCGGGATCGGCGATTGGCGTGAAACCAGGGAATTTTAAAATAAATACGGTGATACCTGAAGCGCTTCAACTACGTAATTCTTACTGATAATTTTAAACCGTAACAACCTTGTGGGGTGCAGTAAAGATAATCTACAACAATAAAAAGAATAATAAGAAAAAATAACAGTAACAGTTACTGAAGATAATACATTCGTTAATGATAACTACCAATAAACAGAAACCTTACCACAATCAGAAAGAGAAATACAGGGTGCAACTTTAATTACTAGAGAAATTTTAACGGGCGGTAGGTTCCGACTCCAAAAGCACGCTCATGAAAATATTTTTTTAATATGCAGCCTTTCAATTAGAGACAGTTTGAAAGCCACTGGTTGCAACATCGTCTCATTACTGAAGCGATGGATTCCTACGTTGCAATACCGTCAAATAATTCCCGTAAAAAATATCTAAAAATTTGCATTGCAAATGTCCACCCCACCCAAGGGGTATAGCAGCGACGAACTAATTTGTTTAAGCGCCTGTAGCCTTGTCCTCCCACATAAATAAAAATAATATCAAGACTCACCTCGCACAGACAAGTAGCAATTTTAGTGGGCACCACGTAACGACCACTACCGTAGAAACTTTAAAGTGTTTATCACTAGTGGCCGACACGTTATACATATAAGAACCTTTCTATAACATGGCTACCAGCTACCACCAAACTGGAGAACACTTTTCGGGTGGCTGCCACGTTGCCACCACGTTTTTGTTACTTATACCCTTAGGTTTCAGCCACGTAGGGCTTACATTGCAAAAACGTGGACGCTTAGTGGCAGCCACCTATGAGGCCACCTACGTGAAACTTGACTACTTGCCTCTTTATTTTTCCTGTCCCTCGATCCCCCTCGTTCAACTTATTTAGGTACATGCATTATTATGTCCTACTGCCTTTCTCTCGCCAACTAGAAATTACTGAAATTGATGGATGATGGTGTCAGTCGGGAATATAACTACTACGAGTATTTATTTTATTTTTTATTTTTAAACGATTTCAAGTTAACTGTCAAACATACAGTGTGACCCATTTGTTTTGGGGTCAGTCTGTAAAAAGTGTATCAATCGTGCGATTTGGCTGATTTTTTTTTTTAAATTGTAGAGCTCGATGAACTGCACATTTTGAACAAAAATTGCCTGGTTCGCATAAAATCCAAAGCCTACTATGACCGTTTTTATGAGCAAAATTTTAAGAAACCATATTAGCGTTTTTTTTAAAAAAAATCTGTGTGCGCCAATGGATTGAGCACCCCTCGAAATGGGTATGTACAAAATTTCATCAAAATATTTCAAGTAATAACGATTTTGTAGAAAAATTAAAAATGCAGCCAAGGTACGTCTTTATTTTCAAAAATTCAAAGTTGGCCATGGAAAATAATTGAATTGTAATAATACAACCTTATGCTTATAAACACAAAACATAAAAACAATTAAAATTATAAAATTTTTGTAACTTCTACCAAGCCTCCATTTTCTACAATGCATTTGTCGTTCCTCTTGCGTACATTCAAAATTACATTTCGTATTTGCTGTGGAGTAATTTCCTCACAACTACGGTTTATCCTAGCTTGCAGTTCTTGTAAATTATGGGGTCTTGACTTATAAACATTTTGCTTAAGTGTACCCCAAAGAAAAAAATCTAAAGGAGTTAAGTCCGGAGATCTCGGTGGCCACTCACAGAAAGGACTATTTCGCCCTATCCAACAGTTTTCAAAATTATTATCTAGCCAGTTTCTGATTAAACGAGCATTATGAATAGGACTGCCATCTAACTGTAACTTTAAATTTAAACGGTATCTTAATGGTAACTCATCTAAAGCATTTCTAAATTCAATTTCTAGAAAATTCAAGAAGCCAGCCGCATTCAAATTCCCTTCAAAGAAAAATGGGCCAATTATTCTGTCGCGTAGTATTCCACACCAAACGTTAATTTTTTGTGAATATTGTCTCCTTGCATTTATTATAAACTCTGGATTTTCAGCTGACGGCAGTTTTGACTTGATACTACACCATTTGTAGTAAACGTGGCTTCGTCGGTGAATAAAATTTCATTTAAAAAGTTGCCATTATGGAGATATTCACCTTGCAGCCAATAGCAAAATCCTAATCTTCTCTCCTCATCTCCTGGTTCCAGGGTGTGCAAAAATTTTGGCTTAAACGGTTTTATTTTGTTTTGTCTCAAACATCTCCTTATACTCTCTCTGGGTATATGAAGGTCTAAACTAGCCGTTCGAACACTATTTCGAGGATTGTCACTAAAGTATTGCAGAATTTGATTGTTATTTTCAACAAGTCCACGGCGTCCATTTTGCCTAGTTTTTAATAAATTTTTAGAAATCGATCCAGTTTCATCAAAAATATTGTTTATACGTTGTCCAGTACTTCGACTCACTGATCTACCTGGGTGTCTATTGTTAAATTCGGCCGCAGCTTCTGCTGCCGAGCGCTCGTTGTCGCCCACGAGTCGAACAATTTCTATTTTGTCTCTTATGCTTAAATATTCCATAATTATGATAATTAATTGTATTGAGCACAAACAATTTCTGAACTCAATTTAGACAGTTTGACACTTAATAAAAGTAAACAATTCAATTATTTTCCATGGCCAACTTTGAATTTTTGAAAATAAAGACGTACCTTGGCTGCATTTTTAATTTTTCTACAAAATCGTTATTACTTGAAATATTTTGATGAAATTTTGTACATACCCATTTCGAGGGGTGCTCAATCCATTGGCGCACACAGATTTTTTCAAAAAAAAACGCTAATATGGTTTCTTAAAATTTTGCTCATAAAAACGGTCATAGTAGGCTTTGGATTTTATGCGAACCAGGCAATTTTTGTTCAAAATGTGCAGTTCATCGAGCTCTACAATTTTAAAAAAAAATCAGCCAAATCGCACGATTGATACACTTTTTACAGACTGACCCCAAAACAAATAGGTCACACTGTAGACGTTATAGTTCGAAATATGAGCACGTCCTCCCGCAATATTCAATATTTTCAAAAAATAAAATAAGGAGTGAGAAGCAAACTTTTTTAAGGATATGTACCTACATACACCTACATGTCTGTAAATAAATGCTATTATTATTTATTATTATTGTACTACAAACATTTTTTTTATTATTCTTGATTATGTAAAACCAATAATTACTTACTAATATACCATATGTCGATGAAGAGTTGACGAGATAATAATTTTTATTCAGTAGCCTGTTCATTTTTTCATAATGGCGGCATAAATCTTATTCTTAAATATTGCGTGCGTCTTGTCTAAAATTTAACTTTAAAGCGATTTCCACATACATTTTTTTACAATTTTACAATTACTTTTACCATTTGAAAGTGGCGGCCACGTCACAGGCACCGCTGTAGCCACCAATATCTCGACACGATGCAGTCACGCGTCAATTCCCATAACCTCAAAATTTAGGAAACAAAGCATTTGCTACGACTATTCAAATTCAAATTCTTTATTTCGTGTTGAGATAATTACATTAAGCTTAATAAGACAAACAAGCATTTACATAGTATATACTTTACATTCAGTTAAAATCTCGGAATAAATTTATTATATACCATTTATTTAGGCGAAGTTTCTAAGTAGTGATACAAATCGGGTACGAGTCCAAAATGGCCGCCAAGGTCAAGTGGGTGGAGCTTAGGGTTTCTGGGAATTGTGGCTCAAGGCCAAGGGGGGTCGGGGTTTCCGAGAATTGCTTCAATTCGATTTCTGAGAATCGGGGTTCAAGTCAAGGGGAGGGGTTTCAAGGTTTCTGGGAATCTAGGTTGATTTCTGGGGAATCGTTTTGGAGGTCCCCCCACCACTTTAGCTTTGAGAAAAGACATAATTTGCTGTTGTGGAGTTCAGTAGCCGAGGTGAGCTAAGAGCTAAGACGTGATGGCTTGAAACAAAGAAATGGATTTGAAAACCATTAACACATTTAGTTGCTTGTCTCAGAAACCGGTGGTTAAGTTGGTGGAATTGGGTGAAGGTGTGCCGATGAAAATTTTCTCGGGGAAGGTGGTGAAAACAACGTTCTGGGAGATCATTTTGTTGGAGTTGGAGGATAGTGACGTTTTCTTGTCGTTTTCCTGTCGTTTTCCTGTCGAAAGGACAACTGGGGAAAACCACAAGGTCAATTCAAATAATAGTAAATTGTCATGTCCCATGAATGAATAGAAAATTAACATGGGGAAATTAACATGGGGAAATCTGAATTAGAAAATATCAATGCAATATAAAATGTTCAAAGCTTGTGATTAAATGCTAAGAAAATATTTTGGAATTCTTAGAATAGAAAACATCCAAAGCTTATGTTTAAATGTTTGAAAATAGTATTTGTAATTCTTTAATAAAGGAATGAACATCACCCAGTATTTTATTATGAGAAACGTCACATCGAACGAAACTGTTGTAAATAAAACAAATCATCCTCCGAATCCCAACCGTATTTCATACATATATATAAACAACGGCGGTGAACATGTGTGTTTATAAGTCCGATAACAAGGGTCTATAAAAAAACCAAGGGTCTTGAAAACAAGGGTCCTAAAAGCAATGGTTGTAAAAAAGAATTACTGTAGAAAATATCTCGTTGTAATTCTTTAATTGAAATAAAGGAAATGGACATCACCCACTATTTCATTATGAGTAACATAGCATCGAACGAAACTGATCATCCGAATTCCAAACATTATGTGCTGTGAATAGTTAAACAACGGCGGCATGACACACAAAGTAGCTGGATCAAGCGATCCATAATTCGATAGCAATGAAAAACAGCAACTCCAACTACTGTTTAAATTTAAATGTGGAATAATAACCCATTCATAAATCGTGGTACCTTTATGAGTCACACATCAGTTGCGAGGTTCAGTGTAAATTTAAATTATACTAACTTAAATATGTATGCTAAAGTTACACTAAACGAAAGCGTTGTAAATTAAATTAAAGTTGTCCCGCGCTGACATCGATGATACAGTGTTTACATAATATTGACGGTGAATTAAAGCAACTTCAGCATGCGGGTCTGCAATACAAACGTTCATTATATGAAATTAAACGTTATACAAACAGCTTTTATATAAACACACTTTCCAGCGCCGAGGTCCAGCTAACTTAATGTAAACCTTAAATAAAATCTCAATATAAATTAACGCGCTTGGTCGCCGGATATTATATAAACATTTGATATGGTGAACAGTTAAAGAATAAACCCTTAAATCCGAGAATAAGCGAGTTTGGGAAAATAAATTACTAATGATTGAAACTTATAAATATATTTTCGTGTAAAGACTTGCATCATTCAGTCTAATGTTATCATTCACAGGAGACGGTTTGGTTGAATTGCACATTCCTGGGTACCAGTATTGTGGGCCTGGACCTAAGCTAAACAAGTACCGACATCGGAGCGCCACCAACTTGAGGAATGACAAGTTGTCGGCGATCTGAAACCAAGGCAGGCTTATAAACGCCTACGCGTTTTTTTGCGATGCCACTGTTGCTTGTCACAGCACCCCTACAAGTTTTTTCTATACTCCTATATTCCCTACCTGTCCCCCACAAATCTTTGAGATAGATTTGCACAACAATTTCAGAAATTTCTTCTTTGGGATTTTTTGCGAAGCCACCGTCGCGTCGTTTGTTACGGCGTCCATACAAGTTTTTTCGATAGTCCTACATGCTCTACGAGTTTCCCACATATATTTTTGAGATTCAGATTAATGTACAAAACAAACAGAAATTCTTTACATTTTTTGTGACGCCACTGTCGTTTACCACGGCATTCCTACAGATTTTTTTAATGCTGCTACGCGTCCCCACAAAATATATTTCAAATTGAGATTGATTTACACAAAAAAGTTTTCTTTAGGATTTTTTTGCTACGCCACTGTTATTTGTCACAGCATCCCCACGGGTTTTTTTCTATAGTAGTACGTCCCCTATGCGTCTTCCAAAAATATCTGAGCTGAATTGCAGACATTGTCCAAAGGTGAGTATAGCTATCCTTCATTAGGCCCATTTCCTGTCTCTTTTGCATACAAATTTTAGGGATTTCTTTCATCGACAAATTAAAAATGCCCCGCTCCTTAATTATATTACAAATTTCGCTTTGCCGAGTAAAGCAACGTTTCCTATACTATTTGAAGTAATAAAAATAAAAACAGGCAATATACAATAACATTAATTAATAATGTATTTTAACAATTTGTTAAAAAAAAAATTTTGGGAGGTCATTGACCAATGGGCCTGTTTTTGAAATTCAAATTCCTTGGGCCCGTGACGTCACGGCCCAACATGCTGATTGGCTACTGTTTTGCGACGTTGACACGATTTATGGCAATATCGATATGTTTCTATATGAGATTTGTGAAGACTGAAGAAGAAGAAAATTTACCTAACTTATGATATTTTGTGGCAAACCCCACGCTTTGGCACCGTACGTCGTGGGTTCTATTCCCACCCCGGCAGTGCCCTGGATGTTGTGTTCTTTGTTTGTGTCTAGATTTAGAATTTATCGCGAATGCCCCATAGTGGCTAGAATGCTCAAAAAGAGTAGAGTCCATAAAAAGAAATAAAAAAATAACCTTAATATCAATTATTAATTTAATAATATACCAAAATGGCAATGCTTTTCCCTTTTTTGAGTTAAACGCTACTTGCAGAATGGTCACCAACTTGTAAGTTGTCCCACCCTAAATAAATATGGCTTATAACAACATTTTGCCAGTCAATTAACTATACATAATCTTGACAATCAAAATTTAATTTATTAACTCGAAATCCTTGGTTTTTGCCATTGATCTTCTTCATTTTACAATTATTCTTAAAGCTAACTCCCGAATGTGTTTTCTATCATCCCCTGACATGGCTATCAAAAGGTTTTCCGGAGACCAAAATATTCCGTTCTCTCAATTACGGGATCTATCACTTTTTCAGTTCTTCAATATTTGCTGATATTGATAAATAAGTGCCTATCACCATCCTTATTGCAAGACCAATTGTATTTAATTTCAAACCAGCATACGGTATACACTTAAACTTTTAACTTTTGCAGGTTTCAGAAAATCATTTTTTAGTTTTATTAGTTCGGTTTACATCAAGGTTAGTGTATAGGAAGGTTAGGACATTCCCCCACTCTTAAACAAAACCAAAGGCAGTCCCTTTGCACCGGCAACATCGCGCGACGGTGCCGCTCTCACCAGCTGGCCTTCAGATTGGTGCCAATGGCGTATCAAAAGGGACAACACGGGTATTGAAAACCGAAAACAAAGTAAAAACGCAAATATAAAACAAAAATGCGATGCACCAACATACTCCACAAAGTTCCGTCATTTAATTGCACGAACATTAAAATGAAGAAATAACCGAAAACAGACAAAACAACGTAAATATACACCATAAAGAAAGTACATGCCATCATTAGACACGACACACGACCCACAAATCAACTACCTGCCTCTGTACGGTCGAGTTCCGACAACCGTTTATACAACTGTCTTTCTCTAGAGAATCGATTTCGATTCAATGTGCACGTCTGAGATTAGAATGGACATCGAATTTTTGGGGCTTCGATTACTAGTATAACCGGCAACGTCGCAAACGCAATTTCACTGCTCCAAATTAAGGCGCGCAATTTAAAATTTTTATATATTTTTTAGTTAATTACAAAATTAGGTATTGATGAGAAAGATGCTGAAGGGGATTTTATTAAAGAGTTATGTGATTAATTTCTTTCTAGTGGTAGGAAATATCGAAATTCGGTTGAGTGAACAAAGCCCGACCTTTAATAAAAGCCGCCACTGCGAATTTAAATCACACACATCGAATAATTAATTTAATGAACGAACACTACCACCATTTTCGTAGAAAATAAAGTAAGTGTTGTAGATTTAGTGGTGTTGTTGATTTAGTGGTGGTTACGTAATGGCCACTAGGTAGAAGTGGCGATATATGTTTTCATCACTACGATGCTACTTGGGAATAACGCTAACTATAACTTATTAATAATCACATTTACCACTTCACTAATTTGTTTTCACTTTTCACAACGACACAGCACACCACTTCTTGACGTAGACATTTTTTGTCAAAATTATCATTTGCAGTGCACTTTTGCCTATACCATTCACAAAACGCACTCTTTTTGGAAAATCTTCCACTTTGAGAGCCTGAACCTTTTGTACATGATACCTTGGGATGTACCTAAGCCTTGAACTTTCAAAGTTCGACAGACAGTCACGTGCAAAATGTCGAATCTATAGCGGCCAATCTGCTTGTACTCCTCCCAGAAGTTTCTTAAATCGCCTTTAAAATTTGAGGATCTAAGTGTCATACTCGCATGATTTGTTCACGGCTATTATCTTGCTTTTGGTGTCCAAAGTTTCAAAAATCTCATAATCTCTGGACAATTATAACAAAAGTTAGCGCATATTTGGAGTATTCCTTTCTGGCCATTGCCACTTCTCCTGACAAAAAATATGCTCTCGGCATATCTATCATCTCTGTATTGGAATATGCCATCAATTAACACCTACCACACTAAATTTAAACCACTTTTCACACAATAATAATAACTGTCGCGCCGCGTTTGCCACGATCGTGAATCAAATCTCAAGAATCTTGAGGTCGCGTCGTTTGCTGTTTGCGGAGGCAAAAAATAAAAAATAAGTTACTTGATGATATACTTGATATTTCTTAATATGAAATTATTTAATGTAACAGCATGGGGTGCTTTCTGGGGTCTCATCGCGCTAATTTATTATTATATTTATTAGATATATTTGAGTTTCATCACTCTTTTTTTCTTTTACACTCGCTAATTTATTATAACGATTTAACCAACACCAAATCGATTCCGTTTCACAAATAACGTAAGCTTTTATCTAAGTAACTTATTAGTTACTTTCTTAATTAAAACGATGCCTTGTTTATAAATAGCAAGGCTGAACTTACTTTGCTTTTAAATTTCTTCCCTTATATTAACCTACCAGTTTTGTTAACGGAAGCAATAAAAATCGTCTGGCCCTCACCCCTATCGGGAAGTATAGTATCTCCATTTTAAATCTCGTTGAGACGTATTTCCTTGGCCGCCCGGGAGCGAAATGCATTTCCCGGCGAAAGTAGTGTCCGGTTTAATCCGCATTATCCCGTCAGCGGTCAGGGCTCGCCGCTCGAAAAGCTCCTTACTAATCTGTAATAAAGGGTTCTTTTTCCGATTGGGATTCTCGCCATTGAGCAATCTGCTCAAGTGGTCGCCGACGTGAAGAGACAAGCGGCGGCATTCTCTGATGCATTGGGAGAAATGTAAACCAGTATTTTTTACCCTATCAAATAAAATAAACTTTATATACAAGATATTCCCTTTCTTGACTAGCAAAGCTGAGAACGGGCATTAGGTTACCTGGCCTGCCCCTCGCATCTCTATAGTTACCTATATCACGGACTGTTGGTGTTATCCTAGATCGGCACTAAGAACTGAGCGATTCCTCTTGGCGCGTAACTCCACGCCCCACTCGGCTAGAAACGCTCTTACGCCTATTCCTCGCGAACGCTTTCCTCGTCGCGAGCCACCTCCGCAAAGATGTTGTCCCTATGGTGAATAAAGCCTTGTTACGAACCCGACGCCCGTCTTCTTCAATTCTGGACTCCCTTACCTACGTGCAGTGCGACAACGAACTACCAGCGCTCGCCGAACCTGCAGCCGATCCTGAAGGGTCCCAAGGGATTACACGACCCAACCCAGAGCGCGACATATGGTGGAGGCGCTGGTCTTGCGCAATGGTTCGAAGATTATGAAGGAAGGGAGATAATGGAGGAAATATAATGAAATATGGAAGTTAGAAAAGTTTCCGCCCACTCCCGTAAAGCAAGATGGAGGTAAGAGGCTAGGGATCGAAGATGCGCCCGCATCCCTGCGCGCTCAGTTGAACAGAGTAAGGGGACGCGCCCCAGTGCGTCACCTGGCGTATACATGGGTATACCAGGCATCGAAGCAGCAGAGGACCCGCTGGGCCATTCTAGGCGTGGTAGCCCATTGGTGCTCGGCTTGGGCAGTCAAGGCGTCGAGCAAACCAGGGCCCAGCCTGACGATGCAAGGTAGCAAAGGCATTGAACGACCCTGGGCGTCGAGCGTAGGCGAGCTCCGCCCGGGCACCCGCAACAGCACGCAGTGAGAAGTAGGTCGGGAATGCACAAGTCAGCAGTCTTGACGCCGGCACGGCAGGTCAATGGACAGGGACAGGCCTTGACTAGGCATATTTGTAATGTAAGTAGAATAAGTTTGTATTAGCTCAACGCGCCAGTCGGCTAAAAAACGCTCTATCCGTCGCGAACGCTTTTCTCGTCGTGAGCCATCTCCGCCAAGCCTGGGTCACCGCCGCCAAGATGTTGTCTCTATGGTGAATAAAGCCTTGTTACGAACCCTGTGCCAGTCTTTTTCAATTCTGGACTCCCTTACCTAGGTTCAGTGTGCGACAACGAACTACCAGTGCTCGCCGGCCCTGCAGCCGATCCGGAATGGTCCTAAGGGACTATGCGACCCAACCCAGGGCGCGTCAATATTGCATTCCTTGTTCTATATAATTGTGATAAAATATGTATTGGCCAAACCTCGCAAAATCTAAAAAACATGATGTCTCAACTAAATAAAAATTCATCTGCTTTATATTAACACATCATCAACACAGGTCATATTGCTACCTAACTTCAATCAACTTACCATTTTAAAGAAAGAACGCATCTTAATTAAGAGACTTTTTTAGAAATGATAAAATTAATAAAGAAGATAGCTCAATGAACAAAAAGACTGATAACAATTATCTAAGCCCAATTTATCCTTACATCTTATCAATGAAGAAAAACTAGCTACTATTATAACTTTTACATCCAAAACAAAAAATGTTGTCTACTAATAATGTACAGGGTGTTCCATCCAAGCGAAAAAAAGTACGTTACGAGGAGACAGGTTAACATAGAATCGTCATTCCAAAAATTATTCTGTAGCAAAAATTAAGGACAATTCGATGGTGTACTCTCATTTTGTACACGGGGGTAAATAAAAAAAGTTATCGCAAAAAAAATTTTTTTTTGCAAAATAAAAATAATAATTTGTTACCTACACAACCATTAGAGAACCTTCAAGTAGTATTCCTGAATATTTAGTTTTTTAAAATAACTTCTGGTTATAGCGGAAATGGAAGTAATTTTCTCTATTTTACAACTTGCACATTCCATTTAACTATTATAGGATTCCTTTTCAATTCTGATTCCAACGATATATAATTTGACCTACTTATTTATCTCCAACCGTTTCCTAGATATTTATCAGAGAAGCTCCATCAAACTAGATACATGATGGTCTCATTGCCAGTGTCTGCTGTTCTATCCGAGTAGGCCAAACAATAACACCAAATTTATGACAAATCAAGTCAGCCATAATATTAAAACTGACAATCAAGTAGTCTGTTAATTCAATATTTCCTATTTACCAGACAGATTAGTCTAAAATTTTGTTGCTGAAGCTGTTACTTAGTTACAGTTTAAATAATATCTCTCGCTGCATCTCTGTGTGATTTTTCGTTATTTCTTCTGAAATAATTTAAAATTCGTTCATTCGTGTCCACACTAATATTCTAAACACAACTCTTCTCTTGCTAATCACACTTCCTGTCGATCTTAATCTTCAATACATATAAATGAAGTAGGTATTCGGACCATTTCTATTTGGATATTTGCGAAAATACTCCCTCAAAGTTTCTACGTGTCTTTTATTATTTTTGACAAAGACTTTTCAAATATCACAGCATTCCTTTTTCAAAAACATTTTTTAAAACTGTAATAATAACTAGTAACAGCTTCAGGAACAAAATTTTAAGACTAATCTGACAGGTAAATAGAAATTTTAAACTTATACAGAGTACTTGATTGTCAGTTTTATATCATGGCTGACTTGATTGTCATAAATTTGGTTTTATTGTTTGGCCTACTCGGATAGAACATCAGACACTGACCATGAGACCATGTATGTTTAATGGAGCTTCTTCGATAAATATGTATAGGAAACGGTAGGAGATAAATAGGTAAAATTATATATTATGTCGTTGGAATCAGAATTTAAAAGGAATCGTATAAAGGTTAAATGGGATGTGTTAGTTGTAAAAGAGAGTAAATCACTTTGACTTCCGCTATAACCCGAAGTTATTTAAAAAAGCTGAATATTCAGAAATACTACCTGAAGTTTCTCTAATAGTTGTTAAGTAAAAAATTATTTTTTTTATTTTACAAAAAATATTTTTTCGTGATAATTTTTTTAATCGACCCCCGTATAAAAAAATACGAGCACACCATCGAATTACCCTTAATTTTTACTACAACATCATTTTTTGAATGATGATTTTATGTTAACCTGTCTCCTCGTCAAGCACTTTTTCCGCTTGGATGGGCCACCCTGCCATATGAAACTATGAATAAATTATATATCTATGGTTTTTTAAAATTATAAATAATATTTACGTATATGCTGCATATCGTTACATTTGGATTTTTTAAACCTAGAAATTAGTACTTCAGTCTAATAGTAAGTGTCTTTTAATAACTTTATTTTAAATTTTTACATTGAATATATAATTAATTATTTTATAGCCCCCAAGATTATTGTTGATGGCATTAAAAAAAGGATAGAGACGTTTGATTACTAAAATTCACCGCAGATGAAATCTTTTAAAAGTTTTAACAACAACTGGTTTAAATGAGGCATAGAAAATTACAAAATATCATAATATGAAGAATTTTTCCCTCTCTTTTTTTAATGGGGGGATGAAATCCAAACCCCTTCTTATCTACGACTACGACCATGCACATGGCTTTCTCCCTTGGGCTATAATGCAAAAATTATAGCTTACGCAGAAATAAACAATATAACAGTCTAGATTTTGGCATTGGAAAGCCAAGTTAAAATTCGGAAATTTTTAAATAATTAAATAAAAATTATAAATTGCTTACTTTTTGTCAAAAATGTGCGTCATGCCACCAAGAAATTCTACCAATCTGTTTCTGGGTAGATAATCGCATAATATAATATAATCAGTGTTGTGATGTATAAGATAATTCTGGTTTATAGGTAGGTAACTGCAAAATGGTTACATAAACAGGTTTTCCTAAGTGTATAAAATTATGGGACCGTGTCTAGAGCAAGCTCGGTTCCGCAATAACATTTAAAATATGGCGTTTTATCCAGAGAATACGAGCATTTGGTCCCAATGTGCATCGGTGAATTATTTACAATTTTGCGCTAGAATCTCGGCGCGCTTTGTCCCGCGGGAACGTTTCGGCACACTCCAGATTCGAGAAAACCGGCAATCAAAACGTATGGAGTGACCAATTTGTGGACAACGGAAAATACGGCAAGCCCCGGATTCCGGTTGTACGATCTTTGTTAGCCCAAAATTGCCGAATGAGCTGCACTACTTCTATTTTTAATTATAATTCAGTTCAGCAGAAGGCAGGTGGACATAAACTGTATGCGTCTGTATTTGTTTGGTCAAGTCAATTTGCGCCACGTGCACTGGTTTGTGCCATACTTTTAGAGAAACCTATCATAAATTATAGACCGTAGAGCTTTCACCCGCGTATCGATTCTCTCGCCACCGTATTACTTACTGATTCATCACTAGCACTAGAATATTTTGAATTTTTAAATTTGCAGGAAACGTAAACCTGCCCCCTCCGCCTCTAAACTCTTCTATTGTATATGTTGTAATAGTATATTACATATTACGTAACAGGAGTTATAAATAGATGAAAAATTGCGCGCGAATGAAGTCGCATAACGGCGAGTGCGTAGTTCTGTGTTACTGCTTTATACAACTCAAGTTATGTACTATACCTACATTACCTATGACCACATCTATTTAAGATTAAACTTCTCACCCCAAGGGGCGGTGGCGTCGCTCGTACCGGCGCTGACTTTTTAGACTGCATGTTTTTCTGCCTTCGATCGACCTTGGTTCGAGGCAGGCACATGCACATGCTTTAAAGAAAAACACCGCTATGGCCAAGAGCACTGGACAAATGTGGGTTCTCACGGTATTTCTCCTAAATAGCTTTACCCGTGTGATTCACTAATTGTCCTACACTCACTGGGATTACTACGGTTTTCTAGGGTTTTCCGTAATACTTGAGCGAATGCTGTCCTAGTTCTATCTGGAAAAAAGTCGGCTCTAGCCGCAAATGGCAACGAAGACAAAATAATAGTAATTGCCCCCCCCCCCGCACAAGCATGTGGTTGCTTCTGGGGTACTCCTAGTTTGGAGTATTGTGAGGGTGAGAATTATTATTATTATTATTATTATATCGACTTAGCCAAAAGGCATTCGCACTCCCTCTACGGGGAACATTCACTCAGATCCCGGGTATCACGGATACCAGAAGGATCTGGCATCGGCGCTAGAATTCAAAGTACGGTAGAAAACTTTTTCTGATCGTTCAAAAAGTTTGTTGTCTCGTTTCCTGTTGTTACTAGCCTTGTATCTCCTCAGACGCCCTGCGAAAACAGAAAGTTTTTGTTTTAATGTATCAAGACATTGTTGAGCAGTGATGTTCGCGGGGTCACGCTGAGAATGCATTTGGGTGCGGCTCATTATTGCCTGCACCGCTCTCTGGATCTTTCTAGTTCTAACTCCTCTGATATATTCCGTTACTTGTCCTATGTCTTTACGGAGACTCTCGATCTTCCGATTTAGTCGCATCTCCCACTGAGCCATTCGTGGTTCTGGTCTTGCACGATTTAACTCTTGAGCCGTCCGGATCTTGGCTCCCATTGCAGTAATGATGGCCGTTGCGGCACAGTAGATTAACATGTGCATATGTTCTAATGTTGGTGTTACTGAAACATAGTTGGGTAAAATTCTGGTGTTCATAATATCGAGCATGATTGCAAGCTTCCTGGAAGAATTCAATCTTGGTAGCGGTAGTCTGCTCAGTGGGTCTGTGCCTTCGTATCGCAATACCGCCCTTCTCAGCTGTGTGTCTAGGCTTTCAAAGTGTTCTCCGTTAACTGATTCCCGATTCTCAGTTGTTCGTCCCGCCATCTCGGCTTCTTGTTGTGGTCCAGGAACTTGAATTTCCCGATTCTCAGTTGTTCGCTCTGCCGTTCCGGCTTCTTTTTGTGGTCCAGGCACTTGAATTTCCCCGTTGTTGTTGTCTATGTCTATGTGTTCGCCATGGATCTCTAGCTCAACTTCCCGTTTTATAGCGTTAAGTCGCGTTTCTGGAATTCGGTTATTTCTTAGAATAGTTCGATACTGATCTGACACTCTTTGTTCAGACACTTGCATGTGTGGAAACTCCCTGCAGAACTCGGCATGCAGTTGTTGTCGGTAGCCGATCATCTCTTGTCCTAAGTTTGTCACCCTGTAAAAAATACGCATTATCGATTCATTCATGGACCCAGTCCATTTCATGCGTCGTCGTTGTAATCCCGCCTGAGTGAACGCTGGCTGAAGTTCCCGCGCAGCACCTTCGGTGGGTGGAACCCTAGTTCTCGTTTGGCTCCCATGTTGTAGATGTTCGTGTTGCTGGGCTGTAGCTGTTTATGCAACCGCCTCATCAGCGCCCTGTCACCGACGTACCGCTCACTGTCATGCCCAGCGCCGGCTCCAGACATGCCCTGGCGATCCCCAGGCAGCGGCCCTATGACAATAATCCTATTATTCTCCATTCCATAGTTTTCTCCCGTAACGTGGGAGTGACGGCCCTCGGTCGCCTTTTACGACTCGCGGAGCCACGATAGGAGTATTCTAACCCGCTACCCATACGGGTCAACTAGGATAACGCGGGATCGTTACACCCGAGGATCTGCCCCTGTCACCGGCCAAACCCCTCCTTGCGACTTAGCCAAAAGGCATTCGCACTCCCTCTCTGGGGAACATTCACTCAGATCCCGGGTATCCCGGATACCATAAGGATCTGGCTCGGACGAGACCCTTGCCATGTTATCGGGCCTTAGGTGACATTGATGTTGTTGGACGTTCCTGCACTCCCCATGAATTTCCTGACGGTTCGGGCTGTCGCAAGTAGTACCGCTTTCTGCATGGACCTGTAAAGATTATCAGTTAGACCCAGCTCTTTGATGTTTCTCAGCAAACTTTTTGGTATGACACAAGTTGTTGACACGATGATTGGAATCGTCTGAACGTTGTCCATTTCCCATTGCCTTCTAATTCGTTCTTCTAAGTCTCTGTACTTCGCGATCTTCTCGACTTGCTTCACACGCAGATTGTTGTTGTTCGGGATGGCCACATCAATCAGAGTTGTCTTCCTAGAAATTTTATCAACTATTATAAGGTCCGGTCTGTTATGGGCAACTCGTTGATCTGTCAGAACTGTACGATCCCAGCACATCTTGTAGTTGCTGTTCTCAAGAACAGGCTCCGGTGTGTAGCTGTAATATAGGATCCTCTCTGCCTGCACAAGCAGAAGTTTTTCCGCCAGTTCCGGGTGCAAGATCTTGGCAACCGAATCGTGTCGTTCCTTATATTCCGTTGATGCGAACATCTGACATCCTCCTGTTATGTGCTGGATTGTTTTTTATTGTTTATTATTATTATTATCGACTTAGCCAAAAGGCATTCGCACTCCCTCTCTGGGGAACATTCACTCAGATCCCGGGTATCCCGGATACCATAAGGATCTGGCTCGGACGAGACCCTTGCCATGTTATCGGGCCTTAGGTGACATTGACGTTGTTGGATGATCCTGCATTCCCCATGAATTTCCTGACGGTTCGGGCTGTCGCAAGTAGTACCGCTTTCTGCATGGACCTGTAAAGACTATCAGTTAGACCCAGCTCCTTGATGTTTCTCAGCAAACTTTTTGGTATAACACCAGTTGTTGACATGATGATTGGAATCGTCTGGACGTTCTCCATTTCCCATTGCCTTCTAATTCGTTCTTCTAAATCTCTGTACTTCGCGATCTTCTCGACTTGCTTCACACGCAGGTTGCTGTTGTTCGGGATGGCCACATCAATCAGAGTTGTCTGCCTAGAAATTGTATCAACTATTATAAGGTCCGGTCTGTTATGGGCAACTCGTTGATCTGTCAGAACTGTACGATCCCAGTACATCTTGTAGTTGCTGTTCTCAAGAACAGGCTCAGGTGTGTAGTTGTAATATGGGACCCTCTCTGCCTGCACAAGCAGCAGCTTTTCCGCCAGTTCCTGGTGCAAGATCTTGGCAACCGAATCGTGTCGCTCCTTATATTCCGTTGATGCGAACATCTGACATCCTCCTGTTATGTGCTGGATTGTTTCTGAAGTTGGGCACCCGTATCTGCATCTGTCATCCACTACCGATGCATCTCCTACAATGAATTTTAGGTAGTTGCGAGTTGGTATAACCTGATCTTGTATGGCCAGTAGGAAGCCTTCCGTCTCGGGGAACATTCGTCCCGAGGTCAGCCAATAGTTCGACGCTAACTTGTCGACATGTTCCTGGTTAACCTCATTAGGATGCCTCCCGTGCAGCGGCTTCCCCAACCACCTCTGTAGTTTATCGTTGTCGGTTCGGTGGTGATTTTGACGCTCGTGTTCCGTCAGACGTAGCGGTGTTGAGACGTCTGCTCCGCATATAGCCCTATCTAGTGTGGAGCTGTTGGCCTGCCTGTAGAGATAATTACGCAGATTTAATATTTGTTGGTCCAATTGCTTGCTGAGATCTGCCAATCCTCTTCCTCCTAGTTGACGTGGCAGAGTTGTTCTTTCTACGGCGCTACGGGGATGATGTTTGTGAGCTTTTGTCAGTAGTGTCCTAACTTTTCGCTGCAGGTTGTTGATGTCCGTGTTGGTCCAATTCACTATTCCGAACGAATAGCTGAGTACAGAGCACGCATACGTGTTCAGGGCCTTAAACAAATTCCTGCTGTTAAGATCAGTTCGCACTACTTGTCTTACTCTCTTGATGAATTCATTCGTTAAATCAGTATTCATTGTTCGATGGTCTATCCTTTGAGCTTGTTTCATCCCGAGATACTTGTATGTATCTCCCTTGCTCATTGCAGGTTCGGTGGTGATTTTGATGCTCGTGTTCCGTCAGATGTAGCGGTGTTGAGACGTCTGCTCCGCATATAGCTTTATGTAGTGTGGAGCTGTTGGCCGGTCTCTGGAAATAATTACGCAGATTTATTATTTGTTGGTCCAATTGCTTGCTGAGGTCTGCCAATCCTCTTCCCCCTAGTTGACGTGGCAGAGTAGTTCTTTCTACGGCGCTACGGGGATGATGTTTATGGGCTTTTGTCAGTAGTGTCCTAACTTTTCGCTGCAGGTTGTTGATGTCCGTGTTGGTCCAATTCACTATTCCAAACGAATAGCTGAGTACAGAGCACGCATACGTGTTCAGGGCCTTAAACAAATTCCTGCTGTTAAGATCAGTTCGCACTACTTGTCTTACTCTCTTGATGAATTCATTCCTTAAATCGATCTTCATTGTTCGATGGTCTATCCTTTGAGCTTGTTTCATCCCGAGATACTTGTATGTATCTCCCATGCTCATTGCTTCGATCTCCTGGCCGTCCTGCATCTCGTGTGCGCCTTGTTCGAACTTTCCCCGGACGATGTTAAGGGTGCGGCACTTGTCCAGTCCAAACTGCATTCCGATGTCCCTGGAGAACTCCTCTACAATTTTAAGCATTTGCGTTAGTTGGTTTTTGTTGCGGCCATCAGTTTTAAATCATCCATATATAATAGGTGATTCAAC
Organism: Pseudeuparius sepicola; assembly: GCA_963920635.1. Classification (NCBI taxonomy): domain Eukaryota; kingdom Metazoa; phylum Arthropoda; class Insecta; order Coleoptera; family Anthribidae; genus Pseudeuparius; species Pseudeuparius sepicola. Next base: position 52,677,054 of record OY987300.1, on the reverse strand, counting down.
TTGATCGCTTCTGCGTTGTTGCTTTTGATAGCGAACCCGTATTTTGTAGAGTTCAACCGATGTGATAGAGGGTTCATCGCCATGCAGAACCACAGTGGACTGAGTGAATCTCCTTGGAAAATCCCTCTTCGGATGTTGATTGTGTCGGTCTCGATGTTGCTGCTTGCGGTTCTGAGTTGTATCTTAGTGCGCCAGGTTGTCATAACGTGTTCTAAAAAGGAAACTGTATGATGATCTATTTTATACAGCTTTAAGATACCTGTTAGCCAGTCGTGAGGTACGGAATCAAATGTTTTTTTGTAGTCCACATAAGCCATGTAGAGGTTTCGTTGCTTGGAATGAGCCTGGTTGCAGATGACAGAGTCTATGATGAGTTGCTCTTTGCATCCCATTGCGCCCTTCGCGCAGCCCTTCTGCTGCATTGCCATGATGTTGTTCCGCTCGCAGTGAGCATATATTCGCTGCGTAAGGCAAGAAGTGATTATCTTGTACAGCGTAGGCAAGCAGGTTATTGGTCGGTACTTGGCAGGGTTATCCGTATCCCGCTGGTCTTTTGGTAACAAGTAGGTGGCACCCTGTGTAAGAAACAATGGCATTTTCAGAGGATCGAGCAAGACTTCATTAATTAAGGTAGTTATTTGTTCATGCGTGCACCACAACTTCTTAATCCAATAATTTTGGAGATGATCTGGACCTGGTGCTTTCCAGTTGTGGGAATTCTTGATGACATTGGAGACCTTATCGGTTGTGAATTGCTCGTGTTGCATCTGGCTATAGTTTCGGCCCATCTCGCGTTCTTCACTGATCCAGCTTGCACTGACATTGCATGGACCTGGTGTGGCAAGCTGATTTCTCCAGAAACCGTCGACCTGTTCTCTGCTAGGGTAACTCGTATTTGTGGCATCGGCGCTAGAATTCAAAGTACGGTAGAAAACTTTTTCTGATCGGTCAAAAAGTTTGTTGTCTCGTTTCCTGTTGTTACTAGCCTTGTATCCCCTCAGACGCCCTGCGAAAACAGAAAGTTTTTGTTTTAATGTGTCAATGCATTGTTGAGCAGTGATGTTCGCGGGGTCATGCCGAGAATGCATTTGGGTGCGGCCCATTATTGCCTGCACCGCCCTCTGGATCTTTCTAGTTCTAACTCCTCTGATATATTCCGTTACTTGTCCTATGTCTTTACGGAGACTCTCGATCTTCCGATTTAGTCGCATCTCCCATTGAGCCATTCGTGGTTCTGGTCTTGCACGATTTAACTCTTGAGCCGTCCGGATCTTGGCTCCCATTGCAGTGATGATGGCCGTTGCGGCACAGTGGATTAACATGTGCATATGTTCTAATGTGGGTGTTACTGAAACATAGTTGGGTAAAATTCTGGTGTTCATAATATCGAGCATGATTGCAAGCTTCCTGGAAGAATTCAATCTTGGTAGCGGTGGTCTGCTCAGTGGGTCTGTGCCTTCGTATCGCAATACCGCCCTTCTCAACTGTGTGTCCAGGCTTTCAAAGTGTTCTCCGTTAACTGATTCCCGATTCTCATTTGTTGGTCCCGCCGTCTCGGCTTCTTGTTGTGGTCCAGGCACTTGAATTTCCCGATTCTCAGTTGTTCGCTCTGCCGTTCCGGCTTCTTGTTGTGGTTAAGGCACTTGAATTTCCCCGTTGTTGTTATGTGTTCGCCATGGATCTCTAGCTCAACTTCCCGTTTTATAGCGTTAAGTCGCGTTTCTGGAATTCGGTTATTTCTTAGAATAGTTCGATACTGATCTGACACTCTTTGTTCAGACACTTGCATGTGTGGAAACTCCCTGCAGAACTCGGCATGCAGTTGTTGTCGGTAGCCGATAATCTCTTGTCCTAAGTTTGTCACCCTGTAAAAAATACGCATAATCGATTCATTCATGGACACAGTCCATTTCATGCGTCGTCGATCCCGCCTCTGTGAACGCTGGCTGAAGTTCCCGCGCAGCACCTTCGGTGGGTGGAACACTAGTTCTCGTTTGGCTCCCATGTTGTAGATGTTCGTGTTGTTGTTGGGCTGTAGCTGTTTGTGCAACAGGGGCCCGCCTCATCAGCGCCCTGTCACCGACGTCCCGCTCGCTGTCATGCCCAGCGCCGGCTCCAGACATGCCCTGGCGATCCCCAGGCAGCGGCCCTATGTCAATCATCCTATCATTCTCCATTCCATAGTTTTCTCCCGTAACGTGGGAGTGACGGTCCTCGGTCGCCTTTTACGACTCGCGAAGCCACGATAGGAGTATTCTAACCCGCTACCCATACGGGTCAACTAGGATAACGCGGGATCGTTACTCCCGAGGATCTGCCCCTGTCACCGGCCAAACCCCTCCTTGCGTTAACTGGGAAACACGGGATCGTTACACCCGAGGATCTGCCCCTCTCACAGGCTAGACCCATCCCTGTGTAACTGGGAGTCGCGGGATTGTCACCCCCGAGGATCAGCCCCCGTCACCGGCTAGACCTCTCCCTGCGCAACTGGATATCGCGGGATTGTCACACCCGTAGGTCTGCCCCTGTCACAGGCCAAGCCTCTCCATGCGTAACTGGGAATCGCGGGATCGTTACACCCGTGAATCTGCCCCTCTCACAGGCCAGACCCATCCCTGCGTAACTGGGGAGCGCGGGATTGTCACACCCGTGGATCTGCCTCTCTCACAAGTCAGATCCCCCTTCGTGTTTATTATTATTATTATCTCGACTTAGCCAAAAGGCATTCGCACTCCCTCTACGGGGAACATTCACTCAGATCCCGAGTATCCCGGATATCAAAAGGATCTGGCTCGGACGAGACCCTTGCCATGTTATCGGGCCTTAGGTGACATTGATGTTGTTGGATGATCCTACACTCCCCATGAATTTCCTGACGGTTCGGGCTGTCGCAAGTAGTACCGCTTTCTGCATGGACCTGTAAAGACTATCAGTTAGGCCCAGCTCCTTGATGTTTCTCAGCAAACTTTTTGGTATAACACCAGTTGTTGACATGATGATTGGAATCGTCTGGACGTTCTCCATTTCCCATTGCCTTCTAATTCGTTCTTCTAAATCTCTGTACTTCGCGATCTTCTCGACTTGCTTCACACGCAGGTTGTTGTTGTTCGGGATGGCCACATCAATCAGAGTTGTCTGCCTAGAAATTTTATCAACTATTATAAGGTCCGGTCTGTTATGGGCAACTCGTTGATCTGTCAGAACTGTACGATAACAGTACATCTTGTAGTTGCTGTTCTCAAGAACAGGCTCAGGTGTGTAGTTGTAATATGAGACCCTCTCTGCCTGCACAAGCAGCAGCTTTTCCGCCAGTTCCTGGTGCAAGATCTTGGCAACCGAATCGTGTCGTTCCTTATATTCCGTTGATGCGAACATCTGACATCCTCCTGTTATGTGCTGGATTGTTTCTGAAGTTGGGCACCCGTATCTGCATCTGGCATCCACTACCGATGCATCTCCTACAATGAATTTTAGGTAGTTGCGAGTTGGTATAACCTGATCTTGTATGGCCAGTAGGAAGCCTTCCGTCTCGGGGAACATTCGTCCCGAGGTCAGCCAATAGTTCGACGCTAACTTGTCGACATGTTCCTGGTTAACCTCATTAGGATGCCTCCCGTGCAGTGGCTTCCCCAACCACCTCTGTAGTTTATCGTTGTCGGTTCGGTGGTGATTTTGACGCTCGTGTTCCGTCAGACGTAGCGGTGTTGAGACGTCTGCTCCGCATATAGCCCTATGTAGTGTGGAGCTGTTGGCCTGCCTGTAGAAATAATTACGTAGATTTAATATTTGTTGGTCCAATTCCTTGCTGAGATCTGCCAATCCTCTTCCTCCTAGTTGACGTGGCAGAGTTGTTCTTTCTACGGCGCTACGGGGATGATGTTTATGAGCTTTTGTCAGTAGTGTCCTAACTTTTCGTTGCAGGTTGTTGATGTCCGTGTTGGTCCAATTCACTATTCCGAACGAATAGCTGAGTACAGAGCACGCATACGTGTTCAGGGCCTTAAACAAATTCCTGCTGTTAAGATCAGTTCGCACTACTTATCTTACTCTCTTGATGAATTCATTCGTTAAATCAGTCTTCATTGTTCGATGGTCTATCCTCTGAGCTTGTTTCATCCCGAGATACTTGTATGTATCTCCCTTGCTCATTGCTTCGATCTCCTGGCCGTCCTGCATCTCGTGTGCGCTTTGTTCGAGCTTTCCCCGGATGATATTAAGGGTGCGGCACTTGTCCAGTCCAAACAGCATTCCGATGTCCCTGGAGAACTCCTCTACAATTTTAAGCATTTGCGTTAGTTGGTTTTTGGTTGCTGCGATCAGTTTTAAATCATCCATATATAATAGGTGATTCAACTTGATCGCTTCTGCGTTGTTGCTTTTGATAGCGAAGCCATATTTTGTAGAGTTCAACCGATGTGATAGAGGGTTCATCGCCATGCAGAACCACAGTGGACTGAGTGAATCTCCTTGGAAAATCCCTCTTCGGATGTTGAATGTGTCGGTCTCGATGTTACTGTCTGCGGTTCTGAGTTGTATCTTAGTGCGCCAGGTTGTCATAACGTGTTCTAAAAATGAAACTGTATGATGATCTATTTTATACAGCTTTAAGATACCTGTGAGCCAGTCGTGAGGTACGGAATCAAATGCTTTTTTGTAGTCCACATAAGCCATGTGAAGGTTTCGTTGCTTGGAATGAGCCTGGTTGCAGATGACAGAGTCTATGATGAGTTGCTCTTTGCATCCCATTGCGCCCTTCGAGCAGCCCTTCTGCTGCATTGCAATGATGTTGTTCCGCTCGCAGTGAGCATATATTCGCTGCGTAAGGCAAGATGTGATTATCTTGTACAGCGTAGGCAAGCAGGTTATTGGGCGGTACTTGGCAGGGTTATCCGTATTCCGCTGGTCTTTTGGTAACATTTGGTATTATTATTATTATTATTATTATATCGACTTAGCCAAAAGGCATTCGCACTCCCTCTACGGGGAACATTCACTCAGATCCCGGGCATCCCGGATACCAAAAGGATCTGGCTCGGACGAGACCCTTGCCATGTTATCGGGCCCTAGGTGACATTGATGTTCTTGGACGATCCTGCATTCCCCATGAATTTCCTGACGGTTCGGGCTGCCGCAAGTAGTACCGCTTTCTGCATGGACCTGTAAAGACTATCAGTTAGATTCAGCTCCTTGATGTTTCTCAGCAAACTTTTTGGTATAACACCAGTTGTTGACATGATGATTGGAATCGTCTGGACGTTCTCCATTTCCCATTGCCTTCTAATTCGTTCTTCTAAGTCTCTGTACTTCGCGATCTTCTCGACTTGCTTCACACGCAGGTTGTTGTTGTTCGGGATGGCCACATCAATCAGAGTTGTCTTCCTAGAAATTTTATCAACTATTATAAGGTCCGGTCTGTTATGGGCAACTCGTTGATCAGTCAGAAATGTACGATCCCAGTACATCTTGTAGTTGCTGTTCTCAAGAACAGGCTCAGGTGTGTAGTTGTAATATGGGACCCTTTCTGTCTGCACAAGCAGCAGCTTTTCCGCCAGTTCCCGGTGCAAGATCTTGGCAACCGAATCGTGTCGTTCCTTATATTCCGTTGATGCGAACATCTGACATCCTCCTGTTATGTGCTGGATTGTTTCTGAAGTTGGGCACCCGTATCTGCATCTGTCATCCACTACCGATGCATCTCCTACAATGAATTTTAGGTAGTTGCGAGTTGGTACAACCTGATCTTGTATGGCCAGTAGGAAGCCTTCCGTCTCGGGGAACATTCGTCCCGAGGTCAGCCAATAGTTCGACGCTAACTTGTCGACATGTTCCTGGTTAACCTCATTAGGATGTCTCCCGTGCAGCGGCTTCCCCAACCACCTCTGTAGTTTATCGTTGTCGGTTCGGTGGTGATTTTGACGCTCGTGTTCCGTCAGACGTAGCGGTGTTGAGACGTCTGCTCCGCATATAGCCCTATCTAGTGTGGAGCTGTTGGCCTGCCTGTAGAGATAATTACGCAGATTTAATATTTGTTGGTCCAATTGCTTGCTGAGATCTGCCAATCCTCTTCCTCCTAGTTGACGTGGCAGAGTTGTTCTTTCTACGGAGCTACGGGGATGATGTTTATGAGCTTTTGTCAGTAGTGTCCTAACTTTTCGTTGCAGGTTGTTGATGTCCGTGTTGGTCCAATTCACTATTCCGAACGAATAGCTGAGTACAGAGCACGCATACGTGTTCAGGGCCTTAAACAAATTCCTGCTGTTAAGATCAGTTCGCACTACTTGTCTTACTCTCTTGATGAATTCATTCGTTAAATCAGTCTTCATTGTTCGATGGTCTATCCTTTGAGCTTGTTTCATCCCGAGATACTTGTATGTATCTCCCTTGCTCATTGCTTCGATCTCCTGGCCGTCCTGCATCTCGTGTGCGCTTTGTTCGAGCTTTCCCCGGATGATATTAAGGGTGCGGCACTTGTCCAGTCCAAACAGCATTCCGATGTCCCTGGAGAACTCCTCTACAATTTTAAGCATTTGCGTTAGTTGGTTTTTGGTTGCGGCGATCAGTTTTAAATCATCCATATATAATAGGTGATTCAACTTGATCGCTTCTGCGTTGTTGCTTTTGATAGCGAAGCCATATTTTGTAGAGTTCAACCGATGTGATAGAGGGTTCATCGCCATGCAGAACCACAGTGGACTGAGTGAATCTCCTTGGAAAATCCCTCTTCGGATGTTGATTGTGTCGGTCTCGATGTTACTGTCTGCGGTTCTGAGTTGTATCTTAGTGCGCCAGGTTGTCATAACGTGTTGTAAAAAGGAAACTGTATGATGGTCTATTTTATACAGCTTTAAGATACCTGTGAGCCAGTCGTGAGGTACGGAATCAAATGCTTTTTTGTAGTCCACATAAGCCATGTGGAGGTTTCGTTGCTTGGAATGAGCCTGGTTGCAGATGACAGAGTCTATGATGAGTTGCTCTTTGCATCCCATTGCGCCCTTCGAGCAGCCCTTCTGCTGCATTGCAATGATGTTGTTCCGCTCGCAGTGAGCATATATTCGCTGCGTAAGGCAAGATGTGATTATCTTGTAAAGCGTAGGCAAGCAGGTTATTGGGCGGTACTTGGCAGGGTTATCCGTATTCCGCTGGTCTTTTGGTAACAGGTAAGTTGCACCCTGTGTAAGAAACAATGGCATTTTCAGAGGATCGAGCAAGACTTCATTAATTAAGGTAGTTATTTGTTCATGCGTGCACCACAACTTCTTAATCCAATAATTTTGGAGATGATCTGGACCTGGTGCCTTCCAGTTGTGGGAATTCTTGATGACATCGGAGACCTCAGCGGTTGTGAATTGCTCGTGTTGCATCTGGCTATAGTTCCGGCCCATCTCGCGTTCTTCGCTGATCCAGCTTGCACTGACATTGTATGGACCTGGTGTGGCAAGTTGATTTCTCCAGAAACCGTCGACCTGTTCTCTGCTAGGGTAACTCGCATTTGTGGCATCGGCGCTAGAATTAAAAGCACGGTAGAAACCCTTTTCTGATCGTTCAAAGAGTTTATTGTCTCGTTTCCTGTTGTTACTAGCCTTGTATCTCCTCAGACGCCCTGCGAAAACAGAAAGTTTTTGTTTTAATGTGTCAAGACATTGTTGAGCAGTGATGTTCGCGGGGTCATGCCGAGAATGCATTTGGGTGCGGCTCATTACTGCCTGCACCGCCCTCTGGATCCTTCTAGTTCTAACTCCTCTGATATATTCCGTCACTTGTCCTATGTCTTTACGGAGACTCTCGATCTTCCGATTTAGTCGCATTTCCCATTGAGCCATTCGTGGTTCTGGTCTTGCACGATTCAACTCTTGGGCCGTTCGGATCTTGGCACCCATTACAGTGATGACTGCCGTTGCGGCACAGTAGATTAACATGTGCATACGTTCTAATGTTGGTGTCACTGAAACATAGCTTGGTAAAATTCTTGTGTTCATAAGATCGAGCACGATCGCAGGTTTCCTGGAAGAATTTAATCTTGGTAGCGGTGGCCTGCTAAGTGGGTCTGTGCCTTCGTATCGCAATACTGCCTGTCTCATATGTGTGTCCAAGCCTTCAAAATGTTCTTCGTTAACCCGTTCCAGACTCTCGGTTGTTGGTTCTACCGTTTCGGCTTCTAGTTGTTGTCCAGGCTCTTGAAGTTCCCCATTGTTGTTGTTGTCATCTATGTCTATGTGTTCGCCGTGGATCTCTAGCTCAACTTCCCGTTTGATAGCGTTAAGTCGCGTTTCTGGAATTCGGTTATTTCTTAGAATAGTTCGATACTGATCTGACACTCTTTGTTCAGACACTTGCATGTGTGGAAACTCCCTGCAGAACTCGGCATGCAGTTGTTGTCGGTAGCCGATAATCTCTTGTCCCAAGTTTGTCACCCTGTAGAAAATACGCATAATCGATTCATTCATGGACACAGTCCATTTCATGCGTCGTCGTTGTAATCCCGCCTCTGTGAACGCTGGCTGAAGTTCCCGCGCAGCACCTTCGGTGGGTGGAACCCTAGTTCTCGTTTGGCTCCCATGTTGTAGATGTTCGTGTTGTTGTTGGGCTGTAGCTGTTTGTGCAACAGGGGCCCGATTCATCAGCGCCCTGTCACCGACGTCCCGCTCGCTGTCATGCCCAGCGCCGGCTCCAGACATGCCCTGGCGATCCCCAGGCAGCGGCCCTATGACAATCATCCTATCATTCTCCATTCCATAGTTTTCTCCCGTAACGTGGGAGTGACGGCCCTCGGTCGCCTTTTACGACTCGCGGAGCCACGATAGGAGTATTCTAACCCGCTACCCATACGGGTCAACTAGGATAACGCGGGATCGTTACTCCCGAGGATCTGCCCCTGTCACCGGCCAAACCCCTCCTTGCGTTAACTGGGAAACACGGGATCGTTACACCCGAGGATCTGCCCCTCTCACAGGCTAGACCCATCCCTGTGTAACTGGGAGTCGCGGGATTGTCACCCCCGAGGATCAGCCCCCGTCACCGGCTAGACCCCTCCCTGCGCAACTGGATATCGCGGGATTGTCACACCCGTAGGTCTGCCCCTGTCACAGGCCAAGCCTCTCCATGCGTAACTGGGAATCGCGGGATCGTTACACCCGTGAATCTGCCCCTCTCACAGGCCAGACTCATCCCTGCGTAACTGGGGAGCGCGGGATTGTCACACCCGTGGATCTGCCTCTCTCACAAGTCAGATCCCCCCTGCGTATTATTATTATTATTATTATTATTATCTCGACTTAGCCAAAAGGCATTCGCACTCCCTCTACGGGGAACATTCACTCAGATCCCGGGTATCCCGGATACCAAAAGGATCTGGCTCGGACGAGACCCTTGCCATGTTATCGGGCCTTAGGTGACATTGATGTTGTTGGACGTTCCTGCACTCCCCATGAATTTCCTGACGGTTCGGGCTGTCGCAAGTAGTACCGCTTTCTGCATGGACCTGTAAAGACTATCAGTTAGACCCAGCTCCTTGATGTTCCTCAGCAAACTTTTTGGTATAACACCAGTTGTTGACATGATGATTGGAATCGTCTGGACGTTCTCCATTTCCCATTGCCTTCTAATTCGTTCTTCTAAATCTCTGTACTTCGCGATCTTCTCGACTTGTTTCACACGCAGGTTGTTGTTGTTCGGGATGGCCACATCAATCAGAGTTGTCTGCCTAGAAATTTTATCAACTATTATAAGGTCCGGTCTGTTATGGGCAACTCGTTGATCTGTCAGAACTGTACGATCCCAGTACATCTTGTAGTTGCTGTTCTCAAGAACAGGCTCAGGTATGTAGTTGTAATATGGGACCCTCTCTGCCTGCACAAGCAGCAGCTTTTCCGCCAGTTCCTGGTGCAAGATCTTGGCAACCGAATCGTGTCGTTCCTTATATTCCGTTGATGAGAAAATCTGACATCCTCCTGTTATGTGCTGGATTGTTTCTGAAGTTGGGCACCCGTATCTGCATCTGTCATCCACTACCGATGCATCTCCTACAATGAATTTTAGGTAGTTGCGAGTTGGTATAACCTGATCTTGTATGGTCAGTAGGAAGCCTTCAGTCTCGGGGAACATTCGTCCCGAGGTCAGCCAATAGTTCGACGCTAACTTGTCGACATGTTCCTGGTTAACCTCATTAGGATGCCTCCCGTGCAGCGGCTTCCCCAACCACCTCTGTAGTTTATCGTTGTCGGTTCGGTGGTGATTTTGACGCTCGTGTTCCGTCAGACGTAGCGGTGTTGAGACGTCTGCTCCGCATATAGCCCTATGTAGTGTGGAGCTGTTGGCCTGCCTGTAGAAATAATTACGCAGATTTAATATTTGTTGGTCCAATTGCTTGCTGAGATCTGCCAATCCTCTTCCTCCTAGTTGACGTGGCAGAGTTGTTCTTTCTACGGCGCTACGGGGATGATGTTTATGAGCTTTTGTTAGTAGTGTCCTAACTTTTCGTTGCAGGTTGTTGATGTCCGTGTTGGTCCAATTCACTATTCCGAACGAATAGCTGAGTACAGAGCACGCATACGTGTTCAGGGCCTTAAACAAATTCCTGCTGTTAAGATCAGTTCGCACTACTTGTCTTACTCTCTTGATGAATTCATTCGTTAAATCAGTCTTCATTGTTCGATGGTCTATCCTTTGAGCTTGTTTCATCCCGAGATACTTGTATGTATCTCCCTTGCCCATTGCTTCGATCTCCCGGCCGTCCTGCATCTCGTGTGCGCTTTGTTCGAGCTTTCCCCGGATGATATTAAGGGTGCGGCACTTGTCCAGTCCAAACAGCATTCCGATGTCCCTGGAGAACTCCTCTACAATTTTAAGCATTTGCGTTAGTTGGTTTTTGGTTGCGGCGATCAGTTTTAAATCATCCATATATAATAGGTGATTCAACTTGATCGCTTCTGCGTTGTTGCTTTTGATAGCGAAGCCATATTTTGTAGAGTTCAACCGATGTGATAGAGGGTTCATCGCCATGCAGAACCACAGTGGACTGAGTGAATCTCCTTGGAAAATCCCTCTTCGGATGTTGATTGTGTCGGTCTCGATGTTACTGTCTGCGGTTCTGAGTTGTATCTTAGTGCGCCAGGTTGTCATAACGTGTTCTAAAAAGGAAACTGTATGATGATCTATTTTATACAGCTTTAAGATACCTGTGAGAAAGTCGTGAGGTACGGAATCAAATGCTTTTTTGTAGTCCACATAAGCCATGTGGAGGTTTCGTTGCTTGGAATGAGCCTGGTTGCAGATGACAGAGTCTATGATGAGTTGCTCTTTGCATCCCATTGCGCCCTTCGAGCAGCCCTTCTGCTGCATTGCAATGATGTTGTTCCGCTCGCAGTGAGCATATATTCGGTGCGTAAGGCAAGATGTGATTATCTTGTACAGCGTAGGCAAGCAGGTTATTGGGCGGTACTTGGCAGGGTTATCCATATTCCGCTGGTCTTTTGGTAACAGGTAGGTTGCACCCTGTGTAAGAAACAATGGCATTTTCAGAGGATCGAGCAAGACTTCATTAATTAAGGTAGTTATCTGTTCATGCGTGCACCACAACTTCTTAATCCAATAATTTTGGAGATGATCTGGACCTGGTGCCTTCCAGTTGTGGGATTTCTTGATGACATCGGAGACCTCAGCGGTTGTGAATTGCTCGTGTTGCATCTGGCTATAGTTCCGGCCCATCTCGCGTTCTTCGCTGATCCAGCTTGCACTGACATTGTATGGACCTGGTGTGGCAAGTTGATTTCTCCAGAAACCGTCGACCTGTTCTCTGCTAGGGTAACTCGCAATTGTGGCATCGGCGCTAGAATTAAAAGCACGGTAGAAACCCTTTTCTGATCGTTCAAAGAGTTTGTTGTCTCGTTTCCTGTTGTTACTAGCCTTGTATCTCCTCAGACGCCCTGCAAAAACAGAAAGTTTTTGTTTTAATGTGTCAAGACATTGTTGAGCAGTGATGTTCGCGGGGTCATGCCGAGAATGCATTTGGGTGCGGCTCATTATTGCCTGCACCGCCCTCTGGATCCTTCTAGTTCTAACTCCTCTGATATATTCCGTCACTTGTCCTATGTCTTTACGGAGACTCTCGATCTTCCGATTTAGTCGCATTTCCCATTGAGCCATTCGTGGTTCTGGTCTTGCACGATTCAACTCTTGGGCCGTTCGGATCTTGGCACCCATTACAGTGGTGACTGCCGTTGCGGCACAGTAGATTAACATGTGCATACGTTCTAATGTTGGTGTCACTAAAACATAGTTTGGTAAAATTCTTGTGTTCATAAGATCGAGCACGATCGCAAGTTTCCTGGAAGAATTTAATCTTGGTAGCGGTGGCCTGCTCAGTGGGTCTGTGCCTTCGTATCGCAATACTGCCTGTCTCATATGTGCGTTTAAGCCTTCAAAATGTTCTTCGTTAACCGATTCCAGACTCTCGGTTGTTGGTTCTACCGTTTCGGCTTCTAGTTGTTGTCCAGGCGCTTGAAGTTCCCCATTGTTGTTGTTGTCATCTATGTCTATGTGTTCGCCGTGGATCTCTAGCTCAACTTCCCGTTTGATAGCGTTAAGTCGCGTTTCTGGAATTCGGTTATTTCTTAGAATAGTTCGATACTGATCTGACACTCTTTGTTCAGACACTTGCATGTGTGGAAACTCCCTGCAGAACTCGGCATGCAGTTGTTGTCGGTAGCCGATCATCTCTTGTCCTAAGTTTGTCACCCTGTAAAAAATACGCATAATCGATTCATTCATGGACACAGTCCATTTCATGCGTCGTCGTTGTAATCCCGCCTCTGTGAACGCTGGCTGAAGTTCCCGCGCAGCACCTTCGGTGGGTGAAACCCTAGTTCTCGTTTGGCTCCCATGTTGTAGATGTTTGTGTTGTTGTTGGGCTGTAGCTGTTTGTGCAACAGGGGCCCGCCTCATCAGCGCCCTGTCACCGACGTCCCGCTCGCTGTCATGTCCAGCGCCGGCTCCAGACATGCCCTGGCGATCCCCAGGCAGCGGCCCTATGACAAAACTCCTAGTAATCTCCATTCCATATGTTTCTCCCGTAACGTGGGAGTGACGGCCCTCGGTCGCCTTTTACGACTCGCGGAGCCACGATAGGAGTATTCTAACCAGCTACCCATACGGGTCAACTAGGACAACGCGGGATCGTTACTCCCGAGGATCTGCCCCTGTCACCGGCCAAACCCCTCCTTGCGTTAACTGGGAAACACGGGATCGTTACACCCGAGGATCTGCCCCTCTCACAGGCTAGACCCATCCCTGTGTAACTGGAAGTCGCGGGATTGTCACACCCGAGGATCAGCCCCCGTCACCGGCTAGACCCCTCCCTGCGCAACTGGATATCGCGGGATTGTCACACCCGTAGGTCTGCCCCTGTCACAGGCCAAGCCTCTCCATGCGTAACTGGGAATCGCGGGATCGTTACACCCGTGAATCTGCCCCTCTCACAGGCCAGACCCATCCCTGCGTAACTGGGGAGCGCGGGATTGTCACACCCGTGGATCTGCCTCTCTCACAGGTCAGATCCCCCCTGCGTATTTATTATTATTATTATTATATCGACTTAGCCAAAAGGCATTCGCACTCCCTCTACGGGGAACATTCACTCAGATCCCGGGCATCCCGGATACCAAAAGGATCTGGCTCGGACGAGACCCTTGCCATGTTATCGGGCCCTAGGTGACATTGATGTTCTTGGACGATCCTGCATTCCCCATGAATTTCCTGACGGTTCGGGCTGTCGCAAGTAGTACCGCTTTCTGCATGGACCTGTAAAGACTATCAGTTAGATTCAGCTCCTTGATGTTTCTCAGCAAACTTTTTGGTATAACACCAGTTGTTGACATGATGATTGGAATCGTCTGGACGTTCTCCATTTCCCATTGCCTTCTAATTCGTTCTTCTAAGTCTCTGTACTTCGCGATCTTCTCGACTTGCTTCACACGCAGGTTGTTGTTGTTCGGGATGGCCACATCAATCAGAGTTGTCTTCCTAGAAATTTTATCAACTATTATAAGGTCCGGTCTGTTATGGGCAACTCGTTGATCAGTCAGAACTGTACGATCCCAGTACATCTTGTAGTTGCTGTTATCAAGAACAGGCTCAGGTGTGTAGTTGTAATATGGGACCCTTTCTGTCTGCACAAGCAGCAGCTTTTCCGCCAGTTCCCGGTGCAAGATCTTGGCAACCGAATCGTGTCGTTCCTTATATTCCGTTGATGCGAACATCTGACATCCTCCTGTTATGTGCTGGATTGTTTCTGAAGTTGGGCACCCGTATCTGCATCTGTCATCCACTACCGATGCATCTCCTACAATGAATTTTAGGTAGTTGCGAGTTGGTATAACCTGATCTTGTATGGCCAGTAGGAAGCCTTCCGTCTCGGGGAACATTCGTCCCGAGGTCAGCCAATAGTTCGACGCTAACTTGTCGACATGTTCCTGGTTAACCTCATTAGGATGTCTCCCGTGCAGCGGCTTCCCCAACCACCTCTGTAGTTTATCGTTGTCGGTTCGGTGGTGATTTTGACGCTCGTGTTCCGTCAGACGTAGCGGTGTTGAGACGTCTGCTCCGCATATAGCCCTATGTAGTGTGGAGCTGTTGGCCTGCCTGTAGAAATAATTACGCAGATTTAATATTTGTTGGTCCAATTGCTTGCTGAGATCTGCCAATCCTCTTCCTCCTAGTTGACGTGGCAGAGTTGTTCTTTCTACGGCGCTACGGGGATGATGTTTATGAGCTTTTGTCAGTAGTGTCCTAACTTTTCGTTGCAGGTTGTTGATGTCCGTGTTGGTCCAATTCACTATTCCGAACGAATAGCTGAGTACAGAGCACGCATACGTGTTCAGGGCCTTAAACAAATTCCTGCTGTTAAGATCAGTTCGCACTACTTGTCTTACTCTCTTGATGAATTCATTCGTTAAATCAGTCTTCATTGTTCGATGGTCTATCCTTTGAGCTTGTTTCATCCCGAGATACTTGTATGTATCTCCCTTGCTCATTGCTTCGATCTCCTGGCCGTCCTGCATCTCGTGTGCGCTTTGTTCGAGCTTTCCCCGGATGATATTAAGGGTGCGGCACTTGTCCAGTCCAAACAGCATTCCGATGTCCCTGGAGAACTCCTCTACAATTTTAAGCATTTGCGTTAGTTGGTTTTTGGTTGCGGCGATCAGTTTTAAATCATCCATATATAATAGGTGATTCAACTTGATCGCTTCTGCGTTGTTGCTTTTGATAGCGAAGCCATATTTTGTAGAGTTCAACCGATGTGATAGAGGGTTCATCGCCATGCAGAACCACAGTGGACTGAGTAAATCTCCTTGGAAAATCCCTCTTCGGATGTTGATTGTGTCGGTCTCGATGTTACTGTCTGCGGTTCTGAGTTGTATCTTAGTGCGCCAGGTTGTCATAACGTGTTCTAAAAAGGAAACTGTATGATGATCTATTTTATACAGCTTTAAGATACCTGTGAGCCAGTCGTGAGGTACGGAATCAAATGCTTTTTTGTAGTCCACATAAGCCATGTGGAGGTTTCGTTGCTTGGAATGAGCCTGGTTGCAGATGACAGAGTCTATGATGAGTTGCTCTTTGCATCCCATTGCGCCCTTCGAGCAGCCCTTCTGCTGCATTGCAATGATGTTGTTCCGCTCGCAGTGAGCATATATTCGCTGCGTAAGGCAAGATGTGATTATCTTGTAAAGCGTAGGCAAGCAGGTTATTGGGCGGTACTTGGCAGGGTTATCCGTATTCCGCTGGTCTTTTGGTAACAGGTAAGTTGCACCCTGTGTAAGAAACAATGGCATTTTCAGAGGATCGAGCAAGACTTCATTAATTAAGGTAGTTATTTGCTCATGCGTGCACCACAACTTCTTAATCCAATAATTTTGGAGATGATCTGGACCTGGTGCCTTCCAGTTGTGGGAATTCTTGATGACATCGGAGACCTCAGCGGTTGTGAATTGCTCGTGTTGCATCTGGCTATAGTTCCGGCCCATCTCGCGTTCTTCGCTGATCCAGCTTGCACTGACATTGTATGGACCTGGTGTGGCAAGTTGATTTCTCCAGAAACCGTCGACCTGTTCTCTGCTAGGGTAACTCGCATTTGTGGCATCGGCGCTAGAATTAAAAGCACGGTAGAAACCCTTTTCTGATCGTTCAAAGAGTTTATTGTCTCGTTTCCTGTTGTTACTAGCCTTGTATCTCCTCAGACGCCCTGCGAAAACAGAAAGTTTTTGTTTTAATGTGTCAAGACATTGTTGAGCAGTGATGTTCGCGGGGTCATGCCGAGAATGCATTTGGGTGCGGCTCATTACTGCCTGCACCGCCCTCTGGATCCTTCTAGTTCTAACTCCTCTGATATATTCCGTCACTTGTCCTATGTCTTTACGGAGACTCTCGATCTTCCGATTTAGTCGCATTTCCCATTGAGCCATTCGTGGTTCTGGTCTTGCACGATTCAACTCTTGGGCCGTTCGGATCTTGGCACCCATTACAGTGATGACTGCCGTTGCGGCACAGTAGATTAACATGTGCATACGTTCTAATGTTGGTGTCACTGAAACATAGCTTGGTAAAATTCTTGTGTTCATAAGATCGAGCACGATCGCAAGTTTCCTGGAAGAATTTAATCTTGGTAGCGGTGGCCTGCTAAGTGGGTCTGTGCCTTCGTATCGCAATACTGCCTGTCTCATATGTGTGTCCAAGCCTTCAAAATGTTCTTCGTTAACCCGTTCCAGACTCTCGGTTGTTGGTTCTACCGTTTCGGCTTCTAGTTGTTGTCCAGGCTCTTGAAGTTCCCCATTGTTGTTGTTGTCATCTATGTCTATGTGTTCGCCGTGGATCTCTAGCTCAACTTCCCGTTTGATAGCGTTAAGTCGCGTTTCTGGAATTCGGTTATTTCTTAGAATAGTTCGATACTGATCTGACACTCTTTGTTCAGACACTTGCATGTGTGGAAACTCCCTGCAGAACTCGGCATGCAGTTGTTGTCGGTAGCCGATCATCTCTTGTCCTAAGTTTGTCACCCTGTAAAAAATACGCATAATCGATTCATTCATGGACACAGTCCATTTCATGCGTCGTCGTTGTAATCCCGCCTCTGTGAACGCTGGCTGAAGTTCCCGCGCAGCACCTTCGGTGGGTGAAACCCTAGTTCTCGTTTGGCTCCCATGTTGTAGATGTTTGTGTTGTTGTTGGGCTGTAGCTGTTTGTGCAACAGGGGCCCGCCTCATCAGCGCCCTGTCACCGACGTCCCGCTCGCTGTCATGTCCAGCGCCGGCTCCAGACATGCCCTGGCGATCCCCAGGCAGCGGCCCTATGACAAAACTCCTAGTAATCTCCATTCCATATGTTTCTCCCGTAACGTGGGAGTGACGGCCCTCGGTCGCCTTTTACGACTCGCGGAGCCACGATAGGAGTATTCTAACCAGCTACCCATACGGGTCAACTAGGACAACGCGGGATCGTTACTCCCGAGGATCTGCCCCTGTCACCGGCCAAACCCCTCCTTGCGTTAACTGGGAAACACGGGATCGTTACACCCGAGGATCTGCCCCTCTCACAGGCTAGACCCATCCCTGTGTAACTGGAAGTCGCGGGATTGTCACACCCGAGGATCAGCCCCCGTCACCGGCTAGACCCCTCCCTGCGCAACTGGATATCGCGGGATTGTCACACCCGTAGGTCTGCCCCTGTCACAGGCCAAGCCTCTCCATGCGTAACTGGGAATCGCGGGATCGTTACACCCGTGAATCTGCCCCTCTCACAGGCCAGACCCATCCCTGCGTAACTGGGGAGCGCGGGATTGTCACACCCGTGGATCTGCCTCTCTCACAGGTCAGATCCCCCCTGCGTATTTATTATTATTATTATTATATCGACTTAGCCAAAAGGCATTCGCACTCCCTCTACGGGGAACATTCACTCAGATCCCGGGCATCCCGGATACCAAAAGGATCTGGCTCGGACGAGACCCTTGCCATGTTATCGGGCCCTAGGTGACATTGATGTTCTTGGACGATCCTGCATTCCCCATGAATTTCCTGACGGTTCGGGCTGTCGCAAGTAGTACCGCTTTCTGCATGGACCTGTAAAGACTATCAGTTAGATTCAGCTCCTTGATGTTTCTCAGCAAACTTTTTGGTATAACACCAGTTGTTGACATGATGATTGGAATCGTCTGGACGTTCTCCATTTCCCATTGCCTTCTAATTCGTTCTTCTAAGTCTCTGTACTTCGCGATCTTCTCGACTTGCTTCACACGCAGGTTGTTGTTGTTCGGGATGGCCACATCAATCAGAGTTGTCTTCCTAGAAATTTTATCAACTATTATAAGGTCCGGTCTGTTATGGGCAACTCGTTGATCAGTCAGAACTGTACGATCCCAGTACATCTTGTAGTTGCTGTTATCAAGAACAGGCTCAGGTGTGTAGTTGTAATATGGGACCCTTTCTGTCTGCACAAGCAGCAGCTTTTCCGCCAGTTCCCGGTGCAAGATCTTGGCAACCGAATCGTGTCGTTCCTTATATTCCGTTGATGCGAACATCTGACATCCTCCTGTTATGTGCTGGATTGTTTCTGAAGTTGGGCACCCGTATCTGCATCTGTCATCCACTACCGATGCATCTCCTACAATGAATTTTAGGTAGTTGCGAGTTGGTATAACCTGATCTTGTATGGCCAGTAGGAAGCCTTCCGTCTCGGGGAACATTCGTCCCGAGGTCAGCCAATAGTTCGACGCTAACTTGTCGACATGTTCCTGGTTAACCTCATTAGGATGTCTCCCGTGCAGCGGCTTCCCCAACCACCTCTGTAGTTTATCGTTGTCGGTTCGGTGGTGATTTTGACGCTCGTGTTCCGTCAGACGTAGCGGTGTTGAGACGTCTGCTCCGCATATAGCCCTATGTAGTGTGGAGCTGTTGGCCTGCCTGTAGAAATAATTACGCAGATTTAATATTTGTTGGTCCAATTGCTTGCTGAGATCTGCCAATCCTCTTCCTCCTAGTTGACGTGGCAGAGTTGTTCTTTCTACGGCGCTACGGGGATGATGTTTATGAGCTTTTGTCAGTAGTGTCCTAACTTTTCGTTGCAGGTTGTTGATGTCCGTGTTGGTCCAATTCACTATTCCGAACGAATAGCTGAGTACAGAGCACGCATACGTGTTCAGGGCCTTAAACAAATTCCTGCTGTTAAGATCAGTTCGCACTACTTGTCTTACTCTCTTGATGAATTCATTCGTTAAATCAGTCTTCATTGTTCGATGGTCTATCCTTTGAGCTTGTTTCATCCCGAGATACTTGTATGTATCTCCCTTGCTCATTGCTTCGATCTCCTGGCCGTCCTGCATCTCGTGTGCGCTTTGTTCGAGCTTTCCCCGGATGATATTAAGGGTGCGGCACTTGTCCAGTCCAAACAGCATTCCGATGTCCCTGGAGAACTCCTCTACAATTTTAAGCATTTGCGTTAGTTGGTTTTTGGTTGCGGCGATCAGTTTTAAATCATCCATATATAATAGGTGATTCAACTTGATCGCTTCTGCGTTGTTGCTTTTGATAGCGAAGCCATATTTTGTAGAGTTCAACCGATGTGATAGAGGGTTCATCGCCATGCAGAACCACAGTGGACTGAGTAAATCTCCTTGGAAAATCCCTCTTCGGATGTTGATTGTGTCGGTCTCGATGTTACTGTCTGCGGTTCTGAGTTGTATCTTAGTGCGCCAGGTTGTCATAACGTGTTCTAAAAAGGAAACTGTATGATGATCTATTTTATACAGCTTTAAGATACCTGTGAGCCAGTCGTGAGGTACGGAATCAAATGCTTTTTTGTAGTCCACATAAGCCATGTGGAGGTTTCGTTGCTTGGAATGAGCCTGGTTGCAGATGACAGAGTCTATGATGAGTTGCTCTTTGCATCCCATTGCGCCCTTCGAGCAGCCCTTCTGCTGCATTGCAATGATGTTGTTCCGCTCGCAGTGAGCATATATTCGCTGCGTAAGGCAAGATGTGATTATCTTGTAAAGCGTAGGCAAGCAGGTTATTGGGCGGTACTTGGCAGGGTTATCCGTATTCCGCTGGTCTTTTGGTAACAGGTAAGTTGCACCCTGTGTAAGAAACAATGGCATTTTCAGAGGATCGAGCAAGACTTCATTAATTAAGGTAGTTATTTGCTCATGCGTGCACCACAACTTCTTAATCCAATAATTTTGGAGATGATCTGGACCTGGTGCCTTCCAGTTGTGGGAATTCTTGATGACATCGGAGACCTCAGCGGTTGTGAATTGCTCGTGTTGCATCTGGCTATAGTTCCGGCCCATCTCGCGTTCTTCGCTGATCCAGCTTGCACTGACATTGTATGGACCTGGTGTGGCAAGTTGATTTCTCCAGAAACCGTCGACCTGTTCTCTGCTAGGGTAACTCGCATTTGTGGCATCGGCGCTAGAATTAAAAGCACGGTAGAAACCCTTTTCTGATCGTTCAAAGAGTTTATTGTCTCGTTTCCTGTTGTTACTAGCCTTGTATCTCCTCAGACGCCCTGCGAAAACAGAAAGTTTTTGTTTTAATGTGTCAAGACATTGTTGAGCAGTGATGTTCGCGGGGTCATGCCGAGAATGCATTTGGGTGCGGCTCATTACTGCCTGCACCGCCCTCTGGATCCTTCTAGTTCTAACTCCTCTGATATATTCCGTCACTTGTCCTATGTCTTTACGGAGACTCTCGATCTTCCGATTTAGTCGCATTTCCCATTGAGCCATTCGTGGTTCTGGTCTTGCACGATTCAACTCTTGGGCCGTTCGGATCTTGGCACCCATTACAGTGATGACTGCCGTTGCGGCACAGTAGATTAACATGTGCATACGTTCTAATGTTGGTGTCACTGAAACATAGCTTGGTAAAATTCTTGTGTTCATAAGATCGAGCACGATCGCAAGTTTCCTGGAAGAATTTAATCTTGGTAGCGGTGGCCTGCTAAGTGGGTCTGTGCCTTCGTATCGCAATACTGCCTGTCTCATATGTGTGTCCAAGCCTTCAAAATGTTCTTCGTTAACCCGTTCCAGACTCTCGGTTGTTGGTTCTACCGTTTCGGCTTCTAGTTGTTGTCCAGGCTCTTGAAGTTCCCCATTGTTGTTGTTGTCATCTATGTCTATGTGTTCGCCGTGGATCTCTAGCTCAACTTCCCGTTTGATAGCGTTAAGTCGCGTTTCTGGAATTCGGTTATTTCTTAGAATAGTTCGATACTGATCTGACACTCTTTGTTCAGACACTTGCATGTGTGGAAACTCCCTGCAGAACTCGGCATGCAGTTGTTGTCGGTAGCCGATCATCTCTTGTCCTAAGTTTGTCACCCTGTAAAAAATACGCATAATCGATTCATTCATGGACACAGTCCATTTCATGCGTCGTCGTTGTAATCCCGCCTCTGTGAACGCTGGCTGAAGTTCCCGCGCAGCACCTTCGGTGGGTGAAACCCTAGTTCTCGTTTGGCTCCCATGTTGTAGATGTTTGTGTTGTTGTTGGGCTGTAGCTGTTTGTGCAACAGGGGCCCGCCTCATCAGCGCCCTGTCACCGACGTCCCGCTCGCTGTCATGTCCAGCGCCGGCTCCAGACATGCCCTGGCGATCCCCAGGCAGCGGCCCTATGACAAAACTCCTAGTAATCTCCATTCCATATGTTTCTCCCGTAACGTGGGAGTGACGGCCCTCGGTCGCCTTTTACGACTCGCGGAGCCACGATAGGAGTATTCTAACCAGCTACCCATACGGGTCAACTAGGACAACGCGGGATCGTTACTCCCGAGGATCTGCCCCTGTCACCGGCCAAACCCCTCCTTGCGTTAACTGGGAAACACGGGATCGTTACACCCGAGGATCTGCCCCTCTCACAGGCTAGACCCATCCCTGTGTAACTGGAAGTCGCGGGATTGTCACACCCGAGGATCAGCCCCCGTCACCGGCTAGACCCCTCCCTGCGCAACTGGATATCGCGGGATTGTCACACCCGTAGGTCTGCCCCTGTCACAGGCCAAGCCTCTCCATGCGTAACTGGGAATCGCGGGATCGTTACACCCGTGAATCTGCCCCTCTCACAGGCCAGACCCATCCCTGCGTAACTGGGGAGCGCGGGATTGTCACACCCGTGGATCTGCCTCTCTCACAGGTCAGATCCCCCCTGCGTATTTATTATTATTATTATTATATCGACTTAGCCAAAAGGCATTCGCACTCCCTCTACGGGGAACATTCACTCAGATCCCGGGCATCCCGGATACCAAAAGGATCTGGCTCGGACGAGACCCTTGCCATGTTATCGGGCCCTAGGTGACATTGATGTTCTTGGACGATCCTGCATTCCCCATGAATTTCCTGACGGTTCGGGCTGTCGCAAGTAGTACCGCTTTCTGCATGGACCTGTAAAGACTATCAGTTAGATTCAGCTCCTTGATGTTTCTCAGCAAACTTTTTGGTATAACACCAGTTGTTGACATGATGATTGGAATCGTCTGGACGTTCTCCATTTCCCATTGCCTTCTAATTCGTTCTTCTAAGTCTCTGTACTTCGCGATCTTCTCGACTTGCTTCACACGCAGGTTGTTGTTGTTCGGGATGGCCACATCAATCAGAGTTGTCTTCCTAGAAATTTTATCAACTATTATAAGGTCCGGTCTGTTATGGGCAACTCGTTGATCAGTCAGAACTGTACGATCCCAGTACATCTTGTAGTTGCTGTTATCAAGAACAGGCTCAGGTGTGTAGTTGTAATATGGGACCCTTTCTGTCTGCACAAGCAGCAGCTTTTCCGCCAGTTCCCGGTGCAAGATCTTGGCAACCGAATCGTGTCGTTCCTTATATTCCGTTGATGCGAACATCTGACATCCTCCTGTTATGTGCTGGATTGTTTCTGAAGTTGGGCACCCGTATCTGCATCTGTCATCCACTACCGATGCATCTCCTACAATGAATTTTAGGTAGTTGCGAGTTGGTATAACCTGATCTTGTATGGCCAGTAGGAAGCCTTCCGTCTCGGGGAACATTCGTCCCGAGGTCAGCCAATAGTTCGACGCTAACTTGTCGACATGTTCCTGGTTAACCTCATTAGGATGTCTCCCGTGCAGCGGCTTCCCCAACCACCTCTGTAGTTTATCGTTGTCGGTTCGGTGGTGATTTTGACGCTCGTGTTCCGTCAGACGTAGCGGTGTTGAGACGTCTGCTCCGCATATAGCCCTATGTAGTGTGGAGCTGTTGGCCTGCCTGTAGAAATAATTACGCAGATTTAATATTTGTTGGTCCAATTGCTTGCTGAGATCTGCCAATCCTCTTCCTCCTAGTTGACGTGGCAGAGTTGTTCTTTCTACGGCGCTACGGGGATGATGTTTATGAGCTTTTGTCAGTAGTGTCCTAACTTTTCGTTGCAGGTTGTTGATGTCCGTGTTGGTCCAATTCACTATTCCGAACGAATAGCTGAGTACAGAGCACGCATACGTGTTCAGGGCCTTAAACAAATTCCTGCTGTTAAGATCAGTTCGCACTACTTGTCTTACTCTCTTGATGAATTCATTCGTTAAATCAGTCTTCATTGTTCGATGGTCTATCCTTTGAGCTTGTTTCATCCCGAGATACTTGTATGTATCTCCCTTGCTCATTGCTTCGATCTCCTGGCCGTCCTGCATCTCGTGTGCGCTTTGTTCGAGCTTTCCCCGGATGATATTAAGGGTGCGGCACTTGTCCAGTCCAAACAGCATTCCGATGTCCCTGGAGAACTCCTCTACAATTTTAAGCATTTGCGTTAGTTGGTTTTTGGTTGCGGCGATCAGTTTTAAATCATCCATATATAATAGGTGATTCAACTTGATCGCTTCTGCGTTGTTGCTTTTGATAGCGAAGCCATATTTTGTAGAGTTCAACCGATGTGATAGAGGGTTCATCGCCATGCAGAACCACAGTGGACTGAGTAAATCTCCTTGGAAAATCCCTCTTCGGATGTTGATTGTGTCGGTCTCGATGTTACTGTCTGCGGTTCTGAGTTGTATCTTAGTGCGCCAGGTTGTCATAACGTGTTCTAAAAAGGAAACTGTATGATGATCTATTTTATACAGCTTTAAGATACCTGTGAGCCAGTCGTGAGGTACGGAATCAAATGCTTTTTTGTAGTCCACATAAGCCATGTGGAGGTTTCGTTGCTTGGAATGAGCCTGGTTGCAGATGACAGAGTCTATGATGAGTTGCTCTTTGCATCCCATTGCGCCCTTCGAGCAGCCCTTCTGCTGCATTGCAATGATGTTGTTCCGCTCGCAGTGAGCATATATTCGCTGCGTAAGGCAAGATGTGATTATCTTGTAAAGCGTAGGCAAGCAGGTTATTGGGCGGTACTTGGCAGGGTTATCCGTATTCCGCTGGTCTTTTGGTAACAGGTAAGTTGCACCCTGTGTAAGAAACAATGGCATTTTCAGAGGATCGAGCAAGACTTCATTAATTAAGGTAGTTATTTGCTCATGCGTGCACCACAACTTCTTAATCCAATAATTTTGGAGATGATCTGGACCTGGTGCCTTCCAGTTGTGGGAATTCTTGATGACATCGGAGACCTCAGCGGTTGTGAATTGCTCGTGTTGCATCTGGCTATAGTTCCGGCCCATCTCGCGTTCTTCGCTGATCCAGCTTGCACTGACATTGTATGGACCTGGTGTGGCAAGTTGATTTCTCCAGAAACCGTCGACCTGTTCTCTGCTAGGGTAACTCGCATTTGTGGCATCGGCGCTAGAATTAAAAGCACGGTAGAAACCCTTTTCTGATCGTTCAAAGAGTTTATTGTCTCGTTTCCTGTTGTTACTAGCCTTGTATCTCCTCAGACGCCCTGCGAAAACAGAAAGTTTTTGTTTTAATGTGTCAAGACATTGTTGAGCAGTGATGTTCGCGGGGTCATGCCGAGAATGCATTTGGGTGCGGCTCATTACTGCCTGCACCGCCCTCTGGATCCTTCTAGTTCTAACTCCTCTGATATATTCCGTCACTTGTCCTATGTCTTTACGGAGACTCTCGATCTTCCGATTTAGTCGCATTTCCCATTGAGCCATTCGTGGTTCTGGTCTTGCACGATTCAACTCTTGGGCCGTTCGGATCTTGGCACCCATTACAGTGATGACTGCCGTTGCGGCACAGTAGATTAACATGTGCATACGTTCTAATGTTGGTGTCACTGAAACATAGCTTGGTAAAATTCTTGTGTTCATAAGATCGAGCACGATCGCAAGTTTCCTGGAAGAATTTAATCTTGGTAGCGGTGGCCTGCTAAGTGGGTCTGTGCCTTCGTATCGCAATACTGCCTGTCTCATATGTGTGTCCAAGCCTTCAAAATGTTCTTCGTTAACCCGTTCCAGACTCTCGGTTGTTGGTTCTACCGTTTCGGCTTCTAGTTGTTGTCCAGGCTCTTGAAGTTCCCCATTGTTGTTGTTGTCATCTATGTCTATGTGTTCGCCGTGGATCTCTAGCTCAACTTCCCGTTTGATAGCGTTAAGTCGCGTTTCTGGAATTCGGTTATTTCTTAGAATAGTTCGATACTGATCTGACACTCTTTGTTCAGACACTTGCATGTGTGGAAACTCCCTGCAGAACTCGGCATGCAGTTGTTGTCGGTAGCCGATCATCTCTTGTCCTAAGTTTGTCACCCTGTAAAAAATACGCATAATCGATTCATTCATGGACACAGTCCATTTCATGCGTCGTCGTTGTAATCCCGCCTCTGTGAACGCTGGCTGAAGTTCCCGCGCAGCACCTTCGGTGGGTGAAACCCTAGTTCTCGTTTGGCTCCCATGTTGTAGATGTTTGTGTTGTTGTTGGGCTGTAGCTGTTTGTGCAACAGGGGCCCGCCTCATCAGCGCCCTGTCACCGACGTCCCGCTCGCTGTCATGTCCAGCGCCGGCTCCAGACATGCCCTGGCGATCCCCAGGCAGCGGCCCTATGACAAAACTCCTAGTAATCTCCATTCCATATGTTTCTCCCGTAACGTGGGAGTGACGGCCCTCGGTCGCCTTTTACGACTCGCGGAGCCACGATAGGAGTATTCTAACCAGCTACCCATACGGGTCAACTAGGACAACGCGGGATCGTTACTCCCGAGGATCTGCCCCTGTCACCGGCCAAACCCCTCCTTGCGTTAACTGGGAAACACGGGATCGTTACACCCGAGGATCTGCCCCTCTCACAGGCTAGACCCATCCCTGTGTAACTGGAAGTCGCGGGATTGTCACACCCGAGGATCAGCCCCCGTCACCGGCTAGACCCCTCCCTGCGCAACTGGATATCGCGGGATTGTCACACCCGTAGGTCTGCCCCTGTCACAGGCCAAGCCTCTCCATGCGTAACTGGGAATCGCGGGATCGTTACACCCGTGAATCTGCCCCTCTCACAGGCCAGACCCATCCCTGCGTAACTGGGGAGCGCGGGATTGTCACACCCGTGGATCTGCCTCTCTCACAGGTCAGATCCCCCCTGCGTATTTATTATTATTATTATTATATCGACTTAGCCAAAAGGCATTCGCACTCCCTCTACGGGGAACATTCACTCAGATCCCGGGCATCCCGGATACCAAAAGGATCTGGCTCGGACGAGACCCTTGCCATGTTATCGGGCCCTAGGTGACATTGATGTTCTTGGACGATCCTGCATTCCCCATGAATTTCCTGACGGTTCGGGCTGTCGCAAGTAGTACCGCTTTCTGCATGGACCTGTAAAGACTATCAGTTAGATTCAGCTCCTTGATGTTTCTCAGCAAACTTTTTGGTATAACACCAGTTGTTGACATGATGATTGGAATCGTCTGGACGTTCTCCATTTCCCATTGCCTTCTAATTCGTTCTTCTAAGTCTCTGTACTTCGCGATCTTCTCGACTTGCTTCACACGCAGGTTGTTGTTGTTCGGGATGGCCACATCAATCAGAGTTGTCTTCCTAGAAATTTTATCAACTATTATAAGGTCCGGTCTGTTATGGGCAACTCGTTGATCAGTCAGAACTGTACGATCCCAGTACATCTTGTAGTTGCTGTTATCAAGAACAGGCTCAGGTGTGTAGTTGTAATATGGGACCCTTTCTGTCTGCACAAGCAGCAGCTTTTCCGCCAGTTCCCGGTGCAAGATCTTGGCAACCGAATCGTGTCGTTCCTTATATTCCGTTGATGCGAACATCTGACATCCTCCTGTTATGTGCTGGATTGTTTCTGAAGTTGGGCACCCGTATCTGCATCTGTCATCCACTACCGATGCATCTCCTACAATGAATTTTAGGTAGTTGCGAGTTGGTATAACCTGATCTTGTATGGCCAGTAGGAAGCCTTCCGTCTCGGGGAACATTCGTCCCGAGGTCAGCCAATAGTTCGACGCTAACTTGTCGACATGTTCCTGGTTAACCTCATTAGGATGTCTCCCGTGCAGCGGCTTCCCCAACCACCTCTGTAGTTTATCGTTGTCGGTTCGGTGGTGATTTTGACGCTCGTGTTCCGTCAGACGTAGCGGTGTTGAGACGTCTGCTCCGCATATAGCCCTATGTAGTGTGGAGCTGTTGGCCTGCCTGTAGAAATAATTACGCAGATTTAATATTTGTTGGTCCAATTGCTTGCTGAGATCTGCCAATCCTCTTCCTCCTAGTTGACGTGGCAGAGTTGTTCTTTCTACGGCGCTACGGGGATGATGTTTATGAGCTTTTGTCAGTAGTGTCCTAACTTTTCGTTGCAGGTTGTTGATGTCCGTGTTGGTCCAATTCACTATTCCGAACGAATAGCTGAGTACAGAGCACGCATACGTGTTCAGGGCCTTAAACAAATTCCTGCTGTTAAGATCAGTTCGCACTACTTGTCTTACTCTCTTGATGAATTCATTCGTTAAATCAGTCTTCATTGTTCGATGGTCTATCCTTTGAGCTTGTTTCATCCCGAGATACTTGTATGTATCTCCCTTGCTCATTGCTTCGATCTCCTGGCCGTCCTGCATCTCGTGTGCGCTTTGTTCGAGCTTTCCCCGGATGATATTAAGGGTGCGGCACTTGTCCAGTCCAAACAGCATTCCGATGTCCCTGGAGAACTCCTCTACA
The DNA here is from genome assembly GCA_963920635.1 of Pseudeuparius sepicola. NCBI lineage: Eukaryota > Metazoa > Arthropoda > Insecta > Coleoptera > Anthribidae > Pseudeuparius > Pseudeuparius sepicola. Next base: position 52,648,953 of record OY987300.1, on the reverse strand, counting down.
ATTTTAAGCATTTGCGTTAGTTGGTTTTTGGTTGCGGCGATCAGTTTTAAATCATCCATATATAATAGGTGATTCAACTTGATCGCTTCTGCGTTGTTGCTTTTGATAGCGAAGCCATATTTTGTAGAGTTCAACCGATGTGATAGAGGGTTCATCGCCATGCAGAACCACAGTGGACTGAGTAAATCTCCTTGGAAAATCCCTCTTCGGATGTTGATTGTGTCGGTCTCGATGTTACTGTCTGCGGTTCTGAGTTGTATCTTAGTGCGCCAGGTTGTCATAACGTGTTCTAAAAAGGAAACTGTATGATGATCTATTTTATACAGCTTTAAGATACCTGTGAGCCAGTCGTGAGGTACGGAATCAAATGCTTTTTTGTAGTCCACATAAGCCATGTGGAGGTTTCGTTGCTTGGAATGAGCCTGGTTGCAGATGACAGAGTCTATGATGAGTTGCTCTTTGCATCCCATTGCGCCCTTCGAGCAGCCCTTCTGCTGCATTGCAATGATGTTGTTCCGCTCGCAGTGAGCATATATTCGCTGCGTAAGGCAAGATGTGATTATCTTGTAAAGCGTAGGCAAGCAGGTTATTGGGCGGTACTTGGCAGGGTTATCCGTATTCCGCTGGTCTTTTGGTAACAGGTAAGTTGCACCCTGTGTAAGAAACAATGGCATTTTCAGAGGATCGAGCAAGACTTCATTAATTAAGGTAGTTATTTGCTCATGCGTGCACCACAACTTCTTAATCCAATAATTTTGGAGATGATCTGGACCTGGTGCCTTCCAGTTGTGGGAATTCTTGATGACATCGGAGACCTCAGCGGTTGTGAATTGCTCGTGTTGCATCTGGCTATAGTTCCGGCCCATCTCGCGTTCTTCGCTGATCCAGCTTGCACTGACATTGTATGGACCTGGTGTGGCAAGTTGATTTCTCCAGAAACCGTCGACCTGTTCTCTGCTAGGGTAACTCGCATTTGTGGCATCGGCGCTAGAATTAAAAGCACGGTAGAAACCCTTTTCTGATCGTTCAAAGAGTTTATTGTCTCGTTTCCTGTTGTTACTAGCCTTGTATCTCCTCAGACGCCCTGCGAAAACAGAAAGTTTTTGTTTTAATGTGTCAAGACATTGTTGAGCAGTGATGTTCGCGGGGTCATGCCGAGAATGCATTTGGGTGCGGCTCATTACTGCCTGCACCGCCCTCTGGATCCTTCTAGTTCTAACTCCTCTGATATATTCCGTCACTTGTCCTATGTCTTTACGGAGACTCTCGATCTTCCGATTTAGTCGCATTTCCCATTGAGCCATTCGTGGTTCTGGTCTTGCACGATTCAACTCTTGGGCCGTTCGGATCTTGGCACCCATTACAGTGATGACTGCCGTTGCGGCACAGTAGATTAACATGTGCATACGTTCTAATGTTGGTGTCACTGAAACATAGCTTGGTAAAATTCTTGTGTTCATAAGATCGAGCACGATCGCAAGTTTCCTGGAAGAATTTAATCTTGGTAGCGGTGGCCTGCTAAGTGGGTCTGTGCCTTCGTATCGCAATACTGCCTGTCTCATATGTGTGTCCAAGCCTTCAAAATGTTCTTCGTTAACCCGTTCCAGACTCTCGGTTGTTGGTTCTACCGTTTCGGCTTCTAGTTGTTGTCCAGGCTCTTGAAGTTCCCCATTGTTGTTGTTGTCATCTATGTCTATGTGTTCGCCGTGGATCTCTAGCTCAACTTCCCGTTTGATAGCGTTAAGTCGCGTTTCTGGAATTCGGTTATTTCTTAGAATAGTTCGATACTGATCTGACACTCTTTGTTCAGACACTTGCATGTGTGGAAACTCCCTGCAGAACTCGGCATGCAGTTGTTGTCGGTAGCCGATCATCTCTTGTCCTAAGTTTGTCACCCTGTAAAAAATACGCATAATCGATTCATTCATGGACACAGTCCATTTCATGCGTCGTCGTTGTAATCCCGCCTCTGTGAACGCTGGCTGAAGTTCCCGCGCAGCACCTTCGGTGGGTGAAACCCTAGTTCTCGTTTGGCTCCCATGTTGTAGATGTTTGTGTTGTTGTTGGGCTGTAGCTGTTTGTGCAACAGGGGCCCGCCTCATCAGCGCCCTGTCACCGACGTCCCGCTCGCTGTCATGTCCAGCGCCGGCTCCAGACATGCCCTGGCGATCCCCAGGCAGCGGCCCTATGACAAAACTCCTAGTAATCTCCATTCCATATGTTTCTCCCGTAACGTGGGAGTGACGGCCCTCGGTCGCCTTTTACGACTCGCGGAGCCACGATAGGAGTATTCTAACCAGCTACCCATACGGGTCAACTAGGACAACGCGGGATCGTTACTCCCGAGGATCTGCCCCTGTCACCGGCCAAACCCCTCCTTGCGTTAACTGGGAAACACGGGATCGTTACACCCGAGGATCTGCCCCTCTCACAGGCTAGACCCATCCCTGTGTAACTGGAAGTCGCGGGATTGTCACACCCGAGGATCAGCCCCCGTCACCGGCTAGACCCCTCCCTGCGCAACTGGATATCGCGGGATTGTCACACCCGTAGGTCTGCCCCTGTCACAGGCCAAGCCTCTCCATGCGTAACTGGGAATCGCGGGATCGTTACACCCGTGAATCTGCCCCTCTCACAGGCCAGACCCATCCCTGCGTAACTGGGGAGCGCGGGATTGTCACACCCGTGGATCTGCCTCTCTCACAGGTCAGATCCCCCCTGCGTATTTATTATTATTATTATTATATCGACTTAGCCAAAAGGCATTCGCACTCCCTCTACGGGGAACATTCACTCAGATCCCGGGCATCCCGGATACCAAAAGGATCTGGCTCGGACGAGACCCTTGCCATGTTATCGGGCCCTAGGTGACATTGATGTTCTTGGACGATCCTGCATTCCCCATGAATTTCCTGACGGTTCGGGCTGTCGCAAGTAGTACCGCTTTCTGCATGGACCTGTAAAGACTATCAGTTAGATTCAGCTCCTTGATGTTTCTCAGCAAACTTTTTGGTATAACACCAGTTGTTGACATGATGATTGGAATCGTCTGGACGTTCTCCATTTCCCATTGCCTTCTAATTCGTTCTTCTAAGTCTCTGTACTTCGCGATCTTCTCGACTTGCTTCACACGCAGGTTGTTGTTGTTCGGGATGGCCACATCAATCAGAGTTGTCTTCCTAGAAATTTTATCAACTATTATAAGGTCCGGTCTGTTATGGGCAACTCGTTGATCAGTCAGAACTGTACGATCCCAGTACATCTTGTAGTTGCTGTTATCAAGAACAGGCTCAGGTGTGTAGTTGTAATATGGGACCCTTTCTGTCTGCACAAGCAGCAGCTTTTCCGCCAGTTCCCGGTGCAAGATCTTGGCAACCGAATCGTGTCGTTCCTTATATTCCGTTGATGCGAACATCTGACATCCTCCTGTTATGTGCTGGATTGTTTCTGAAGTTGGGCACCCGTATCTGCATCTGTCATCCACTACCGATGCATCTCCTACAATGAATTTTAGGTAGTTGCGAGTTGGTATAACCTGATCTTGTATGGCCAGTAGGAAGCCTTCCGTCTCGGGGAACATTCGTCCCGAGGTCAGCCAATAGTTCGACGCTAACTTGTCGACATGTTCCTGGTTAACCTCATTAGGATGTCTCCCGTGCAGCGGCTTCCCCAACCACCTCTGTAGTTTATCGTTGTCGGTTCGGTGGTGATTTTGACGCTCGTGTTCCGTCAGACGTAGCGGTGTTGAGACGTCTGCTCCGCATATAGCCCTATGTAGTGTGGAGCTGTTGGCCTGCCTGTAGAAATAATTACGCAGATTTAATATTTGTTGGTCCAATTGCTTGCTGAGATCTGCCAATCCTCTTCCTCCTAGTTGACGTGGCAGAGTTGTTCTTTCTACGGCGCTACGGGGATGATGTTTATGAGCTTTTGTCAGTAGTGTCCTAACTTTTCGTTGCAGGTTGTTGATGTCCGTGTTGGTCCAATTCACTATTCCGAACGAATAGCTGAGTACAGAGCACGCATACGTGTTCAGGGCCTTAAACAAATTCCTGCTGTTAAGATCAGTTCGCACTACTTGTCTTACTCTCTTGATGAATTCATTCGTTAAATCAGTCTTCATTGTTCGATGGTCTATCCTTTGAGCTTGTTTCATCCCGAGATACTTGTATGTATCTCCCTTGCTCATTGCTTCGATCTCCTGGCCGTCCTGCATCTCGTGTGCGCTTTGTTCGAGCTTTCCCCGGATGATATTAAGGGTGCGGCACTTGTCCAGTCCAAACAGCATTCCGATGTCCCTGGAGAACTCCTCTACAATTTTAAGCATTTGCGTTAGTTGGTTTTTGGTTGCGGCGATCAGTTTTAAATCATCCATATATAATAGGTGATTCAACTTGATCGCTTCTGCGTTGTTGCTTTTGATAGCGAAGCCATATTTTGTAGAGTTCAACCGATGTGATAGAGGGTTCATCGCCATGCAGAACCACAGTGGACTGAGTAAATCTCCTTGGAAAATCCCTCTTCGGATGTTGATTGTGTCGGTCTCGATGTTACTGTCTGCGGTTCTGAGTTGTATCTTAGTGCGCCAGGTTGTCATAACGTGTTCTAAAAAGGAAACTGTATGATGATCTATTTTATACAGCTTTAAGATACCTGTGAGCCAGTCGTGAGGTACGGAATCAAATGCTTTTTTGTAGTCCACATAAGCCATGTGGAGGTTTCGTTGCTTGGAATGAGCCTGGTTGCAGATGACAGAGTCTATGATGAGTTGCTCTTTGCATCCCATTGCGCCCTTCGAGCAGCCCTTCTGCTGCATTGCAATGATGTTGTTCCGCTCGCAGTGAGCATATATTCGCTGCGTAAGGCAAGATGTGATTATCTTGTAAAGCGTAGGCAAGCAGGTTATTGGGCGGTACTTGGCAGGGTTATCCGTATTCCGCTGGTCTTTTGGTAACAGGTAAGTTGCACCCTGTGTAAGAAACAATGGCATTTTCAGAGGATCGAGCAAGACTTCATTAATTAAGGTAGTTATTTGCTCATGCGTGCACCACAACTTCTTAATCCAATAATTTTGGAGATGATCTGGACCTGGTGCCTTCCAGTTGTGGGAATTCTTGATGACATCGGAGACCTCAGCGGTTGTGAATTGCTCGTGTTGCATCTGGCTATAGTTCCGGCCCATCTCGCGTTCTTCGCTGATCCAGCTTGCACTGACATTGTATGGACCTGGTGTGGCAAGTTGATTTCTCCAGAAACCGTCGACCTGTTCTCTGCTAGGGTAACTCGCATTTGTGGCATCGGCGCTAGAATTAAAAGCACGGTAGAAACCCTTTTCTGATCGTTCAAAGAGTTTATTGTCTCGTTTCCTGTTGTTACTAGCCTTGTATCTCCTCAGACGCCCTGCGAAAACAGAAAGTTTTTGTTTTAATGTGTCAAGACATTGTTGAGCAGTGATGTTCGCGGGGTCATGCCGAGAATGCATTTGGGTGCGGCTCATTACTGCCTGCACCGCCCTCTGGATCCTTCTAGTTCTAACTCCTCTGATATATTCCGTCACTTGTCCTATGTCTTTACGGAGACTCTCGATCTTCCGATTTAGTCGCATTTCCCATTGAGCCATTCGTGGTTCTGGTCTTGCACGATTCAACTCTTGGGCCGTTCGGATCTTGGCACCCATTACAGTGATGACTGCCGTTGCGGCACAGTAGATTAACATGTGCATACGTTCTAATGTTGGTGTCACTGAAACATAGCTTGGTAAAATTCTTGTGTTCATAAGATCGAGCACGATCGCAAGTTTCCTGGAAGAATTTAATCTTGGTAGCGGTGGCCTGCTAAGTGGGTCTGTGCCTTCGTATCGCAATACTGCCTGTCTCATATGTGTGTCCAAGCCTTCAAAATGTTCTTCGTTAACCCGTTCCAGACTCTCGGTTGTTGGTTCTACCGTTTCGGCTTCTAGTTGTTGTCCAGGCTCTTGAAGTTCCCCATTGTTGTTGTTGTCATCTATGTCTATGTGTTCGCCGTGGATCTCTAGCTCAACTTCCCGTTTGATAGCGTTAAGTCGCGTTTCTGGAATTCGGTTATTTCTTAGAATAGTTCGATACTGATCTGACACTCTTTGTTCAGACACTTGCATGTGTGGAAACTCCCTGCAGAACTCGGCATGCAGTTGTTGTCGGTAGCCGATCATCTCTTGTCCTAAGTTTGTCACCCTGTAAAAAATACGCATAATCGATTCATTCATGGACACAGTCCATTTCATGCGTCGTCGTTGTAATCCCGCCTCTGTGAACGCTGGCTGAAGTTCCCGCGCAGCACCTTCGGTGGGTGAAACCCTAGTTCTCGTTTGGCTCCCATGTTGTAGATGTTTGTGTTGTTGTTGGGCTGTAGCTGTTTGTGCAACAGGGGCCCGCCTCATCAGCGCCCTGTCACCGACGTCCCGCTCGCTGTCATGTCCAGCGCCGGCTCCAGACATGCCCTGGCGATCCCCAGGCAGCGGCCCTATGACAAAACTCCTAGTAATCTCCATTCCATATGTTTCTCCCGTAACGTGGGAGTGACGGCCCTCGGTCGCCTTTTACGACTCGCGGAGCCACGATAGGAGTATTCTAACCAGCTACCCATACGGGTCAACTAGGACAACGCGGGATCGTTACTCCCGAGGATCTGCCCCTGTCACCGGCCAAACCCCTCCTTGCGTTAACTGGGAAACACGGGATCGTTACACCCGAGGATCTGCCCCTCTCACAGGCTAGACCCATCCCTGTGTAACTGGAAGTCGCGGGATTGTCACACCCGAGGATCAGCCCCCGTCACCGGCTAGACCCCTCCCTGCGCAACTGGATATCGCGGGATTGTCACACCCGTAGGTCTGCCCCTGTCACAGGCCAAGCCTCTCCATGCGTAACTGGGAATCGCGGGATCGTTACACCCGTGAATCTGCCCCTCTCACAGGCCAGACCCATCCCTGCGTAACTGGGGAGCGCGGGATTGTCACACCCGTGGATCTGCCTCTCTCACAGGTCAGATCCCCCCTGCGTATTTATTATTATTATTATTATATCGACTTAGCCAAAAGGCATTCGCACTCCCTCTACGGGGAACATTCACTCAGATCCCGGGCATCCCGGATACCAAAAGGATCTGGCTCGGACGAGACCCTTGCCATGTTATCGGGCCCTAGGTGACATTGATGTTCTTGGACGATCCTGCATTCCCCATGAATTTCCTGACGGTTCGGGCTGTCGCAAGTAGTACCGCTTTCTGCATGGACCTGTAAAGACTATCAGTTAGATTCAGCTCCTTGATGTTTCTCAGCAAACTTTTTGGTATAACACCAGTTGTTGACATGATGATTGGAATCGTCTGGACGTTCTCCATTTCCCATTGCCTTCTAATTCGTTCTTCTAAGTCTCTGTACTTCGCGATCTTCTCGACTTGCTTCACACGCAGGTTGTTGTTGTTCGGGATGGCCACATCAATCAGAGTTGTCTTCCTAGAAATTTTATCAACTATTATAAGGTCCGGTCTGTTATGGGCAACTCGTTGATCAGTCAGAACTGTACGATCCCAGTACATCTTGTAGTTGCTGTTATCAAGAACAGGCTCAGGTGTGTAGTTGTAATATGGGACCCTTTCTGTCTGCACAAGCAGCAGCTTTTCCGCCAGTTCCCGGTGCAAGATCTTGGCAACCGAATCGTGTCGTTCCTTATATTCCGTTGATGCGAACATCTGACATCCTCCTGTTATGTGCTGGATTGTTTCTGAAGTTGGGCACCCGTATCTGCATCTGTCATCCACTACCGATGCATCTCCTACAATGAATTTTAGGTAGTTGCGAGTTGGTATAACCTGATCTTGTATGGCCAGTAGGAAGCCTTCCGTCTCGGGGAACATTCGTCCCGAGGTCAGCCAATAGTTCGACGCTAACTTGTCGACATGTTCCTGGTTAACCTCATTAGGATGTCTCCCGTGCAGCGGCTTCCCCAACCACCTCTGTAGTTTATCGTTGTCGGTTCGGTGGTGATTTTGACGCTCGTGTTCCGTCAGACGTAGCGGTGTTGAGACGTCTGCTCCGCATATAGCCCTATGTAGTGTGGAGCTGTTGGCCTGCCTGTAGAAATAATTACGCAGATTTAATATTTGTTGGTCCAATTGCTTGCTGAGATCTGCCAATCCTCTTCCTCCTAGTTGACGTGGCAGAGTTGTTCTTTCTACGGCGCTACGGGGATGATGTTTATGAGCTTTTGTCAGTAGTGTCCTAACTTTTCGTTGCAGGTTGTTGATGTCCGTGTTGGTCCAATTCACTATTCCGAACGAATAGCTGAGTACAGAGCACGCATACGTGTTCAGGGCCTTAAACAAATTCCTGCTGTTAAGATCAGTTCGCACTACTTGTCTTACTCTCTTGATGAATTCATTCGTTAAATCAGTCTTCATTGTTCGATGGTCTATCCTTTGAGCTTGTTTCATCCCGAGATACTTGTATGTATCTCCCTTGCTCATTGCTTCGATCTCCTGGCCGTCCTGCATCTCGTGTGCGCTTTGTTCGAGCTTTCCCCGGATGATATTAAGGGTGCGGCACTTGTCCAGTCCAAACAGCATTCCTATGTCCCTGGAGAACTCCTCTACAATTTTAAGCATTTGCGTTAGTTGGTTTTTGGTTGCGGCGATCAGTTTTAAATCATCCATATATAATAGGTGATTCAACTTGATCGCTTCTGCGTTGTTGCTTTTGATAGCGAAGCCATATTTTGTAGAGTTCAACCGATGTGATAGAGGGTTCATCGCCATGCAGAACCACAGTGGACTGAGTAAATCTCCTTGGAAAATCCCTCTTCGGATGTTGATTGTGTCGGTCTCGATGTTACTGTCTGCGGTTCTGAGTTGTATCTTAGTGCGCCAGGTTGTCATAACGTGTTCTAAAAAGGAAACTGTATGATGATCTATTTTATACAGCTTTAAGATACCTGTGAGCCAGTCGTGAGGTACGGAATCAAATGCTTTTTTGTAGTCCACATAAGCCATGTGGAGGTTTCGTTGCTTGGAATGAGCCTGGTTGCAGATGACAGAGTCTATGATGAGTTGCTCTTTGCATCCCATTGCGCCCTTCGAGCAGCCCTTCTGCTGCATTGCAATGATGTTGTTCCGCTCGCAGTGAGCATATATTCGCTGCGTAAGGCAAGATGTGATTATCTTGTAAAGCGTAGGCAAGCAGGTTATTGGGCGGTACTTGGCAGGGTTATCCGTATTCCGCTGGTCTTTTGGTAACAGGTAAGTTGCACCCTGTGTAAGAAACAATGGCATTTTCAGAGGATCGAGCAAGACTTCATTAATTAAGGTAGTTATTTGCTCATGCGTGCACCACAACTTCTTAATCCAATAATTTTGGAGATGATCTGGACCTGGTGCCTTCCAGTTGTGGGAATTCTTGATGACATCGGAGACCTCAGCGGTTGTGAATTGCTCGTGTTGCATCTGGCTATAGTTCCGGCCCATCTCGCGTTCTTCGCTGATCCAGCTTGCACTGACATTGTATGGACCTGGTGTGGCAAGTTGATTTCTCCAGAAACCGTCGACCTGTTCTCTGCTAGGGTAACTCGCATTTGTGGCATCGGCGCTAGAATTAAAAGCACGGTAGAAACCCTTTTCTGATCGTTCAAAGAGTTTATTGTCTCGTTTCCTGTTGTTACTAGCCTTGTATCTCCTCAGACGCCCTGCGAAAACAGAAAGTTTTTGTTTTAATGTGTCAAGACATTGTTGAGCAGTGATGTTCGCGGGGTCATGCCGAGAATGCATTTGGGTGCGGCTCATTACTGCCTGCACCGCCCTCTGGATCCTTCTAGTTCTAACTCCTCTGATATATTCCGTCACTTGTCCTATGTCTTTACGGAGACTCTCGATCTTCCGATTTAGTCGCATTTCCCATTGAGCCATTCGTGGTTCTGGTCTTGCACGATTCAACTCTTGGGCCGTTCGGATCTTGGCACCCATTACAGTGATGACTGCCGTTGCGGCACAGTAGATTAACATGTGCATACGTTCTAATGTTGGTGTCACTGAAACATAGCTTGGTAAAATTCTTGTGTTCATAAGATCGAGCACGATCGCAAGTTTCCTGGAAGAATTTAATCTTGGTAGCGGTGGCCTGCTAAGTGGGTCTGTGCCTTCGTATCGCAATACTGCCTGTCTCATATGTGTGTCCAAGCCTTCAAAATGTTCTTCGTTAACCCGTTCCAGACTCTCGGTTGTTGGTTCTACCGTTTCGGCTTCTAGTTGTTGTCCAGGCTCTTGAAGTTCCCCATTGTTGTTGTTGTCATCTATGTCTATGTGTTCGCCGTGGATCTCTAGCTCAACTTCCCGTTTGATAGCGTTAAGTCGCGTTTCTGGAATTCGGTTATTTCTTAGAATAGTTCGATACTGATCTGACACTCTTTGTTCAGACACTTGCATGTGTGGAAACTCCCTGCAGAACTCGGCATGCAGTTGTTGTCGGTAGCCGATAATCTCTTGTCCTAAGTTTGTCACCCTGTAGAAAATACGCATAATCGATTCATTCATGGACACAGTCCATTTCATGCGTCGTCGTTGTAATCCCGCCTCTGTGAACGCTGGCTGAAGTTCCCGCGCAGCACCTTCGGTGGGTGGAACCCTAGTTCTCGTTTGGCTCCCATGTTGTAGATGTTCGTGTTGTTGTTGGGCTGTAGCTGTTTGTGCAACAGGGGCCCGCCTCATCAGCGCCCTGTCACCGACGATTATTATTATTATTATTAATTATTATTATTATTATTCAATAATAAATTATTTACCAAATATCTTAGTTTGACAGGTTTAAAAGTCAATATTTTTTGTGTGTTTGCTTGTCTCACAAAAATACCTACTATTATGACGTCTTGGCTACGATACCCAACAGTTAGTTTTTAATAATAATCTACATCATGGCCGGGATATAGATACTTACAAAAAAGCAGCATTGCGCACGAAAACCAGACCTATGCGGATAAATTGTGCGAGCTGGTCGGGTTTAACTGTGCGCGGAAGAAATAAGATTGTTAAACGTATTTTATCTACAGGGTGTCCAACTTTAAAACTGTACAAATCCGTTAGAATCTTCATTTTTGCAGATAATCACCTAAACTTTTTTTGTTTGAAAGGCCAACCTTCCTGCCATTTTCAAAATGCAAATCTAGGGCCGGCTGCGATTTTTTTATACCCCCGATTTTCACGAAAACCATTTAGCAATTTTTTTATTTAAAATCTGACCATACAGCGTTAATCAGAACAACCCAGAACCCCCATATACCAAATTCGAACAAAAAGTATACTGGAAGTTCCATTCTGTAGGGTGTCAAAGTTGAGCAAAATAGGAATTTTAAAGACATCTGGCGAGTGAAGTGTGCCATGGAATCCCTTCAAAACAGTTGCATGGTCAACAGGACCACTCAAAATGTTGGTGTGAAGAGATTTATTACAAAAATATACAGGGTATTTTTCTCTGAGCTTTCTCAAACTTCTGAATTTTTATTAAACTTTATACTGGTCAGGAGTGCTTTGGAATCATTGAAAAAATATTAATAAACACAAAAGTAATTCATTTCCTTACAAAATGCCAACCAACAAATAACAACAAAATTATTGGACCCTTCTCAACAAAGTCACTGTCTAAGATGATAGGTACATTTTCTGTGCGTTTCCTGTTGTGGCACATCAGTCATATTAACTGATATGAACTTACTGACTGGCAGGCTTCTGTATTTTTTAGATTTAGTTCGTTTATAGTATGTGGAGCGGTTTTGATATAGGTACTCGATTTTTGACCCGTATAAAGTTCCAAAAATTCAGTAATTTGAGATGGCATAGATAAGAACACTCTGCATATTTTGTATTGGACCTTTGCACACCAATACCTTGAGTGGCCCTGTTGACCACTCAAATGTTTTGAGGGGATTTCATGGCACACTTGACTTGGCAGATGCCTTTAAAATTCCTATTTTGCTCAACTTTGACACCCTGCAGATTGGAACTCCCTGTATATTTTTTATTCAAATTTATTATATAAGAGTTCTAGGATGTTCTGATTAATGCTGTGGGGTCAGATTTTAAATAAAAAAAATCGCTAAATGGTTTTCGTGAAAATCGGGGGTATAAAAAAATCGCAGCAGGCCCTAGATTTGCATTTTGAAAATGGCAGTAAGTTCAAAAGGCGCGGTTTTTGAAGGCCTTTCAAACAAAAAAAGTTTAGGCGATTATCTCCAAAAATGAAGATTTTACGGATTTGTACAGTTTTAAAGTTGGACACCCTGTATATCTAATTTTTTAACGTCATTCATAAGTATTTGGAAAATAAATTAAAAATTATATTAAATTACTTGATGTGCTAATAAAAACTGCTGCAGGTCAGATTAGTAGATACATCCACATTGTTTTAAAGCCATTATTTAATTGTAGATCTCAATATTTCAAACTTATTTTATCGACACCGACATATCTTTATACACTATTTTAAAATTTCAATCATTTTATTCTTCAGAATAATGCCATAATTGAATTTTTTCACCACAAAAACATAAAAAGGACACATGGCTCCCGATTTTCAAATTCAACACATTGCACTCCTCCTATCCATTCTCTTTTCTAATAATTTCAAAAATCTTTTCTACTAAGTATAGCTGATTTATGTACTAGTCGGTGATATTATGTATCTGTATATTTTTTAGCGTGAATAAACTTTACTTTCGTTAGATAAAAACTACTGTATATACCGCGAAAAACTAAATTATAAACGTTTTTACCCCGTTGTCCCTATTTTCTCTCCTTTATTGGGAGTAATTGTACGCACTGCGCCCAATTAACCGACAGAGACACTGCTATATATTTTTTTCAAAAAAAAAATTAGCATACCAATTCTTTCGGCCATATTTTTGGCCTTCATCAGGGCTAAAATAGTGTTGGGTAAAATATATTATTGAGTAAGAATTATTTATATACTTAGTATTGAAATGAATATTGAAAAGTTATGATCCTAATGGATATAAACTTCCAAGTTGAAAGCTTGGTTCATTGTAAAAAATAAATAGCTCATGATTTTGGCTGAAATACCCGAAAAACCCGTTATTTTACTTCATTTATGAATGATGATTTATATATATCAACAGCCGTTATTAAAGAAGATCTATTATCATACCAATTCCTTTAAAAACGAATTTCATCACGTTATCGAGCAATGGTTGGCACATTTGGCTTCAAAAAATTAGCAATAGTTCAAGCAGTGGCGGCCCGTGGGTTTTGGCAGCGGGTGGGCAAGGTGACACCCCCCCCCCCCCCGCAAAAAAATAGGGAAATAGGGACATGTTACTCTAGTTAGTCAATTTACTTTTGGAATCGGAAACTCGTTAAGTACGCCGTAAACTGACTTAGGTAGGTACCTATCTATCGCAAACTTTCCAAAAATAAACAGTTCAGCAAGAACCAACGAGAAGGTCAGAGTGTTTTATTGTCGGGATGGGATGGGGTGGTAGGATGATTGGTAGGAAGGAATAAAAAAAATAAAAAATAAAAATCTGAAACTCAATATAAAATTCTGAAATATAACAAAACGTACAATTTTCTAGAACTTATACGTAACATAAATATCATTCATAACAATACAAGTGCGGAAAGATGCGGTTTTGGAATGTTACATGTAAAGGAGTAGGTACGGCCGAAAAGTAGCAATCCGGTAAAATAAAAATGAAATGGTAGGTATTACAGGTTTTTAAAAATTAAATCGATTCGCCTATTTTTAGCTGCCGCGAAATGATCAATAATTTTATTATGAAATTTAAATTCTATGGATTGCCGCAATGTTTTAACAAGGCCGGTTTCAATCGAAATTTTAGCTAAACTACTCAAACGCGTTTGTTCCATAGAATTTCGCGAATACGTTTTGATGCGTTTAAGTGCCGAGAAGCTACGTTCTACGGAAGCTGAAGTTACAGGTATTGTTAAAATCAAACACAGTAAAGTATAAATTTCAGTGACTTCACTGTACAGTTCATTACTATATATAAACTGCAACATTTCCGAATAATCTGACGATTCCCCAAAGATATTCGGATCAGAATACCAAAGATGCAATTCATTTTGTAATCTTGTTCTGTCGAATAAGTTTGGATAAGCTTGCAATAATGAATCTAAGCATTTAATAGGAAATACTTTTATATATTGAGGAAATCTAGTTTTATTGACTAAGTCCAAAAAAAGCAGTCTATCAAAATCTTTAAAGCGTACCTCTATCTGTGTTATAAAAATGTCAAAAATTTCGTTAAACAATCTACGGAAGTATAATTTAGAATCGTCAAAGCCATTATGAGCTGTTTTTCGCCGTCTTGTTGGCTGTCCAATAGCGTCAGAAATATCATTATAAATTTTGTCAAAATAATCGCTATTCGCTCTCATATTTCTCAAAACTCCAATCAAATTTGATATTCTGTTTTTGCAGTATGTCACATCTGCAAATTTAGACTGCACAATGTTAAAAATTATATCCGTATGTTCATAGATTAGATTGAAAGTGTTCAATAAAAAGCAAAAGGTGAAGTCTTTTAACAAATTTTTGAAACCGACAGATTCTCTAATAGTTTTTTGATCATGAGAAAACTCGTCCCTTTCTAAAATTGTATCGAACACTTCCTCTAATTCGGGTTTATTATTAATAATCGATTGAATAGTGCGCGATTTGAAATTCCAACGCGTATCCGATCCACTAGGCAAATGCCTCCCACTTATTTCGTTTAGCACATTCATTCGTTTTGAGGAGTGCGAAAAAAACGCGGACAACCCAGAAATATTTGCGAAAAAGATTCGGCACTCTTTAATTTTGGTAGCGGCGTCTTGTAATATTAGATTTAACCGATGCGCGTAACAATGCGTAAAAAGTGCTTGAGGAGCTACCGTTTTAACCTTCGCTTATAAACCGTTTAATTCGCCAGACATTACAGCTGCGCCGTCCGACTAATTTCTTATGTATATCGAAATGACCAAAATTTTCGGTTAGCAGCTTAAACAAATGTTCCGCGGTTCTGCCAGAACTGACATCGAAAAATCCCATAAACCTTTCCACGACTCGACCATTATGAACAAAACGAAAAACTACTGACAACTGGGACAAGCATTTAACATCCGTAGTTTCATCTACTTGCCATGAAAAACAAACCGCCTCTTTAATTTCTGATGAAATTACGTCAGATAAGATTGTATTTATACTGTCGATCAAATCATTTTGAATATTTTTCGACATCCCGCTGAAAACGGACGACTCGTCTAAAAATTTTTTAAATGTACTATCGTAATCCGCAATTAGACCTGCGAGTTCACGGAAATTACCTTGGTTAAGGGAATTTTGCGACTCGTCGTGCCCTCTAAATGCTTGTTCCTGGGTTGCCAGGTAAATAATCATATCAATTAACCGTTTTAAGATGCCCCGATTTTCTTCGACCACTTTATTATGCTTTAAAATATTTTCCCGATGCGCCGAATCAAGTGCGTTTTGAATATTAATATTTTGCTTCCCGAATAATTTATTCTTTAGGGAGGAACGGATATGTTCTTCTGATTTCGCGTGTTTTTTTAATGATTCGTTGATATGCTTTAAATCCGAATAACCCGACGAATTCCACGGAGATTTAGATTTTTCGTTGAACAGCAAGCAAGGCCAGCAATATAGTTTATTGGTAGTTTCGCTTGCCGTTAACCAATCATATTTATTGTACCAATTAACGTTAAAAGACCGATTGCTACCACGATTATCAGAATTTACCAATCTTTTCATACTGGGCGTCGGTTTTAATTTATGCGCGAACACCTTTTCATCATATTTTAACATATTAAAGCGCCGATTTAACAAAAAATGTACTATATCACCTGTACCTGTGATACCTGTACTGTTATTGTTGTTATTACTGCTTACCAGCAGCCCCTGCACCTGCAGAATAGTTGCCTCGACTGCTTGGTCTTGGTCGCACCCCCGGCACTCCATTATCCCGATCGCGAAAAAATAGTAGCACCTACGAAAACGACTCCGTAAAACTGAATTATAATTAAGTTATCATTAGCACGCGGCCACGCGGCCTGGAGCCCGAAGAGAGAGAGATAGCAATAACAACAAGTGCATGCATCGCATCATCTGCATGACAAGGAAGTCGAAGTCGGACGTTCCTCCCCCAGCGTTCAAAAAATGGGCTCGCCGGCGCGCCCGAGCCTCCTTGCCCAACTTCCCTATGCCTGACTGCCTGGCTCAGCGGCGCCTATCCCGGCCGGAAAATCAAAAATTCAGTTTGCTGTTTGTTTTGTAATGTACCTAATAAACTAATAAGATTTGAGATTTGAAAAAAAAACAAAGGAACGTACGTTACTAGTTACTAAGTACTTTCGGATTTGATTGATAAATGATAAATGGTAAGTATAAAGTAGGTATAAGTATAACTTTTTTGCAATTCGAATGTAGATCTAAATCGGTTTTCGTTTTCTCTTTGCCCTTTACATTCATTCTAATTCTAATTTATTGAAAATTGGACCGATTATGCGATTGTGATTAATTAACTGAACGTGAACGTGAATATACACGTATACTTTACATACCTTACCGAAATAAAAACGTAGTTAGCAACTGACTGTTAGTTACTAATAGTAATAGTTACACACTTACATAGACATGGATTCATTTTTCCTGAATTTTCGCGACTTAATTTACCTATGTAAATGCGTTTTGACTCTGCAGACAAACGGCAGCGTTCGGTCGCCGCTTAAGGCCGCTTACCGCTGAGTCGGCTCGTCTGGTGGGCCGGCTGGAGTCCCGCCCACCCAAATAACATTTAAATGCAGAGTATGCGTAACCTACGTTTATATCTTCGCGCAGCTCGGGCGCGTAGCTCTCGTCGCAGACGTATAGCTTGGCTAATAAGGCTAAGATTCGCCCGGTACGGGCTGGCCCATCGGCATCTGCATCGGCTGGGAGAGCCGCGCACCGCAGTTTGGGAAATTCCATCGCGCCCTCCCATAATAATTACCAAATTCAAACATTTTGAAGCTATAGCTATATGTCGCAGGCTTATTGTAAAATCAGTCTTATTATATATTATAATACGCCTAGGCTTTTTTAGTACGACTAGGCGCATTGTAATACTACTCAAATAATTAAGAATCTCACAATTTGACTGACAATTTTAGGCGTATTATAATACGCCTGCCGCTTCTTACGTTGGGTGGGCACTGCCCACCCTGCCCATTGCCACGAGCCGCCACTGAGTTCAAGACTTAGAGCTTATTTCAACGGAGACTCCAGTTTGAGATAGAGCATGCCAAAACACAAAACCGGTTATTGTGAGTCGGTAACATACAGACCATTATTTTTGGAGGTCACATTCTTCATAATACTTATACGAGATGGCAAACCAGTAATTCCTTTGAAATTATTTCTATCAGACATGAAGATATTGGGGGTGCGTGCGATTAGCCGCCGCGCACTATTGCCCAACTCTCCATTATCCCAGAAGCAACCTAATGCTTGTTCGGGGGAGGGGAGTTCACCCGGACCCTGGATTTTTATTATCACTTAACAACAAATTAAGTCACAAAGTAGCCAGAGTCAGCAAACCAGAAATCGTGCAAACCTGTTAATACAACAGAATAATTTGGCAAATGCGCAGGTTCAACAACCTTTAACATTTGCTATGAGAACTTAACTGCGATAATTTAAGCTGCCCAAAAATAAGCATAATAATTCATGAGCTTAACTGAGCAAGAATTGAATATGTTGTTATATAATTTCTTAGATGGTTTTGATTTGATTCTAAAGACAGACATTCGGGAGAACTATACTCAAATATTATACTTTGGGCACGTAATATACAGGGTGTCCCGTTAATAATGGTACATAGCTCTAGGGGGTGTTATTCACACCAAAATAAGCCGATTGGGCCAAATTGCCTTATCCGAAAGTCGCTCCATTCCTATCTACAGGGGGTTAAAATCAAATGTTTTTTTTTCGAAATTTTATAATATTTTGGGCACCGCTGAACGGCTCGAGTTAAAAATTTGTATTTTTGGGTTCTTGAGGGTGACCATTTTGAATATGAGGTCAATTTTGAGTTTCCCGCAAGAGGGCACTACTTATGCCTTACTTATGTGATAATATGACTCATAACTTTTTTGTCTCTTAAGATTCGGCAATTTTGACCAAATTTTATGAAAGTGCGTTTAATTTTGTACAAAAAAGGTATACTTTTTGCAACTTCAAAAACTTGGCCGTTTTTTATCTAGAGGCCATTTTAGTTGGCACGGATTTATCGGGCATTAATTTATAAGCATTCATTATTATCGTAGGAGGCGTGGAAATTGGAAATTTTTATTGTGAAATAAGACTTAGGAGGATACTGTCAATGATAAAATCATAAAGAAAGCTGGTAAACAAGAGTCCCGTAGTTTTTCTCCTCGTTGGTTTTGGTATTATGCCTCGACATAATCATTTTTCCAATGCGGAAATGCGAGATATGCTCTGTGTTTATGCTCAAGAAAATTACAATGGTCGCCGAACAGCAGAAAGATATTTAGAATTATTTCCTAATCGTCGACAACCCGACCATCGACTCTTCAAAAGGATAGGTATAGCTACGATAGATTGGGAGAAACAGGTAGGTACTTTTTGTCCAAAACGCGATGTAGGAAGGCCTAAAATAATAGACGAGGATGAAATTTTAGTGCGTATCATTGGCGATCCGAGGGCAAGTATACGGCGTGTTTCAGCAGCTGCAGGAATAAGCAAGTCGTCAGTTTCACGAATTCTTCGTAGTGAAAAATTGCATCCTTATCATTTTTGTCCGGTGCAAGAGTTAAAACCTCAAGACCCTCCTCATAGAGTTCGTTTTGCACAATTCCTTCTGCAACAACAAAATAATGATCCAATGTTTTATAACAAAATCCTATTTATGGATGAAGCTACATTTACCCGTCGAGGAGTATTCAACTGGCGGAATAATCATTACTGGGAATTTGAAAATCCACATTTACCAAAACAACATCACTTTCAGAATGAATTTTCTATAAATGTTTGGTATGGAATTCTCTCAGATCATATTTTGGGACCATATGAACTTCCACGTCCACTTAATGGAACTAACTATTTAGAATTTTTAAAAAATGATTTGCCGGAACTTCTTGAAGATGCTTTTCTAGATCTACGCAGAAACCTTTGGTTTTGCACGACGGTGCTCCTGCTCATTATCCACTACTGCGAGTGAGGCAACATTTGAACACGAGTTTTCCGCATCGTTGGATTGGACGTGGCAATGAATTTCCTTGGCCTGCACGTAGTCCCGACTTAAATGCCCTTGATTTCTATTTTTGGGGGCATTTGAAAAATATGGTTTATGGAGACACTCTGAATACTCGAGATGAACTCTGGGAAAAAATTCGAGAGTCTGCAAACACAATTAAAAATCAACATCAAACTCTATTTGATGTTAGACAAAATTTAAATGTTAGATTAAGGAAATGTTTGGAAGTAAATTTATTGTGAATACCTGATATTATTTTGAGCAAGTAAATAATAAAAATGAAATAGTCCTCTCATGCTTGTCTTATTTCACAATAAAAATTTCCAATTTCCACGTCTCCTACGATAATAATGAATGCTTATAAATTAATGGCCGATAAATCCGTGGCAACTAAAATGGCCTCTAGATAAAAAACGGTAAAGTTTATGGAGTTGCAGCAAGTAAACCTTTTTTGTACAAAATTAAACGCACTTTCATAAAATTTGGTCAAAATTGCCGAATCTTAAGAAACAAAAAAGTTATGAGTTATATTATCACATAAGTAAGGCATAAGTAGCGCCCTCTTGCGGGAAACTCAAAATTGACCTCATATTCAAAATGGTCACCCTTAAAAACCCAAAAATACAAATTTTCAACTCGATCCGTTCAGCGGTGCCCAAAATATAATAAAAATTTCGAAAAAAAAAATTGACAACTCCCTGTGAATAGGAATGAATGACAACTTTCGGATAAGGCAAGTTTGGCCCAATCGGCTTATTTTGGTGTGAATAACATCCCCTAGAGCTATATACCATTATTGACGGGACACCCTGTATATAGTTAATATACTAATAATAATAGTATACCGGTTGACCCATATTTTCATTCTTTTATATATTTAAAGGGTTCGTTAATTAAACTTCCTTCTTCTTTCAAACAAAATATAGACGCAGAACGTTCATTCCAAAATAAATCTTGTGAAAACTTTTCATCGGCCACTTTGTATATACTCTTAATGTAAGAAGACATTAAACACTTTTGTGTTCAATTTATTCTACGCCAGTTCTCCTCGTTTCTGTTCTAACGACGTCTGAGGCAAAAAACGGTGCTCGAATCGTTCAAAAATGTTTCCGAACAAAAAGTTCCCGGAAAATGCGATCTACCCACTGTGTGGAAATTTTTTGTCGGTGCGTCCATATAATTCGAATACCGCCCAGTAAATTACAACCTGAAAAGACAATGCACGGCAGTTTTTAAAATTATATTAAAAATTAACGTTATGAAATATAGTTAGCACACACGCGGAGCGGACGAAAAAGCGGATAGGAAAACTTTTTCCCGAGCTCGTTACATTTCCACGTCTGAAAATGTATAACACAATGATTCCATTCATGTAGAACTATATAGCGTGACGTTTAATGGAAATACGGGGGTCGCACTCGCATTATAAAATATTCCGCGGGAAGCCCATAATTCATAGTGCTGTATTTACTTTTTCTGTGTCCTAAATAAATTTTTGTGTATTTTCGCATTGGAATAGCTTCCTAGTGATGAAGCGAGTCAATAAATTTTCCATAACGGGGCGCCATCGACGTCCCCTTTTAACCCCGTCGAATTGACTCTCAATTCTAATGTCACATCACCTTAGGGTGAAAGGTATATTTCATGCTGGAGACACCCTTAAATCGATAATGTGAAAAACTTGATTATGTTGTTTCGGGCGAAAAACGAAAGGAAGACGGCTCAACTGTACCTACAGGGTTAACTATGACTTAGTACAAAAAATTTTACCACGTGCGCAGGATGGCTTAAGAAAACATAGAAAAATATTTTTAGATTTTTTTTACGATCTTTAAAAAAACAGGTAAAGACCCCTATTTTCCCTGTAAATCCCCGCCTTTAATGACGTCATCCAATTTGGCTTCTGAAGGTACTGACAGCTGAAGTGATTTTCCGCGGTGTTGCCGTTGATTTAGGAACGGTGAAAATACCTTTTTACTCAAACAAATTTAAAAAATACATAAATAACAATCGATTTGAATCTGTACAGATGCAGCGCTATTAGATTCCCCTTACCTTAGCTCGTATCCGGACCGGTTCCTAGTCTCGCGGAAAGCTCATTACCTCGACACCACAAGCCGTCTCCCTTAATACCCCCGGAGCTCCTCTGATGTATTCTTGTCCACCATCTAACCTCTTCTGAAGCATAGATAAAGGATTTATTGTTCTGAAGCCTCGGCGGTATGAATTAAGCGACGTATCGGCCCGGTCGAGTCTGAAACGTTTTTTCGACTGCTCCGCGTTGCCTATTCGTCATTTCATAACTTCCTAGCTAGGCAACTAACTGTACATACAAGGTTTGTTCCAACAGGGCCAATAACCGTGCTCAAGCACGTTCAGCGCATGCGCACTACCCCACTGGCTGTTCCAACTGAATTATGTACCTACCGACACGGGGCGATACACGCACTGTTCCAGCCGATTTATGGATCATTTGTGTATCGTCCTTGTACGATAAAAACGGTGCCTGGTCTAAAGCAATAACCGCGTGTACTGACATGCGCAGTGTATGGTCGTGTGACAGAGATAAACATTAACCTCATATTTTTGTTTTTACGTAGATAGTTTTAAATCGATGGCTGGGATCGTGTTTTTTATTTCTTGTTGGGTAGGGCGGGGAATCGTTGAACAATTTTTTAGAGTGAAGAGTGAGGTTAGCCCACCGAACATTCGGTTAGCCACATATTAAACACGCAGGTTAGGTGCGGTCACAAATATGATTTGGTCGATTTGATTCACAATCCGTTCCATCTGAAATTTTCTTTGGGATCATTTGTTCCAACTCGAATTTACGTACCGTCACAGAACTGTACATGAACTAGATGATAACCCTTAAAGAACGCATGCGCTAGTTTTGCACCGTTCATGTGCGATCCCAAAGAAAATTTCAGATGGAACGGATTGTGAATCAAATCGACCAAATCACGTTTTGTGACCGCACCTAACCTGCGTGTTTAATATGTGGCTAACCGAATGTTCGGTGGGCTAACCTCACTCTTCACTCTAAAAAATTATTGTTCAACGATTCCCCGCCCTACCCAACAAGCCAAAAACCAACAAGAAATAAAAAACACGATCCCAGCCATCGATTTAAAACCATCTACGTAAAAACAAAAATATGAGGTTATTGTTTATCTCTGTCACATGACTATACACTGCGCATGTCAGTACACGCGGTTATTGCTTTAGACCAGGGACCGTTTTTATCGTACAAGGACGATACACAAATGATCCATAAATCGGCTGGAACAGTGCGTGTATCGTCCCGTGTCGGTAGGTACATAATTCAGTTGGAACAGCCAGTGGGGTAGTGCGCATGCGCTGAACGTGCTTGAGCACGGTTATTGGTCCTGTTGGAACAAACCTTTTCAAGTTTGGCTAGTAGCCGACGGAGGGCATTTGCGAATGTAACATGGCGTTATTTCCCAGTTTGGTCTTGATTTTCGCGGCAAATCGTTCAGCGTCTTTGTGAAAATGCCGGAGTATTCGAACGCCGAGTTAACGGACATGGTTATAATGTACGGGAGATGCGATGAAAGTGCACATCGAGCTGCAGCAGAATACCGTATTCGTTTTCCTAACAGGGCAAATATGCCTAACCCACGTACTTTCGTGAACATTGTACAAGGTATGCGAAACACTGGTGTTTTGCAAGCTCGAAGGGGTGGGCGAGCAACCTTCCATAAGCACTACAGCTATTGCAAGGAGATTGGGAATATCTCAGAACAAGGCAAGTAAAATAAAACCAATAAAACTGACTTCTACCAAAGACTATCCCATGTGATGGGATTGTCTTTGCTTGCACCTAATACCTACATAAAATTTAAAATGTAACAATAAAATTATTTACAGGCATGGAGGATTCTAAGGGAAAACGGCCTTCACCCTTATCCCATACAAAAGGTCCAAGCATTAGAAGCAAATGATTTTCCGGTGAGAATGACCTACTGCACTTGGCTACGTGATCGAATCGCCCAAGACCCAAACTTTGTTTTCAACATTCTTTGGACAGACGAATGCTGCTTCACACGTGCTGGGGTTTACACGTATGTAAATTTTTACTTACTTATAGCTTTCTCTCTTCCATATTATCTTTTTTATTTATTATAAAATTGGCTATGTCAATCCTAACGCCTTCGCCAAAATTGTGAATATTTCTAATTTTTGTTGTTTTTTTTAGACACGACAGCCATATTTGGTCCGATGAGAACCCACATGCTGTTCGGCGGTTTAATTTCCAACGTCGGTTTTCCATCAATGTTTGGGCAGGAGTTTATGGAGATCGATTAATTGGACCATACATTCTACCGGAAAATTTAAACGCTGAACGATACTTGTATTTTCTGACAAATGTTTTGTTTGATAATTTGCCACTACAAGTACTGCATGACATGTGGTTTATGCACGATGGTGCACCAGCCCATTTTGCGAGACCTGTTCGTGCACTTTTAGACGACCAATGCCCCAACCGTTGGATCGGAAGAGGAGGGCCAATTGCATGGTCGCCGCGATCACCAGACTTGAATCCAATGGATTTTTGTATTTGGGGATTCATGAAGGCGATTGTGTACGAGCAGGAAATCGACAACGAGCAGCAGTTACGTGAACGAATTGAAGGTGCAGCTGTTCAAATCCGGAATAATCATGGACTTTTTGCACGTATCCGGACTTCTTTAGTTAACCGAGTGAATTTGTGCATCGAAGTTAACGGCGGCCTCTTTGAACAGCTACTGTAGTGCTTTGCATGTGCATTTGTGCAATGTGTGCTAGTGCAGTTGTGATTTTTTGGTTACCCTTCGGGGTTTTCCTGGCGGAGGGGATCTACCTCGTCGTGGTCATCAGGCTGAGTACCTCGCTTCAAACAAAAGGAATAGCAGAGGGAAACCAAGAGATCCCCAACAGATTTAGAAAATGTGAATGTTGTGTTGTGTGACTTTTAATGTAAAAAAGCAAGAAAACAGAAAATGGTGCAAACAATCCTGGAAATGTCAGTAAGGTAGGTGTTTCATAGGCATTCTACATGTTCCTTAGAAAGTAATCGTTTTTAAAAGGAAATCGAAATTTTGTGGTGAATCCTCGGATAAATTGATAGACGTGGCAACGCCGCGCTATTGACATACGCGAAATTTTTAGACATGTCCCGCGGGCGTCCATAGGCGGCGTTTTTTGAGGGGTTTAATACAATTTGAAAAAAATTTTTTTTAGGCTTAAGACAAATGTTAGAAAATTTTTGAAAATTTATTTTGGCAAGTCTAATTTTTCTTTATCTGCCATAAAAATTTTTGTACTAAGTGATAGTTAACCCTGTATACTGTCCAATCTAAACACCAAACTAATAGAGACTTTGGTCTAAAATGCGGAAAATTCAATTCTATAATTAAATACAATTTAAACATACATTGCATTTGTTCTTCTCGCAACCTAAAACAGGGATCTTCGTTATTCTGACTAACCCTTCCATTTCTTATTTTTAAAGAGACGGAAAAATGTAGGTATATTGACAATGAATGGATAACCATATTACAGATTACACTAGTAATCATATGATCCAACGCTTCTCTCTTAAAGAAATTAATAATATCAATGAAAGTAACATTTTACTTTGTAGAATGACTAATATTATTACTAATTTTATTAATCATTATCCAACATATTATTCTTTAATCAATAATTGATATAATATTACAAAAAAAAATAAAAGAACATCCAGAAATAATTTTTGTTAAATCTGATAATGGTAATGTTTCTGTTTTAATGTAAAAAGATCAATA
This sequence comes from Pseudeuparius sepicola, assembly GCA_963920635.1. Lineage (NCBI taxonomy): Eukaryota > Metazoa > Arthropoda > Insecta > Coleoptera > Anthribidae > Pseudeuparius > Pseudeuparius sepicola. The sequence continues at coordinate 52,623,833 of OY987300.1, read as the reverse complement.
TAATAAAGTTGCTATTAATATCTTACAAGATCCAATTTATTACATAAAATTTAAAAGAGAACCAACCAGTACTATACAACAAAAAAATAATAAGATAATTAGTAATTTAATTAAAACTAAAGATGAATATATAATAATAGATCTTTTTTAATAACGGCTGTATTTATATATCAATGAAGTACAATAACGGGTATTTCAGCCAAAATTATATATTATTTATTCTTTACAATGAACCAACCTTTCGGCCATATTTTTGGCCTTCGTCAGGGCTAAAATAGTGTTAGGTAAAATATATTATTGAGTAAGAATTATTTATATACTTACTATTGAGATGAATATTAAAAAGTTATGGTTCTAATGGATATAAACTTCCAAAAATGGAATAAAGTGTTATGTAAAATTTTTTTTGTTGTCTACTGAAAATTTTGTAATAAATATTTATAGTTGTTATAGAAATTTGAAATAAAAGAAAATCTTCATATTATGAAGCAAGTCATGAAAAACGAATGATAGCAGACAGCAGTGGCGGATTACCCTATAGGCAGAGTAGGCTATAGCCTAGGGGCCCAAGGCTTTAGGGGGCCCATTTTTATTTCGATGTTTTGATCGGAATTCGGAATTGGAAAAGGTTTTACATTTTGCATTTTGCAAATGCAAAGTTCGGACAAAGAAAACATCACTCCTTATTTTTTCATCTAGGCTGTTGCTGTTGAGTATTCTGTTTAGTCCACTCACATCAGTAACAACAAAGGAATTAAAAATAATGAAACGATGAGTGGTGTTCTTCAGACGAGCTCGGTTCCAAGTGGAGCAAAAAAAAAGAAAAATTGCAAAATTAAAGGCTTCAAGGCAAGCCGAAGTTTTGCAAAATGTTCCAAAAATAAATGGTTTTTTTTTTCAAAAAAAGTACCTACCACTGATTGATTGTGAATGTCAGGTGAAGGTAGGTTGAACTTTTTCTGCTGAAATTTGAAAAATTAAGCTTAGGGAATTTGCTTACTGCCTGTTTTTGTTCTCTGGGTATATGCTTTTTTTTTGTTTTTTTTTACCTTTTTCAGATTTGATTAGAAGTATTTGTTGAACAAAAATCTGAATCCTTAATAATATAGAAACAAAAAAAAATATATGGCAAGCTTTGAAGCTTTGTAAGTATAAAAGCCAGAAAAAAAGCGTTTCGACTGACGCATTAATAAGACTTCTCACGGCTATCATATTCTGAAAATTAGATGGCGCCTATGATCAACAATGTATTTTGCATTGCATTTTGTCTCCGGGAAGCGCATGGTGAGCCAGAGAACTGTCAAACGTGACAGCCGTGAGCAGTCTTTATTAATACGTCAGTCAACCAAAAAAGGTTTTAATTAATAATAAGTAAGTACCTATGTATCTACTCTGTTCTTAGTACATAAAGTTAAATGTTAAATTAATATTTTTTTCAATAAGTCCTTTTCTAAAATAAGTAAAATTGTTGATAAAGAAACTAGCGGAACTTAAAATTTTACCTAGTTTTTTTATTGCGACGGGTCAAGGGGCCCTTAAATAAATTTAGCCTAGGGCCCAACATAGCTCTAATCCGCCCCTGGCAGACAGTATTGTTTGTTTTAGGTTATAAAAAATTTTAGGTTATAAAAATTTTTTAGGTTACCAAAAAGTTTGACAATAAACAAAAGAAATCTAAATTTTAGGTTATTTGCCAAAAAGGTTAGAACATATTTGTCAATAAAAATGTTTAGTTTGAAAGCCGAAAACTTGGGAAATATACAGTGTGTCCACGGATTGAGTGCACGTGGGGTGTAAATGACAAAAAAATTTAGAGTTGAAATTTGAACTTCTGGGGATAAGCCCTGCTTGGTTTTAAACTAATTTGTGACGTAATTTTACTTTCGAAAAATCACGTATGCCTTGAGAATTTTGAAAAAACTAATTTTCCACATCAGTAAAAGTAAAGTGCCCTTTCTGTAGGTTTTACGACAAAATGTTATTAAGGAAACTTGTTCAGAATGAAGAACTGAGTAGGTTTGCGAAATTTCGAAAGTCTAGGCCTACTTACCTATTCTGATTTTTACGAGTTTAAAATTTTTTAGCAGAAAAAAATCAAAGTATACCTAGGCTTTTGAAATTCTTTCACACCTATCCAGTTTTTCATTGTGAACAAGTTTTCTTAATAACATTTTAATGTGAAAGATACGCAAAGTGGACTTTTCTAAAGAAAAGTTGGAAAAATGCCCAAAAATCAAAGTAGGCCTAGACTTTCGAAATTTCGCAAAACTACTCAGTTCTTCATTCTGAACAAGTTTCCTTATTAACATTTTGTCGTAAAACCTACAGAAAGGGCACTTTACTGATGTGGAAAATTCGTTTTTTTCAAAATTCCCCAGGCATACGTGATTTTTCGAAAGTAAAATTACGTCACAAATTAGTTTAAAACCAAGCAGGGCTGATCCCCAGAAGCTCAAATTTCAACTCGAAATTTTTTTGTCAATTTACACCCCACGTGCACTCAATCCGTGGACACACTGTAGATATAGGGTAGTATACAATGATTTTACAGACAATTTTTTATATAAACATAGGGTTATAGTGAGTTATTTTGATTGAATTAGACAAAGATACAGCAAAATCTTTGAAAATTTGTAATTTAGTTTGACCAAAATTTTATGGATTACCCAAAATTCATAAACCTAACTTCACTCTTAGACCTACAATTTCCTCTATTGATTCACCAACTAGTGAAATAACTAAATGTTTAACAGATATACTTAGTACAGCTTATAATGAAAATAATCCTTATTTTATTAACTTCCTGAAAATTATATTATTATAAGCTTAGGTGTTGTTTCTTTATTTACTAATATTCTATTAGAACTTGAGTTAAATTTAAAAAATTATTAAGAATCATTGTAAATTTAAAAGGGAAAGTTTCTTCATATACATATTAATAAAAACAAGAGATCCTACAAGTTTTTAATAGCTATAACAAATATATAAAATTTACTCTAGAATCTGAAATCCATAACAGTGTACCATTCTACGAGTATTGATCAGAAATTCATAAAATAAAATAATTTTGGATTGGTAGGTATATCAAACCTACTAATGCTGGTAAATATATGAATTATGTTTCATGCCACACTGAGAAAACTCAAATAAATTTAGTGTTAATTATCAAAAGCAGAATTTTAAAATTATGTCATCTCTCTTTAAAACTTAATAATTTAATTAAACTAAAAGACCTTTTCATTGAATTTTTTTTTTCCTGAGAAACTACTTAATAAATTACTCTTTTCAACAAGAACATCTATTGGTTTAAACAATCAACTTTTAGAACAACAAGTTGAAAATATTAATAATAATAATTTAAACCCTAAAATGTATAGATCTTTTCCTTTTATAAAAGTAGTCCATGATGACCATACATTACCAGATTCTCTGGTTCAAAATGATCCTGCTATGTAGATGGCGATTCTTTCAAAAGTTATTATTTTGCTCCGGCTCTTAGTTTTTGACTCTTTCACTCTTCGATATCTTCGCAATCGCAACTGTTCGCCCAGTTCATCGCACTTCATTCAAGGTCTTACTACAGCTCTTTTCTTGGGAAGTACTGTCACCTTCCCTTTTCCATCTGGGCTTTTCCACAGTCTCTTAGTAAACCATCTTTAAATACTGAGGAGTTAAATTATACTCAATATGACTTTAACTCTGGCGATCTTTTCCATATAATAATTGCAAATTAGATACCTAGTTTCACCATGTCCATTTTTAGCGTGTTGCATAGATTAAAGAAGACATAGAAAGTCAGAATAATATTGAAACCGTCCGCAAAAATCACGGTACACCAACTTTTCTCTCCAAATTTTCTCTCCTTAGACTGACTCAAAACTAATATGTTTAGGTAAAAGCCACCGCTATTAATTACGTACTGATAATAAACATAATGAAAGTGTCAATTTTAGACTTTCTTCGCTAGAAAGGGTAATCTTCTACCGGAGAAGCCGTAATTTAATATATTTATCGCAAATTTTCCTGTGTCCCTTTGATTTATTAAAATTCCCTTTGTGTGGAGGAAAACACCAAAGTTTAGCTTCCCCTGAGTGTTTTTATAAGAGATATCAAATCACTTCGTCGCTTTTCCCGATCCAAATTTGACTTTAATAGGACTTTTGTTAAATTACCGCTCTTTCAGCTTTCCCCTTGGAGTATACGACTGGCTTTTTACATTTCAGGAAGAGAAATGGTTTTGCGGCAGTTTAGATCTTTTAAGCATCCTAGTTACGGAAATTCAAAGTTTTACCGTCATTCCATTTATAAAGAATATGATTTATTTTCGCAGAAGAAGATATTATAAACCAATTAAATTTCTAGATATACAGAGTGATTCAAAATATTCCACCAATGGCCCAAATGAAAAAGATTTAACGAAATATGTCGCAATTCATTCTGGAAATCCATTTTTTAAGATTTGGAGATATAGAGAATTAATTATAGTTGTATTCTTGTTGTGGATTCTTGCTAGGTAGGTATAAGTTTTGTTAATAATAGTTCGGTAATATCTGGTTAGTGTGTTCCGAGTTTGTAAATAAACAATTATTTAATAATCTCAAAATGCATTGTAGGGAAGTTATTAAACGGGTGAGAAGGTGAGAAACGGAACGGAGGACCACTTTAACTAAAGTCTATCCAAGTTACAGCGGCAGTAGATATAAACAAAGTCACATGACCGCATTGCGATCGATTACCAGGCTGACTAATATGAGATTCCCAGTGGCTTGTAATTCTAAACTAATTATTTTAGAAGTTCTAAAAATTTTGTTTTTACCTTTCGTAGATCTTTATAAATTTCCTTAAATTAAGTAGCAAAATAAATTTACAGAATATACTGCTCGCGATCCGATCTAAAATATGCAGGAAATTCGACGGAGGGAAGAGCCGGCCCTGCATTCCGCTCACCGCGTAAACACTTGACATTTTATGACGGCCAGACCGATAAGAGAATAAGTCACGTGATGGCCAATGTTTTGATCCACTACCTCTGTAACTTGGATAGACTTTAGTTCATGGAGTTCAAGAGGTAAATTGCAAACATTATGGCAGTAGATAATGCTTACGAACGAAAATATTTTTCAGCGTGTGTCTCAAGCGCACATTTCAAAAGAAGTGCAGAAAGCCGAGGGTCAAGATGCTCCCCAAAAACACCCAACTACTTCTGCGGCGAAATATGGACCTCGACAGAACATCAAAACTGCGGGCTTGCCAGAGGAAATGAAACTGGAAATCAAAAAAGGTATTTATAATAAGTATTCAGAAAGTAAGATTGCATTTATTATTGTCGTGGGCATTAATGGAAATGATTTTTTTAGATTGTAATTTCATTATTTGTAAGAAAAATTGAGTGTATGTTACTTTAAATAGTCCTTCGACAATCAAAAGAATACCTAATGTTCATGTACCGTATTTGGATAATTTGTTTTTGTTCAATTTTCGAGTTCATGTTAGGTTTTACTCAAGATATACAGTGTGGATAGAAATTGTGGAATATTGCTTATATTTCTTAAAATATTCCTCATATCAGAAATATGTTTTAATAAAAGTGGGAAATTATTTCCCGTTTAGTGATATCAAGCAATCTTTCGTAGCACAAAAAATGTGGTTGCCATGGTAATCGATTTAATTTTTTTAAATTGCACTATATACTTTTTTGGTGAAAATTGATACATTGGAACTTTCTGAATACGATACAATACAATTTTAATAGGGTCGCATAAGAAGAAAATACAAAAAAAATAAGTTTTCTATTATGCTATTGACAATGTTTATCAAAATAATTATTAACATCAAGTTAGCCATGGCAAAATCGGAACAATGCAAAACTGTCACTAGCTGTGTAACTGTGTATATTGTTACACTAAACCTACTTTTTTACTCAATTTTCTGTGTACTTAAGTACTTAGTATGTTAACCTGTATTCTTTCCGTTTCACTTAATTCAAGCTCCATTATAACTTACATAAGTACACAGAAAATTGAGTCAAAAAGTACGTTTACTGTAACAATGCACACAATTACAAGCAACTGACAGCTAGTGACAGTTTTCCATTGTTCTTATTTTGGCATGACTAACTTGATGTTAATAATTATTTTGATAAACATTGTCAATAGCATAATAAAAAACTTATTTTTTTGTATTTTTAATTTTATTTAATTACCTCGTCTTCTGCCCCCCCCCCCCTCCCCGCCTGATATAATGTTAAAGCAAAACAAAACTGTGCTATTTGTATTATCGTGAGTCATCTATTCATATACAGTGTGCCCCGTTTGTCATGTTAATACCCCTGAAAGTCTAAGTAGGTTGGGGGAAATGAACGGGTGAATTTTTTTACAGATATGTACCTACTGTGATTTTTTAAAGGGGCGCGTTATTCTAAAACCATTTTAGGCATTTTTTATTTAAAATTTGACACCACAGCGTTAATCACGACACATCGAAACCCCCATATGCCAAATCTGAACAAGAAATATACAGGAGGTTCCATTCTGCAGGTTGCCAAAGTTGAGCAAAATAGGAATTTTAATGCGGTATCTGGCCAGTCCAGTGTGCCATGGAATTACTTCGAAACAGTTGAACGAACACCAGGACCCCTCAAAGTGTTGGTGTGCAAAAATTCAATACAAGAATATACAGGGTATTTTTCTCTGGACCATCTCAAAATGTTGAATTTTTATGAACCTATATACAGATCATGGGTGCTGTGGAATTTTTGATAAATCTTAATAAACACAAGCACAGACCTCGGAGCGCCACCAACTTGAGGAGTGCCCAGTTGTAGCCGTGCTGAAACCACGGCAGGCTTATAAACGCCTACGCGCCATAATCCATTTATTAGTAATAAAAGTAAAGTAGTATAGCAAAGGGTACTCCAGGGCGGAAGTGACGTCACAAGATGGCCGCCAAGGCGGGAAATTTGAAAATGGCCTTGACCTGCGGGTTCAATGAACTTTAAGGGGTCACGTTCAGTTAACCTTGACCTGAAGGTTATCTAGAGGCCAAGGGGTTACCAGATCGATAAAGGGGTCATTGACCCGCGGGTTAACCTTGAAGGGGTCACGTTCAGTTAACCTTGACCTGAAGGTTATCTAGAGGTCAAGGGGTTACCAGATCGATAACCTTTAAGGGATCATTGACCCGCGGGTTCAATGAACTTGAAGGGGTCACGTTCAGTTAACCTTGACCTAAAGGTCAATGAACTTTAAGAGGTCACCGTTAACCTTGACCGGTCGATGAACTTTAAGGGGTCACCTTGGTAACCTTGACCTAAAGGTCAATGAACTTTAAGAGGTCACCTTGTTAACCTTGACCTGAAGGTCGATGAACTTTAAGAGATCACCTTGAGTTAACCCCTGAAGGTCAGTGATCTTCTTGGCACGTGGACCTTGATATAAAAAACGTAAGCAAAAAGTATGCTGATGTTTGCACTAAAACAGTTGACGTAGCATTTAGGTGGGGGGCATTGGGGATATAAGTAGGATGCCGTTGGGAGAGCTCACTATACCCAGTCAACAGTGCTTGAATAATATTGAAATATGTCTTTTCTGAAACAGTTGAACGAAAATAACTTCGTAAAAGAAGTTGTGAGTGCAAGAGAGTTAGTGGTTGGTGAAAAACATAAAATTTTATCTTTTAGAAGAATTGAAACAAGGTACGGGGAGAAAGTGTTCGTCGAATTTGAAAATTTTCAAACTGCGCTACCTGCACGGTTCGTAAAAGAATTTACGTCTGAACGCATCGAAGACATAAACCGGGAAATCACCAACGGAAAGAAGATCTTCTTGACGAGTCTGGGCCTCATTGGTAGGACAACGAATATTAAATTTGAGGAAGAATGAATCCCACTGACAAGAGGCGACGCAGACAACACTACAAAAGAAGATTGGAATTTTATCTAAGATCTCTTCAAAATTTGAAATATGAAATTCAAATGTATGAAATAAATAAAAAGTTCAAAAACATAAATTTAGAAAATTGTAAAAAATAAAATATGAAATCTAGTCTATCTTTTATTTACCCCTACAAAATTGAAACTCAAATCTGAATGTTCCGATTGCTTCTGAGCGCCGAACATATAAACACGTCCAAGTGCATTTGACAGGATTCATTGACACTTGATAGACTATATTAATAACAATTTTGGGTGCGGTTACTTTAATTCCTAGTATATTTTTGGACATTTTCGTTCATTTTATTTACAAAATTATTCTTCATTATTTTTTATAAGATTATAAGTTGGCTGAAGTAGCTGCATTAATGTTAAGAAATCTAAAAAACGTTGAAAAGTTATAAGTCTAAAGGAATAGCTCTGGATATTCTTATCTATTAATAAAAGTATTTCATTTTCTGACACGTCAGGTCAACAATCTACCGAACAGCGAAATTATACGCTGGTTTCTTGACGCAGCAGGTCAATAATCGACTCACATTGCAAACTGCAACATCAGCTAAATATATGCTAACGCCGCAGGTCAACAACCATGCTATGTCATCAGATTGTTTTCTGCCGAATAGCATGAAATTTGAAACCGGAAATGAAACATGATACCACGGTGTCAGATTACAAAGGTGTCAAATTTCATGGGTTTCTTGACTCATCGACTCACATTGTAAACTGCAACATCAGCTAAATATATGCTAACGCCGCAGGTCAACAACCATGCTATGTCATCAGATTGTTTTCTGCCGAATAGCATGAAATTTGAAACCGGAAATGAAACATGATACCACGGTGTCAGATTACAAAGGTGTCAAATTTCATGGGTTTCTTGACTCATCGACTCACATTGTAAACTGCAACATCAGCTAAATATATGCTAACGCCGCAGGTCAACAACCATGCTATGTCATCAAATTGTTTTCTGCCGAATAGCATGAAATATGAAACGAATTTTATCTAAGATCTCTTCAAAATTTGAAATATGAAATTCAAATGTATGAAATAAATAAAAAGTTCAAAAACATAAATTTAGAAAATTGTAAAAAATAAAATGTGAAACCTGGTCAATCTTTTATTTACCCCTACAAAATTGAAACTCAAATCTGAATGTTCCGATTGCTTCTGAGCGCAGAACATATAAATACGTCCAAGTGCATTTGACTGGAATCAGTTCAATGTCATCCTTCACAGGTGAAGGGTTGGTGAACACGCTAATAAATAAGTTGCCCGTCGAATTACATCTTCCTGGATATCAGTTTTGTGGTCCTGGCACAAAATTACAAAAAAGAATTGCGAGAGGTGACGCTGGTATAAATAAGTTAGACGCTGCGTGCAAGGAGCACGATATTGCATATTCAGAAAATAGATCTTTAAAGGAGAGACACGCAGCCGATTTAGAATTGGAAAATAGGGCTTGGGGACGTGTTAAATCAAAAGACGCAAAATTTGGTGAAAAGGCTGCCGCTCTTCTAGTCACGACCGCAATGAAAACTAAACGAAAATTGGGAATGGGAATAAAGCCGAAAAAAGGTTCGGTTTCTTTTAAAAAAGATATCGTGGGAAAAGTCTCGAGATCATTGAAAAAAACATTTGATAGAGATCAGCTTAATGATGTCAGGAATTTAAAGAAAACTTCATCGGCAGCTTTGCGCGCTGCACGATTAGCCATCAAGAAGGTGGGAGGGAAACGAAAAATTCGAGTACCGAGAGTGATTCCCTTTGAAAAGAAAACAGGGGGTTTTTTACCCCTACTGCCCCTCTTAGGAGCTTTGGGGGCCCTCGGTTCGGTAGCTGGTGGTGCTAGCGCTGTTGCGAAAACCGTTATAGACGCAAAAAACGCGCAGAAAAAAATGGATGAACAAATACGTCATAATAGGGCAATGGAAGCTATTGGAAAAACGGGATCTGGGCTTTACTTAAAGAAAAATAATCACGGAGGATTCGGTTTATATTTAAAGAAAAAAAACTCCCATTGATGCTACCCAATAGACCTCTAACGGATAAAGATTTAATTTTTTACGCTAAAAAGATAAAAATACCTTATTTTAGAGGTGTCTTTATGAGAGACACGCTTCCAAAACTTGGTCCAAACAAAAACGAATCGGCAATTTTGAATTTAGACGTCACAAGTAATGCTGGAACACATTGGGTAGCATATGAGAAAAGAGGTAACAACGTTGAGTATTTCGATAGTTTCGGGGCGCTGAAGCCACCGAAAGAACTGATCCTATACTTGGGGAAACATGCTAATATCGTATACAACAATAACTCGTATCAAACATACGATGAAATAAATTGCGGACACCTCTGTTTGGAATTTTTACGTGGAAAAACCCTATAAAACAGAAGAAATTATCATATTTTTGCTCAGTCATGTCGCAGACGTTTACTTTGACGGGTAACGGTAGCTACATCTCCAAATCGTTTTTTCCGCCCCTTGAGCTAGATCCTCAGTACGAATATTCGCTAGCGTTAATTTCTCTATCTACTTGGAATTCAATTCCAAATATAGAGGGAGGACAGAACAAGCTATATTTCGTAGATCACAGAGGAAGCGAGATAGAAATTGAGATTCCGACAGGAGCATATGAGATTCGGGATATTGAGAATTACGTTCAGAAACAACTAGGAAGTTCGCTGGATAATCAGCAAGAACTAGACGAAATTTTTTCGTTGAAACCTAACAATAATACTTTAAAGTGTGAACTTAAATCTCTGTATAACGTAAATTTTAAACAGCCCGATACTATAGCTAAATTGCTTGGCTTTTCCAATAAAATATTGAAATCCGGAGATTTACATCAATCAGACCTCCGAGTAGAGATTGTGCAAGTGGTAACAATAAGAGTGGAGTGCAATTTAATTTCGGGATCATATTACAACAACGCACCTTCGCATACTCTTTTTGAGTTTATGCCTACAGTAGACCCGGGATACAGTATCAATATCGAACCTAGGAATCTAGTTTATTTGCCTGTCAGTAGGAAAACCATCGACAATATTACAGTGCAACTTTTAGATCAAGATTCAAGATCGGTAAATCTCAACGGGGAAGAAATCATAATCAGATTGGAGCTGAAGAGAAATGGTGTTAGTTTTTGATGGTAGGTACCGACCATATAAAAGGAGTGTCGGTCGGTCGAGAAGTTCACAACCAGCAGAGCTGTACAAGAGTAGAGATCGTAATACGAGTCTTACACCTGAAAATCGCTTGTTCCTAAAATATCTCGGTTATCATGTCATTGACGCATCAAGTGTTCGACGTGCATCAGAAACCAAAGTTCGATGAATCTATTCAACGTTTAGAAGCACGCTCCTATTATCCGTTCGTAAAGTCCTTCATGAACAATGACATCGTAGAAATAACCGTTAATCAAGGTGACGCTTGGTTGTTGATGTATGATGCTGCAATTTTCGTAAAAGGTAAAATAAGCAAGAAATCAGGCACTGGTACTTGCAAGCTTGTAAACAATGGTGCATCGTTTTTCTTTGATTCTGTCTCATACGAACTTAATGGCAAAGAGTTGGAAATGGTGAGAGATCCTGGAGTTGTGAGTGCCATGAGGGGATATTTATGTTATTCTCCTAACGATGAAAAGTACTTGGTAACTTCAAGTTGGAGCTATCCCAAGGACAATGCGCCAATCTTGAATAAGGACGGAACATTCAGCGTAAGAATACCGCTTAAACATTTGTTTGGGCTCTTTAATGATTATCAATATGCCATTTGCGGTAAGCAAACAATAAGACTAATTCGAGCCCGCAACGACAATAATTGCCTGCTACTAGAGAAAGCTGCCGACTCCACTACAGAGTTGACAGCAGAATTATTGATTACCAATATAGAACTAAAAGTGAAACATATACAGCCAAACGATATGATTAGATTAGATCTCCTGCAATCCATAAAGCGAGATCAACCCATTATTATACCCTTTAGAAAGTGGGAATTACATGAATTGCCAACTCTTACGGCAAACTCTCGTAAAGAAATTTGGTCAGTGAAAACATCTGCAGCAGTGGAATCTCCTAGGTTTGTTGTAGTTGGTTTTCAAACTAATCGCAAAGAAAATAGCAAAAGCGATCCCACAAAATTCGATCACATAAGTATATCAGACGTTAGGTTAATTCTAAACGGTGAATATTTCCCATTTGGAAGGCAGAGGCTGGATTTCAAAAATAATGATTACTTAGAAGCTTACAATAGTTACATTGAATTTTATTCAAGTTTTATGGGCGTTCGTGAGAAACGTCCACTGCTAGATTACAAAGATTACAAAGATAACGTAACTCTGTTTGTTATCGACTGTTCTAGAAGAAATGAGACCCTTAAGACCAGCACTGTTGACGTCAAACTAGACATAGAAAGTGATGTCGGTTTTCCTAAAGACACTCGAGCGTATTGCTTAATTATTCACGACAGTCTTATGGAATATCTGCCGCTAAGCGAAGTAGTCAGAAACTTGATGTAAGACCGCTTACCTCAATAAACTCCCAGTTGCTAGTTTGACTCGGAAGAATGAAGATCGCAGTCGTAGACACTCAAGGGTTTATAATTGACGGACTTTTCTACCCCAAAGAATTGTCGATCAAAATTAACAATAAAATTTTACACCTGCTGATAAAACCCCCTAAGGATTATTATTTGCTAACTGCGGTGGATAGAAAGCAAGTATCTTATTTGGAACACAATTTTCATGGTTTATGGTATTCCAATGGATATGTGGAGTGCATTCATGTGCGAGAAATTTTAGAAGAGTTTCTTTTCGATGTCGACATCATCTACATCAAAGGATATCAGAAAGAAAAATTCTTGCAGACTATCGACATCGATCCTACGAAAATAATCAATATTGAGAAACTGGAGAATAATTTTGGAAATTTACCGAAATTCGAAAAAGATGTACCCCTTTGCTTGTATCACCTAAAACATTCTAAATATATGTGCAGTTTGAGAAATTGTGAAAAGTTGGACAGCTGGTTGAAGAATTTTCTATTTAAAAGGAATATCGAAGCGACGACTTCACAAGGGTTGAAGGAGTAAAGGAAAAAATGTTTTTTAATATATATTTAAGTGTAGAATGTAATATCTAAAAATGTTAAAAATAAAGCAAAGCAATTTTTAATTGTTGTTTCATATTTCACCTTACACTTGAAATTTGAGAACAAATGAACTCGACACTACCCCTCCTCATATTTCACCTTACACTTGAAATTTGATAACAAATGAACTCAGCACTTCCCCCCTCCAACAATACTTATATATAAATAACGATCTGCGGAATCTCTAGCCAGTAGTACTCGAATCGTGTATTAAAAAATGGAACTAGTGTCATATAAAAATATTGATGACAGACTCAAATCGTTTGAGTCTTGGCCATCAAGTAGTGTGATTGCGGGGCAAAAACTGGCGGAAGCTGGTTTTTTCTATAAAAATAACGAAGATGTGGTTGAGTGTCCATACTGTCATATCGAAGGATATCATTGGGAACCTGAAGATAATCCTATGCTCGATCACGCAAGTTGGTCTCCGAACTGTCCCTTTGTGTTACAAGGTGGTGATACTGATGCGGAATTACCTGAAATTCGCCCGATTGAAATTCGCCCGAATGCCGTTCCCGAAGATGAGGTGTGGACTAGAAAAGTTGATGCTTATTCTCAAACTGAGCAAACTTGTAAAGATGAAGAAAAAAATTTATGTAAAATTTGTTTTTCTAACCCTATAGAGGTATTAATGTCTCCTTGCGGGCATTTAGTTTTTTGTATGGAATGTTCAACATCAATAAATAGATGTCCGTTGTGTAGACAAGTTATATGGAATAAAATGAGGGCATACCTCCCATGAAAACATTGTATTTTTTTCAATAATAAAAATTACAACAATGTTAATTTTTGACTGCCCCTTATCCTACCAAGAAAAAGCTTAAAGCGTCTAAGCGACTCAAAAAACGACTAAACGACTCTAAAAACGACTAAACGACTCGAAAAACGACTATAAAAACGACTAAACGACTCGAAAAACGACTATAAAAACGACTAAACGACTCTAAAAACGACTAGACGACTCGAAAAACGACTAGACGACTCGAAGCGACTCGAAACTATAAATACTTACGTATCTTTGTCGGATCAGTCAGATTCATTCATAATGCAAATCGAACAACAGCAAACATCGCTCTCTATTGAAAACTTAGATGTTCTGGCTGAGAAGCAGCTTAAGTCGAAACATGGTAAACTATTTCCAAATTCAATTCGTGCAATTTTTTGTGGTCCAAGTGGATGTGGAAAAACAAATGCACTTTTAACTTTAATATTTAACCAAAATGGTTTGAAATTTGAAAACGTGTATGTATATAGCAAATCGCTCTATCAGGAAAAATATCGGCTACTACAAGATGTTCTAAAAAATATTGATTGTATCGGATATTTTCCATTCAAAGCCAGCGATGATGTAATAGATCCATCTGATGCTCGAGAAAATTCCCTCATTGTTTTCGACGATGTGGCTTGCGACAAGCAAAATAAAATCAGGGAGTATTATTCTATGTGCAGACATAAGGGTATTGACGCGGTGTATCTTTGCCAGACTTACTCCAAGATACCCAAGCAGTTGATTCGAGATAACTGCAACTTTATAGTACTTTTTAAGCAGGATGAGACAAATCTCAGACACGTGTATGACGAGCACGTGTCACCTGACCTAACCTTCGAACAGCTTAAAGATATATGTCGCCAGTGTTGGAATGATAATTATGGCTCTTTGGTAATCCTGAAAGACTTTAGCATAAACGAGGGACGTTATCGACAGGGATTCGACAAATATATAAGGTCTGGACAATAGCTTCTACGGATCATTAGCGCATCTGACGATATGCCGTTAACATCTCAAGAGCAAATTGCTGAAGCCCAACGCTCAAAAAAAATTAAAGATCTTACTCGCTCTATCAGGAAAAAGTATACGGCTTTAAAATTAGGTAGATTTGAAGAAGATGAGGTCTTGGAGAAGGTATTTCAACCTATTACCAAATCTCTTACAAAAATTGAAAAAAATAAAAATGAAAGAGCGGAAAACATGAAGTTTGAACTCAAAAGAGATAATGATGGTTTATGTAAGGTTGAGAAAAAGGAAGGAAGCGTCGAGAAAAAGGAGGAAGAAAACGTTGAGGATAGAATCAGCAAGAAACTCGATAAGTTAATAGCAAGCATTAATAGAAACAAGCAACAATCCCTCAATGAGTCACATTATGAAGCTACCGTACCAACTGACATCATAAAACCTTTCGTTACGACTTCAACATCTAAATCGAGGCCCCGTGCGAATACAATATCTGGCTCGGGTACTTCCGGGATGCATTGGATTTTCAATAAAAAAAACCATAGAATACGTTTATTGGGATGATGCCAATGAATTAGTTGACCGTTTAAAATTGCTCGTGGCATCTAAAAACGCAGGCAATACATCGAATGACAACGAAATTGTAGCAATAATAAATGAGCTCAAAGAAGCTAATATAATCAGATAGATGCACAAAAGGTGTTTAGTATCAAAATGAGCTTGAACAAGTTCGGACGTTCTTCCAAAGCGCCTAACGAAGTCAAAGTTTTTCGTACTCAGAATTTGTTTGCGGTAACCAAAGAAGGAGACTACGATCTTCAAAACCGTAAATTGTGCAACGTTGAACTACCGACTGAAGGTGGCGACGCCGCAACAAAAAAATACGTCGATGCTAGCTGTACTTCTATAATGAATTCGATCGATGAAAAATTTCAAAATATCTCTAAGATCTTTACAAGCAATTTCGATAAAAAGATTTCGAGCTTGAATAAGATAGTATTGAGTTCATCTTCGACGTCAACCGATAACACGACTCTACTCAATAAAAACGTTGAAAAAACTTCCGTGATTGACCAGAAAGTGACATCCCTGCAGACTCAAATCACTGATTTGAATATAGAATATCAAAATCTTTTAAAATCAATATCCATTCAACTTGATTCACTAAATAGCGACTACAAAAAACTAACTACCATACTTAATAGTGTGGATGCAAAAGGATCGTCTCAAAAGAAATCGACATGAACTCCAATCACTCAAAAGAAAAAATTCAAATAGTTAAAGAGCTTCATAAGCCTGCACGCAAAAATTATACACGACGACGAACTATCATCAAAGGGCTGGACGATCTCTGGCAAGCCGATCTTGGACAACTTGATCAATATAAATCCTATAATAGAAATTTTAAATTTATACTTGTCGTTATTGATGCTTTCTCAAAATTTGTTTGGTGTAAACCGTTGAAAACGAAAACTGGAGAAGAGGTTACGAGAGCGTTTGCAGAGATCCTTAAAAGTTCAGAACGGCGGTGTCCGAAAAACCTTCAAACTGATCACGGAAAGGAATTTTACAACACTCATTTCAAACAGTTGATGGGAGCGTATAACATTAATCACTATAGCACATTTAGCGTCAAGAAAGCAGCCATTGTTGAAAGAGTGATACGTACTTTGAAGGAAAAGCTTTTTAAATTTTTCAGTTTGAGCGGAAAATATAGATGGATCGATGTATTGCCTACCTTGACAGATGATTATAATAGTCAAAAACATCGCACTACACAAATGAAACCTAAAGATGTAAGCAAAAGTTGCGAAAAGCGGTTATTAAAAAACGTCTATAGCCACTTGAAGACTTGTGGTAATAGAAAATTTAATGTTGGTGATATAGTTAGGATCAGCAAAATGAAGCACGTTTTTAACAAAGGTTATACCCCCAACTGGACTACGGAATTGTTTAAAATTGTGAGGATTCAAATCACCAATCCAGCAACATATTTGCTTGAAGATATGAATGGAAGTCCCATAAAGGGTGGATTCTACGCTGAAGAACTACAGAAAACGGTTAATTCCGACGTCTATCTAGTTGAAAAAGTGTTACGTAAGAAAGGGAAAAAAGTTTTAGTTCGGTGGCTTGGTCTTGACAAATCTCACGACTCCTGGATAGATAGCAATAACGTTTTATAAAAATGTAGAGGGGATAGGTTAGAAGGGGTAGAGTGGAGGGGGTAGAGTGGAGGGGGTAGAGTAGAGGGGGTAAGAGTAGTGGGGGTAGAGTAGAAGGGATAGAGTGGAGGGGAGTATACTATAAGAGACAGCTACATAAAAAAATACTACTTACCTTCAAGAAATATCTACAGTGGCAGTTCGAACATTTTAAAAATGAGTGACAGTGCTTACGCTTCTGAATTTAGTGAAGATACAACATCTGTAGATGCTGCCAACGATGAGGATCTTATTCTAAATACGTGCTTTGTGTTGAAGCCCAATCATGTGTTTACTGTTCATTGTGGATTGAGCGCCGCACGATATTTCACACCAGCTATCAAGATTGTTAACCACCTAGATACGCAAGGTTTCGCTAATATTTTATTAGATCGCCTCGAATGGAACGAGCTAATTCTAATTTTGACAGGATGCGTCGAAGATTTTTTCAATAAACCTAATTCGTCTGCCATATCGAGGAGATTTGTATCCAATGAAAATGTTAGAATAAATACAATGATTAGAGTGGATGGATTAAAAGTTGCTATGCTTTCAAAGGAGGGCGTCGACTGCTATTTTTCTCATTCAGATATTTTAGAATTAATAAGCCTCGATAAGATAATTTCTTCTAAAATCGATGTAATGTTAAAACTAAATGTTTAGATGTAATTACATGTTGAATCCTATAGATTTAATTACAGCATTATTTAGTTCAACGCTCAATTTAGAAATGTATTGTATTTTTGAATTTTTTAATTTTAGTAGAGATAAGTTTTTAATTGACTTGTATAACAGAAGGTATTTTTGAAATAAAACAATATAAAAATATAAATGATTTTTATTTCTTAAACATAGATACATACAAACAGTAATACAAATCGTGCGAATACTAAAGGTAAGTAAGATATTCTGCTTCTAAAACAATAATACAAATCGTGAGAATAGTAAAGGTAAGTAAGATATTCTGCTTCTAAATAGTTGCTCGGAAAGTAAAAAAGTGGTGTTAATCTATTATACTATAATAACCCCAAGGAAGCGTATCGTGAGAATGCTTTAATAAAAATCGTTTATCATCAAAAGGATTAAGGGCGATTTTTTTCTGTTCCAGGCTGTAGACATCGTTTCACTATTAATTTTAAAATTTTGAAGGGCGTGCAAATAATCTTTAAACCGAATTTTTTGTTTAACTACATTATATTTAACACCCTTAGCCTTCTTAACGCATGTTCCACCTTGAACTTTATAAGTGTATTGTTTAGAACGTAAGCCGACAAAGTGAGTCATGATTTTTCCGTTATTCTCATCTTTCATAAGGCCCGGCACTTTTTTATTCGCAGATGGTATATTATATGGGTTGTCAGCTAAATAGTCGCTGGTATCAAACCGATGTAGATCTCTTTTTATAACATCTTCGTACACATATTGGCAATGTATTTCATAAATCAATGAATCCGTGTCGGTATATAGCAGCTTACATTCAGACGGTTGAAATTTCCGAAGCATATATCCATAATGAAAATCATAAACACAAGTTTTCGAAATCTCTAGAATTGCTGCTCCAATATAGAGGGGTTTATTGAAAATTATTTTTGATTTGTTTAATTCTACGCTAATCAAACATTCGTCGAAGATCGTTCTACTTCTAAAGTGTGGACTAGAAATTAGATTTTTTGCACCATATCTACCCTCCCATTTTCGAACTAATTTGACTACGCGATGTTTTCTTATATTCTCCATCGTTTTGCCGTAGACCGCGTTATTCATTAGCTTGAAAAGATTTTTTTCAAATTCGTTTTTGGCCTGCGAGCGGAGTCGTGTATTGACATCTATATATGGTTTCAACCACGGTGCCTGACTGAATTTTAAAACACGATGTATTTTTTTAAGCACTAACCCATTATTCATAGCTTGTTTTAAGTTCCTATAATGTAAAATATATTTCTCTTTAGGATGTAAGGTTGTCATAAGTTTTGATAATTTCGAATTTTTGGGGGTACTATGTTCGGCACAAAACGGAAGATCTTTGTGTAAGTCATGTAGACGTTCCGGATAGTCTAAATCTACCTCAAGCATATAACCTATTGGACCTTCGTCGGGAACGGTAGTTACATCGATATTTGAATCGATCCATTTAAATTCTCCGTATGGAAGGTATTCACTCATGGCCCAACCGTATAAATTGTTTACATCTAAATAGAGGAGATACTTTGAAATTTCGTTTGATTTAAAATTCTCCATATATTTGTTGTTTGCCTCTGCAAAGCGATTGCAACATTGACTTATACCTCCTCTTATAGATTTCTCAAAAAACATTAGCATATCTATATCTTGAAAAGATTCAAGCCGACACCCCGTATATTTGAGCATACAATCCCAAGTGTATCCCGGAACTGTGTAATAATGTGCAGGATCCAACCCGTAAGTCTCGTGACATGTTTTACGAAAATTTTCAAAAACGTCTACTAACAGCATCACATCAGTTTTAAGGTACAAATCTGAATATTCACCTAAATTTTTAATATTAAATTTTTTCCAAACGTTTTGAGCATGTATATACTCATTTTCATCAATATTAACATTGTTTAGTTTGCTATAAAAATCATCAATTTTAGGTAAAGATGTTTCCTCTAGTCTTTCAATTGTGTCTATATAGTCATAAGGAAAAATGCCTTTTCGGGTTAACAATTCGAAATTTTCTTTAGGTAAACCGCGAAACATATTTCTGGTATTTATTAAATTCCTTTCATTGAGATTTGAGACTAGAGTGCTCAGTGATGAGTTCATAAATCTAAAGGAATCTATAAATCGAAATCTAATATTAGTATTATTATCAAATATTGTGAAACTAATATACTGTTCTTTGTTTACGGGAAGCAATGAGACATTATTTCTCTTCGCTAAATCTCTAATTATAAAATGACTATCGTATCCAGAAAGGTTGTGAAAGATAACGGGAATTACAAAAGAATTGGTATAATTTAGATTACATTGATTATGCGCATATCCCCTGGTCTCGCACTATCTTATCGGTAAGCTGGAAATTTTTATTGCAAATATGACATGACTTTGTAGCGTCCTTGAGACTTACGACTTGATTCATTGATTTCACGTTTTTCAATTTTGATGATACTATAGCGGCAACTTCAGCCAACTGATCTGCGAACCAACTCATACAGTCTGTATTTCGATAACTTTTGTAACAAGAGAGACTATCATCATAACTGCATTTAAAGAAATATCCGGCACTAAACGCTTCATGCTTCTGATATTTTTCAGTTAGCGTTCGTTGGGAATCATTGTATGGTTTTAAGATGGACTCAAAATCGGAGTACATTAAAAATGGAACGCTTTCTTTGTTAACGTAGTTTTTAAACTCAATATACTTCTCCGTAGGGAAAATTATTTTACATTCATTCATTTTTTCACATTCATCGGTATGCTCTTCCAACTTTTTTTGCGTTTGAAAGTAATTTAAACATCTGTCACAGAGAAACTTTTTTGAGTGATGCTTATTTACTTGTTTAAATATTAATCTAGACATATCCTTTATCAAAACGTAGTGATATTTTATTTCAACATTTTCATTATCGTTAGTGTCCCAGGTATCATAATTTAGTTTAGGAAAATATTTATCTTGAATTAATAAGAGGTTAACGTGTTTGTCTACTTTCTGTTTGGTTAGACGACTGGGTACAACAGAGAAATTATATTTTGTATCCATCTCTAAACAAAAAACATTAATTGAGACATGGTTGAGTTTTTCAAATTTTGTAATTTGAGGAATAGTCATTGGAAACTGGATTCCGGTTAAATTCAAAACATCGGAATAGTGAGGATACGAAGAAGTTCTACAGGTTTTTTTGTTTGTTGGATATAGACCAGCTACTATGCTCCAGACAAAACAGGCTTCATCTTGATTTTGTATATTTAAGCAAGCATTTCTATTAGAAATTTGTTCGGGTAACCTTATGAAAGATGAAGCTCCATTGCCCAATTCATATTTGTTAATATTTACTTCAAGAGATATTATTCTGTTAAGAGCATACCCGCTTTGTCCTTCTTCGAACTCTTCGAGCGAATTTAAAATTTTTTCATATACGTTCGTTCTGAACCAGTAGTCTAAATCTACTCCTAAATCGATCTCACAGTTTTTGGTGTTAAAATACTTATTTTCTAGAATTTCATCATCTCCAGATTTTTTTATAAACTCTGCGCAAAAGCAAGTATTCACTTTAATCATGGAATGAGATTTCAATATTTTTTTTATTTTTAATTTAAAAATTGTGGAGCAGTCGTTTAGAAATTCCTTTACGTCTTTGTGTTTTAAATTGATTATTATGCTCGTCTGCAGTCTGTTCGCGAAAGCCGAGTTGATATTTTCCCACTTTATGCGTTTTGCTAATTTCCCCTGAGCTAAACCCATTCCTGTATGAGAGTTTTCATTTAATAACTGCTTGATGGAGGCTCGAAATGCTTTAATCAACCCTAAAGAAGATTGTAATTTTCGACGAATACCCACCGAAAGATTTTGTTTCTTAAGACATTTATTGAAAAGGGTAATATTTATGTTTGATAAATTAACCCACCTATTTATTTTTATCGGTAATGGATTTATGTGTAATAACTGGTAGGCTTTAGTAGCATTCTCACAGATTCCTTTAGTAATTTTTGTGATTTCTTGTTCATCGGTACTATTTGAAATTATAAGCATCTTTACTTAAATGAGCAACTAAATATTCTAACCTTACTGTTAAAACTGATGACAAGGTTCTTGGAATCTTAGACCAATTGCGCGACCACTTGCATTCGCTCTTCGCCGACTAATATAAAAATTAAACCATTTTCAGATATTTATACATCTCCAATCTGATGACATAGCATGGTTACCTACCGAGTCAACATATATTTAGCTGATGTTGCAGTTTGCAATGTGAGTCGATGAGTCAAGAAACCCGCATTATAATTAAAACATTTTTTTTTTAAATATATGCGTCTCCAACCAGGCGATCGAGAATTTTTTTCGAGGTGTCATATTACATGTAATTTGACACCATTTCCGGTATCATATTACATCTCAAATTACATCTCAAATTTCACTTCCGGTGTCAAATTTCATCTCAAATTTAATTTTCGGGTGTCAGATTACATCTCAAATTACACTTCGGGTGTCAAATTACGTCTCAAATAACACTTTCGGTGTCAAATTACACTTTCGGTGTCAAATTGCATCTCAAATTACACTTTCGGTGTCAAATTTCATCTCAAATTACGTCTCAAATTTCATCTCAAATTACACTTCCGGTGTCAAATTACTTCTCTGCGTGGCATCACTCGATTTTGAAATTTAACACCTTTCTAATCTGACACCGTGGTGTCATGTTTCTATTTCCGGTTTCATATTTCATGCAATTCAGCAAAACAAATATGATGTCTTAGCATGGTTGTTGACCTGCTGCGTCAGGAAACCGGTATATGATTTCGCTGAACTTGCAATTTGAAATGTGAGTGTCGATTATTAACCTCAGAACATCAGCATATAATTTCGCTGTGTTGCAGTTTGGTTTGTTGAAATGCATCACGTAATTTAAGTAGGTATCTTATTATTTTATTATGTAATCTGGGTACATGCACGGAAGTATCAAGTTTCTAGTATCAATGCTCTGGACTGAGGTTAAACTTTTTTATGTTTTAGCGTCAATTTTTATTACTTGAGTTTGTCATATTAAAAGAGATCGAAATTTTTATATTGATAACATTGACAGCTCTTGAACCATGTACAGGGTTTCCCCGTATATTTTGATCCACCCCTACAGCTTTTGTCTAGTTAAAAAACTTAAGTTAAAGTTGTAAGATTTTTCCGAACCGCTAGGATCTGTGATCAGATAAATAGTAAAAATTAGTACATTTCAAAAATCCATGAACATACAGGGTGTTCCATTAAAAATAGCAAATTTATATTTTTTCACAACTTTGCTATGCTCATTTCTTTCATCAACAGATCCTAGCGGTTCGGAAAAACCTAACAACTTTAATTTAAGTTTTTTTAACTAGAGAAAAGCTGTATGGGTGAGTCGAGATATACGGAAACAACCGGTATTTGTACAAATATTTCATTAAATCTTTAACATTTTTTTTTCTGATTCGTGACTTATGTTGTGTTAGTTGATAAAAAATCAGTATACAGTAAATAATCTTTATTTGGTTTATTTATAACCATATCGATTTTCCTCAAAACTCTGCATCCTTGCCCGTTCTTGGTTGCGGAATTCTCGTCGGGCAGCTCTGCTCAAACCTGGAGGAACTTGGCGGAGAACGTTTCTCTCCTCCGCTCTTGGTTGGTAGCACTCCTCCTCGCCCCAAGAGTCCCAGTAGCGGCCTTCAGTTCTACCAGCGTTCCAGGATTCGTGTTCACCCCAGGGTTGATCTTCAGTTCCACCAGCGTTCCAGGATTGGGCTTCAGTAGCAACGCCTTCACCCCAGGATTGATCTTCGCCCCAGTAGGGGTCACTTGTACCAGCGTCTTCATCGCAGGGTTGCTCTTCTGTTCTACCAGCGTTCCAGGCTTGGTTTTCAGTTCTTCCAGCGTCTTCGCTCCAGGACTGGACTTCAGTAGCAGCGCCTTCACTCCAGGATTGATCTTGGCTCAATGAGTTCCAGTAGGGGTCAATGTCCGTCCAGGATGTTCTTCCATGATCATGTTTGCAGTCATGACTTGGTTGCCACGTTGAATCTTCACTTGCCACTTCGACTTCCATCTTGTCTTCAGTGGAATCCCACTCCATAGGGGTGATGATATTTGTTGTTGTTGAACGGGTACTGATATAACTCATAGTTGAAACTGAATGAATTTGTTCACGAACGTACAGCTTTATATATAGATAGAAAATGCTTAAATTACCTTGTTTACCTAAACAAAAATATCTGCAAGATTGCAAATCTTGACCCTCGGTCAAGGTTAACTCAAGGTGACCTCTTAAAGTTCATTGACCGGTCAAGGTTAAAAGGTGACCCCTTAAAGTTCATTGACCGGTCAAGGTTAACAAGGTGACCTCTTAAAGTTCACTGACCGGTCAAGGTAACAAGGTGACCCCTTCAAGGTTAACCCGCGGGTCAATGACCCCTTAAAGGTTATCGATCTGGTAACCCCTTGGCCTCTAGATAACCTTCAGGTCAAGGTTAACTGAACGTGACCCCTTAAAGTTCATTCAACCCGCAGGTCAAGGCCATTTTCAAATTTCCCGCCTTGGCGGCCATCTTGTGACGTCACTTCCGCCCTGGAGTACCCTTTGCTATACTACTAAGTAAGAAAATTCCATCGTGTTTATCACATTAACTTGGACATTCTGTATGTAGAAGTTGACGTCTTAGGACACCCTGTACAAATAGTTTTACGTAGTTTCTGTTGAAAATAAGTTCTCTATATTTTTTATTTATTTTTATATTTTTATCAAGTACTACTAAAAATGAAAAAAATATCTAGAGAAGTTATTTTGAACAGTTAGTTACAACTACCTATACCTATAGTACGAAAGCGTAGAAGGGCCACCTTGTAAATATTTTTCCCGAACTAAATTCCGACTTATAAGTCGGAATTCTGACTTACATCTCGGAATTCCGACTTATAAGTCGGAATAAGGTCATTCCGACTTACAACTCGGAATTCCGACTTACAAGTCGCATCTCTTTAAGGAAAAAAATTGATAACTCCATTGTTTCTGCTCAGAATTTCGCCGTTTTCACAAGAACGTTCAAAAGAGTCTCAGAAGTGAAAAAATTGCCAGGCAAAAAACTACCCCTTCCCAGCCCCGAAGTTGTTTTTGCTCGAGTCCTGGCCATTTTCAGCAAGGACGTTCAAAATTATCCCAGATGCGTCAATCCGCGGTTGAAAAAATTTGCCGGACAAAACTACCCCCTACACCCCTCTAGGGAAACATTTGATAACTGTATTTTTTCTGGCCAGATTGTCGCCTTTTCACCAGGTGATTCTAAAGTCTCAGAATTCAAAAACAAATTTTTGGGGGATGCAGGGGTAGTTTTTATCCGGCAAATTTTTTCAACCACTGATTGCGTCTGGAATAATTTTGAACGTTCTTGCTGTAACTGGCGAACATGGCGAACAACTTGGGGGGTGGGAAGGGGTAGTTTTTTCCGGCAATATATTTTTACTTCTGAGACTTTTTTTAACTTCCTTGTGAAAACGGCGAAAATCGGACCAGAAACAATAGAGTTATCATTTTTTTCCTAAAGGGATGCAGGGGTAGTTTTGTCCGGCAAATTTTTTCAACCGCGGATTGGCGCATCTGTAATAATTTTGAACGTCCTTGCTGAAAATGGCGAAGATCCGACTAAAAACAACTTCGGCGGTGGGAAAAGGTAGTTTTTTACTTATGAGACTTTTTCAACGTCCTTGTGAAAACGGCGAAAATCGGACCAGAAAAAATGTAGTTATCATTTTTTTTCCTAAAGGGATGCAGGGGGTAGTTTTGTCCGGCAAATTTTTTCAACCGCGGATTGAAAAATGGCGAATGCATTTTGAATTTCTGAAATATTGTTTTGAAACAGTGATGCATACGCACGGCACATTGTACAGGGTGTTTCAAAACTATGCGGCACCCTTTTAAGGGTCTACTTTACTCATTAAAATAAGACGAAAAGTTCATGTTAACATGGGTCCAAAAACTCTTCGTTACGAAGATACAGGGTGATTAAACTTCCAAAAAATATCGATTTTTCTTTATATAACCAAATTTGGTACACAATAAAACCATCATAGGGTGACATAAGAAATGATAATATCAGGTCTCTAAAGTACCCAGTGGCTGAGCTAAGGGTAATCGGTACCATAAATTAAACAAAACAAATACTATGGCCCTGTACAATACAACAATTTATTATGTTGTTGAATAAACAATACAGTTTGGAATTTAATTTTTTTCATATCTCTCTCCCTTTTGCGAAAAATTTGAGTTTTCGGTCTTTTTGGACGCTTTTTCGGATTGAAGTATTATAGTCAAATTTTGTTAAGAGTCCTTACTGGGACTGTCAATTGGTAATTTCGACATCCTAAGTTGGCATCAATGGAGCAAAAAAATGCAACCGGGTCATAAGTTCAGGTCAGTAACGAGCCCATTTGCACAATGAATATAACTACTAATAACACGCGCGAAAAGAAACAAAACAAGAACAACACAGATAACGGTAAAACTCACGAAACGTACAAAACCCGTGAATATTTTCACTGCCCAAAGTGTGAATCACTTTGAACGATCCGGAAAACCTTCATTGTCACTTTCACAACGAAACAAAATTTGCCTGAGTCCGGCCCGCATCATACCTAGACGCTGCCGCAAGCAGATGAATATACCAAAATACCAAAATGACGTTTGAAATTACTATTGAAATGAGTTGTAGTCATAGTTATTTTTATTTGTAGCGGTATAAGCGTGATTGCAATAGGGTTTTTATTTTATTACTTATGCTCCTTTTTCGTATCACTTGGGTGATCAGATCATAAATCAATGAGTGAAACACATATTATACCCGTGGTTAACAGAAAATTCCTATGAATTTTGTTTAGAATGTCATCTGACAAAATCGGGACTTCTTACAGTAATCGGGGTATATTATGTAACAATGATTATTTTAACTAAACGAAATAATTTTCAAATGGAATGGCAGTAGGAGTATGTAATTTTTGTTACTAATAAGGCGCTAAGGCATAAAAATAATAGCATTAAAGCTTGTTAATTGTTATTTTTTTGAATGTTTAATCACCCTGCATCTTCGTAACGAATAGTTTTTAAACCCATGTTAATATGAACTTTCCGTCTTATTTTAACGAGTAAAGTACGCCCCTGAAAGGGTGCCGCATGGTTTTGAAACACCCTGTAGAATTCCATAAACGCGTGGCTCTATACATACGTTTTGTTTTATAAGGCATACTTAAGACAGGGTGCGGGCCCGACCGACCCTGCCGCCCTTGTAGAGCCGCCACTGTATTTTACCACCACAAAATATGCAGATACTACAGTATTCTGCTCCGGAAAAAGAAAAAGGTACTTAGATCCAATAATGATATAATATTTTTATCGATGGTTCTCTCCTTAGCAGTATTACCAAAGTCTAGAGAATACTATAAGTCGGGGCACTCGGCCTTGTATAAACAAACGTTTCCCCCTTGCCCTCTCCCGCTCCCTCGGCCCGCCGTCATCGGAGTACGGCGATCGATATCTTATTTAATAAGAAAATAAGCTTACACAGTATAGCCGAGAGCGGTTCGAGGCTGATTTACGACCAGCCGCAAAAAAATGTTGTTTTTTTCCGAGAGAACAAAGAAGTGAGCCGACTTATAGTATTCTCTAGACTTTGGTATTACCACTGTCAGTACGTTCGTACTAGAATCTAGTACTATTTTTTAAAATTTAATACGCTTGTACGCCGCTCTAAAATCTAGCACTTTTTTTTCTATCCTTCCTTGAGCCAAGATGGCCCTGGATTACAAAAAAAGAAAAGAAAATAGATCTCTGTTTCCATTAGTTCTGTGTTCTAAGTTAGAAAATTTGTTCGCATTTCGTTCCCAAATATCAAAATACACACCCTCTGTCTAGCGAGATGAACCCTAGGGCACGTTCACTGCTGTAAATAATATGTGTTGACGGACGAGGTCCAGTTTTGTAGATCTTTTGAAGGCGAAAAAAAACTTTACTTTTTTATTGTGGACAACCTGATTTTTCGTTAAAATATAAAATAGTAGTTTTTATGGGCCTGTAAACAATAATTTTACCCTCCGACTTTAGGCTACGGGTAGTAGCAAAGATTAGGTGGTAGGTAATTGCTATCTTGTTATGTCACCCTATATTTTTATTTTTTACTTCAGAAACCAAAGTTCAATATAAAAGTGGTAAAGGGCGGTCCACTGCACTGGTTGTTATTTTTGAGCTAAAATTAAAATTTAAAGGAGAATTTTATGGCGAATCCGAATATTATTTCAGGTTTTTTGTAATAGAGTTATCAAATGTTTCCCTAAAGGGGTGTAGGGGGTAGTTTTGTCCGGCAAATTTTTTCAACCGCGGATTGATGCATCTGGGATAATT
Source organism: Pseudeuparius sepicola (assembly GCA_963920635.1). NCBI lineage: Eukaryota > Metazoa > Arthropoda > Insecta > Coleoptera > Anthribidae > Pseudeuparius > Pseudeuparius sepicola. Next base: position 52,595,723 of record OY987300.1, on the reverse strand, counting down.
TTGAACGTCCTTGCTGAAAATGGCCAGGACTCGACCAAAAACAACTTCGGGACCGGGAAGGGGTAGTTTTTTGCCTGGCAATTTTTTCACTTCTGAGACTCTTTTGAACGTTCTAAGAAAACGGCGAAATTCGGAGCAGAAACAATGGAGTTATCAATTTTTTTCCTTAAAGGGATGCAGGGGGTAGTTTTGTCTATATATATATATATATATATATATAAGTCGGAATTCCGACTTGTAAGTCGGAATGACCTTATTCCGACTTATAAGTCGGAATTCCGAGATGTAAGTCGGAATGACCTTATTCCGACTTATAAGTCGGAATTTAGTTCGGGAAAAAAATATTTACAAGGTGGCCCTTCTACGCTTTCGTACTATAGTGCGGTCAACCAAAATAAAGATGTTTCCAAAAGTTGATGCATGTTAAATTATCATATTAGGTAAACCTAGAATGGTTGCAAGTTAAACAACTTACAGGGTAGGTCAATAGCCCGATTTGCCTCGCCGCGCCGCTCGTTTTCCGGACAGCTGAATTCGAATTACGGCCGGAACCCCAAAATCGGAAAAATGTCCCAAACGGCCGAACCGCTTTTCCGATCGGGGCGCCCTTCGGCACGGGAGAGGCCTTTGCGGGTCCGGGGCCCCACGCCAAGGTCGAACTCGATCGACGACCTAGGTTCGAAACGCCGGCTCCTTTAAAAAAAATCGAAAAAAAATTCCAGGGGACAAACGGCTTTTCCGATTCAGGCGCCCTTCAATAGGTCTGGAGTAAATACGCATGCGCCGCCCTACGCGAAATTTCGACTCGAAATATCGAACTGCGCCCTGTAGAGTCCGGGGAAGTGGTTATAGGCGTACACACACATACATATTGCCAGCAGCGGGGGCGACTATAAACACCTAGGAGGTTCGACAGGGCCGGACTAGGCGTTTATAACAAGAATAATTTTATTTTTTACAAAATGCCTACCAACAAATAAAAACAATTTAAATTATTGGACAAATTTAAATTATTCTCAACAAAGTCATTGTGCGTTTGCTGTTGTGGCACATCAGCCACCTTAACTGATATGGACTTACTGACCAGCAGGCTTCTTTATTTTTTAGAGGGTGGCCCATTTGAAATAGAAGCACCCTCGTATTTTTTTTATTTTCCATCCGATTTTAGCGTTTTTTTCTTTTCTGAATATAGGTCGCAAAAAACCCTTTTTTTACTTTGGTGCAAAATTTCAGGTCTTAATCTCAATTTTCAAGGCATACTACGAATTTTTTTCTAGTAAAAAATGACAAAAACCATTTAGCGAGTTTTTTATTTAAAATCTGATACTACAGCGTTAATCAGGACACCCCAGGTCTAAGATTTTAAATAAAAAAATCGCTAAATGGTTTTCGTCATTTTTTACTAGAAAACAATTGTAGTAGGCCTTGAAAATTGAGATTAAGACCTTATATTTTGCACCAAAGTAAAAATAGTTTTTTGTGACCTTTCTTTAGAAAAAAAAACGGCTAAAATCGGGTAAAAAATAAAAATTTTACGGGGTTGCTTCCATTTCAAATGGGCCACCCTGTAGATACGGTAAATGTGTTGAGCCCACCTGGAGATTTACATAAGTCGGCGCCTATATGGGTACCTCCTACATTTTCAATTATTTTTATTTTCCCCAGATCCTCAGCTGGCCTTTGAGATTCATTTTAATGGTTTTAAGCTCTCGGCTATTTCGAATGTTAATATGAACTTTTCGTCATATATTTTGACCGAAAAAGCACACCGCACACCCTTGAAATGTTTCCGCATAGTTTTGTCTTAGCCATAATTATTTTTTTCCATAAGTTATTGTAGTGACTTACTATAACACACTCCAAATGAAAAACAATTTTCTCGAACCCAGACCTCCACCGAAAATATATTTGCTATATAAATTGTCTAATTTAACTTTCTTAGAGTTACAAAACGAAAAACTAGTTTCAGACATTCGCTGTGTTCAGTGTAACAGCTAAAATACATTTATTTATCCGGGCGCAATGAAATTTTGTTTTTGAGTTCTCCATGAATTCGCTTTATAATAGAATAGTTTCTCCATTGTCATTTTAGGTTATTGAAAAGATGCTAAATTTTGTTTTCAGTTATTATACTAAACAATAATATTCTGGAAATGTCTGCCAGATGTTAAAGGCAAATATACCTATAATCTATTTTGAACGTTTTACAAGATGAAATTGTTACTTTTCTGCAGATTAGAATGTCTCTAGATAACCCTTATAGCTACATTTTCAAAGATAGTTATCTCTTACCGTTTTCGAGACGACTTTGTTTTCCCAGTTGGCATAAAATAAAGAAGCGTCTCCTTCACTAACTGAATGATTTTATCTTTGTTTTTAACACACTAATTGTACATCCCTGCTATGATAACTATACAGCATGGACCGAGAATTTGTTCTAAGAGACTTTTCCTGATTCTACGCTAACTGGGAAAATATAGTCGAATATCTCGAAAACCCTATATGTAGAAAAAACTGAAAGACTGGCCGCCAGAACGTGGTCTGAGAGAAATATGTACATGTACAAGAGTTAACAAGACTTTTACAAAAAAATATATTCTTTATAGAAAATGTTGCTTCCAAAATAAATAATATCATCATATATTTATTTATTCTCAGATAAACAGGGTGCCCAGAAAATGCAAATATCTGCATTTGCAACTGCGATGTGTAATTTTATGAAATACCTGCTTAGTTAAGAAGTTGTTTAGAATTAAATAAGAACGTTTCAATCCTATTTATTTTGCAAGCAACAGTTTTTATGGAGAATATTTTTTTTTGCAAAATGTCAAAAAAAGTTGCCCTTCTCTTTAAGACAATCCGAGGACATACTGTACAGGGTGACCCCCCAAAGAGTACCACCCCCCTTTATTTTCTTAATATTAGGGTATTTTAACCGAAGAAAAGGCATTTCTTTACTAATTTTATCCAAATTTTCAGAATTTGCTGTCAAAAAAACAATTGAGCTTCAAACAAAAAAGTTACGGACCTAACTTCTCTTTTTTTGAAACTGAAGCCCAACACTTTTTTATATATACGACGATATATATAAATATATATACAGGGTGAGTTTTTTTCGATGACCACTATGGGGATGTCGGAAACTAACGGGCTAAAACAATGGTTGAACGGGGAAATAATTGAGGTTTTGAATGCTCAATCTAATGCCCCTTTTGGATTTTTAAAAAAGTTCAGGGCTCACTAGATATTTTGAAAAGAGTGATTTTTAGCTATTTCATCAGATCTCTGTAGCTCCGTTATTTTTCAATATACAGAAAAACTGTAGAGACAAAAATTGTAGATAACTTTGGGCTTAATAAGATAATCTAATCTAATTTTTTTATGTTGTTTGTGATTTTTGAGATATGACATAAACTTGTGTTTTTTTAATGTAAATCATAGTTGGCTGTGGCCTTATCAAATCGGCCATTTTTTAGCTTTCCAAAGATATAATACTCGGCATAGTTATTATAAAAAATAAAAGAGCTATGGCTAATTTTCTGATTTTTTTTTTAATTTTCACATGGTCAACCATGGAATATTTTCATAATTACGTTCTATTTTATAATTAGACATACTTCAAACTTTCTAATATTTTGTTGTTAGCTGGAAACAAAATGTAACAAAATAAAATAAAAATTAAAAAACTCAAATTCAAATTATTATTATTTTAAAAGCTGTTCAAACAATACACCATTATTATTTATGCAAATATTGCATATTCTTAAAACTGAATTTGTCGCCTTTTTTAGAGAGCGCCTGTCAATACTGGCAATTGCTTCTAAAACAGCTGCTCTTAATTCAACAATTGTCTCATACTTTATTTTTTACTGTTCCCCAAAAAAAGAAATCCAAAACAGACAAATCGGGGGATCGGGGCGGCCAGGAAATAGGTCTATTTCTCCCTATCCAACTATTTGGATAGAGCTGATCTAGGTAATTTCTTACGGGCAAATAATAATTATGTGGTGGAGCTCCATCATGATAATTTTGTTTTATTTTGTTACATTTTGTTACCAGCTAAAAATAAAATATTTGAAAGTTTGAAGTATGTCTTATTATAAAATAGAACGTAATTATGAAAATATTCCATGGCTGACTATGTGAAAATTTAAAAAAATCAGAAAATTAGCCATAGCTCTTTTATTTTTTATAATAACTATGCCGAGTATTATATCTTTAGAAAGCTCAAAAAAATGGCCGATTTGATAAGGCCACAGCCAACTATGATTTACATTTAAAAAACACAAGTTTATGTCATATCTCAAAAATCACAAACAACATAAAATATTGGATCAGATTAACCTATTAAGCCTAAAATTATCTACAATTTTTGTCTCTGCAGTTTTTCTGTATAATCAGAAATAACGGAGCTACAGAGATCTGATGAAATAGCAAAAATATCACTCTTTTCAAAATATCTAGTCATCTATGAACTTTTTTAAAAATCCAAAAGGTGGATTAGATTGAGCATTCAAAACCGCAATGCTTTCCCCATTTAACCTTTGTTCTAGCTCTGCTAGTTTCCGACATCCCCATAGTGGTCATCGAAAAAAACTCACCCTGTATATATATTTATATATATATATATCGTCGTATAGAGATTTCAATTGCCTATCCAAATATGTAAAAAAGTGTTGGGCTTCAATTTCAAAAAAAGTGAGGTTAGGTTCGTAACTTTTTTGTTTGATGCTCATTTGTTTTTTTGACAGAAGATTCTGAAAATTTGGATAAAATTAGTAAATAAATGGCTTTTCTCCGGTTAAAATACCCTAAAATTAAGAAAATAAAGGGGGGTGGTACTATTTGGGGGGTCACCCTGTACATATGCTTCCAGACCTCGTTCGGGCTTTCAGTTTGTCGACAAGAATCGAGCCCTTAACTCCATAAAATTTCGCTTGCTCCGAGTCATGTGAAAACCTATGTAGCCAGCTCTCTGGATACTTGTTCTTCGTGAAAAATTATTTCGATTCAAATTTTTTACTAGTGCTAAATACCATACCGAGTACTATACAATACACCAAATCTTCGATCCAACCACTGCCTCACTGGTAAACTGTAATAGGGTGGAGGCAGTGCTTGGATCGAAGGTTACCAGGTAAATGGATAGGAAGAAGGGGATTAATAGAATGGCCTGCTCGCTCTCCAGATTTGACACCTCTTGATTTTTTTCTTCGGGGTCACCTGAAATCGGTGATTTACAGAACTCCGCACAACACAGAAGACTTAAAAACCGAATAACACAAGAATGCCGCGATATTAGGTACTTCAGAAATATTGTTAAAGGTTAGGCAAGAATTCGAATTTCGGCTTTATTATTGCTTAGCCAATGACGGCGGTCATTTTGAACAGTTGATAAATTAAAGACCTCAATAATTCAATGACTATTATTTACTCATATAGCTACTGACTTGGAGCATCCATCAAAATTAGGTTTGTGCTTATATAACTTTTGTAAATTTTAACCGATTGTAAAAAACGAGTGATTACTAAATTCGCAAAAAAATCCCTTTCAAATGATGTACCACAAGTTGGGTAGTTCCATTTGGAATTTTAAAGTTGGGGTTGGTGGCCCACACAGGGGTGGCTTTATCAACATCACATTTGCATCAATGGAGGTCCCCCTCCAAACAGAAATCGACGGGTCACGGAGATTTTTTACTATTTTGTATTTTGTGATATATTGGAGATGGGAAGTTTTCAAATGAACACCCTGTATAAACCGACTAAAGCTCGAAACATGTTATTCATTTTAAATTTCTAGCGTTATTTCCTCTGCACTGGAATAGCGTGAGACAAAACTAATTTAAATTTCTCAAGTGGGCTACGTGTAACTGTCCCAATGTTTACCTGATTCAGAAGGTCGAGATAGGACTCCATGTAAATACGCCACCTTGAGAAAGGCGCTTCCTTCATACCGCAAGATGTTTTATTTTTGATGCTTATACCTACTGACTTATCCTGGCAAATTGGTTTCTCACGAAGAATACCTACCGGGGAATATGTCGTTTATTTTCCCTAGAGGTGCTAGACTAGGCAACGAGCCGTATGCAATCTGTATTTCTGTAGGTGTACTGTCGTCCCATTATTATCCCAACAATTTTCTCAGACGTATATGCCTACGTTTTATACTGTACGTACGTTCTTCACAGAGGGACGCGCAGTATCTGTAAGTTCAGATTGGATACGAATAAAACCTGGATTTAAAGGCAGAAAAAATATCATATATTTAGTGGTAAAAAAGCACCCAAAATTTTGAAAAAGGCAAAACTATTGGCAAAAAGTCATTTTTAAATTTTTTTATACAATTAACAATTATAACTACAAACAAATTATTTATTGTAAGCTATCACTAAATGTTTTTCTATAGGTATTACAAATTTTCAAGGTTTGTCTTCTGTCGCTTAGTCTGTTTTAGTATGCAGGAAAACTGAACTCTACATCCAACAGAAGTAATTGGAGCGTAGGTACTTTAGGGGGATCTATTGTCCCTAATTCATTGGAAAACATGCTGTTTTAGATATCGCACAACATTTTAAAATTATGTTTTTTTTTCTAGAACAGTATTTATTTTTTTAAATAGTTTGCCCAAGTGGATATTTTGGTTTTTAATATTTACCTTCAATTCTTCTATTAACCGAATCGGATAGAAGACCTTTTTTTTCAACTTTTAAAATTATTTTATCAATAACTATTCTATAATTGGCATTAATGTAACTTAAATTTTGATAAATTTTATCAGCTTCTCTAATGGCGGACGACGACGCTTGAAGCCTAGTAGTAGTAGTACTTAGTTTTTTTTTGCCTGGTATGGATACTAAATACAATTATATACAGACATTATAATGTAATAATTCAAATAAATAATATTTTCTTGCCTTAACATTTAAATTAAATTATTAGTTCAATTGCATCATTTTGAATACGCAGGTAATAGGACCCTTTCTAATAATGCTTAAATTTTTTTTTATTTATTTATTTTTTCACTTTTTAATTTATCTGGAAATTTGTTAAACTCAATTAACCCTTTTTGAAAAATAGATTTGTAACTAATATTCTTATTAGAATTTTCTATATGAAAATCATTAAATTATCTTGTAGAATTATTATGATGTTCGAAATTGAAAGTAATACCTAGTCTAAGCAAGTTGGAAGTTAATTATGTTTTAATTTCAATATGAATATAAATACTAGAAATTTGTTAAAATAGCCAGTGTAATTTCTTGATCATATAATTATTTTAGTGTATTTGTTTAAATTTGGAATCACTCTCATAGCTCTATTATTTAGTAAAATTTTTAATTTTGAAAAAAACATGCTCTTCTGCAGTATATGTAATTGTATTTAGTAGCCATACCAGGCTAAATAAAGCATGTTACTACTACTACTACCTACCTATATAAAATTGTTGAACAATATAAAAAATGTGGAGAAATTATGGTAGTATAATATAATTTTTTTGAATAAAGACTCAAATCTGCACTAATGCGCTTTAAGTAACCAAATTTTGATTCGATTTTTGAAATCTGAAATTTAAAGTGCCAGTCAAATTTTAATTTCATATCAACATAAACACCTAAATATTATTTGATAGAATCAAGAACTTCTATAATTTCACCTTCAATCCTAATATTTAAATTAAAATCACAATTATTGTTCCTGCTTAAACAAATATAAGTATATTTTGCGTTGCTGAAACATTATTTACTTTTAATAAATATTTAATATATCGTCGACAAACATTTGTACTGAAAAACTTTTTTAAAACATTTGGAAGTTGATTAATGTACAAAATAAGTAAAATTGGTCCTAAAATGCTACCCTGTATAACTCCAAGACTGTTAATTTCTATTGTTGAAACCACATTTCATATTTTAGTTTCCTGATATCTGTTTTGCAATTAATTTTTCAAGAAATCTCATTCCAAAAAGATACAATTTCTTCAACAATTTATCTCTGTTTATCAGCGCCGGTTTAACTTGACTACCGGCAGGTGCCAGGTTTAAAAATCGCCTTCTTTCAATTTTTTACTTTTGCCTAGTATGTAGGTAAGTATATAATCATAGGCGCCGATACATTTTTTCTTTGAGATGTACTTAGTCACAAATTTTAAGAAATTAAATTTAATTTTTGTGCTAAAAAAAATTGTGCCGCAGGCGAAAGATTTTCTAATATTCAAAGTAAAACAGTTGAAATTAACGAAAAAACATTAAAAAAATTTTTCTTTTTTAACTATTGATCCATAATATTTGTATCCAAAAAGTACCTACTCATTTCTCTTTTATAGAACCAGTGTCACTAATAGAAATTTCTAAATTTGTTTTAGTGAGTCCATAAAAATCGATGCTATTTATACATATAGGTATACAAAAGACGCAGAGGTTTTTGTTTACTAAAAGGCGCCGAAGGCGAAATTTTTTAGAAACATGAAGCACAAATAGTTTAAATAAGGTGTAGGAACTTGAAATTACATCATAACATTACGATGTATTTTTGCCTCTTTTTCTCAATGTGGGGGGCTTGAATCTCCAAACCATCTACAGCCCTGAACTTATGTATGGGCCAGCCCAGGTCTCATAAAACCGATAAGTAGCTACTTTACAATAATAAGTATTTTTAATAAGTATTTTTCAATACCTAAATGTATCAATGTTACACATTATTACATCACAATTTTCCACTTTATATTCAATCAATAAATCTTTAGTCTAAAATCAAGAAGTTCAGGCCGCCCGGCAATAAAATAAAACTTATAGATGAAAATGACTAAGACAAAAATAATGAACATAGACTAACCTAAATGCTGCATTTTAATCAGCCAACAAAAAACAACAAATTTGACACTTAAGCCTGCATCATATGATAACCAAAGGTTACATTTCCTATGCCACAAATCCAACACTTTACCCTTCCCATCTCAACAAAAAACAAGAATAACGCAAAAGTAAACACTCAAAACACATCAACACAAACCGGCGAAATCTCACCGAACTCTGGATCAGCTGTTAGAACATAATAAATCAAATGCGCAACGATCACAAAGAGCTCGTGCGGCGTTGCCGCCTTAACCAGGATAAGCAATATTCATTAAGGACATTATTTATAGACCAAGTAGGATCATTAAATTCACAAAATCAGTAAAATTAATTGTTAAATGATAACTGTTCAAATTTTTACTATATATAGATTGTAGATATCAACTAATTGTTCCAAATTGAGGCTTTTTAAAGTTGGTTATACATTTATTTCTCAAGTATAAGATAAATTTAAGAAGAAGTTTGGCAATGGTGCAATCATTGCATTGTTTTGTTTTAAATTTCTATTACTGACTCAGACAAATAATATTTCTAAACATTTTTGGTATTGCATTGAATTATTAGTCTCTGTTTATTATTTGTCTGAGGAAGATGATTGGGAGAACATTTTAGATGCTATGTTTGTGGAGGACAGTCGGAATGAAGGTGGCATGTCATGAGTGACATGACAAACAAAATGTGATTTATTTTTAGTTATTGGACATACCTCCCCCTAAAATTAACCGCCGGTTGCTGTTATACAGGGTGTAACTGAACTGATGGTCAAAAATGAAACCACGTATTCTTGGAGTCAAAATAAGGGCACTTCTTCATATATTTTTTTCTCCTACGTGCCATAGTTTTTTTATACAGAGCGTAGAAGTTTAGAGAAAAATACACATATTTCTTAGTATCTCTAGAAGTATACTAGATATTTTCTTCAAACTTGCCCTGTCACATGAGCGGATGAACTGTCAAACTTAAGCTTAATATAAAGCTTCTGAGGCCTCCAGTTGCGGAGATACAGGGTGTTATTAAAATTAATTAGTTCAGAAAAATATGAATTCCCTGTATAATCGCATTTTTTTATTTGTTTTGAGTGGTAAATCCAATGGTTAACAAAAAGTAGCTCTTAGTATCTTTTCATATTCTCAGCCGTTTCTTAATTATTTTCAAAGAAGGCAATGCTGCAATAAACAAGTCATTTTAAGAATAAATCTAGCAATCTGTGGATGTCAATTAACTTGGCATTATTTGAATCATTTGGCTGTCAACTTTGTACTTTAGTATCAATATTTTGAAAAATAATATTTTCATTTGAAGAATTGACTGACATGCACTTTTGCTATGGACTTGGCAATGGCAATAATAAACATGCGGAAACGCATAGTTGCGTGTATTGAACATTTAATAATTTAATAATTTTCTAATAGCATTATGTTTCTTTTATTATCGTTTTTGCTTTCGTATTTTGTTAAATAAAGTTTAATTGACATCCACAAATTGATAGATTTATTCTTAAAGTGACTATTGTTCATTGCAGCATTGCCGTTCTTTGAAAATAATTAAGAAACGGCTGCGAATATGAAAAAATACTAAGAGATACTTTTTGTTAAGCATTGGATTCACCACTCAAAAAAAATTTAAAAAATGCGATTATACAGAGTATTCATATGTTTCTGAACTAATTTATTTTAGTAACACACTGTATCTCCACAAATGGGGGCCTCAGAAGCCTCATATCAACCTTAAGTTTGACAGCTCATTCGCTCATGTGACACGCCAAGTTTAAAAGAAATATATCTTATACTTCTAGAGATACTAATAAATATGTGTATTTTTCTCTAAACTTCTACGCTCTGTATAAAAAAACTAAGGCCCGTAAGAGAAAAAAATATATGAAGGAGCGCCCTTATTTTGGCTCCAAGAATACGTGGTTTAATTTTTGAACATCAGTTCAGTTACACCCTGTATAGTGCCCTATAGCACCGCCCTAAAACCTGCGCTGCTGTTTATAGTTTCAAAGCTCGCTAAAAATCTAAAAACAACGCAACAACATATTCATCCATTTCCATGCTTCTTCTCCAACTCTCAATAGTCATTTGTATTTCTGTTTCGGTTGAGTGAGGGTATCTCTGAACCCAGCTCGATAGGTAGTCAGTCATATTGTTAGATATTAATTTCCAAAAAATCTTCATATACTACAGACTCTAATAATTTTTCTACATCGAGCAACACATTAATATGTCGGAAATTACTTGAAAGCTTTGTGTTTTTGATTTTTGCACCTGGCGTTATTGTCGAAGATTTAAACTCAGCAGGAATTTGTTCATTTCTTAAACTGTTTCCAAATTTATTATAGTTTAAACAGTGTCTGCCAGAAAGTTGGACACAAATGGGAATTTTCTTTATTTTAAGTTTCTCAAAAAAATATTCTTGTTAAAAGTTGGTGCTTGTGCTTAAACTCAAAATTCACCCATAAGAATTTTAAAATTTCTATTCGTATACAGGGAAGGCTGAAAAATATGAAAATTCCTCAAGAGTAAAGTACCTCTATTTTTAGAACTACAGCAGAATGGCACTAAAAAAAGTTGTTTGTAATCCCAAGACAATGTCAAATATGAATTCGCAGCCACCTACTCAAAAGAAGAAATTTTTTATTCATCACGCTGTATACAAGGTGTTTCAGACCTAAATACAACAATTTTAACCATTTACTCAGAAAGGTGTCTAAATGCGGAAAATCGAAAAAAAAAATTTTTCGGAAATATTTTAGAAATAATTAAATAATCTTAATATTTCCCCTAACGAGCCGCTCAGTTTTATTATCGGGTAGACGCTTACCCAAGGCGCGAGGGAGAGGCAAATTCGTTTCAGGTCTTCCTTACGACGTTGCCAGATCGCGGCGCCAGGCAAGGAAAACACTCAATATTTTTTTTATCTTTTCAAGGTATCTACTGATTTATCTAAATGTGCCTACCTTTTATTATCCCTTTAGGATAATAATCGCTGATAGTAAATGAAAGGTGGTTTAAAAACTATCCTCCTCTGGTAAGTTGAATGGTAACACCTCAGTAAGATACGCACTCACATTCGCACTTGCCATATTATCACAAAACTCCCGGTTTCGAAAAAAAGTTCGGCGGCACGGCAACGTCCGGCCGATATGGTACTGCGGTTTTCCACGGCGTCCACCGACGGAATTTTGACCTCAACTCGCCCTGCGTCCGAGCGGAATTGTAGTACCTTCTCCGCGTATCTTTTCGCGTTGTCGGTTTCTTGGTTTCTAATGGCCGACTGGCCGACTCTCCTGCGCGGTCGCGCTCTGCGCTCCCTCTCGATGTGGCGACTGTCGTTTTGCTCGCGGTGCGACGTTGCCGATACAGTTCGCGGAAGGGCCGCCTCCACCGCCTGATTTCATTAGTCAGTTGCTGGACGGCCATAATGGAAGGAACGTAATGGGTGGAGACAAAGCCAGAAGCCATGATTTTAGGACAATTCCACAACAGATTTCAGACACTAAAAAAATACTTTAAAAAGAGATAAAAACCGCGCTTGGAGATGTGACAGCAATAAATAATGAAAAAGGAGATAATACCTACTCTTGGTCAACTATTGTTTTTCTTTGTCGCACTCATTTACTCCACCGTACCTACAATGGCTTCTGTATTTTCTGGTTGCAAGCCCGCAATTGGCGGTTTTAAGCGTCCATCATTGAAGAGAAGCACAAAAATGCCAGAAACTAGAATTTTTAAATTTTAGTTCTCCTCATTTCATTTAGGTATTCCATATCTAGTGTGTCGATACACGTCGTCGTAGTTTGCGTACGTACCCTTTTTGCCACCATGGGATACAGCAACGCCGAGTACCTCAACATGCTTTTGCTGTACGGCGAATTCTGGCTTTCTTATTGACTTTTATTTTTTTTATTGCGGATTCGTATTACGCTCAATTTTCTCCACATGGGGTTAAAATTATTGTATTTAGGTCTGAAACACCTGTATAATACATAATGTTAGATTATGTATTTTGAAGCACATCTTCGAGCATGACAGTACGATATCAATGATTTTTATTTACGTTCAACTAGCAAAACACTTAATAACTGAAAGTTCTTCAAAATTTGTCGTTTTTTTGTGTCCATTTAATACCCCTACAATTTCAAACATAACATAGCAATTAATCTGTGGAACAGATATTACAAAACGTACATACCAAAATGAACCGAAGAACAATAGTCTGCATAGAAAAGGAAGGGGCACATGTAGAGTAGCCACTAAAATGTTTTTGTTGTGATATTTTTATTGTTGAATTATCATTTATTAAATAACTCTTAAATTGTTGCTGTATTAAAATATTTTTATTTCCTCAAAATACATATCTAACGCGTGATGAATAGAAAATGCGAAAGTGTGTTTTTTTCTTCCTTTGAATAGGTGGCTGTGAATCCATATTTGACATTGTCTTGGGATTCCAAACAACTTTTCTTAGTGCCATTCTGCTGTAGTTCTAAAAATAAGGGTACTTTACTCTCGAGGAATTTTCATATTTTTCAACCTTCAATGTATACGAATAGAAATTTCAAAATTTTTAAGATTGTATTTTGAGTTTAGGCACAAGAACCAACTTTTATCAAGAATAATTTTTTTTTGAGAAACTTCAGAAATAAAGAAAATTCCCATTTGTGTCCAACTTTCTGACAGACACTGTATAAGGGATTCCCACACCAATCTTCAATGTTTTCCAAATGTGTTTATCTTTCTCTTCCTAACAGTATATATCACTATGTGCTTGACTTTACACCAATCGTGTTTCGGGGCAATTTTTGGGACAACTTTTCACAGTTCATACCACAGGTAAAGGTGATATGAATTTTAATTATTTTATTATTTATTATAATTTTAATTATTCCAGTGTGTGATTATCGCTCTAGGAGGGAAATTAATACTTTTCTATGCTCTTGATTAAGTCGTTCACAAGTGGAAATTGTTTCCGAATTTCTTCCGCCACTCTGTTAGTATCTACTCCGTGCGCCAACTGCAATGAACTAAATGGGGATAAAATACCTTTAAACTAAATGCAGCTTTTAACATGTATGGTGCGGTGTCGGCTAACATTAATACAATTTTGTCAACTAGAACTAGAACTGGTAGGGCATTCGGCAACAATATATTTGTTAAACCCTTTTGAACATATCTGCTAATTGTGCAATATCTTCAGACAAAACACCAATTAATAAATTAGCCACTTATCGACCACATAATATACAGGGTGTAACTTAAGTATGTTAAAAGATTTCAGGGAGATGGTCCTCAGCCAATTTTAAGAAAAAAAGTTCATATAAACATGTGTCCAAAAAATCGTCTTTTTCCCATAACTTCTTTATTTGTAGAGCTTTTTTAACCAAATTTGATACACATCATATTTGGCTAAGGCCTTTTTAAATGTGTTATTTTCAACCTCTAGATTGAACCAGTGGCGGAGATATGGGTAAATCGGAAGACAAATTCAAGAAGAAAGTTAATACGGCCCTGTACGAAATTGAAGTAGGTAGCAGTTTTGCATGGAGCATTTGTTTCTGAACAAAAAGTGTTTCTTGACTTATTTTTGTATCTATCGCCGTTTCGTGGCAAATTAGGTTTTTTAAATTTATTTAATCGTACTTGCAAAAAATGTCAGGTATTTAAAAAGCGTAGGGAAAGGATCAGGATCTTGTTCTCAATTAAAAATAAAATTTTGGAGGTTTCGAGGCAACACAAGTAATTTTAACTCGAATTAAGAATAAAAAAGTTTTGAGAAAAGACGTTTTTTTAGAAAATTTTAACACTCCGTATATCGAAAACGAAGAATTTTTTTACACATGTTTATATGAACTTTTGTTGTTAAAATTGGCTGACGATCACGACCCTGAAATATTTTAACGTACCTACTTAAGTTACACCCTGTATATCCGTTACTTCATCTACAACTATAATACATCCTACATATTATGTAGGAAGTATAAAATTAATTCGTATACAAGCCTTGATTTTTCAAATAGTGTCATGGTATCATTGTTCCAAAGTATTGTTTCTCAAAGTACTTTCGTCGTCAGAAGCTTGTTTTTACACCATTTTTAGAAGAACATTTTAAAACTAGGATTACTTAATTTATAGGAGGAATATTCGACTGAATTGACCGAAAGTGACTGCCCAGGACTGCCTTTGTTATTTGAAGTTTTTCGTGCATAATTTCTTTGATGAAGTCGAGTTCTACAGTGTTGATGTTCAAAATACGTTTTGTTACCGGAAATGTGGGAAAGGAAATAAACACAAATAAAAATATTCGATAAAATTCAAGAATAACTTAGTGCTTTGCCACAGGGATTGCAAAAAAATACCATCAACATCGAGGGAAAGCTCAGGGTAACATTTTAGAAGTCATTTCAAACTAATATCAATATCTAACAATATTATCTAAAATGATTACTAAAACTGGACGCCAAAGACGAATAAAATGAAACAAATATACATGGTGTCCAACTTTAAAACTGTACAAATCCGTAAAATCTTCATTTTTGGAGATAATCGCCTAAACTTTTTTGTTTGAAAAACCTTCAAAAACCGCTTCTTTTGACTTTCCTACCATTTTCAAAATGCAAATCCAGGGCCGGCTGCGATTTTTTTATACCCCCGATTTTCACGAAAACCATTTAGCAATTTATTTAAAATCTGACTCCACAGCGTTAATCAGAACACCCCAAAACCCCCATACACCAAATTCTAACAAAAAATATACAGGGAGTTCCGTCCTGGAGGGTGCCAAAGTTGAGCAAAATAGGAATTTTAAAGGCATCTGCCGAGACAAGTGTGACATGGAATACCCGCAAAACAGTTGAATGGTCAATACGACCACTCAAGGTATTGGTGTGCAAAGGTCCAATACAAAATATACAGAGTGTTCTTATCTGTGCCATCTCAAACTACTGAATTTTTGGAACTTTATACGGGTTAAAAATCGAGTATATCAAAACCGCTCCACACACTATGAACTAAATCTAAAAAATACAGAAGCCTGCCAGTCAGTAAGTCCATATCAGTTAATATGGCTGATGTGCCACCACAGGAAACGCACAGAAAATGTATCATCTTAGACAGTGACTTTGTTGAGAAAGGTCCAATAATTTAAATTGTTTTTATTTGTTGGCTGGCATTTTGTAAAGAAATAAATTACTTTTGTGTTTATCAATATTTTTTCAATGATTCCAGAGCAATCTTGATCCGTATAAATTTTATAAAATTTCAGAATTTTGAGATGGCTCCGGGAAAAATACCCTGTATATTTTTATAGTAAATATTTTTACACCTACATTTTGAGTGGTCCTGTTAACCATTCAACTGTTTTGAAGGGATTCCATGACACACTTGACTCGCCAGATGCCTTTAAAATTTATATTTTGCTCAACTTTAGCAGCCTGCAGAATGGAACTCCCTGTATATTTTTTATTCAAATTTGGTATATAAGGGTTTTGGGGTATTCTGATTAACGCTGTGGGGTCAGATTGTAAATAAAAAAATCGCTAGGGTAGACTGGGGCAAGTGTATAAATGGGGTAAGTGTAAAACAGGTGTGCCAAAAGAAGAAAAATATTAATAGGAAACAGATGAGTTACCCATAGCATTAATTTATACGCCCTGAAAGCCTATCAACACGCAAAACATCAATATGTATTTTTTGTTGCCTAGCATTTTCTTGTAAATACTAACCTCTAGCTGTCACTTATTCGATTTTAATGATAACGCATTTCAAAAATCCTTAATTTTAAAGTAAAAAAAGGTAATCTTTTTGGTTTCTTGTATTCATATTATCTAACAAACAATGTTTTAGAGGCTCACTAACAAATTATCCATTTAAATTAGAATTTAGAAGCATTCTAGGTAGTTTTACACTTACCCCTTCAAACATAAGGCAAGGCGCAAGTGTAAACGTACTATAGAACAACATGCTATAGAACCAATTTCTCTACACTGCTAATTCACGAAGTTCTTATTATATAGAGACATTATTTTTGAATATTATAATTTTTTTTTACTTAGTTAATTTTTTTAATTTATTTTTAACATACTTAAATATAAATAATTGCCTTTTAGGACAGAAATGAGTTATTTTATTTTTGAGACGAAATGGATAAGCTCTGTTATACGACAGAAAAGTTTGTAACTTATTTTCTAATAAAGATATTTGTTTGATTCAAAGTGTTATGTGTTTGTGTTGATTATGGCAATGTTTTTACACTTACCCCAGTAAAAATAGAAACACACTCTGTAGTGTTTCCTGACCCATTTTACACTTACCCCTTGTTGGGGTAAGTGTAAAATGTCGGACACCAAAATATTTTTTTTATCATAACTTGAACTCATGTTGTGTTACTTGGCTTTTTATTACTTTATAGTAGGGGTGAGAGTATAGCATCTGCGTCTTTGCGACTTTAGAAATACATCCAAAGTTACGGAACTATGTAGTAATATTTAAGGTGAAATTAACAAGCCCGCTACTCGAGAAAACTACTGTATATATGGTAGGTTTTACTTCCCACTCCTTTTTAAAATTACTACAAAATTCCAATTACTGCAAAAAAATACTTTAAAGTAACTCTCGCTTCTATAGGAACAAAAAAACCTATTCATTAAAACCTACATTTAGTTGCTTCCAATCGTTTGATAGATTCGGTTGTTTCTGTGAAGTGAAAATGTCAGCCGTTAGAAAAAAGAAAAATTATAGACACACATCCACATTTTATAGAAAATTAAATTAGCCTTTCCCTTTCTGAATATTTTAAATTTTTGGGCCCAAACAGAATTTTATTTTGTTACCAATTATGTGGTCCAACAGTAAATTATATGTCATGCTTTTCTTGGGTGTCCACAATTTTAAATACCGACCTTTTGCTGTAGTGTATTATAGCTACGAAACACACAGGCTGAGAATCACTTGAATAAATTATGGGTTAAAGTTTCAAATGGAACTTAATAGTTGCATTCAGAACTTAAATGAGGCTTCTGGAACCTTGAAGTCGTCTTGAAGTAATTGCGAGTTTAGATACAGTTTGAAATATCTAAAACTAACGTCCGTCAAACGTATAGAAATTACCTTCAAGAGAAAAAAGTGTGGTTGCTGTTACTACCAGTTAAGTGGCAAAGCCTTCAAACACGCTTTTTAGGTAAATACTTAATACTTAGAAGTAATTACCGAAAATTACGATATATTTTCTTATAAAATGATAGGCGCCATTAGATCAAATGTTATATTCCTTTGGTACTAACATAATTATTTTTTCAAAATTTCCCAAAAAAATTAAGCAAAACTGAACTCATAACTTATAGAAATATAAAAAAAAGTATTATTCATCATTTTTAGTCAATTTCGCACATTTTTCTCATATGTCTTCCCGATTAAAAAGTGTTAAAACATGCCCGATACAAAACTAATCTAAACATTTCAAGTGGACTATTGTCACATTGTTTACGTGATCCTTATTGGCGAGGCAGCAAAGCTCCATTGTAAATACGCCCTCGAGAAAAACGTTTCCCTCGAACCACAATAGGTTTTATTTTTGATGCTTATACGTGCCCTGGCAAATTGGTTTCTCACGAAAAATGCCGAGGACGTTATGTATATCGTCTATTTTCCCTGCAGATGCTAGACTATAACAGAGAACAAACTTCAATGGTTTATATGTACAGGGTGTCCACGAAATATTTGACCCCCCACTAACTTTTTTCTTTTTTGAGCTAGAAACACGAATAAAAAAGCATTTTGTAGAGAATTTTATTAATTTTTTTGCGGTTTTATTGCATTTTATATAGGGTGTTTAGAAAAAGGGTGGCAAACTAAACTTATGTTTTTTTAAACGAAACACCTTATATATTTTTGCATTTTTTAAATCTGCTCATCAAGGCAATTAAAATGATATTAAACTTTGTGGCATTATCTTTTTCCGTTTTTGAAAAATTCCGTTTTCAACTTTTATACTAAATTTATTTAACTCGAATTTGTGGATCTCGTGATAAAGATAGATGATTGATGTAATAACAAAAAATATTTGTTTCAAACAAGAGAGTAATATAGTGAAACTCCAAAATGTTTAGGAGCTTTTTCAAATTTTACTGATTATATTCTCGAAATAAAAAATTTCAGGAAAATCGTAAAAGCTCCTAAGTATTTTGGAGTTTCACTATGTTACTCTCTTGTTTAAAACCAATATTTTTTGTTATTTCATCGATCATCTATCTTTATCAAGAGATCCACAAATTCGAGTTAAATAAATTTAGTATAAAATTTGAAAACGGAATTTTTCAAAAACGGAAAAAGATAATGCCACAAAGTTTAACATCATTTTAATTGCCTTGATGAGCAGATTTCAAAAATGCAAAAATATATAGGACGTTCCATTTAAAAAACATAAGTTTTGTTTGCCACTCTTTTTCTAAACACCCTATATAAAATGCAATAAAACCGCAAAAAAATTAATAAAATTCTCTACAAAATGCTTTTTTATTCGTGTTTCTAGCTCAAAAAATAAAATGTTTAGTGGGGAGGTCAAATATCTCGTGGATATCCTGTACAGGGTGGCCAACTAAGAATGCGAGGTACTGTATCTGGGAAATTATTCATCGTAGAGGCTTGCGGCAAAAAATTTTATGACTAAAACGGCCAAGAGAAAAACTTGGAAAATATTTTCAAGTTTCTGAAATGGTCGCTAGGGGGCGTAACTGCAATCTTGAATCTTAAAAATGATGTTTCTGTAAATTCCGCTATATTAACCTAACAAAAAATACCTGATCGTTAAAGTCGAGGATAAGTTGAACCTTTTTTGTTTGACAAGTTTTGCCGTATCTCTAAAAATAAAGTGGTGGTGGGTATTCAAAAGTTTCCGTAAAAAACACCCTGTATCTTCGAAACGGCTGAGCCGATTTTAATAAACTTGAGCTAGTTGAAAAGAGCTACTCTTCGGCTACAAATGTTATAATATTTGAAGTTTTGGTAATTTCACATGTCGCCGCTAGAGGGCTTTTTTCGATATTTCGACAGAAATGGTTAATTTTCTCAAAAAAATTAAATGCATTGGTAGGATTTTTTTTTTCATGAAAATGTAGCTAAATAATGCCTAAACAAGCTCGCGAAAACCACATCTCGATATCTTGTTCCTAACCTAAAATTTAGGCCAAAGAAAATTTTATAAGGAAATCCCTTAAATTTTTATTTTCTTAAATTAATTTTTCCGAAATTCTTTTTATTATGTAAGTTGTGGCCCTAAAAAGGACCGATTTAAAAAAGAAAAGTTTTTAGTGTCCCCGTAAATGCTCGAAATGCTGACCATCACGTTCTATGCATTGCTGAAGCCTCTCATGGGTAGACAAAACTGCAGCTTCAATTTTGGCTCTCGGTATGTTACGTATTGCATTACGAATCCGGTTTTTCATATTTTCTCTGGTCGTTGGTTGAGTCTGAAACACGATGTCCTTTAACCGCCCCCATAAATAAAAATCAAGACAAGTTAAGTGTGGTGATCGCGGAGGCCATGGAAACAGACTTCCTCTTCCAATCCACCGCTGATGAAATTGATATGCTCGCGCACAATAATAGCAAAATGTGCTGGGCAACCATCCAACTGCAAGAACAAGTTTTGCCGTGTTTCCAGTGGCACATCTTCCAACAACAACGGTAATTGATTGGCCAAAAAGTCAAGAAAGACATTGCCATTTAGGGATTGCTCGAAAAAATATGGCCCAATAATTCTGCCTCCCAGTACCTATGCCACACCACACATTTAAACTCCAACGTCCTTGGTGCTGAACTTCACGCAACCAATGCGGATTTTCTGCAGACCAATAATGCATATTGTGCAGATTGACTTTCCCGTTACTATTAAAGGTGGCTTCATCGGTCCAAAGAATTTGAAATAAAAATTCTCTATTTTCGCGTATCATGCCTAACAACCAATGGCAGTAGTCCAACCTCCGATCAAAGTCTTCCTCTTTCAAAGCCTGATGCAAAACGACATGATATGGGTGCATTCTAAAAGTAATTTAAAAAAAGTTTAATTTAAATAAGTCCCTCTATTTTGATGGCAATTAGAACTTACCTATGGTCTTTCAAAATATTTTGAACCGTTGTTCGTGATATGCCCAACTCAAGGGATAATGCTCTTGTGCTAACATGAGGATTTCCTTCAATATATCCCAGTACGCGGTTAATATTTTCTTCTGTTCTTCCAATTCTTTGCCGTTGAAACGTAGGCCGAAAACTACCATTGGCTCGTAAGCTCGCCACTAACCGGGGAAAAACTCTCACACCACATGGACGCCGATTTGGATATCGAGCGCGTAAACTCTTTTTGCTACTGCGGCATTCTGAAGACATTCAAAATAAACTGCAAGCATATCAAGCATATTGTTACGTTTAAATTTCGGCTTCGGTAGTGCCACCTTTCCAACTATTTTTGCAGTACATTTTGGAGCCCCCGATTGGTATCATTATCTTCATGTTTAAATGCCGACGTTCCTGGCTGTGGTTTTTAGATGGCGCTCTCACCTCGGTTTCGAATAAATTAGAGTTTTTTGCGACAAAAAAAATATCGAGGCATCATTTCCCAGGCAATTAATTGATTTCTTTGTTCGGGTGTGGTTTGGTTCGGCAATTTCGGGAATTTCCTATTCTTGGCAGTGAGTTTTGAATTACGAGTGTTGTCTTACTCGTCCCGTGATTTTCGGGGACCATCTCCTACCAAGTGCCAGAAGTCCAGGGAAATAAGTTTTGGGGATAGTTTGTTGCCCGGTGCCCCGTGGATTTCTATCCGCTGTTGCGGGATTATTGGCCGATACCATTCTACTATTCAACACTAAGAATCACCACCTTTCGTTTTCCATCCATCAAAGGGAATTAACTTGCTTTGGTAAGTTTGCATAGCTGCTTATTAATACATCGACTATTTTTCTTATAGCGGTTTTTCTTTGTATTTTAGTGCCCGGTTTAAATCGACTATAAGTGGCCAACCTTTTGCATATCTTGCCATCTTTGCCTCGACGTATCCGCTGGGAGAAAAAAAAACCCTCGCTTGAGGTAAGATTCGATTTTTTTTCTTCCTTTGTACCTATTTATTTGATATATATATAGGTATAGCAATAAAAATTCGTATTCTAGGGTTTTTTCTTGGGGTTATCAAATCGTGGTCGCCGACTGTCGTGCGCTCTCTGGTTGCCGCTCACCCATAGGCGTGCGGATGCCTGTTGCCTGCTGTTTGCTATCTGGTTGCTGGTGCTGGGAGGTGTTGGTGCTGCTGATGAGCCTCACGTTTGGGGCACGGCGTCTGTGTTGGGAGGCTGCCACTCTGTTTAAGCTGCACGGACACAGCTAAGTTGCATGTTTTTTTTTTGAATGTTCACTTTTGATTTACTGAACTGGTGCTTTAGACTATTTAAGTATTTGATATATTGTTATGTGCTTACGCCTTTTTTTGAAGCTTTTAAAGCTCATTTAAATTAATTTCAACCAAATATTTTGGATTTATGTACAGATTTTTTGCATGCGTAGGCATATTATTTACAATTTTTTTTATGCTTGGCTTTTACCTTGCTTACAATATAATATGTAAGCTGTACGTGCGCACGTCGGTACCAAATTTGAGAACTTATTGTCGGTCATAGCCTTGCTTCTTATACAAATCTTATTGACTCGTTTTATGCTTACCTATACAATATATCACTGAGTCGAGTTTGTTTTTTTTTTTTTGGAAAAATTTAAATTTTGATAAACCAAGTTGTACCTAACTAATTAATTTTAGTTGCCTTTTTTTATCGTTATTACGCATACCCTGATATTGGGATTTTTCTTAGTTTGTATCCCAACTTGTAGCGTGTGGGAGCGGTAAATAAACTAAGTGGCGCCCGTCTAACATCTTATTGTTATTTATTTATTTGATTATCCCACGCCCGTCTCCACTGGAAGCCGGCGGGTACCGCCTTCCCCACCAACAATATTTTATTTGATTTCATTTTTTTTTGCTTGTTGATTTTTAACATCAGTCAGAGAGTATACGTAACATCACTTTTAACGCCACAATTTCTGGCGCCCAACGTGGGGCCTTCTTGTGCCAAAAGGTCATTGTTTGATTTACGCTGGTTTATCCAAATTTGTAAGCGAGAGTAGCAGAGAAAAGTGTTAGATTGCGACTAGATAGAGATTAGTTCCCCCGTTGTACGTTGTGGGAGAGGTTTTGGGTATTTTTTTTCTTTCGATTTTTTTTACGCTCTATAAGGTAGTACATTATTTGTTAGTGGTAAATTGTTGCTAACGAGTGTTCGTGCTGGTGGTTTGTGTCTGCTGGAGACGTAGGTGATTACGGTTGTAGTGAAGTTTATCTAGTGAAGTTTATCCTGAACTGAGTTACCGACTTGGATTCGCGCCTCCTGCCGTTATGGAGCGAAAGATGGATATCAAACGTCTGTGTAAGGATGAGTTAGTATACGAGCTAACGGTGCGTGGCATTGGTATTGGAAATGTGGACGAGATGAGGTCACGCCTCACAATGGCTCGGCGAATGGAGAGGAGTAACGAGAGCCTCCACTACCCCGACTATCCTTTCACATTCAGGGAAGATGCGACAGCAGTTGAGGCAAAGCTGTTAGAAGTTGAGGCAGCTTTCGAAGGTTTTGCTGGCTCCAGCCTGAGTGGACAGTTTTTAAAGCTACAAACGAAGCTTGCTCACATTCTGGGAAGGATAGATAACATGGAGGGTAAAACCCCAGAAAAGCAGAGAGTACGCTCCGAACTCGTAGGCCTCGCTTTGACCTTCTTGGATCAACTAATGCGAGCTGGTGGAGTGGAAGATAAGGAAGATGCCCCCGGGCCCTCCAAGCCGTTGTCGGAACCTGTTCCACCTGCGTTAAGTGTTCTCGAGGGTGCTGTGGCTCAAAACCAGCCACTATATAATTCATCGTTTGTCGAACAGCCTCCCCCTCCCGCAGATCAAGCTGCAGTGGCGAGCCACTGTTACATCAAACCGATCTTGCCTCATAAATGGAACTTAAAGTTTTCTGGTGATAAGCGTGGTCTATCGGTGGTAGCTTTTTTCGAAAAGGTCGAAGACATGAGGATAGCTCGTAACGTGTCTAAGGAAATTTTGTATGACTCGGGCATCGATCTCTTTGAAGGCAGGGCCTATGAATTTTATCAGGACTGCCGTGCCTATGCGTCATCTTGGGAGGAATTGGTACGTCTATTCAAGGAAGAATATCAGCCGACATGCTATGTCGAAAAGCTCCTTGAAGAAATTAAAAGGCGTACGCAAGGACCAGATGAAACTATCGGGACGTATTTGGCTATTATGGCCAAATATTTCCAACGTCTCCAATGCCCAATCTCAGAGGACGCGAGGCTGTCGATCCTGCTACGTAATATCGCTCCGAACCTCCCTTGGTCACACGGACAGGGCGGAGCATGTCATTAATACCAGTTCACCTCCAATCAAACAGAGGTATTACAGGGTGTCCCCAGTTATTCAGGCGCACATCGATAAAGAGCTGAAAGATATGCTCGACCAAGGAATCGTAGAAGCCAGCCAAAGTCCGTGGGCGTCTCCAATAGTGATGGTTAAAAAGAAGGACGGCTCATATAGATTCTGCGTAGATTACCGCAAACTGAATGCTGTCACCGAAAAGGACTCTTATCCTATCCCGATGGTATCCGATACATTGGACAAACTGAAGGACGCGCGTTATCTGTCCAGCATTGACCTTAAGAGCGCCTACTTTCAGGTTCCCGTCGCTGTGGCCTCGCGCCCCTGCACCGCTTTCACCGTGCCGAACAGAGGGCTGTTTCAGTTCCGGCGAATGCCATTCGGCCTTAGTAACGCCCCCGCCACCTGGCAACGACTGATCGACACAGTTCTCGGTGCTGATATGGAGCCCCATGTGTTTGTCTACTTAGACGACATTGTGATAGTGACCCAGACATTCGAACATCACCTCCAGACTCTCGCTGAGGTACTCCGGCGTTTAAAATCTGCGAACTTGACGGTAAATTGGGATAAAAGTCAGTTTTGTCGAAGCGAGATGAAGTATCTCGGTTACGTGATTGATAGTAGAGGTTTAAGAGTGGACCCAGATAAGGTGAGGGCGATGCTTCTGTTACCTAAGCCTACTAATATTCGAGAGGTACGTCGTCTATTGGGTACTTTCTCTTGGTATAGACGGTTCGTACCGGAGTTTTCTAGCGTGGTGGCTCCCATTACCGACTTGCTCAAGAGAAATAGGAAGTTCTCTTGGACGCCTACGTGTGATCAGGCCTTTAACCGCATCAAGGAGGCTTTGGTGGCTGCTCCGATCCTCTGTTGCCCCAACTACGATCTACCGTTTGTCATTAGCACTGATGCGTCAGCTTACGGAATAGGTGCCGTTCTGTCTCAGCCTCATCCGGAGGGAGATCGTGTGGTATGCTACCTTAGCCGCTCGCTGAGTCGACAAGAGCGAAATTATTCGACAACGGAGAGGGAGTGTTTAGGAGTCTTGTGGGCTATCGAAAAATTGCGACCCTACATCGAGGGAGTTCCGTTCACAGTGGTCACTGATCATTATAGCTTAAAATGGCTGCACAGTCTTAATGATCCAGCTGGTCGATTAGCCAGATGGGCGCTTCGTTTACAGCAGTACACGTTCACTGTGGTTCACAGGAAGGGCAAGGACAAAGTGGTGCCCGATATGCTCAGCCGATCGGTACCTGTGGTGGATTCTGTGGAGATACCCGAACCGGCAAAGAATGTGGCATCTGATAAGTGGTATGAGAAGATGGTGGCCAGGGTTGGCTCTTCACCCTTAAAGTATAGCAGTTGGCGATTGTCCGATAGCCGTCAGCTATATAAGTTCGTCAAAGGAGACTACCCTTACCTGGAGCCGGGAAATGCCTCATGGAAATTGGTCGTTCCAAAGAGCCAGCGGTTGGTGGCCATTAAGGGCGCTCATGATGCCCCCACCTCCGGACATATGGGAGTTTACAAAACCTTTTTTAGATTAGCTGAGCGCTACTTCTGGCCCAAAATGCGAAGCGATGTTGCGGGTTATGTGAAACGTTGCGCCACCTGTGCTGCCTATAAAGCAGAGTCTCAAGGCCAAAAAGATATGATGGTTAGTCATCCCAAGCCAAATCGCCCTTGGGAAACCATTTCTATGGATTTGATGGGTCCCCTCCCGAAGTCTACTAGAGGCAACTCTTTTATTTTGGTCGTAACAGACTATTTAAGTAAGTTTTCGCTGGTGTACGCCCTGAGGAAGTCGTCCGCTGAGACTATCGTGCGTAGAGTCGAGCAGGATATCTTTCTCGTTTTCGGGGTACCACGTACGGTGTTATGCGATAACGGGCCTCAATTTCGTAGTGCTATTTTCAGGAAGCTTCTGGATCGGTATCAATGTTCGATAAAGTTTAACGCGGCTTACCACCCTCGCGCAAATCCCACAGAGCGGGTAAACCGAACCCTTAAAACGATGCTGGGTATGTACGTTAATGATAACCATCGCAAATGGGACGAGAATCTGCATTTACTAGCTTGCGCTCTGAGGACGGCCCGACATGAGACTTTGAGAATGTCCCCGTTTTTTGTCAACTTTGGGAGAACCATGATACTGTCTGGTAAGGACTATGAAAATTTGAAGGAACCAGAAGAGGATGAACACGTAGATTTCGTGAATAAAAGTAGGAACAAAGTATTCCAGGAAATCTATGAAGATGTTAAAAAAAGGCTGGAGATTGCGGGTAAGAAAAGCGCGGAGATGTACAACCTTAGAAAGCGGTACGTCGAATATCTGCCAAAACAGCTGGTATGGCGAAAAAACTATGCGTTATCGGATGCCAGCAGGCATTTTACCAGCAAATTGGCGCCAAGATTCTTAGGCCCTTTTTACGTCAAGAAGCGGATATCCCCCTGGACATATGAACTCGAGGATTCCTTGGGTAATTCGAAGGGCACATGGCACGTGAAGGACCTGAAATCAGGCCCTTCCGACAACGATTAATCCTCGGATTAATCATCTTGACGTAAGGGGGGGGTTTGTTACGTTTAAATTTCGGCTTCGGTAGTGCCACCTTTCCAACTATTTTTGCAGTACATTTTGGAGCCCCCGATTGGTATCATTATCTTCATGTTTAAATGCCGACGTTCCTGGCTGTGGTTTTTAGATGGCGCTCTCACCTCGGTTTCGAATAAATTAGAGTTTTTTGCGACAAAAAAAATATCGAGGCATCATTTCCCAGGCAATTAATTGATTTCTTTGTTCGGGTGTGGTTTGGTTCGGCAATTTCGGGAATTTCATATTCTTGGCAGTGAGTTTTGAATTACGAGTGTTGTCTTACTCGTCCCGTGATTTTCGGGGACCATCTCCTACCAAGTGCCAGAAGTCCAGGGAAATAAGTTTTGGGGATAGTTTGTTGCCCGGTGCCCCGTGGATTTCTATCCGCTGTTGCGGGATTATTGGCCGATACCATTCTACTATTCAACACTAAGAATCACCACCTTTCGTTTTCCATCCATCAAAGGGAATTAACTTGCTTTGGTAAGTTTGCATAGCTCCTTATTAATACATCGACTATTTTTCTTATAGCTGTTTTTCTTTGTATTTTAGTGCCCGGTTTAAATCGACTATAAGTGGCCAACCTTTTGCATATCTTGCCATCTTTGCCTCGACGTATCCGCTGGGAGAAAAAAAAACCCTCGCTTGAGGTAAGATTCGATTTTTTTTCTTCCTTTGTACCTATTTATTTGATATATATAGGTATAGCAATAAAAATTCGTATTCTAGGGTTTTTTCTTGGGGTTATCAAATCGTGGTCGCCGACTGTCGTGCGCTCTCTGGTTGCCGCTCACCCATAGGCGTGCGGATGCCTGTTGCCTGCTGTTTGCTATCTGGTTGCTGGTGCTGGGAGGTGTTGGTGCTGCTGATGAGCCTCACGTTTGGGGCACGGCGTCTGTGTTGGGAGGCTGCCACTCTGTTTAAGCTGCACGGACACAGCTAAGTTGCATGTTTTTTTTTTGAATGTTCACTTTTGATTTACTGAACTGGTGCTTTAGACTATTTAAGTATTTGATATATTGTTATGTGCTTACGCCTTTTTTTGAAGCTTTTAAAGCTCATTTAAATTAATTTCAACCAAATATTTTGGATTTATGTACAGATTTTTTGCATGCGTAGGCATATTATTTACAATTTTTTTATGCTTGGCTTTTACCTTGCTTACAATATAATATGTAAGCTGTACGTGCGCACGTCGGTACCAAATTTGAGAACTTATTGTCGGTCATAGCCTTGCTTCTTATACAAATCTTATTGACTCGTTTTATGCTTACCTATACAATATATCACTGAGTCGAGTTTGTTTGTTTTTTTTTTGGAAAAATTTAAATTTTGATAAACCAAGTTGTACCTAACTAATTAATTTTAGTTGCCTTTTTTTATCGTTATTACGCATACCCTGATATTGGGATTTTTCTTAGTTTGTATCCCAACTTGTAGCGTGTGGGAGCGGTAAATAAACTAAGTGGCGCCCGTCTAACATCTTATTGTTATTTATTTATTTGATTATCCCACGCCCGTCTCCACTGGAAGCCGGCGGGTACCGCCTTCCCCACCAACAATATTTTATTTGATTTCATTTTTTTTTTGCTTGTTGATTTTTAACATCAGTCAGAGAGTATAGGTAACATCACTTTTAACGCCACAATATCAAGCTTCGTCGTTCGTAAAACGCATTTTGTAAGCACAAAAATTGCTCAAAGTAACGCGAAACTATTCACAACTATTGACAATTTGAGGATGATTTATGTTTTGATTAGGTATTTGTTTTGTAATTCCATGGCCTGCTACTATTAATTGTCTTTTTCGTATATACCCATAACCCATAATGCATTTAAACAAAAAATATGCATTTTGTTATTAACATTACTTACCTTTTAGGGATATTTTGTAATATTTCCAAAAAGGGCGATTTTAATCTGACGAACAAAAAAGGAATTCCAGAAAAATTAGTTTAAGAAAATAAAAATTTAAGGGATTTCCGTATATAAAATTTTCTTTGGCCTAAATTTTAGGTTAGGAACAAGATATCGAGATGCGGTTTTCGCGAGCTTGTTTAGGCATTATTTAGCTACATTGTATATTTTTCAATTTTTGGAATTTACTCATTTTTCTGATTCCGACGATATATACATGTTATTACATATTTACTCCAGTAATTTGCGCATTATTTTGTAATTTTGAATGTGGAACAAAATCAAAATTGCCATGGAATATTCAAAACAATAATGTCAGTAATAATCATTAGAAACAGTTGAATTTGACAATTTAAATAAGGTGTTAATTGTTGTGTTTTGGTGTTGTTTAGTTAAAATGGTATATTACAATAATTATTACAGTATATTAGTGAAAAAAGCGACATTGTTGAATGTTACATTTCACATGAGAAAAATGCGATGCGTGCCGTGCGTGAATTTAGAAGATATCCTGAGAGGGTAATAGGTACCCCATAAAACATATTTATAATGTTTGGTGCGGTATTTTTCGAAATTAGAGATATCCGATTTGTTAATTAATTTGACTGAACAAAATATTGTTTGGCAGCAAGACGGTGCTCCATCACATAAAACAAATACTGTTAAACGGTATCTAGATTAGATAACACTTATATAGAGTGGATAGGTTCAAATGGAACTATTTCATGGCCAGCCAGAAATCCTGGTTTGACCCCACTGGATTTTCTTATGTGGGGCACTTTGAAAGATCGAGTATATGCAGAAAGATCAAATAATAATGATGAACTTAAAGAAAAAATATCTGCAGTGATCAGAGAAATTAATGAGGAAGGCATTGTGGCTAATTACAGGAGAAGCATGTTAAGACGCTATGAGCTCTGCGCTCTGCATCGCTCAAGGTGGGGGCATTATAGAACACCTTCTGTAATTTAGATTAATAATTGGGCGTTAATAAAAAATTACGCTCGTAGTAGGTATTGCATAGGAAATGCCAGTCGACTATGTGGGCTTACCTTAACCAACCTTCCAAGTGGTTAGGTAGCCCACAATAAAACTCCCCCAAGTCAAGATGTAACAGCGTAAGCCGAGGACTGCGTGGCTTAGGGGAAGGTTAGTCGCAATTAAACGGATTCCAGGGACTCTGGCGATTTCCCGGTTTTAATAGCCTTCCTGTAGCAAGCGGCGGCCATATTGAATTTAGTGTGATGTCACTAACTTTGTCGTTTTATACTCTTTAAGCCCTTTCATTTGATACCCAAAAAAGAAAATGTAATAGGCCATCTTGGAGCAGCGGCCATACTGAATTTAGTATGATGTCCCTAACTCGTTTCCTACGCTTTAAGCCCTTTCATTTCATACCCATTTTAAGGAAGCTGAAAAGAAAATTTAATGCGCCATCTTGGAGCGTCGGCCATATTGAATTTGGAGCGATGTCACTAACTTTATCGTTTTCTACTCTTCAAGCCCCTTCATTTCATACCCATATGGAGGGGGTTGAAAAGAAAATGTATTCCGCCATCTTGGAGCGGCGGCCATATTGAATTTAGTGTAATGTCAATAACTTTATCGTTTTCTACTCTTCAAGCCCTTTCAGTTGATTCCCATATCAACGGGGTTGAAAATAAAATATAATCCGCCATCCTGTGGCGACGGCCATTTTGAAAGTATTACAATATTGAGTATTGCATAATGTATTGATACCAGAACTAAAGGCGTATGCAAAATTTCAGCTCAATCGGATGTCAATAAGTGGTTCTAATTCAGCTTGCAAGATACATACATACACATATACATACAAACACACATACATACATACATACATACATACATACATACATACATACATACATACATACATACATACATGCATGCATGCATGCATGCATGCATGCATGCATACATACATACATACATACGAACAGGCCAAGTTAAATAAAAGCTTGTAATATAGCAGAAAACGCAGTTTATTTTATGTGCACTGCCTCAACGCAGTGGCAGCGATAGGGGGGTGCTGGGGTGGGCAGGAGCCCACCTCACAAATCCAAGCGCCGGTCGCCGCCCACCCTGGTAATTCGCCGTCGAACTAATAATGTTTTGACAACGCGAGGCCTCATCGGCGGCCATATTGTGGCTAGCCACTGTGACTGACACTTCCCAGTTGCCAGATTGAGCTTATATGTTGCCGTGTCACTAAAGAATTAAAAATATCAAAGTTCTGTGGTCTCAGTACTAATAATTTGGGGCTATATACTCAATAAAAGATGTCGAAATCAAAGAGTGTATTCGCGACTTTTTTTGTGAAAAGCGAAATTGAGAAGAAGTTGATCATGCTAGTAGTAGTAACGATGGCCACATAATTAAAAAACAAAAGGTTATTTCTGATGATGAAGAAGATGTAACAATGACTCAAATTTGTAAGTGTGTAGTAGCTATTAATGCAATGCAATATACAGGGTAGACCCAGATGGACTATATGATAGGTGTAAAAGGCAAAAAAATTTCGCGTTGAAACTTGAGCTTTGGGGGATCAGGTTTGCTTGATTAGAAATTAATTTGCACCGTATTTTTATATTTTAAAAATCAAGCATTCCTTGACAGTGGCAATTTATTAATTTTCAGTTTAGGTAAACTACCTTTTCCTTAAGAGATATATCGAAAATTTTTATTAGAAAAAATTGTTCAGAATGCAAATTCAAGTCACCGTACCAAGTTTTAAATCAATCGGCACACTTTGTTTTGTTTATTTTTTTTTTAATTTATCAATTTTTGCGGTTTTCGCGCAAATCAAATACATTTATCGAAAAATTTTATCAGAAAAAAATTTTTAGAATGCAAATTTAAGACCCTGTACTAAATTTTAAAGCAATCGGCATACTTTGATTTTCTGCAAAAAAAATAAAGTTGAAATTTGACATAGGTAAAAATCAAAGTCTGCCGATTGTTTTAAAATTTGGCACTGGGGCTTAAATTTTCATTCTCGACAACTTTTTCTAATAAATTTTTTCTATATATCTCTTAAGGAAAAGGTAGTTTACCTGAACTGAAAATTAATAAATTGTCCCTGTCAGGGCCTGCTTGATTTTTAAAATATAAAAATATGGTGCAAATTAGTTTCTAATCAAGCAAGGCTGAAGTCTCAACTCGAATTTTTTTTATCTTTTATACCTATCGTATAGTCGATCTGGATCCACCCTGTATTACAAATAATATAATTGTTTGTAAATGTCAAAGGTACACTTTTTTTGCTTTCTTTTGTCAGACGCCGCCACCCAATTATTTTCTTTTGCGGCATCTGCCCACCCATTTGAAAAGCCTAGCGCCGCCACTGCCTCAACGACTACAAAAAACCTGAGAAGTTTCTGTGTATTAGCCAGGTGTTTGGTGTTGCCTTAAGATAGCGCAAAAACACACGTCAACCTAGTCTGCCTTGGAAAGTCGAAATTTTTTTAACTATAAAAAATCTGCATCTACTCCAACTTTAAAACTGTACAAATCCGTAAAATCTTCATTTTTGGAGACAAAAGCCTAAACTTTTTTCTGTTTGAAAGGCCTTCAAAAACCGCCTCTTTTGACCTTCCTGCCATTTTCGAAATGCAAATCCAGGGCCGGCTGCGATTTGTTTATACCCCCGATTTTCACAAAAACCATTTAGCGATTTTTTTATTTAAAATCTGACCCCACAGCGTTAATCAGAACACCCCAAAACCCCTATATACCAAATTTGAATAAAAATTCTATAGGGAGCTAGTTCTATTCTGCAGGGTGTCAAAGTTGAGCAAAATAAGAATTTTAAAGGCATCTGCCAATACAGGTGTGCCATGAAATCCCCTCAAAACAGTTGAATGGTCAATAGGACCACTCAAGGTGTTGGTGTGCAAAGGTCCAATACAAAATATACAGAGTGTTCTTACCTGTGCCATCTCAAATTACTGAATTTTTGGAACTTTATACGGGTCAAAAATCGAGTATATCAAAACCGCTCACACACTATAAACGAACTAAATCTAAAAAATACAGAAGTCTGCCAGTCAGTTAGTCCATATCAGTTAAGGTGACTGGTGTGCCATAACTTTTGTGTATATCAATATTTTTTCAATGATTCCACAGCAGTCATAAAAATTCAGCATTTTGAGATGGCACAGATAAGAACACTCTGTATATTTTCTATTGGACCTTTGCACACCAATACCTTGAGTGGTCCTATTGACCATTCAACTGTTTTTAGGGGTTTCCATGACACACCTGACTTGGCAGATGCCTTTAAAATTCTTATTTTGCTCAACTTTGACACCCTGCAGAATAGAACTCCCTGTATATTTTATTCAAATTTGGTATATGGGGGTTTTGGGGTGTTGTGATTAACGCTGTGGGGTCAGATTTTAAATAAAAAAAATCGCTAAATGGTTTTTGTGAAAATCGGGGGTATAAAAAAATCTCAGCCGGCCCTGGATTTGCATTTTGAAAATCGCAGGAAGGTCAGAAGAAGCGGTCGACCATGATTGAAACTACAAAATATTATAGCCCGTGTGATCGCTACCCCGGACTAGAACATATTATATCGGTTGAACAGTTGAATCTTCAAACAATCTGCGTTTCCGCATATTAGCTCTATACAATATACGTTTTCAAAGCAAAGTCCGTGAGAAAACGTGGAAAATTTTTGAGCATTCTTTCTGACTACTAAAAATAATAAAACGGAGCGCGCACCCTTCAAAACCTCTAACAGTAGGTATTTGGTCATAATCATTCATGCAATTTTTTTACATAAAATCTATAATAGACTGAACATTTTTATATTATAGAGGTTCTAGTAAATATAGGTAACACCAGTCAGAAAAAAACGCTCTATACAAGACCGAAAAATTAAAAACAATCTCCTCAAAATTTGTTAGGTACCTCATAACAGTTTTCTACGTGAACTATAAAGTTAATTTCAAACAAAAGCTACCATAGACAAAGCTACGCATAGACTGTCAGAACTATTGTTGAAATTTCCCCAAGCTACACCAAATATTTCGCATAAATTTTTATATCAAACTAATAACTAAATTGAAATACCTATAATACCTCAAGTTAGTATCAAGTCCTAAGAATTGTAAGACATGCAATTTATATGTTTTAACTCGTTTTAGCTCCAAAATTAAAGTTTGACAGTGTAGCAGGTGGTGCGGACGGTTTCAACAATGCTTCTGACTATCTATAGCTCCTTTAATCAATGATTCAACGGAATATAATGTTTTTCTTCGAATAATATTTTCAAACAGTGATGTAGGGGAGAGTCGGGTAATATCGGACAGTGGGTTAGTATCGGACAACAGCATCTTCTCAATTTCTTTAATAGATGGCGTTCCGAATTTGTCAGAAAATGCTTTATTACAATTGCCCTAGACACATACCTATGTCCAATGTCCAGTATGAGGCCGAGCTTTGAACGGTACACGTCGTGTGCTTTATTTTTAATTTTTTGCCCAAAACAAATTTCCCGGACATAAAATTTACCAGTCTATATTTTATATAAACGGTTTATATAAACGGTAAGTTCTTTTAAAATGTTCATATTATATAACATTTGTTGGTTATTTTGGAATATAAAAATGGTTTTATGGAAATTATCGGAGGGTCGTAAAAAATAAGTTGGCCACTTTTTTCCAACGGTGCTGTTCGGGTAGTATCGGACACACATATTTCGGGTGATATCGGACACACTGAAATTTTAACTGAACATTCTTATTTGCATATTAACTTTAAAAAATGCCCAAGAACACAAAAGGGAAAAGAAAAATTGACCAACTAGAGGATTACATTGGAAAAAATAAAAATGTAAAGGACAAAAAATATAGCAAAGATACAACAGCAACAAGAAGCAACGGAGTGTATCATCTGTGGTGAAAACTTCGTCGCAAATAGGATACAATGCATCTAGTGCCATGATTGGACCCATAAAAATTGTTCTGGGGCAGAAAAACATCAGGTTTATTATAAATGCGACATTTGTAAGGAGAATTAATTCATGTCCGATACTACCCGACGTTTTCAGAAAATTACAAAAAGATGCCCACTTTTGTTTTTACCGAGTGGAGTTTTTGTTTAAATTTTTGTTTAATTTTATTATGTATTCTATTCTGCAAAGAGTATAGTTTATTTTAAGCAAAAATATGGTAATACAATAATTTTTTTGATAAAAATTATTTCAATTTTTCGAAATGTGTCCGATATTACCGGACTCTCCCCTATACATTTATTGATACATAAAACCTTTAGAAGTTGTAGTTTATTGAAATTCGTTACTTTACCGGCTGTCTCATTTTGAAACCGCTGATTATTATCTTGTCAAATTAAACAAATCAAATCAAATTTATTCGTTTCCTCTTTCATATGTACAAATGCATTTTATTTTTATAGGCAGTGGGGCCAGTGGGTACATTTTTAAGCAAATACAATTTGCTTGTGTATGTACTTAGCCAGACTTAATATCACAATATTTTAATTAGTTATTTTATACACTGTAAATAACAGATCCATTTGCATATAGCACCTTAGGTATATGTCAAGGGAGTAAGATTAATCTAGTAGTATATAGTAGTAAGAATATAATAACTGAATTAATAGATTGCAATATACATACGAAGAAATATAGTAGTAAGAATATAATAACCAAATTAATAGATTTGCATAGTAAAACATTTCATTATAATTGTATATTTCAAATTAGTCTAAGCTACTGCTTGTCAGACATTATTTGAAATATAAGTACAATGAAATCAACTTATCAAAAAAATATAAATATCCTACAAGAGATTTGAAAGACAGAATAGGGGATGTGATGACTAAAGCTGCAAATGTGCTGTTGGCTCCTGCCTGGACTTCATTTGTTGCTTCCCAAATCATGCCTATCTTTTGATTTGGTTAATGTTACACCGTACTGATGATTGCCAAATAGCATGAAACACGTGTATCCGGTTACTAGTTTCTTCTTTTTGTTAACTTTGAGTGTTTGCCCATTATCACCTTTTCTTGTAAATAATATTTTATTTAATTATTGACTTCTCTACACACTGTGCTTATGTTCAAATACGATCAAAATTGACAAAGTTTTAAATTTCGTCCCTTTTGGTTTAACCACCTTGTAGAAAAAATCGTACAATAATGATTTACTTCAGCATGCCGATTTTTGAGTTTCTAATGACGATTTTGGGACTTTTTGGTGTCGATTTCAAAAACAATTTTTCCCACCTATCGTGGGAACTATGAAAATACAGAATTAAATACAGAACTACAATAGTTAAATAAATAAATATGCCTCAATTAGGTAACTTAAACTAACGAACAAAACAAAACATTACATAACAAGATAAACATTATCGTTTCAAGTTTTATATCCAGGATTGAAACTTGTCCGTGTCCTTCCCTGAACTACAATAATTTTTTATATACATTTAGAGAGAATTTCACAATTTTAATTTTAACTAAACCTAAAATATAACAATTGTTTGACAGTTAGAAGGTTAAAAAGAAAAAAAAAACATGAACATCCAATATCCACAAATATTCATTGAAGATTAATTTGAAACTTCAGAAGCATTTTTGTATGTTCTATGTATATCCATTTAATATTCACGTGTAAATTATAAAATAAAAAAAACGCTAACTCCGGGTGCAGGGTTCGAACCTACGACCATCGATTTACAAGTTCAACGCTCTGACCAACTAAGCCATCGACGTACTTGGAAATATTAGCTAAAAATAGTGTAAGCTAGAGTCTCGGTGACGTCATGATATTCCAGTTATCGCCACTCGTGAACATTGATAAGATAAATATATCGTGAATGTCTTATATACAACCATTTGTGAACATTCATAAGTAATTTGCTGTATGAATATACTATTTAACATGTTCCAGCAATATTCCAAAATTGCACATTCCTAAGGTGAACGTGCCTGTAATGTATTTAAGTTAAATGTTCAATTTGTAAATATTTATAAGAACCACTAAGTTAGGAATATGTTACACAAGATATTGTGGAAATATACATCATTTGGACATTCATCTAATATATTTGTATCTGCGCTTAACAAATATCTTGGTTGTATTATGCACTTACTGAACATATTTCGTAAAATATTTTAACAATGTTTTATAATATCCGGGAATATTTTTTGCACATTAGGAACTTATTTTGTATATTCAAAAAATATTAGATGCTATAAGGGATGTTTTCAGGTCGGATAGTAGTCGGAACTCTTAGTCCAAGTCCAAATCCAAAAAACGAAAACTTGATTTTGGATTGTAGGTTTATTAAAATCAGTTTTGTTCCTTTTCAAGAATAGTTTTTTTTAATTTTTAGTATATTTTTTAACTACCATGCTTTTTCAAACGTATAAGCAGATTGATTTTTATAAAGACAAATGGTTTTAACAGGTGTTGTGTGTTGTTTCAAGCGACGACAACGTTCGATGCCTGGCAAGGGGGAGTTTTTAAATTCATCACAAATGTGGGAGGGAATCTACCAAGCCAATCACAAGTGCAGAAAGTTTTGAATGTCCCAATCACATTCCATTGGTGGATGCCATTATCATGTCATGAATTTAAAAACTCGCCAGAACCATATTGACCGTGTTTTTCCACCTTCGTCGACTGTTGATTCGATTCGGCTAAGCGATAGAGCGTATGCCTACATGTCTTTATAGAAAAACACCGCTGATGGCCAATGGCGCTGGGCAAAATATGATTATTGCTCCTTAATAGCTTTATCATGTGTAATTTACTAATTGCCCTACACTCATCGCGTTATTACGGTTTTCGAGGATTTTCCGCAGTACTTTAGCAAATTATAAATGGCAATACAACCGAAATAATAGTAATTGTCGCCCATCCCGCTCACAAGCATATATAATCCTTCAGAAAATTGTACTCTTTTCACATGCGAATGTGACATAGAGTTAACAAAGTACCTCACACTACTACGTTCGTAGTTCTTTTAGTGCTTTTAATCTTCAAAAATGGCAATTATAATAAACCTACTCTAAAACAGTAATACACTAAGTGCTACACATCAAGGTTACACATGAAATTTGTTCTCTTTGTTATGTTTCATTGTGAAACCTAACCTAACCTTTATATGTTGTGTTTGTGTGTGTGTCCAGGTCGCTCACGCTCTTTCCTGAAATTTTTTATTCAACGGTATATGAGTAGGTATTGTGTAGGTATATGAACAGTTTTATTCTAAATACCAATAACCTCCTACTAAATACGGAAACAAAATCTTTTTAGCTTCGTGGTAATTTTCAATGCCTGGCAACTTGCATGTGGCAAGTAATAATATTTTGGTTTACAACTTAAATAAATGTTCTCACGGATGAATAACTGGAACACTCGGCGAGGGAACAACAAAAAAACGAAAATAGCAGCATTATAAAGAGGGAAACTAATTAATCCTAAAAATGTAATTAAGCCGCGACCACAAAAAAGGGGTAAGCCGTAAGCTGAGGTCGTCTTATTAACTTTTGTCACGGGAATCCACAGCGACAGTAAAATAAGCACAAAGAAAATAATTCTAACTATTGGGCGGGTCCCAATAGGCTAGTACGATAAAATTTTAAAAATTAATTTGATTTTTGCAATGGTGAACTACAGTCATCTAGTTCCCTAAAAGCTCCTTGTCCAAGATAGATATCCACAATCTTAGAAATTTGAGAATACCTTAAGATATTTAAGGTAGTAGTAATCTTCTTTACCGACATCATAATATATCCATGGGTCTGTCTCAAAACCGCGCGTGCGGCAACTTCAGGGTATAGTATTTCTAAAGTCACTTGAAACAGCATAAAAAACTTTAATTGGCGTCACAAAAAGAATGTAGGACATAAGCAGTTTTCAAAAATATACATATTCTACAAGTAACATGATATTTCACTTATAAGGTTTTTTTAAGGTTGTCGTCAAACACAACGTAAAGGTTAATGCACCATATAATATTGTCAAAAGGTCTCTAAAAAGCTATATCGATTATAACTATTTACGCAAGTATATCCTAAAATCTTAGAAATTATCGCACGCCTATATCCATCGCAATTCGCTGGACAAGTCGCCAACCGTCGAACAGTGTAGCCCATGCAAGTATTGGTGATATGATATTAGGCGAGCATGCAATCACTTGTTTTTACTACAATATCTATCTTCTCTGTCTCCTTCATCTCTTTTTACTGGTACTACCAGGTGCGGTTCAATATGGTTAAACAAGTGTTTTGTCTCGTATTTTATTGCCGAGACGCCTGTTCTCGAGCTACCCTGGTAAATAATATAAATGAGCTCACTTGGAACACAGTGATATACGGGGCGCGATGTATTTCATAGCATTTGCCACGCTCTGCTACTGGTAAAAATACCAGACTCATCAGCAGAAATCACCCGTATAAAATTCAAAGGTTTTTTTATGCGGTCAACGTCGACCTAATCAAGGAGGCTGCCAATAAGGAAGCGGGCGTAGCGATTTGATTGGTCGGCGTTTCGGAGATTCATCGAGCAGGTGTCGACGCGGGCTGGTCAAGCTAGTATAACCAGTGCCGTGCACGGAAATAAGGATTGCGCTTTATTTTAAGGATTTTGCTTTTGTGTATAGATTTTTGTGTGGTGTTGTTTTGTGTGAAACAAAATTATTGGTTTGCTTTGGTTTGAATTATTTCAAAGTTTATTTTATTCTTTTTTAGAGCATTTAAATAAAATTTTTATAATATTTTTATGTGCCGCGCGCCGCCTAAGACTCGGTTTTGTTTTACAAAGAAAACGCCGCCCAAGCGTGTTTATGCTGTTCCCAAGTGACTTTAGAAATACTATACCTAATTGGTTAGTGATTTGTGGGCTAACAGTATGGCAGCATGACAGCTTAAAGTATGATTACCTGCTATCTGCTGGATGAGACTGAATTCTAAGAATAAAACTGCTTGCTTCAAGTGTCCCTTTTGTTACATACCAAGGCCTGGAGGGTAAGTACCTAGGTACCCATTAATACCTTCTATAAATAAATAATGTAAGCACTTAAATACCACAGTATTTCCGTATAATATTTTCCTTTTAGTGCTTGTGAAAGTGGCCTTTTGAAGTTTAATAATAGGAAGTGGCTATTTATACGTCCGACGGATACAAACGTCAGTATACGTCTTGAGCTCTCATTGGTGGATTGAGTCACGTGTCACATAACCTTATTTCTACCGTCCGATGCATGATGAATATGAATCGGCTTGTGTACTAATAAGTCGATTGGATGATGTCCGAGATTATTCAGATCTATCTTGTCTCATTTTATATTGCGTATGCCCTACTTTTTCCGCGATGGGCGCTGCGGAATGAAAACTGAGGAGGTAATTATTTACAATGATGTAACCCACCCCCGATCTTCTTGAAATTTTGGCTACCCCCCCCCCCCCCCGACATTCGGGGGAGGGTTACAACGCCAAATGTCGCATCGGGCGAAAATAGGGGGTACCTATACCTAGCCAAAATTTCAAGAAAATCGGGGGTGGGCTACACCATTGGAAATGATTACCACTTCTTTTTTCATAGGGCAGCGCGCATCGCTGCCGACTGCCACAATATGGTGCGAATGCCCCCTTCTTTTTTCATACGGCAGCGTCTATCCCCCAAAAAGGAGCAGTGCATACGCTCCTTATTGCAAAGATGCTTGAGAAAAATGCACTTCCGACGTTAAATAAGTTTACTTCGGCTTCGGACTTTGGACGTGTACGGAGTTAAATGCACGTCCAAAGAAGTCACGTGACTCAGCCCGCCAATGAGAGAGCAAGACGTATACTGACGTTTGTATCCGTCGGACGTATAAATAGCCACTTCCTTAATAATAAGGTGCAGAAAATATGGAGTAGAGTTTTGAAAAAGCTTATTTCAACAATCCTCCCATTATGGTGACTCTTGCACTGATATTATATAAACAATTTATATCTATTTTCACCAGAAAATAGAACAGTGAAAGTACAAGGGTGGGTAAATTGATATATTTTTAATATTAGATTAGCTAGTACCTAAATATTCGTGCTTACAAGTTATGTAAATATAGACAGTTGCCATGATACTAAGTATCATGGATATTTGATCTAAGTGTCTATTTATGTATTTTCCGCGTCATTATGTTCTTCCTCGAGAAATTCTTGGTTTTTAAAATGCTTCTTTTCCTCTTTTGAAATTTGGGATGCTGGTTCTGGTAAAAAAATATGGGGCAGAACTTCGCAGGTTAATCGAAGGCGAATACGTGGATCTTGTAAGAATTTTTCCCAATTCATTTTGTTTTCTTCAAACTGGGTAGGAAAAAATATATTGCAATACAATTATAGCTTGGTATTTAAATAAACTTACATTAAAAGGTAGTTATTTCGCATTCTCTATTCATTATTGGCTTGATGATACAGCAAACGGCACAAAATACAGAACACGAATCACTAACATCTTCAGCAGAGGAATCTTGAAAGTATCTGGTATCTAAGTCAACCAGATTTTATACCTATAATAGACTTTTTTTATATTTCCGACCTACCTACATTATAAATATTACATACACTCTATTCAAACTAAATGCAAGTGGCGCGTAAACATTTACACGATTTAAGCACGTGAACAATTCTGAGGGCTAATACGAGGCAGGGCCGCATTAAGGACGATCTCTATGAATTTTATAATATAAAATATTAAAATAATATGCCCTAGTATTAACAACTTTAAAAACAAACTTTTATGGCACACCTAGTCATTCACTTACCTGCAAATTTCTACTATTAATACAAATCGTAGCTCCAACAATTAATAAACAGCGAGAGAATTATATCGGGAAAAAATAAAGTTCTACTTGCAACTCAATACACCTCTGTAAGAAACATCGACTCTCTGCACTCGCCCGCCGTGTCAGATTTTATTGCCGGGTAGACCATAGCAAGCCGATCACGTGCGTATCACGCTCTAGCCATGCAACCGTTGGGTGAGGATTATTCTTCAGTCAACGATGCAACCACTTGTGTTTATGTTTCACTTGCGTTTAGTTTGAATAGAGTTTAGGTTTATTATTTTGGTAAGCAGATAAATAAGGTTATTTTTGGTTTTACTTTTACTATATATAGATAATAATAAAAACTCGGTATAACGTTAAAACTGAAATCCCAAAATTAAAATTATTTCAGTTTGAAATGTTTGAAGTTTGAAGTATTCTAAGGATAAGTAGTTAGGTTAGATTTGTAAAAAATCGACAATTCACAAATAATAACAAGGAAGATTGTGTGAACTTAGCAAAAGGAGCAATACCTTAAAATTTTGTATTATTTTTTATTTAAAAACTAAGAGGAACTGGCAAAAATGAAATATGCCAGGGGAGTCTACTAAACTACTAGAGAAGCACGTTAGGTTATGCTGTGTCTCTGATGTTCTGAAAAATGTCATGGGTAAGGTAAATGTACGGATTTCTGACACAGCACCTAATACTGACACGTGATGACTGATTTGATTTTGTGGCTTAAAATAAGAAATCTAACAAATTTTTAACATTCCGGCTAGCATTTACTAAAACAATGTCACTTGTCTGTCAAAAATTACCAGTTATTTTTCCCTCGTTTTTTTTTGTTCTGATTCTTGTAAGAATTCTAGTTGAAGGTTTAAGTTTTAGGTAAGTTTTTTTGTTTCAAATGTTAAATTTCGGCGTGGGGGGTTTTATTCGGTTTTAATTTTTTGGTTAATTTTTTTTTATTTCTTATTTTAGTGAATTATTAATAATTATTGAAATCGGTCTAATAGTAAATTCCATTCCCTATTTGTCCACCCTTAGGATTGAAATTTGTCTCTTCAAATTTAATTTCTCTTCAAATTTAAATGTGACCACCCCTAAGGTAACCCCTTTCTAATAAAATAATCATCCAAATCGGTGCAATATGAAATTTCATTCCCTATTTTTCCACCCTTACAGGTGGAATTTTTTCTTCAAATTTAAATGGGACCATTCTGTAGGTGATATACCCTTTCAAATAAAAAAAGAATTATTGTCCAAATCGGTTTATAAATGACCGAGTTCTGAGGTAACAACATAAAAAACATACAACCGAATTGATAACATCCTCCTTTTTTGAAGTCGGTTAAAAAATGAACAAGATTCTAGTTAATTTAGTGATCAAACTAAAAAGATGCTTCTTGAGCTAGTCAGCATCC
Organism: Pseudeuparius sepicola; assembly: GCA_963920635.1. Classification (NCBI taxonomy): domain Eukaryota; kingdom Metazoa; phylum Arthropoda; class Insecta; order Coleoptera; family Anthribidae; genus Pseudeuparius; species Pseudeuparius sepicola. Next base: position 52,552,643 of record OY987300.1, on the reverse strand, counting down.
AAGCCGACTAATAAATTCTCGTCGGACGTTCCTGACAGCTATTTGTTGTGAAATACTTAGGGCGTTGAATGACGTATTAATACGACTTCTCACGGCTATAGCTTCATATTCTGAAAAGTAGATGGCGCCTATGGCCAACAATGTGTTTTGCATTATATTTTGTTTCCGGGAAGCGCATGGTGAGCCAGAGAACTGTCAAACATGACACGTGAGCAGTCTTTATTAATACATCAGTCAACGCTTATGGTTTTTAATACACTAATAATGCAGTAAACGCAGTAACGCACTCCTAGCGCCTAGTAGTATACGCGGCGAATGTTTACGAAATGATAGATAGCTCAGCTCGCAACTTTGCCAAGTGTACCCCACAATCCGAGCGGCTAGATAAAAAACACAGTTTTTGCACTATTAATTATTAGGGCAAGGAGAATATTCAAATATGATGACAAAGGACTAATACACCACTTTTTTTTATTTGCTCATCGGATAGTATTGGGTGAGATATACTTGCTGTATTTTTTTTAATTTTTTTTTTCGCCCCCGTTTTGCCGCAATTAATTTTTAAAGTTCAATATACGTAACTACCTGTTGGATTTTATTTTTCCCTAAATTTACCGCCATGGCACCAGGTTTGGCAACGCCGCAACTCAATGCCAAGCTGTCAGCCTGCGAGAACATAAACATAACCTATTTTGTGGCGTCACAAATCGGAATATCGGATCCCAGAAAATGACGAATCAGAAGTGGCACTTGCTTTCGGCGCCTTTGATGTCGCGGTTCCAATTTCCCCTCTCGCGCATAGGAAATGAACTCTCCGCCGTTGACATCTGCGCATTGGCCACGCCCACCGTATTTTGGACAGAGTAGAACTTGCCCATTGCGTTGGCACGATCAGGTCCGGGCTATAGAAAATTTTGTGTTTTATATAGCAAAATTAATTTTTAGAATAGTAAAGTTTTTTTCTGGGATTAGATCTAGTTAAATTTGAATCTCCAGAAGTGATTTTAAATAGGTATTTTACTGACGAAAAAAATATAAATATTAATATTTTACTAAAGAGAAAAATAAATTTTTTTATTGTACATGGAAATTTCACAATATTTCCTCTTTATTATTTTATACTTACCTATATTAATTAGAAACAACTATGATTTACGTTCAAGTGAACTATTCTACTTGGGTGGTTGAAATATTACAATATTTCAATCGACTTGCGTCCAAACTCATAGCTTGGCAATTAATTTGTTTTTTTATATAGATCCATAACAATTATTATTTGCAAAATTGGTTGACCTTCGTATCACTGGTAGTAAAAAACGTTATTTATCAAAAATGTTTATTACTAAAATCTATAAAAAAATTCAAAAACAATAGCACATATCAAATATAATACCTATAAATACAAAAGATATTATAAACTACTTACGTACATATTATGCACATGCACACTATACATTATCAACTTAGCCTAATTTTTAAAAATAATGACCCCTGGCAGCACTTATAAATGTAAATTTCGAAGTTTATAATTTTTATTAGTTTTATTAGAAACAATATCACGATTTAAAAATTTTAAAGAAGAATAGATTCTAAATCTTACATAAAGGGATAATAAATAGGCATGATTAAAACTAGGGCATGGATGTTGATATGAAATGTTTTGCAGCTTATTTTTTAATTTCACACCAACATTTTCTTCTAAAGCAAACTTTGGAAAGAGGGTACAAAAATTAACTTCGAGAGTTTTAATATAATTTAGGAAATTATCAGGAGGTGAAAATAAATGTCCAAAGGTTTCGTTACCACTTGATTTGTATGCTTTAAAATAAGTAAACAAATCAGTATCCCCTAATGTATCACGTTTACAATATTTAATACAAACTTCACATGAATGTTGTTCCAAGCACTTTCTTAATAAATATCCACAAACATATGATATACTATTTGATTCATATAGTTCGAAATCAATATAATCTGGTGCCACCGAACTTAAATCAGAAAAAATAGATCTTGCATTTCCCACAACAACTTTGTTGTAAATTTGTGTATGTTCGGTGGTTACGTATGACAATAATGAATCAAAATCCTCAATACAATTAGCCCCATCCGCGTGTTGGAAATAATTTAAACAAAATGATTTTTTGAAAGCCCTTTCGCATTGGATGGGGGTTGGATTCAAGCAATTTCCCCCTTGCTGCCTAATAGTGCCGAAAAAATTTTCGAGACAATCTTGATTTAAGCGTCGAGTGTATAAGGAACTAAACTCTAAACAATGAAATTTTTCCCAAAGACCTAAAAATGAATTTATTGTGATTTGCCACCCTTTCAAAAATTTAACTTTATTGGTAACCTCTATATTTTGTTTTAAAATTTTAATATTCTCAAAATATGTAAACATTTCCTTTAAAAAATCGACTTGGTAATCTGCTCCTTTGAAAGGTCTATTGTACTTGTATTACTGCCTGATATTTTTGAGGAATTTAAGATATCAAATAACTTACCAATTTTTTCTACAAATGACACTGTAGCGTTTGCCGAAGGGGGGAATTGTCCGAATTCAATAAAGGAATTAAGTGCCGCAGCTACCATTGCGCTGAAAACTTGGACGGCTAAACTAACCTTCAGTTTTTTAAAAGGATTCGAATTAATGTGTTCATCTGTAAATTTTGGACACAGCCGAAGAGCCAAAGGCTTATGTTTTTGTTTATTATAAATTTGGTCAATACCTATACGTTTTATTTGTACATCCTTCAGAGGTTTCGAATGTGTAATTGAAAAAATTATTTCGTGTTGATTTTAAGAGATGCGGCACATCAAAAATATAAAATATTTTTTCGCTATCGACATAAAAATGTAAAGAGTTTGGAGAGATACCAACTGATTTTGAAAATTGTACAAAATTTGATCCTTGATCAGACACTAACGCACTTACCAGTAATCCTACAGATTTAAGTTTCCTTATTGCTTCAAAAATAATAAATTTTAATTCCTCCCCTGAACAAGTATCAATAAAGAAATAAGCAACTGGTTGCTTCCATTTAGCAAATATTGCTCTAGCCATAATAGCTAAAACATATTTAGCAGGAGCATATCTTTTTTCCTTCAATGTATTATGAAAGCCAACAATGGTATCAGAAGATCTATTGTAAAATAAAAACATTTTTAATGACATTTCGTCAATACAAAGAATGCACTGTTTTGAAGAACCCTCTAAATTTGTAGCTTTTGATTTAATAACCTCAAAAATGAAACTGTTAAGACCTGCAGTTATATGCCATTTGCTAGTTATTCTTTGAAGAGTGCTTTTAGATGGCAAATAAAGTGGTTTCATTAAAAATCTATAAGCATTTGGGCTTAGAAAATAAATTGTTAAGGAAAATTGTTTCATATCTGAAGAGTAACCATATCCCTGTGGATCTTTTTTGGGATTTTCTAAATAATGCCTTACAAATAGTAGCATTGAAGCAGACAGTTTTTTCTCACAAATGGCAAGAAATTGTTCGTCATTTATTTCAGTGTCGGCACTGTCGACAGCTTGCTCCAACTTCGGATGCAACTTTCTTTGGAGTTTTTTTATTTGTAACTTTAATGAATGCTTTCTCGGACTATGTGCACTCAAACTAAGAGAAGTTTGTTGACTAGCATCTAAAAATAGAATTATTCAATAACAAAATAAGTAATACAAAAAATTACAATATATGTACACACACCCAAACTTATAATATGGAATCACTTAATATTTATTACAATTTATATTGTCGGGTTTTTCACATTTAACTGTTTTTGTTAGTAAACACTTTTGACTTTCCACGACATATAATTTTTTTGACAAAAAAAATTATCGCAAATAATGCGTGATGTCATATAAGTTTGGGTGTGTATACTATAATAAGAGTTTGTGAATATATATCATTACCTTTTGATGCAACTGAAAATTCGGTAATGCTGTGGAGATCGCCTATAGGTGACTGTGACAGATGGGGTGTACTTGGTTGATCCAAAGGTTGAGCGATCGAGACTGGTTGATCAAGTTCTCGTTGAGGTTCTAACAAAGTCAAATTGCTGCATACAGACACAGAAGGACTCTGTGAAGAAGCCTCATCGATATAACCTAGTAAAAAAAATTAAATGCAGCAAAATTACAAGTATCAGCAAAAAATACATATTATTATCTAATAATGAAGGGGTAATTATGGGGTCAAAATGTCAAGAAAATCGGGCGGTGCATACACTAATTTCCATAATTACCAATGAAGGTACTTACATGATGAGAACACAGTTGGTATTGCTGTTTTCTTTAGCCCAGACTGGTTTGCAAACATACTATTTTCAAAGTGCATTGAACAAACTTTATAATTAATAAAAAGCTGTGTGGGTGTTTTTTCTAACAAATCCTGCCTTCCACACTTTCTCGTCCATGCATAACACCTTGAAAAAAAATTAAAAACCATAGTTAGGTAGGTATTATCAGTAGGAAACCATTTGTGGGTTTTCTGGGGTAGGTAATACTCCAGTAAAAGGGGTAGTACCTACGTAGGACATAAAATTTATAATACCTAAGGATATAATAATGTGGTAACAAGGTAGGGACAAACTACACATAGGTACCTACCTGTTTTCATCAGCAGGTATTTTGAACATTCCTCGTGTTGTTAGAACATCCACGAACACAGCAATATTGCGGGGCCATTTCGTCACAAAACCTATGCACCAAGTGGGTTTTCTGGGGCACAATGCACTAGTGTAAATACAGCAACGAAGTATTCGAAGTAACAACACAAGCAGTCAAGTTGAGCTGAATACATATTGTACACCTTATCTGGTCCCTGTTTTGGATACTTTTATCACAGTCATGATAATAATACTGGGCTTTTTTACTTAGAAATTGGTAATCGTTTTTCGTTTTATTGTTTACGTTTTATAAGGAGTTTAACCTCAATTGAACATACTGACGCTGTCTGGCGTCTGGCGTTAGGTGGCGCGTCAGCCGTAGGCCACGAACGACGTTGCCGGACTTCGTCAGCTTTTATGCCTGACAATTTCCTTAAATTCATTTAGCTATTTTTATCGCCTTCAATTTAATATCAACCAAAATACTATCAAGGACTAACATTTTTATAAGTAAATTATCATCGATTTCACTTTATACTAAATTAATTTGCATTATATTTTTGTGGGTTGCCTTGGTTACCGGCTCCCGACTGGACGATCTGGCAGTACCGCAAGAACGGAATCTGTGGCGCCGCGCCGCGCTGTTGTCAAGCATTCCGCTTTCATAATCAAGTCCCAGAAAACAGGGGTCAGGTTGTGGGTTTTCTGGGCTCAGATAAATAGAATAAATGGTTCGTAAAACATTATAATTTTATTACCGGCACACATTAGATAATATTAATTGCTTTCATATTAATTTTATTGGTATACCTACCCAAAATTAATAAATGATAGTGAAAAATATGTTGACATGTTTTAACCTTTCTAAGGATCTGGCGGCCTAGCAATACTCTCCGTCCCCACCACCTCATAAAAATACCCCTCTGCCCTCTTAAATTAGCCAAGTGCCACTTCTGATTCGTCCTTTTCTGGGATCGGATCTCGGAAAATGCTGGGAACACTAGGTATTGGTATTGATGATTCGGACGTTATGCTGGTTGGTTTACAAAACTTTTTTTTATTGGAAACAAGTCGATTTTATCTATAAAACGACACAATTCGTAAGTACCTAACTGAACTTGCACAAATTAGATATCTAGACTTGCTGATATATTAAAAACAATAAAGAACCAACCAGGTGTAACATTTTAGCTGACGATTTTAGATTAGTGGCTCTGCCAAACGATTTTTTACTTGTTATCAAGTATATTCCACCGACTGCTAGTTGTTTGAAGAAACTGATGATATTTTAGCCTCAATACCTAGTGTCACAGAATAAATAGCTTCACAACAGAAGCGTCCATAAGGACATGTGTCAAAAGGATACTCGCTTTGACGCGAAATATCTTCTTAGCACTTACCTGGTCCGAATATAAAAAAATTATTACTTTAATTTCATGAGCCCTTACAGAATTAAGTTAGTAGTTAGACCTGCATCGGTTCAAAAATGTAACGCTAGAATATTGGAGAAGGTGCCAGTTCTTGGTGATGTTAGAAATATAACATGTAAAACGCAATAAAGCCAAGTTTTCAGTCGAAAAACTTTATTGTCATAGCTTGAACTATTTTAGACCCATTTAGGTAAATTATATTGTGATTGCCGAAGCATCCTCATAAAAAATGACATAATTCTTTAGAATTTTTTCACTGTACATATTATATATATTTTCTGGAAAATAAATTTTCATAAGTAAAGGGCGGAATATAGGTATGCATTTAATTTCAATCGAAATATGCGCATATATATGCATCATTTTTATTTAAAATATGCAATAATATGCATTTATTTGGCTAAATATTCAATAATATGCATTTATTTTACATGTAAAAATACCTTAAAAAAACACCAAAACTGATTTTAGAGAAAAGGTTTATTTTAAGAAAAATTAAAGGGAAACAAATACATAAAACACCTCGTAAAATACCTACCTATATTAAAGCAGAATTATAAAAACATTTTAATTTGAAATTGTATAATAGGAAATTATGATTTAATACTTTCAAAGTTTTCCAATAAAAATATTTGCCTTCTGTCGGTAAAAATATGTTTATGTACCTATAGAAAAGCTTCTCTCAACATCTACCGATTTAATAGGACAATATTTTAATTTGGGTAGTAAAGTATAAGGCAACTTCGTTGGATGATTTACCATCAAAAATACCTACTCTTTACTGCCATTAAAGATTTGAACCCTTCATTATTTTCTAAAATAGCATCTAATTTGGGCTCTCATAATCTTGATTATATCTTGTATCTCGTAAATAAATATAGGAAAAACATGCAAATATGCACAAAAATATAGTTTTTCCATAAATATGCAATGTTTTGCGAAATTTAATAAAATATGCAAAAAATGCATATATATGCAATTTGCATATATTCCGCCCTTTATTCATAAGCATATTTTGTGATTGTGGTTAATAGAAGTTAAAAATAAAAAAATTTAATGCAGCAGCCGGCCAAAAATTAAGATTTCTTTAATTTGCAAGAAAAAAAAAACATTATTTTGCATTCTATGGCAAAACCTCAAATAAGTTATCTATTAAATTTAGTGAAAATATTCCAAAATCAAATAATACAGTTTTCATGTCGCATGCACAGAGTGTAACAAACTGGATTTTTTTGGGGGGTTTCTTCTAGTCTGCGAAGAGATAGACAAAGAGTAGGTAGGTGTACTGTGCTCGATTTTTGAGGGCAGTGGAAAGCAGTTGAATCTCAAAATATCGATTCGTTTTGGAGATACAGGGCATTTTTCGTTTTTTAACATGTCAGACAGTCCCTCCTTGTAATCTTCCTTCATACTACTCCAATGTATAATAATTATTGAGGTATGTCGGTAGGTATGTCTTTGTCAACTAAATCCTGTAAGGTAGACTTTCATATTTTTTTATTGCACTTGTGTTGACTTTTTCCAATATAACAATCTACTGATGTTGTCCATGATTCTTCGCTATTTCCAGGAAGTCAGCAAAGAAAAGCAATACCTTGCTTACATTCATCTAAAATAAGTTTTCCATTAATATGTACCTACCTGCAAAAATTTTACAAGCGTACTTAGTTATATTATTAGTTGACAAAGTTAATGTCACTAGTGCAGAAAAGTACAACTTTCCGCATCAAAATGGATGCGACAAAGTGTACTACTACGGACTTAATTACTTAAATACTTCATTAGATCATACAAGAAAAAAATACCCGCAAAAAGTAGTCATTGACGGTCAAGCACTTGAAATCGAATGAAACTCTGCTGTCGAACTTGCATTGTCTTTAGATTATTTAAATTAGTTCTGAATCATGGTTTTCACATGTAGATATCAACGATCGTTTTTACAAACGCATGATTTCTTGTTTTGATAATCGATTTCAACATTGGGGTGTGCGACACCCCCACGCCCCCTCCCCCATATCTTAACTATAGGTATATACACAATAAGTATTTCTTTACTGTACTAGCAACTAAACTAGACGCACAAAAAGCTGTATCTACGTATGTGCCACGATGTATGATCCTGGTACATCGTGGTATGTGCATAATTTAGGACTAATCTGCTTATGTTGGGTAATTACAACATAATATACCTACTTCCACAACTATTCAGTTGAATTTCTTCATTTTTAACCACAGTATCATTAACATTTTTCTTATTAATTTTGTGCTCGGGGGTAATTTTTGCCTTAACCGGGCATTATGCATTCATTGCTATGTTCTTTCCTCTGCGTGTCTCCAATAACATTGTTACCATAATATTTATTCTCTAGTCTACCTAAAACCAGAATTTAAGCTATATCATCATCATTAAGCAATATTAAAACAATATACAAATCAAATAACAAACATACCTCTTCATTTCTCCAGGTTTTGCTCCCCGTTTTTATTGATAAAATTGACACACCATATCAAAATCTATGCAAGGCAAGTTATCAGGACAAGCTTTAACAAATCTTGTCTTCATTATAAACCGAAAAAATAAAGTATTCACAGCAAGATTCTTTTAAAACTGAGAATAGAATTATTATTTAGTTTTCACTAAGGTTATTAACCTTGGTTTCCGCGTTCCGCGGGCGAAAGTGAGGTTATGCAAAGTGCGGCGTTGCCGACGATTTTCTTTAAAGAATTGAGTAATATGTCATCTGTCATATTTTATAGGGGGCATCTAATAAGTTTAGAATGGGATCAGTAAAATCCAAATATTTCATTGAAATGCTAGGAAATTTGACTATTTCTCATCAGGCGCATACAAACTGAATCTAATAATTTGCCTGGGAATGCTTGGTTATATAAAAAAAGACGAAATAAGTACTAAGAAAATAGCAGGTAGAGGAAGAGACCCAAATTTGAGATAGGTGCCTGATTTGAGATAGCTCCTTATATTAAAGGATATGTAACACCATCTAACAGAGACCTAGACCGTTGACTGAATAAAATAAACTGAGGTGTAGTGTTAAAGTGGTAGTTGAGCGCTTCAGTTCGTTTGTTTCTGTACAAAAGCACGTTTGGTGTGATTTGACTGCTAAAATTTTTTTGATTGTGTAAATAAACTGGTATTTACAGTCAAGGTGAAGTGTAAAAAAAATTATGTGTCGTAGTAGTTAGTATAGGAGGTGTTGCTTAATGATATTTTATTGAAATCTGGCACTATTGTGTTATAACTAATGTAAAATACTGTTGTCAATTTTTTAAAATGAAAGTTCCTAATTTGAGATACCAAATGGGTTCTGTTAAATTAGGCTATCTCAAATTAGGCACCCAAACAATATTTTCATTTTTTTTTATTACAGATGCCAAAAAATACAAGAAATGGGACTCTCATGTTTTGGTAGACGATGTAAAGGAAGTGCGTAATTGGGATGTCCGTCTGTCTCAAATTAGTCACCCTGTCTCAAATTAGGAAACCTTTTATTTTATGGGGCAATTGACAAAAAAAAAGTTTAAGTTGAATAATTTGTTTAGATCGCTATTTTCTTTGCATCACTGTTTTGTCAATACACTAAGCAAGTATTCCAATACAATTTTAATTAAAAGTAATTAACGGTGAATTTTATTTCGAATTTATAAAAAAAAGTGTCTCAAATTAGGGTCTTTTCCTCTACTTATTGAAATTAGGGATCGTGACGTCACATTCCCTACTTTTGCAACCGTTTTTTTTTTTCAATTTTTGAGCAAACTAATGGGGAAAAAAATCCGTTGGTTGGGTTTCGTGATTATCTAGACATGTTTTACAAATTCCAAGGCAACAAATTATTTTTCATTCCTAAGTATACTTGTCCTCGTTTCATAATATTAAAGCATTTGCTGGTGCGAACTGGGCGATCTATCCTCTCGTCATCAATGTAAACGATAAGCATAGGCGCCGACTTTTTAAAATGCCGTGGGGGTACTATAATAATAATAGAGTAAAATCGGGGAATATGGAATACCATTTTTATTTCTTTAGAAAAGACATATTTATAAACAGAATCATTTATTCATTTTGAGTATACAGGGTGTAACTTTGATAAGTACAGAAATTTTAAGGGCAGGTCGGGAAAAATGCACTTGTTACGCCTATGCAATTAAAATTTTTCTAAAGTGCATATTAACGTCAGAAATAATTTTTTTTAAAACGCTATTAAAACCTCTTTTTCCGACGCTACGGCCATGGGTCCTTGACCTTGCCGGGACCAGCCGGTTCCGGCGGATCCCCCCCAATTCCGCCGTGCAGCGTTGTCAGACGTATAGCTCTTTCACAGTATTTCAGGAATAGTCTTTCAACTAGTTTTTGAACAAATCTTTAATGGTTCTTTTAGCGAATAGCATGCAAAAAAACTACCTTTCGGATGCCTGGATGATTTTCCTTGCGGGTGTCGTACTCCTTTCTTATGTTATCCAAAAATCCTCTCGAAAATCACAAGAAGCACTAGGTAACTGGTTGCCAGTCGAATCGCTTTTTCCGAGGCTTTTTCGCAGTATTTGAAGAATATTGACGCAACCATGTATCATTTGGTGTATGTGGAGATTAAATAAATAAATAAATAATTTTTGGACAACTCCTTAAAGGTTCTTTTAGCGAATAGCTCGACGAATAGCATGAAAAAGCCTACCTTTGAGATGCATCGATTATTTTTACTATTTTCTTGTGTTTAGATACTATCCAAAAATCTTCACAAAATCACATAAAGCACTAAGTACCTACCTAACTAGTGGCACTGTTTTTATACGATGGTCGCGAAGGTATAACACTTCATAGTCTCTTTTTACGGAAATACGAACAAAACACTTGTTTTTTTTTCACTGCACACTTAAAGCGGCGCGATGCCAAATATTAGGGACGTCTCGGTTTCCCTCAGCTGATTTATTCCAACGGGGACTCGACTAGGTGGATTGTACAATTAGATCCATACCGTATGCGTCTAATAAAACCCGAATTTTCGCGAACCCTTGAAGCTGCTTCTTTTATCCTCGCGCGTAATTGGGGTACCTAGTAGGAACCTATCTAGCACTGTTTTCATACGAAGGCCGCGAAAGTTTAACACTGCATTTCTTAACGGAAATATGAAAAAATCACTTGTTATTTCACTGCAAATTCGTAGCGGCAATTGCAACAGGTTTGGACATCACTGCTGGTCCAAAAAAATGGCGAACGGATCTGGAAAAATGTACAGAAGCAGGTTCAGTTCCGACGACAGTTCGTAAAACAAAGCAAAGTAACGGAACAATATCGGTTAGCGAGACGCGACGTTTGCATACGCGTCCACGTTTTGGAAACAGAATTGTTATACCACAGAATAGCCACACGTAAGGCATTCTGTATAATAATAAATTGCTTGTTGAAGCTGGCGCTCCCAAAAATTACAGGCGGACGCGGATCGATATCAATCAGCTGTTAAATCCCATAATAATCGGACGGACGATCTTCGACTAGCGCGTCGGCTACGGCGCGGCGGTACGGTGACGGCGCACAAGCTTTCCCCCATACCATTCAATACCACTATTCGGTGTTGCCGTTTATGCCGATATGTCCCCAAACTGACTTAAAGTCCCTTAAATCCGATTTTTGATTTTCGCGGATTTATACGGGGTTTCTTTCGTTATAAGTTAATCTACTATCTCGTATAATTATTACGCACAAAAACGGGTAAATCCATGTAAAAATCCACTACACAATTAAATTTATACGGAATTAAATTACTAAATCAGGTAAATTTTCAGCACACTTGGCAACATAGTAGCGCCGCCCCGAGAGAAGTAGGGGCCGCGAGCCGCGAGCCGCGATTGGCTAATATCGCGCACTAGTTATGAGTAGTGGGGATCACCTGTAGTGTCGATGTCAAGTGGCGCCCCGCGCTTGCGCTCCTCGCCCAGCTGTAATTTAGTAGGTCGGCCGGGCCGGGCGGCGTGGAAATGGAGCAAAATCGAGTGAATCAGTGCCAGTGAATTCATTCGTAATTGTAATTATTGCGCGATTCGGCGCGGCGTCGTTTTTGTGTGAAGTTGGCGTCGGACGCCAGCGCCCGACGCCAACGTCATATGCCCGCGCCTGGCGAATCTCGGCGAAGGAATGTCGGGCAGTAGTCAAGGGCACGCAGAAGCTTAAATTCACCAGGAGGAGTCGCTGTTTTTCGGTTTTTGGGGACATTACGCGACATTTCGCCACCAAGTTTTTACGAAAAGTAAGAGGAATGGTAAGGAATTAACTTGAGAGAGTTCCGAAACGGCAAAGGGTTAAAAAATGCGGAAATGATAAGCACGCCAATTTGACAGTCTTCCCCAACTATTTTCGGAACCGAATAATTTTTTATTTACAACCATGTATGTAATATCGACATTTCTGACTTTTTAGAAGTTTGAAAGTGTCAATTTTTTGACTTTTACTTACCGCCCTCCCGCCCGGGTGGAAAGTTTACTTTGTCTCGAGACACCTCGGTGTGTAATATACTATTAAAAGTAGACAATAGACAGGACAACAACCCTGAGGGGGTTTAAAAGTGGCGCACCATCAGGCAAGGGTAGAAAAATATTAAAAACGATGAACAAATCGGGGCCGCGCGTTAAATTCACATCAAATGACAGTCTTCCCCCACTTTTTTCGGAAACGAATAATTTTTTAAAAGTAGATAATACATAGGACCACAACCCTGAGGGGGTTTAAAGGTGGCGCACTATCGGGCAAGGGTTGAAAAATATTAAAAACTATGAACAAATCGAAGCCGCGCGTTAAATTCACGTCAAATTACAGTCTTCCCCCACTTTTTTCGAGATGATAGGGCTACAGGCGAACACTCGCTAAAAAAAAGTAACGCGCCGCTGCTCTACGCTCTACCCTATGGGTGGTTGTGGAAATTTGCAATTTTTACAGATAATTTGTATTTTAAAACAAATACTTTATTCAGTTGATTGCCGATCAGAAATTTATTATCCCAAGGTGTCCCAAGAGATGGCTAATTATTAGTATAAAAAAATTGCGGCCTGAAAATCAGTTGTAAAATAGGTAGGTAGGTAGATACCTACTCCACAAAAGACTTGTCAAAAAATTATGAGTGTGAAATCAGCAATGAGTTTTCTAGCAATGACTTCTCCGAGCGGCGCTCGGATACATTTCTGCTGCCTAGGGACTTAAAATATCAGTAAAGTGATAAAAACTGACGTGTTTGTTAAATTATTGTGTGCGCCTGTGAAGAAAGCAATAAACAGTTCGTCACAGCAACCGACATCATAAAAAAACGTGGATACCTACCAGCAGTAATTTTCAAAGGTACCTAGGTACCTAATTCTGCAAGCAGATTTATTCCACTCTGACATGCGGCAACGTCGCGGTATTCCCCTTCCTAATCTAACGTTATTCCCCTCCATCTCCTAGGGAGAGGTTAGACCTCCCCTCTCAGCGCTTCTAGTGACGATCCAGCGGCGTGCATTGAGCACGGATAAAGATTGATTTGCCCCATTTTCTAAACATCGATTAAAAACATTTTTTTTTTCATTTTTCGGTTTTATGAACGTCCCCGATTACGTGGTTAAAATTTCTGTACCTATCAAAGATACACCCTGTATTACGCTCGTGTCTATTGTTTATACATATATTGCAATAAGTAGTTTTGATCAATAATGTTGTGAAATAGGTAAAATGGGTAACTTAAGAAAATGACACATTTTTTAAGAAAATAAGAAGCAGAGGGTAAAATGGAATAGTGGTGTCGGATCTAAAAAAAATCAAAAATATTCCCAAAACTACTACACACTTATTTTGATATGGGCCAGTATTAAAAGAGAAAGTTTAGTTTTCTAAAAATGTATTAGATAATCTATTGCAAAAATCACAAAAAATATTATTTTTAGTAATTATATAAAACTTAGGTTAAATGGAATATAGACTTGGCGATATTCCATATTACCCTCCCAATGCACCTTAGGAAAAACCAGTTGTCAACAATTAAGGGAAAGCATATTGTTGCTGCTTTAACAATAGTTACATCAACTCATATCACTTGCCACTTATCTTGTAGTTAAAAGTTATTATTTTGATGAAAATACCCGCGTTTCACATTCAAATCCGACATTGTTCGAAAACTTTGATAACCTCAAAACCCAAATAACTGATGCCGCGCAGTATAAAAGCGCGCAGGACCAAAGTCTTTGATATAAGTGGAACAACAGTGTAGTAAGAAATGTAAATTTGGATACCCGTCGTTAGATGGCGCGGTTTTGGTGTATTCCATATTACCCGACTATTCCATATTACCCGAATTACGGGCAAAAGAGGGTGGAAAATGTGGCATCAACGTTCCCTGGCAGTTGGCTTTGCGCCACGTGGGCGTCTCTGCTGATACTCACAAAAAATCAAGGTTCTGATACTGACAAGTGACAGTTGCCCGGCTTCTGGTTGCGGTCGATATGCGACTGAATTTAAGATGCCAACGCCACGACGGGACTATGCGAACTAATATAATATGGGCCATCGTCACCATGGGAACGGTGCTAGCATCGGGTCTACACTGGTGTGTTCTTTGTTCTTGTTCATTGTTGGAATGGCCCATAGACTAGTGTAGAATATAGGGGGCGTATTTCTTATATTCAATGGCGTATTGCGCTGTTCTATTTTCGACCGTAGTCGGCCGCCCTCTAAAATCGGCCGCCTGCGTACGGGCACGCTCTGCACGCCTGGTAGGAACGGCCCGCATTTTTCCGTCTCCTATACTGGTCAGGGAGCTGGCGTCAAATTTGACCAGGTCATTTCACCAAAGTTCATCTTTTCACTTCAGGTTGATGTTTCAAAGCTTATTAAAGAATCATGTGTCAGCTGGCACAAACCCGTGATCTAAGGGTAGTAAAGTGTTGTGAATCTGGCAAAAAAAATTTATTTATATAATAAATAACTGTCAGCTGGTGCAAAACTGTGGCAAAACCTGTTAGCTGGGCGTTCAAAGTATAGCGGAGTACTCAAGTGGGCGCCGCGCGCTGCCTTCTTAATGACGCAGCTAACATATTTTACCACATTTTCTTGCCAGCTAACTATTGATTTTCTATTTTTTATATATTAAACTAATTAGGTACAGATTTTCATATTTGCTGATATGACTTTACTAATAAAGAAAGTGTTTCAAAGAGCATATTATCAGAGACCTATATATGGCTTTATAGGTCTGTGATATTATGCTTTCTCGTTGAATCAGTACCTAATTAGTTTAATATATCAAAAATAGAAAATCATTTTTAGTGGGTTTCAGTTTCTTAGCCAAGTAGCAAATATTTTAAAGGGAGATTTTACCGAATCCATCGATTTGGATCCTGTGATAGTGAGCAATTTTAAAAGCGCACCTCTTACATCGGTTGATGTGGAAAGGAGTTTCTCCATTTATAAATTTTTATATTCTGATAGAAGACAAAATTTTTTAATTGAGAATTTTGAGCAACATTTAGTGGTTTATTATTCAATTTCAACCTGATTTTTATAATTTATAATAAATGCATATTTAGATTTAGTTCAATCCTGTATGTAGAAATTTTAAAATAAAATATTGTTACTTTTACTATGTATAAATGCATTTAGAAATTTGTATGTACCTACATTAGATATGTTTATTTGTAAATGAGACAATAAATTTATATTTTTAAAGTATTTCTTAATTTGCATATTTTCAACATTTTCCTGCATATTTTTACTAAATTATTTGCATATTTATGCGCATATTTTTAGGGTTTCGACTTGCATATTTGGGTTACTCTGTGTATAAGTATTAGGCCAATATTAGACGAATAAAAGCAAGGAAAATTCTGGCTTCAGGCCCTCAACAGCTAACCCGGCGCATTCGCCTCATTTTAAAAATAAATTAATAAAATTGTAACAACAGTAACAACAGGTGCCAATAATCACTCTGCAATGTACTATCTAGGTGCGCCTTCTTTGTAGGTACATACAGAGTGTCAACAATTACAAGGTAAGCTTCTTAGGTCGATTTTAAGAAAAGAATTGATATGAACGACAGAATTCCTTAAGAGTTTCCTTTTTGAGATGCAGGATGTTGAAACTTCCAGAAAAATATCGAAAATGTTGAATAGCTTTTCTGTAAATCATGAATAAATCGAAGCCAAACTTAAAAGACAACAATAAGTTGTCCTAGTTTGTTGCAATAATTATTGTGTTATTTATTTAAGTTGTCCTACAGCTGGTTGCAACTGTGTTATTTAGCAGTAGTAAAGTAACTTCAATAATTCCATCACAAAACTCGTGTTTATTTTCGTATTATTAATTTACATAAAAGTTATTCGAAATCTTCGATATTTTTCTGGAAATTTCAACACTGTGCAAGGTAGATGAATACCAAAAAAATGCAGAGTGTTTTAGTTTTTTGTTTTTTCATTGGTTTATTTAAAAAATATATATTTGTATATTTCGCCTTACTTGCCGCAAAGGTGGGAAGAAACCTAAAAACATATCCCAAAAATCGTCAGGGTGAAAAACGCAAGAAATATTTTGTGAATTGTGCATATGTTTTTAGGATAATTACAATAAAAAATAAATATCTGCGCCAAATAATCTTAGGTAGTAATTTTTGTAAGGGAAGGTAGAGAATTATGAACGGGTTTATTTCGGCTACAAAGATTTTTACACAACTTTATTGTGAAAAAATTCCAATGTAGTTTTCAAGCTATTCATGTGGCAATTCTCAATCAACACCAATAGCCAGATTTCAAAGTAAATTCTGAATTCAGTTCAGGGTACAGGGTGGCCCATCCAAGCGGAAAAAGTGTGCTACGTGTGGAGACACGTTAACATAAAATCGTCATTCAAAAAATGAGATTGTAGTAAAAATTAAGGGGAATTCGAGGGTGTACCCTAATTTTGTATACGGGGGTCTTTCTTATATACTCTAAACACCACTTGTCTATTGTTACTAATGAATGAGCACGAATTAGATTCGATTCATGCAACGTGCGTTTTCTTTTTCACACTTCAATATAAGATCGATTTTTACAGGTTTTGATTTGTTTACGGATGTGGTCAATGGAGTTGCTGGAGATTCAAATTCAATTGATGTGGTGGGACTTTCGGAAACGTGGCTTGGATCTGAACACCCCAATTATGGTTTAAATATTGATAATTATGATCTTTATCGCAAGGATCGTAAAGAGCGTGGGGGTGGAGTGGCATTTTATGCGAAAAAGTCCTTGAGATGCAAGCCTGTAAAGATGGATGTGCCCGATGGACCACTGGAGCAGTTATGGTTAGAAATGAAACTTGATGGTAGGAGGTTTTGTTTGGGGACGCTATACAGGGTGTAACTTTGATAAGTACAGAAATTTTAAGGGCAGGTCGGGAAAAATGCACTTGTTACGCCTATGCAATTAAAATTTTTCTAAAGTGCATATTAACGTCAGAAATAATTTTTTTTAAAACGCTATTAAAACCCCTTTTTCCGACGCTACGGCCATGGGTCCTTGACCTTGTCGGGACCAGCTGGAACTGAGGCCGGTTCCGGCGGATCCCCCCCAATTCCGCCGTGCAGCGTTGTCAGACGTATAGCTCTTTCACAGTATTTCAGGAATAGTCTTTCAACTAATTTTTAAACAAATCTTTAATGGTTCTTTTAGCGAATAGCATGCAAAAAAAACTACCTTTCGGATCCCTGGATGATTTTCCTTGCGGGTGTCGTACTCCTTTCTTATGTTATCCAAAAATCCTCTCGAAAATCACAAGAAGCACTAGGTAACTGGTTGCCAGTCGAATCGCTTTTTCCGAGGCTTTTTCGCAGTATTTGAAGAATATTGACGCAGCCATGTATCATTTGGTGTATGTGGAGATTAAATAAATAAATGAATAATTTTTGGACAACTCCTTAAAGGTTCTTTTAGCGAATAGCTCGACGAATAGCATGAAAAAGCCTACCTTTGAGATGCATCGATTATTTTTACTATTTTCTTGTGTTTAGATACTATCCAAAAATCTTCACAAAATCACATAAAGCGCTAAGTACTTACCTAACTAGTGGCACTGTTTTTATACGATGGTCGCGAAGGTATAACACTTCGTAGTCTCTTTTTACGGAAATACGAACAAAACACTTGTTTTTTTTTCACTGCACACTTGAAGCGGCGCGATGCCAAATATTAGGGACGTCTCGGTTTCCCTCAGCTGATTTATTCCAACGGGGACTCGACTAGGTGGATTGTACAATTAGATCCATACCGTATGCGTCTAATAAAACCCGAATTTTCGCGAACCCTTGAAGCTGCTTCTTTTATCCTCGCGCGTAATTGGGGTACCTAGTAGGAACCTATCTAGCACTGTTTTCATACGAAGACCGCGAACGTTTAACACTGCATTTCTTAACGGAAATATGAAAAAATCACTTGTTATTTCACTGCAAATTCGTAGCGGCAATTTATTGCAACAGGTTTGGACATCACTGCTGGTCCAAAAAATGGCGAACGGATCTGAAAAAATGTACAGAAGCAGGTTCACTTCCGACGACAGTTCGTAAAACAAAGCAAAGCAACGGAACAATATCGGTTAGCAAGACGCGACGTTTGCATACGTGTCCACGTTTTGGAAACAGAATTGTTATACCACAGAATAGCCACACGTAAGGCATTCTGTATAATAATAAATTGCTTGTTGAAGCTGGCGCTCCCAAAAATTACAGGCGGACGCGGGACGCGGATCGATATCAATCAGCTGTTAAATCCCATAATCGGACGGACGATCTTCGACTAGCGCGTCGGCTACGGCGCGGCGGTACGGTGACGGAGACGGCGTGCGTGCGCACAAGCTTTCCCCCATCCATCCAATACCACTATTCGGTGTTGCCGTTTATATGCCGACATGTCCCCAAACTGACTTAAAGTCCCTTAAATCCGATTTTTGATTTTCGGGGATTTATACGGGGTTTCATTCGTTATAAGTTAATCTACTATCTCGTATAATTATTACGCACAAAAACGGGTAAATCCATGTAAAAATCCACTACACAATTAAATTTATACGGAATTAAATTACTAAATCAGGTAAATTTTCAGCACACTTGGCAACATAGTAGCGCCGCCCCGAGAGAAGTAGGGGCCGCGAGCCGCGAGCCGCGATTGGCTAATATCGCGCACTAGTTATGAGTAGTGGGGATCACCTGTAGTGTCGATGTCAAGTGGCGCCCCGCGCTTGCGCTCCTCGCCCAGCTGTAATTTAGTAGGTCGGCCGGGCCGCGCGGCGTGGAAATGGAGCAAAATCCAGTGAATCAGTGCCAGTGAATTCATTCGTAATTGTAATTATTGCGCGATTCGGCGCGGCGTCGTTTTTGTGTGAAGTTGGCGTCGGACGCCAGCGCCCGACGCCAATGTCATATGCCCGCGCCTGGCGAATCTCGGCGAAGGAATGTCGGGCAGTAGTCAAGGGCACGCAGAAGCTTAAATTCACCAGGAGGAGTCGCTGTTTTTCGGTTTTTGGGGACATTACGCGACATTTCGCCACCAAATTTTTACGAAAAGTAAGAGGAATGGTAAGGAATTAACTTGAGAGAGTTCCGAAACGGCAAAGGGTTAAAAAATGCGGAAATGATAAGCACGCCAATTTGACAGTCTTCCCCAACTATTTTCGGAACCGAATAATTTTTTATTTACAACCATGTATGTAATGTCGACATTTCTGACTTTTTAGAAGTTTGAAAGTGTCAATTTTTTGACTTTTACTTCCCGCCCTCCCGCCCGGGTGGAAAGTTTACTTTATCTCGAGACACCTCGGTGTGTAATATACTATTAAAAGTAGACAATAGACAGGACAACAACCCTGAGGGGGTTTAAAAGTGGCGCACCATCAGGCAAGGGTAGAAAAATATTAAAAACGATGAACAAATCGGGGCCGCGCGTTAAATTCACATCAAATGACAGTCTTCCCCCACTTTTTTCGGAAACGAATAATTTTTTAAAAGTAGATAATACATAGGACCACAACCCTGAGGGGGTTTAAAGGTGGCGCACTATCGGGCAAGGGTTGAAAAATATTAAAAACTATGAACAAATCGAAGCCGCGCGTTAAATTCACGTCAAATTACAGTCTTCCCCCACTTTTTTCGAGATGATAGGGCTACAGGCGAACACTCGCTAAAAAAAAGTAACGCGCCGCTGCTCTACGCTCTACCCTATGGGTGGTTGTGGAAATTTGCAATTTTTACAGATAATTTGTATTTTAAAACAAATACTTTATTCAGTTGATTGCCGATCAGAAATTTATTATCCCAAGGTGTCCCAAGAGATGGCTAATTATTAGGATAAAAAAATTGCGGCCTGAAAATCAGTTGTAAAATAGGTAGGTAGATAGATAATTACTCCACAAAAGACTTGTCAAAAAATTATGAGTGTGAAATCAGCAATGAGTTTTCTAGCAATGACTTCTCCGAGCGGCGCTCGGATACATTTCTGCTGCCTAGGGACTTAAAATAACAGTAAAGTGATAAAAACTGACGTGTTTGTTAAATTATTGTGTGCGCCTGTGATGAAAGCAATAAACAGTTCGTCACAGCAACCGACATCATAAAAAAACGTGGATACCTACCAGCAGTAATTTTCAAAGGTACCTAGGTACCTAATTCTGCAAGCAGATTTATTCCACTCTGACATGCGGCAACGTCGCGGTATTCCCCTTCCTAATCTAACGTTATTCCCCTCCATCTCCTAGGGAGAGGTTAGACCTCCCCTCTCAGCGCTTCTAGTGACGATCCAGCGGCGTGCATTGAGCACGGATAAAGATTGATTTGCCCCATTTTCTAAACATCGAGTAAAAAAATTATTTTTTTCATTTTTCGGTTTTATGAACGTCCCTGATTACGTGGTTAAAATTTCTGTACCTATCAAAGATACACCCTGTATAGGCCACCGGATAGTAATTTGATTGATTGTATAAATAGTTTATCCCAATTTGACTTTCTTCTCTTTGGTGGTGACATCAATGTCGATTATTTGCAGCAGGATTCTTATGAGTTTAAACTTTTGAACAGTATATTTCGTAATTTCGGTTTAGTGCAGTTCATTAATCAACCTACAAGGAATACTGAAATTTCTCATAAGTTATTAGATATTATTGTGACTTCTACAAGCGGTATAGTATCTAATTCTGCCGTCATAAAGATGCAAGATATTTCAGACCACGACATGCCTGTCGTATATCTGAAATTTACAAATAAAACCAAACAACCGATACAGTTTAGAACCTTTAGAGATTATTCTGCATTTAACTACGATGAATTTTTGACTGACTTATATGCTATAAAGTTGGATGACGTCTATAAATTAAATGACGTGAACCTAGCTATTAACTTTTTCAATAATAATGTTCTAAATCTTTTTAATACTCATGCACCGATGCGTACAGTGAAAATATCTAAACCACCGGCACCGTGGCTTAATGGAAATTTAAGGTTTATGATGAAACTCCGCGACAAAGCCTTGTTAAAGTATAGAAGGCATCGTTGCGATGCGAATTGGGTAGCATATAAGAATCTACGTAATCTCGTAAACATCACTGTTAAAGCAGAGAAGAAGGCCTATATGCAACATGTCTTTAAAAGTGACTCCAAGACTTTCTGGAAAACGGTTAGGTTCCTTAATATTTCTGATAGTGACAAAGCAGCAGCGCCTGATGATGTCGGCACTGCGGATGACTTCAGAGATTTTTTTGTGAGTGGTTTACCACCTACTGTCAATGCTGACAATGATTTTATTCTTGATGCCTATCATCAGAAAAGTTACTTGGATGATGATATTCCTAAGTTTATATTTTCCCCAGTTACTGATTATGAAATCGATAAAGCGCTTAAACAAATTAAAACTAATGCGAATGGGCCCGATGATATTAACATCAAAATGCTTTTGTATTTAACTCCACATTTGAGCCATGTTATAGCATTTATTGTTAATAAGTGCCTGGAGTTAAATGCTGTGCCTGATATATGGAAGAGAGCCAATGTTGTGCCTATTCCAAAAGTTAGCAATCCTACAGAGGTTTCCCAATTTCGGCCCATTAGTTTATTGCCTACTCTGTCAAAAATCTTAGAAAAAGTTGTAGCAAACCAGTTAACCGAGTATCTAATATCTAATAAAATACTTCCTGGCATCCATTCTGGCTTCCGAAAGTCTCACAGCACAACGACTGCGTTGCTTAAAGTTACTGACGACATACTTCGGGCCTGTGATAAGAGGAAAAATACCTGCCTTATTCTCGTGGACTACAGTAAAGCATTCGATACTATTGACTATGATATTCTTTTACGAAAACTTCGTTTTTTTGGAATGAGTGAAGATACAATCAAATTTTTTAACAGTTATCTGGAAAACCGTATGCAACGCGTTGTACTGCCCAATTCTATATCATCGTTTGCACCTCTTGATCGTGGAGTTCCACAGGGTAGCGTACTCGGACCGCTTTTGTTTTCAATTTATACCGCCGACCTCTCGCATTTCCTAGAATATTGCAAAATACACCAATACGCCGATGATACCCAAATATATTATTCATTTTGCATCGATGATTTGCACGTAGCAACTGAAGTTATTAATAAAGATCTGAGAATGATTTCAAACTTTTCCAAGTCTCATGGCCTACAAGTTAATGAAAATAAAACACAATTACTGGTAATTGGTAATGATAGCAATTATCTTAAAAGTGACCCGAACTTCAATATAGTTTTAAACAACGTCACACTACGTCAAGTCGACTCTTGCAAGAATCTAGGCTTACATATTGACAACGATATGAAATACAAATCGCATGTCTCTCATTTAGTCCGAAAGTCAATAGGTATATTGAAAATTCTATATATGCACAAAAGCTGCCTTCCTACAAGTGTCAAGTTGTGTGTGACTGATTCGCTGGTGTTGTCTCACCTCACCTATTGTAACGTCATCTACTGGCCAGCTTTAACAAACCGTGACAAACACACCTTACAGAAAATTCAAAACTCGTGTATTCGTTTTGCATATAATTTACGAAAATTTGACCATGTAAGTGAGGCTTGTCGGAATAGTGAATGGCTCAGTCTTGAGGAACGGTATGAATGTCAACTGGCGTTGCTGCTCTTTAAAATTAGAGCAAGTGAGCAGCCTGAATATTTACTGGAAAAGTTATCTACGGGTACATCCGTCCATGATCGTTATACAAGGAATCGTCAGAATTATGTTGTCCCACCACATCGCACAAGCCGGTTTAAAAGTTCTTTCTCGTACAACCCGGTAACTCTCTTCAATTGCATCCCGCATGTAATCAAGGAACCTTCCTCCATTGCAATGTTTAAACGAGTCATTAAAGAATGGCTTATAAATAAAAGAGATCTTGTGTTGCAGTGATGAATTTGAAATTTAATAATGAATATAATATTGAACTTACGTAGGTATATTGGACAGCTCATCTTATTTTATTTTTATTTATTATTTGTTTTGTAGTTATTTGGGTTATTAATTCCACTGTTTAGAATAGGTTTTAGATTAGATTAGGTTAGGTTAAGTAATTAAATTCTTTTTTTATCACTTTCTATAGGTGGTTGTATAAGAGCAGCCAATGGTTGGATACCGCCACCTTTTTTGTATATGCTTGCTTATAATGTTATTGGTATAATCTAAATAAAGGCACTATTATTATTATTATTACTTAACCCCCTTGGATTTTTTCTTGTGGGGGCATTTAAAAAATAAAGTTTATAAGAACCGCCCCGAAAATGTTGAGGAGATTAAAAGACGAGTAAAACTAGAAATTTATAGTTTAAACAATCGTCCCTTAATCTTTGAAAATGTCCGAAAAAATTTCTTAAAAAGACTTAGGTTATGTGTAAATAATAATGGAAACCATTTTGAACATTTAATGTAAATGAACTTCTAACTAATTTTTAATAACTAATTATATTGTTGTTGTTATAATAAATATGACAGTAGTAAAAATAATAAATGTTTCATAATTTAGACGAGATTTTTAATTAAGTTGAATGCAGTTGAATGGCTATAGCCACTTTAACATTCAGCCTACTCGCTTGTCAGTTTTATTATCATGGCTGACTTGATTTGTCATAAATTTGGTTTTATTGTTTGGCCTACTCAGATCGAACATCAGACACCGACCATGAGACCATGTATCTAGTTTGATGGAGCTTCTCTGATAAATATCTCGGAAACGGTTGGAGATAAATAGGTCAAATTATATATCGTTGGATTCAGAATTAAAAAAGGAATCCTGTGATGGTTAAGAGAAATGTGTAAGTTGTAAAATAGAGAAAAACACTTTCATTTCCGCTATAACCGGAAGTTCTATTAAAAAACTGAATATTCGGGAATACTACTTAAAGGTTCTCTAATGGATGTGTAGGTAATTTTTTTTTTTATTTTGAAAAAAATGTTTTTTCGCGATAACTTTTTTACCGACCCCCATATACAAAATTAGGGTACACCCTCGAATTCCCCTTAATTTTTACTACAACCTCATTTTTTGAATGACGATTTTATGTTAACCTGTCTCCACGAAGCACACTTTTTCCCCTTGGATGGGCCACCCTGTATGCAGACGCTCATGTCGCAGCGCCAACCCCTTAGGGCGCTACGATACCCCCCATTTTCAAGGGTTTCGTAGTTTACATCTCCTACTTGCATTTCTTAATATTTTCACTTGATTTTTTTTTTGTGGCTTAGATAAAACTATGAAGAATCGTCGTTGTGTATCACGAACTGTGCAGGACTAATGCGACACTGTTAAAAAAAATGCCAAACATACCCGAAATTCGACTATATTCGGTTAAGAATTTCGAGTATTTCCGCCGCTCAAAAATAATTCGAAAGACACAACGACGATTGAGGCATTCGATAACATTATTTTAAGACTACTTTCAAGTCGATACGTTTGTTCGTTTAGCTATGATTTGAAAACTACGAACCCATTGCCCGGCAATAAAATGATCCGTGAATTGGCCATCCGAGCAGGAATTAGACGTACGGAGACAGACGGGCGGGCGGGCGTTCGCTGGAACTCGTGGTTCCCCTACTCCCCCTACTTCGGCCTACCTCACCGGGCTCGGGAACCACGTCAGGGGAACTTTCAATCGATATGAGATGTTTCATTTTTCATTTTATTACTCTCAGTCTCCCTTATTTGTGTTTCGCTTGTTTTGAATGTTAGAATATTACATTATGTATGTCGACTGGCATATAATAATACTCATTATTATTATTCCTCCAGGAGTAATAAATAAATAATTATTATTCACAAAGTACTTTTTGCTTTTGTGTAAAATGGTTTAATCCCTAGGGCAGAAAATGGCCTGGTCGTGCAAAAAGAGTAAATTTAAATTCTAGACCAAATTGTGCGCTTGATTTTTACTTTAAAAATGTAATATTTTTGTCAAATAAATGGGTCATGTGAAGCATTTTTTGAAAACGAATAATATCCTATGTAATACGATCATTGTGTCAAATCGCTGCATGATAAAAGCTAATTTATATACTTTCCAGAGGGAACGATAATAATTCTGACATCCAGTCAGTTTTAGAAACTTCTTCGTTAGAAGATTGTTCGAAAGTCATTTGAGTTGAAAATCGAGCAAAATAAAAATAGAGGGTACATTTTATTGTTCCAGTCTGTCGAATTTATGACATTTTAATGCATTTTCTAGGATGTTCGATAATTCAGATTTGTCAGAAGGTTCTGAAACTGAACGGCAGTCAGGGCAAGAATACCTATAATGTTTGATAATGATGTCGCAACAGTCACAGTGAAACCAATAGGAGTAATTTGTGGGCTTGTGTGCTTTTATTCCCGTACCTAATATGGTTCCCAGAATTTGAGAGAGGGGTATTAGGGTACTAACACATATTTTGCATTTTGCACACTTATTATTCGGATTTAGGTATACCTAAGTGCAGGTGCATAGGGTTTGAGAAACAAACTTTCTGGGAAAAACAGGGCTTTGAATGAAACATTTACAAGGGATTAGAAATTAATAGCTCCTATTATCTCAAAACTATTACTTTATTTAAAAACGGAGACCGGTTTCGCAACTCTATAAATTTACCTACATCCTCAGGGCAGGTAGTAGGTATATGTATAAATAAATAAAGAACCTTTACTTACCTAGCCATTATATATTTGAAATATATACATTCAGCCACAAGTCAAAGTTGAAACAATTAAAAACATTTACATAATTATAATCTTTTTTCAAGTATCTCCTTCAAATTTCCTGCAAGCTCTTGGACTATAAGTGATTATCCTTTATTTATTTACTTTTTTAAATCTTATATTGTAATTCTTGATGATGTAATTTTATAGATTAACGAAACCGCTTACTGTTTTTAAATAAACAAATCATAGTTGTGATATAATATTATACCTATGGCCTATTCACTCTAATCCCTCTAAAGTGAACTCTTACCAAAGTCTAGAAAGTATATCTCTGGACGCTGCTCTTACAGTGTAGAAAGTTTTCAGTTAGATTTATTTATTATTACACAAATATTAATATGGAATACTAAGTATATAAAACATTTTATAGAAGTAGAATTTAAACGCACTTTATTGGTCGTAACAACACTATTATGCAGAACAATAATTATCCAATCAAACATTGATAGATGTTCAACTGACCCTAACGTGATTCAAGAAGAATTCGGTAATCGAATCGTTAATTTAGATTTTATAATTGAACAATTACAGAAGTTTTTTTATACACGAACTCTTCATAGTGCCTATGCACCTTTGCTGATATGAAAAATAATAGTAAAATTGCTTCGACGCCAAAAAGCTATGCAGTGTGTTGCCAACGAAAAGTGAACGCCCTCTCCCTCCCAAAAAATATCATTTTTGCAATAAAGCAAACAGGCCACCGCCGTTTTTTAAATATTCGCGCTTCTTCGTCGGCATCGGCGAGACTCGTGTGACCCGTCGGCGGCGGCCGGCACCTGACTTATTATTTCATATTATCTACACAGGAAAAAAAGACTGTTGTGATTTTAGTGAGTTCGTGTATACAGGGTGATTTATTCATAAATACATTAATTTTAACCACGTCATCAGAGAGGTAGATATATGCCGAAAACGCAAATAAAAATTTTTTACTGCATGTTTAAATAACGGGGCAATTTATCCCAAATCCCACGTAACGAGGCGCACCTGAACGCACGTAACTGCGACCCTATGGTGGAGCACATGGCACCGGCCGCGACGTTGCCGTTGCGTTATACGAAAAAATAAATGAGTTTATGAATTTACCTGGTTGCTGGGGCAATAACAGGGTGTTAGCATACCTTTCCGCGTTCATCACCTTACTGACACATATTCCTCAAGATAACCTTTTCATTACACTTTTCACAGCACGCGCCATGGTATAACTAATACCAATACCTACTTTCCCAGCACCACGTGGATTTCACAAAAAATCGTAAATAACTATTTTCGATGGCGCTATACCCGAATCCGAAAAAAGTTTAGGTAGTAATCATCTATTTTATAAATTATACTGATTTGAAATTTTTGAAAGAGAGCCCTTCACCTTCAGGAATGTTTACCGCGTTGGGATTTTCGTATTTCTTAGTAACTTTTGATTAGGTTGGCAATTCACTCGCTGTAAATTTGGTTGCCTACCTTTTCGCGGCTAACTAAGATTTGAAATTTAAATTTACCGCGCTGGGATTTTCGCAATTTCTTAGTAACTTTTGATTAGATTGGCAATGAACTCGCTATAAATTTGGTTGCCTACCTTTTCGGGGCTAACTAAGATTTGAAATTTAAATAATAATAATTGAAGCTAAGTGTTTTTGAGGAATATGATAATTGTTTACTTTCACTACTTCTTCCTGATTTTGGTGATTTTTTGTATACCTGTGTCCTTATGAAATTCAGCATGATCTTTTAGGTAATTATGTAATTTTGATAAAATTTTACTTTGTAATCCTTGCACTCCCCTTTTTTCTTTTAAATTTTTGGCTGCATATGAAAATCTGGGGTATCTTTTTTTCTGTTAGAACGGCAGAACCCACCGTCCCGAGTAGGCTACGACAAGGGCTGCTATGTGCACCTGAGGCTGTACATTCGTTTGCTGGGAGTCAGTGCCCGTCATCACGATAAGTGGCATAATATGCCCCATTGTTCCCGACTACCAAAATAAAGGGCGTATGCCCTCTTCGTTCGTTCTTTCTTCATACGGCAGTGTTCACCGTTGCTAAGTGCCACCATAAGGGCTGTATGCCCCCTTCTTTTTTCAAACGACAACGCCTATCGTTGCATTGCAGACTGGCACAGTAAGAGGCATATACCCACTTCTTGTTTTTGGTGATGGGCTCCACCTTATGAAAAAAGAAGGAAGCTTACTCCTTTATAATGGCAGACAGGAACGATGGGGGTGCACATACCAGTCCTTGTCGTAGCCTACTCGGGGCGACGGGTGCTGCCGAAAGTACAAAGAAGGGTGAACCGACTTGAAGATAGAGAACCTATAGGAAACATGATACACCAGATTTTCGTATGCAACTAAAAATTTAAAAGAAAAAATTGGGAAGTGCAAAGACTGCAAAGTACCATTTTACCAAAATTAGTTCAAAGATTATGCTAAATTTTTTATACAAAAAAAATCTCCAAAATCAGGGAGATGTAGTGAAAGTAAACAATTACCATAATCCTCAAAAACACTTACCTTGAATTATTATTGTTTAAATTTCAAATCTTAGTTAGCCGCGAAAAGGTAGGCTACCAAACTTACAAGCGCGGTAAACGTTCCTAGGCGTCACTTTCGAAAATTTGGAATAGACGTTTGCTACTTAAAACTTTTTCATATTCGTGTTTAGGGCCCTTGAAATCAGTTATTTATGAATTTTTGTGAAAATCAGTGTGGTGCCCGGAAAGTAAATAATTACCGCTATTTTTAACATCACAATTACACGCACGACGCACCTAGTGTCAACAAACAGCACTGGAGTAGTGGAGAATACTGAAACTGTTTCCGAAATTCAATAAGGCTTTTTTTTAAACAACGCTCGCGTCGCTTCCGCAGCTACCTATTATTACTAATTACCACTGTCAAACGTGTCACTTGTCACTTGTCAAGTTATCGCCTAAAAGCGCTGCCGTCGGTTTCTCTCCTGGCGCCATCTCTCATAATAATTATTATTAACGTCGCAAAATTTTCGTTATTACAGGGTGGACCCAGATCGATCGATTATTCGCTGGGTGTACAAGACAAAACATTTGGAAGTTTAAATTTCATCTATTGGGATCACCCCTGCTTGTTTTAAGAACAATTTCTGCCAATTTTTTTCCGAAAATTAAGTAGGTGTTGACAGGAGCATAAATACTATTTTCTATGTTGGTAAACATCATTTTCTGAAAGAGATATCGAAAAATTTCATTAAAAGAAGTTGCTCAGAGTCAAGATTTATACCCGTATGTGAAGTTTGAAAACAATCGGCCTACTTTGGAGATGATCTTTGCTTTGGGTTTTTAATTTCATTACACTACCTAAACCATAACATTTAACTAAATAGATTCTTTATTCAAGGGTTAACATGTTTTCACAAAGTTCACAAACTTGAAGCACTGCAAAGCCAAACTGACAAACCAGAACAACTAGGTATCACTCAAGGGGTAGTAGATACAAAATGTAAAAACCCAAAGTAGGCCTATTATTTCAAACTTGACATACGGTGATAAATCTTGATTTTGAACAACTTTTTTTAATGAAATTTTTCGATATCTTTCAGAAAATGGTGTCTACTTACATAGAAAATAATATTTATGCTCCTGTCAACGACTACTTAATTTTTCAGAAATAAAAATTTGGCAGAAATTGTTCTTAAAACAAGCAGGGGCGATCCCTAATAAATAAAATTTGAACTTCAAATTTTTTTGTCTTTTACACCTATCGAATAGTCGATCTGGGGCCGCCCTGTATAATAAAGATCTCTGTATCTCTCAGCCACTCATAGACTTCTGCTTATAAGTCTATGCAGCCACTTCATGTTCAAAAGCGAACTTTTACAGCGCGCTTTAAGACTCGATAACTAGCTTGCCTTTCCAACAGATGGCACAACCATACTACAAATTCGCGAATTCCAATTTGATCTGCGGCCAGTTCTCCATTGTGTTTATTCGGTACTGTTTAGTGGAACATTTTTGTTTTGTTTTTTCAAAATGGTTCGCTACACAAATGTGGAATTAGTAGATATTATGCTGCTTTATGGGGAATGCCTGCAGAATGCCAATCAAGCTGCCGCGGAATATCGCCGAAGATTTCCGAATAGGCAGAATATTCCTAATCCACGGACTTTTGTTAGAATAGTCCAACGGGCTAGGGATACCGGAATCTTGAAGGTTCAACGGGATAACGCAGGCAATTACGATGCAGATCAGCTGGATACAGTTGAGGATGTACTAGACATTCTGGAAGAATCTCCACAGACAAGTACAAGGACAATTGCCAGGAGATTAGGAATATCCCAGAATAAAGTAAATAAATGAAGTTTGTTTGTAAAACAGTAATAAGTAATACAATGTTCTCTAGGCATGGAGGATTGCAAAGGAAAACGGTCTGCACCCCTACCATTTTCAAAAGGTCCAAGCACTAGAACCAGATGATTTTCCGGCAAGAATGGAATATTGCACTTGGTTGAGAGACCAATGTGAGCAGAATATTAATTTTTTGAAGAATATTCTTTGGACTGACGAATGCTGTTTTACGCGTTCTGGCATTTTTAATAGGTATGTAAATTTTAAAATTAAAGAAATTGCTGTTACCGGCGCATTTACCAAAAATGTAGTATTTTACAGTTTATTTTACTAACATAGTTTTGACAACAGTTTCTACTATATCTTCTCCTACAAACTTGTATAGGAATTGAATTTGTTTTTGGTTTTTATCCGTATAAAATTCGCAAACATTAATATGGTAGTGTTTATTAACTAAATAAAAATCAAATTTTAAATGTAGGCCAAATTAATTTTCTTTCATTTTTTACAGCCACAACAGTCACATCTGGTCAGATGAAAACCCCCATGCTATTCGTCGGTTTAACTTCCAGAGAAGGTTTTCGATAAATGTTTGGGCAGGAATTTACCAGGATCGACAGCTCATTTTGCCAGGCCTGTCCGAGAATTCTTAGACGCACAGTGTCCTAATCGATGGATTGGAAGGGGAGGCCCAGTGCGATGGCCAGCTCGGTCCCCAGATCGTAATCCCTTGGATTTTTGTATCTGGGGCTACATGAAGGCAATCGTATACGAAACGGAGCCTGAGGATCTGCAACAGCTACGTGCCCGAATCGACAATGCAGCTGAACAAATCCGCAACAAGCCCGGGCTATTTCCACGCATCCGTCGGTCGGCAATTAACCGAGTGAACTTGTGCATCGAGAATAATGGTGGCATATTCGAACAGCTGTTGTAAATTCATGGCAGTGATCGTGTTTTTGTGTTTGGTTACTTCGTTAAATTGGAGTTTTCCCGGCGTATGGGACCCACCTGGTCGTGGTCGTCGGGCTGAGTACCTCATCACCAAGCAATGGAGTGACTGAGGGAAACAAAGAGGTCCCAATAAATTCAACAATCAACTTTAGTGATAGTGATAGTGTAGTGTAATAAAGTAATAAACAAAAACAAAAAAAGTTCAGCATTTATCAAATCCGAGATCAAATCATTCACATATCAAGCACATCAGAGAGGTAAGCGTTAACATTTGTCCGTAATTGCATGCATTTTGGAAAACATTCTCCTACAATACAAATAATAGTGTACTTGAAACATTCCCTTAATTTTATGAAAGTTTCGTACATCTGGCAACGCGCACGATGGTAAGGTTAGTCACGCATCGGCTGATGCATCATATGGGCTGGAATAAATCCAGTGGCAGTCGGAAATAAGGGGGCAAATGCGTAAAAATGCGGTTTCGAAAAAAAATAGTTGCGGCTCTAAAAAAAAAGTTAGAATTTTTTTAATTGCGATTTCGCATTCTGAGTATTTTTCCCTACCCACTGTTAAAATTAATGTAGTTATGAATAAATCACCCTGTATAGTCACTTTTCTAATCTAATCTATCCTTTTGACGTAATTGCAGATGAACCAATAAGTTTAAAATAGTTTAAATTTCCGTTAGACGTGTTGTCACTTCGATACTAAAATTGGCATACTACAATCACAGATAAGGTTACGTTATCTGTGCTACAATGAAAGCATAACCTCGGTTTTAAAATGTCTCATGTTTTATTTAAACAATTAAATTTATTTTATTTAAATAATAATAATTCTCACCCTCAGACTACTACAAACTATCTAAGAGTACCCCAGAAGCAACTGAAAAAACATTATAATTCATTGGATGAACAAAACAACTTAATTGCAACTTTTATAGGTAGGTATTCATCAATATAATCAGTAAATCATGTTTTTAAATTTTTATGGTATTCAAGAAATTCTTAGAATTTTCATATTAGAATTCATGTCAAATACAAGTTAGATTGAATCAAGTACTTTTTACTAGACTGAACTAATATCCTATTACAAACACGTTAGTAAAAAAAGCTGTGACCTTGACTGAGTAATTTACCAAAATCAATGATCGCAAATTAATGATCGCAAAGGTTTTGAATCAACCCTATATTTTATATCGTTCGTAGTCATAATGAACACTGTGCAAGTGAATGGCTATTAACAAACTGGGGGTTACTAGAACTTGTATCCACTAAAATTAAATGTTATTAATTTATTGAACTCATCTGCAACATTTCTGTTTTGTCAATTACAAGTTGCTACACTAGCAACTTGATTTGCATTTTACACATCATTTGCTTATTATTTAGGCAATAATATGAGATATTACTAATAATTATAATTGATATTACACAATTATTACAAATTTGATATTACAAAATTGATATTACACAATTATTACAAATCCAGCAAAAATTCAGTGACAGTAGTTGTAATTTCAGTATAATGGACAGTTAAATGTACCCCTATTCAATTCAACACCATGAAACGTTATGTTATGTTGTTCTGACAAAAGAATGTGCTTAGAAAAGAAGTATATTATAGGTATAATCAACTCCAGAACATGCTATTTATTGAAATAAAATATTACATTTAAATTATTCATTAGAATTCAATATCAATTGTCATTGAATTGATTACTGTTAGTAACAAAAAAGCTTCTGCTTGAGTTTGAGTCACTTTTTACAAAGTGACAGATTTTTCTCAGTGTAGTACCCACGGCTTTCTTTGTTGCATTGATGCCAAATTACCAATTGACAGTCCCAGTAAGGACTTCTTAAAATAATTTTACTATACCTTTGGTAAAAAATTCGTTTTGGTCGGTTAAAAATTAAAGAAGTTACAGGGTTCTTTGACTATTAAGTAAGAAACTCAAGTGGCATACCCTATGTATTCCAGAATTGAGTGGTGCCACCCTATACACAGACGTAATAAGCACAACAAATTAAGAGACCTGTGTTTTTTTTTTTGTTTTTCTCAATGCGCAAAATTAAGAGCCCCAGGGGCCATTAAAAGAAGGAAGCAAATTTAGTTTTTTGGTCATAAGTTTTCATTCTGCTTTGGCAAAGGTTGGCAGAAAATTATCATGCATGACCTGATTATAGTCAATATATAAAAATATTAACAAAATAACTAAGGCGTAGTCTTAAATTGTAGAGTAAGATTAGTTTTTTGTTCAATCTTCAATAACGTCTTTTAACTTCCTACCTGTCGACATGCAAATCAAGGACCGGCTACGATTTTCTTATACCTCCGACTTTTACTAAGACCCTCTAGCGATCTTTTTGTTTAAAATCTGACACCGGAACGTCAATCAGAACACCCCAAAACCCTCAAATGTGAACAAATAATATTTTAAAGGCACTTGGCACTTGCCGTGGAATTACCTCAAGGCAGTTGAGTGGTCAACAGGACCACACAATGTTGATACGAGATGTTTTGACTGTGCCTTCTCAAAGCGTTAATTTTTGGAAATTTATACGGGTCAAGAGCACCCTGGAATTCTAGGCTGGAATAATTATTGAAAAAGTATTATTAAATGCAAAAGCATATTTTACAAGATACCATACAACAAGTAAGAAACTATTTAAATGATTGGACTTTCCTCCACAAAGCTAAGATGATACATTTTTACGCTTTTCATGTTGTAGCACGCTGCCTGAATGGCAGGCTTATGTATATTTTAGTCTTAGTTCGTTTATAGTTTCTGCGGAGGTTTTGAAATACTCGATTTTCGATTTTTATGGCTATTGACCAATACAGTTTCAAAAAATCAGCGTTTTGAGATGGCAGAGAGAAAAACATCCTGCATATTTTTCATTGAATCTTTGCTCATCGATACTCTGTGTAGTCTTGTTGACAGTCCAACTAATTTGAGGTAATTCCATTGCACACTTGGCTTGCCAAGTCCAAGTGCCTTTAAAATACCTATTGTGCTAAACTTTGGCACCCTGTAGAAAGTAACACTCTATATATTTTTTGTTCAAATGTGGTAGAGGGTTCTGTCCTGTCGCAGTTGTGTCAGATTTTAAGTAAAAAAATCGCTAGAGGGCTTTAGTGATAATCGAGGGTAGAAAAAAATCGTAGCCGGTCCTGTATTTGCATGTTGACAACGGTAGGAAGGACAAAAGTCGCGTTTTCTAAAGATCTTTCAAATAAAGAAAAGTTTAGGCCAATATCTCCAAAAATAAAATCATTGAAAACTCTACGTCATTCCTGGTAATAGCGATTAACAAAAATTAATATTTTAATGCATTTTTCAAGAATACATTTTTAACTGAAGAGAATAAAGAAAAATGTAGTCAATAGTGAGTGCTGCAACAAAAGTGGTATGATGATGGGAAAAATATTTTTTGGCGCCACGACGCCTAGCATAGTATTTGGAAAGAGGCGCAAATGGGCCAATTTATTCCTTTATAGGGAGGTACATCCTATATCATATCCCATAAATAATATCCCCATATATCACACCGTTTTTCACGAACAGAGGCGGGCGTCTAAAAATTATCTCCCTGTACACTATGCTTTGTGCATGATATGTACAGGCGCGACCCTTGAAATCGTTCCAATACGTGCGGTCGCAAACGAGTTCAACTGACAACGTTGCAATTAACCCTCCCCTCTCTCGTGCCTTGTAAGCCAGCAATAATCTCAAAGGCGTAAGTGACGGCAAATCTAACATCTTATTACGCGACATTGCCTTACGTGACATTGTCAGTTACAGTGCGAAAAACAGTAAATTCGGCGCTGTTAGGTTGGCCTTAGATTGCCTGAATAATAATGGAAAATCTTACAACCGTGTCCGCGGATATTGG
This sequence comes from Pseudeuparius sepicola, assembly GCA_963920635.1. Lineage (NCBI taxonomy): Eukaryota > Metazoa > Arthropoda > Insecta > Coleoptera > Anthribidae > Pseudeuparius > Pseudeuparius sepicola. The sequence continues at coordinate 52,517,211 of OY987300.1, read as the reverse complement.
CGGCTTTTTTCGCAAAAGTCTTTAGACTTTTGCTCTCTTTTCTCTCTTAACTGGGTCTCGTACTTTCCTGCGATTCCAAAAAGAACCTTGAAAATCGGATATCAGTTCTTGCTCTTCTTTACTCAAACTGCTTCGATTCTTAAATGATATCTCGCTTTGTTCCTCATCACACATATATGAAATTATACTAAAAAAATATTTTCCTACGGCAGTGCGTAAAATGCTGACCGTGCGTAAATAAAGACTTTATCGCACTAGCGCGTAAATTAATCATGGGTGCGTACAGTAGATCACTTTACGCTGTGCTCAAAGAAAACACAACAGATAACTAAAATTTTTTTACCTTCTCTGGCAGCATACCTGGCATTGCTTTCTTTGCCGCTTCGTCTATTCTGTCTGGGCCAAGGTTTTGGAAAAAAATATTCATTTTCATTTGATAATAATATTTTAGAAATTTATATAAGTACAATTTTTTCATTCCATGACTGTCGTAGAAAAAAATATTGTTTGAAACACTTGCGTACATCTGTAAAAACACTATTTTACGCACTTACTTTTTTCCTCTTTCGCAAGGTATTCATTGTAAAATGATTATGTACCTTATTATGAAATTTTGTTTAATACCTGACAATGTTCTCTAATAAAGGTTTTTCTAAAAACTCTTCCGTTATGATCTCCGAAGAAAAATGTCTAAGTTTGGTTTGCAGTATTCGTTACCTAGTTTTCTAAGAGGTAGGCAAAGAGATATTAAAAGTCGCATTAAAGGGAATTATTAAAAATGGGGAACTTTTAGAAACGGAACCATGAATACGGATGCCGGTAAGCTTAGCCCTTTCTTATTTGATCACTGGCCACAACAAAGAGTCCACCGGAAAAGTGCCGTTGAATTAATGAAGAACTATTAAATTTAAAAAGATCACATTGTTCGCTAAGAATGCAATTAACTTTTCTTTTAGTTGGAATTTCCTGGCGAAATTATATACTTAAAGCAAATAATAAAATAATACTATTTATGTTGAGTTTCGAACGTTCAAAAAAGCATTTCTTTTTGAATGAAAAGGCCCACTATCAAAGAAATTACGGAGCTATTCAATGTGATTATTTTTCCGATTTTAAGTATTGGGGTCTTCAAAATCAAAAGTAGAGAAATTCACGAAATCCACAAATTCAAGTTAAATAAATTTAGTATAAGATTTGAAATGGTAAAAGATAATCTATACCAATATTATAAAGAGAAAAAATTTGTATTTTTGTTTGTAATGAATAAACTCAAAACTACTGGACCGGTTTTTAAAAAACTTTCACTAATAGAATGCTACATTATAACTGAGTAACATAGGCTATATTATTAGTGGAGTTAAATTAGGGATCCCTACGAAAACTCCAATAATGCAACCCAAGGTGTAAAAAATTTACACATAAAACTCCTTACACCACATGCGCTGCGAAAACTATTGATGATAGAACTATTGTAGTTATGTCATTATACCTAACTACTTTTTAACATACATGTAAGAAGTTAATAAAAATTCCGTCCAAAATTAGACCACGTTATTGGTATTTATCGTTACCCAAATAAATGCCTCCATAGTGAAGGCTGTTTCAGTACCCGTGGATTACTTTTTGAATTATTGGAATCGGACATGTCATTCAGAAGTTATCATAATAGTAGTAAGACTATGAGAGTATGACGCCAAACCTGTCTCAACAAGTTTGGCGTTATACTCTCATAGGGGTTGTCGGTTGGCGTCATGCTCTCATAGGGTTTGGGGGGAGTGGGGCAATCCCTACGTGTCTATATAGACAAGGTTCAGCGAATATCAGTAACAGTGTTTACAACAAACTCAACATGTCCTTCTTAAACAATTTAAATAAAAACTTGCTGCTGAAAAATCTGGTGAACGTTCGAGATTTGGAAGTAAGCACTGTTATTGATATTCGCTGAACCTTGTCTATATAGACACGTAGGGATTGCCCCCACTCCCCCAAACCCTATGAGAGCATGACGCCAACCGACAACCCCTATGAGAGTATGACGCCAAACTTGTTGAGACAGGTTTGGCGTCATACTCTCATAGTCTTACTACTCATAATAAATTTAAAAATCTAGGATAAACACAGCAGCGCGCAATGGCCCGCGGAGGGATACCAAGGTGCGGACGAGGGGAGTGGTAACATCTATATTAAATTAAAATAATAAAAATAGGAAATAAAAACAAAGCACGGAATTTAAAAAAACAATAAAAAATGTAAAAAATACACAACTTACCTAAATAAAACAAAATTCATTTCAAACGTTTCTCATTATTTTCTTAGGTTCTCAGGGGCGTGCACTGTGCCGTCCATGGAAGCAAGGGAAGCAGTGCTTCCCCTAAACCTAAACAATGTAAAATGATAAAATGTAATTTTTGAATTTTTAAACAGGAAGCAATTAGTTTAGTTACCTAGGTATATCAAAAACGCTAAAAAATATCTTATATATTATATATATATATATATCAAATCTACAATATGTTATGCCTATAGCAAATGCGGCGTTGACTCCGACTGCGCCCATCCTACCGAGCGACAGTACAGTACAATGTAAGCTATGCCGGCCGCGTAGCGTTCGATAGTCGAGAGGTTATTGAACTTTCCACCTCCACCGCACTGGCTGACGCGAATGAGAACGCCTGTTTAAAGCGGGCGTGGAAGCTATCGTTGCAGTAGGTTCTTGTATAGTTTAGTTGGTTTTGATCTGCGTCGGTGCGTCGCGCGCGTCGTATCTCGGGCGATATGGAAGACAATAATACGGACGTGGACATGCAAATACCGTCAACTTCGGCTGTCGAGAATGACGTTGAAAATGTTAAAGTTGGACAATTATTAAGTAAGAAGAGTGTGTGTGAATGTGTAGTGTATGCCTTAATAAGAGCAAAACCCCCTATGAAAAATTTAACCACAAAAATGAATGAATGACTTTCACAGATATCGCTGATGTCTATTGAGAATATACTTCTCCAGAACATGTTAGAGCATCGACGTTTTTATGATGACGTCATTGACGAATTCGCAAAAAGTGATCGAAGAATCGAATTACATTACAAATAGGTAAGTTTTTAAACATTGCTTCCCTTACTTAAAATGTCACCGCACGCCCCTGAGGTTCATACATAATATGCAAGATCAATGAATATATCATTAGAGATTTTTGCGATATTCCTTCTTAATCTTTACAATTTTGTTACTCATAGATTTTCTAATGGCCTTAGTTCACTAAATAAAAAATGTTAAAAAAATATATCTTGCCGATAACTTTATATGAAGACAAATTATTTCGTCCGGATCAGATTTAATGTTAGGGGCCAAAACATTTCAAGCCCTCTAACCACTAGTAAATCCTTACTAGATCACAGAATTGGATGTATTAGGCACAGCAAGGGAGCTAATTTGGGTCTAATAGTGAAGCCCTCTAACCACTAGTAAGCATAGATTTGGATGTATTAACCGTAGTAAAGAAGCTGATTTATGGTAGATAAGTATGGCAGATATTTTGCTGCGGCTATTAATTTTTTTAATGATTAGTAGAACGTTTTTCGGTGTAGCTAAAATAATAAGTATCTACCCGTTCGGCTGAATCGAATTTGGTGGTACCAAATATCCCGCAAAAACATCGTACCTACATACTAACATACCCACAAACGCGTCATTTTTCCATTTGGTGTCAATTTTTACTTTAAATTAATTAATCAGTACCTAATGTGCAATAATATAAAATAATAACATAAAAGTACCAAATTATGAAATTATAATACCTAGATAATAAATGAATAAACAAAAAAAAAACAATTCCCAAGAAGCAGCAACAACTCATCTTGTATTAAGCAGGAAAACCACATCGACGAAGTTAAAAAGATATTCGAAATCGTGTAAATTTCATTTTGCACTAATTTAGGAGATATTTATGTGTACTTTCAAGAAAAGAATAAAATAGCGTATGTAATCGAGTCTGTGTCAAGTCAAAATAAAATAAAATATAAAAACACTTCTAAAACCAAGCTTTCATTTAAGTCATGTACTAAAAGGAATAAAGTAAGTTTTCAGTAAACGTATTTACTATCTTTATCGAGCATGTCTGAAATAAGAGACATATTGGATTCAGTATGACGCCACTCACCTTGTCGTTTTCTACTCGTCAAACCCTTTCATTTGATATCCATATCAGGGGGGTTGTAAGCAGTGGCGGCTCGTCCATAGGATAGGGGCTGTGGGGCTAGAGCCCCACAGTAGAAAATGGGAAAAAGATAATTTAGTTCCGCGACTGCTATTCTCTATATTTTACATGCTTGTTCCTTCCTAATTAAATTGACGCAACGCCCGCTGCCGATAATGTACTAAGTAGGTACTATTTAAACGCCCTAAATCGACACCTTATAATAACGTAAGATCGTCGCTTGGCGGCTACGAATATTTAAGCCGCGATTCCGCTACCCTTGACTCTTCCAGTGAGTTTCAGATTCCACATTTTGCTAAAATTAGGGTCATAAAAATACAGTGTGTTTGCTTGTGAACATTCTAGAATATCTATAAAGAGCCTAGTAAAACTCGGCATTATATTTTTTTTAGATTCACCTAATTGAAGACTGGGTGTTTATTGCATGGCTAGCTGTGATTTTCCTAAATAACCAATTTTCAGAATACCATATTATGCATTCTTTTAAGAATAAAATGGATGGTGCCTTTTGTACACCTTTAGCCCCACAAAGTGGGGCCAACATTTTAAAAAAATCTGTCCTGAGTAGCCTGTATAAACCACGGGGCACAGATTGGTGATCTTTTCTTGCAGATCGATCAAGCTTTGCCTGAGGTATTAGTCTAGCTCATACAGCATGTATGTAAAAAACGAAATTTAAAGACAAAATTCTACTACATTCTGTCGGTCCTCCTTGGAAAATATATGTACTTCATTTTAACATTTCCTTACAATTGGAGGTATCATCCTCCATCCTTAATTATTATCCTTTATTCATCACGTTCGTAAATATCAGTTAAATCAGGTGTACCATAAATGCCATGAAAACAAAAACGACAAGGTCAACATATTTGACAGTATAGGGAGCTAATGTAAAATCCACTTTTTCTTTGGATATTTTTTGATAAATGATTTTTACGGACACCCTGTATGAGCTAGACTAGCTATACTACGTACAATGATACCTTAGGCAAAGCTTAATCGATTTGCAAAAAAAAGATCATCCACCTGTGCCCGTGGTTTATGCAGGTACTATGCGGAATTTTTTTTTTTTTTTTTTCGAATTTCGGCCCCACTTCGAGTATGGATATTTTGTACTAAAGGTTTTGAGCTATGGCCAATCCGATGGCACTATCCATTTTATTCTTAAAAGAATGCCTAATATGAAAATTGGTCATTTAAAAACATCATAGCTAGCCATGGAAAATGACACAATCGAAATAGTAGTGTCTGTGAGATATCTTCGCTTATGTGAATCTAAACAAATAACAAATATATAATGCCGAATTTTACTAGGCCCTTCATAGATTTCTAGAGTGTTCACAAGCAAACTCTTAAACACTCTACATATAGAAACAAGTCTATATGTTTTAAGGGGTCCTGTTTTTCCCTAACATTTTTTTAACGTATTTCACAAACGAAGAACTTTGAGACCTACCTATGTTTATATCAGTAACCCACCTTACAATGAGTTTTTCAGGGGTAATATACAGGGTGTTAGTAAATAAGTGCGACAAACTTTAAGGGGTGATTCTACATCGAAAAATAATGACAGTTTGCTATATAAACGTAGGTCCGCAAATGCTTCGTTTCCAATATACAGGGAGTCAAAGTTTTAAAAAAAAGATAATTTATTTATTGTTATAGCTATGCGCACCTAACTAAAAATGTTTTATCCGAGATATTTTTATTTTCATTTGTTGTTTTGATTTATTGTTGCTGTAGAGGATAGGTTTTTGATATTGTTGTAATAGAAATGAAAAATACGCGTTATGTTGTTTTATTTTTTTGCATAAAAATGGCGGCTCCTGTGAAAAAAAGGTAAGAGAGCTTTTTTGTCACTAATTAAACGAGGATTTTAAAAATAATTTTTATTCTAAATTATCTCAGTAGCGTATCATTTATTTTCTTAAAAATATCGAGGCCATTACCCCTATGCACGCCACTGATTAACATAAAATTTTTAATCGGGTGTCAAAAAATGCGCTTTCTAGTCCTCTTAAAACCCACCAAATTTCATTTGAATATCTTAATCCGTTTCAGCGCAATACATAAATTATCACTTTTTTTTAAACTTTGACTCCCTGTTTATCGGAAACGAAGCATTTGCGGACCTACGTTTATATAGCAAACTGTCATTATTTTTTCATGTAGAATTACCCGTTAAAGTTTGTCGCACTTATTTACTAACACCCTGTATGTAACAAGTGGTCTGCCGATTATCGATAATACCTTTCGTTAATTTTACGAATTATAATCCCAAAGCTGAAAATACCACGACTGCGCAGCGCGCAGCAGGAGTGGCATTTTCTTAGCATTGGGATTATAATGAGTATTACATTAAGGAAAGGTATTATCTATTATTAGGCATACCACGAGTTGTATTTAAAAAGAGAATTTAACAACTGCAAATAGTTAGTTTGACAGCTAGCTGTCATTTAGATTGAACTTTCGGTACCTAACTAAAGTCTATCCAAGTTACAGAGGCAGTGGATCAAAACATTGACCACCACGTGACTTATTCTCTTATTGGTCTGGCCGTCATAAAATGTCAAGTGTTTACGCGGCGAGCAGAATGCAGGGCCGGCTCTTTCCTCAGTCGAGTTTCCTGCATATTTTAGATCGGATCGCGAGCAGTATATTCTGTAAATTTATTTTGCTACTTAATTTAAGGAAATTTATAAAGATCCACGAAAGGTAAAAACACAATTTTTAGAACTTCTAAAAGAATTAGTTCAGAATTACAAGCCACTGGGAATCTCATATTAGTCAGACCCTGGTAATCGATCGCAATGCGGTCGTGTGACTTTGTTTATATCTACTGCCGCTGTAACTTGGATAGACTTTAAGAGAGTAGGATTTCAGCGAAAATTTCATGTCGACAAGGTACAACCGATAAAACACAAGCATTTCTTAACGTTGCCATGGCAACTTGTGTATTTTTTCGGAAATCACCCTCCCATAAGCACCTAGCTGTAAGATTAATAAGTGGAAATCTCCCTCCTATACAACAATAACACCAGTCACCATATGTCACCAATTTCAAATAGTTTTGACATGAAATTTCACTTATAATCTCCCTAGAGCATGAATTATTTCCGGAAATTTTTTTCAAGGTGCGAAATTTTTGAAAATTTTCTTAAAAAATTCGCAAGCGAGAAAAAATTTCCGGAATTTTAATTCATGCTCGCGGGAGATTCGGTACGAAAATTTCATGTCAAAACTATTTGAAAATACAATTAAATTGGTGACATATTATGGTGACTGGTGTCATTGTTGTATAGGAGGGAGATTTCCACTTATTAATCTTACAGCTAGAGGTGCTTATGGGAGGGTGATTTCTGAAAAAATACACAAGTTGCCATGGCAACGTTAAGAAATGCTTGTGTTTTATTGGTTGTACCTTGTCGACATGAAATTTTCGTACCGAATCTCCCGCGAGCATGAATTAATATTCCGGAAATTTTTTCTCGGTTGCGAATTTTTTAAGAAAATTCGCACCTCGAAAAAAATTTCCGGAAATAATTCATGCTCTAGGGAGGTTATAAGTGAAAATACCACTAGTGGTATTATCGCTGAAATCATCACCTGATTGGTTAATATTTCAAAAATCATATCATTTCATTGGTTCGTATTGGCAGGCGTTGAATTCACTACAAAATGTCACAGTCCTGACCAAAAAAAGTGGGACCACCTGTATATAAATTTGTCTTACACCAGGAACTATACCACACTCACCACATTAATGGGAAGCCGTGTCTGTACAGGGTGATAATATCTGTAATAAAAAATGACTGATAGCATTTTTTTGAAACACTCTGTAAGTTGCCTAAAGAATAAACCTAATGCAATTTATAACATTGAAAAGGGAATTAATTTAATATTAAAATGATTTATCCGTATTCGAGGTCAACAATGGGTGTTAGGATTTAGGAAGACGCAAAATAATATCAATTTAGGTCAGAGTAATTGCAATGGGTCAGCGTTTTTGCAGCCTGTCAGCATTAAATGCAAGCGCTTCAGTTTGCACACAATTATTTTAGTTAGTTAGTGCAAGCAAAATGTTCCGACAGGCCTGTGTTTTTCTTCTGTTATTCCACTTTGGTTCAGGTAGGACATTATTAAAACTTTTTATTTACCTATTTCCGGCATTTTACCGAAACCCTTATAGCGGTCTTTCTATATTTGGCTCAAATATTGATCTTATGTTATATGGTTTGTAATTTATAATGTCCGCCAAATTTGCTGGTAAAAGTTAATGATGAAACAATTTTAAAGGTAATCTTTAAAAATCGGCATTTGGATTTAGAACCTAAGTATTACTGAAATAAAGCCAAGGCGATCATAGTATCTAAATTTTACCAAGCCAAGGCGATAAAGATGTCTAAATTTTACTGCTTTGGAAAACATCATCAATAACTTTAATTTCTAGTTCCTAATGTGGCTATCGACATTTTCCGTAAAGTGATATTTGTAAAAATATGTTTTTTTATATTTTATACCAAAAGTTAGTCATCCTGCGCTTTTTTAAATATGATCCATCCGATCCAACCGATCTATATTTACATGGTTAGGTGGCCCGCTCCGTTCTCTACAACTACAACTTTGTTTTTTTGTTTGAGAAAACCAACTGAGATAAAAATACTAAATTATTTAAAAAAATTAAGGCGGTTTTAAAGGAGTATATACTTACTTCTAAATGTCTTTTATGTGTTTTTGAATGTTTGCCATTGAACTATGTAAATTAGGATAATTTAAACGTTTTAATTAGCTGTTTTCTATCTTGTTGACGTGTACATCCATTATTTGTAGATGGCGAAAATACTAAATAAATGTCTTATGTCTTATAGAATGCATGTATGAGTGTGGTAAAAACCATATTTAAAAAACAAATATTCAAAAACAATGGCATTTAGGATAGGAATACATTATGGAGCATGTGGAGATTGTTCTAAGGGCCTTTTTACACATAAGGTAGGTACCTATACGACTTCCAGCTTGACCTGTGTAGCATACTTGTTAATTATTTAGAGGCATCCTATATATTTTGTGTTCTTTAGATTCCTCTAGCATCCTAAATCCAACGATAGTTTTATATATTTATCTCTTATATAGAGTGTCCGGTAATTCTGCGCACGCGGTTAGATCATGGGTTTTCACGTCAAATTATGACTTATTATGAATTATAAAATTTTTGGCTTCAAGGACCTCCTGCAGAGATTGGAACTCTTAATCCAATAACGTTTTTCCTCTAAAAACTTTTTTATTTGCTATTGATTTTAATACGTTTTCGACCATTTACTATTTATGAAAGTATCGATTTTTCCCATACTTTTTCAAAATTTTGAATGTACTTTGAGAATCCGTTATTATTTTCCAGCAACAAGGTACTCTTGCCCAATTTCAAAAAAATTAATCGCTTCTGAGAAATTCGTTGTAATAGAGTAAAAACATTAAGGAATTAAGTATCTCATTTTTTATTTGGACAAATTCGAATAATAATTTACTTAAAAAATGGATTTAAAATATCTTATTGCATAAAAAATTGGCGTTATTGCTTTTCAAAAAAGTTATGTTCTTCAACAGTATCAAGAAATTACGCCTTTTTGAATATTCTAGTACGATTTAATCAAAATCGGTCGATTTTCAAAATTGAAAAGAGTACGTTTTCGCTTAGAAATAATTGTAGAAGTAGATTCAAAATTTTGAAAAAGTATTATGTAGTTGCAAGTTATGTTAGGTTTAGGTTATGTAGTCCAAAAGTGCTCTGCCTCTGGGCCCCCTGAGAGGCTACTTAAAAATCGATACCTTCGTAGTAAAGGGCCTTACACAGAATAAAACTGAAGCAAAGATTATTAAAATCAAAGCAAACTAAAAAAGTTGTCAGAGGAAAACCGTTATGGGGTAAGCCCCTTTAAGGGGCCCAATCTCCTCGGGGGGGGGGGGGGGGCACGGAGTAATAAATTTTATTAAGAAAATCGTCATAATTTGACACGAAAAACACGTGATGTTTTAAAAAATGCCGTATGTCCCCGGCTGGTTTTTACAAGAGGTGACATTGCCTAAAAATTTAACTTTTCGCAAAACGTTACTCTTTATAAAAGTTTTTGCTTCCTCGGAAATCAAGATTCACGTCGAGAAAATACTAATTTATTACACGAGGTGTTCAAAAATTTTCAAATTTTGAAATTAGGTCAAGAGTGAAGTACGTACTCCCATTTTTCAAACTACTTCGATAAATTATTTACAAAAGTTGTTAAGAAGATGTTAAATACCAGGTGCCTACTCGAAAAACATTCTTTTGTTATTATTGTTGATTATTCTCGGTCTTATGTAGTATTTGTATTTGTTTACTCTGTATTTTAAAGTTTGTCATTAAATAATACTAGGTACTAATTAAAAATAATCAATTTGGCAATAAAATCTTCCATGCCATTTTAGTATTATTTGAAAAAGAAATTAAAAATGCGTTGTTGTTTTTCGAGCAGGCGCCTCTGGTTTGGTATTTGACATCTTCTCTCAATGCCAAACAACTTTTGTAAATAACTTTATTAAATATTTTGAGAATTTGGGGTACTTCACTCTTGACCTAATTTCAAGATTTGAAATTTTTGAACACCCTTATTATATTAAATGAATATTTTCTCAACGTGTATCTTGATTTTGGAGGAAGCAAAAAGTTTTATGAAGAGTTACTTTTTTGCGAAAACTTAAATATTTTGGCAATTTCACCTCTTGTACACCCCAGCTGGCGAAATAGTGTATAACTCGATTATTTGAGAATATAAAGATACAAAACTAAACAGGGTGTTTCATAAATGAATGCTGATCCGAAAGGACAATAATCCTTAGACGATTTTAATGTTTTTTATATAAACATACGTGAGCAACGGCTGAGTTTAGAGGGTGTTGAAAAAAATCAATTTTCCCCAAAAATCTCTAAAACTGCTTGGTATTTTTTTTTTAATTTTGGTACGTTGAAAGTACGCATAATAATAATAATTTTTCCAAGGTTTTTTAATTTTAAAAAATGGTAGGCCACTGGTTAGTTTTTAAATAAATATTATTTTTAAAATGGCCCTCTATGTCCTCATAAAAAATGACTCTTGAGTTTTTTCGTCCGGCAGACGGTTTTTGATTTAAAAAATAAAAAGCATTTATACATTTCGTTGTTTTATAAATTGAAAAACATATACAAAGCGGATTTAGAGATACTGGGGAAAAACTGTTTTTTTTTCTTAAATTTCAACACCCTATATCTCAGAAATAAAGTGGTTTCGGAGCAAAGTTCACTTTTTTTTTCTTAAAATGATCCAAGGATTATCACCCTGTGGGTCAGCATTCAATTATGAAACACCCTGTATATCATTGGACTTGGATAATCTGCAAAACCCAAAATATACAAGGTACTTTCGGCAAAACTAATAGTCAGGTATGGTTAAAATATCCTAAAACAAACTTCATAATATAGGAAATAACGTATTGCTAACTTTAATTACCGCATTATTTTTTAAAATACTTTGGCTTTTAATCTCAATTGGTAGATACTCCTACAGGCCACGGTTTCCGCTTGGATGGCCGACCTACCCAGCTAACCAACAACCGTTTTTTATGTCAAAATACCGTTATAGTTATAACTTATAACGTTAGGAAAATCACGTTAAACTAACGTTATTATTATGACAAAAAGTCCGGTAGGGTGACGTTAATATTCTGACGTAGAAATAACCTCATAAACTTAACGTAGTTATAACCTCATAAAAGATAAAATTCGCACACCACCACCAGGGTTCGAACATACGAACATCGGAATTAATGTCGACGCTCTTACCAACTAAGCTACCGAAGCACTTGAAAAATATTGCCTAAAACAGTGTAAGCTAGAATCTCGATGACGTCACAGAAATAAATAGAAATAAAATAAAGGGTGCCTAAAAATTCATATAACGGATGGCACAAAGCCAAAAGGATCTTAATCGTCTCAGGAAAGGACTCTATTGTGATTTCCCAAAAACCTTAGTCCAAGTTTTATTATTCGGGAGTATCTGTACCGTAGTAATAACGTAATATTGACGCTAATTTTATTACTTATTTTTATTATGTCACTTTTGATGTATTTATAAAGTTATATTTCCGTAAATTGAGCTACGTACTTGTTACGTTATTAAAATAACGTAAAATTGACGTTATAGGTAATTCGTGGTTAGCTGGGTATCGTAGTAATGACGTAATATTAACACTACTCTAGGAACGTAATTTCTTTACGTATTTTTTATGTTATAAAAATACGTTAAATTGACGTTATACATCAAATGTGGTTAACGATGCCGAAATAATGACGTTATTTTAACGCTACTCTTGAAACCTAATTTCTTTACGTATTTTTTATGTTATAAAAATACGTTAAATTGACGTTATACGTCAAATGTGGTTAACTGGGTAGTATCATCTGTTTAAGTTACTGGCTAAAATATACAGGTTGTCTAACTTTAAAACTGTACAAATTTTTATAGATAATCGCCTAAACATTTTTTTTTGTTTCAAAGGCCTTCAAAAACCGCTTCTTTTGACCTTCCCGCTATTTTCAAAATGGAAATCCAGGGCCGGCAGCGATTATTTTATACCCCCGATTTAGCCATTTTTTATTTAAAATCTGACCCCGCAGCGTTAATCAGAACACCCCAAAACTCCTATACACCAAATTTCAATAAAAAATATACAGGGAGTTCCATTCTACAGGGTGACAAAGTTAAGCAAAATAGGAATTTTAAAGGCATCTGCCAAGTCAAGAGTGCCATGGAATCCCCTCAAAACAGTTGAATAGTCAATAGGACATACAAAATATACATAGTGTTCTTATCTGTGCCATCTCAAATTACTGAATTTTTGGAACTTTATACGGGTCAAAAATGTAGTACCTATATCAAAACCGCTCCACACACTATAAACGAACTAAATCTAAAAATACAGAAGCCTGCTAGTCAGTACGTCCATATCAGTTAAGGTGTGCCACAACAGGAAACGCGCAGAAAATGTATCATGTTAGACAGTGACTTTGTTGAGAAAAGTCCAATAATTTAAATTGTTTTTATTTGTAAGTTGGCATTTTGTAAAGAAATACATTACTTTTGTGTTTATCAATATTTTTTCAGTGATTCCACAGCACTCGTGACCCGTATAAAGGTCCATAAAAATGAAGCATTTTGAGATAGCACAGATAAGAACACGCTGTATATTGAGTGGTCCTATTGACCATTCAACTGAGTAGATAGGCTATAAGAGTTCTAGCGCAATTTCCCCATGTATTTCTTATGGGGCCTAAAACGTGGTAAAAACGTGACCAAACTTACCCCCTCCACTCCCACGCCACGCCCCCCGCCAAGACCCCGACCAATCAGAACGCTCCGACTAGGGTCTGTACCCTGCGCTAGTCCGAAGGGTGCCGAAGATGTCCGAGGGGTTGACCCCAGCGCGAGGTCATTGTCAAACCGCCAGCCCGCGGCGACGGTTCGCCCAGTGTCCAACCGCGACCTTCAAGCCGGGGGTAGACAAAAATGGCCGCGATTCCACGCCGACCGGATGCAGACCGCGGACATGTCTCGACATGAAGGGAGACTCTCACCGACGGCCACCCTGAACGTGGATTCCCAAATCTCGCGCCTTAGCAAATTGAAGTTCATGACGTCACACCCCCTTTACTGTCGACTCACCGCGGCCGACAGGATTCTGCCGACTCCTCTCACTTTCTTTTTTATTTTACCAGGAATAATAAAAAAATCGGCGGCACATTCTAAGTGGTATAGTCTGCATTCAGTCTTCGCATGTTTTGATACACTGACCTATATACGTTTCAGTAACCTACCAATTAATTTCTAGATACTAACATTGCAAACCTACAGGGCGAAAAATGCATCATTTTATACAAATAAAATATGTCGGAGCAAACGTTATTATTCGCTTGAAAACATTTTACTTTGCAGCGTGCAGCTGTCCTGATTGAATTTAGTTTCGAAAAAATCAACATACCCACATCCCAAAAAAAAATTCAACCTACTGGAAAACATTTTTAACGACTAAAGTATCCAAAATATTTTAAACACCCTTCAAAAATACATTGTGAAATTTTGATGGTATAAAATACTAGACTGTACATTTTTGAAAATAAAAACTAGGTGCCATACCTTCTATTGTTTAGAAAATAATGTCCATGCTACTACAGCCGTTAATAGATTACTAATAAAAAATAAAGCAGACAACGCAGTTTATTTAACGTTCAGTGCCTATAAAAAACGGCTATAAACAAATTGAGGAATTTCTGTATATTAACCAGGTGTTTGTTGATGCCTTAAGGCAAAATACATACGTCTGAAAAGTTCAACCTATTTTGTTGTAGAATTTGGAATCTGATGATAAGTAAAAAAAACCATTATGCAATAAAATACAAAAGTAGTATCCAAGCATGTGTATCCGAAACGGCTTGAACCGCCGACGCTCGAGATCTGCTGGCGCAGCTTCCAGTACAATGGGCACATTTTCAGTCGAAACACGCAAATATCTCCAAAAAACCTGAGAAAATGGCCATCACAAACAAAATCATGATTTTGTTTTTACCCAGCAGGAATATTATCGAAGGGATATGTGCCAGGAATAGGGAATTCTATTAAAAGTTCAGCCTACTTTGCCCTGAAAAATCGTATATTTTTAATTACTAATGTATTGGAAATATTCTAAACAGATTTCGAAAATAGTTTAATATCAATAAATCACGAATTTTTGATAATATAAGATGTAAACTATAGACTGAAAAATTGTTGCTTAAACAACATTGAAACTACACTGATAAAAATATGCATCCATGGTTGAAACTACACTCTGTTACCTTAAGGTATAAAATCAAACGCAAACACATCTCCCAAAAAGTTCAACCTACTTTGCCCTGAAAAAAATCGAACAACAGAGGACATCGCTCACAAACCCAATACCAATAAGGACAAGAACGCCGAGGAAACTACACATATAAATGTTTAAAAAATGCCCACCGCGATCGCTCGACAAAAAATCGTGCAAAGTGGCTACGGCAAAAGGCTTGACCTTTGTCCTTAGGGACACGTGTGACCCGGTTGAAGTAGAATCTAAAAAAAACCTGTAAACCATACCTACAGTAGAATCTGCTAAAGTAAAATCCAGGTGTCAAAAAATCAATTAGGTACAAATAAGACAGTAAATCCTTCTTGTATTATTAGAAAATACGTCGACGTCACAGCATACCCGTTGATGGCACCGCTAGCGTGTCCGGTCAAAAATGCATTCTGCTAGGCGTGAAAATTTATGATACTATCGACAGGAGTCTATATACGCAAAATAATTGTTCAGTATCCGTATTCAGCAAATAAAAAAGTTATAGGTACCCGTCACCTGATGAAAAAGTATACAAAACAAAACCGATAAAATGTTCGTGGCATTTTTGTATTTTAAAATATTTAATCACGTATCTAAGTTGTTATTTTATTCATTACCTATCCCCCAAATTTGGATTTTTAGCTCTTGTAATCGCTCGATGACGATTGAAACTACACTCATAAAAATGTTTAAAAAATGCCCATCCCACGTGATCGCTCGACAAAAACAAAACGTGCAAAGTGGCTACTGCTCGAGGTTTGACCTTTGTCCTTAGGGACATGTGTGACCCAGTTGATGTAGAATCTAAAAAACCCTGTAAATCATACTTCCATAGCATAGAATCTAAAATCCCCGGTACAGTACGGATGAAAATTTCAAACCAGGCATAATCAACATGGATACACGTTCAAAGTAAAAAAAAACTTGTCGGTCAACTGTTTAACCCCGACATTTTCTTGATTTCTAGGAATAAAAAGAAATACTGCGATTGTAAGTCCAAAGCTATTTACGCTATGAAATTCGTTTAAAATGCGAATGATAATTTGCCGCATTAAAACCAGGCGTGAAAATTCAACATACGTCCCTAAGAAGTTCAACCAATTTTACCCTGGAAATAGAACATTTTTTAATGAATAAAATATCGAACATATTTTAAACACCCTTCTAAATATAGTATAAATCATGTTTTTTTTTTTTGATAATGTGGAAAGCTAATCTGAAAATTGTTGCTAGAGGTTCTATTAAAGTAAAAACCGGGGTGCCAAAAAATCAACTATTATTAGAAAATACGCCGATGTCATAATATAGCCGTCGATGACACCGTTAGCGTGTCCTATCAAAAAAAAAATGCGTTCTGCTTAATAAGGTGTAAAAAAATCCATGACGGGGCTTAGATGAATAAATAAAGTTTGATGTATGTGAAAAGTATAGACTAAATTTTCGTATAGCCCGCGTGATCGCTCGAGGTGGCGGTATCCTCTGGACTAGAAAATATCATATCGGCTCAATCTCCAAACATTTTCATTTTGAATTATACGTTTTCATTGATGATAGATATAGCAAGAAAATTGGACTGGACTCGATATGAGAGGCATTAATCTAACTTTCACTAAACTACACATACTACTTAGAGGGTTGTAAGCCGTTTTAATAAAAGCACCAGACTTGCTTAAAATTCATGGCTAAACGTTAACATAATGTCATACAAACATGCGGCATCCAAAATATTTAATAAAGAATAGATATATGAGCTCAAACATGTTGATCAAAAAAATATATTAATTTCTGGCGATTTAGTTTACCAGTTATCATTTAAAAACAAAACCTGGTCCCAATATTCAGTGAAAATAATAATTAAAAACTTTGAACCTTATAAACCACCACTAAATAGCGAGTCGGAAATAAGTAAAAATTATATATACCTAAATATATTATTTTGATATAAATTATGGCCGAAACTGAATTTATTGGGGTGAAGATGCAAGGAAATATTTTTAGCTAGGAAAAAGTAATGCAATTATCATAGGTACTGGTTGCAGAACCCGTTGTCAGTTTTGCAAGGATTTTTGATACAAATATAATTGCTAACGTTTAATTTGTTTACCCCATTTACGAAAATGATAACAAAATTGGATCAGACAAGATGTTTTTTCGAAGTATAGTTTTTAAACACAGGGTGCCACCACCGGTTTTACGATATAGGTTTCAAAATGCTACGCAAATACATAAAAAAAATACCCTAGAGATAAGAAAACAAAATACAACTCACCGAAAGATTCTTGATGATGTATAAAAAGAAATCAGGTTACATCTAATGCCCCAGACAGTAAAATAAACATCCCCGAGCTATCAGATATAACCAAACATCATTTTTCCAACGGCACAGTCATTTTCACGGGAAAAACAACCAGTAACCGTTCAAATTCCATAGATAGGTACTGCCGTAATCCAAAATTTCACTGAACTACGCGTATCTATTATACTGAAGTAGGTACTGATACACTTCCATCTTTCCAAAGAAAAACAAACACGAAACTCAGACTTTTCATATATTTATTACAACGCCTCGATAGAGTCTTTATCTGTGGCCACGACCGAGAATCTACTGAAGCAAGTGCGACGCATAGGACGTGAAAAGTGCCGAGTTGGTTTTATTAAACAATGAAACTTATACCTACGTATATATAAAATAAATGAGAAATATGCCAGAGATGTGAAACCTAATTGTGTTGCAAGTTTGAGGGTCCAAAAAATATTGGCTTTAATTTTTTAAGGTGAGAAACACATCTAACAGCCAGTTTGGAAATATACAAGGCAAAAAAAAGTAGTTATGTGGCTGTCCCATTTTATGTTTTATACAGGTTGGGTTATTTTAGAATAGTTGTTCAATAGACCGAGACAACATCATAAACGCTTCCCGTTAGAACAGAATCTGATGAAAAGAAAAATTCCATCTGGGTCAAGCTACTACATAACCAAAATAAAAAATGCTGAACGTTATAAAATTTAAAAAAATCATATTTTCAACGGATTTTTATCCTCTGAAAATTGTTCTTGTGTAAAATTCAGTTTCACTGGGTCAAGCTAGGTGGTAACTATATAACCAAAATAAAAAATACTGAACGTTATAAAATTAAAAAAATCATATTTTCAAGGGATTTTTGTCCTCTGAAAGTTGGTTTTGTGTAAATTCAGTTTCAATAAGTTACTAATTGGGATAATAGGAAAAAAATCTTAAGAATCTCTTATAGAATTCTGAGACAACGACCCTGAGAGTAAATATCATACAAAAATCTTTGTGCGTTGACTTTCAACTCAATTTAATAATTAAGTTTAATAATGACAATTTTCTCGATTATCTAGAATCAAAAATATTGCGAGTGGCAATTCACAATTTTCTAGATATCATGTGAAGCCTTATTATTGCGTCGTAAGTTAGAGGATCCAAAAATATTGGCTTAAATTGTTTAGTAAATGCGATTAAAATATGTTTAGTTTATCAACAGTTAATTGTAACAGCTTATAATCTTAGAAGCGTAAACTCTTTAAAAATTTTTTTAGACAAAAGTTGTAGTTTAATAATGGTCAGTTGGATTCCTTTTGAATCATGTTTGCATATTACCTACAAGGAGTTACAACCTCAAAACATAAAAATCGCTCATTTTAAACCGATTTAATAAAAATCTCACCAAAACAATACTTTCACTCATATGATACACTTCTGATTAATAAAAAAGGCACCATAGGTAGTAATAATAAGATATTCAACGGAATTTTTATCGACTGTTTGCCAATTTTGCTAGCTTTTGGGGGTATTCCTTGATATTTTAGACTGATAAAAATGAATAATAAAAATTAAAAATAAAAATTTCACCAAAACAATACTTTCACTCATATAATACACTTCTGATTAATAAAAAGGCACCATAGGTAGTAGTAATAAGATATTCAACGGAATTTTTATCGACTGTTTGCCCATTTTGCTAGCTTTTGGGGGTATTCCTTGATATTTTAGACGGATAAAAATGAATAACATTGAGTACCCTAGCTAAAATACAAAACGCACTGTTGACTTTACTTACGTGAATAGTAAGCCTATAATACGTATCGAAAACAGAGAAATATTCAGGTCAAGAAAAATGTGGCCTAATTTACAAGTTTGTAAATCAAAAACTACCTTTTGGCTTTTCATTTTGATGAGAAAATACGTCTAATTAGTAAGTCAAATAAATGGGACATCATGAAAGATATACTAATGCCATCTTAGTTCTATCGGCAGAAAGGTACTATGGGTAGTAATAGTTTTGGGATCAAAATACGACCTGTTAGCTTTTAAATTTGTTAAGAAAATACGTCTAATGAAATTGAAAGTAGTAACTAGGTTTTGGTTAACATTTCGTTAACGCGTTGATGAATAAGAATGCAAGTGAAAAGTAGACCGAATTTCCCAAAAAACGGTGAGTGACCAAACAAGTTATTATAAAAAGTGGCTCGGGAGACCGATGTAACCTAGAAAACGCCTTTCCTTCGAATAGAAAGTAAAAAAAAAGTTGCAAAATGGGACTTAGACGAATATTTGATGCATGTGAAAAGTAGGCAGAATTTTCGAAAATCGGGGACGGATCAGAAATTATTAAGTTGATCGGGAGGTTAAGATAACCTATGAAACACCTTTCATTCCAACAGAATCTGACAAAAAATTCCAAGAAAATTTTAGACGACTGTTATAATATTTGATTATTTATTTGATTATATATTTATATATATATATATATATATATATATATATATATATATATATATATATATATATATATATATATATATATATATATATATATATATATATATATATATATATATATTTTGAATATTTGATGCAATTGAAAGGTAGACAGAATTTTAGAAAAACGGCAACTGATCAAAAAAATATATATTCGAAAATTTTGGTCGGGAGGCCGAGGTAACCTAGAAAACGCCTTTCGTTCGAACAGAATCCGACAAAAAAATTCCAAGACGGGATGGTAGTTGGACGAGTGTTTGACGCAAGTTAAAAGTAGACAGAATATTAAAAAACGAGAACCGACCAAATAGTTATTAGAAGAAGTTGCTCGGGAGGTCGAGGTAACCTAGGAAATGCCTTTCGTTCGAACAGAATCCGACAAAAAAAATTCCAAGACATGACTTACTTTTAACTTGCGCCAAACATTCGTCCCACTACCATCCCGTCTTGGAATTTTTTTTTGTCGGATTCTGTTCGAACGAAAGGCGTTTTCTAGGTTACCTTGGGCTCCCGACCAAAATTTTCGAATATATATTTTTTGATCAGTTGCCGTTTTTCTAAAATTCTGTCTACCTTTCAATTGCATCAAACATTCATCTTGGATTTTTTGTTTGTCAGATTCTTTTCAAACGAAAGGCATTTCCTAGGTTACCTCGACCTCCTGAGCCACTTTTTCTAATAACTATTTGGTCGGTTCTCGTTTTTTAATATTCTGTCTACTTTTAACTTGCGTCAAACACTCGTCCAACTACCATCCCGTCTTGGAATTTTTTTGTCGGATTCTGTTCGAACGAAAGGCGTTTTCTAGGTTACCTCGGCCTCCCGACCAAAATTTTCGAATATATATTTTTTTGATCAGTTGCCGTTTTTCCAAAATTCTGTCTACCTTTCAATTGCATCAAATATTCATCTTGGATTTTTTGTTTGTCAGATTCTTTTCAAACGAAAGGCATTTCCTAGGTTACCTCGACCTCCTGAGCCACTTTTTCTAATAACTATTTGGTCGGTTCTCGTTTTTTAATATTCTGTCTACTTTTAACTTGCGTCAAACACTCGTCCAACTACCATCCCGTCTTGGAATTTTTTTGTCGGATTCTGTTCGAACGAAAGGCGTTTTCTAGGTTACCTCGGCCTCCCGACCAAAATTTTCGAATATATATTTTTTTGATCAGTTGCCGTTTTTCTAAAATTCTGTCTACCTTTCAATTGCATCAAATATTCATCTTGGATTCTTTGTTTGTCAGATTCTTTTCAAACGAAAGGCATTTCCTAGGTTACCTCGACCTCCTGAGCCACTTTTTCTAATAACTATTTGGTCGGTTCTCGTTTTTTAATATTCTGTCTACTTTTAACTTGCGTCAAACACTCGTCCAACTACCATCCCGTCTTGGAATTTTTTTGTCGAATTCTGTTCGAACGAAAGGCGTTTTCTAGGTTACCTCGGCCTCCCGACCAAAATTTTCGAATATATATTTTTTTGATCAGTTGCCGTTTTTCTAAAATTCTGTCTACCTTTCAATTGCATCAAACATTCGTCTTGGATTTTTTTTTGTCAGATTCTGTTCGAATAAAAGGCGTTTTTCCTAGGTTACCTCGACCTCCCGCGTTTTTCGGCAATTCGGTCTACTTTCCACTTGCATCATACATTCGTCTAAGTCCCATCTCGGAATTTATTTCAGATTATATTCGGATGAAAGGCGTTTTCTATGTTACCTAGATCTCCCGAGCAAAATTTTCTAATATCTATTTTTTTTTTGGTCAGTCGCAGTTTTTTCAAAAAAATTATGTATCTATACTTTTCACTTGCAAACAGTCGTCTAAAATTTTCTTGGAATTTGTTGTCAGATTCTGTTGGAATGAAAGGTGTTTCATAGGTTATCTCAACCTCCCGATCAACTTAATAATTTCTGATCCGTCCCCGATTTTCGAAAATTCTGCCTACTTTTCACATGCATCAAATATTCGTCTAAGTCCCATTTTGCAACTTTTTTTTTACTTTCTATTCGAAGGAAAGGCGTTTTCTAGGTTACATCGGTCTCCCGAGCCACTTTTTATAATAACTTGTTTGGTCACTCACCGTTTTTTGGGAAATTCGGTCTACTTTTCACTTGCATTCTTATTCATCAACGCGTTAACGAAATGTTAACCAAAACCTAGTTACTACTTTCAATTTCATTAGACGTATTTTCTTAACAAATTTAAAAGCTAACAGGTCGTATTTTGATCCCAAAACTATTACTACCCATAGTACCTTTCTGCCGATAGAACTAAGATGGCATTAGTATATCTTTCATGATGTCCCATTTATTTGACTTACTAATTAGACGTATTTTCTCATCAAAATGAAAAGCCAAAAGGTAGTTTTTGATTTACAAACTTGTAAATTAGGCCACATTTTTCTTGACCTGAATATTTCTCTGTTTTCGATACGTATTATAGGCTTACTATTCACGTAAGTAAAGTCAACAGTGCGTTTTGTATTTTAGTTAGGGTACTCAATGTTATTCATTTTTATCCGTCTAAAATATCAAGGAATACCCCCAAAAGCTAGCAAAATGGGCAAACAGTCGATAAAAATTCCGTTGAATATCTTATTACTACTACCTATGGTGCCTTTTTATTAATCAGAAGTGTATTATATGAGTGAAAGTATTGTTTTGGTGAAATTTTTATTTTTAATTTTTATTATTCATTTTTATCAGTCTAAAATCAAGGAATACCCCCAAAAGCTAGCAAAATTGGCAAACAGTCGATAAAAATTCCGTTGAATATCTTATTATTACTACCTATGGTGCCTTTTTTATTAATCAGAAGTGTATCATATGAGTGAAAGTATTGTTTGGTGAGATTTTTATTAAATCGGTTTAAAATGAGCGATTTTTATGTTTTGAGGTTGTAACTCCTTGTAGGTAATATGCAAACATGATTCAAAAGGAATCCAACTGACCATTATTAAACTACAACTTTTGTCTAAAAAAATTTTTAAAGAGTTTACGCTTCTAAGATTATAAGCTGTTACAATTAACTGTTGATAAACTAAACATATTTTAATCGCATTTACTAAACAATTTAAGCCAATATTTTTGGATCCTCTAACTTACGACGCAATAATAAGGCTTCACATGATATCTAGAAAATTGTGAATTGCCACTCGCAATATTTTTGATTCTAGATAATCGAGAAAATTGTCATTATTAAACCTAATTATTAAATTGAGTTGAAAGTCAACGCACAAAGATTTTTGTATGATATTTACTCTCAGGGTCGTTGTCTCAGAATTCTATAAGAGATTCTTAAGATTTTTTTCCTATTATCCCAATTAGTAACTTATTGAAACTGAATTTACACAAAACCAACTTTCAGAGGACAAAAATCCCTTGAAAATATGATTTTTTTAATTTTATAACGTTCAGTATTTTTTATTTTGGTTATATAGTTACCACCTAGCTTGACCCAGTGAAACTGAATTTTACACAAGAACAATTTTCAGAGGATAAAAATCCGTTGAAAATATGATTTTTTTAAATTTTATAACGTTCAGCATTTTTTATTTTGGTTATGTAGTAGCTTGACCCAGATGGAATTTTTCTTTTCATCAGATTCTGTTCTAACGGGAAGCGTTTATGATGTTGTCTCGGTCTATTGAACAACTATTCAAAAATAACCCAACCTGTATAAAACATAAAATGGGACAGCCACATCACTACTTTTTTTTGCCTTGTATATTTCCAAACTGGCTGTTAGATGTGTTTCTCACCTTAAAAAATTAAAGCCAATATTTTTTGGACCCTCAAACTTGCAACACAATTAGGTTTCACATCTCTGGCATATTTCTCATTTATTTTATATATACGTAGGTATAAGTTTCATTGTTTAATAAAACCAACTCGGCACTTTTCACGTCCTATGCGTCGCACTTGCTTCAGTAGATTCTCGGTCGTGGCCACAGATAAAGACTCTATCGAGGCGTTGTAATAAATATATGAAAAGTCTGAGTTTCGTGTTTGTTTTTCTTTGGAAAGATGGAAGTGTATCAGTACCTACTTCAGTATAATAGATACGCGTAGTTCAGTGAAATTTTGGATTACGGCAGTACCTATCTATGGAATTTGAACGGTTACTGGTTGTTTTTCCCGTGAAAATGACTGTGCCGTTGGAAAAATGATGTTTGGTTATATCTGATAGCTCGGGGATGTTTATTTTACTGTCTGGGGCATTAGATGTAACCTGATTTCTTTTTATACATCATCAAGAATCTTTCGGTGAGTTGTATTTTGTTTTCTTATCTCTAGGGTATTTTTTTTATGTATTTGCGTAGCATTTTGAAACCTATATCGTAAAACCGGTGGTGGCACCCTGTGTTTAAAAACTATACTTCGAAAAAACATCTTGTCTGATCCAATTTTGTTATCATTTTCGTAAATGGGGTAAACAAATTAAACGTTAGCAATTATATTTGTATCAAAAATCCTTGCAAAACTGACAACGGGTTCTGCAACCAGTACCTATGATAATTGCATTACTTTTTCCTAGCTAAAAATATTTCCTTGCATCTTCACCCCAATAAATTCAGTTTCGGCCATAATTTATATCAAAATAATATATTTAGGTATATATAATTTTTACTTATTTCCGACTCGCTATTTAGTGGTGGTTTATAAGGTTCAAAGTTTTTAATTATTATTTTCACTGAATATTGGGACCAGGTTTTGTTTTTAAATGATAACTGGTAAACTAAATCGCCAGAAATTAATATATTTTTTTGATCAACATGTTTGAGCTCATATATCTATTCTTTATTAAATATTTTGGATGCCGCATGTTTGTATGACATTATGTTAACGTTTAGCCATGAATTTTAAGCAAGTCTGGTGATTTTATTAAAACGGCTTACAACCCTCTAAGTAGTATGTGTAGTTTAGTGAAAGTTAGATTAATGCCTCTCATATCGAGTCCAGTCCAATTTTCTTGCTATATCTATCATCAATGAAAACGTATAATTCAAAATGAAAATGTTTGGAGATTGAGCCGATATGATATTTTCTAGTCCAGAGGATACCGCCACCTCGAGCGATCACGCGGGCTATACGAAAATTTAGTCTATACTTTTCACATACATCAAACTTTATTTATTCATCTAAGCCCCGTCATGGATTTTTTTACACCTTATTAAGCAGAACGCATTTTTTTTTGATAGGACACGCTAACGGTGTCATCGACGGCTATATTATGACATCGGCGTATTTTCTAATAATAGTTGATTTTTTGGCACCCCGGTTTTTACTTTAATAGAACCTCTAGCAACAATTTTCAGATTAGCTTTCCACATTATCAAAAAAAAAAAACATGATTTATACTATATATTGAAGGGTGTTTAAAATATGTTCGATATTTTATTCATTAAAAAATGTTCTATTTCCAGGGTAAAATTGGTTGAACTTCTTAGGGACGTATGTTGAATTTTCACGCCTGGTTTTAATGCGGCAAATTATCATTCGCATTTTAAACGAATTTCATAGCGTAAATAGCTTTGGACTTACAATCGCAGTATTTCTTTTTATTCCTAGAAATCAAGAAAATGTCGGGGTTAAACAGTTGACCGACAAGTTTTTTTTTACTTTGAACGTGTATCCATGTTGATTATGCCTGGTTTGAAATTTTCATCCGTACTGTACCGGGGATTTTAGATTCTATGCTATGGAAGTATGATTTACAGGGTTTTTTAGATTCTACATCAACTGGGTCACACATGTCCCTAAGGACAAAGGTCAAACCTCGAGCAGTAGCCACTTTGCACGTTTTGTTTTTGTCGAGCGATCACGTGGGATGGGCATTTTTTAAACATTTTTATGAGTGTAGTTTCAATCGTCATCGAGCGATTACAAGAGCTAAAAATCCAAATTTGGGGGATAGGTAATGAATAAAATAACAACTTAGATACGTGATTAAATATTTTAAAATACAAAAATGCCACGAACATTTTATCGGTTTTGTTTTGTATACTTTTTCATCAGGTGACGGGTACCTATAACTTTTTTATTTGCTGAATACGGATACTGAACAATTATTTTGCGTATATAGACTCCTGTCGATAGTATCATAAATTTTCACGCCTAGCAGAATGCATTTTTGACCGGACACGCTAGCGGTGCCATCAACGGGTATGCTGTGACGTCGACGTATTTTCTAATAATACAAGAAGGATTTACTGTCTTATTTGTACCTAATTGATTTTTTGACACCTGGATTTTACTTTAGCAGATTCTACTGTAGGTATGGTTTACAGGTTTTTTTTAGATTCTACTTCAACCGGGTCACACGTGTCCCTAAGGACAAAGGTCAAGCCTTTTGCCGTAGCCACTTTGCACGATTTTTTGTCGAGCGATCGCGGTGGGCATTTTTTAAACATTTATATGTGTAGTTTCCTCGGCGTTCTTGTCCTTATTGGTATTGGGTTTGTGAGCGATGTCCTCTGTTGTTCGATTTTTTTCAGGGCAAAGTAGGTTGAACTTTTTGGGAGATGTGTTTGCGTTTGATTTTATACCTTAAGGTAACAGAGTGTAGTTTCAACCATGGATGCATATTTTTATCAGTGTAGTTTCAATGTTGTTTAAGCAACAATTTTTCAGTCTATAGTTTACATCTTATATTATCAAAAATTCGTGATTTATTGATATTAAACTATTTTCGAAATCTGTTTAGAATATTTTCAATACATTAGTAATTAAAAATATACGATTTTTCAGGGCAAAGTAGGCTGAACTTTTAATAGAATTCCCTATTCCTGGCACATATCCCTTCGATAATATTCCTGCTGGGTAAAAACAAAATCATGATTTTGTTTGTGATGGCCATTTTCTCAGGTTTTTTGGAGATATTTGCGTGTTTCGACTGAAAATGTGCCCATTGTACTGGAAGCTGCGCCAGCAGATCTCGAGCGTCGGCGGTTCAAGCCGTTTCGGATACACATGCTTGGATGCTACTTTTGTATTTTATTGCATAATGGTTTTTTTTACTTATCATCAGATTCCAAATTCTACAACAAAATAGGTTGAACTTTTCAGACGTATGTATTTTGCCTTAAGGCATCAACAAACACCTGGTTAATATACAGAAATTCCTCAATTTGTTTATAGCCGTTTTTTATAGGCACTGAACGTTAAATAAACTGCGTGGTCTGCTTTATTTTTTATTAGTAATCTATTAACGGCTGTAGTAGCATGGACATTATTTTCTAAACAATAGAAGGTATGGCACCTAGTTTTTATTTTCAAAAATGTACAGTCTAGTATTTTATACCATCAAATTTCACAATGTATTTTTGAAGGGTGTTTAAAATATTTTGGATACTTTAGTCGTTAAAAATGTTTTCCAGTAGGTTGAATTTTTTTTTGGGATGTGGGTATGTTGATTTTTTCGAAACTAAATTCAATCAGGACAGCTGCACGCTGCAAAGTAAAATGTTTTCAAGCGAATAATAACGTTTGCTCCGACATATTTTATTTGTATAAAATGATGCATTTTTCGCCCTGTAGGTTTGCAATGTTAGTATCTAGAAATTAATTGGTAGGTTACTGAAACGTATATAGGTCAGTGTATCAAAACATGCGAAGACTGAATGCAGACTATACCACTTAGAATGTGCCGCCGATTTTTTTATTATTCCTGGTAAAATAAAAAAGAAAGTGAGTGGAGTCGGCAGAATCCTGTCGGCCGCGGTGAGGCGACAGTAAAGGGGGTGTGACGTCATGAACTTCAATTTGCTAAGGCGCGAGATTTGGGAATCCACGTTCAGGGTGGCCGTCGGTGAGAGTCTCCCTTCATGTCGAGACATGTCCGCGGTCTGCATCCGGTCGGCGTGGAATCGCGGCCATTTTTGTCTACCCCCGGCTTGAAGGTCGCGGTTGGACACTGGGCGAACCGTCGCCGCGGGCTGGCGGTTTGACAATGACCTCGCGCTGGGGTCAACCCCTCGGACATCTTCGGCACCCTTCGGACTAGCGCAGGGTACAGACCCTAGTCGGAGCGTTCTGATTGGTCGGGGTCTTGGCGGGGGGCGTGGCGTGGGAGTGGAGGGGGTAAGTTTGGTCACGTTTTTACCACGTTTTAGGCCCCATAAGAAATACATGGGGAAATTGCGCTAGAACTCTTATAGCCTATCTACTCAACTGTTTTGAGGGGATTCCATAGCACACTTGACTTGGCAGATGCCTTTAAAATTCCTATTTTGCTCAAGTTTGACACCCTGCAAAATGGAATATTATATAGTATATTTTTGATTCAAATTTGGTATATAGTGGTTTTTGGGGTGTTCTGATTGATTAACGCTGTGGGGTCAGATTTTAAATAAAAATATCGCTAAATGGATTTCGTGAAAATCGGGGGTATAAAAAAGTCGCAACCAGCCCTGGATTTGCATTTTGAAAATGGCGGGAAGGTCAAAAGAAGCGGTTTTGAAGGCCTTTCAAACAAAAAAACTTTAGGCGATTATCTCCAAAAATGAAGATTTTACGGATTTTTGCAATTTTAAAGTTGGACACCGTGTATGTTATTCAGGTCTAACTTTGTGCCAAAACTTATTGCAACCGCACACTCGCTTACTCGCTAGTCTTTTAGTGACGTTTAGACTGATTTTTTTGTAGGCATTTTTTCTACGTTCAGACTTTACCCCTTCAGCAATATAGGAGAGACCGAGGAAATGTGCGGGCACCTGGGCACCTTAAGAATAATACCTCATAAATTTGGAAAGTATTTAGAAATTTGGCTAGAAAAAGTTTGGAGGTGTGCTTCTAGCAATACGCTACAATAATAGTTGTGCATTACATTTATTTAAAATAAATATACAAAATAATTCTATTACGCAAATCCCGGGATTCGATCCGGGGATCCCGGGATTTAAAATCAACCATCCCGAAATCCCGGGATTAAATTTTTTATCGGTATTGGATTCTTTAGTACTTAGGTATACCAAGTTTCATTCAAGGTTTGATAGTTTTCAACAAAACAAATTAAACCTGCGCAATGTGACGGGCCGTAGGTAACCGTTTAGGGAAAGATGAAATCTAAAATTGTTGAATTGCTGCCCCTGAAATCTTCCAACCTAGGTTAAGGGCTAACTCCCAAAGCGTTTACTGCGCCATCTCTATATTGTAAGTACAACTACTCCGTTTCCCTAGCCCCTGACCAGTGCCAGTAGACCTGGACCAACACTATATATTCAAGACCCGTTCATAGCGCTGTTTCAAACTGTGGCCACTGGCGCTACACGACGAAAAAAATCGACAGGATGGTTAATAGCCAAAATACAATAAAATGGTTGTTTGTGAATCCCCCTTTAATTTGACAAGTTTACATGACATATTTCCATAGATTTTCTTAAGAAAAGTCAATCTAAAAAGCAAGAGTATCTTGGTACTTTTTCGTTTTCACGAATTCTTTACCGTTTTCGTGATACAGGGCGTTGAAGTTTTGGAGAATAATTGTTTTTTTACAATATCTTCCTAACCGTTTGAGATATTTGCAACAACTCTGCTACACAATAGTATCTTGTTAGTTGGCATAGTTTGGGAAATTTACGTGTCCCAAAACAAACCAGTGGCGGAGATAGAAGGGAGAAGGGAGTAGGAACGGCCCTGTCCACAATTTAATTTGAATGCATTTTTGGATAGGCGACTTCATTTCCTATAAAAATTGTGTCTTTCTTTTTTTACGTACCTGTCGCAATTTTATTGCAATTTTTATTTTTTTTTTATTTAAGTTAAAAGTGTTCATGAAAAATCGCCGAAAATTTTTGATAGACAAGATAGGGCAGAAGAATGAAAAAACGTCCCACTCATCAGAATGAAGTAATTTTTATTGATAAACTTGTTTGGTTAGGCCAATATTTTTGGAAATTACAGGGTGTTTAACTAATTAATATGCTTTTAAGAGATTTTTGTCATATTTTTCCGTAAAATCTTATCAAAACTAATGAGATGTCATAATTATTTGTTAATTTTTTTATATAGAAGATGCTCAAAATGATCCCCTTCCATCTTTATGCATAGTCTACATCGACGAAGGAAACTATGTTTAATTCGCCCATTCGCCCTAAGGTTCGCTCATTCTGTTTTATTTCCTCCACCGCTATTCCTACCCTCTCCCGAAGCAGCTGCACACATTGATAATACTTTCATGTTGGAGACACACACATATTTCTGCGTACAACTAGTGGTACATCTTCCAAAAACCAGGCTGGGTCAAGGGGAGAGTGTACAGTGTCCACCAAGTTCGCTAGATCTTAACCACATAGATTTCTTTTTATAGGGTTATCTAAAAGACGAAGTTTATGGAACAGAATGCAACACTGAGAAAATGCTTCGGGAGAGGGTAGGAATAGCGGTGGAGGAAATAAAACAGAATGAACGAACCTTAGGGCAATTAAACATAGTTTCCTTCGTCGATGTAGACTATGCATAAGTATGCAAGGGGGACATTTTGAGCATCTTTTATAAAAAAAATATTTTACAAATTATTATGACATCTCATTAGTTTTGATAAGATTTTGCGGAAAAATATGACAAAAATTTCTTAAAACCATATTAATTAGGTAAACACCCTGTAAATTCCAAAAATATTGGCCTAACCAAACAAGTTTACCAATAAAAATTACTTCATTCTGATGAGTGGGTAGTTTTTTCATTCTTCTGCCTTTCCTTGTGTATCAAAAATTTTCGGCGATTTTTCATGAAAACTTTTAACTTAAATAAAAAAATAAAAATTGCAATGAAACGGCGGCAGGTACGTAAAAAAGAAAGAAACAATTTTTGTAGAAAATGAAGTCGCCTATCTAAAATTGCATTCAAATTAAATTGTGGACAGGGCCGTACTTAAGTTTTTTCTTAAATTAATGGACCCTCTTCCCCTCTATCTCCTCCACTGGTTTGTTTTAGGACACGGAAATTTCCCAAACTATGCCAACTAACAGGACACTATTGTGTACCAGAGTTGTTGCAAATAAACTCCTGGACAAAATTAAAACAACATCATAAATGTGCCACTTATTTGATGCTATTTTTTTTCTGAATTTATGATCCGATTTGAATGATTTTTTTTGCATTGTAGGTTGGTTCCTTGACAATGCCATATTTTTTGCTGTTTATGATAAAAAGTTCATTTTCGATTTATACCGGGTGTAACAAAAATGTTATTTTTTTTCCGAAAATTCGTATCACCCTGTGGAGTATACTAGCAACCGAAACATATAGCAGTTGACATTAGACGGTAGGTCCATCTTTCTTCAACATTTTCTTTTTTGGTTTACTTCATTATCTCTGTTATTAAAGGAGATACACTGTTTTATATCGTAACATGTTTTTATAGACTTTATTATTCAACACAGTCATTGTTGAATGTTTTCAAGTAGGCTAGGGAACTTTTCTGACATTTCAAGCGATGTGTCAACAGATGTTGTGTTTTAAAGTTACAAAGGTCAAATAAAATTCGCCATACCGATAAAAACTGTTCAGAAACTGCTTATTAAACGTTCGTTTCATATGCCCAGTTGCCCGACTATTCTGTCGTTTAAACCAGCCTTATTTAAACGTCTTCTGATTGTTCGAGACGATATTGTATGATGGCGAGCAGTTCTAAGCTCACTTCGTAGCCTAGTACTAGTGATATTCCTGTTTCTTAGAGCAGTTTGCCTAATAAAACGCTCATCCCTTGGATCGGTACATTGGTTTCGCCCTTGGCCTGACCTTCGAGAGTAAGATCCTGTCTCGTTAAATCGTTCAACCATACGACTTATAGTCGAACGATGTCTTCCTATCACATTAGCAACATGACACGTCGAATAGCCTTCATCCACCAAAGTTAAAGCTCTTACTGCTTCTTCTGCCGATAAATTTTTTGGTCGATTCATTTTTCAATTTTAAAATATTCGTCGGGCAACTGGGCATATGAAACGAACGTTTAATAAGCAGTTTCCGAACAGTTTTTATCGGTATGGCGAATTTTATTTGACCTTTGCAACTTTAAAACACAACATCTGTTGACACATCGCTTGAAATGTCAGAAAAGTTCCATAGCCTACTTGAAAACATTTAACAATGACTGTGTTGGATAATAAAGTCTATAAAAACATGTTACGATATAAAACAGTGTATCTCCTTTAATAACAGAGATAATGAAGTAAACCGTCTAATGTCAACTGCTATATGTTTCGGTTGCTAGTATACCACAGGGTGATACGAATTTTCGGAAAAAAACATAACATTTTTGTTACACCCGGTATAAATCGAAAATTAACTTTTTATCATAAACAGCGAAAACTATGACATTGTCAAGGAACCAACCTACAATGCAAAAAAAATCATTCAAATCGGATCATAATTTCAGAAAAAAATAGCATCAAATAAGTGGCAAATTTATGTTGTTGCGTTAATTTTGTCCAGGAGTTTATCTCAAACGGTTACGAAGATATTGTAAAAAATAACAATTATCCACAGAATAGCTAATAAGTCGCCTTTTGTTTTGTCGAGTAACGCCACTCCAGGAGCGCGTCCTCGGTCGTTCACGGTTTTACCAGGTAATTCTTACACCGTTCACAAACGAGGGATAAGTTTGATCCGATTAGTGTCCGAGTATGATAATGTTTAACCCAGTCAAGGAGGTATGTAAACATTGTCGAGCATGCGCTGCAGCGTATTTTTAGCCAAAATATATGTTTTGTAATTTTTAGTTGTTCCTTGCTCATTTCAAAAATATTCAGAGATTATGTGGAGGTTCTTATTTTGTTGTAGTTATATCCGTTTTTAAATAATGTCGTGCAACAATCTCAAATTAGCGCATGCATCTTTCAAATCTGAGTTGGACACGTTCCGAGGCGTTCATTTTGTTCTATCCGGGTATACAGGGTGGTCCAAACTTTATCAGCAATACTTTAAAAACTGCTGGAAAATTTCAAAAAAATATATTTTTTCATATAAACATGTATCAAAATCTTAGCGGTTTTCGATATACAGGGCATCAAAGTTCAATTTTTTTCTCAAGTTTTCTTTTATTTTTCCTAAAGGAAGACAATCAAGGCAAACACATTTTGTATAGTTTAGACACTCATTAAATACTATAAATTAAAAATAATTCAGGCCATCTACTTCCACCAGTGCCGGAGAGACGGGGGTCAACCATAAAATTTTTTAATAAAAAAATGGTACGCTACTGGAAAAGTAATTTTTTGCCTTCACTAAGTTTTCCAATCAATTATAACAAAAATTCTATTCTATTCTCTATTCTGTTCTGTTCTGTTCTGTTCTTGACTTTTTTTCGAAAAATATACCGTTTTTGATAAATTCACTTTTGTGCGTTTTAATTTTTTTTCTACAAGCGTGCCGAAAAGTACAAGTACAAATACTTTTCCGCACTAGTGTGGAAAAGTGGCAGTTTCACAATGTTCCTTAATAACATTTTGCCGTAAGACCTACCTAAAGCCCACTTTACTGGTGCTACAAATTATATTGTTTTAAATTCCCAGGACACATGATTCTTAGAATCTAGAAACCTTTTTGTAGGTTTTAGGACCAAATGTTATTAAGGAAAGTTGTTCGGAATTAAAAACTCAGTAGGTGCGCCAAATTTCGAGAGCCTATACCTACTTTGATTTTCTTCTGCTAAAAAAACTAAAAAGCACAAAAGTGAATTTTTTAAAAACGGTACATTTTTTGAAAAAAAGTCAAGAATAGTGTAGAATTCACCTTTTCCTTTACGTTGTGGATATTGGAGGATCCTACAAATAGTTCTTAGAATTTATTGGAAAATTTAGTGAATGCAAAAAATGTTACTTTTCCAATGGCATTCCAGTTTTTTATTAAAAAATATGATGGTTGACCCTCGTCTCTCCGACACTGGTGGAAGTAGATGGGCTGAATTATTTTTAATTTATAGTAATTAATGAGTGTCTAAACTGTACTAAATATGTTTGCCTTAGCTGTCTTCCTTCAGTATATCGAAAACCGTTAGGATTTCGTTACATGTTTATAGGAAAAAAATCCTTTTTTTTTTAGTTTTCTAGCAGTTTGTAAATTATTGCTGATAAAGTTTGGACCACCCTGTATTTTATCTGACAAAACGCTGTGGTATAATTTCACCAGGATAACCTTTAACTTGTGGGTAAAACCGTGAACACGCCCCATAGACAAACAATGAAATATGACGTCATGCTCGGGCCCTTAATATAGTTTCGGTCCAGAGTAGACAATAAAAAATGTCAGATGATCAGAGGCGGTGCGAAAACGGAAACACATTATAAAATTCTAAGTATAGAAGGAGTACCTAACAAAGAAAAGTAAATAGTACCAACATAATTTGTACGATGCTACATAATTATTGTTTACAGTCGTTTTGAAATTGACTATGGCGATTTGTAAAACGACTGATTTTATATGATTTATCATTTATCGTATACGACGTATACCGAATGTATAACACTACCCGCACTCTTAAAAAATGTTTATTTCATTTCATTTATTTCTATGCAAAACATCCTTCCCGGGTTTTGCTTATAGTGGATGTAAAGAAACTAAATTTCTACCAGCTGCATTTTCTTTACAACAATACAACTCTGAAGTATTTGCACGAAGGCCGCATTTGTTGCCCCAAAATCCGGTAACACTCGGCGTCGCCATAGTCAGCCGTCGACACTATCTGCATTGTTGTATACGTCGCTTCCTTAATTTCCAGGGCAGCTGGAGCAGCAGCGGCACAGCAGTGACAGCGGTTTCACATTGGATGAAAAATTCAGCAGGTTAATTGAGGCCGACAAGCAGTGCGCGAGCATTTGCGCCACTAGGGGCGCCTCCGCCGGCAGGGCCAGCTTCGATCCCGAAAATAAAATATGCAGATGCGACCTGGGCCGGGATGCAGACGGTAGGTGTAGATTTTTAATTCGGGCCGTCGACGTCCCTCGGTTATACTACGGCTCGAATCCAACTGGGAGCAGTGGCGAAGCGTCAATATATCCACTGTTACCATTGATAACACCTAATTCCAATTTCCAACACATCAACCTATAAAAATACCATTACGATTTTCAAAATCCAGCAAAATTAACATATATAACATTTTAACAAACGGTACAAAGTGCAAACCAAAGTAATTAACCAATAATTATCTTCACCGTCCCCAAAGCGGAAAGTAGTTACGCAACTGCCCGACTCATGCCCACGTATCCGCACACTGTTGAAAAATTTCTTCCTGCTTAAAATTAATCCCAATTCACCTCGATGTTACCATTCTCGTTACTGGTTACGGCGTTTGACTCTGTGAATAGAGGTTCTTTATTCAAAGGTTTGACTACGTCCGGTGCGTGAAATTAATTAGGTATTACTCGCGTTTATGCAACATTATAATGAACTTCATGTTTAGTTTGATGACTCAAATTATATGTAATAATCTTTACGTTATAAAGTATTCATTACCTAATTTTGTCGAGTTTTTTGTAAATCGCATCAAAAAGGGGGAAAGGCATGTAAGGAAACCCTTTTTGTAAGCAAATATTTTTGCTGGGCGAATTTCTAATTTTCATCATTTTAGGTCGTTCGACAAAATTTGGTCTATTTCAAGAAAACTAATGGTGAAAGTCATGGCTTAGTAGATATTTTGAAAAAACTAAATTTTGCCGATTTATTCTAGTCCATCTAGCTTCGTTGTTTCTGATTTTAGATAAAAAGTGTAAATACAAAAGTTGAAGGGAATTGTGTCCCCAATGCGGATGTCATGTCCTACTTTCCGTGACAGTTGCCATTTTCGAGATATGACAAACTTTTTTTAATGGAAACCATGGTTGGTCATGGTCTCAAACAATCAGGCATTTTTAGAGCTTTCCAACGATATATTACTCGATATGGTTTTTCGGAAAGTAACGGAAATAACAATGGTTTGCATTTAAAAAAAAGTTTGTGTTATCTGGAAAAATGACAGCTGTCATGGAAAGTAGGACATGGTAACCGCATTAGAGATATAATTCCGTCCGACTTTGGTATTTACACTTTTTATCTAAAATCAGAAACAACGAAGCTAGATGGATTAGGTAAACCGCCAAAATTTCGTTTTTTTTTCTTCAAAATATCTAATAAGCCAAGTCTTTTTTCACAAATCCGTAAGGAGCGTTAAATTCGGTCCACAAAACTGCGATTCATTCCCCATTTAACCTTCCTTCTATCACTGCTAGTTTCAGAGATCCCCATAAAAAAAACAAATTTTGGCGATTTATTCCAATCCATCTAGTTTTGTTGTTACTGATTTTAGATAAAAAGTGTAAATACAAAAGTTGTATGGAATTGTGTCCCCAATACGGGTATCATGCCCTACTTTCCATGACAGCTGCCATTTTCGAGATATGACACAAACTTGTGTTTTTTAATGAAAATCATAATTATTTCGTTTATTTTTCCGAATAACCATATCGAGTATTAATATCGTTGGAAAGATCTAAAAATGCCTAATTCTTCGAGACCATGGCCAACTATGGTTTTCATTTAAAAAACACAAGTTTGTGTCATATCTCGAAAATGGCAGCTGTCACGGAAGGTAGGACATGACAACCGCATTGGGGACACAATTCCCTCAAACTTTTGTATTTACACTTTTTATCTAAAATCAGAAACAACGAAGCTAGATGGATTAGAATGAATCGCCAAAATTTCGTTTTTTTTTTTAATTTTTAGTAAGCCATGACTTTTTTAAAAAATCCACCAGGTGCATTAAATTGGGCTTACAAAACTGCAATTCTTTCCCCATTTAACCTTTCTTCTATCTCCGCTAGTTTCCGAGATCCCCATGGTGATCATAAAAAAAAACTCACCCTGTATAACAGGGTGTTCCACATAAGAACAGACACAGAGCAGGAACATACAGGGGAGCTCAAAATAAGGTGATTTAACGCAACTTACCTCTATACTAAGTTGCATCCCTGAGAAGTTATAGGTCTTGAGAGTGGACTTTGAAATTTCGAAAAAATTAATATTTCAGTTGTTTTAGACTTGGAAATACCATATTTGGGACCCGTTGTGGGTGTGCCAAGGGCATTAATCGACGCAAACATAGTTCAATTGTACCATTTTAAAGGGCTGATACAGAGTGATGCACCCTAGAAATGTGACAGAACTGTTTTGTCCGTTGACGGACTTACAAATTGTTACTTTGTGTTAAGAAGAAAATTTAATTCTGAAACTGTCTTACTCCTGTTATTTTTCGAAAAACTTTATCGCTTTCGCCAAAAACGCGAATAACTGAAAACACGTAGGTATTGCAGATGTGATATTTAAAATCTTTGATAATTCAAAAGTTGGCTATGAAATTCTAAACGTCAAACTTGAATAACAACCATTTAATGGAAAAAGAATCCAAATACATGGATTGGAAGAGGAAATAATTGCCCAAAGATAGAAGTCACATTTGTTGCGATCTGGTGGCCGTGGCGGCCATATACGATTTCCTTTCTCAGCATCACCTAACTATCCAAAGTTGCCGCACGTTTTTATTTGCTAGGCGCGTAAAATAAGCGAGAAAATCGCTATACGGTAATCCTAAAAATCATCCTGTGTATCGATGGATGTTTGACAAAATATCGGAACTAAATTAAATAAAAAACATCTATTTTTGCAAACATAACAAAGTAGGTAATTATTATTTTTTGCTTAAACGACAAGAACAAATGGCCTTCTCATTTATTTTGCAAAGAAAAGTTCATTGTTCTATTGCATAACTACTTCTTCTATATTTATAACGATCTTCTTGTAAATGTGAATGTGACTATTTAAGCGAGTTTCGCCGGTTGTAGTCCGCAACCATGTTTTTAGCCTGCGTAAGTTGAAAATGTACGAAAGCGTAGAAGGGCCACAGCAGAGAAAATTTTATAATTTCGTATTTTTCTACGAAATTATGGCTAATTTCGTACTTTTCTACGAAATTATATATAATTTCATACTTTTTTACGAAATTATGGATAATTTCGTGATTTTCTACGAAATTATGTATAATTTTGTACTTTTCTACGAAATTATGTATAATTTCGTACTTTTTTAGGAAATTGTGGATTATTTCGTATTTTTCTACGAAATCATTATAATTATACAGTATCCCCGGACGAATAGGTGTAAATGACAAAAAAAAGAGGAACTCCCGTTTGTTTCCACGAGATGCTATGAGAAGGCGTTAGTTTAAAAAGATCAACACGAGTAAACAACCTATGTTTTGGCAGATATAAAAACCTGATTTACAGTGTGTTCCATCTTAAGATGGAATTGTTGTTTTTGAGATATTCAATTGTTTCTTTTTTCGAGATGATGGTAGGTGAGAATGAAGTTGCTCTCTGCGAGCATTTTATGTCCCAAAACTCTCTCAAACAGGGCCTACTACGATCATGTTTATACCTTTAAACATGCAAACGTATTATTAGAGATTTTTTTATTGAATGTCTGACACCGCCATCTGATTTTAGTATCCTTGAAAATGGTTGCGGAGGTATCAATTTTCATCAAAAGATATTCAGATATAAAGCTTTTACAAGAGGAAGAGGGCCAATTTTACAAATATCTACAACATTTTGAAAATGTTTGATGCTAAAGTCAAGAAAATATGAAACAAAATGACATGCATGATATTGCAGATGTGTGATATTTTATGGAACTTTGAAATTATTGAAAAAATATTAATAAACACAAAAGTAATTTATAATTTACAAAAGGCTAACCAACAAATAAAAAACAATTTAAATTATTGGATCTTTGTCAACAAAGTCACTGTCTAAGACTTTTAATAAACAACCCCAGAAAAGTGCATATTTGGGTTTAAATTTTTTCGAGATCATTCGACATACAATGTGTTATATTTTAAAGATGTGAACACCCTTGTAAAATTGTTGCTCCTGAGATAATAGAGTGCTTCTTTTTTCGAGATATAGTTCGAGATAATGGGATCTTAGACCTTTGAATAAAGAACCCCAGGAAAGAGTCAAAGCTCTATGGGCATTATAAAATAAATGAGCATTTCCTGTTGTGGCACACCAGCCTTCTTAACAACTAATATGGACCATTGAGTAAGAGTAAAGGATAGAATTATTCCTTTACTCAATGTATGGACTTACTGCTTGGCTACTGTATTACTACTTTTTGAACTTAAGTAGTTTGTTTATGCCTAGTGTCTGTAATGGTTTTGATAAAACTCGATTTTTTACCCATATAGAGTTTCGAAAAATTCATCATTTTGAGTTAGCATAGAGAAGAGCATCTTGTATATTATGTTGTATTGGATCTTTGCACATCAACACTGTGAGTGATCCTGCTAAGCATTCAACTGTTTCCAACTGAAGTAATTCCATGGCACGCTTGACTCGCCAGATGCCTTTAAAATGTCTTACTCACATTTGACACCCTACAGAATGGAACTTCCATTATATTTTTTGTTCAAATTTGGTATATCCCCCATATGTACCAAATTTGCGTGTCCTGATTAACTCAGAGGTATCCGATTTTAAATAAAAAATAATTAATATGGTTTTCGAAAAACGCACCACTTTAAAAAATTCAGTAGGTCGGGCTTTCGCGGCATTACAAAACTAATACTTCACAAATGATGTCCATTCAGAGATATATCTACCTATGAAAAAATTGCCCCGTTCAATCCTTCAGCTTACTTAGATTTTTAGGGGTGTTAAAATGAAAAACTAGACACACTGTAGGGTTATTCGTTTGTTGGTCCAACCTAAAATATTGATTTACATTTATTGTAGATATATAATTTTTATTTTCATTCTTGGCACAAGGGCAATTGCCCAATAAAAAAGAACAAGATTTTAAGGCAAAATAGCCGAAATGACTAGACTAATGAACAACAAATCTTGGGGAGTGGTTAATCTACAGAAAAAACTCAATATACAATGTCTGCCGTAAATGTTTGTTAAATGGTCGCTAGTGTTGAAGAGTGCAAATCGGGTAACTGAAACTGAGTAAAATTGGAGGGCTTATATGAAAAAATAACAACACAGCATATTTTAATATATCATTATTTATTTATTATAGCAAATTTTCAAATGTTTTATCCCCGACCGAAAGAGTACAGGGAGTACCAAATTCGACAGGTTTTTGGGGGATTCTGCCGATGATATAGACAAAAAGTAGCTGGGGGCGTATAGAGCCCGATTTTGATCTGAACTGAATGCCGCAAACCGGCATTCCGGTTCTCGATTAGTTTAAAATATATTGTCGAATTCGATACAAATATTTATATTTATTTTTTTATGTTGAATTCATTGATTTTGACAGATATCTTCTTTGGGTAGCGATTTTAAAGAAAATTAATGTGTATCAAATTTGAGAAAGTTGTTCGGATAACTTTATGTGGGGTTCAAGGTCATCCTAGTCATCCACAGGTTTCGTTTCGGATTATTGACTCTGGATCCCCTGTATGGCGAAGTAATATAGGTCCTAATCAATTCGATGCTTGACAACTCGGCACCATCAAAGGTTTCTGCATATCGCTGCACTCGATCTACACAAAGCTGAAACGATGTACAAATTACTGTTCAGTTTTCGCACAGATACGTGGGCGATAGATGTAAATTTTAATTTGGGGCCATAACTCACTTTATGATGGGCCCGGTTTAAACGGGCCATGTGTTTACTGGAAAAACAATTTCGGACGTCGCGATTGAAGCCCATTTGCTGCTACCGTGCGCTCAATAAAATTTGTTTATTCGCCATGTTGTGAATTGTGAAGGATGGGCCAGGTACCTATTGGAGGTTGAAATAAACGTGAGGGATTTAAAATCCTGGAAAAAGCACTTTAAATGGATAATTTTTAATTGAATTTGTAGTACCTCTATACTATAAACCGGGTCTTCCCGCATAGCTTTCACCTCTGGTGTAACCCAAAAATATAGGTATACCTGCCTATCTATTATTGATATTTGATTTCGTGAATCTTTGTCAATAAAAGAAGAAATATTGCATTGGCTTCTCACTCAGTAGGTAATTTTCGAGCTGTTAGTACCTACGCGATGAAATAGAACAATGTCAATAGGCTTTTTCACCTTTTTTTTATAAGAGCCTTTCGAAATATGTGTTGAAATGGAAGCTCAAAAATATTTTTTCATATTTCTTTACAACCGAGAAAAAGCGCAAAAATAAAAACAACTGACTGTGGGGGCACGCATGCGCAAATATTGTATCTCACAAAATGTCTACTTTGATTATTATTATTATTATTATTATTATTATTATATAGCCTTTATTTAGAAATATTACAAAGAATAATATAGGAATTTCAACAAAACATGTAATACTTAATACATAAAATCAATACGAGATTTAGCCTAGGGCTATTCTTCCACCTAACCTTGACTGCTTAAAGATTAAACCTTATCTAATCTGTTTCACCTATACCTTATTCTAAAAAATGCTGATGCAAACCGCACGAGTGCAATATATTAAAATTTCCTAAAAATTAACAAAGACATGAGACATATAAACTGGACTATTACTAGGAATGGTCAAACAGTTTTCTTTTGTACAACTCTTTAAATCGTTTTATGTTTAACGGCTTTAGTTTGGGAGATATTCCATTATATAACTTAACGACCTGATCACTAAATGAACGTCTGAATAAAGAGGTTGAATGCTTCGGGATCTCCAACAAATCCTTGAAACGCGTGTTTCGGTTATGAGCATCAGATCTCTCAATAAGTATTGATTTAAGGTATGTTGGGATCAAAGTGACAAAAATCTGATGCACAAAACAAGCAAAATGTAATTCTCTACGGCCCTCCATCGTCAACCAACCAAGTTTCCTTATATAATAGGAGATATGATCAAACTTGCGGAGAGAGAACACAAATCTGCAACAAGCATTTTGCAATCTTTGAATTTTCTGACGTTCATTGTTATTTATGAACGACCCATACACGACTCTACAATAGTTGAAATTTGACATTACTAAGGATTCGACCAATATTGACTTTAGTTTTACCGTCGATGGAGGAAGGTAAAGATTAGTTTCCTAATGCGAAATACCGACTGACTCAATACTCTTCGGAAGAAGATGGAGCCACCGTCGAATACTTCTCGGCGCGGTGGGGGGAAACGAGGCTTCCCTGTCCGACACGGTTGTTCGGTAGATGGATTACGTCTCGGCGTTGAGGTGGAAGAGAGGCTTCTGTCCGGTAGATGGCGCACTGCGCACTTGTAATGCGGATTCCCAAGACGAACTTTTGTTCGGCAGATGGCGCGCTTCGCGGCTTGCCAAATCTGTTGACTTGACCTTGGTTGTTTGCGTTTTTTGTGCTAGTACGAATGAGTCATCGCCATCGATCGACGGCTGGAAGATATATGTTACGGGCGACGTGAAGACGAAGACTTTTTAAAAAAACTTTTATTTGAGTAACAGAGTTTCGGCTTAGACTACAGACAAGACTAGAATTAAACACTCTTACTTTACTAGGTCCTATTTATACAGATCTGTTATGCTGAGGTGTTGTGGTTCTCATGGGAAAAGAATATAAAGACAAAGGGAAGATCAAATTCTGCAATTCTTGCAGTAAGCAAGTTTTAACAATACTCAAAAGGAATATGATATGTTCTAGTAATCATTCTAGAACAATATACAATGGAAAATGATATCTGTGTAGTAAGCACCTTGAACAATAGAGAATGAGAAAATAATATC
Source organism: Pseudeuparius sepicola (assembly GCA_963920635.1). NCBI lineage: Eukaryota > Metazoa > Arthropoda > Insecta > Coleoptera > Anthribidae > Pseudeuparius > Pseudeuparius sepicola. The sequence goes on along the minus strand of OY987300.1, from coordinate 52,474,600 downwards.
CAACAGTAAACAGAATCAAGGGTAAAAGCAAGGTTATGATCAATGAATGTGATGCTTGAGGTCGGATATAACACCTTCCCCCTTATATTAAAAATTTGTGTTAACAAATTTTGACATTAAATTAGGCATATGTTTTAGTATTAGAATTTAGTTCAATTTCTTCTTCTTCGCGAGGTTCGTCCAATCTATACGAAGGTCTTCTTTTGACAGTAACAAATTTTCTTAAATTTTGAAAAACGCGATTTCGAGTTCTAGAAGGTTGTGGAGGATCGTCTCCGTTATTAGTAGTAATAATGCCTATTTTAATGTTCCTAGACTTTTTACATTTAAAATAAAAGTACACAATAATTAAAAGTATGATTAAAGTAATGTATAGATATGTCAATATTGGCGTATACTTATTTACAGTTGGTTCGTTAATAATATTATCAAGATCCTTTGCATATTCGTCTAATTTATGCTTTGCGACATTTAAATCGTCATAATTAAATTTATTTAGTTGTAAAGGTTTTAAGTCAGGATATTTTAGTTTATTTGGAGTTTCCTTGCAACATTCAAATGGTATATTAAATGGGTGAAATTTATAGGTTTGATTAGATTTATTTAAATTTTTCGTTTGAATTTTAGTACTTCCAATATAAGCAATGCATTCAGATTTTAACGTTAAAATTGAAGTTTTGTCTAGCATTATAGTCAAAGGATTTTGATTTTTACACTTAATAGTTATAGGAAATATTTCACTTAAAATTATTAACCATTGATTCTCTTGAATCAATTGTACATTGTAACTTTCAATTGAAATTGTGACTATGTCACAAGTATTAGGTAAATGGGTTTTTACCTCTAATAATTGAGCTTCACACCTTGAATGTGAGTCAATAGGAGTAGGATATAAATCTTTGCACATTATTAAATCAAATGCTAGTTCTTTACAATTTTTTATATCATAGAGAATTGCATAGAGAGTTGGGTCATCGCTTTTTGCTACAAATTTAGTATCAGTGGATACCATGTGATAAAATCCAGTTTTATTGTAGAAAATTGGAATAGGATAAATTCTATAAAGAGTATACCATTGAGGTTCTACTAAAGGGATGTCTAATATAAAAACAAGTCTATTTTCTGTTTGAAAAACCTTTAGTTCTATAAAATCAAGATAAGTTGCAACATTTAGAAGTTGAGGAGTTAAGGGCAAATTATTTTTGTTTAAAGTTTGAGCGATTATTTGCAAATGATGAACCAGGTCTTCAGGAGTTATAACTGACGTGTGAATGATATGTAGTTTTGCAAAAGTAATAGAGTTTAGAATGTCATTTAAATTGCTTTCGATAAAGGTATAGGATTCTAGGAGTCTTTCGGCCATCTCTAAAACTTGTAATTTTGCAGTGTAATAATTAAAATTATCAGAAATGTTATAAATGTAATTTTCGATTTGTTTTATGTCATTATTAAAAGTAATTTCATCAATTTGTAATTTGTTGATAGAGTCATTAAAATTTTTGATAACTGAAGTAGTTACTAAAATTTGTTTTTTCATTAATTTTTCTAATTCGTGTTCGTCTCTGTTAATTTTGTCGATACAATCGTTATAATACTGTCCGTCTGAAGCGTCTAAATTTCCGGTAATAAATTTCCAAACAGACCCTAAACCATTAATTAAACCTCTTTTATATCTTCTTACATCAATAGCTAATTCTTCAAATTTGAGCGCAATGTTTTCGGAAAGTTGATTTAGTAAAGTGAGATGTGACTTAACTTCGCTTAGAAAAGCGGCCATTCGTACGTCTTTTGGTTGAATTATAAATTGCATATTTTCTAAAATTTTATTATTATTTTCGAATGTTGTTTTCAGAGATGAAATGTCTTTTTACACCAATAAACTCCACTTGTCATTAGAAATTTTGAGTCCGGATTGCTCTTGATAGAACACGCCTATGGTGTTATTAATTGGTCGCAGTGTATATTGTGCCATAGCGGTAGCGAACAAAGAAAATCTGTAACGAAGTTTCAGAATTAGGAACTTGGTTCGATATAACAAATTATTTTAATATCAGTATTTTTGAAAATATATTTGATCATAGGGAGAACTGTATCCCAATCTAATTTATCTAATCCACAAGCTAACTTGGGGATGGCTATAACTTTATCTTTTTCGTCAGTGCTCTCGAGGCAAATTGTTCGTAATTCTTTTAAGCAATCAAATAAATTAGTATAAGTTGGTTTATAATAGAAAAATTCTTTAGTTATTAAATAATAAATATTTCTTGTCGGAAGTTGAAGTACTGCTATTTCACCAATTGACTTATTTTGATTTTTTAGTTCATCTACGTGTCCGAATGTATTCTTAAATTCTTTTGCAATTCCTGCATTCATTTCTAAATCTTTAGATACACAGTGAGCTAATGAAATATTTTCAGGGGCATCAAATAAATTGCCCAGTTCAATAGAAACGTTATTATTTTCAATAGGGATTTTTCGATCTAGAGTATAAAAGAATTCTTTAACCGTTAGTTCTTCTTCCTGTAATTCGTGACATTTCTTTAGCATATCAAAATTCATTTTTGTAGTTTGGTTAGTAATTGGGTTATGTAGCAAAGCTAAATTCGTATAAATTTCTTTAATTTTATAGGGTCCATTAAATTTGTTAGCTAGTTTATTTTTTATTTGGGACTCCTTGACATAAACCTTTTCTCCTACGCGAAATTGTCGCTACTCAGAAACGTGTGTATCAAATCGCTGTTTTGCTTTTTGCTTGCGCATATCTGTACGCTTTCTTGCCACTTCATAATAATGCTTTATTTTATTGTTTAAATCGCGAACGTACTTAGAGATTAATTCTTGCTGATTATACAAAACTTCTGGAGGTCGAGACGAGGTGTGACCGAATAGCAATTCGTAAGGAGTAAAGCCGTGTGTTTTATTTATAGAATTGTTATAGGCTATATAAGCGTAAGGAAGCATTTGAAATGGGTGTTCGTTAGGATTTTCTGTACTACACGCGCGTATCATTTCAGTTAAGGTAGCATGAAATCTTTCTAAGGAGCCATTTGATTGCGGATGACTAACACTAGAGAAAGTTAATTTTATATTGTATAATTTACAAAGATCTTTCATTAATTGATTATTAAATTCTTTACCTACATCGCAATGGATTCTTAAAGGAGTTCCAAAATGTTGAAAATAGAGTAAAAGAGCGTCTACTACAGATCTCGCTGTTTTGTTAGGAAGTGCGTAAGCTTGGGTAAATTTTGTTAGTTCGTCTCTTATGGTAAGGATATTATTTTTCACTGGGATTTCTAGAATGTCAATATTTATTCTTTCGAAAGGAGTTTTAGGAGTTTCGGTAATGACTAAGGGACGGTCCAAGTTTTGTCTACAAATTTTTGTCTTTTGGCAGATTTCGCACTGTCGAATAAATGTTTCAACGTCTTTAGTTAGTCCTGTCCAATTATATTTTTGTTTGATGCGTCTAATTGTTTCGTTTATTCCTCGATGTAAGTTTGTCTTGCCTGAATGAAATTGATCTATTATTATAGGTATTTGGTCTTCGTCTGGTATAGTCACAATGTTCTGACAAATTGTTAATTGAAAGTTTTTGTCTGAGAACAAAAAATTAAACATTTCTAAAATTGGAAAATCTGGATTGTTTTCAATGTAATAAGTTTTATTTTCTTCGAAAATATCTTTACTGTAATAAAGAGATATGAAGAGTACTTGTATTGCGGTTTCAAAATTAAAAGGAACAGGAATTATATAATATTTTCTTTTAGCTACGGTTTGACTGGAAAGAACATTTGCTTTATTATAGTTAAAATCAGGATTTAGCTCAAGTAAATCATCAATAACTTTTTCGTGAAGGTCTGTTAATTTGTCTTGTTGAAAAATTAGTACAATGTCTTTGTGTGTTTTGTCTAAAAGTTGATTATTAGTGTATTGGATTTTAGAATAGTCGATCATTGAAGTCGTCTTGTATAAATCAAAAAATCTGTCAAATTCATTACAGATTATAGCAATTTCGTCAGTCTCATTATTGTCAATAGGCGGGTCAATGTTTTGAGGATTATCATGGGAAGTAGATGGTTCGTCTAGGGAAGTATGAAAGGAAACAGCTTCTTTTATATGATTAATTTTGATTCGAGATAAAGCATCGGCATTTCGATTAATTTTTCCAGGTTTATAAATTATTTGATAATTATATTCTTCTAATTTAAGTCGCCAACGTGCTAATCGACTACCGGGATCTTTTATTGAGAAAAGCCAGGTTAAAGGTCTATGATCTGTAACCAATAAGAATTTTCGTCCGAAAAGATAAGGTCTATAGTTTTTTACGGCAGCAATTATTGCCAAAAGTTCTTTCTCTATAACGCTATATTTCATTTCTGCTGGACTTAAGGTTCTTGAAAAGTATGCTATGGGAAGATCATTTCCAACAGGTCCATGCGAAAGTACCGCGCCTACAGCAAAAGCGCTTGCATCTGTAGTTAAAACAAATTCTTTTTCAAAATTAGGATATATTAGAATTGGTGAAGTTATTAATGCATTTTTAAGTTGTTCGAAAGATTCACGACAATCTTTATCAAAAATAAATGGTACGTCTTTTCTTAAAAGTCGAGTTAAAGGCTTTGTCATTTTTGCGAAATTTGGAATAAACTTCCTGTAGTAACCAGTAAGACCCAAAAATTGTTTAATTTGTTTAGTATTGGCAGGTTGAGGAAAATCGATAACAGCTTGTACCTTTTGTGGATTTGGTTTAACCCCTTCAGGTGTAATAACATGTCCTAAATAAATTACTTCTATTCGTAAGAATTCACACTTATCTGGCTGTATTTTTAGATTTGAATTTCTTAATCTTTGAAAAACTTCAGTAATACGAGAGATATGCTCATTAATTGTGGAAGAATAAATAATAATGTCGTCCATGTAAACTAAGCACTTTTCGTTTTGTATCCCCATTAGTATATTATCCATAACCCTCTGAAAAGTTGAGGGCGCATTACGAAGGCCAAAGGGCATACGTAAATATTCAAAATGACCATTTTCAACGGAAAAAGCAGTTTTCGAAATGTCTTCTGGATTCATTTCAATTTGTTGAAAACCAGAAGCCAAATCTAAAGTAGTAAAATAATGGCAATTACCCAACTGATCTAATAAATCTGAAATATTAGGCAGTGGATACCTGTCATTAACTGTTAATTCATTTAATTTCCGATAATCAATTACGATTCTCCATTTTTGTTTGCCTGAAGCGTCTAATTTTTTTGGAACGACCCATACTGGGGACGACCATGGTGAAACAGAAGGTCTAATTATTCCTTGAGAAAGTATTTTATTAATTTGTGTTTTTACTTCTTCCTTGTGAACTTGTGGATATCGATAAGATTTAGTAAAAATTGGCTTAGCATCGCCTGTATCGATAGTAGGTTTTATTTCATTAGTAAAACTTAAGAAATGTCCGTCAAAGTAAAATATGTCTTCAAAATTCAAGCATAAATTAGTAATTAATTCTTTTTCTTCTTCGTTTAAATGTTCTAGCCTTAATGATTCTTTTATTTCTTCTACTCTGCTTTTCGTTTTATTAAAATTACAAATAATATTAGTACTAGCGTTCGTTTCTTTAATGTAAGGCTCAAATTCAAATTCTTCGAAACAAATATCCTTTGTTATGGCATTAGCGTTTAATATTGTCGTATAAAAATTACCGTCTTCGTTTATTTTTACAATAGCGTTTGGCACATATACTTTTTCTACTCGTTGTGCGCATAAAATCATTTCTTTATTCGTATACTTATTCGTACGAAATTTGCATATTTTTTCGCAACGCGGTTCTATCGTAACCTTATTTATATTATAACTCGTATTTTCGCTTTCAAAATTATTTATATTTTCCGTATAATCATTATTATTATTATTATTTCGTTCATAAGCGTTTACATGGAGGCTGTCGTACCTTTCGTCAACATTAACTTGTCTTTTATAAACGACTCGATTATTATTATCATTATTATTCGTTAACTCGTTTAATTCATCTCCGTCTTTAAGTAATTCGTGTACCTTATAGTACGTAATTAATTGTTTATTCCTAAAATCTACTATTGCACCGTACCTTTCTAAAAAGTCAGCGCCTAAAATTCCGTCGAATCCTATATCTAGATCGCAAATATAAACTTTATGGGGAGAAAGAGGACCCGTAAAAGAAACAAATACCGCTTCAGTAATAGGAATTGATTGGCCAGAAATACCTTTAATTTGAACATCGATTTAAAAATTGCTGAATCATCTCTGGTTTGAAAATTGAAATACCAGCTCCTGTGTCAATTAAAATTTTGTACTTATCGGTATTATCTTTAATATAATATAGATTGCTATTGTCAACGGTATTTATGCAAACGTTTGGTCCGTATTGGTCATACCAAGATTCTTGAAGTTGGGAATAGGATTCTGGTCCGAGGCTGTTAATTGAAAATTTTCGCTTTGGCCCAGATAATGTTGTTGGGGAGTTCTATTTTGGTTATTTGGATTTGAATTTGGGAATCTAGGAGTAAAATTTTGATTAGAAGGCTGGAAACCTGAATTATTATTAAAAGTTCTTTGGAAATTGTTCCTAGGGATATTATTAGAAAAATTTCTAGGAGGTTTATTTCTTGGTTGGAAGTTTTGAGGGTGGTTCCTAGGTTGGAAAGAAGGAGTTTGAAAATTATTTTGCTGAGGAAAAGATGGTCTTTGATGGAACCTATTTTGGGAGAAATTATTTCTTTGGGAGTTATTTTGGAAATTTTTAGAGAAGCTAGAAGGATTTGGACCATTTCTGTAATAATTATTTTGATTTTTAGTTCGACATTCATTGATAGTATGTCCATTTCTTTTGCAATAATTACAAAATTTTGGAAAACTATTATTAGTTCTCTTAACATTATTATTGAAGACTGGTACACGATTTTGCCTCTGAAATTTTTGATTTTCAAAATAAGAAAGTTGCAATTCTCTCTTAATTAAAGCTATAGCATCCATCATGTTTGGTGGATTGCTAGCACGAATTAGTTGCCCTATTCTTGGTTCTAGACCTGTCAAAACTGTATTTAGACACATGCTATCGATTAATGTAGCTTGCGATTCTTTTTGTTCCCTAGTGAGAAGGCTTTGTTTTCCTATTGCGACATACATTTTTGAGCAGTGAGTTTGAACTCTGCCTACAAAAGTCAATTCTTTGTAAATCTTGAATTAATGAAGTTAGATCGCAAGGATCTCCGAAATGAACGTTAAGTAATTGTTTGATTTCCCTCCAGGTACTCAAGTCTCTTGAATTAATGAGTTGGGCTGCACGTCCCTTTAATTGATTTTTAATTTTTATAACCAGTAAAATGGCTTGGTCGCCAACAGTCATTTGCATGGCCCTATCACATGCAATGATAAAAGTATTTAAATTGATTTGATCCCCATCGTATTCAGGGATGATAGAAAATATTTCGCTTAATTTAAATGGTACTTCGTCGTTATTTGAAGCGTTTGCTTCATTGTTTACATTCGAGTTTATAGCTTCGTTATTAGGCATGTTGAAATGAAAAATTAATATCGTTATAACGTAGAAAGTTCAATAATAGCAACGTAGAAAGTTAAAAAAAAATCACAAATAAAATTCACTTCAAGTTTTTCACTTACAATAGAAGTAACTTCATGCTCGCTGGATGTCGTTGATGCTGCTGATGTTGCTGGATGCTGGCCTCAGGTGACTGTCCTTCTTAGTGCCTCCGGATCTCCCTGTCGAAGACCCTTTTCAGCTGGCTCCAATCGTAGTGGTGTGGTGACCCCCGAGGAGACTGTCCTTCTAAGTGCCTCCGGATCTCCCTCGTTGAAGACCCTTTTATCGAGGATCCCACTTCTGACACCAAATTGTTACGGGCGACGTGAAGACGAAGACTTTTTAAAAAAACTTTTATTTGAGTAACGCGAGTTACAGAGTTTCGGCTTAGACTACAGACAAGACTATAATTAAACAATCTTACTTTACTAGGTCCTATTTATACAGATCTGTTATGCTGAGGTGTTGTGGTTCTCATGGGAAAAGAATATAAAAACAAAGGGAAGATCAAATTCTGCAATTCTTGCAGTAAGCAAGTTTTAACAATACTCAAAAGGAATATGATATGTTCTAGTAATCATTCTAGAACAATATACAATGGAAAATGATATCTGTGTAGTAAGCATCTTGAACAATAGAGAATGAGAACATAATATCCAACAGTAAACAGAATCAAGGGTAAAAACAAGGTTATGATCAAGGTGATGCTTGAGGTCGGATATAACATATATTTATTTTGTATTCCAGCGTTCGATTCGAGTCGCCCGGCCGCGGCCCCGCCCCCATCTTTGCCTATGGAGGCGGTTTTTTTAAAGCAGCGAGTAACGTTATTAATTGTTAATGACAAATTTCTGGAGTCTTTTTAAAATAATCTTTTTATAATGGAGTTATAACGTTGATTGATTCCTTCCTCCATCGACGGTTATAATATTCATATACAACAAGGTGACCAACTCCTGGCTGACGAAAACCGGGACAGTAGTTAGGTACCTAGCCAGGGGCGGATTGGACCACCGGGACACCGGGCAAATGTCCGGTGGGCCGGTCATTCGAAGGGCCCCGGAGGGCCGCCGCAGGCTCGAAGGCTCATCGGCCATCGCATCAGTCTTAACTACTTGACAAAACAAAAGGCAATCATTGTTACAATAATTGTTGTAAGTAGGTAGTTAATTTAAGATAGGACGGTGCAACTGGCCATAATTAATTATTTTTGTTTTGTTATTTTTTGTTCTATTATTTCTTTACGTGTTTTACGGAAACGTAGAAGGGGCACACCATTATTTTAATTTTATTGAACTCGAAATTTCGACTTTTAAAGTCGCAGTCCGACTTTGAAGTCGAAATGCCGATTTTGAACTCAAAATTTTGACTTTGAACTTCGGCTTTGAAAGTTGGAAGTTCATAAAGTCGAAACTTCGAGTTTAATGTCGGAATTTCGAGTTCAAAGTCGGATTTCGAATTACAAAGTCGAAATTTCGAGTTAAAAGTCGGAATTTCGACTTTATAAAGTCGGAATTTTGACTTCAAAGTTGGCCTTCGACTTTAAAAGTCGGAATTTCGAACTCAATAAAAATAAAATAACGGTGTGGTCCTTCTACGCTTCTGAATGTTTTGTTATTTTTATATCTTTATATTTAGAGAAAAAAGTTGTATTTGTTTTACGAGAGTTATGATTTTATTTATGTTTTCATAAAACATGTATATTTTGTTTTATTAAAAAAATACATTATCTACATTGTTTTTTTTAAATTGTTATTATAATAATAATTAAGAAAAGAAAAATCTAAAGCCAAATGAGATGTTTAGGGGCCGCTTGGGAGACAAATGCCCGGGCTGGTTCGGTAAAGCCCATCCGCCCCTGTACCTAGCTATTTTTTACCTATAATATGCAACTGTCAAGTTTTGTAGTTTAATCAACTTATGATTTTGTTAGAATTATTGATCTAGTTCATGCTTTTAACCAATAAATACCACCCAAGGGAAACAAAAAAGAATTTGTGATCAAGTAATATAACAAAAATAAAATTTAACACAAAGCCACAGGTACATAAATTAAAAAAAAAAACAAATACTGGCTGTTTACAATATACAGGGTGGCCCAGGATAAGTGAGCCAATATGTGTAAAAGAAAAAAAAATTTCGCGTTTAAATTTGAATGTTTGTGGTTCTGATTTGCTTGACTAATGACTGGAAACTAATTTTTAGCATATTTTCGTTTTTGAAAAATCAAGATGGCGTCGACAGCGACCATTTATTTATTTTCATTGTAGGTGAAGTGCCTTTTCCTTTAAAGATAACAAAAAATTTCATTAAGAAAAGTTGTTCTAAATTAAAAGTACCCCAGGGTACCAAATTTTGGAAAGATCGGCCTACTTTGTTTTCCCACTTTTTTTTTCGAAGGCGCTAAAGAAACAATGAAAAAATTAAGTAGGCTGATTGTCTCAAAATTTGGTACACGGCAATAAGTTTTAATTCTAAACAACTTTTTCTCATAAAATTTTTCGATACCTTGTATTTAGAAGCCACTTTAGCGCATTAGAAAAAGGAAAGAGTGAGAAAAACAAAGTAGGTAGGCCCATCTTTCCAAAATTTGGTACCAGGTGGTAACTTTTAATTGGGTTTTAACAAATTACATAGGGTCTTCGGCTCTCTTGAGGGCATGAACATTTTTGTCGATTTGAAGTTTTTTTAGCACGGCGCGAAAAATTGGGCATGGAGGCCCATTTCTTTTTTAACGTCACCTGGCTGGCCAAAATTGCCATATTTTATTTTCTTATCTATTTTCTGTGCGGCCTAAAATAACCGAGAAAATCGCTTAATAAGAAATAAACAAAAAATGCATAGCCTCAAGAGAGCCGAACACCCTGTGTAATTTTCTGAAACTATCTGAGTACCTAGTTGCATAAAGCTTCTTAGTGCCATCAATTTTCAATATGATAGTTTTCCTCTATCTCTTAAAATAAATATGCTAGGGCTATTAAATTGTTTTGCTCAATTTGAGGTATTTTTTATATTGCGCGTCAAGTTGGCTATGGCTGCCGATTTCTTTTGCAGCACCACTTAGCTGTCCAAAATTGCCACATTTTTGTTTCTTCACGATTTTTTATTGTAGGGCGCAAAATAAGTGAGAAAATCGCGGTGGTATAGTTCTAAAATAATCATCCTGTATATAAAAAATAAGTTGATCAGTTATATGTATAAAATTTATAAAAAATATTACAAAAAGTAAAGTATGAAACAAACATTTAAAAAAAACTATAAGTTTTAAGTACAGGGTGGACCAACGTTTGGCGCCCTGCCGGAGGGGTCACCCATGGGGGCCCTGGTTATGATGTATGTAGGATATGATGTATTCATATCTAAATAGATGTAAATTCTTTGCCTTGACTGTCACTAAATCCAAAGGTAACTCAATTTAGAAAGAGAAAAATATTTCTAAAATTTTAGTTGAAATGTGCATACGGGCAAATTTTTGAAGTCGGTTTTAATTTTTTCGTTAAAGTTTTGTTATATTATTTATGCTGTAAACCGTTGATTGAATCTTCCATCGACATCTAAACCAAATTTTCTGTATGAATGACAACTATATAAATTTAGCTAGACATCATATTTTTTATGCTTAGGTATGTCAGTGTTAATACTTATGCTTATGAAATATTGTGTATAATAAACGATATGCTTTACTAGGTATGCTACTTCAGTACCTATATCACATAGATAATCGAATAACAAAACATGAAGATAATATTATAGGTATATTCCGTTGTTTGAGAATCGACGATATAAACTTGGATTATATACCTATTATAAACAAGGATTAAAGGTATCAAAGCGTTGATGTAGAACTTTGGAGAACAGATACGTCGTTGTTCCCTTCCTCCGCATCGGATGCGAATATGAAAAAATACTAAGAGATACTTTTTGTTAAACATTTTTCTGAAGTAATAAATTCTAATAACACCCTGTATCTCCGCAACTGTGAGCCTCAGAAGCTTCATTTCAACCTTAAGTTTGACGGCTCATCCGATCATGTGACACGCCAAGTTTGAAGAAACTATCTCGTATAATTCTAGAGATACTAAAAAATACGTGTATTTTTCTCTAAACTTCTATGCTCTGTATAAAAAAAAACTAAGGCCCGTAGAAGAAAAAAATATATGAAGAAGTGCCCTTATTTTGACTCCAAGAATAAGTGGTTTCATTTTTGACCATCAGTTCAGTTACACCCTGTATACAGTGTCTTAGACTATTTTACGGTATAACTTTCCAATACCGCCCTGTTTTCGAGATAAAGATAAAAGTTGGACACAAATGGGAATTTTCTTTATTTGAAGTTTCTCAAAACAAATTATTCTTGATAAAAGTTAGTGCTTGTGCTTAAACTCAAAATCGACCTGTAAAAATTTTAAAATTTCTATTCGTATACACTGAAGGTTGAAAAATATGAAAATTCCTCAAGAGTAAAGTACCCTTATTTTTAGAACTACAGCAGTATAGCACTAAGAAAAGTTGTTTGTAATCCCAAGAAAATGTCAAATATGAATTCACAGCCACCTACTCAAAAGAAGAAGAAAAATCACACTTTCGCATTTTTTATTCACTGTATAATAGATAATATTAATATTAGCTATGCATTTTGAGGCACATCTTCAAGCATGACAGTACGATACCAACCAGGTAAAATACTACTACAATTTCAAACATAACTTAGCAACTAATTTGTGGAACACAAAAATATTTTAATAGAGCAATAATTTAAGTTATTTAATAAATGACAATTCAACAATAAAAATATCACAACAAAAAAATTATTACGAGAATAAACATTTCAGTGACTACTCTACATGTGACCCTTCCTTCGCTTACTTTCCCCTTCAACCAGCGACTATCCCACTAGGCAATATAACAAATTTTTGAGGTAATTATGGAACGTAGTGTATGCACCGCCCGATTTTCTTGAAATTTTGGCTACCCACCTATTTTCGAGGTCCCTGACCAAGAATCTAACCTCAGTTTTTTGAGGCTGGACGTAGTTTCCGAGAAAATGAATTTTCAAATTTCCTTTTGACACCCGACACCCCATTTTTCACGGCGACATTTGTGGTTATAATCCAGATAAATTTTTAGTGTACGCAGCTTAAACTGATCACCACCCTATGCTGCAGAAGGCGCAAAATATGGTGGTGATCAATTTGAGCTAAATTCATCTCGATTATAACCAAATATTACCGTGAAAAAGTGGGGCGTCAAAAGGTAATTTGAAAATTCATTTTCTCGGAAACTATGTCCGACCTCAAAACACTGAGGTCAGATTCGTGTTCAGGGACCTCGAAAATAGGGGGTAGCCAAAATTCCAAGAAAATCGGGCGGTGCATACACTATGCTCCATAATTACCATTTTTGAATACGCTTCTTCAATGTTTGAATACGATTTTGCAGACTTCTAAGCTTCACAACTCACAACGCTTTCGGCTACGGCTTTTTCAACCTGTCCAAGTTCAATTTTTTTTTTTATTGGGGACCTTCCCTACGACTCGTGCTCGATTTGGACAAATAACTTGGGCAACCTGGTAACTTACAAGGTATTGCACCTAAAAAGTAAGTATATTTTGTAAAAATATAATGAAATTAACTAGCCATGAAAATTTAAAACCTTTAGCTAAACGTGGAATTTTTAAAGGTGCACGTAAAGTTTCACCAGTCGATTCTACAACCAACCGTTGATTGAGGACCATCGACGAACACACGTAGTCTACCTTTCAATGTCGTGTGTTAAAAGTGTTGTTCACAGACCTACAATAACCCGAAGCTTTATGAAAAATATATAAAAATGTAACATATAACTTACCTTAGAATGTTTCTTAAATACAAAGTCAGCCCTTTTTATGGCCTGCACCCATTTTGCCCTCAAAACCGCATCCTTAGGAAAGGCAAAAACGGACACTTTTGGCTTTGGCTCGGTTAGGTTAGGGAATTTGGGCGTCGATTAATTCGTTCCTTCATCGACGAATTTGGGACACAACACTTCTCGGGCATGGCTGAGAAAACACAAGAAAACACCCATTTTGATATTATACATACCAGAGACTTGCCTTGATGGCAAGTCTCTGTATACAACAAAACACACTTTCACTTCCTAACCTCCGTATTTAGGTATCCTTTATCTGATGGCTCAAAACATGAAATGTTTTTGATAGGCACACACTAATTATCGGACTAGAACACCACTGGTCCTCTGCACACTACTGTATCCACCAAATACACGTAATAACAATCACAGATTACCCAGTAACAATAATATAAGTGGAAATAAGTAAACGAGGAAAACGAGGAACAGATACAGATCAAAAACAAAAACAGCTGGACGTCGTCGATGCTGGGCGTCGGACGATGCCTGTTGCCTCAATGGCCTAAGCGCTGGGGTCGATACGACAGTAGTTGTATGGCCTTGTCCATAGGTGGCGGTGCGCTGACCGCTAGTTTCCTGCGCTCTTCCGTCGTCGATGGAGTGACCTTTTGCCCGAACCGTTGATTGAAGATTCCTTTCTCCATCGACCGACTCGAATGGTGGTTTCGGAATTTGGCGCCACCGTACGGACGCGTGTCGGTGAAATGTAAGAGAACGAGACAGAAACATTTAGTAACAAGTGGGAATGTGACAGACAGACCATAAGGATCATATTCGCATGCCACCCTAAGGGAGGATATCTTCCCCTTCTTCAATCAACGGTTTTACCGACAGTATATCCTTGTTCACGTACAACAATCTTAGAGCACCAAATGATATTTTTACCAGAGCACTTACATGCTCGGAAAATTTTAGACCACTATCCACCAACACGCACCCAACGATTTTACCAGTCTCTTAACGGGTACAGACACATTATTGATACTAATATTAATATTTTTCTCGACATCAAACGCTCTTTTACCACCAAGAAAAATGACAAAAATTTGTTGGCATTTATATTTAAATTATGTTTTTGGCATTGCTTATAAATTGATTGTAACTCGCTGGTCATTGCGGTCTCCGCTTCTTTATACTCCCATGATAAGAAGTTTAAAGTCAACTGTATGTCATCAGCATAAGCTTATGATACGTAAAAGTTTCTATGTCTCTATGTCTCTATTATGGAGAGAGGGTTGAAAATTCTGACTGTTACAAATAATGCTGATATATTTTTTAACTAATGAAAATTTTTATTGTTTTAGAGAAAACTGTGTATGATAGATAATAAATTAACTTATTTATTAAATGAAGGAACTTTTGCGAGGATTAGCAAAGACTCTACAATTTCAATAGAAACTATAATATACAAAACATAAATACCGCGAACAAATGACACAAATTAAGTTGGACCATGATGTTTTTATCGCCACAACAGAAAAATGATTCCCTGAAAATTTTAAAACCACAAAAAAATATCGACCTTTTAGGATTTTCTCAGAATTTCTACATTTCATAAATAATTTCTGTGAACAAGTAAAAAACAAGTAAATTTACGATATGTCGTGCAATTGGCAACTGCGCACCAGCCTTGACGTGCGAGTTTACCAGCTGACTAGGAAAGCGCCGTTAAGAAGGGGTTATAACGCAATTCTGAAAATATTTTTTATTTTTTTAGGATGACTTCAGAATTTTTTTAATTTCGGATTCATATTAAGCTATTTTTTTCTCCACCTGTGGTTAAAATTTTTTACATCATGACTGATTCACCCTGTACATATCTGTGGTTCTGTGTTGAGAAGACTTGTAGGCCATTTAACGTTCGTTTGAAAGAACATAAAAATTATACCAGGCAAAATTTCCAAGTCAAAAATATATGAACACTCAGTTATTCAAAGGGAAGTTAGTATATATAGATAATTAGATAGAACACAGGGTACAATATTAAACAGGTGGCTAGGTTATTGTTCTGTTGTCATGGTACTTTGACTTGAAATTTATTATTCTGTCATTTCACTCTGACCTGACATTTTCTTCACGAAAAGAGAAAGATTTATTCTCCGAACGCTGAGACAGTGATGTAATGTATCGAGATACATGTATCTGGATAGTGTATCTAGATACTTTTTATGTCCCTAGATACATATCTAGATCCTTTTGATACTTAGATACATTTAACAAATAAACAATAAATATACTGGTAAATAAAAAAAAAATAGAAATAAGGACCAAATAAATATACTGGATAGGAGTGGAGTTTATAAGTTACAGTGCGGAGATTGCGATAGTTTTTACATAGGTAGGACTGGCAGAAACTTTAAAACTAGAATAAAAGAACATATTAATTGTTTAAAGACTGGTTCGAGAAAGTCCCATTTTGCTAACCATCTGATTGACACGGGACATACTTTTAATCAAACGACAGATATCCAAATTTTACATATTGCTAAGAAAGGTTATATTTTGAATAATTTAGAATCACTCGAGATATGTAGACATTGTAAAACTAATTTTGATAGTGTTTTGAATGCTCAAATTGATTTTGAATCATCTAAGACATTTAATTACCTTTTCCACTGATAGCTATTGTAGCGATCTAGTTGGACAGTTTGAATGGCTGTTTACTCTAACAATAGCGAATTCCTGGCTTTCCTACGTAGTTTTTTCTTATTTTTTTCTCATTTTTTTGGATTTGTGCACTTACTGGTTCATTAATATTTTATACCCTGGTCCTGTTTGTTAACAAATAATTTGTTTGTATAATGTTTGCCCCTCTTTTTCTAATTTTAAATTTACCTCATGACATATAGTTTTGAATGTACAATGCCATTATGGCTGCGTAAGTCATTTGTTTGTATTTTGTTTATAACTTATTTAATTTATTTACATTTCTGTGTCTGAAGATGTGATTAATTTTAAAAATCACGAAACCGGTCGCCTATTTAAAAAAATAAATTTGAGCTGTGAGAATATTAAGACCTTAATTTTTTATTTACCAAAAAATGGACTCACACGGAGTAACAGAAATATTAATAAATATACTAAAATGGGGTGTGATTTAGTGATTTTTTTAAAATACCGTCCATAAAGTACCTACTCAGTGCTCACTTTGGAGTGATGTACACGGTAAACTACTAACCCACAACTTGTTTGGATTAGTCACAATCTAAACTTCACATTCTTAATTATCTGATAGCATCTGGAAGTATCTAGAATCTTTTTTAACTTTAACGTATCTGTATCTGTACCCAGATACTTTGGAAAAAATGTATCGGTATCTGTATCTAGATACATCTGCCAGACAGTATCTGTATCTAGATACCGAAAAAATGTATCTGTTACATCACTGAGCTCAGAAAACAAAGTTTTTGAACTTATTTTTTGAGTTGACGTTCAAAGTTTCGTTCTTTTAGTGTTAGACATTTATGAATTTCCAAAGTCGAATCTGACCTAACTACTGACAAAGCGCCAGAAGTTTTTTAGCAGTGGTTTTTCCTGGCATCTTGAAAAGTGGTCTTTTCTTTTAATTAGTTTGTTTCAGGTTCCTGTGGCAAAACCCCAATTAAAAATTAAATGGATAATGAACATTTTATTGTGCAATTTTCAGTAGGAGGCTATAGCTACTTTTTAGAAAAAGTTAAACTTGTGTACCTTTTCTTGTATGTACTTACAATTTTAAAAATTTCATCATTTTCACGCTGAAACCCTGTACAGGGCTTTGCAATGTTTTTCTACATAGATACTTATCATTGGCAGCCTGTTAATGTGACAATAATAGCCCTTTGGGCCCACGCTAACGGTAGGCCTATGGTTTTTCGAAGAATTTTCTATTTTGAACTTCATTATAAAACACATGGCAGCCTGACTAAAAATCATATCAAAGCGCATATTTTTCTCATAACTAAAAACTCACTTTTCCATTTGAAGAACCCAGGATAACACTCTGATCTATACCTTATTATTGTGAGAATATACGCAACATATTGAAAGGCATATACTGAGTAAAATCACGTCCAAAAATATGTCACTATCTTCCGGACTAATTCTCAAATTTTTAAGTAATTCAAGCATTTTAATTTTTCTTGTAAATTGCAGTCCAAATCGAAACAATAACTTTATAAATAGTTCGGGATAAAGTCACAAAAAGTTGTTTAGATTAATTTGATTTTAAATTTGTTTCTAATTGTATTGTATGGTCCAACTTTTATGGATAAAACTTCAGGAACCTTTATAAAACGTCAAAATAAGTAGACTTTTTCCGTTGACTGACGTATTAATAAGACTTCTCACGGCTATAGTTTCATGTCCTGGAAAGTAGATGGCGCCTATGGTCAACAATGTATTTTGCATTGTATTTTGTCTCCGGGAAGCGCATGGTGAGCCAGAGAACTGTCAAACTTGACAGTCGTGAGCAGTCTTTATTAATACGTCAGTCAACGCTTTTTCATACAAACTGTAACGGCTACATTCGTATCACAGTCTTTCGTGGTTATTTTAGTTATAGTTTCCATTAATTCCTTATCTATATACAATGTGCCCCATTTAAGGGGAAGCCATCCCTCTAATATTTTCATTTGTACGCCGATTTTGAAAAATTTTCTTTTGTTGAACAGCTCTCTGAAAAGGGCATTAGACACACCATTAAATTTTTTGAAGACCGAACACATGGCCAACTATGACTAGTTTCAAGAGTGCAAATTTTGAAAAATGCTATTAGCGATTTTTTAGGATTGAACTGACGACGGATTCTTGTTTGGGACCACTTAAAACATAAATCTACAAAGTTTCATCTTGTTCCCATAAAGGATGTCCAAAAAATAATTTTTAAAATTTGCAATATATTTTTTAATAGACTCAAGGTTATTTTGATCTTCCATGGCAACATGGTATTTTTAGTTAGTAAAAGAAGATGTTATTAAGAGAATTCATGCTTTATTTTGTTACGTAATATTAACAAAAGAATAGGAATGTTTCATAAAATCTACATTTATTCTGTTTTTAATTTGGAAAAATTTAAGATCAGAGCAGGCCGTGGAAACCTGGAAATAAAAATTGTTGATTGTCAATCACTTGTCAAATGTTTGTTATGTGTCGAGGCCACAAACGAGAGATGGTCTCCGTAATCGCATTATTGAAGCTTGTCGCGGAATCACTAGGGAGCAGCTCAGACGAGTGGTTGAAAACAATATACGGCGAATTGGAAAATGCATATCTGTCAATGGTCCGGAAATTCAGAGTTTTCAAGGCAGTGGCGTACATTTTTTTTTTCCAATGATATTTGCTAAGGTGCCCCCCGGGACGCCACTGGACTTAATAATTTTAATCTACATATTAGGGCTAAATTAGCCTCTTAATACAACAAATAACATTGCCAAATTTCAACACAATCGATATTTTTTAAGATTTTTTTTTAATTTAACATCCTGTAACTTGAAAACTCTGCATATCCGGACCCATATTTATAGAAAAAAAAATCATATTTTTTAACAAGGAATCACCATCTAAAATATCTCCGTCTATTTTTCGAACACCCTGTATATCAGACGTAACAAGTAACGAATGATAACATTTTTTTTTCCTTACTAAAAACACCATTTTGCCAAGGAAGATCAAAATAACCTTGTCTATAACCTTGTTTATTAAAAAAAGTAAAAGTTGCCAAAAATATTTTTAAAAGGTGTTTCAGAAATACCTGGCATAACTTTTGGAGTATACAGAACATCAGAAAATAAAAATAAAATTCTTATCTATCGTCTTTAGTTTCTTAGAAACAAGTTTACTTTTTATAAGTTTACTTTTACAAGTTTACTTTTTAAAATTGAATATTGGCTATATCTTCTACTTCATACTAGGTACATTATTGAAATTTCGCACTGCTGTGTTTTTGGGGATGAAAAATAAGATGAAAATGTCAATTTTTATGTATCTCACAGAGGGTCGAGTTATGTACATTTTTGTCCGAATGTCGTGCATTAAAAATTTCAGCAACTTTTCGATGTCATATTTTCTCCACATATTAAATCAATTTCAATTTTGTCTTGTATAGTCAACATTTTTGCCTTTCTCCATTTCAAGAGTATTATAAAACTGTCAAATAAAAACAATTGCTTCAATTCTCTCCGTGGCCTCCTCATCAATATCGATTAATGTGAATTAAACTGAAAGGTAATAATTATTTGTTCCATAAAAGTCAAGAATTTTGCTTAGATACGTAAAATAGTTTCTTGATATTTAAATTTATTTATATTTTGGCATCAATTTAGAACTGGGAAATGTAATGTAATTAAATTTATATCCTAAATGCTAGTCGATACATCAACTTTACAGCAAACATAACAGAATTTTAAAGCATTAATATCATTTTCTTTTGAAAAATACCTATTCTTACCGGCAGTGGCGCCGACTTCGTGGGGCGACGGGGTGCATGCCCCCACGAAGGACTCGCAACGAGACACTCGACTTTTCGTAAAATATCAGGCACTATCCAATTTCTGTGTAGGGCACACTTTATTTCCGAGTGCAATAGAAGGTATTTTTTATAAACGATTGGCTCTTCTTAATACCTACAAAGCTAACAAAGTAGTAAAATTATCTACTATTTAATTACGATAGACTCACAAGCACGCAAGGACTATATAGTAAATTAAAGATTATTAATTTGATCTTGGAAATGGAACAATGTAAACTCACGTTCAAAATAACGAATAATGTACAAAAATGTGATATTACTGTAAGAATGAATAATGAATTACACTCTTATTCCATCAGAGGATTACAGAATATTCATCAGGACAGAATAAAAACTAAGAAAGGCTGGAATAATCCTGTGCCACGAGCCTCAAGAGTTTTTAATCAGTTGCCCGATTCAGTTAGATGCCTGAATTATGATAATAACCTATGTCTATTTTATAAAAAAAAAGACATATTTAGATATTCCTTAGTTATAGATTATATGAAACAAGTCTACACCTAAGCATCTCACCCATATGTACAAACTATAATTACCTCGATACCAAGGCTACGAGCATTGTTTAGAGACTGTTTCAATGTACCTTGTATATATTTAATTGTCAAATAAAGTATTGTCAAAAAAAAATGGATTCAAATGAGTTTTTTCTACAAGCGTGCGGAAAAGTAAATGCGTCTTACTTTCCCGCACGCTTGTAGAAAAAATAGTGTTCTTGGGGAAAGTGTCTTTTCCACACTCGATTTCTTGGCTGAACGATGCGTAGCGGCATTTTTTTCAACTGCAATCGCGTGCGGAAAAGTGGCACTTTCCGCACTTGTTAGGAAATATACTATATTAAAAAAACTGAAATGAGAAGAAACATATTTTATGTGAATTAGGTGGGTTTTCCTAGAATTACTCTACTTTAGTGTGCATGAAAATTATAATAAAATATTATTCTTCATTTTTACCCTTGTTGGTTTTTGTGTTTTACATTTTCCTTGCCCTTGCTCCCACGCAGTTTTTGAAAAGTCGGCCTCTATGCTTATCGGTAATAGTAATAAAAAGTGAATAGAATGATATAGCTACTGATATAAAATAGTGTTTACTAAGTTACAAATTTTTTTAGAAATATAAAAATATTAAAAAATTGCAAAAAACTAAATCTTTTATTAGACCGTTCAAATTTGGTACACTTACGTCAAATTGGAAAAGAAACAAGTTTTTCAAGTAAAACTTTTTGATATTTTAACAAATAAATCCATTTTTGGCGATATATTTTTTTAATGTCATTTTTGACACATAAGTAAAGTCACATGACCACGTTTGAGTGGGTCGTTTTTCATGTTTTTTTTTCAACAAAAGGTATCCCCAAAATTAAATTTAAAAATAAAATATTAATTAACATTTCCACTCTGTGGTGCGAACTTTTTGAAGGACACTGTATGTATACACGATGTTTGTGGAACATACTCCTATGTTTTTAGGATTTCTCTGCATCTTTGTGATATTTAAAATTTGGGTTCATTTTACATAAATCGTATATTGTATGCAGGTATCTAACAAAAAATTTCTAGGGCTTATGTGTAGCAGAACTATTCGCTCCATACTCTCATGCCTCCGAGAGAAGATATGATTGGGTGATTTGGGGCAGGTGGCAAATATACACTTTTTTATGGGCATGTCCTTTTATGTATTCGCTGATCGTCGGTATATCGGATGGTTCGGTTTGAAATATACTTCTCAAAGTTTAGTTCTGAAACATTTATTTTGGATATGATTTGTAATTTGCACATATGCTACTTAGCTAAAAACCAGGGACTCTTTAAAATAAGGGGACCCAGCATGTCACAGTCTATCACATAGGAAAAGTGAAGCCTTGTTTTCTGTATATCTCCAAGGAGACCACATAAGTGGGCTGGTACAAGGTTATGTTATATGTCAGTGTCCAACTGCCATCACGTTTTATGTGACATGCCAGTGCCATAGATTCCAAAGGAGGCAAAATATTTCCCATCATAGTTCACAATTTTTAAGTTTTCTAACTTCCAGATAGTCAATTAAAGGTAATGCGGCCGCCTGTAGTAATCCCAATAATTGCAACCAGATTTTTCTTGTCTCACCTTTAGTAATCCTACAATTCCCATTACGTGGGCATTACGTGTATAAGTAAGTAGTTCAAAACAAAAATGGTATTTCCCAAATTTTAAATTATTAAGCAGGTAGCTTCAGTCAGGTCTTTTTTAAACAGTTTTTATCTACAACTAAAAGTTTATTTTACGTTTGTGAGGTACCTTGGAAGAGAAATAAAATTACAAAAATGAGCACCGAGAAAAACTACATGATTAGAACTAAGTACAAGGCCTAATCTTATTAGTCCATCCCGAAATCTGTGAAAGTTCTTTGGGTAGATACATTATACATTCAACAAGGGAAGAAAGTTCAAGTACACATATTATTACAAATGGATTCAGGAACCTGGTAACAAGGTGCAATAGCGACAAATTCTCAAATAAGCAAAATCGGCACTGACTTACCATACTTATATTACTTAAATTCCTGGAAATAATTGCACGATACCAAATTCAAATATAAAATAAATTTGATTCATTTGGCACTTGCCATATTCTGCGTTTGTTGACAGAACATTGTCAAGCCTAATTTTTAGAAATCATTATTAATTTTTACTAACAATCAAAGTACCTGTTATATTCATAGATTCTCCAATAAAATGGCATACTTGGCATCATTGAGACCATTAGAATGGGGAAAGAAACGGCCTCACTTTGGAAAGTATAATGCTGGGTCCCCTTACTTTAAAGGGTCCCTGCTAAAAACCAATGGTTAAATTTGATGTTCTGGCATAGGTACTATGTACTATGAATAAAATTGGAACCAAGGAACACATCCAATCTGATATTATAGTCTATAGGCGTTGACTGACGTATTAATAATAATAATAATAATACGTCAGTCAATGCTATAGGGGTATTATTAATTAATCTTTATCGCTTCATTCTGAGTATTACGTGTTCTCTTAGATCGAATTAATGCCTGGGTTTTGATTTCATTGTGGCTACCGAATTTTCCATTTGATGAAATATTCTTCAACGACATCAAGGGCCATTTGCACAAATAATTTAGTGGGTAAAATCCGAATTTTTAACAAAATTACACAAGAATCTCAAAAATATCTCTACTCACATTACTCACCTTATCCTTATTTTATTTCAGACTTAGATGTGGAACTAATGATCAAGCAAGCCAAAGCGTTAGGGATGAATTTGCTAAGGACAAAACAAGTTCAAATCAGAAAACGTGAAATAGATAACGAGTACTTTATCGGACAAAAGTATCAAAAGAGGGTCCCTGGAAAACCTAGTAAAAACAAGAAGTTTACCACCAAGGCGCCTAAATCCAAACAAAAAACAAAGGGAAAACAACGGGCTCCAACAAATTCTCAAACTACTGCAAGACCGCAAAGGAAGTTTACAACGAATCCGAAGTAAGTTTTTTTTTATCTAACTGGAAAATTGTAATTAAAAATGACGAGAGAAAAGGGCGATGATTTTTGGGTGTATCTCCTGAGGAAGAAAGAAAAGAAATAGGCCTATTTGTAACCTACATTTTTCAAATTATGATCATCAAAATCAAATCAATATTATAATAATATGAAATAATGTCATTTATTTTTGGCTGCTGGAATGAATTTTCTCGTCAATACATTCAGAGTATTTCGGTAGTGCGGGGTCTAAAATTTATACCCCCAAGCTTGACTAGAAATAAAAAATTTTAATATTATTATTGTATACGGGTGTCCCCGGTTTTTTGATCAGGGCTTTGGCATTTTATAGAAAACTCATTGTAAGTAGGGTTGCTCATAATAATAATATAATAATAATAATAATAATTCTCGCCCTCACAATAATCCAAACTAGGAGTAGGTACTCCAGAAGCAAGCACATGCTTGTGCGGGGGAGGGGGGTCAATTATAAACAGTTCCTAAAATTCTTGGTTTCCGAAACACAGAGCGTTGTAGTTTTTTTAATAATTGAATGATGGCAGTATCACCCAGAATAATCAAGCTGCTGAACTGAAATTTGGCACTGGCGTGTTTTGGGTAAATAAGCTGAAAATATCAATTTCTTCGTATCTCACAGAGGGTGAAATTTGCGCTATTTTTGGATCGTGATTTTACTCGTAACTTTTTTGAGGTTAACTTTTTGATCATAGCAGTGCCAAATTTCAGTTCACTAATTAATTATTTTGGGAGATATTGCCATAATTCAATTTCTAAAAGAGAAATACTATGCCCAGAAATACAAGGCTCAGAAACGATGAACTTTAGGACCCATGTTTATATGAGCAACCCACAGTACAATAAGTTTTTCTACAAAATGTCAAAGTCCTGATCAAAAACCTAGGACACCCGGTATTGTATCACGTTTTTAAAACGGACAAAAAAGTATAAAATAATTTCTCGTAGCCGAAAACATGCAATAGATAATTGATACATGAATAGTTCACCTAATAAATCATCCAGTTCTGAGTTATCTTTCAAGTTTCAAGTCTTTTTATCGTGTTATGCTCATCTGTACCAGAAGTTCCACTAGGCAAAAATATTTTATTTACTTGATTTGTAATTCTAAATTTTAATACACATGGTGTCCCAGATTTTTTGATCCGCACATTGACATTTTGTATAAAAAGTCATTTTAAGGTGGGTTTCTCTTATAAACAGAAGTTCTTTGTTTTTTTCCAAGATATATGGACTAATGAACTAACAAACTAAATGAATTAATAATACCTTTAATATTTTTAAATTTTATTAACACTAAATGTCATAATACAAACATGTAAAAGTACCTATTAAACACAAGAGAATGACGCATACATTATTATGTGATTCATATAAATTAAACTATTTGGAATTTATCCCACGCTTATACTGCAAAAATGTATACAATTATTTTTACGAAATGCGAGTAATTTGCATGGCAAAAAAAACACATTTTTTCGTTTTTGGCCAACCTTTTAGGCAAAATCATTTTACTGATAAAATATTAAAAGTCAAAAGGCACTTTTCCTCGAAATTGAATTCTCTGTATAAAAATTTCATCCTGTTCAGAGCTGTCCTAATTTTTTATCTAATTAGTAGTATCGATTACCCGAATCTCCGCCACTGGTTAAGTTAGAAACTTCATATTTTGCTACGTCCCTCTATACATACAACTTGTGTAACAAAATCGGTTTGAATATCTTTAACAGTTTAGCAAGTAAAAAATAAAAACATTTTCTATTCGAAACCTTAACGTCCTGTATCACCTATGAATGCTGGTCCTAAACAGATATATCCATTCAAAATATCAAATTTATGAATTTATAACATGTCGAAGCAGAAGTTTTTGAAAATGTGTTATTTTTTGTTTCTTTGCAGATTTTAGAGAATGTTTAAAAAAATTTTTAGATATATTTGGAGTTCAGTTGGTTGTTTTGTACAGGGTGATTCAGTTTTAATCTGCAACACTTCAACAGGTGATAGAAAACCAAAAAATAACCGCACTTTCTTCTATAAACTATATCATTTTAAGGCTTTATAAAAAAGTTACAGGGTGCTAAAGTTGCAAGAAATATGTGGAATTTATTGAATATTTTACAAACTAGTTGAGATATTTAAGTCATATTTGGTACACGTTATAACGGCATGGGTTAGCATAAAATCTGTTAATATCAACCATCTTGAACAACCAGTGGCGTAGAAATGGGTAATTAGTATAATTTATTTTAGAAAAAAAAATAGAACCACCTTGTATAGCAATAAAATGTATTCAAATTCTTATGTAAATTTTTATTGTAAACAAAAACGTTCTCTTAGCATTTTTTCATATGTCATGGTTTCATAGCAAATTTGATTTTTTCGTATTATTTCGGGGTACTTCTGAAAAATTAACTTAAAACTTTTCTCCATAAGTAACATTCAAAGTAGAAAAAAATGTGTTTTTTTACTTTAAATACAGTAACTTTTCCCAATAAACTTACCCATTCAAGGTTTTACTTTTCAAGATACAGAGCGTAACATTAATTGTATCTTCCTTAAATGTTTTAGACCCTGTATCTTCAAAAGTATAGCCTTAAATAGGTGAGTTTATTGGAAAAAGTTACTTTATTTAAGGTAGCAAACACATTATTTCTACTTTAAGTGTTACTTATGGAGCAAATTTTTTAGATAATTTTTCAGAAGTACCCCGAAATATTACGAAAAAATCAAATTTGCTATTAAACCATGACACATATGAAAAAATGCTAAGAGAACGTTTTTGTTTACAATAAAAATTTACATAAGAATTTGAATACATTTTATTGCTATACAAGGTGGTTCTATTTTTTTTTCTAAAATAAATTATACTAATTACCCATTTCTACGCTACTGATTGTTCAAGTTGTTTGATATTAACAGGTTTTATGCTAACCCATGCCGTTATAACGTGTACCAAATATGACTTAAATATCTCTACTATAGTTTGTAAAATATTCAATAAATTCCACATATTTCTTGCAACTTTAACACCCTGTAACTTTTTTATAAGGCCTTAAAATGATATAGTTTACAGAAGAAAGTGCGGTTATTTTTTGGTTTTCTATCACCTGTTGAAGTGTTGCAGATTAAAACTGAATCACCCTGTATAATAATTGATTGTAACAAAATACGCGACAAAAACAGCTTCAGTTAGATAGCCTGTTTCTAAAAGTTTAGTAGGCGGCTCTGAAATAAATCACAATATTTGACGTTTCAATAAGTTTAAACAAGGCGTTAGTTACATGTGAAACAACATATTTGAGCATTCATTGTTGTTGACAAATAAAAATGTCTCGTGGTAAAGCTGTTTCTGAAAAAATAAGGAATGTTATAATTCACTTGCATTCAAAAGGCAAATCTGCTGCGCAAATCGGAGACATTGTTAATTTATCACGATATACAGTGCGAAATATTATTAAACTTTACAAAACTACTGGATCCGTTGCCCAGAAGCAGAAAAATGGAAGTCGGCCACATTATTCTGATACAAAATTAAGGGCTCTAAGAAGGATTATCGTGCAAAATCGCCGGGCTAATTATGGAGAATTGAGAGTTTTATAGAATCAGGCAACAGACAAATGTTTTTCAAGGGCAACTTGTGACAGGGCTGCCAGAAAACTATAGTTTTCTGACCCCTATAGGGTTTAAGACTTACAAGGTAAGCCCAAGATGTTTCGGATTTTTTCCCGTTTTCAATTTTACGATCTGTAGGCAAAGGAAAAGCCTTTACTAAAAAAGAGGCAGAAGAATAATAGACTTTTGTGGGCAGAAGAGCGCACATAGCTTGGTCTCAGCATCAACGGAAACTCAATTATATGGAGTGATGAGGCTAGATTTGAAGTTTGTGTTGGTGATAGTCGAAGCAGTCATTAGAACTAAAGGAGAAGTGTATCACATGGACTGCCTTAAGAAAGACAGTTAAGTTTCCGTCCTCCGTGATGATTTGGGGATCCATAAATCATAAATATATTAACGTCGTTTAAAATAATTTGAAACTAAAAATTTAAGAATTGCGTTTGCAAAGAATTCAATATATCTTCCAACAAGATGGCACCTCTTGTCATACGGCTAAAAAGATTGGATGTAGGAAAACAATATTTCACTTTTAAAATGGACGGCTAGCAGTCCAGATCTTTCGCCGATTGCAACATTATGGCATATAATGAAGAAGTTGCAATCACAACCCGCAAGAACCGTCCCAGAATTACGAGCTCGTCTCCAAAAAATTTGGAATAGTTTCACTCCAGATGATTGCCAAACATTAGTTAACACTATGTTGAGACGTATCGAGACAGTAATAAGTCGAAAAGGCTATGTAGCGCAGTGGTAATTTTCTATTTAATTTTTGTAGATTTTTTGTTTATTGCCAATATTAGGAATTTCTTTAAAAAAAATCTTTGTTAGTTAAAATGTTAAAATATAGTTTTTCTGCTCCCTTCCCCGTAAAGTCTTTACATACTCGCCAACAGGCCCTAAAGCGAAAGTCAAATGTTCGACGTGCCCTGTTATTTAGGTTGCTAGCTGCGAAAGTGGTTGCTAGGTACAAAAAGTATTGCTTAGCAACCCTTACGCATCAAGCACCTTAAAACCATTAATAAAATGTATGTAGCAACGCGAATCTTGCGTCAATTTTAATAGGTTTTACAACAATCGTTTTACAAACTGGTTTTGATCATAAATAACACGAATTATACCAAAGAAAAAATAATAAAATCAATGTTTCTCTGGCGTCAAATAAGAGCCGCATAACAGAACAAATTTGACAGGCACCTCGCTACCGGTAGGGTGAGAGTACGCGATTAGTACCTAATTCGTAGATCCAGGGTTCAAATCCTACACAAAGCTAAACATTTTTTATTTATTTTTTATTATCGCTGCATTCTGCCTCTTTATTTATCACTGATTATCATTTTTAGTAATTGAACAAAGGTTATTTTGAAGATCATTATTACTCACAATCTACTCCATATGTACTCATGGGCGATTCCAGCTCAAAACAGAAGGTGGGGCAGCCATTTGAATTAAACCTCGTTCATAGCGAATGGAGGGGGGGGGGCATAAAATGTGGAATAACTAAAGGATTAAAATATCAATTTAATAGTGCTTCTTAACCACATTTTAATTCGATGAAGGGAGCTAAATGAACGCTCTACATACTAGTTGTGCAGGGCTGTGAAAGCAGTATCACTAGCGCTTTCCGAATAGTCGATAAAAAAAATGCTCTTTTTTAAAATCTCGACGATTTCTGGCGTTTCACCATTTTATTTGCTTTTGCACCACCACTAGTACGAGCTCCCCGAGCACCAGTGAGTGTAATAATTTATTAAACTGGTTTTCCAGTAGAGCGTAGAAACCCGAACGAAAACTGCCAACAAAACATAATTTTTGGATCAGTGCAGTACCGAGTTTTGTCATCAGAATATGATTTCAAATAGAATAAAACATAACTGGCAACACTGGAAAATAGTAAACGGTGAATGGTGGTGCATGGCTGCGTACTGCGTGCGCCTTGGATTAGGAGAATAGGGGATTCCCAGAGTCTCTTTTATGAATAGATTGGTACTAATTTGTATTTGAAGATTTATTTATTATTTTTATGAAAGGTTCAGTTAGGCAAGTGGCGCGAAGAAACCTTGTACCATAACTACTGGCAATTCTAAAGGTGAATATTCAGCTATTATTATAATTAATATTTAATATTTTGTAAGTTTTAATGTTAAACTTGTTCAACTTAAACCTGTTTCAGTTTTTTTCGAGTAACCATTTAAAAATATATGGGCTTTTTTTAGAACCATTTTTCAACTTCAACAGCCACTGGTCTAACCCCTCCAGGGTCGGCTCTAGGCGGGTGCGAACGGTGCGGCGTACGCGGCCCGCGTTTTGACTGGCCCCGCGCCTCCGAGTGCCGTGTACAGGGTTATCCAGTCAGTAGCGTATTTAAAAGGGCGGGGCCGAAACCATTTCAGAATTTGAAAATATTTCTTACAGCTTGAAAATCTGAAGATATTAGGATTTCCTAAAACCAATTTTAAGTAATTTTACTTGACATTTCTAAAAAATTTCGCCTGCGGCGCATTTTATAGAATTATTTTAAATGCACTTAAAACAAAGTATTGAATCCTTATAGTCAAAGTCTACTTTATTTTAATGTTATCTTCCTGCTGCACTGCACTGTTTTGAAAGAAATTCACAAAAATTGTCCCTCCCTACCCGAAATTAATTGCTATATACGTTACTGAAGTGATCTAAGTTCATCTCAAAAATGTGTTTTTAATGGATTAAATCATTCCTTGCCGGGGCTCCGCAATTTCATCCAGTCCCACAAAAGCTTGAGCCGATCCTGACCCCCCCCCCCCCCCCCGCCAAATTTTTCGCTAGATACGTCCCTGGAGAAGAAGGCAAAACTGACTTTTTAGCGGCGAGCAATTATTGTAATACCAGCCTAAGACAAATAATTAATTAGTTTATCTTTAATTATTGTTAAAGTACCGAATTAACCTTACAACAACTTGGAAGGTGGGGCAGCTGCGGAGGTACTTTTAATGACCGAGGCAACGCTCGGTCTTTAAACAACCTCCTCGGCCAAAAAAGTGCACTTACGCATCTGGCAATGTAAATAACTATATTAATTATAATGCCAAAAGTAAATAAATGTTTCCTATATAGGGTGATTCAGTTTTTACTCGGGAAACTTTGTCAATGGATTAAGCACGTCGAAATATGAAAAAAGTTTATATAAACATATATTGGAAAACTTATCGTTTTCGAGATACAGGATGTTTAAATTCAAAGAAAAAAATCGTTTATGTTTAATAAATTCTCGGCATAACTTTAAGTAACGGCATAAATAAGTGAAGCCCTTTGAAATGACAGTAGGTACAGGCACAGACATATATAGCGAAGCGAATATGATATAGCGAAGCTATATATGTCTGTGGTACAGGGTAAAATGTGTGCGCAGCTGTCTTTCTATAATTGTAAAAATGACAATAGAATCATAGATTAGGTAAAGCTAGTATGGATTACGCAGACTAAAAATTGAATTTTCGGCCGAATTATAACAGATTATGAAAAATACCAAGAGACTTTTTGAACAAATTCAATCGTCTTTCTAACGGCAGCTTAAAATTTTCATTTTTCAGGACCATACAATTTTTTTCTTAATTTATATGCAAATGAACCCCTATAAATCCGCCACTAGTTGCCTGAGCAGCTTGAAATTCTCTTGAAATGCGAAAACCATAATGGAAGTGTTGTGTACCAAATCTATCCGACGAATCAGATGTTACAAAAAATAAACGATTTTTTTCTTGAAATTTAAACATCCTGTATCTCGAGAACGACAAGTTTTTCAGAATATGTTTATATAAACTATTTTTTCTTATTTCGATGTGCTTAATCCATTAACGAAGTTTCCCGAATAAAAACTGAATCACCCTGTATAATTAGAAAAATGTGTTGATTTTAATAATTTTTTTGTTAACACGATAAATTTCTTCAAAAAACATATTTTTATTAGTTTGGGCCAACTCCACTGAGACAGAGTTCATATATATATATATATATATATATATAATATTTATATACAGGGTGACCGTATTTCGGGTCTTTGCATGGGGATCTTGGTTATCTTAAGAGATACGAGGTAGGTTAAAATGGGGCAAAGTTGCGGAATTTGATGCCGACTAACATGGTAAAAAAAAATTTTGGCTGGCCCTTCTCGTTTTGAAAATAATACGAAAAAACTGAAAATTGTCGTTTTCGTTTTTATTTTTTTAAACGAAAACGATTGGCGCTGGACATTTCTAAGTTAAACATTATTAAGGCACTTTTTTACAAGGAATCTAAATATGATCTCGCATTTTTTCTCGCCTCCCTGGACAAAAATATGACGATCAACTTTTATTTTTCTTATGGGCGCCATATTGGATTTTTGCATATTTGAAAAGAGGATTTTTTCTGGTTAAAATGATATGTCACACATTATGCTTTACTTTGTTTTTCTTGCCGAAATATCAAATTAATCGTTTTTGCATAGAGTGCCTTGGAAATGTTAGCCCCATAATGTTTGACGTTTTTGCATAGAGTGCCTTGGAAACATAAGCCTAGTTACCCATTGTTGCGAAGTGTGCTTTGGAATATTGTTTAACGGTTCAGTAAAAATTCAGTTAATGTTAAATTTATTGATTAAATAAATCATAAACGTACCGCGAGGACAAGAGTATGATCTGAGACCTTGTTATTTATTCGCCATTTGCCATATAACACATTAACACTAAAAGAGTCAAACTGGAAACACAAATAACAACAAAAACCTAGACGAATAGACAATTCTATTTTACAATAAATGTTTAATTTGTCCTCCTTGTTCCTTAAGGCACAATGCAGCACGTTTCTTTAAATTGTTTATGGCTCGTCCAATATCCCTTTGACGTCATTTATATTTCAGGAATAATACATTTGAATCATGTCACTCTTTTCTTCATGTGAAAATGGCATTTTTTCAGTAAAATAAAGTATCCGTGACATTTAAAATTGTACTAAACTACAGTGGCGTAGCGAGCTTAACTCGCGCCCGGGGCACAATACCTTTTTAGCGCCCCCCATTCGAAAACCATATAATATTGCATGTAAAATATACTCGCAAATTAATAAATAAATAAGGATAATGTTGACAACGACCTTGATAAAAATTGTAAAAATTTGGGTGAATTTTATAATACAGATTTCAATGGAATAGAACTCTATCGAAATATGTGACTGCAAAATGTTACTCCGCAGTAGAAAAGAAATTTAACCTAAAACTCCATTAGAATTTCTTACTTTTATAATCTCGTATGGAGAAGATGTTTTTCCAAACCTGAGAGTGGCACTTCAAATACTCCTGACTATCTCCAGTATCAATTGCTAGCTGCAGCAAATTAAAATTAATTTTGGCATATCTACGATCAACGATGGGACAAAATCGCCTAAGTGACCTAGCATTTTTAAGTGTGGAAAGGAAAGGAAAATTTATACATAGTAATTAGTTTTATTAATGTATTATAATCATATTATTATTAAATATATGATATATGTATCTCCTTGGAGATAATAAATATATTTTTTTAATTTTATTTATAATAAAAATAAAAATTATCCAGATTTTTTTGTTTTGCGGACCATTTGGCGCCCCTTTGTGAGTAGCGCCCGGGGCATGATGCCCCTCCTTGCCCCCCCCCCTCGCTACGCCACTGCTAAACTATCAAACGTTATGGGGCTTATGTTTCCAAGGCATTCTATGCAGAAATGTCAAACATTATGGGGCTTATATTTCCAAGGCACTCTATGCAAAAACGTAAAACGTTATGGGGCTTACGTTTCCAAGGCACTATATGCAAAAACGATTAATTTGATATTACGGTGCAATCACCCTTGTTCGGTGATCATTTGTAGGTGGTTAAAGCAAGTGAACACGTTGAGGTTTTTAGACAGACTATATTGTATGAAATGAATTCAGTACACAACCTAATGTTGTAACTTATAAGTAAGCACTTATTGTTTATAAACTAATACGAAACAATCCTAATTACCTACATAATGATTTACGTCGACAGAGGAATGGTGCTGGCCATATTTGGTAATGTTGTTATAATATTTGTTACGTAGCTTGTGTTGATCCAGTACACCTCCCCTGGCGATGAGAAAAAAAAATACGCAAAACATTAAGTTTTTTTTTTTTTCATACCACTATCTAAAACTATATCTAAGTATAATATAACTTAATTCTATTTTTATGCACTTTAATGTCTTTATTATTAATTTTTAAAATCACATTTGGATTTTCATCTCGTACTACCTCGTAAGGACCTGTATATAAGGGATCCATTTTAGCATTTCTACTTTCATTAAAAATAAGTACTTTATCTCCTGACTTGTAAAAAATTTCGTTTCTTTTTTCATCTAATGTTTCTTTCCTTTTTTGTTTTGATACCAATAAGTTATTTCTAGCGTCATGGCAAGCATTTTGTATACGATATTTTAGTTCTTTAGAATAGTTTCCGAAGTTATACAAAGGATCTATGTTATCCGAAATGCTTAAAGGTATTTGATTCAGCTTTCCAAATACAAGTTCGTATGGTGTATGTTTGGTTTCAGTATGTACAGTATTATTAAATGCAAAACACCAATATGGTAACCATGTACTCCAATTACGAGTGTATTTAGAAACTTGAATTCTTAAATAAGCTCCTAAATGTTTATGTGAATTTTCTAAAGCTCCTAATGTTTCATGATGGTGAGCAGTGGAGTTTAAAGTTTTTATGCCTAACAACTTACACGATTCTTGAAACACATTAGCTATAAATTCTTTTCCTTGATCAGTAACAACTTCTCTTGGAATACCATAACGTAAAATAAAATTTTCAACAAAGGATTTCGAAACTATATCTGCTTCTTTTGACAACAAAGGATAACATTCGATAAATTTACTGAGTTCACATTGGATTGTTAATATATAAGAATTTTCATCAATATCATTTTTAATGGGGCCTACTAAATCAAGATAGATTTTTTGAAATGCTGAGGTAGCCGTTGTCGTTATTGTTATTGGTTGTTTATTTACTCTTCCATACTTACACCTCTGACAATCGTCACATTTTTTTACAAATTCCTCAATATCTTTCTTTAACCTTGACCAATGATAATATTTTTTAATATTATTATACATTCGGTTTGTTCCGGAATGTCCTCCTGTAGGCAGGTTATGAAAGTCATTAAGTATTAATTGCTGAACTTCTTTATTTTCTATTCGTTTTACACCTTGAATAATACTTATTTTGATAATACCGGTATTTATTATGTCTTGTTTATATCGCGATAAATGTTTAATAAATTCATTACTTTGCGCATTCTTTATAATATATAATTCTTTTATTTCACAATTTTTACAAATTTTCGCAAGTTCCCTCAACGATGTACCTAAGTCAAACGTTGATCGGTAATCTTGGTTGAAATAAATAATTTGGGTTAACTCATCATATATATAGTCATCATTTGTTGATTTATTTGATTGTGCACTATTTCCACAAATTTTATTTTTACATTCAATAAATAAATTTTTGTCTATCGGCCGTAATTCTACGCTATCAACAGGACGGTTTAAAACTTCTACGAGTCCGGGGTGATCAAGCCTTTCCTCAGTAATAGTCATTTTTTCCTGTTGTAGGTTTCTTTGAATATCGCTTCTTTTTGATTGAGCTCGAGTCATTACATTCACTCTTTCACACATATCCATCAGCTCATTTGAATCAATCCTTACACGTGACAAAGCATCCGCTACTACGTTATCAGAACCTTTAACATAACTTATCGTAAAATCATACTCTTCTAATATCAGTCTGAATTTAGTTAATCGACTTGATGGGTTTGTAATACTAAATAAGTAAACAAGTGGGCGATGATCTGTAAAAATTTCGAACTTCCTACCATATAAATACGGTCTGAAATGTTGTACACTCCATACAATTGCTAATAGTTCTTTTTCTACTGTGCAGTAATTTTTCTCTGCTTTATTTAAAACACGAGATGCGAAAGCAATGGGATGG
Source organism: Pseudeuparius sepicola (assembly GCA_963920635.1). NCBI lineage: Eukaryota > Metazoa > Arthropoda > Insecta > Coleoptera > Anthribidae > Pseudeuparius > Pseudeuparius sepicola. The sequence continues at coordinate 52,439,467 of OY987300.1, read as the reverse complement.
TCATTTGCATTACTAAGAACTGCTCCTATGGCATATCCGCTAGCGTCAGTTTTAAGAATAAAAGTGTTGTTTTCTGAAAAATTTGGATATTGCAATATGGGTGGATTACTGAGAGCTTGTTTTAAAGTATCAAATGAAGTCTGACACTTACCTGACCAATTAAAAATACTTCCTTTTCGTGATAATTCATTTAATGGTTGTGCAATTTGAGCAAAATTTCTAATAAATTTTCGGTAATAATTCGCAAAAGCTACAAAACGTTTTGTTTCGTCTGCATTTTTTGGTATTGGAAATTGCAAAATTGATCTAGATTTCTCTGGATCGGGTAATATTCCTTCAGATGATATAATATGACCTAAATACAAAATTTCTTTTTTGAGAAAATCACACTTACTGGGATTGAGTTTTAAATTTACTTCCCTAAGCCTTTGTAAAACACGAACAAGATTCCTATTGTGCTGTTGTAACGAATTTCCAAAAATAATTAGATCATCCAAATAAATAAAACATGATTCATAATTTAAACCTGATAATGCAACAGTCATTAGTCTAGAAAACGCACTAGGGCTAACTTTTAACCCCATTGGTAATCGTTTCATTTGAAATTGTCCTTCATTTGTAGTAAATGCCGTGTATTTTCTACTATTTTTATGTAACTCTAATTGATAATATCCTTGAGATAAATCAAGATGGGAAAAATATATTGCACCTGATAACGAATCTAGTATTTCTGAAATGCATGGTAATGGAAATTTGTCATCTATTATTTGCTTATTTAATAACCGATAATCTATAACAATTCGCCATTTCCTTATACCGTTCAAATCAGCTTTTTTAGGTACTATTAATAGTGGTGAAGACCATTCGCATTTAGCTTCTTCAATAATACCGTCATGTAGCATTTGTTTAACCTGTTTGTTAATTTCTGTTTTTTGAGAATGAGGCAACCTATAGGGTTTGACATATACAGGTACTGCATTGTCTTTCAATTGCAATTTTTGCTTATATAAACTAGTAACTGTAACAGGGTCATCGTCTAAATGAAAAACATCGGCGTATTTCGCACAAATTTTTTCTATTGCAAGATGTTCTTCCTTGTTTAGCGCTGATGTATCTATTAAATCTAATACCTTATCGATACGTTCTACAGATAAATTATTGGTTTTCCCGAAATTATACGCCTCAAAATTACATGCACGCTCCAATCTAGGTTTAAAATTTCTAATTTTTACTTCACGATCATTCACATTCAGCAACCTCACTGGCACTCTTCCATTTTCCGACTTAGCTAAAATTCCCGCAACAAAAACACCTTCACAAAGTTCCTCTGGAAAAATTACACACTCGTCCGTTTGATCACTTGAGCAGTATTTTATTATTTCGCTTCTGGGTGGAATAGACATATAACAGTCATAATCAGATATTATTGGTGCTAATACATCACAGTCATTATTCCAAAAAGAAAACAAAAATTTTTCATAATTTAAATTTGCCTTATGTTGAATGAAAAAATCCATACCTAAAACTCCTTGAAAATCTGTATTAAATTCAAGAATATAGAATTCATGTTTAATTTTTGCATTAGCTATCGAAAAAGATAATTTTACAACTCCTGTTGAAACTATATTTCCACCTAAACCTTTTACACGTATCTTTTTAGATGTATCAACACTATCAGTTTTTTGTACACTTTCTGAAAAAATTACGCTAATACTAGCTCCAGTGTCCAACAAGAACAACATATCTCGCATTCCACATTTCACACGTACAAAATTCATTCCCTTTAACTCTAAAAACACACATTCTTCTTCAATCTCTCGTTTAGATACGAAAAAATTTTTGCTGCGTTTCGCTTACACTACTTGTTTCTCCTATTGAATTAAAACCTTCAGTTCCCGATGCGTCTGCAAAATAAGCTTGGTGACCTGTACTTCGATTGTTGCGCTGCTGTCCCCGGTAATTAGCACGACCTCGACTAATTCCGCGACCATGACATCGAAAGTTTCTAGTACCACTAAAATTTCGCTGAGTGCTGTTTACATTGTTTTGAGCGTTCCTGTTACTATTATTGTACTGTCTAGACCTATTGAATCTGCCTCTCATACCATGATTACTAAATCTGTTATTATTTCGTGTCCGCATATGAAAAAACCCGGATTGATTACTAGATATTAACCTTTCTTCATCCTTGGCACCTACTATAGCCTCTTTTAAAGTAGAGTAATTTCTAGCTTTTATAACGGTGCGAAGCTCACTATTTTTTAAACCGTTTGAAAAAACATTTATGGCAAGTTTTTCGTTTGCTACTCGTAGTATTGCCGCGTTATTACTATTCCCGTCAGCTTGAGCTATTGTAAGATTCACGAATAAATCTTCTATAATTTGCGCATAGTTATCAATTGTTTTGCCTTCTTGCTTAGCGCTGTGAAGTGTGCTTGCAAGTGCTGTGGCTGATTTTTTACTAACCAAATGGGTTCGCATATCGTTTACTAAATCGTCAACCGTTTTATAAGTTCTATCAAGCCTAAGCTTTGCATTTTGGGATAACCTAGCTTTCAAAACATAACTAATCATTAATTTTTGACCATTCTCGTCCAATAACTCGCTGTATAACTCAATGGCATCAATTAATTGTTTTGTGGTATCCTCAGTACCGTCCATAAGAGGTAGTAACGAAGACGCTGTTCGTAAATCGAACTTTTCGGTCATTTTTACAGTTTGAATTTCTCTTATTTCTACCTGACTATCTTGACTACTTAAAGTACCTAATCTATTTAAAAGTAAATGTCTAGAATGATAAATATATTTTTCGATTTCTTTAAAGTACGAATTGATAACTTGTATCTCTTCTGGCTTCCTATCAACTTTAGCAACTTTTGACTTTATTTTCGTAAATTCATCCTCTAATAAACCTACTTCTAATAATAATTTGTTTAGCCTAATCTGGTTTTCTCGCCTATCTAATGGTTCTTTGCTAACCTTACCATAAAACTTTTTTACGGATTCTAATTGTTCCTTTAAATTTTCCAATTCTATAATATTCATTTGCCTATCTAACTTAAAATTTGAAATACACAGTTCTAACCTTAAACATCATTTTCTGTGCCGTTTTTTCCTCCAAGAGCTGCTTTGAGGGCTTCTGGTCCAAAACCCACGTTGCGAACTAGAGGCATTACGCCACTCTAGCCCGTTCCCACGATGCCAGCCACCGGTGTGGTACGGCCAGTTGACGAACTCTGCTTACGCGATTTCTTGGCTTCTTATAATTTCCCTACGAATCTTCCGCTCCAATTTCTTCTTTCCGCGTAAATAGCAATATGCGACTACTATTGCTAGGACTAGTGCTACAGCTATCAGTGCGACAACTTCTCCTAGGGAAACTCCTCTCTGAATCTCTTGTGAAGTGGTAGAACCTCCGCTATTGCCTGCTTGTGCGATAATTACCTCTTCTTTTGATTCTTTTAAACCCATTTCCAGTTATTTTCGTTGGCAGATCGGCGTTGGCAGGTTTGAGTTGGCAGGTTTGCGTTGGCAGGTTTGAGTTGGCAGGTTTGCGTTGGCAGGATCGCCATGCAATCACCCTTGTTCGGTGATCATTTGTAGGTGGTTAAAGCAAGTGAACACGTTGAGGTTTTTAGACAGACTATATTGTATGAAATGAATTCAGTACACAACCTAATGTTGTAACTTATAAGTAAGCACTTATTGTTTATAAACTAATACGAAACAATCCTAATTACCTACATAATGATTTACGTCGACAGAGGAATGGTGCTGGCCATATTTGGTAATGTTGTTATAATATTTGTTACGTAGCTTGTGTTGATCCAGTACAACGGCAAGAAAAACAAAGTAGGTAAAGCACAATGTGTGACATAAATTTTTAACCAAAAAAAATCCTCTTTTAAAAAATGCAAAAATCCAATGTGGCGCCCATAAGAAAAATAAAAGTTGATCATCATATCTTTGTCCAGGGAGGAGAGAAAAAAATGCAGGATCATACTTAGATTCCTTGTAAAAAAAAAGTGCCTTAATAATGTTTAACTTATAAAAATGTCCCGTGCCATTCGTTTTCGTTTAAAAAAATAAAAACGAAAACGACAATTTTCAGTTTTTTCGCATTATTTTCAAAACGAGAAGGGCCAGCCAAATTTTTTTTTACCATGTTACTCGGCATCAAATTCCGCAACTTTGTCCCAATTTAACCGACCTCGTATCTCTTAAGATAACCAAGATCCCCAGGCAAAGACTCGAAATACGGTCACCTTGTATATATACAGGGTGTCCAACTTTAAAACTGTACAAATCCGTAAAATCTTCATTTTTGGAGATAATCACCTAAACTTTTTTTTGTTTGGAAGGCACTCAAAAACCGCTTCTTTTGACCTTCCGGCCATTTTCAAAATGCAAATTCAGGGCCGGCTGCGATTTTTTTATACCACTGATTTTCACGAAAACCATTTAGTGATTTTTTTATTTAAACTCTGACTACACAGCGTTAATCAGAACACCGCAAAACCCCCATATACCAAATTTGTACAAAAAGTATACAGGGAGTTCCATTCTCTAGGGTGTCAAAGTTGAGCAAAATAGGAATTTTAAAGACATCTGGCGAGTCAAGTGTGCCATGGAATCCCTTCAAAACAGTTGCATGGTCAACAGGACCACTCAAAATGTTGGTGTGAGAAGATTTACTACAAAAATATACAGGGTATTTTTCTCTGAGCCATCTCAAAATTCTAAATTTTTATTAAACTTTATATTGGTCAGGAGTGCTCTGGAATCATTGAAAAAATATTAATAAACCCAAAAGTAGGGGAGAGTCTGGAACAGTAGCCATACAGGTACAGTGGCCACATCGTTCTAGTTTTCTTATTAAACAAGTAGGTGCTGCTATCTAGTACAGAATGGACCAATGAGAGACCAACTACAGATGCGTCTAATTCAAAGTCAAATTTTTCCATTTCAGTATTATTTTTTAGTTTATTGAATTTCAAATCGTATGGGCAAATTTAGTGTTTATCAGTTAATGGTATCAAGTTAAATCAAAAAGTAGCAGTATATTTTTGGATACACGGTTTATAAAAAGATGGCCACTGTTCCAGACTCTCCCCTAATTCATTTCTTTACAAAATGCCAACCACCAAATAAAAACAATTTAAATTATTGGACCTTTCTCAACAAAGTCACTGTCTAAGATGATACATTTTCTGTGCGTTTCCTGTTGTGGCACATCAGCCACATTAACTAATATGGACTTACTGACTAGCAGGCTTCTGTATTTTTTAGATTTAGTTCGTTTATAGTATTTGGAGCGGTTTTGATATACTCGATTTTTGACCCGTATAAAGTTCCAAAAATTCAGTAATTTAAATGGCACAGATAAGAACACTCTGTATATTTTGTATTGGACCTTTGCACACCAATACCTTAAGTGATCCTGTTGACCATTCAACTGTTTTGAGGGGATTCCATGGCACACTTGACTTGGCAGATGCCTTTAAAATTCATATAATATATGACAAAGTTATAGAACATAATATTTTGGAGAAAAACAGAAGGCTAGACTTTACATATGAAATATAAATATTAATAAGTGTTCGTGTGTTTGCGTTAGACAGTGTTTTGTGTCAAATATAAAAAAACTTTAAAAACAATAATTCAGCACCTACATTCTTCAAAGTCCTTCAAAGCTTCAAAACTAAAGGTAACATTTTAACAAAAATTTTTAGGTATCAATATTTACTATTTATTTTTATATAATAAACAGCGAGAAGAGGTAAGTACCTACTTCGGCGTAGATTTCTTTAGTACAAATTACGGATTTTGCTTTATTAACTTGAAAAAATGCGAGAAAAACGGTAATTATTGCTTATACACTTTTTATATTAGGTAATTATGCTAAAATACATAATTTTCACTAAAAATAAAAAATCCCATGCCGAAAGTAGGTACCCAACTCGGAATCCACCTTTTCTTAATCGACCATAGAGTGTTCTTTTCAAAACGTAGCTCCTCCCCCCCACCTTTGCATTAACTCACGGGTCGCCACTGCGTATTAGTGAACTTTCCAATCTATGCTTTAGAGATCACTGTCATAGCGGATATTGGTGCTAGTGCTGAATAAAAGTGTTTTCCTCCCTTAAATGGAACATCGGCAACTTTAACTTTAACTTAATATTTTAGAGGCGAATCCCCAGAGTGTAGGAATTTGTGATTTTCGTTCTGGTAAATAGGTCCCTTATTTTATTACGAAAATAAAGTAAGAATCCACTCGATCGGAGCAAACAAAAATGTTATCCATGTAAATCGGCCTCAAGGCCTCTAAACAAAGGAAAGAGAAGAAATAAAGCTTATTTTGAATTTCCCCCGAGACGCCAAAATGAAGCTGCCGCTATTCATTTAATAAAACGGCATGGTATGTACTTACCGTGCCGAGTGACAATAGGAAACCAACAGTTATGAATGTAAATAATCGCACTGAAAATAAAGATAGAAACGTTGAAGAGAGAGGGGGCACAGAAATAAGCACCAAATTTTCGGCCGTACTCTTCTCGAAAAGTTTCATAATTACATACAGGGTGTTCACTTTTAAGTGGACACAAATCAATAAAAAATTGATTTGCAGGGATATTTTCAAAAAAATTTTTTTGATACAAAGGTCTTCAAAATGCGCAACTTTATAAGTGAACACATTTGTCAAATTGCAATTCCAGGGCCGGCTAAGATTTTTTTTAAACTCCGATTTTCACAAAATCTATTTAGGCATTTTTTTATTTAAAATCTGACCATACAGCATTAATTATGACCCTCTAAAACCCTTAAGTTCAAAATTTGAACTAAAAATATACAGGGAGTTCGGTTTTACAGCGCCTTAAAGTTGCGCAAAGTAGTGATTTCGAGGGTCCCTGGAGAGTCAAGCGTGCCATGGAATGATTTTAAAACAATTGAAGAATTAACAGGACCACCCAAAGTATTGATGGACGAGACTGCAAGAAAAAATAATACAGGATGTTTTTCTCTACCGCTGCTGAAAGTTCAGACTTTTTTCGAATTTTATTCTGATCAAGTTTGCCGTGCTTTTTGAAACAAAGTTACTAATAACAAAATTTATTTAATCTTAACAATAAAGGAACAAACAAAATATTTAGATCTAAACTATCGGGGTGTTTTCAACATAACCGCCTTCTAACGTAATACATTTTTCAAGACGTTTTTTGTTATTAGAAACAACTCGTCTTAACTCATCTATTGTTACGGAATCGCAAGCTTCAATTATTTTTTGTTGTAGCTCGTTTATGTTCCTAGGACGATTTTTAAATACTTTGTCTTTTATGGTGCCCCAAAAATAATGATCCATCGAGGTAATGTCGGAACGCGAATCAAAAGACTATTTCGTCCAATCCATCTGCAAGTGGTAAAATTTATAATTAAACGAATAAAAAATCTTGCATGTAAAACAACAATACCTATTCTCAAAATTATAATTTAGCCACTCAACAACAGCGCGAGTTATATGGATAGGCGCGTAGTATTAGATCTCTTCTTTCTTGTAATGGTAAATCGTCAAGAGCGTTAATAAAACTTATTTGATTTGAACAACAAATTATGTGAAAATTTCATTTTCCTTGTGTCTGCTAATTTTTTAGTTTTTGTTTTGAAAATATTTTAAATCGAGTACTAAATCTAAAAACTCTGTAGAGAAGTTTAAGCCCTTCATAAAAACATTTGAAAAAATCAAATCTGCCATGGAAATTAAAAAACAATTGAACAAATGCGTAAATAAACTTGACAGTTTTGCTAAATTTAAGTTTTGGCAATGGAAGTGTGAAGAGAAAAAATTGAGATTATTAGATTAACGGGTGAAAATGTGCCATACCGTGAATTTGCTAAAATATTTAAAGCGCGGCATGGACGGAATATCAACTATTCCACCGTAGCAAAAATAAACAGGACATTTTTTGACCTATCGGGTAAATGAAGTTGAAAGTTTGAATAAAATAAAATGCATTGATTATTGTAATAGGCAATGTGTCTAAAAAAAACAAGAGCAAATAATGATAACAATGGAAGGGCTGAACAAATTTTGGATTATTTTCGAGATAATCCGAAAAATTCCGTAACAATAGATGAGTTAAGACGAGTTGTTTCTAATAACAAAAAAGTCTTGAAAAATGTATTACGTTAGAAGGCGTTTATGTTGAAAACACCCCGATAGTTTAGATCTAAATATTTTGTTTGTAACTTTATTGTTAAGATTAAATAAATTTTGTTATTAGTAACTTTGTTTCAAAAAGCACGGCAAACTTGATCAGAATAAAATTCAAAAAAAGTCTGAACTTTCAGCAGCGATAGAGAAAAACAAAAACATTCAATTGTTTTAAAATCATTCCATGGCACGCTTGACTCTCCAGGGGCCCTCGAAATCACTACTTTGCACAACTTTAAGGCGCTGTAAAACCGAACTCCCTGTATATTTTTAGTTCAAATTTTGAACTTAAGGGTTTTAGACGGTCCTAATTAACGCTGTATGGTCAGATTTTAAATAAAGAATGCCTAAATAGATTTTGTGAAAATCGGGGTTTAAAAAAAATCTTAGCCCGCCCTGGAATTGCAATTTGACAAATGTGTTCACGTAGAAAGTTGCGCATTTTGAAGACCTTTGTATAAAAAAAAATGAAAATATCCCAACAAATCAATTTTTTATTGATTTGTGTCCACTTAAAAGTGAACACCCTGTATATTATTTCCTTTTAAATAAGATGTTTTATTTAATATGGGCGCCCAAGTCAATTCGACACAAAAGGAGCATTATTCAAAAAATCATAGAGATTGGTAGATATAGATTTAAACCAGCTAAGTGCGGGAGCCCTAACACCGTATCTACAGGAGAAGCTCATGGTTTATGCTGTCGAAAGCTTTACTTAAATCAATAAATAAAGCCATCGCCTGATAACGATAACTGATCTGTTATCTATCGCACTTATTGCTTCTGAAACAAAGTTGTAAAGTGCGGTGTCTATACTTCTGTCCTTAGTAAATCCGTGTTGAGTTGGGTTAATTATTTTCCTTTTCATTAAGAAGTCCTTAAGTTGATTATTTGCAATTGACTCACATATACCTTTGACAAAGTGGACAACAAACTGATCGGCCTAAAGTTGGTTACGTCCTGTTGATTTCCTTTTTTAAATATAGGTTTTACCACCGCATGTTTCAACTTATCTGGAAATATCCCAAAATATAAAGACAGATTTATTAAATAGGTTAGAGGAGGCGCTATGTAGTCTTTAAGTTGTTTCAAGAGACAGCTTATTGATGTTCGGATTAAGCCAATTGCTCTCACAACCTCAACCTCCGTTACAGGAGATAAGTAATACGAATCTCGTTGGATCTCTATATGGGAAGAAATGTAGTCAAAGTCACTAGCACCTACGGAGCTGAAAAAATTATTAAATTTATTTGCCATCTCTTTCTCGTCGAAACTGTTAGCGCAAACCAAAGGTGGGTGTTTGTTTTGATACATATTATTTTTATTATACCTCCTACCTACTTATTTATAATGTCCCACATTTTTTTATTTGTTTTCCGAATGAGTGATAAGGTCGTCATGGTGCCTTTTTTGGATCTATGCTCTATAGGTGTCCTTCAGGTGTGGCTTTCTCTTGGACAGATCTGACGAGGCTATTAGTATGTTTTTGACTCTTGTAATGTCTGGGCAAATCCAATTTTCAGATTTTGGGCTATTACGAACCTTTACACGCTTCCGTGAAAAGTGAATATTGAAATGATGCAAAAAAATGCTGAAAAATCTGTCAAAATCTAAACTTAGACAAGTACTTGGAAACACAGTATGCATGATTCCGAAACCAGATTATAACAAAATTCAATTATATTGTCGCCGTCAGAGTGTCTACGATACATAAATTTAGACCCTTGTAATTCCGTATAACTGTATATCGTATATCTGCAATAGCCGTGCATAGTGGTCTGAGATACAAAAATTTAGCACTTCAGCTCGAAAGTTGTTATTATCCACATCTATCAGAAAATTGTCCAAACATGATTGGCTCATAGAGGTTACGCGAGTTGGCACTGAGACGGTTGTCTTCAAGGCGCTGCAGTTCAACAAGCAACAAGTCTAGGAAAGTTTGTTTTGCATAAGTTCCGGTCGATCGCACACTGAGCCTAATGTATTAACGTTGAAATCTCCACCGACAACAGTAGATATCTCAACCGACATCAGAAACCTCGCTTATCAAAGAGTTGAAATCCCGCAAAAAGCCGTCAAAGTTGCTTCGAATTGGAGACCTATATACAAGTAATAGATATAACTCATTTACGTTCAGGAATTTTAACACCACAGCATTCAAAAGTTTGTTTAACGCGGTACTTACTAGTACTGTTGTCAATATTTTCGTAAATAACATCAGCTCTAGAAAATATAGTCACTCCTCTCCTCCGTGACCCAGATCGGCTTCTACAGAAATGCGACCAATGTTTAATTTTTTCAGACGTTTGCCTATGTTCAGTGACCAAAAAGAAAAATATGGTTAAGATTGATCCAATATAATATTGATTTTTGGGATTTTGTTATCGATATATTGAACATTTTGATTTAACATTTTTACTTTGTTATTCTTGTGAACGAAAAACTGTTGCTAGCAGAATAGCAGAATCTTGCCTTGCGCTATTGGCCAAATTAATTTCTTGATTTAAACACGAAGCACTCATTGTTTTAATGAACATAAGATTCTTAAATAAGGCCAAAATGTCATATAAAAATGTCCATGAAGTAAAATTATCCCAATATAGATTTTAAAGTAGAGAAATCATTTGCAGTGTCTCGCAATGTGGATATACAGGGTGAGTCACATCTAACGGCAGAGCCGAAAACACAAGGTAGAATTCGCTAAAATAAGCACATATGCTTAATAAACATTAGCTCAAAAACGCTTGGTTCTCCATATAAAGAGTGTTGAAACTTTTCCAAATATTTTTTAATTTTTTTCTAGCCCGTTTAGGAATTATTTTATACATATTATGGGTTGTCATTTTGTGCAATAATTTGGCCCTGTTCAGATGAGCATCGGCGTAGATACAAATAATTTTATTTTAAATGCCAGCATAATCACCTTGACACTAGTTTAAAAAATCCGAAATTACGAAGAAACTGTACCAGAAATAAAAAAATACCAAGAGGCACTTTTTGTTCAAAATTAAATGGGCTATCCAAAAAAGGCAAAATTTTTGGTTTTGCACAGGGCAGTACTACTTTTTTTCTACAATTATTTACAGTAACTATTTGTACCTACGCCGCTGGTGATCGGAACGGGGTCAAATTATTCCACAAAATGGCAACCGTCCAGTGTATAATGTGTACCAAATTTGGTTGGAATTCCTAAATGGGATCGAAAGAAATTAAAAAAATATGTTATTTTTGGAAAATTTTCAACACGCTGTATATGGAGAACCAAGCTTTTTGGGCTAATATTTATTAAGCATATGTGCTTATTTTAGCGAGTTCTACCTTGTGTTTTCGGCTCTGCCTTTAGATATGACTCACCCTGTATATACTAACGGGACACTGAAAACATAACCTGAAAATTAAAAATTGACCCTGTTTTGTAGGTAGATAAGTATGTATAAGCTGTTATTTGCTATATTTGGACATTATATTCTATAAAGTATTGTAGGAACCTGTTTAGCCTATAAGCCTAAACAACATGACGCTTTCCGTAATTCCTTTTTAAAAAAACACCATCGTACAGTTTTCAAATAATACATAAATATGGCATATTTTCTCTGATCTGTGAAGAATATGCCATATTTAAGTATTATTTTAAAACGGTAAGATGGTGTTTGTTTCCGATTTTCTTTATTATAGTGGGACATTTTTGGGATGTTTCGATTAAGTTTATCCAAAGCATTCCTGATTTTTAATTTAAAATTAAAAAGAGAGCTGATTAAAGCAACGTTGCCATATTTTCGATAAAAAAATCGCTAATAGCATTTTTTAACATATCATATCTTAAAATTTAAGCATTATTTAAAATTAAGCAATATTTTTGGGCTCTTTTGAATATGTTTGCTCAAATTTCAGACATTTCTAGAGCATAGGGGTTTCAGGGTGTGCTAAAATAGCATTTTTCAATAAATCACCAACTAAACGTGCAGCGCAATACAAATTTTACAGTGATGTTCCAGATCAAATCTGAACATCCTTGTCATCGCTTTTCTGAAGCGTATAGGACAAAACCATCGCTTCAAAAAGCTTGTTTTCGCTTATACTACTTTAATCCAAAAATGTTGTCTCACTTCAAAAATAAAGATAATAAGGGGATGTAAAAATATACGTGAACACCCTGTACCCTCCAACAAGATAATGGGGTTTTACCCACTCAGGTGAGGTAAAATGAATTTTGTTGTTTTTTGATTAATTTTATTTTGCATTAAATAATTTTTATTTCTTATCGTTTTAACATAAATAAAATGGTCTAATGTTATTTAAGTGCTGTTTTTCCGTAACTTCCTAAACCAAACATAATATTATCTGCCAACAGCCATGCGGTAGTTATTAAAAATGTTATTAGAAAAAGTTTCTTAGAATTCAAAATTATGTCCCTGTGCAGATTTTCAAAATAATTGGCCTACTTTGATTTTAATCCATTTCATTTAGGTAGTTGAACTTTTATATTGCCGAACACACATTTTCAGTCAAGTTGGCATGTTTCTATTATTTTTTTTAAACTCCATTGCTAGAATGCCAACTTGACTGAAAATGTGTGTTCGGCAATATAAAAGTTCAACTACCTAAATGAAATGGATTAAAATCAAAGTAGGCCAATTATTTTGAAAATCTGCACAGGGACATAATTTTGAATTCTAAGCAACTTTTTCTAATAACATTTTTCGATATCTTGTTCAGAAAAGGCACTTAACCTACACAGAAAATAAATAAATCGTTCCTGTCAAGGCCTACTTGATTTTTCGAAACTACTAATATGGCACAAATTAGTTTCTATCCAAGCAGGGCTGAACCCCAAATGGTCAAATTTGAACTCGAAATTTTTTTGTCATTTACACCTATTCCGACATCAATCCGTGGACACACTGTATAAACCTAAAAACGACCAAAACCCTATAGGGATATAACAGTTCGAATATAGAGATTAAATTACTTACTAACTAACCTATTTTATACCTAACCTACATGGACCAAAATAGATAAAATTTACTTCTTTATAACCTCCAGAATTGCATAAATTATTTTTTTACTTTATAGTCAAAAGATAATATAGATATGCCCTTATGGTATCTAGAAGGTTAAAAAGGACTAAATATGAATCAAAAAATTTATGATACAATTTTCCTTGTCTTTAAAGACCGATTTTAGGCACTTAAAAAATTTTCAGAAATACCCGAAATAATACGAAAAAATCAAATTTGCTATGAAACCATGACACATTTGAAAAAATGCTAATAGAACGTTTTTGTTTACAATTAAAATTTACATAAGAAATTGGATACATTTTATTGCTATACAAGGTGTTTCATTTCTTTTTTCTAAAAACAATTATACTAATTACCCACTTCTACGCCACTGGTTGTTCAAGATGTTTGATATTAACAGGTTTTATATTAACCCATGCCGTTATAACGTGTACCAAATATGACTTAAGTATCTCAACTAGTTTAGTAAATATTCAATAAAGTCCACATATTTCCTACAAATTTAACACCCTGTCACTTTTTTATAAGGCCTTAAAATGATATAGTTTATAGGAGAAAGTGCGGTTAATTTTTTGTTTTCTATCACCAATTGTAGTGTCACAGAATAAAACTGAATCACCCTGTATATCTATTAAACATTTTTTCGAAAGAAAATATGTGATCATATAAGATGTTCGAAAAAGTTTTGGAAAAACACATAATTTACTTATGAGTCCCTTCTTCAATTTTTAAATATAAGTAAAACACAAGAATATATTGTCAAATTTGATGGTACATCGATGCTGAAGAAGCCTGTCGATACCCATTTTTAAACAAAATGTTGACACAAGAGACAATTTTTTTAATAATTATCAGGCTCCTTCAGAACCAATTATCTGTCAAATTTTACAGTTATTGTTTCTCTTTTATTGTAATATATTAGTTACAGTTAACAGCTTTTATCATTTTTCAGATTGGCAGAAATCCATAACCAAATAGAAGAATTACGAGAACGCCTAAGAGCACCACGACTTGGACAACGTGCTGCTTTCGGTTTGGAGGACCTAGAAGAACGCCATAAAAAGTTAATTGAAGAACTCCAAGACAAACAAAGGCAACGACTCAAAAGTCGTATGAAGGGAAAAGAAGAAATCGTCGCTTCTCCTCTTAAAACAGATATAAGAAAACAAGAAAATGGAAATAAAATTAAGGTAGATACCAGAGAAGATGCTCAACACGTTGCAGCAATCCAACAAGTTCATGATGAAAACAATTCGAAAATGTTCAGGAAGTCAAAACCAGACATTGCGGTAGCTCCTCAACTGGCAAGTTCGTCCACAACATTAATCCCCAAATCCACAAAATCTCTAGAAATCATTGCATCTACAACTTCCAGAAACATTGTCAGCAATCGACGGCAATCTTCTTCGGGGAAGTCACTGGTTGACCCAAAATCAATTGTCACCCAAGTTAAAGAAAAAATTGACGAGAATAAGGCAAAATTGCAGAGTAGATTGGCTGCGGAATCGACTAATTTAAAGTTAACAAATGCACTGGAAAAAAATCGAGAAACGGTATCCAGCACTTTAAAGCAAATTAAAGAAAAGCAGGAAAAAATTAAAAACAAGCTCACACCCTCGACTGCGCCCGGCATCGACATACCTACCCACATAACGTCCTAACTTACTAATAATAATAAATGTATCTAAGAAATTTTATTTTCTACTTTGTGTTAATAAAATATTAAAAGGTTGTTTTCATTTGCCTATTATTTGAAGAAATTCCGGTTAGCTTGAAATATTCCAGAAGTTTCAAGATTATTGTGCCATCGATCCTCCTATATGCTTGAATAGAGCCGAATTTTGAAACTTTTGATACAAAATAAAGACAAAATTAATCGAACGTCGTTTTTCAGCGCTATACTTACATCTAGTAATAACAAGTTCTCAGAGTCAAAAGTTGGCAACTTTTAAATTAAAAAGTTCCTGAAAATTTGTTAAGGTTTTCATTATCGGAGACAACGTGTATCCTAGCTACAGTTTGTTCAAATTAATCGAAATTATATTATTAGATCTAACCATTAATTAAAACTTTAGTTCGGTGATCTAAGTAGTTATCAATTTATTGGGCTTCTGACTTCTACAGGAAAATATTGTAGCGATAATTCCATGAAATATTAGAAAACTTTAATAACTTTTCTTGGAAGAAATTCGCGAGTAAATATGTCACAAAACAAAGTCTGTATTATTATAGAAGTATATTGTATACAGAATGCAATATTTTGTTCTAAGTTGATATTCTTTAACAATTTCCAATAGAGCCTTTTCAAGTAGGTAATCGAAATACAGATGAAACGAAAAAGTTCTAAGGTTACAAGAAGGCTTTGTAGAATGTATTTTTTTTGTTTCAAATCAAATCAAATCTTTTAGTAGGTATAATCTATTGGCTACATGAACTGTAGATTAGACACGTCATGTAGAAATAAGAATAAAGCAACCAATAAACAGTCTTAGGTAAGTGTAATTCGAGGTGTAATTATTATTTTCCTATAGAAAATAATATGTAGGTACCTATAACATAAAACAGAATATAAATATTATAGCAACAAAATACATGTGATAAACTCTTGAATGCTATAAATTACACTATTTTTTAATAATTGTAGTAACTCAGTCTTAAAACTAGATAAAATAGGTAGGAATTATATTATACGTATTTTATTCGGCAGTTTTTCAGACAAATAGTTTATTATTTGTCTGAGGGCAGTTTATTAAAAATAGAGCAGCCGGCATAATTCGGATTTTTTTCATAAACTGACTGGAAACTAATTTCTAGCATATTTTCGTTTTGAAAAATCAAGATGGCGTCGGCAGCGACCATTTATTAATTTTCATTGTAGGTGAACTAAAAAAATAAAGTAAAGCTAATTTTCTCAAAATTTTGTACACGGGGATAGCTTTTAATTCTAAACAACTTTTTCTTATAAACTTTTCCGATGCCTTGTATTTAAAAGTCACTTTAGCGCGTTAGAAACAGAAAAAAGTAGAAAAAACAAAGTAAGTACCTAGGTCGATCTTTCCAAAATTTGGTACCCCGGGGGTAATTTTTAATTTCCAACAACTTTCCTTAATTAATTTTTTCGCTATCTTTAAAGGAAAAGGCAACTCGAATTTTTTGTCTTTCACACCTACTGTCTCACTTATCCTGGGACACAATGTATGTTTTTCCGAAAATTTAAGAATCGATAGAACATGAAAAAATAATGTGAGTTTCCTATATAAACTTAGTTCGTTTGGGCCTTAGTTTTCAAGCTACAGGGAGGTCAAGATTTGAAAATAAAATGGTTTTAATTTTTTCTACGTAAATATTAGAGATATCAAAACTAAATTTAGTACACAAGATATGCAAATATAGGACTATTATAAAAGTACAAAATATCACATTTTAAAATTTACCAGTGGCGGAGATACGGGTAATTGGTGTTAATAATTCGACAAAAAAATAGTACGGCTCTGCACAAAAAAAAGAAACATATTTGTTGGTAGATCTGGTCGTTTCGGCGTAATTGTAATGTTAGTGATTTATTACACTATTGGGACAAACTGGTAAAAATAATTAAGTATTTCAAATCAAACATTTTTAATTCAAGCAAAACAACATCAAGATCTGCCGCTAAATATTAGGGTGAGGCCAGGGTTTCAATTAGATGGGGCACTAGCCCACTATTATGGGCGACAAGTGAGGAATTGGTTAAACGAGAATTTTCTGCACCAATGAATTGGTCGCTTTCCGCCTCGACAACCAGAACCTGATGGAATTGGACCAATTTCTTGGCCACCCAGATCCCCAGATTTGAATCGTCTTGATTATTAACAAACCGAGCTACCATACGTTGTGCGGTAGCTAATCTGTTATATCAATGCCAAAAATTTTTAGAAATGAGGAGAGCGCAGTGTCCAGCTGTCACAGGGAGATAGCCCTTTGTAGTGGTTTACGTTTACTTGTCTCCTGGCGATTTTCCTGTTTTAAAGAACGTTTGTTGTGTTTATTGTGTGTTGGACTGTGTTTTTTAGTCATATAGGATGTAGAGTTTTATTAATAAGGTGGAAAAACAGCAGTGATTCAGAATAAAATGATTAAAATTCAATTTTAGTTTATAGGCTTTAGGTTGTGTCTGTAGTTTCGGACTTATTTAAATCATGCCGTGGACGAGTTCCGTTTCCAACTGCAAGAGAAACTACAGAGGCGGTCCTAAAGTGTCTGCTTTTTTCTTTCTAAAGACCCTATTTTAAGGGAAAAGTGAGTTAAGGCCACCTTGAAATCAGGAAGTTTTATGGTTTTATTCATTCGAATTTAGTTTTATCTAGGCACGCAAATAAAAAATAATTGGCATTTACGAAAATTTTACCGGTAGATATCTAAAAACACCAAAAGCCCTTGAAAGCGTGACTATCACTCTCGTAGATTATTATCCGTGTTGTAAAACCATGAGCTATATAATTTTAAAGTGTTTTTTTACCAAATTTACCAAGTTCAGATCTTAAAAATTGAATTTGGCACCTTAGGCCCACTTCCCTTGGATGACTTATCGCTTTCAGCTGCTGGGCCTTATCAATTGCGACGGTGCCGCCTCGGGCCCAGCTAATCACCAGCAAGTCTTGGCTGGCTGGCAGTGGCGTTAGAAATAATGGTTTTAATAGCGTTTTTAAAAAATTATTTCTGACGTTAATATGCACTTTAGAAAAATTTTAATTGCAGATTCGTAACAAGCGCATTTTTCCCTACGTGCCCTTAAAATGAGTGGCCAAACGAAAACGAAACAGACCCAATAACAACTAGGGAAATGCTTTCTTAGAAAATAGCAAAAATACGTTGATTTTGTATGGGAGGGGGACATATTTTAGTATGAATTCAACAGTTTTACCTGCAACCCCCTAAGCGTGGGATGTATCCCTTCAACAATTTTAAATAGGAAGGGGGTTCTAATTGCACATCGTTGGAAAGTCCTTTTAATTCTATACACAACAGTGGGTCATTTTTGAAATTTGATTAATTTTTCAAAAAGTTACGGGCGATCAAACGAAAACGAAACAGTAGATGTCTACACAGTAAACATTGAAAACACAGTATATTGAAATTTTATTAACAAAAAGTAAAAAACTAAGGAAATTACACATTAGTTTATTTAAAAAAAAAATGTTATTGATCAAATACGTAAATCGAAAAGAAGGTCGAGTAGGTACCTTGTCCGGGAGGTCTTTTAATTGTCTTTACAATGATGATACACAACTTTTAAATTCGAATGCATGTTAAAAGAAAAAACAAGGGAGTTACGTTATTGGACTGAATTTAAAAGTTGGGTATCGTTGTAAAGACAATTAAAAGACCTCCCAAACAAAGTATACCTACTCGACCCCCTTTTCGATTTAATAATTCACCCCAGCGCAAGGGTGAAATTTAGGAGTTGCACATTATGCCGGAAGAGCTTTCCCTTCGAAAAGAGCATTGACGGGACCGAAGATGCCTAATGTTTCGTTTTCGTTTCAGCGCCCGTAACATTTTGAAAAATTCATCAAACTTCAAAAATGACCCCTTCCTATTTAAAATTGCTGAAGGGATGCATCCCCCGCTTAGGGGGTTGCAAGTAAAACTGTTGAATTGGGTCTGTTTATATATTTACTATTTTGAATTTTAAAGTATTTAAATATTAAATACTATTTAGTATTTCACTCAATTTAAATACTTTTTGGTTTTAAATACCGATTTCTAGTATTTAAATACCGAATTTAGTATTTAAATTTAGTATTTAAACCATTGCAGAATTTCTTAAATTTAACGAAAAACCTTTTTAATTTAATAGATATTTGTCACTCAGTGCTGGGCAAGTTTGGTTTGATTTTAAACATTTTATGATGCATAGACATCATTTGGAACGTGAAACGATGTTAAGTACTATTGGCATGTTGGAGGCTGGAATTTAACAAAGGGATGTCGCAGAAACTCTTAACACATCCAACAAGTGTTATTAATCGTTTATGGATGAGATACCAAGAAACAGGAGACGTCAGAGAACGGCATACAGGCCGTACAAGGGTAACTACCCCAATTCAGAATAGATTTCTAAGATTGCTAGCCTTGCGAGAGCGCAGTATCACTGCGTCGCAATTGGTTATTCAGCTGCACAATACACACAATGTACGGGTTAGTGACCAAACTGTCCGAAACAGGTTCCACGAAGATCACTTTAATGACCACTAGCCTGTAAGAGTTCCAGCATTATCACAAGGAAATCGCACAACCAGTTTACAGTGGGTACAAGAACATTTAAATTGGCACCAGCAGGAATGGACTCCAATTTTCTTTTCTCGTGAGCCCCGATTTGGACTTCGGCCAGATTCAAGGAGGGATCGCGTGTGGAGTTGTCCTGGAAATGGAGAACGCCTTGCAGCTGTTTCAGCGGTTCACACCTTTCGAGGAGGTACGATCATGGTATAGGGCGATATCAACATCGGTGGAAGAACTAATCTCGTTTGGTTGGAGCGGTATCTGAATTCCAATGATTATCAAAACATTAATCTTCGGCCTATTGTTGTTCCATATGCTGAGAGAATTGGACCAAAATTTCAACTATATAATGAACGACAATGTGCGTCCTCATGCGGCAAGTGTTGTGCGCGAATTCCTGCAGGACAATGAAATTAATGTTTTGCCTTGGCCTTCTCAATCCTCTGACTTTAATCCCATCTAGCACTTATGAGATATGCTCGGACGAAGACTCTTGGTGCAAAATATTGTGTTTTAAACTGACCAACTATTTGAATGCCTTTCAAATGAATGGAACGCCATTGAACAACATGACATTGACAACCTAATTCTGAGTATGCCTCGTAGATGTAGAGCAGTTGTTAACAGTCGTGGCGATAATCCTCTGTATTGATTATTAGATTAGATTTTTTCGCCTGGTGCAATTTTTGACCACGAAAATTACATTTCATTTTTTTATCCCATCGACAGAGTAAAAAAGATCTCTTGGGAGAAAACAGATTTTAATGACTATTCACCTAGAAGTTATAATGTGATTAATTAGTGTAAGCAAAAAAGTTTTGTCACCATTGCACAGGAAATTGTATTTCAAAAGTCAATATGGCAAAATATAGTATACCTATGTATACAGGGTGTCTACACTGATGGAACATCACTCAAAGTAACTTGGCAAATATGCATTTGAATTTTATTTGAAAGAAAAATTGTCTCTTTGAAGGGCTAGATTGTGCTAGCTTTGTGTAAAAGGACATTAGAGATCCGAGATATTTTTGAAAGATCCGAAATATTTGCAAAAACTCCTTCCGCTTGTAACTTTTTTCTAAAGAATTTAAACATAGCATGATATTTTCAAAAGTTGCAATGTAGTATGTATGTTGTGAATAAATACTGATCCTATGAAAGTACATAATTCAAGGCCACGACCTACTGTAACTGAGAAACTTTTTTTAAGTGCAAAAGAAAGCACCTACTAAACTGGGGAATAATTTTTCCAAATTGGGACAAACTAGGCTTAAAGCAATCAGTTGTGCCCACAAATTTCATTAAGACATTTTTTCGGTAACTCTTGAAACAAAAAAGTTAGTCAATAGATCTCCAATGTGTTTTACGCTAAAAGGCAACATTTATTACAAATAAACTCATATTTGTCCAGATATATCGAGTGGCCCTCCATGGATAGACACCATGTATATGGCAGATCTAGACTGAAAAAACAAAGAACTAGTGATGGGCAGAATCGAGTACTTTTGAGAATCGAGTACTTAATATATGCGAGTACTTTTGAGAATCGAATATAAGTATCGATAAAAGTACCTACTCAAACTTTTTTAGAAGAAGAGAAAAGATAAAACCTACCTAGTTTTGTCTTTTCGTCCACGAGAGAATATTGTGCCGAGAACCTGAGTCGAGTACAGGAAGACCAAACACTGGCAAACATCATAAAATAAACCGTAATAACGCTGAACCTCTATGTTTTGTGTTTTCGATACCATAATCGTTGTTCAATAGCAATACTGATTACTCGTACTCGTTACTCGTACTTCAGTATTCGAATACTACCAGTACTTTAAAGAATCGAGTAGTATTGATACTTTTACTCGATTCTGCCCATCACTACAAAGAACACCTATGGTTTATACAAAATAAAATCCAATGCATGTCATCATGTGTGTCATTTATAATGGTTGCGTGACAAGACACAGAGCTGCCAGTCAGAAATGAGTCAGAATACAAGAAATGTTGCAATAGTAGGTAAAATAAAAATAAATGTACTCGTAAATGAATTAAATTATAAAATTTGTATTTTCCTAAATAATATTAATAAGTGGCTTATTTCTCCAACCGCAGTTAAAGGTAGGAAAGGTTCTTTATTGTCGCATTTTTACTCAAAATAACATAGGTATTATTAAAGACACCACAAGCTCCTTGCTACGAAAGTTTAAATGCTTCGGCATTTCAAAAGCCCACTAAATATTGGACCAGTAAAAATTGGACAACAAATTGTCAAAATACCAAACGTCAATGGAATTCTGCCAAAGTCAAAAATGTGGCAACATGTCCAAATCATTGGTAGAACCAACTCAATAATAGCCATCAAATTCAAATTTCTATACAAAAATCATTTCATATTTTTGAAAAATGTTGGCAATGCAATTTTCATCATTGATGACGTGCATCGGTTTTTATGTATGAACCATATATTTTCAATTCCCTTACTTTTCCAGGTCCCTTGCCTATTTTGATATAATTCCCTGACTTGCAGTGTGCTTATTTTAATTCGCTGACTTTTCCAGGTTTTCCAGATTGGTGGTCACCCTGGAGACACGCCCTATATCTGCCAAACAAAGCGAGATTATCAGCATGTGGTTTGCAGCATTCAACTTTTCTGGAAAATCAAGCATGAACACCTTCGCTACTACCTTCCCTCCGGGAAATAAGAAAACCCCAAAAGTGCCCAATTTGGGACATCCTGTACATAATAGTGCCACTACTATACATTCAACGATAAAGAGCAAGTTTTTTACCACTTCACAAATATTTTATTTAAATAAATAAAAATATCAAACTTATTTCCAACCAAATCTCTCTTCTATTAATATTTTACCACCTGCCCTTCCCTTTACCCTTTCCTTTCCCACTGGAATTGCTGGTCTGTTGTGGCTGCTCGCTACCGCCCTTATTTTGTCAAGTTTTCAGCATTCACACTATTATTCTCACTATGTTCTAAAAATAACTGTTTTCCTATTCGATCGTAATTTATGAGAAAAAGTAATAAAATCCAACACTCGAAAATTAGACAACAAATTGTCAAAATACCAAATGTCAACGGAATTCTGCCAAACTCAAAAATGCGGCAACATATCCAAATAAGTGGTAGAACCGACCCAATAATAGCCATCAAATTCAAATTTCAATAAAAAATAATTTCATATTTTTAAAAAATGTTGGCAAAGCAATTTTCATCATTGATGACGTGCATTGATCGGTTTTTATGTATGAACATGAACCATATATTTTCATTCCCTGACTTTAATAGGTTCCTTGCCTATTCTGACATACCCCCCTATTTCTACCCGACATTCGGCGCGTGCCGAAAATAGGAGGGTAGCCAAAATTTCAAGAAAATCAGGGGGTGGGTTACAGTGCCGAATGTCGGGCGAAAATAGGAGGGTAGCCAAAATTTCAAGAAAAGCGGGGGTGAGTTACACCACCGCAAATAATTACCAATTCTTTTTTCATACGGCAACGCCTATCCCCAAAAAGGAGGGCATACACTCCTTATTGCGAAGATACTTGAGAAAAATACACTTCCGACGTATCTAAATAAGTTTACTTCGGATGTGTATGGCGTTAAATGTACGTCCAAAGAAGTCACTTCACTCAACTCGACAATGAGAGCATAAGACGTATGCCCACTTTTATGTACGTCGGACGTATAAATAGCCACTGGCTATTTTAATTGCCCGACTTTTCCAGGTTTTCCAGGTTGGTGGGCACCCTGGAGGCACGCCCTGTATCTGCCAAACAAATCGAGATTATCAGGATGTGGTTTGCAGCATTCAACTTTTCTGGAAAATCAAGCATGGACACCTTCGCTACTACCTTCCCTCCGGGAAATAGGAGAAAACTCCAAAAGTGCCCAATTTGGGACACCCTGTACATAATGTGCCACTATACCCCGATTACTGTAAGAAGTCCCGATTTTGTCAGATGACATTCTCCACAAAATCCCTAGGAATTTTCTGTTAACCATGGGTATAACATTGGTATATGTGTCTCAACCAGTTAATGACGTCCCTCATTGATTTATGATGTGAAAAGATACCCAAGTATTACAAAAAAATAACATAATAAAATAAAAATCCTATTGCAATTACGATTATACCACTACAAATAAAAATATCTATGATTACAACTCATTTTAATAATAATTTGAAACGTCATGGTACATCTTTCATTTTGGTATTTTGGTATAATCTATAATCAGCTACTTGTGACAGCGTCTATGGTGCGTACTCGGGCAAATTCTATTTCGGTGTTGCGAAAGTGACAGTGAAGGTTTTCCGGATCGTTCAAAAGGGTTCAAACGTTGGGCAGTGAAAATATTCGCGGGTTTTGTACGTTTCATGAGTTTTAGCGTTTTCTGTGTTGTTCTTGTTCATGTTATTAGTAGTAATTCATTGTGCAAATGGGCTCGTTACTGACCTGCACTTATTATGACCCAGTTGCATTTGTTGCTGCATTGATGCCAACTTAGGATGGCGAAATTACCAATTGACAGTTCCAGTAAGGACTTCTTAAAATAATTTTACTCTACTATACATTCAAGGATAAAGAGCAAGTTTTTTTACAACTTCACAAATATTTTATTTAAGTAAATAAAAATATCAAACTTATTTCAATTTCAAACAAAATCTCTCTTCTATTAATATTTTACCGCCTGCCCTTCCCTTTACCCTTTCCTTTCCCACTGGAATTGCTGGTCTGTTGTGGCTGCTCGCTACCGCCCTTATTTTGTCGGGTTTTCAGCTTTGGTATCATCTCGCCAAGGTGATACATAATGCTTTCCCTTGTTGGAAATTCCGAATTGCAAAGTGATCCATCATCATGCTTTAATTGCACCCTTATCCTTCCCCTGTGCAACAATTCCTTGCTGCGCTCTCTACAGTATAGTTTATTTTCGACACCAACAGTCATATTCGCCGCTACCAAAACATCTCGAATTTCTTGATGTGTAGGGTTTTCGATGCATTTCTCTTTTGCTATACGTCGGCCTTGAGCAAGACTCTTTTTACTGTTAATATAAGCTGGATAAATGCATATCCATCTGTTAAAAAAAAGAAATTAAAACATATGTTACTTTTAAAAAGGTTATTATTACATTCAAACTTACCTTTCCCGATCACTGTGTTTTTTGTCAGGGCTCCACTGCATAACTGGGGGTGCTGTATGGGCTTGCATTTTGATTTCAGTAATTCTAAATTATTTTACTAATAACAAATCTTTTGTAGCTAATTTTGACATCAACAACGTTAATAAAACGTCGGTCCAAGAGACTCATGACCTAATAAGTAATCTGTGCTCAAGACTCAACAGTCCATGACCACATAACACAAAATATGTTATGTGTCCATGACAGATCAATTTCACAAAACAATTTTAGAAGGTTATTATGATCACAAAACTTCTTCAATGACTGACAGAAAATCCAAATTATACCTATATAGGTATGTGCAGAAATTTCGTTCGGTTGGGTTAGGAACCTACGTCATCACGTATCCTATAGATTCAAAGACACCAACAAGGTTGCCAGACTAAAGGCTTTGTCGGTTCTAAAAAGGAGAACAGTAGATATAAGCCCAGAAAAGGACGAATCAGAAGTGGCACTTGCTTTCGGCGCCTTTGATGTCGCGGTTCCAATTTCCCCTCTCGCGCATAGGAAATGAACTCTCCGCCGTTGACATCTGCGCATTGGCCACGCCCACCGTATTTTGGACAGAGTAGAACTTGCCCATTGCGTTGACACGATCAGGTCCGGGCTATAGAAAATTTTGTGTTTTATATAGCAAAATTAATTTTTAGAATAGTAAAGTTTTTTTATGGGATTAGATCTAGTTAAATTTGAATCTCCAGAAGTGATTTTAAGTAGGTATTTTACCGACGAAAAAAATATAAATATTAATATTTTACTAAAGAGAAAAATACATTTTTTTATTGTACATGGAAATTTCACAATATTTCCTCTTTATTATTTTATACTTACCTATATTAATTTGAAACAACTATGATTTAGGTTCAAGTGAACTATTCTACTTGGGTGGTTGAAATATTACAATATTTCAATCGACTTGCGTCCAAACTCATAGCTTGGCAATTAATTTGTTTTTTTATATAGATCCATAACAATTATTATTTGCAAAATTGGTTGACCTTCGTATCACTGGTAGTAAAAAAAGGTTATTTATCAAAAATGTTTATTACTAAAATCTATAAAAAAAATTCAAAAACAATATATAAAATATAATTAGATGTGGTGTTTAGCGATCCAAGTAATTATTAATTGTTGGCTGTACTGGCTGGGAGGTGGATCGAAGGGTACAACAAAACTACTTTCTTCAAAATGTCGACGTTTCGTCAATTATATTGACATCATCAGGACTCTACAATAGAATAAAAGTAGGTATATAAACAAAACAACATGAAAACTGGGAGCAGTATACATTAAAAAATGATAATAAAACATATAATTAAAATTACACACATTAAAATATCTTGTACTTACATTGAAACGTAGTTTTTTGTGTCATGACTTAAAATTATGTACATATCACAGAACAACTAGGTAGTGGGACAAAACAAAACAGCAGATGGCTTTCATACACGAAAAATTATAGCAATGGTCAATATAGAATTCTTACCATGTGGAGCTGCCAGTATTTTTTATCTTTTCAACAGATAAGGAGTTTATAAAAAGAAGGAATACAGATAGGTGGACAGGACAGGTACCTACCTAAATTTAAAAATTAAAAATATTTGTGTTTAATTTTGTCAATAATATTAAAATAGGCCATATTAAGGTTTTGTATATCCGTTCTTTTGTTAACGCAAGTTTTATCTTTTTTTATACAAATCATTTCATTTAAAAGTCTTTTTTTATAGTTGGATTGCCTGCCGATAACTTTTGTGTTATCAAAATCGAAGTCATGACCAGTATTCAATTTATGTTCAACTAGCGCCGTGGGGTTTTGCTTTATTGTAAATTTTTTGCAGTCGTTTTTGTGTTCGTATATTCTCTGTTTTATATATCTCCCAGTTTGACCTATGTAGCATTTGTCACAAGAAAGGCAGGGTATTTGGTAAATTACATTTGACTGTAATTCTAAACTTGTTTTTGATTTTAGCTTGGAGAAAAAATGGTCTTTCATATTGTTACGACTCTTAAATGATACTCTCACATCGTCTTTTTTTGCTATTGTTTTACTTAGTCTCTCTGATAGGTTTTTGATATAAGGGATTTTAAAGAATTTTATATTGTTATTGTTGGTAGTTTGTTGTGGTTTCCTATTTTCTTGTGTGTTCATGATTTTATTTATTAAAGACACTGGGTAATTATTGTTTTGTAAAATTCTGTAGATATATTTTATATTATCTTCTAAGTATTCGGGGCTAGAGATGCGATAAACCCTATGTTTGAGGTTTTGTATAATATTAATTTTTTGGTTCAAAGGATGTTCTGAGTGAAAATTTAAAAGTCGTTCCGAAAAGGTAGGTTTATGATACCAGTTGGTTTTTATAGTACCATTAGTTTCCCTACAGACCCTAACATCCAAAAATGGCAAACTACGAGTCTCAGTATTTTCACGCTCTAGGGTGAATTGTAATCTTTTATGGTAGCTGTTAAACACTGATACAATTTCTTCGCTTTTGTTTGCTGGAATACATGTTATTATGTCATCTACATAGCGGTAATAGAAAGGTAAGTGAAAGGCCAATTTGTTAATGCAAGTCTCCTGTAGTTCTGACATCACGATGTCAGAGCAAACCGGGGACATGCAGTTGCCCATTCCCAAACCGTATGTTTGTTTGTAGAATGAGTTCTCAAACTGAAAATAATTGTTATTAATGTAGAAGGTCATAAGTGCTAGAAAATTTTCTAAGGATAAGGATGTTTTTTCGCTCAGTAGGTACCATTTCTTCTTTACTATATCGATAACTAGGTCAAGGGGAATATTAGTGAACAGAGAAACCACATCTAGAGAAATCAGTTCATATCCTTCTGGTACAATATGTTCTCTAATAGCTCCTACGAACTCGAACGAATCCTTAATATGCCTTTTAAACGATGATAGTACTTATACGCTTTTGAACACAGATCCAACGACAACAACACAAAGTAAACTCAACAAACTTATAGACCAACTTTTGAAAAAAGAAATCCTAAGTCTTGAACAAAGCAAGTATCTTAAATCCACAAATGGTGTGGCACCTAAAATATATTTTCTACCTAAAGTACATAAAGTTGACACACCTCTAAGACCAATAGTGTCATTCGTTGGTTCACCTCTCTATAATGTAACTAAATTTCTCGCACAGTTACTAAGCAATATTTACATAAAAGACGAAAGGCATATTAAGGATTCGTTCTAGTTCGTAGGAGCTATTAGAGAACATATTGTACCAGAAGGATATGAACTGATTTCTCTAGATGTGGTTTCTCTGTTCACTAATATTCCCCTTGACCTAGTTATCGATATAGTAAAGAAGAAATGGTACCTACTGAGCGAAAAAACATCCTTATCCTTAGAAAATTTTCTAGCACTTATGACCTTCTGCATTAATAACAATTATTTTCAGTTTGAGAACTCATTCTACAAACAAACATACGGTTTGGGAATGGGCAACTGCATGTCCCCGGTTTGCTCTGACATCGTGATGTCAGAACTACAGGAGACTTGCATTAACAAATTGGCCTTTCACTTACCTTTCTATTACCGCTATGTAGATGACATAATAACATGTATTCCAGCAAACAAAAGCGAAGAAATTGTATCAGTGTTTAACAGCTACCATAAAAGATTACAATTCACCCTAGAGCGTGAAAATACTGAGACTCGTAGTTTGCCATTTTTGGATGTTAGGGTCTGTAGGAAACTAATGGTACTATAAAAACCAACTGGTATCATAAACCTACCTTTTCGGAACGACTTTTAAATTTTCACTCAGAACATCCTTTGAACCAAAAAAATTAATATTATACAAAACCTCAAACATAGGGTTTATCGCATCTCTAGCCCCGAATACTTAGAAGATAATATAAAATATATCTACAGAATTTTACAAAACAATAATTACCCAGTGTCTTTAATAAATAAAATCATGAGCACACAAGAAAATAGGAAACCACAACAAACTACCAACAATAACAATATAAAATTCTTTAAAATCCATTATATCAAAAACCTATCAGAGAGACTAAGTAAAACAATAGCAAAAAAAGACGATGTGAGAGTATCATTTAAGAGTCGTAACAATATGAAAGACCATTTTTTCTCCAAGCTAAAATCAAAAACAAGTTTAGAATTACAGTCAAATGTAATTTACCAAATACCCTGCCTTTCTTGTGACAAATGCTACATAGGTCAAACTGGGAGATATATAAAACAGAGAATATACGAACACAAAAACGACTGCAAAAAATTTACAATAAAGCAAAACCCCACGGCGCTAGTTGAACATAAATTGAATACTGGTCATGACTTCGATTTTGATAACACAAAAGTTATCGGCAGGCAATCCAACTATAAAAAAAGACTTTTAAATGAAATGATTTGTATAAAAAAAGATAAAACTTGCGTTAACAAAAGAACGGATATACAAAACCTTAATATGGCCTATTTTAATATTATTGACAAAATTAAACACAAATATTTTTAATTTTTAAATTTAGGTAGGTACCTGTCCTGTCCACCTATCTGTATTCCTTCTTTTTATAAACTCCTTATCTGTTGAAAAGATAAAAAATACTGGCAGCTCCACATGGTAAGAATTCTATATTGACCATTGCTATAATTTTTCGTGTATGAAAGCCATCTGCTGTTTTGTTTTGTCCCACTACCTAGTTGTTCTGTGATATGTACATAATTTTAAGTCATGACACAAAAAACTACGTTTCAATGTAAGTACAAGATATTTTAATGTGTGTAATTTTAATTATATGTTTTATTATCATTTTTTAATGTATACTGCTCCCAGTTTTCATGTTGTTTTGTTTATATACCTACTTTTATTCTATTGTAGAGTCCTGATGATGTCAATATAATTGACGAAACGTCGACATTTTGAAGAAAGTAGTTTTGTTGTACCCTTCGATCCACCTCCCAGCCAGTACAGCCAACAATTAATAAAATATAATACCTATAAATACAAAAGATATTATAAACTACTTACGTACATATTATGCACATGCACACTATACATTATCAACTTAGCCTAATTTTTAAAAATAATGACCCCTGGCAGCACTTATAAATGTAAATTTCGAAGTTTATAATTTTTATTAGTTTTATTAGAAACAATATCACGATTTAAAAATTTTAAATAAGAATAGATTCTAAATCTTACATAAAGGGATAATAAATAGGCATGATTAAAACTAGGGCATGGATGTTGATATGAAATGTTTTGCAGCTTATTTTTTAATTTCACACCAACATTTTCTTCTAAAGCAAACTTTGGAAAGAGGGTACAAAAATTAACTTCGAGAGTTTTAATATAATTTAGGAAATTATCAGGAGGTGAAAATAAATGTTTCGTTGCCACTTGATTTTTATGCTTTAAAATAAGTAAACAAATCAGTATCCCCTAATGTATGACGTTTACAATATTTAATACAAACTTCACATGAATGTTGTTCCAAGCACTTTCTTAATAAATATCCACAAACATATGATATACTATTTGATTCATGTAGTTCGAAATCAATATAATCTGGTGCCACCGAACTTAAATCAGAAAAAATAGATCTTGCATTTCCCACAACAACTTTGTTGTAAATTTGTGTATGTTCGGTGGTTACGTATGACAATAATGAATCAAAATCCTCAATACAATTAGCCCCATCCGCGTGTTGGAAATAATTTAAACAAAATGATTTTTTGAAAGCCCTTTCGCATTGGATGGGGGTTGGATTCAAGCAATTTCCCCCTTGCTGCCTAATAGTGCCGAAAAATTTTTCGAGACAATCTTGATTTAAGCGTCGAGTGTATAAGGAACTAAACTCTAAACAATGAAATTTTTCTCAAAGACCTAAAAATGAATTTATTGTGATTTGCCACCCTTTCAAAAATTTAACTTTATTGGTAACCTCTATATTTTGTTTTAAAATTTTAATATTCTCAAAATATGTAAACATTTCCTTTAAAAAATCGACTTGGTAATCTGCTCCTTTGAAAGGTCTATTGTACTTGTATTACTGCCTGATATTTTTGAGGAATTTAAGATATCAAATAACTTATCAATTTTTTCTACAAATGAAACTGTAGCGTTTGCCGAAGGGGGGAATTGTCCGAATTCAATAAAGGAATTAAGTGCCGCAGCTACCATTGCGCTGAAAACTTGGACGGCTAAACTAACCTTCAGTTTTTAAAAGGATTCGAATTAATGTGTTCATCTGTAAATTTTGGACACGAAGAGCCAAAGGCTTATGTTTTTGTTTATTATAAATTTGGTCAATACCTATACGTTTTATTTGTACATCCTTCAGAGGTTTCGAATGTGTAATTGAAAAAATTATTTCGTGTTGATTTTAAGAGATGCGGCACATCAAAAATATAAAATATTTTTTCGCTATCGACATAAAAATGTGAAGAGTTTGGAGAGATACCAACTGATTTTGAAAATTGTACAAAATTTGATCCTTGATCAGACACTAACGCACTTACTAGTAATCCTACAGATTTAAGTTTCCTTATTGCTTCAAAAATAATAAATTTTAATTCCTTCCCTGAACAAGTATCAATAAAGAAATAAGCAACTGGTTGCTTCCACTTAGCAAATATTGCTCTAGCCATAATAGCTAAAACATATTTAGCAGGAGCATATCTTTTTTCCTTCAATGTCTTATGAAAGCCAACAATGGTATCGGAAGATCTATTGTAAAATAAAAACATTTTTAATGACATTTCGTCAATACAAAGAATGCACTGTTTTGAAGAACCCTCTAAATTTGTAGCTTTTGATTTAATAACCTCAAAAATGAAACTGTTAAGACCTGCAATTATATGCCATTTGCTAGTTATTCTTTGAAGAGTGCTTTTAGATGGCAAATAAAGTGGTTTCATTAAAAATCTATAAGCATTTGGGCTTAGAAAATAAATTGTTAAGGAAAATTGTTTCATATCTGAAGAGTAACGATATCCCTGTGGATCTTTTTTGGGATTTTCTAAATAATGCCTTACAAATAGTAGCATTGAAGTAGACAGTTTTTTCTCACAAATGGCAAGAAATTGTTCGTCATTTATTTCAGTGTCGGCACTGTCGACAGCTTGCTCCAACTTCGGATGCAACTTTCTTTGGAGTTTTTTTATTTGTAAATTTAATGAATGCTTTCTCGGACTATGTGCACTCCAACTAAGAGAAGTTTGTTGACTAGCATCTAAAAATAGAATTATTCAATAACAAAATAAGTAATACAAAAAATTACAATATATGTACACACACCTAAACTTATAATATGGAATCACTTAATATTTATTACAATTTATATTGTCGGGTTTTTCACATTTAACGGTTTTGGTTAGTAAACACTTTTGACTTTCCATGACATATAATTTTTTTGACAAAAAAAAATTATCGCAAATAATGCGTGATGCCATATAAGTTTGGGTGTGTATACTATAATAACAGTTTGTGAATATAGATCATTACCTTTTGATGCAACTGAAAATTCGGTAATGCTGTGGAGATCGCCTATAGGTGACTGTGACAGATGGGGTGTACTTGGTTGATCCAAAGGTTGAGCGATCGAGACTGGTTGATCAAGTTCTCGTTGAGGTTCTAACAAAGTCAAATTGCTGCATACAGACACAGAAGGACTCTGTGAAGAAGCCTCATCGATATAACCTAGTAAAAAAAATTAAATGCAGCAAAATTACAAGTATCAGCAAAAAATACATATTATTATCTAATAATGAAGGGGTAATTATGGGGTCAAAATGTCAAGAAAATCGGGCGGTGCATACACTAATTTCCATAATTACCAATGAAGGTACTTACATGATGAGAACACAGTTGGTATTGCTGTTTTCTTTAGCCCAGACTTCGACTGGTTTGCAAACATACTATTTTCAAAGTGCATTGAACAAACTTTATAATTAATAAAAAGCTGTGTGGGTGTTTTTTCTAACAAATCCTGCCTTCCACACTTTCTCGTCCATGCATAACACCTTGAAAAAAAATTAAAAACCATAGTTAGGTAGGTATTATCAGTAGGAAACCATTTGTGGGTTTTCTGGGGTAGGTAATACTCCAGTAAAAGGGGTAGTACGTAGGACATAAAATTTATAATACCTAAGGATATAATAATGTGGTAACAAGGTAGGGACAAACTACACATAGGTACCTACCTGTTTTCATCAGCAGGTATTTTGAAAAAACTTATCCCAACATTCCTCGTGTTGTTAGAACATCCACGAACACAGCAATATAGCGGGACCATTTCGTCACAAAACCTAAGCACAAAGTGGGTTTTCTGGGGCACAATGCACTAGTGTAAATACAGCAACGAAGTATTCGAAGTAACAACACAAGCAGTCAAGTTGTGCTTGTGCACCTTATCTGGTCCCTGTTTTGGATACTTTTATCACAGTCATGATAATAATACTGGGCTTTTTTACTTAGAAATTGGTAATCGTTTTTCGTTTTATTGTTTACGTTTTATAAGGAGTTTAGCCTCAATTGAACATACTGACGCTGTCTGGCGTCTGGCGTTAGGTGGCGCGTCAGCCGTAGGCCACGAACGACGTTGCCGGACTTCGTCAGCTTTTATGCCTGACAATTTCCTTAAATTCATTTAGCTATTTTTATCGCCTTCAATTTAATATCAACCAAAATACTATCAAGGACTAACATTTTTATAAGTAAATTATCATCGATTTCATTTTATACTAAATTAATTTGCATTATATTTTTGTGGGTTGCCTTGGTTACCGGCTCCCGACTGGACGATCTGGCAGTACCGCAAGAACGGAATCTGTGGCGCCGCGCCGCGCTGTTGTCAAGCATTCCGCTTTCATAATCAAGTCCCAGAAAACAGGGGTCAGGTTGTGGGTTTTCTGGGCTCAGATAAATAGAATAAATGGTTCGTAAAACATTATAATTTTACTACCGGCACACATTAGATAATATTAATTGCTTTCATATTAATTTTATTGGCATACCTACCCAAAATGAATAAATGATAGTGAAAAATATGTTGACATGTTTTAACCTTTCTAAGGATCTGGCGGCCTAGCAATACTCTCCGTCCCCACCACCTCATAAAAATACCCCTCTGCCCTCTTAAATTAGCCAAGTGCCACTTCTGATTCGTCCTTTTCTGGGATATAAGTTCTATTATCATTTTGTTTTACAGGGTATCTCGTATTTATATGCCTATAGGAGTGTCCCACTAGCCATATTATAGCAGCTTGTGGAAAAATTTTGGGCCAAAGAGGGTGGTTCGTCATTTTTAAGGGATCAAATTGTAACAGGTGATCTTCAAAAAATTCTTTCTCGTATAAACTATCTTTTTAATGTCTTATGTGGACTTCATTGAATATTTACTTATCAAACTATAAGAATTTGAGATATATCAGTAAAATTTGGTACAACGTTAAAATAAATGGCATGGGTTAGCATAAAACCTGTTAATATCGAACGCACCTTGAACAACCAGTGGCGAGAAGTGAGTAATTAGTATACCCCGATTACTGTAAGAAGTCCCGATTTTGTCAGATGACATTCTCCACAAAATCCCTAGGAATTTTCTGTTAACCATGGGTATATCATTGGTATGTGTCTCAACCAGTTAATGACGTCACTCATTGATTTATGATGTGAAAAGTTACCCAAGTGATACGAAAAAAGAGCATAATAAAATAAAAACCCCATTGCAATCACGATTATACCGCTATAAATAACGATAACTATGACTACAACTCATTTTAATAATAATTTCATAAATGTCATGGAAACACTGTTGTTTTGGTATTTTGTAATAATCAGCTGCTTTTGGCAGCGTCTATGGCCGGACTCAGGCAAATTTAGCTTCGGTGTGTCAAAGTGACAGTGAAGGTTTTCCAGATCGTTCAAACTGGTTCAAACATTCGGCAATGAAAATATTCGCGGGTTTTCTAGGTTTCCTGAGTTTTACCATCATCTGTGTTGTTCTTGTTCGTGTTACTTTTCGTGTTATTAGTGCAAATGGGCTAGTTACTGACCTGAACTTATGACCCGGTTGCAGTTTTTGCTGCATTGGTGCCAACTTAGGATATCGAAATTACCAATTGACAGTCCCAGTAAGGACTTCTTAAAATAATTTGAGTATATTATAGGTACCTACATATACAGGGTGTCCAACTTTAAAACTATACAAATCCGTAAAAATCTTCATTTTTGGAGATAATCGCCTAAACTTTTTTTTGTTTGAAAGGCCTTTAAAAAACGCCTCTTTTGACCTTCCTGCCATTTTCAAAATGCAAATCTAGGGCCGGCTGCGATTTTTTTATTCCCCTGAATTTTCACGAAAACCATTTAGCGATTTTTTTATTTAAAATCTAACCCCGCAGCGTTAATCAAAACACCCCAAAAACCCTAATATACACCAAATTTGAATAAAAAATATACAGCGAGTTCCATTCTGCAGGGTGTCAAAGTTTAGCAAAATAAGAATTTTAAAGGCATCTGCCAAGTCAAGTGTGCTATGGAATCCCCTCAAAACAGTTGAATGGTCAATACGACCCAGGGACCCTTTAAAGTAAGGGGACCCAGCATTATACTTTCCAAAGTGAGGCCGTTTCTTTCTCCATTCTAATGGTCTCAATGATGCCAAGTATGCCATTTTATTGGAGAATCTATGAATATAACAGGTACTTTGATTGTTAGTAAAAATTAATAATGATTTCTAAAAATTAGGCTTGACAATAATGTTCTGTCAACAAGCACAGAATATGGCAAGTGCCAAATGAATCAAATTTATTTTATATTTGAATTTGGTTTCCTGCAATTATTTCCAGGAATTTAAGTAATATAAGTATGGTAAGTCAGTGCCGATTTTGCTTAATTGAGAATTTGTGGCTATTGCACCTTGTTACCAGGTTCCTGAATCCATTTGTAATAATATGTGTACTTGAACTTTCTTCCCTTGTTGAATGTATCTACCCAAAGAACTTTCACAGATTTCGGGATGGACTAATAAGATTAGGTCTTGTACTTAGTTCTAATCATGTAGTTTTTCTCGGTACTCATTTTTGTAATTTTATTTCTCTTCCAAGGTACCTACCTCACAAACGTAAAATAAACTTATAGTTGTAGATAAAAACTGTTTAAAAAAGACCTGACTGGAGCTACCTGCTTATTAATTTAAAATTTAGGAAATACCATTTTTGTTTTGAACTACTTACTTATACGTAATGCCCACGTACTGGGAATTGTAGGATTACTAAAGGTGAGACATGAAAAATCTGGTTGCAATTATTGGGACTACTACAGGCGGCCGCATTACCTTTAATTGACTATCTGGAATTTAGAAAACTTAAAAATTGTGAACTATGTTGGGAAATATTTTGCCTCCTTTGGAATCTATGGCACTGGCATGTCACATAAAACCTGATGGCAGTTGGACACTGACATATAACATGACCTTGTACCATCGAATTGATAACTACAATGGAAGTCGCACAGGTACCACTTTCATTATTGTTTGGGGCAGCCAACTCTAGAGAGAGATAGGTTTCAAATGGCAATAAGTAAGACAAGGACGCCTAATGAACGTGTCAGCTGATTCAGGCAAAGGAGGTATATAGGGATGTTGCATATTAATGGGCGAATTTAATGGGCATGTTCCGTAATTCTCTTTATTGTATGATCTGTATTCCGAAATTCAGAGCTTGTTTGTAGGAATGAGAATTTTTCTATATAACCACAATTATGTAAATATTGCACAGAAAAAAGTAGTGAATTGATTAAAAAAATTACCTACATGGCAATTTTATGTGCCTGGAAGTAAATTGAGACAAATAAAATACAAATTACAAAATAAAAGTTTATTTTAAAATAACAAAACGACAAAATATCTAGGATAAGGTACCTATACACTTTCAACTTTAATTACTTATCTTAATTGATTTATTAATTTTAAAATTCAAAATTCAATTTAATAGGAAAAGCATGTAAGACAGGTAGCTTTTACATATTTTTATATATATTTTATATTTGTTTAGGCATCTAACAAAAAGAATTACAAATAATTACCTTATTAAAGGGACCAGAACCTCAAGATTAATTCCATCTTTGACTACGAAGAGCTAGGTTCATTAGAACAATATTTTGCCAGTTTTTCCCTTGATAGTTTCTATCATGACTTGGAAAATAAGAAACTGTAGTAATTACATACTTTTTAAGTTTGCGCTGCCTAAAATTCTCTATGAAATTGCTCTCAATAAATTGTTGACTACAAATGCAAGTAAATACTTGTAGACAGTACAAAATTTTTCCTTTTTATTGCTGCTATCCACTTGTCTCTAATATCACCTTATCTCTTGGAAAACTGCAAAGTTATTAGCAAAGATTTTTAAGACTTACGAATGAAAAGAAACCCCCACTGTTCTTATTCTTTCCGCCCCGTTTGGTACATCCAAATACACAACAGGAGTTGACCCTCTTTTTTGTAATTTACAACTTATAAACAGAAAGAATATAGCCACATAGCTAAATTAAATTGTCTCTCCGATCTAAAAATATAATATTAAACCAAACACCAACTAAGAAAACTCAGTGCCGTTTTATACGAAACTGCCACCACGACACGAACTCAAATCAAATATAAATAATACAATTATTACTCCTATTCGTACTGCTGGGACTTGGGACAGAAGGAAAATTAAAATGACGTTTGACAAGGGAATAACTCGTTTGAAGCACAGGACACAAAAATAGAAAGTTAGGACAAACACCTCTTTTGTGTTATGTGATTTTTGCCGGAATCAGCTGATTTATTTACTATTTCACTTACTCAAGTTTGGCTGCCAGTTTCTCTCTCTACACTCCTTCCATCTACTTGTCATTTCAATGCCTTGTACCAGCCCACTTTATGTGTGGTCTCCTTGGAGATATAGAGAAAACAAGGCTTCACTTTTCCTATGTGATAGACTGTGACATGCTGGGTCCCCTTATTTTAAAGAGTCCCTGATACGACCACTCAAGGTGTTGGTGTGCAAAGGTCCAATACAAAATATACAGAGTGTTCTTATCTGTGCCATCTCAAATTACTGAATTTTTGGAAC
Source organism: Pseudeuparius sepicola (assembly GCA_963920635.1). NCBI lineage: Eukaryota > Metazoa > Arthropoda > Insecta > Coleoptera > Anthribidae > Pseudeuparius > Pseudeuparius sepicola. The sequence goes on along the minus strand of OY987300.1, from coordinate 52,401,674 downwards.
TTTATATGGGTCAGAAATCCAGTAGTACATATATCAAAATCGCTCCACACACTATATAAACGAACTAAATCTACAAAATACAGAAACCTGCCAGTCCAGCAAGTCCATATCAGTTAAGATGGCTGGTGTGCCACAACAGGAAACGCACAGAAAATGTATCATATTAGACAGTGACTTTGTTGAGAAAAGTCCCATAATTTAAATTGTTTTTATTTGTTAGTTGGCATTTTGTAAAGAAATACATTACTTTCGTGTTTATCATAATTTTTTCAATGATTCCAGAGCACTCTTGATCCGTATCATAAAATTTCAGAATTTTGAGATGGCTCAGAGAAAATATCCTGTATATTTTTGTAGTAAATCTTTTCACACCAATATTTTGAGTGGTTCTGTTTACCATTCAAGTGTTTTCAAGGGATTCCATGGCACACTTGACTCGCCAGATGTCTTTAAAATTCCTATTTTGTTCAACTTTGACATCCTATACAGGATGGAACCCCCTATATATTTTTTGTTCAAATTTGGTATATGTGGATTTTGGGGTGTACTGATTAACGCTGTGGAGTCAGATTTTAAATAAAAAATCGCTAAATGGTTTTCGTGAAAATCGGGGGTATAAAAAATCGCAGCCGGCCCTGGATTTGCATTTTGAAAATGGCAGGAAGGTCAAAAGAAACGGTTTTTGAAGGCATTTCAGACAAAAAAATTTTTAGGCGATTATCTCCAATAATGAAGGATTTACCGTTTACCGTTTACAGTTTTAAAGTTGGACATGGACACCCTGTATATTGTTTTAAGAAAAAAGTAGGACATGTGTAAATTAATTGATTTTTTATGTCATTTTAATTGTAAACATAAATGACTTCTTGCAAAATTTTCGTATGTGTTATTACGGTTTCATGACAAATATGATTTTTTTTGCATTATTTCAGAGTGTATTTCTGAAAATTTAACTAAAAAATGTGCTCGATAGGTGGAAAAAATGTGTTTATTACTATAAAGTAGCTTTTTCCAATAAATTTAGGTACCTACCTAATCTATACTATACTTTTCGAGATACAAATATAATGTTACCGCTCAGTATCTCCAAAAGAAAACCTGCTTGAAAGGGTATAAGTTTATTGAAAAAAAAAACTTTATTTAAGGTAAAAAACCTTTTTTCTACTTTCAGCTTTTTCCTATCAAGCAAATTTTTTTAGTCGATTTTTAGAAATGCCCTGAAATAATACACAAAAAACAAATTTGCCATAAAACCATGACACAAACGAAAGATTGCCAAGAGGACATTTTTGTTTACAATTAAAATCTACATAAAAATCAATACATTTTATTACTATACAAGATTATTCATTTTTTTCCAATAATTACCGAACTTCTACGCCAGTGGTTGTTCAACAGGTTTTATGCTAACCCATGCCGTTATAAGGTATACTAAATTTGACTTAAATAGCTTAAATAGTTGGGTATATAAATACCTATACCTATTCAATAAAGTCCTCAAATTTTTTTAAACTTAAAAAGGTACAGTTTATACCAAAAAGTGCTGTCACTTTTGAAGATCTATCACCTCTGTTACAGTTTGGTCCCTTAAAAGTGAACTACCCTGTATTTATTTTTTTATTTGTTAAACTCTATTTTACCTCCTAAAACTGGACTGCTATTTATATTAAGAATGTCCGGCACAGGTGGCCGCTATATATTGTGCTGTAGTAGGTCGGAAGCCAATAAGAAAGCTGCGTTTTGGCGGGTTATTTAAAATGTGAAGTGAAAAGAGGAAGACAGGATACAGGACAGTATTTCTTAAATCGGAAATGGAAATGGAAAACACTAGAGCGTGTGAGGAACTTTTTATATAAATGAATCTAATTAATATACAATATATATTGTTTATGCGGCCTTTAGCACTTTAATAGCCTCACAAGGCACCGTAATTGCAACTAAAAACACAAACGGTACCTAAATTTAAATTAAGTGTGTGTCTGTCCGCGGACGATTCATCAATACAAAATACCACAAACAATCGATTACCTACCTACAACAAAGCACAGTCTGCATAATAGATTCCTCATTCAATGATAATACCTAATAGAAAGCCTAGTCGAAGAGTGTATCGTTTGAAAACCTTTTTTTTTCATTTTTTGCCGACGTAAAAAACTAACTCACTTATTAATGGCAATATTTAAACGATCTCGCAATGCTTGCTCGAAAAATCTCATTTCTTAACAGGTTTTATTAAACCCACTACTTTAGTTTGTTAAATAACTATAAATGGTTTTTTCTCCGACCTGGTAATGCAGTTTTATTGGCAACGCCGCAATTAATATAAACTGACTTCGGCTGCCATCTAGCTTTAACGATTCCTTGTTTATGAAATTTCTATAAAGAGCACTGTATGCCGAACGGCCACATTTACTACAGAGTTATTGTGAACTGGGAAGTTCAGGAAGCCAGCTTATAGATGGAGCAATATGTATTCAAAATTAAATTACACAATTTTAATTATTATAAACTTTGTATCCTTGGGGGAGATAAACGATGTTGAAGTTTTAATAATTCGTTTAGGCATTATACTTTAGGCGATTAAATAAGAAAATTATAATATTCAACGGGTGAAATCCACATTTTTAAATGCATATTTGGCGATAATGTAGGTATGAATATTACACTTTACCAAAGATATATAACCATATCTTTGACTTTACTGCATCCCCTGTCCTGATGGTGCTTGAGGAGACTGATATTTTTACCGAATATTACTTGTACAACCTTCTGAGGGGTTACCGTTTACAAAATTTGGTTAAAATATCTCAAATAGGTTTGTAAGATAAAATAAATAAATTGTTTTTAAACTTCAAGTTAAATCTTCACCCAACGCTTCAAGACTCTCTATTTTTCTTAGAAAGCCCACGAATCGCTCTGCGATTAAAAATTGTAGGTATAATATGAAATTTCTGAAAATATTAAAAACTTGCATTTGGGTAAAAACTATTTCATATCACTAGCTTTATTATTATAAGTATTAACTTTTTACGACTAAATATCGATGAGAATATGTTTACTTCGAATAAAAATGCTTTAAGTCTATTAGGTTTTATGCAAAGTTCGTCAAATAGGGACATATACTTACCTACATTTATTTTCATTAAATTTTAGTGCTATTTATTCTGTGATAATACCACAGAATACCCTATTCTATGTGATAATACCAGCAAAAGAAAATGGTTATCGAGGTCGTTATTGCGGCGGGGAGGGGAGAGCCCATCGTAACTTCAAGAGACTGCGGCTATTATAGCTTCTTTATCTTTAAAATTTAGTAAATTGGAAAAGTTTTTTATGAATTTTAAACGCTTCAACTGGAATATTTCTTGTGCCCGGATAGATATACCTACTGTAGAAATAACCGGGTAAGGTTTTTGTACCTCTTTGTACCTTTTGAAATAAAATTAAATAATAAGTTATTCGGCGCGGTGCGATATTCAAAAAAAAAGAAAAAAACACTTCTTCCTATAATAAAAAATTTAACGAGCTTCGTTACAACCCCTTCATCAAAAAAATTAATTTCCTATCAAAATATAGATGAGGTATATTTTTTTAAATTTATAATTTCCCAGAAAAACAAATAAAATCTGGTCGGAATCCTCCAAGAAAATTATAGAGTGTCTGCCAGAAAGTTGGACACAAATGGGAATTTTCTTTATTTGAAGTCTCTCAAAAAAAATATTCTTGATAAAAGTTGGTGCTTATGGGCCTAAACTCAAAATCCACTCGTAAATTTTTTTAAATTATTTCTATTCGTATACAGGGAAGGTTGAAAAATATGAAAATTCCTCAAGAGCAGTAAAGAAAGAGTATGTCCTTATTTTTAGAACTACAGTAGAAATGGCACTAAGAAAAGTTTTTTGGAATCCCAAGAAAATGTCAAATATGAATTCACATCCACCTACTCAAAAGAAAAAATCTAACTTTCGCATTTTTTATTCATCACGCTGTATACCTAATACATAATGTTAGATACCTATATGTATTTTGAGGCACATCTTCGAGCATGACAGTACGATACCAATAATTTTTATTTAGGGGAACGTGGGGGAATATCGACTATCTAAGAACTATTGCAAATTTCTAATATACTTATTGCTACAAATGCCCGAAAATTTCACAAGAGCCAGTATAGGAACTGTTCTTTGAGATCAACATTGAAAATTTTATACAAATGCAATACTTTCTTTTTAATATCATTTTGAAAATAATGTAAAAAAATCAGTTAATATCGATCAGTAGGGTAATATCGACCATCACTGCAGGTAATATCGGCCAAATATAAAATTGTGGCTATTTTAAGGTTTCGAAATCTGGGTCATTACAAATTGTAAAAAAAAAGGAAATTGTTCAAAACACATTTATTTAGCATACTACAGGAGATAATTAAGTGTGACAATTATCGCTGCGGGTAATATCGATCAAGCGGGTAATATCGACCGATCTGATCGACATTACCCCAAAGCCTACGGATAACCTCAAAATTAAACAGATCAGAAAAACATGAAAATAATCAGCAGAATTTAAGGCCATAGCGACCTAATATACTATTGCACCTAATAACAACTTAATGGCGAGAATATATAGAATACGAATCACTCCTTACCTTATCAAAAACAGTGGAAATATTATAAGAAATATAACAATTCCAGATATTTCACAACTCAGTCTACACGGCGAGTGGAATCCCCGAACTAAACATGGCTGGCACTTTCAACCGAAGCTTACTAACGGTGGAAGGGGGCGCTGGCATCTTATATAGCGCCAAACAACGTAGATTCGAATGGAGGTCGATATTACCCCGCGGTCGATATTCCCCCACGTTTCCCTACGTTCCACTATCATCTTAAAAACACTTAATATCTGAAAGTTCTTCAAAATTTGTCGACAGAAATTTTTTTTGTGTCCAGGTAAAATACTTCTACAATTTCAAACATAACATAGCCAGTGGCGTCGCGTCGGGGAGGGGGGGGGGGCAGGGGGGGCACGTGCCCCCCCCCCCCAGTTTTTTTAGGTGGGATTTTTATAATAGTATTTAAGGCACAGAAAATATACGCGCAGCGTGACTTAAAGTAAAAAAGGAAATAATTCACAGCAATGTAATTTCCATTGTCGACCATTGTGACGCAGGAATCATCGTTCGTGATATTCACTACCTATAATATGTGTGGGTCGAATCTTGCAAGCTGAATTAGAACCACGTCTTGACATCCGATTGAGCTAAAATTTTGCGTACACCTTTAGTTCTGGGTTCAATACAATATGCAATACTCGATATTGTAATACGTTCAAAATGGCCGTCGCCACTAGATGGCGGATGATGTGTTTTTTGCCAACTCCCTTAATATGGGTATCAAATGAAAGGGCTTGAAGAGTATAAAACGATAAAGTTAGTGACATCACACTAAATTCATTACGGCGGCCGCCTGAAGATGGCGCATTACCTTTGCTCTGGTAAAGGACATGGGTCGGGCAGAAAAGAAATATCTTGATGTTATTTATTTTTTGTTTGTATTAATGATAGGACAGTAGTACACACAAATTGTTTAATTTTGGAAATGTTTGTTTTTGTTTTTGACAATGACAGTACGAGTTGTTTTATTTCGGAAGTATTTTTTTTGGTTTTTGTTTCATGTACTATTATTTGTCTCGTTGGTTTATTAAAAATAGGAAAATAAAAGAGTAATTGTTTTCTTTCCCATTTTTCTTTCATTTAAACTAAAATTGCGATAAAAAATCTTGAAATGCTGTTCATTGTCTTGAGGAAAAAATAAGGTGCCCCCCCTGCTTCTGAAGTCACGCGACGCCACTGAACATAGCAACTAACCTGTGGAACAGATGTTACAAAACGTACATACCAAAATGAACCGAAGAACAATAGTCTGCATAGAAAAGGAAGGGGCACATGTAGAGTAGTCTCTGAAATGTTTTTGGTTTGAAATTTTTATTGTTGAATTATCATTTATTAAATAACTCTTAAATTGTTGCTGTATTAAAATATTTTTATGTTCCACAGATTAGTTGCTATGTTATGTTTGAAATTGTAGGAGTATTTTACCTGGACACAAAAAAGACGACAAACTTTGAAGAACTTTCAGTTATTAAGTGTTTTCAAGATGCTAGTTGAACGTAAATAAAAATCATTGGTATCGTACTGTCATGCTCGAAGATGTGCCTCAAAATACATTTACAATTTAAACGTATTTTTTATGTTATAAAAATACGTTAAATTGACGTTATACATCAAATGTGGTTAACGATGCCGAAATAATGACGTTATTTTAACGCTACTCTAGAAACGTAATTTCTTTACGTATTTTTTATGTTATAAAAATACGTTAAATTGACGTTATACGTCAAATGTGGTTAACTGGGTATTTGCTAGCCGTCCGAAGAGTAAAAATCGCCCTTAAATGGCATAATAATTATTTGCATTTATGTTGTGCACAATTCGTTCTTGCGCCAAAAGTAGCCAACTAAGAGAGGAAAAAAGTCCCCTAGTGAGAATTATTTGATAGCCCCCTCCCGAAGGGTTAAAGATTGCTTTTGAATGGCATAATAATTATTTGAATTTTCATAAATGTTGTGCACAATTCGGTCCTGCGCCAAAAAGTAGCCAACTAAAAGAGGTAAAAAAAGTCCCCTAGTGAGAATTATTTGCTAGCCGTCCGAAGGGTAAAAAACCGCCCTGAATTCTCACTAGGAGACTTTTTACTTCTCTTAGTTGGCTACGTTTTGACGTAAGAACGAATTGTGCACAGCATTTCTGAAAATGCGAAAATAATTATTATGCCATTCAAGGTCGCTTTTTAACCCTTCGGATGGCTAGCAAGAAATTCTCACAAGGAGGCTTTTTTACCTCCCTTAGTTGGCTTCTTTTTGGAGTAAGAACCCATTGTGCACAATACTTTTGAAACTGCGAAAATAATTATTATCCATTCAAGGGTGGTTTTTGACTCTTCAAACGGCTAGCAAGGAAAAAACAAATATTATCCGGTTCACTGAACAGTAGTAATTCGTGCAGTAAATAAAATGTTCGGGTTGCTTAATCAAGGATAAAATGGCTGCCAAAAATATGCTGGCCACTTCACACCATGTTTCTTAAACTCTATTCAACGAATCTTCATACCTACGTCACAACTCATCCCGTCCTTGTCTGACTCGTGACTATACGAATGTTTTCCATCGTATATTCATGAGTAAGACAAGGACGGGAGTTTCGACGGAGGTATGAACATCCGTTGAACGAGTTTATAGCTGCTAAAATTTATGGCTACCAAAAAATGGCTACTATCTTCATACCGGTAGCCTAATTGGCGTCTAATATCGGCGCTTGTTTTGGACTCGCTGGTTTCGCAGTCAGCGGAGTCGTCGGTTCGGGGTTTGATGGAGTTGCGAGACTCGTCTCTTCTGATTTAATAATCTAATCTTGTTTATTATTGATTGACTATTATTGATTTTCTATTATTATACCGTATTTATTGCGGACGATATCCCTCTTTGATTGTGTATAAAAAGATTGTTTAATAGATTATTGTAAAAACTGCCTATTGTGTTATTTACATAGTCCCACAAAAGAAAGGACTCCATAGTCCCCCAAAAAGAACAGTCAAAACAGAATAGCTAAAACGAACTCTTGGAATTCCTTATTCTTCACTGAACTATCCAAGCGAAAACAAATGGAGGATACCACTTAAAAAAAACTGGCGCCTGATCAAAATTCATAAACACAAACATCTACCTATCTAAGCGTCAAATTGTAGGGAATAAAGAAAATTATTACCGAATTATCAGTCGAAAACAAAAGTCTGCATAATACGTGACAAAAGTGGGGCCCGAGCAGAGAGCAAAAAAATCTAACCAAGAATTTGGTAGATAGAACACCGCATGCCCGTTTCGTGTGTAAAGGCGGCCACAGACCTCGTGATTTTTCGTCGGTCATCGGTGATCATGACAAGCCGTCGTGACAAAACCGAAGTGTGTGGGGCATAAAGTGTCCCGATGAACCGTCACGATGGATATCAGTCGATGCTTGATTTTCTTCGCGACGGTGCATCGTGCGTCGTGATAATACCGAGGTGTGTGGGGATTTCCTTCCAACGTGACAGTTTAAATTCAGTACCGTCTCGTCTCAACGCCCGTTGAAATTTTTATATTGCTTTTTAGTGGATTTATTGAAGCCTACAAAGGTTTATTAATAACTCCGAATACGTCCGCATTTTTAAATAATTAAACCAATCTCCAGGTCCAAGCCTTAATTCCCCACATTAATTAATTTTCACATGTTAATAAATTAACATGTGAACATATTTTTCTCTTTAGCAACCATTCCTTGGTCCAAACCGAACGTCTTTTTCTTCACTGTCAAAAGGTATGCCCTGTTCATCGCGAATAGTCTACAAAACTGCTACTTTGACACGAGGTCTGTGGGCTCATCGGGAGTGAAAAAAAAAACGCGACGGCTTGTCACGATCACCGACGACCGACGAGAAATCACGAAGTGTGTGGCCAGCTTAAGTTTGCTTCTGCTCGCGGATTTCGAACAAAGTGCTTTTTCTTGCCCATCGAAGGTAAAGAAACAATTATTAGGGTTCAAACTATTTATTAATGTCGTGGTTACATAAAAACTGAAAAAAATCAACTCCGATCGGCAAAGAACTTACAAACAGTTTGTCTTCTCTCTGGTAGGTAGGTAGGTACTTGACATTTCACCACCAACTTTCTCGTATAGGCTCTTGATAACTGATGTGAGAAATCGATCCGGTCAACTGCGGGAAAGACTCACACAGTGGCGTGCACCTTTGAGTGGTTTCAAGAAACTATAATCGAGGCAGAATTCCTCATTTTTCGTAAAATCAGTACCTACAATACAGGAGAAAAATTATAAGGCACGTTTATGTCTTTAAGTTTAGGAATCATTGATAATACCTATAGCAATTCTAATTTTAAATTTCCAATTATGAAGAAGTAGGTACCTACATAAACGCCTATACCACTTTGGTGCATGGCCTCAAAAGTTAATTTAAATTACAAAATTACTTACCGATGGATTATAATCCTCAAACACTTAGTTTTTCAAGCCAGGAAAGAGCCACACAAGCCGCACAGCTAAGCATAAATGTATCAAAGCCCCACATACTGGCACCTATCACCGTGTCAGATATCAAAATATTGTGTCAAAACTTGGTTCATATACAGGGCGATTTCCGTCTTATGTATTTTATAATATGCGTAGAGCTTTGACTCCATCCTGGGGTTCTTTATGCATTGTGCCAAACAGACCAACCACCCGTCACTACAAGTGACTATGACTACATGTGTGTACCTCAAGAGTAATACGTAATACAAGAGTTGGTAAAGGCACAACGCTACGCCACAACTGATATGAGAGTAAAAATGACAAAATAACAGCTACGAGAGACGAAAACATTTACGCATCAACGCATCTCTTAAAGTTTCCCAAAACAAACAAGGTTTTGGAAAATGTTTTGATGAGAAAGCAACATGACTAAGCCAGTGCCAATATGAATACCCAGTAATCTAGCGGCACCACCTGATACTTTCGTTGCAAAATTCAGAATGAATGTTTTACCGTTATTTGCTCCGATCAATAGATGGAGGTTATTTGTTATTTAAATTTGCTTCATCGTGTTTGGAAACTAAAATAGATGTGTCATCAGGGTAACTAAAACAAATCTTAGGGCTCAAAACGTCGGGGGTCGAAGCTTTCACGTGAAGGCTGTAGTACATACATTTTTGTTAAGTATGTTTTATAAATCTGCATACAATAATTATTATATTATATTAAAAAGTGTTCTTCTTTTTTCCCTAAAATTAAAAAGAAAAATATGGGTTATGGAAAGAAAAACTGAGGGGTACCTAAGATAAAGGAAAGGTGTCCGGAATTTTTTCCCTGGCAATGTTAATTACCAATATTTGCTTAAGAGTATTTATTATATTATTATTTAGATATCAGATTTTTTTATATAAAACCCTTTTATTAATAATTTACAAAAATTGACTTACCCTATTTTACAAATATTGACTTACCCTATTTTATTTGAAAAACAAAAAAATTTGTTGCTAAAACAGTCTATTTTTTTCAGTCTTATTAAATCTAATCTCGCTTTCCTAATAATGCCTATATAATCCTTTAAATTCCCATTTCGTTCAATAGAATTATAATAAATTATAGAACAAAGAAAGAAAAACCAAACATTTTGATCCTTTATATCATTAAATTTTTCTTCGAAGAGTTAAACATAGTGTGGAAATCTGTTGAAATCTTTATAAAATTTGGTTTTAATTTTGTTATTAACCCAAGTCCAAGTAACTTCAGAATTGGGACATTCTTGGACTTTGTGTTTTATGTTCTCTACTTTTTTACAAGAAGCACATAGATTATTAAGGGCCATGCCATGCCTATGTAGTTTCTCTGCTACTGGTAAACATTCATTCAAAACTTTATAAACTTGCGCAATCCATTTTGTGGGTATTTCAGTATTGCATATATTTAGCCACACTTTTTTCCAGTTAATATTTGGAAATTTTCCTTCAATTTCTGGCCTCTTGTTTATATTGTTCATTAGTGTTTTGTATATTTCTTTTGTTTGGATTATTTCATTTTTCTTAAAATTTAATTTATTCGCTTTAATTTTTTCTATTGTATTACAATAGCACGGGTTGGCTGTTGCATTTGTGGACGGTTCTAATATGTAAAGCGTTGATTTATATTTGATTTTATTTCCTACATTTGTATACGACAATGCTTGCGTTTTCAAAAACAGCGCCAACGCCTTGTTTTCAGTATGTATAAGGTTTAGACCCCCTTCCTATTTTTTAAGATATAATTGTTGCCGACTGACCCTATACAAATTCCCTAGCCAGATAACTGGCTAAACAAACGAAAACTGAAGAAAAAAAATGGAAAACAAAAGAAAAACCGAAAAAATACTCTACTAAATTACTCTATTAAACAAAAATGTTATATTTTATGAGTTAAAACAAATGCACACTTTGTAGTCTAAAAACGGATATTCGGATAATGATAATAATTGCACTGTACAGTTCTCCTTCTGCGGCGTAGCTACAGGAGTAGGGGTACAGAATACAGATGATGTATTTGATCAGTACCGTCAAATGGGACGAATCGGGACGCTGCGCTGGGATCAATCGGGACTCGGGGCAAACAGGTTTTCGGGAAAATAACTCGCCGCGGTGTCGCGAGGCTAATCCCATATATAGCAAAATTACATTGGCGGAATATTCTGATAATATTTTTTCAGAGAACATGAATATTGTAGGAATATTCATAAAAACTGTAGAAACATTATCTGAACATTCAGGCAACATTCAGGTGTTTGCCTTTTGAAGGTACCTACTATTTCACGTATTATAAATATCCGCAAATATTCATTGAAGATTAATTTGAAACTTCAGAAGCATTTTTGTATGTTCTCTGTATATTCATTTAATATTCACGTGTAAATTATAAAATAAAATAAAACGCTAACGCCGGGTGCAGGGTTCGAACCTACGACCATCGATTTACAAGTTCAACGCTCTGACCAACTGAGCCATCGACGTACTTGGAACTATTAGCTAAAAATAGTGTAGCTAGAATCTCGGTGACGTCATGATATTCCAGTTATCGCCACTCGTGAACATTGATAAGATAAGTATATCGTGAATGTCTTATATACAACCATTTGCGAACATTCATAAGATATTTGCTGTATGGATATATTATTTAACATGTTCCAGCAATATTCCAAAATTGCACATTCCTAAGGTGAACGTGCCTGTAATGTACTTAAGTTAAATGTTCAATTTGTAAATATTTATAAGAACCACTAAGTTAGGAATATGTTACACAAGATATTGTGGAAATATACATCATTTGGACATTCATCTAATATATTTGTATCTACGCTTAACAAATATCTTAGCTATTTTATGCACTTACTGAACATATTTCGTAAAATATTGTAACAATGTTTTATAAATATGGGGGAATATTTTTTGCACTTATTTTGTATATTCAAAAAATATTAGATGCTATATGGGATGTTTTCAGGTCGGACAGTACCTACTTGGAACTCTTAGTCCAAGTCCAAATACAAAAAACGAAAACTTGATTTTGGATTGTAGGTGTTATGTCCCCATAGTTTTGTGTTGTCTAATTTACGTTAATTTAATTTCAGTCATTATTGTTATTGCTTATCTTGATTATTTTGCGCACCCCGCACCACACGTGCATTTCCTTACCCCGCACCTCTCCCAAAATTTCCTATGCCGCGTGTGACAGTGCAGTTCTTGACTCTCTTGTAAATCGTACGCACGCAGATTTTGATTTCGCGACTTCGCGACGTGATTATTCCGCATCAACGGCAGATTACGGGTCCATTGTACTACAAGGATCAAAGAAGCCGTCTACAGGTAAATCTCTGGCCAGAGTGAAGAAGAAATCCACGAAAGATCGCAGATTCAAAGGTCAGACGTTTTTTCCTTTCCGCATTCCTCAATTTCATTTATTTGAAACTTAATATTAGAATACAGTCCATTTTTTTCTCTCCAACTGAGACCCAATTTATTACATTTATTTGGTTATCTATCACGCACGCAACATATTATGGTTCTTCGAACCCGGATTTTCTAATATTGGGTAAATCAGTTATTCTAATTTCAATTTTCACCTATTTTACATCTATCATTATCATTTTCTATCTTTCAATAGGTAATTACCTGCATATTTAAGCCAATTTAGGGAGCAAGTAGATTGCATAAAAAATAATCCATCCGTTAAAAATTATTTTCGATTTTAAATTCAAACGTTTTTTGCTTCAAAGTCGGTGGAAATCCGAACAAAACAGGGACGTACGTTCCGCCCGCTGCAGAGCGTGGAACCGAAGGCGCGAGAGGTAAAGACGCACGTCGTAGCTAATCGCGGAACACCACTCTCGCACGGCCGGTGGTTCGACGAAGACGGCGATAGGCGCAGGTGAGGTGCAGGGTGGCTCGAAGTGACCACGGAGATTGATACGCGAAAAAATTGATTTGACCACAAATTATTATATTATCTCCTGCCTTATTTCCTTTCAGACTTTCGCCTATATTTGTATAACGCATTAACTTTATAAATTATGTCGGAAAAATTGAAAAAACAACAAGCATTACGTCTCACGCAAATTAATCGAATTAAAGAGATTTATGAAGTGGCAACTAAAGCGAAGGATGATAGTAATTTGATCCCCCTTTTTGAGTGTTATTATGAATCAATAGAAAACATAAAAACCGAATTTTTTCAATATCATAATAGTGCCATTGGCCTTTCAGCTTCAGATGAAGATTCATTTGAGGGTGAAGATGCACATAGACAAAATTTTGACAAAATGTATTATCAAATTAAAGCTATTTTTGTACAGTTAAATATTGCAACTCCTACAAATCAAAATATTTCGGTTGATGAAGATACCGCAAATATAAAATTACGTCATATTGATTTAAAACCTTTTTCTGGGGATATTACCCAATTTCCAACATGGATCGACATGTATGATGCTCTTGTTCACAATAATGCAAAGTTAAGTGCTGTTGAAAAGTTTAATCACTTGAGTTCATCTTTAAAAGGTTCCGCATATACTGTTATCCAAAATGTCAAAATGACAGCTGCAAATTATGCAATTGCCTATAGTGCTTTAACGAAAAGATACACAAATCGGCGTAAACTTGCTCTTGCGTATTGGTCAAATATAGATGAGTGTCAAAAAATGAAATCAAATGATCCCACAGAACTCTTAAATTTATTAGACATTTTTTCCACGAATTTGCAAGCGCTAAAAAACATGAATCTGCCAGTCAATAGCTGGGATTTCATATTAGTTCAAATGTTGTTGAACAGAGTGCACATTTCATTTGGTGAAAGTTTTGAATTATATCACAAATCAAGCGAATTTCCATCATTTTCAAAAGTTTTTGATTTTTTCCACGAACATTGTTGTGCGTTACAAAATTTAAATACGTCAAAAAATCAAACTGTCAAATACACAAGTAAATTTGAACAAAATAAGAAATCTTTACGCAGTACAACTTCATTCATGGTAAATGCTGATAACTCCAATAATAATTCGCCATGCTTCATATGCAAACTCGATCATCTTGTCTATAAATGTCCGGAACTTTTGAACCAATTACCTCGAAATCGTTACAACCTTATAAGAAAATGCAAGCTTTGCGTAAATTGTTTGAACCCACATGCAACCATAAGTTGTAACTCAGCTTCTTTATGTCATAAATGCGGACAGAAGCATCACACACTTTTGCATTTTTCTGAATCTTCAAATTACAATAATAATGCACCACAATCATCTTCTGAGAATCGAGAGCAACAACTTATCGCTCAAAGTTCAGTATCGACCAATGCAGGTTTTTTGTCGGAAAAATCAAGCGTACTGCTCTCAACAGCAAAAGTTCGAGTTTTAGACAACTTTGGCAAATATCACACTGTCCGCGCCCTGCTAGATCCAGGTAGCATGGCGTCCTTTATTTCAAAGAAGTGTCTTCAATCATTGGGTTTCAAAGCCAAAGACTGCCGTGTCAATCTATCAGGTCTCGACTCCATGCAATCCGTAGCTTACCAAGGATATATTTCTTTGACAATAAAGCCTTGCAACTCAAGAGAAATTATTATAAATATAGATACGCTAATCTTAAACAAAATCTGTAACAATTTGCCAACTACTGAGATGTCCTATGCTCAGTGGTCTCATATTTCAAATTTGTCATTGGCCGATCCTACTTTTCACATTCCCGGTTCTATAGATATCCTGTTAGGGGCTGATATTTATACAAAGCTTCTTTTAGGAGGGCAAATTATTTGCGGCGAGATAGGGCAACCGGACGCACTTAATACAATTTTTGGTTATGTCTTAAGCGGCAAGGTAAACTCCTTCACATCACCTTCTTTAAAAACTTTATTCTGTCATTCTCTAGAGATTTCATCGCTGGAAGAAAGTATTAAAAAATTCTGGGAAATTGAGGAAGTTCCTGAAGTCAGATCTATGTCCAAGGAAGACATTAGATGTGAAGAAATCTTTCTTAAAACATATCAGCGTGATACTGAGGGTCGATTTGTTCTAAAACTGCCCTTTAAAGACGACACTTTGCCTTCTTTTCATGACAGTCGTTCTCTTGCTCTTCGCAAATTTCATTCTCTTGAAAATCGCCTTTTAAAAAAATCCGCCCTTGTATGAACAATATTCTTTATTCATGGAAGAATATTTCGAGTTAGGTCACATGGAAGTTGCTGAAAAATCTTCCTCAGATTTATCTTATTATATTCCCCACCTTTGTGTGGTCCGCCCTGAAGCCACTTCCACCAAACTCAGGGTTGTGTTCAATGCCTCAGCAAAACTGTCAAATCAGTCGTCCTTGAATGATCACCTCCTCGTTGGAGCCAAATTACAAAGAGATATTTTCTCTATTTTGGTAAATTTTCGTCTACACGCTTTCGTGTTTACCGCAGACATCAAAATGATGTATAGACAAATTCGCATTATTCCAGAGCACTGTGAATATCAAAAAATCCTCTGGAGATTCTCTCCGCAAGACGAGATACAGGATTATCGTCTTTTGACAGTTACTTACGGTATGTCAAGTGCACCTTTTCTTGCTATCCGCACATTATTGCAATTGGCTGATGACGATGGTCAAAAGTTTCCTCTGGCTGCTCAAGCTGTCAAAAATGACACCTATGTCGATGACATTGTGACAGGAGCATCATCTTTAGAGGAAGCCAAACTATTGCAGCAAGAACTCATTGGGTTAATGTCGCAGGGCAGATTTGTTCTACGCAAATGGTCGAGTAACGATCCGTTATTGTTGGCTCATTTCCCTACAAATGACCTTTGTGTTGACCCCCTCTCCTTTTCATCAGATTTTGAAAATTCGCTTAAGGTTCTAGGGTTGCAGTGGAATCCAGTATCAGATTGCTTCAGATTTCATGTCCAATCTGTGGATGAAGATTGCACCAAAAGGAACATTCTTTCAAATTTGGCCCTCTGGGATTTATGTCTCCCCTTACCTTTTTTATGAAACATCTCATCCAAAGGCTTTGGGCCTTGAAATTAAATTGGGATGATCACCCTCCTTCGGAAGTTCTCCGCATGTGGGAACGATACCTTAAGGATCTTCCTTGCCTGTCCGGATTGGAAATTCCTCGTTTCGTCCTACCTTTGAGTTTTCAGGCCTGTGAAATTCATTCATTTGGAGATGCTAGCGAAAAAGGTTACTGTGCCGTAGTTTATCTACGCTTCGTTCTAAATTCTAACGGGGCAAAGCTTCGTTTCATCACAGCTAAATCAAAAGTAACACCTTTAAAAAAGATAACTTTGCCCAGGCTAGAACTATGCGCAGCTGTGTTGGCTGCACGGTTAGCTTCATTAGTTTTTCAACAATTTCAAGAAAAGTTGTCGATTCGGAATGTCTACTGTTGGTCAGATTCCACAGTCGCCCTCAACTGGATTCAGTCTCCTCCGCACCGGTGGAAAACTTTCGTAGGAAATCGTGTTGCTTTTATTCAAAAGGAAGTTTCACCCGAATTTTGGTTTCATATTAAATCAGATCAAAACCCCGCAGACGTAGGTTCCAGAGGTTTGTTACCTCGCGAGTTATTGCAGTGTTCCTTATGGTGGGCGGGGCCACCTTTCTTATTATCTACTAACCATTTTTGGCGAAAGGCCTCAGATTTGTCTGAGTGTTCTGATAATCTGTCAGAAGAACGTAAAGTGGTTCTTTTAACTAATCAGTCACCACCAAATTTTTTGGATTCACTTATGAACAAATTTTCTTCCTTTAATAGTATTGTACGGATTTTGTGCTATATTCTTCGATTTATTCAACATTCTAAAAATAAAGCATCAGTTTGCATAGGCGCCTTAAGTACTCAGGAGCTTGATGATGCTACTTTTTACCTCGTTAGGCATACACAAAATTCATATTTTTCAGAAGAAATTGAAAAACTTTGTAACCATGCAAAACTCCCCAAGAGTTTTCTCAAACTTTCACCCTTTATCGATGACAAGGGCCTTTTAAGAGTAGGAGGCAGAATCCGACATGCTCCTATTTCTTTTACTCGCAAATTTCCTTTGTTGTTACCAAGCCGTAGTCGACTGACAGACCTCATCATTCAGAGTTTTCATGTCAAGTACTTTCATGCCGGCATACAAACGGTTCAGTGCTTGATTGCTCAAAGATTTTGGATCATGTCATTTAAGCGCTCAATTCGCAGAGTTCTTTCCAAGTGCATTCGTTGTTTCAAATGCAACCCAATTCCATCAGTGCCTGTTCCCATGGGTGATCTCCCCCCTGCTAGAATTTCTCGCGCAAAACCCTTCCTGCATACCGGGGTGGATTATGCCGGTCCTTTCTGTGTCACCATGGGGAGATTCCGAGGTGTAAAATCAACGAAAGGTTATTTATGCCTATTTGTTTGCTTTGCAACAAAAGCAGTACACCTTGAGCTGGCATCTGATCTATCTGCGAATGCCTTTTTAGCCGCATTAAAGAGATTCATTGCTCGGAGGGGTCGCTGTGAACACATGTATAGTGATTGCGGCACTAATTTTGTATCGGCCCATCGTCAACTTAATGTCATGTTCTCTCAAGCCGCTAGCTCCGAATCTATTACATGGCATTTCAACCCCCACTTTGGGGGTTTGTGGGAGGCGGCAGTAAAATCAGTTAAAGTTCACCTTACGAGAGTCATTGGTTCACAGGTTCTTACATACGAAGAATTGTATACCGTTTTTACTCAGATCGAGGCAATTTTGAATTCGCGTCCGTTGGTACCTCTGAGTAGTGACCCAAATGATTTCTGTGCTTTAACTCCTGGTCACTTTCTTACATTCGAGCCCCTCATAGCACCGCCTGAACCTAGCTTACTAGAAACGCCTATCAATCGTCTAACACGCTGGCAATTACTTGACCGAATGCATCAGGATTTCTGGGACCGATGGTCTAAAGAATATCTTCATACTTTACATCAAAAAACCAAATGGTTTAATTCTGGTTGTGAAATTAAAGAAAACACGTTGGTTTTAATAAAATCAGATAATTTGCCCCCTTTAAAATGGGCTATGGGCCGTGTTATTAAAATCCATCCTGGTGCCGACGGTCAGGTGAGAGTTGTGTCTGTTAAAACGGCTTCGCATATCCTGAAGAGACCAGTGTCAAAACTGTGTCCTTTGCCTCTCGAGGATTCGTAAAATACCTCGTATTTTAGGTGGGCGGTAATGTTACGTCCCCATAGTTTTGTGTTGTCTAATTTACGTTAATTTAATTTCAGTCATTATTGTTATTGCTTATCTTGATTATTTTGCACACCCCGCACCACACGTGCATTTCCTTACCCCGCACCTCTCCCAAAATTTCCTATGCCGCGTGTGACAGTGCAGTTCTTGACTCTCTTGTAAATCGTACGCACGCAGATTTTGATTTCGCGACTTCGCGACGTGATTATTCCGCATCAACGGCAGATTACGGGTCCATTGTACTACAAGGATCAAAGAAGCCGTCTACAGGTAAATCTCTGGCCAGAGTGAAGAAGAAATCCACGAAAGATCGCAGATTCAAAGGTCAGACGTTTTTTCCTTTCCGCATTCCTCAATTTCATTTATTTGAAACTTAATACTAGAATACAGTCTTTCTCTCCAACTGAGACCCAATTTATTACATTTATTTGGTTATCTATCACGCACGCAACAGTAGGTTTATTAAAATCAGTTTTGTTCCTTTTTAAGAATAGTTTTTTTTTTTATTTTTAGTATATTTTTTAACTACCAGTCTTAGATTTTTCTCCCCCCCTCCCATTCGCCCTCCCCTAAACCTCCATTCCCTTAACTCCCGAACCCCCCCCCCCCCCCCCCCCCAGACACAATTTCTGGGCACGCCACTGAAGAGACCTAATACTTTAATACATTCTTTAACTGAGAAATTATATAGCACAGTGTTAGGCCATTTTTGCAGTTCTCCTAGCAGCAAAGGAACAATAATACATTATTTGCTTATGGCTTACTTTTTATTTTTATATCCTCACAGTATGTAATGACACTCAAGTCAAATGAAAAAATGCCATCACGGTTGTTGATTAAGTCGGCATTATACTGAACCATAGAGTACCTAATAAGAAAGTGAGTAAAGGTTTTATGACACAAAATTAAACTTCTAAGAAAACTGCAATTAACCGTTTTGATTTTTAACGTTTTCGTAAACTTTAATTGAAGCTTTTAACTTTGATTTATAAAGTGCGGAATCGATATTAGACTTCCTACTACTTCCTTACTTTTATCCTTTTGCATATTATCGTTGACTGACGTATTTATAAAGACTTCTCACGGCTATAGCTTCATGTCCTGGAAATCAGATGGCTCTGATGGCTAACAATGTATTCTGCATTGTATTTTATCTCCGGAAAGCGCATGGTGAGCCAAAAATGTGTCAGACGTGACAGCCGTAAGCAGTCTTTAACAATATATCAGTCAACGATATTATCTTCTATCTCGCATATCAACTTGAACAAAATCCACCATAAAATTGACACGTCACTAACACAAGGAACTGAACGTTAGAAATCTAAGTAAACGTGTTATGTCCCATGCATTATTTTGACATAACACCATTATCCACTAAAATGTCTAATATATCAATGCAATATCACCTCTATAAAATTATAGTTTTGTAAATATCAAGCTTTTGATTTGTATGACTTATTGAAATTTACATCGGTCCCCGGGGACTCAAAAAGTAGATAAAACTTTTATTTTTCAAAAATGTGGCATTTCTATTACTTTTTATCAGTAGTAACAACTAAGAGAAGTAGTTACTACAACTAAATAAAATAATTGTCATAACTTACAGCTATACTTAAATTTGTAGAAACAACTAAAAATATGTAGTTGTCACAACAACTACGTACCTATGTAGTAGAAACTACATACTAGTTCCTTAGAACAACTACATTGTGTAGTAATAGTAACTACTTGTTTTTAAAAAAACCCGAATTAGTAATGACTACAAATCCACCATCCTGTCCCCTATTCTATTACAAAATTTTGCAGTGGGTATGAGTTTTTTAGTTGGTTACAAATTTTCTTCCTCAGTGTAACACCTCTATACAGTTAGTTTTTCAATTATTTATTTAGACGTCACTATGTAAAGCATTTTTCAAGAGCTTTTCTACTTTACTTTAATAGCTTTACGCCCTTTTGTTTTCTCCTACTTCTACTACTGAATACCGGTAAGGATTCCACCGGTTTTTCATAGTTATTTTATTGTATTGTATTTTTTATTGTATCACACTTTCCAAAATGTGCCACTCTGAACCCTGTATAAAGCAAGATTTCCTTTGAAACTAGATCATTATTCCTCTACATTATCAAATTAGTTGAGTTAGGAATTCAACTTTTTAATGACATATTAATTGGAGACCTTTCGTCGATGACGCACTACGTCAAACCACGTGCTCAAGCAAGCACACCGCATCGCCTCAACTCGACTCAGCGTGCAGCACGCGGCACTTGCGCAGTGGATATCGCGTTGCAGGTTTTAAAAGTCGCCGTCTGGTATTCCAGCCAGAACACGCGAACGCGAACACTCAGTAAATCGAAGCCACTGAACTCTGTCAAGTGTTTGTTTACAGCTCGCTGGCGACCCGCATTTTAGCACGGTAGAATGACGGGCACTGTACTTGCAGGTCTGACGAAGAACGAGTGTCTGTGTCCACCGAACGTCGATGAGGATGTGCGTAACGTAGGTAAGTTTGTAATTTTAATATTCCCAGATTATCATTATCTACACATTACAAAGAAACATAAAAATTTGGCCCACGAAAATTTGTCAACTGGAATATGTGTAGCAGTGTATCACATAGGTATCTGATATAGGTATCTACTAATAATAAAGTATCGATATCGATATTCTTGGCAATCTTAGCACTTTTTTACTAATCACATCAAAACAATACTTCAGTATCTGCATTGGCAATATAACAATATACTACAAGGGCAGGAAATGAGCAGTAGCACTATTGGGAAGTACCTACCTACCTACACCCACCGGTGGAAACTTAACAAATAGAGCTTTTCAATGATGCCACAATGCATGCGTGTATTTTCAGTATTTTCTCCTGAAACCTCATTCAAAAAGCGCATTTAAAAAATGCGGTCTCAAAAAATCAAATAGAATAACCTAATCTTCTAAACGCTTATCGAAGGAGCACAAAAAGGGCTTTCCAACGGTAGTGCCGCATATACCAGTGGCGGATCTGGCCCATTTCTACTGTAACCCAAAAAAGCGATTTTTCCCAAAAGCAACATTACGTCTGCAAAGTCGATATTTTAATATATTCGAAAGTTTTCGTCAGAGCACAGCTCGGAGCACACACAGAAAATTTTATTTGCCGAAACTTTTCCACGTTTTAGAAAAATAACTTTAATAGTTAGGGAGGCAGGGTCTATTTTGAGTAGTGTTTTTATGCCGCTAGATTCTTAACTGTAGTGATAAATAAGCTGATTTTTTTTCAAGAACTAGTATCGTCAAATAACATAAAAAATAATCAGCTGGGCCGTAGAGAGGAGATTACATGTCAGCTGGGCGTGTGAACTTGTAACAAAAATAACGGAAATAAAATTATATTAAACCGATTTAAATTTTTTTACATGATTTGGAACATGTAATAGAATATGAAAATGACAAACAGCTACTTTTGCACTGGGGGAAAGACCGTCAGCCGGAGCAAAAATGTATGATTGCGCTCATAGATTTCTACTAGGCGCGGAATTTTCAATGGTCTTACTGACGATTTTTCCCCCAACGGGGAATGGGCAACCAGCTGACGAATATTTTCACATTTCTATATATGAACACTGTAGGATCTATAAATTTCAAACGGTCTTTCAACAATTTACCGACGATTCATGCAAATAAAACGGTAACATCATATCATATGATTAATAGGTATTAATGTAGAATATTCGGATTTATTAAATCGTATTTGAATTAATTTATTATTAATGTAATTAACATAAGATACTGAAAAAATATGTATTATATTTATTTACATGAAAGCATTTTTTTTTCAATCTTCGTTAGTTAAGTCCGAGGTTAAGTCACTTTCATCATCGGAGTCATCAATGGTTATATCACATATTATCATGTTTGATCGTTGTCTGTAAAAATATCAATCAATTATTAACGAAAACGAAATTACGTTGGTCAATGTTATTTGCCAGAAATTAAGAAAGGATAAATTTATTCATATCATGGAGGGCTTATGTCGAAATTTTTGCGTAGATATTTGATTTTGAGAATTCCAAAATTTTTCTATTACAATAGAAATCCCATTGCGTTTAACACAGTTGATTAACTGCCTTTTGCATGTACAACCAATGACAATGAAAATATAGACTGTTTCAAACTGTGTAGCAAAGTTTCACCTTAATTATCCAGTTAAATTTTGCATCTTTTTTACTATTGGTACACTGTATCCCCGATCCACGTGAAGGGAAAAAATCGGAAAAGCAAAAAACGACATTATTTGACCATATTTGGAATCCAGAACTGCTTGAAGCAGGCCTAGACCACAAATTGTCGCATTTAAATTTGAAATATTTTTCTCCTTCAGACAAATTTGAGGTTTTGGCATATTTGCTGCCAAGCTATACATATATTTAAATTTAAATATTTGCCATTTTCGGAATAAAAAAAATTTTTGTATTCTCTCATTATCCATACTTTAAATTAATGTCAAGCTTTCGTATATCATAAAAAATAATTCCCAAGGGTGGATGTATAAAAATTATAACATTTATAACTTCAACTACCATCAAGGTGAGTAAACAAGCCTATTTACCTAATTAAGATCGAAATCTTAATCAAATACTTAACTCATCTACACTGAAATACAAAAACAACAATAATTATTTATAAAAACGGTGGGAAATTATATAAATATGCTTCCACGATTGCATATAATAATAATAATAATAATAATAATAATAGTAAAACACCTCTATTCATCCAATATTCACAAAAAATAATAATTATGATAGTATTCAGGGTGTCCCGTAAGTCATGGATCAAACAGTGACAGGGGAGGCCATTTGCGACAAGAAAAACCCAATATGTTGCTATCCAATTGTTAACATGTGACTGAAGTTCCGATCGATCAGCATGATCGTTTTTTAGCTCATCAGGTATGTACATACCTAGGTCGAGGCTAGCACGAGGCTCCGCTAGTCAATTTCTCTTCCACACAATCAAGCAGTTCGCGAAAATATGCTTAATGAATTACGTTTCTTGAACAGAACATTTATTTTTCGCAAGGAGAATTTAGAGGAGGGAGTTATTGCTAAGAAAAAACGATAATTCTGCGCCAAAGCGTGCTCGCTGGACGGAGATAAGAAAACGAATGTAAAGTGAAAATTTCCGAGAAAATCGACTTAGGCAAGAAACGTTTTCAGGGAAATGACATCCCTAAGAACGTATCTTCCTAACGACACCAAAAAGTCGGGCCGCGAGGTTCCGGAACACGGAAAAAAATTGATATGAATATCGAAGAGCGCTCCGGACGGACGTTAAAAATTCATAAAATTTAAAAATCGACTTAGGCAAAAAATGTTTTCGGGGAAGTGACATCCCTAAGGATGTATCTTCCCAACGATACCAAAAGATCAGGCCGCGAGGTTCCGGAACACGTCAAAAAATTGACATGTATATCGAAAAGCGCGCCGGACGGACTTTAAAAAATTCATAAAATTTGAAAATCTACTTAGGCAACAAATGTTTTCAGAGAAATGACATCCCTAAGGACGTATCTTTCTAACGATACCAAAAAGTCGGGCCGCGAGGTTCCGGAACACATCAAAAAATTGACATGTATATCGAAAAGCACGCCGGACGGACTTTAAAAAATTCGTAAAATTTGAAAATCTACTTAGGCAAAAAATGTTTTCAGAGAAATGACATCCCTAAGGACGTATCTTCCTATGGATACCAAAAAGTCGGGCCGCGAGGTTCCGGAACACATCAAAAAATTGACATGAATATCGAAAAGCGCGCCGGACGGAATTTAAAAATTCATAAAATTTAAAAATCGACTTAGGAAAAAAATGTTTTCGGGGAAATGACATCCCTAAGGATGTATCTTCCCAACGATACCAAAAAGTCAGGCCGCGAGGTCCCGGAACACGTCAAAAAATTGACATGAATATCGAAAAGCGCGCCGGACGGACATTAAAAAATCATAAAATTTAAAAATCGACTTAGGCAAAAAATGTTTTCGGGGAAATGACAGCCCTAAGGATGTATCTTCCCAACGATACCAAAAGATCGGGCCGCGAGGTTCCAGAACACGTCAAAAAATTGACATGAATGTCGAAAAGCGCGCCGGACGGTATTTAAAAAATTCATAAAATTTAAAAATCGACTTAGGCAAAAAATGTTTTCGGAGAAATAACATCCCTAGGGACGTATCTTCCTATGGATACCACAAAGTCGGGCCGCGAGGTTCCGGAACACGTCAAAAAATTGACATGAATATCGAAGAGCGCGCCGGACGGACGTTAAAAATTCATAAAATTTAAAAACCGACTTAGGCAAAAAATGTTTTCGGGGAAATGACATCCCTAAGGATGTATCTTCCCAGCGATACCAAAAGATCGGGCCGCGAAGTTCCGGAACACGTCAAAAAATTGACATGTATATCGAAAAGCGCGCCGGACGGACTTTAAAAAATTCGTAAAATTTGAAAATCTACTTAGGCAAAAAATGTTTTCAGAGAAATGACATCCCTAAGGACGTATCTTTCTAACGATACCAAAAAGTCGGGCCGCGAGGTTCCGGAACACATCAAAAAATTGACATGTATATCGAAAAGCACGCCGGACCGACTTTAAAAAACTCGTAAAATTTGAAAATCTACTTAGGCAAAAAAATGTTTTCAGAGAAATGACATCCCTAAGGACGTATCTTCCTATGGATACCAAAAAGTCGGGCCGCGAGGTTCCGGAACACAAAAAAATTGACATGAATATCGAAAAGCGCGCCGGACGGAATTTAAAAATTCATAAAATTTAAAAATCGACTTAGGCAAAAAATGTTTTCGGGGAAATGACATCCCTAAGGATGTATCTTCCCAACGATACCAAAAGATCGGGCCGCGAGGTTCCGGAACACGTCAAAAAATTGACATGAATGTCGAAAAGCGCGCCGGACGGTATTTAAAAAATTCATAAAATTTAAAAATCGACTTAGGCAAAAAATGTTTTCAGAGAAATAACATCCCTAAGGACGTATCTTCCTATGGATACCAAAAAGTCGGGCCGCGAGGTTCCGGAACACGTCAAAAAATTGACATGAATATCGAAAAGCGCGCCGGACGGAATTTAAAAATTTATAAAATTTGAAAATCGACTTAGGCAAAAAATGTTTTCAGGGAAATGACATCCCTAAGGACGTATCTTCCTATGGATACCAAAAATTCGGGCCGCGAGGTCCCGGAACACGTCAAAAAATTGAAATGAATATCGAAAAGCGCGCCGGACGGACATTAAAAAATTCATAAAATTTAAAAATCGACTTAGGCAAAAAAATGTTTTCGGGGAAATGACATCCCTAAGGATGTATCTTCCCAATGATACAAAAAGATCGGGCCGCGAGGTTCCGGAACACGTCAAAAAATTGACATGAATGTCGAAAAGCGCGCCGGACGGTATTTAAAAAATTCATAAAATTTAAAAATCGACTTAGGCAAAAAATGTTTTCGGAGAAATAACATCCCTAAGGACGTATCTTCCTATGGATACCAAAAAGTCGGGCCGCGAGGTTCCGGAACACGTCAAAAAATTTACATGAATATCGAAAAGCGAGCCGGACGGAATTTAAAAATTCATAAATTTAAAAATCGACTTAGGCAAAAAATGTTTTCGGGAAAATGACATCCCTAAGGACGTATCTTCCTATGGATACCAAAAAGTCGGGCCGCGAGGTTCCGGAACACGTCAAAAAATTGACATGAATATCGAAAAGCGCGCCGGACGGACATTAAAAAATTCATAAAATTTAAAAATCGACTTAGGCAAAAAATGTTTTCAGAAAAATAACATCCCTAAGGACGTATCTTCCTATGGATATCAAAAAGTCGGGCCGCGAGGTTCCGGAACACGTCAAAAAATTGACATGTATATCGAAAAGCGCGCCGGACGGACTTTAAAAAATTCGTAAAATTTGAAAATCTACTTAGGCAAAAAATGTTTTCAGAGAAATGACATAACTAAGGACGTATCTTTCTAACGATACCAAAAAGTCGGGCAGCGAGGTTCCGGAACACGTCAAAAAATTGACATGTATATCGAAAAGCACGCCGGACGGACTTTAAAAAAATCGTAAAATTTGAAAATCTACTTAGGCAAAAAATGTTTTCGGGGAAATGACATCCCTAAGGATGTATTTCACAACGATACCAAAAGATCGGGCCGCGAGGTTCCGGAACACGTCAAAAAATTGACATGAATATCGAAAAGTGCGCCGGACGGAATTTAAAAATTCATAAAATTTAAAAAACGACTTAGGCAAAAAATGTTTTTGGGGGAAATAACATCCCTAAGGGCGTATCTTCCCAACGATACCAAAAAATCGGGCCGCGAGGTTCCGGAACACGTCAAAAAATTGACATGAATATCGAAAAGCGCGCCGGACGGAATTTAAAAATTCATAAAATTTGAAAATCGGCTTAGGCAAAAAATGTTTTCGGGGAAATGACATCCCTAAGGACGTATCTTCCTATGGATACCAAAAAGTCGGGCCGCGAGGTTCCGGAACACGTCAAAAAATTGACATAAATATGGTAAAGCGCGCCGGACGGACATTAAAAAATTCATAAAATTTAAAAATCGACTTAGGCAAAAAATGTTTTCAGAGAAATAACATCCCTAAGGACGTATCTTCCTATGGATACCAAAAAGTAGGGCCGCGAGGTTCCGGAACACGTCAAAAAATTGACATGAATATCGAAAAGCGCGCCGGACGGAATTTAAAAATTCATAAAATTTGAAAATCGACTTAGGCAAAAAATGTTTTCGGGGAAATGACATCCCTAAGGACGTATCTTCCTATGGATACCAAAAAGTCGGGCCGCGAGGTTCCGGAACACGTCAAAAAATTGACATAAATATGGTAAAGCGCGCCGGACGGACATTAAAAAATTCATAAAATTTAAAAATCGACTTAGGCAAAAAATGTTTTCAGAGAAATAACATCCCTAAGGACGTATCTTCCTATGGATACCAAAAAGTAGGGCCGCGAGGTTCCGGCACACGTCAAAAAATTGACATGTATATCGAAAAGCACGCCGGACGGACTTTAAAAAATTCGTAAAATTTGAAAATCTACTTAGGCAAAAAATGTTTTGAGAGAAATAACATCCCTAAGGACGTATCTTCCTATGGATACCAAAAAGTCGGGCCGCGAGGTTCCGGAACACGTCAAAAAATTGACATGAATATCGAAAAGCGCGCCAGACGGAATTTAAAAATTCATAAAATTTAAAAATCGACTTAGGCAAAAAATGTTTTTGGGGAAATGACATCCCTAAGGATGTATCTTCCCAACGATACCAAGAGATCGGGCCGCGAGGTTCCGGAACACGTCAAAAAATTGACATGAGTGTCCAAAATTAAAAAAAAATCATAAAATTTACAAATCGACTTGGGCAAAAAAAATTTTCAGGGAAATGATATCCCCAGGGATTTACCTTCCTAACGATAATAAAAAATCGGACCGTGGAGCTTTCGGAGCACGTCAAAAAGTTATATAAATGTCGAAATGCGCACCGGTGACCAATTAAAGTTTGCTATTCCAGAAAAAGTTTAAACATTCTATTATAAATTAATACTGCATGCAAAATTTAATTGTACATAAAAAAACACGTAAAAAGTATTAATATTTTTTTCGGGTAATGAGCCGTTTTAGTGAAAATCGTGAAAATACATATGTCAATGTACCCCAGGTATCCGAAATGATTGCCACCATATACAGGGTGATTCAGTTCTAAATGCATGAACGCCTAGGATCTTTAGTAGAATATCGAAAAATATTGGAGGATTGAAAAGTATTGGAGGCCTTGTAACAAAGAATAGAGTGTTAAAGTTTTGAAACGAAAAGCGTTTGTTTTAACCAAGGGAATAAATATAGATCATGATAAAATTCTAAAATATTGCGAGGTTTTTGTAATTTTACTGAAATTTTCAAAATCACGCTGTAGATAAAGTAAATGGCACTATTTGTGAATTTTATTTTTATTCCTCCCGTGAAAAATCTCTCGCATGATTATTTGACATTCGATTTGCAATTATCCTTAGTTTGTAATTTGTTCAATGAGAAATCACGCCGACATTTCGTTTTGTTCGTCTCTGGGCAAGCAATTGTCATTATCGCAATTTTAATTCGCCTCTACCTGTAATATACAATTTATATACCTACAAATATCACTGCTGTCCTGATACGGGACCACAAAAAAAACGATAGAATTTGTCTGAAATTCACTAGAACCTAGAGGTGTATCAAATAATGTTTTCAATTAAAAACTTTATAATTGTGGTACCTTTCTGAAGATGCTGCCTCGTCCAGATTTTAGGAAGTCTATTTCTTGTATTGATTGCACTAATGAACACAGAAAATCGGCAAACTTTGCTACCTCACTTTCAGAAGGCACTGACATTGTATCAAAAATTATACACACAAAAACACAAACTGAACTCAAAACTATTTACACTATTCACCACTTCGTATAATATAGGCACCCGTTCGATAGACGAATATATCTATGATCCTAAAACCCTGCAACTACCCCCACTGTATTGCAAATTTGAACGAAAGAGCTGAACGTGTGATAAGAAGAATTTCCTACATCCTTTTTTTTCAGAGCTTTATAATAATTTATTCAGGTTTAACAATAGCACCCTATTTGTACCAATGGATTATAATCTCTTAAATGCCTACTATTTATAGTACCTATATTATAAAATGTAAATTTTCCCAAAAATGTATTTCGGTTTAAAGGAGTGATGATCGAGAAATATGGGTCTCGTCATGAAATCATTTATTTAATTTTTTTATGTCATTGGGCATTCTTTTGATTATCTCACCCTTGAACTGTCCGCAATATTACGAGGACAGACGTAATACGTCACTAATTAAATAAATCACTGAGGACTAGAGGCAAAATTTTTTGCTTGTTTCTGAAGTTCGCGGGCCGACTTTTTGGTATCGTTAGGAAGATACGTCCTTAGGGTTGTCATATCCCTGAAAACATTTTTTGCCTAAGTCGATTTTTAAATATTATGAATTTTTTAAATACCGTCCGGCGCGCTTTTCGACATTCATGTCAATTTTTTGACGTGTTCCGGAACCTCGCGGCCCGATCTTTTGGTATCGTTGGGAAGATACATCCTTAGGGATGTCATTTCCCCGAAAACATTTTTTGCCCAAGTCGATTTTTAAATTTTATGAATTTTTAAATTCCGTCCGGCGCGCTTTTCGACATTCGTGTCAATTTTTTGACGTGTTCCGGAACCTCGCGGCCCGATCTTTTGGTATCGTTGGGAAGATACATCCTTAGGGATGTCATTTTCCCGAAAACATTTTTTGCCTAAGTCGATTTTTAAATTTTATGAATTTTTAAATACCGTCCGGCGCGCTTTTCGACATTCATGTCAATTTTTTGACGTGTTCCGGAACCTCTCGGCCCGACTTTTTGGTATCGTTAGAACGATACGTCCTTAGGGATGTCATTTCTCTGAAAACATTTTTTGCCTAAGTAGATTTTCAAATTTTACGAATTTTTTAAAGTCCGTCCGGCGCGCTTTTCGATATACATGTCAATTTTTTGACGTGTTCCGGAACCTCGCGGCCCGATCTTTTGGTATCGTTGGGAAGATACATCCTTAGGGATGTCATTTTCCCGAAAACATTTTTTGCCTAAGTCGATTTTTAAATTTTATGAATTTTTAAATACCGTCCGGCGCGCTTTTCGACATTCATGTCAATTTTTTGACGTGTTCCGGAACCTCGCGGCCCGACTTTTTGGTATCGTTAGAAAGATACGTCCTTAGGGATGTCATTTCTCTGAAAACATTTTTTGCCTAAGTAGATTTTCAAATTTTACGAATTTTTTAAAGTCCGTCCGGCGCGCTTTTCGATATACATGTCAATTTTTTGACGTGTTCCGGAACCTCGCGGCCCGACTTTTTGGTATCGTTAGAAAGATACGTCCTTAGGGATGTCATTTTCCCGAAAACATTTTTTGCCTAAGTCGATTTTTAAATTTTATGAATTTTTTAATGTCCGTCCGTGGCGCTTTTCGATACTCATGTCAATTTTTTGACGTGTTTCGGAACCTCGCGGCCCGACTTTTTGGTATCGTTAGGAAGATACGTCCTTAGGGATGACATTTCTCTGAAAACATTTTTTGCCTAAGTAGATTTTCAAATTTTACGAATTTTTTAAAGTCCGTCCGGCGCGCTTTTCGATATACATGTCATTTTTTTGACGTGTTCCGGAACCTCGCGGCCCGACTTTTTGGTATCGTTAGAAAGATACGTCCTTAGGGATGTCATTTCTATGAAAACATTTTTTGCCTAAGTAGATTTTCAAATTTTACGAATTTTTTAAAGTCCGTCCGGCGCGCTTTTCGGTAGTCATGTCAATTTTTTGAGGTGTTCCGGAACTTCGCGGCCCGACTTTTTGGTATCGTTATTAAGATACGTCCTTAGGGATGTCATTTCTCTGAAAACATTTTTTTGCCTAAGTCGATTTTTAAATTTTATGAATTTTTAAAGTGCGCCCGGCGCGCTTTTCGATATACATGTCAATTTTTTTGTGTTCCGGAACCTCGCGGCCCGACTTTTTGGTATCCATAGGAAGATACGTCCTTAGGGATGTCATTTCTCTGAAAACATTTTTTGCCTAAGTAGATTTTCAAATTTTATGAATTTTTTAATGTCCGTCCGGAGCGCTTTTCGATATACATGTCAATTTTTTGACGTGTTCCGGAACCTCGCGGCCCGACTTTTTGGTATCGTTAGAAAGATACGTCCTTAGGGATGTCATTTCTCTGAAAACATTTTTTGCCTAAGTCGATTTTCAAATTTTATGAATTTTTTAATGTCCGTCCGGGGAGCTTTTCGATAGTCATGTCAATTTTTTGACGTGTTCCGGAACCTCGCGGTCCGACTTTTTGGTATCGTTAATAAGATACGTCCTTAGGGATGTCATTTCTCTGAAAACATTTTTTGCCTAAGTAGATTTTCAAATTTTACGAATTTTTTAAAGTCCGTCCGGCGCGCTTTTCGATATACATGTCAATTTTTTGACGTGTTCCGGAACCTCGCGGCCCGACTTTTTGGTATCGTTAGAAAGATACGTCCTTAGGGATGTCATTTCTCCGACAACATTTTTTGCCTAAGTCGATTTTCAAATTTTATGAATTTTTTAATGTCCGTCCGGGGAGCCTTTCGATAGTCATGTCAATTTTTTGACGTGTTCCGGAAACTCGCGGCCCGACTTTTTGGTATCGTTAGGAAGATACGTCCTTAGGGATGACATTTCTCTGAAAACATTTTTTGCCTAAGTAGATTTTCAAATTTTAGGAATTTTTTAAAGTCCGTCCGGCGCGCTTTTCGATATACATGTCAATTTTTTGACGTGTTCCGGAACCTCGCGGCCCGACTTTTTGGTATCGTTAGAAAGATACGTCCTTAGGGATGTCATTTCTCTGAAAACATTTTTTGCTAAAGTAGATTTTCAAATTTTAGGAATTTTTTAAAGTCCGTCCGGCGCGCTTTTCGATATACATGTGAATTTTTTGACGTGTTCCGGAACCTCGAGGCCCGACTTTTTGGTATCGTTAGGAAGATACGTCCTTAGGGATGTCATTTCTCTGAAAACATTTTTTGCCTAAGTCGATTTTTTCCGGAGATTTTTACTTTACATTCGTTTTCTTATCTCCGTCCAGCGAGCACGCTTTGGCGCAGAATTATCGTTTTTTCTTAGCAATAACTCCCTCCTCTAATTTCTCCTTGCGAAAAATAAATGTCCTGTTCAAAAAACGTAATTCATTAAGCATATTTTCGCGAACTGCTTGATTGTGAGGAGGAGAAATTGACTAGCGAAACCTCGTGCTAGCCTCGACCAAGGTACCTGATGAGCTAAAAAACGATCATGCTGATCGATCGGAACTTCAGTCACACATTGTTAACAGTTTTCAAGATACGGCGTGTTGAAATTTTTATGAAAAAAAAAAACAATTTTTTCTTTATGTCCTAAACTTGAAAAGATATTTGAACCAAATTTGGTTTACGACATGTTGTCACGAAGAGTCAAAACTCCTTCCAGTATCAAGCTCACCGGTTGACTAGTGGCGGAGATAGGGGTCACAAGAAAAGTAATAATTTTACAAAAAAAATGTAATACGATTTGTTAATGTTAATTTTTAACGATATGTTGAAAATTTAAACAAATGTATTTCATTATTTTAGAAGATGTTTAAAATAGCCCCTGCACCAATGGCGTATGCGCGTTTCAATTTTCACCCTCTGTTTTAATTCCGCGTTACCAAGTAGATTCAATATAAAGTTAAAAATTTTAAAAAATCGCATTTACTGCAAAATGGTAGCCGATACGAAACAAGTAACCAAATTTGTTGCCAAATAAATTGTGTATCTAAAAATTATATTTTTATAATCGTACACCGAGGATTGCATTATTTTTTTTATAAAATTATTATTTTTCGTCACTGGTCAACCGGTGAGCTTGATACTGACAGAGGTTTTGGCTCTTCATGACAACATGTCGTATACTAAATTTGGTTCAAATATCTTTTCTATAGTTTCGGACACAAAGCAAAAATTTTTTTCATGAAAAACACCCCCTATCTTGAAAACGGTTAACAACATATTGAGGTTTTCTTGTCACAAATGGCCTTCCCTCGACACCCTGTATAACATTGGCGCAAAAGGCAGAAAGTGGGTGAGTGAAAGGGGTGCCTGTCGCTAGCATGATTTTTTTCAACTCGACCTTTTAATAATAATATTAAATTTATGAATATTAATAAACATACATTTTATACATACAGATAAATAAACCTAATTTCTAAGTAATTTCGATTAATTAAGTATACATACATATATCTGAAATCATATTTTCATTTCGTAAATTAAGTTGAGCAAAGTGCAGTTTGCAAGGGATAATTAAAAATTTCACTACATATAATAATTCAGTTATAATATTATTATATTCCTGTAATATTTCCTAGCCCAATGATTTTCTAATTTATAGAAAGAAGTGAGTCGTCGACAAGCAAAATTGTTATAAATTTTAACGGTTTTGTCATATTATTTGTCTCAATGTTTGTGCGCAGAGATAATAGGCAATAAAACCATAAAAAACAAAAGCACGCGATTATCAAAACGTGACGACAAAGTTTATCTCGATAGATTGATGACAATTCCAAAAATTATTGCAGATATAATAAAAATATCCGGGCGTATACCTAATTTTTATCTAAATTCTATTTCTGCACGGCTTGGTGGGACTATTTACACGATAAAGTTTGCAGTTAACGCTTTGTTCACAATTCATACATATTTATATTTCATGCTTCTCTGGGTCATTAGTATTTTTGTATTAAAATCGAAAATATATTGTAATTTTTCTACTTACGGAGGTGCATTTGGATATATCTTGACAAAAATATACAGTGTCCTCCAAAAAGTTCGCACCATAGGGGGGAAATTTTTAATTAACGTTTTATTTTGAAATTTAATTTTGCTTTAAAAAAGATGAAAAATTACCTACTCAAACGTGGTCATGTGACTTTCGTTATCTGTCAAAAATGACATTTAAAAAAATATATCGCCAAAAATGGGTTTAGTTGTTAAAATATCAAAAAGTTTTACTTGAAAAAGTTGTTTGTTTTTCAATTTTACGTAAGTGTACCAAATTTGAACGCTCTACTGAAATATGTAGTTTTTGACAATTTTTAATATTTATGAAATTTCTGAAAATTTTAAAAACTCGAAACTTAGTAAAAAATATTTTATATCACTAGCTTTATTATTCTATTAATTTTTTATTACTAATTACCGATAAGAATATGTATTTTTCAAAAGAAAATGATATTTACGCTTTAAAATTAAAAAAAAAGTTTTTATTTGACAGTTATCAAACTGTCAAATAAAACAATTGATTCTATTCTCTCCATGGCCTACTCATCAATATCGATTAATGTGAAATTAAACTTAAAGGTAATAATTATTTGTTCCATAAAAGTCAAGAATTTTGCTTAGATACGTAAATAAGTTTGATGATATTTTAATTTATTATTATTTTGGCATCAATTTAGAACTGGGAAACGTAATGTAACTAAATTTACACCCCAAATGCTAGACGGTACATCAACTTTGCAACATACATAACAGAATTTTAAAGCGTAAATATCATTTTCTTTTGAAAAATACCTATTCTTATCAGTAATTAGTAATAAAAAATGAATAGAATGATAAAGCTAGTGATATAAAATAGTTTTACAAAGTTTCGAGTTTTTAAAATTTTCAGAAATTTCATAAATATTAAAAATTGGCACAAAACTAAATATTTTAGTAGAGCGTTCCAATTTGGTAAACTTACGTAAAATTGAAAAACAAACAACTTTTTCAAGTAAAACTTTTTGATATTTTAACAAGTAAACCCATTTTTGGCGATACATTTTTTTAAATGTCATTTTTGACAGATAATGAAAGTCACATGACCACTTTTGAGTGGGTCATTTTTCAACTTTTTTAAAGCAAAAGGTAACCCCAAAATTAAATTTCAAAATAAAACGTTAATTAAAAATTTCCCCCCTATGGTGCGAACTTTTTGGAGGACACTGTAAATACATTTTTCGGAAAACTTTTTCTGAAATAACTAAATTCCTTTTTGGAGGGCTAGCTCTGTGTAAAAACACATTTGGGATCCTTAATCCACGGCCTACTATATGAGACACGGGCGTAGCCAAGGGGGGGGTTTCGGGGGTTCAAACCCCCCCCCCCCCCCCCCCCGAAATAAGCAAAATATTACCTAATATTATACCGAAAAAATACGAGGAGTGAAGAGTTAAATTATTATTACGTTTGAATAAGGAGACTGAAAAACTATAGACTTAATGGTTTGGCTCTAATGAACATTCACTATGGAACAGAAATTCATGCAGATGAAGTAGTGGATATATTTAAAAGAAAAAGCCGAAGATTTCTTCTTTAATGGTTTTAGATTTAGCGCAGAGGAACGAAGTTAATTTATCCATTTCATTTAAAGTTGAGAACTTTATAAATATGTCGTATTTTTTCGGATGAATATATAGATATTAAATTTCATGTAAGTATATTTTTGTTGTTTTATTTACTTCTCAAACTAAACCCCCCCCCCAAAACTAAATCCTGGCTACGCCCGTGATATGAGATATTTTCAAAAAACCCTAAAATTGCTGACATTTCTTCGACTTGAAACTTTTTATTTCAAGAGATACCGCAAAAGTTTATTAATGAAATCTCTGGGCGAAACTGATTGATTTAAGCCCACTATATCAACATTTGATCGAATGACGCTGTTTGGTGTTAACCGGAATTTCAAAGTAGTTTGCCACTCCTTCTATATATTAATTTTTTGTCTAAAAAAATACAAATCAAGCTAACGCAAAGGGATATGTAGGGCTTTTGGTATAAATTGAAAGTGAAGATAATAGCTAATTTTTTGGCGACATGGCCTGCTATAATTGACTAACTTTTTTAAATGCCAAGTGGCAAGGTCTCTTAAATCGATCTAGTCTTGAAATTTTCAGCGCATTTTCATTTATTTTGTTCATGTTTCAAGGCACACTTTACATCTGACATAAACTGCTCATCTTGGGCTGTTTTGTAGTTTGGCGTAAAACCTCTGAAAAGAAAACCATTCGGCTTTTTCCGTGAAATTTGGCCTACAGGGGTTTGAAGTAACGCCAAATGACGTAATGGGGCTAAATTTTTAATAAACAAATAATATGGTATTCTTAATCTTGACTATTTTAATTGAAATAGGAGTGTGTCTGTGAGATTTCTTCCCTTAGATAAATTTTAAAATATATACAGTGCTATTTCGATACAAAACTGCAGGTACCTTATAACACAGACCTATATAGCTTCGCTACTATATATGTCTGTGCTTATAATTTTGTTTCACTGAATTTCAAAATATGGATGTATTTTATGTAAAATTATTACAACACTGGCTCAGGGAATACACCTATCTTACACAATAGCGATTTTAATAAATCTCATGTTTCTCCTTAACTTTGCATTGAAATTTATTTGTATTGTTATGATTTAGTAAGAGAGCAACCACTAAAAAAGTTTCTTCGGTTATTTACGGGAAAAAATATTGAGTACCGATGTGAAGAAAAATAATTAAGAAAAAACAAACATCGTGATATCCTTCTGAAAATTAGGCACAGGGGCACAGTAATGCAATACAAACACATTTTCTTAATAACTTTTTCCGATATTTTCAAGGCAAACCTGATTTTTCCCATTTTTTATTTTAAATGTCAAATTTGACAGGCATGGGCTGTGACGTCACGACTCTCTTGAGGTGTAATAGTGTAAACAAAACATGCACCAACATATCCCAAAAACAGATTTTCAAAAAATAGAGTAATACAAATTTTTCCCATTTGGTGCAAACTTTATGAATAGCACTATATATACAGGGTGTTTCTAAATTATGGTGTGAACGTAATATGACAGATAGAAATGTCATTTTGAACAAAAAGTTTCCTATAAACATGGGTCCTAAAATGCATAATAAGAAAGTTACAGGGTGATGAAACTATTGTTTGAAAAACATCTTTATCGCAATAACTTCTACAGAAGTTATACAACTTAAATGAAACTTGGTGCAATTCATTAGTAATTGAAGTGCAAAAATTTTGTGTAAAAACCATTTATTCCCATCAACCAGAGGCGGAGGGACGGGGTAGCACAATGGGTTTTCTACTCATAACTTTTTTTGAGGTTATCTTTTTGGTCTCGCAGGTTCATCATTTTAGTGCATCTTTTTATTTTGCAACAAAAATGTACTCCTGTTTCATAACGATAAAATCAACCGTTTGCGTTGAAATCGGCCATTAGGCATTTTTTCTTAATTTTGAACGTACAATTTATCTGTAAAACATTTAAATGCGGTAGGTGATAATTTTATTTTTCGAATTTTGGAGTTAACAGGTATTTTGGGGCACATTTTTGGCGATTTCAACGCAAACTGTTGATGTTATCGTTATGAAAGTAGAGTACATTTTTGTTGCAAAATAAAAAGATGCACTAAAATGATGAACCGGCGAGACCAAAAAGATAACCTCAAAAAAGTTATGAGTAGAAAACCCATTGTGCTACCCCGCCCCTCCGCCTCTGGTCGATGGGAATAAATCGTCGCACTTCAGAATAAAGAATTGCACCAAGTTTCATTTAAATTGCATAACTTCTGTAGAAGTTATTGCGATAAAGATGTTTTTCAAACTATACTTTTATCACCCTGTAACTTTCTTGTTATGGATTTTAGGACCTATATTTATAGAAAATTTTTTGTTCAAAATTCGAAAACGAAGTATTTTCTGGCAAACATGTTTATTCTTCGAAAATAATATTTTAACATATACAGTGTGTTGCACGTTAAGTGTGAACACTCTCGTAAACGTTATAAAAACTTTATGGCTGAATATTTTTTGATGAAAATTGATAGGTACCTAGGTAACCATTTTCAAGGATGCTAAAATAAGATGGCGGTGCCAGATTTACCATATTAAAACTGAGTGGACATTGGTAACCAACCACCTATAATTTTTTCGATATTTTGCTATTTTAGGTTTAGTTTTGTGCGTATTCGTTAATTTTCTTTTATACATTGTGTCCTATAAAAAAAAGACAACCCATTAACCGTAGGTTATTGACCTCAAAATGTGTTTATTTAATCACACTTAGGTACCTATAATCTTGACTGAAAACTTCCACAGACAGAATACGTTCAGTGACTATTTTCTATAGTCACTGATACGATGAATCTTTCTTCCGGATGAATTTTTGACTAATTGTTCTATTACCTGTGATGGTATTTATAAGAAAATTAGGGATAGGGTTGAAGGTGATTGGTTTGACCTCATATTTGTGAAAAACACGCGCCAACAACTATACAAAAATAAACCCTGACCGCGGTTCAGACTGTTAGGGCGTTTAAGGATTTCAGTGGATTCAAGAATTTTTCATTGGGTGAGACGGGATGATTTTGATAGCATTTAAATATCATTAAGCAAGACTTGGTGCGCCGTGTCCAGATAATGCTCGCGGGAACTGCAGAATGGCCAGGTTGACGTAACCGTATACACCGTTCGTGTTCTTTAACATAATGTGTTGATACTGTTGATACAGTACCTACCTACTTCCCTTTTATTCAATATATTTATACACTTGTCCACATGAGCATGGCACGCGATATACACCACTCGTACTGGTATAATATCCTTAATATCCTCAATCGGTTGATCATATTATTGGGATAATTTAAGGAGCCTAAATATATCTTGTTAGTATATATTATGTAGATTTAGAATTCAAGATATACGATCGGTTGTGTTATGGATATAAGGTAGGAAACCCATAGTGGTCGGTGGGTCGTTTATGCGTCTGTTAGATAATATTTTTATTGGGGTTAGTTAATTTCTTAATAGAGCGCTGAATACTATGATAAAAATAATTATTGTTGGCAAGTTAGAACATTAGTAAGATGATCCTGTTATTTATTAAGATTATCGGGTTCTGAGAAAAGAAAATAAACCCTCCTTTTCATCGCCCATAGTAAACTGAATGTTTTTGTTTTGGGAGTTAAGGGGATGAAGGAAAGCGGAAATGGTATCCTCACCTCCATTACAAAAGTGTCAACCACATAATATCTAAAGCAACATTTTGGTGTCTACGGATTCAAGAGTTTGTTGTTCAAAAGATTCCATATAAATACGAGAATGTTGGCTATCACGGAGGCAACGGAGAACCTATATCAGCGTCAGAGAAGTTTGTTCAAAAGTCGATTATTAAAACTGAAATACATAGACAAAGACAAAAACAAAATTCAGTAAGTTCTAAGGATATCCGCCGAAATACTATATGAGAAGCAAAATGATCGTTTAGTATTGTTAAAGTATCCGGAATAGGAACATTCGCAAACAAAGATACTACATCAAAATTGACCAGTATATCTGTCGACTCTAGTTTAAAACCTTTCAATTTTAATTGTTTTATTTTAGTTTTTAATTAATAGCGGTACGCGGCGTTCAAGTGAAGAAGTAGAGGATTTTTGATGTTTGGTTTGTAGGAGGCAGAATTAATAATAGAATCCACTTTGGTATTGTATCTTGATGGTTCATAACAACGGTGGCATTACCTTAACCCACCTTCAATATTACAATATCAGAGTTAGATCTTAGTGTTTTCTGGGTTGTTATTTAGGACTTTGGACAATTAGGTTTTGGAATTTTGGAACGTTTTATTTACTGTGCGGGCTATTTCGAACCTTTTACCTTCTTATCCCGTTGCCGTGACCACCAAATCATTCCAGTTTCCTTTAAATTAACCCATCCTTACAAATCCCGTTCTTCCCGATCCATTCTAGCCTGCTCCAGTCACGCTTTACTTAGGAATGAAATAAAGTCTATGCCATGTATTTCACTTTTAATAATTGACTTTTTGAACAAAATTCTGGTGCTGCTATGGGTTCTCCCTTGTCTCCCTTGATAGCCAACATACTCGTATTTATGAAATCTTTTGAAGAACAAACTCTTGAATCCAATAGACCAAAACTTTGTCTTCTATCGACCTTGGTTCTAATCGAGGTAGAGGCAGATACATGCACATGTCTTTATAGAAAAACACCGCGTACTGAATAAACGCGTGTTAAAGAACACGAACGGTGTAGGCGGTTGGGTCAACCTGACCATTCTGCTATTGCCGAACATTATCTGGGCACGGGGTACCTAGTCTTGCTTAATGATACTAAAATACTCTCATCCCATACCATCCAAAGAAAAATTCTTGAATTCATTGAAATCCTTAAACATCCTAACAAACTGAACCGTGATCAGGGTATTTTTGCATACTTAGCTGTTTTTAGCGTTTTTCACAAATACGCTGCAAAACCAATTACCTTAAATCCTATCCTTAATTTTCCCACATTTTCGCCTATTCCCTCAATTTTCCGTGTTCCTTTAAATACCGTCACAGGAAATAGAAACAGTCTCGGTGCGATCGTCGCTCCCCGAGTATTTCCAGTGCAATCAATGGAGCAAGCTTGGAACAAGAAATTTCGCTGACGCAAGATTCATCCGGAAGAAATTCAGATTTACACTTACCTATATTCAGAAATGCTTCCCTTGAAAGAGGAGTTACTGTTGAATCTCAAAAATAGGTTTTTGGCTACATTTTTGTCAATTTGACTTGAGTTTTGGTACCTGCAAGTTATTGCTAATTAAGGTAAAAGCACTAGTAGTTGACATGGTGCTAGTAGTTGACATTTTACATTTTGAGTCCACAAAATAACAGTTTTAAAAGACTTTTCACTGTTTGGGATGTGGTAACACCTAAAAGCGCCATCTATGCGTATTCTCTTAACTGATAGAACCAATATGGCTGAAGGTTACAATTTCGCGCCAATTTGGCGTCCCGCGGTTTCGTGAAATTTGTGTGAAGTGAATTTGTAATTAAAAGTGATAAGCGGGTAAAATTTTAAAATATTTATTTTGTAAGTTAATTCTGCATTATTACAACTGCAGATTTGCCATTTTGTAGTTTGAGCATGAAATTAATGATATGTTATTGTATCAAACTGATTGTAACCTCCAAATCGGGTCAGGGTTAGTTTTTCTAGTAGTTGGCATAGGTGTCAACTACTAATTCATATTTATCAGTTTATCTCTTTGTTTTTTCACGGTATTTATTATTATTGCTTCCTGTTTTAATAACACTGCTCTAGGTTCACCCAATCTAGTAGTTGACACCATGTCAAATACTAAAATTTTATGATGTCATCTACTAAACCCTGAATTTCCAAATTCAATCATATGCTTCCTATAACAGGACAAATATTTCGCTACAGCGAGGAAGACACGGAAAAGGCGATCGATGAAGTCCTACGAGGGCAAGCCAGTTTCCACGACCACAAGGAAATATGGTATACCCAGGGTGACTTTATTATACAAATCCAGAGGTACAACTCCACGGAAGCGAGAAATGGGGCCACAATCCTACCTAAAACCAGAACAAGAAAAAATTCTTGTGAAATGCATCATAGAAAAGCAGGGATTCCCTGTCTCCTCAAGTTGTGCCATCAACATCATCAACTTGTGCCATCCTCTTTTAAACGTGTGCTATTTTGGCCTGGACCCAAGCAGCCAACCACGAAAAAAAGAAAAGTGGAGAAAATACCTGCTGTTGCTACCTCAAAAGAGTGGCAGAAATATCACGAAAGCAAAGAAAGTAAGATCAGGCTGCTGGAAGAAAAAAAGAAGAAAGCTGAAGAAAGGCGTAAGAAAAAAGAACAGAGCGATATTTTAAAGAAAGAGAAGTTAGAGCAACGGAGAAAGCAAAAAGATATTGCGAAAAAACAAAAAGAATTTGCCAAGAAAAAAAATATATTCGTCAAGCAGTGATGAAAATGAGAGCATAAGTATGCTTGCATTATCCAAAGGATTTTTCCAAATAGCTGAAGTTATCGGTATGAATTATTGTGACGACAGTAAAACTGTGTTCAAACCAAATGAGAGAGACGTCAG
The DNA here is from genome assembly GCA_963920635.1 of Pseudeuparius sepicola. Classification (NCBI taxonomy): domain Eukaryota; kingdom Metazoa; phylum Arthropoda; class Insecta; order Coleoptera; family Anthribidae; genus Pseudeuparius; species Pseudeuparius sepicola. Next base: position 52,359,700 of record OY987300.1, on the reverse strand, counting down.
CGTTGTAAAAAAATATAATCAAATATTAAATAAACTGTCAAACCCAAATAAAAAAATTTTCTGGTAAGAGACTGAAGTACGAGTTTCCTGAGCCTATTGATGTTAATGGCTAATACTGAGGCTAGTATTTTATGCAGTTCTCAATTCTATTACATAAAACACATCACCACCAAATTGTTTCATGTAGTTTTGTTATCATACGTACCCTATATCATACCAAGTCATGATACAACCAATACCATGTAAACAAGTTAAAGCAAATCACATTGTATTTTATTTCAGTGTCAATTACTAACACATTGATATGTCAACCACTAAAACTTTTTATTTTTCGGCTGCAATTACTGACGGATTTTCGATATATTTTGAAATTTTAATAAAAAATACTTTATATATTAGTTCTTCCAATTACGGTACTTTATCGCATTAACCAATCAATGAACTATAGATCTACACTATATTTTATTGAAAAAGAAGAACAATATTGATATAAAAAAAAATAAAGCTATACCTACTTTTCTTCTCTTCTAATGTCAACTACTAATAGTGCTTTTACCTTAAGTAGTATTTTATTTATGTTAGAAACATGAGTCCCAAACTCAAGTAATTTTTAAACTTGAATTTTAAAAACCTGTATCTTTCCTAAAAAAAGATTCTGGTACCCATGCTCATAAAACTTTTTCTTGTCTTGGGTTGTGTTATTACATTCCATAATCGTTTTTCCTATTTTCGCTTCCTTTACAATTACCCCAATGACACCACTCATCTGGAAATTGGGTATTTTACTCTTTACCTCCCTTTTTGCCATTTTGAGACAAATTTACAACATACAAAAAATGAAGGAAATTAAATTCTACACCTTTCGCGGACCGCATAGACGTACCTCGCAGAAAGCGTTTGAGGGGAATAAAATTAATGTGTCCTCGCGATTTTCATTTGTTACAGCAATATGGGAAACAAATGCTCTAGTTGGACATAATTAGTAATAACTTGTTCCAAATCTCAAAAATCGATAGAGCTATAATCAAAAACCTATTTTTGAGATTCAACTGTAACCCCCTGTATCTTTTAAGGGAAGCATTTTTACATATAGATAAATGTGTTCAAATCGCCATATTTTGATGTCAAGAATCTGGAATACGCGTATGCATTATATATAATCGTTGACTGACGTAATATTAATACGTCAGTCAACGATATAATATAGTATTCTTTTTCGCAAAATATTCATGCAAACCTCGCTGTCCGATAAGTATAAACTTTTGTTCCTAAAAATTACTACTACTGCTAATTATTTGCATTTGTATGATATTCCCATGAAAATGTGATGATTCACATCAAAATATATTTTTTCATTGATTTCAGAGGATGAAGATGCTCACGTATTGGTTGCAGATTGGCGTTTGCATAAATTTCAGTCGCCGATCGAACTAAACCACGATGAAACCATTCATCATGATCACTTTGACCCACTGGAGTTTCACGGTCATTGGGATGAAGGCGGTGAAGCGACCTTCACCAACAATGGAAAAACAGGTACACCTTGAAAATAAAATATTATTTAACTATTTTCAGAGAAAATAAATTAACACTTAGTATAAGTTCTAAAATAAGAAACACAACACTATGCTGCATGCGAAAAGTACCTACCTACGAGTAGGTACCTACATTTTGCGGAATTTTTCAGAATTGCTTTTTTCTGTTATTAATAATTCATTTTCATTATTTATCGCTTAGAAAACGGATGACCAAATATGTGCATTATTTTGCATACATCTGGATAGGTGGGCTGGGTTTAATTTACTGGAACAGTGACAATGAATATTGTTCAATAAAGCTATGGGTCTGACGCACAACGATAATTTTCTAATCAAGATTTAAACACATTTAATCACATAATCGACGTTTTTCCTATCAATTATGTTTTCACATGATTTATTTATTTAGCCAAGGTGTAAATTAACTTTATTTTTATTAGGACCAATGTAATTTAGTTTTAGCATCACCATATAAGTAGGCTATAAAAATTAATCCTACTAAAAATAATTCGAAACCGTCATCCAATTCACTATTATTTAATACTGATCCCAAATTCCAATACTACATCTGTTCTTATAGGTCATACCTGCTTGTTTTAGCGACATTAAGATTTCAAAATAGAGATCTCCCGATTTTGAATGGAGGACCTTTGCATGAAGATAAGTACAAATTCGACCAACTGCACTTCCACTGGAGCAATGACGATAACAGTGGCTGTGAACACATATTTGAAGGAAGAGCGTACGTTTCTCCATGTTCTGTATTTGCGGTAGTCAATCTTTGCTTTTGTAGATATTCTATGGAAGCCCACTTGGTTCACTTTAACAATAAATACAAAGACTTCCAAGAAGCACACGACAAACCTGATGGTTTAGCTGTAGTGGCATTCTTCTTAGAAGCAACGGACAATGACGATCACCCCTGTTTTAATAAATTAGCAGCTGCGGTGCAACAGATTGAGAAAATAAACTCTACGACAGTCGTACCATCTTGTGCTTTAACTTTCATAAAAAATGCAGCTCAGTGCAAGGGGTATTATACATATCAAGGATCACTGACGACAGAGCCATACACTGAAAGTGTTACATGGATCTTATACCCTACACCAATACACGTTTCTAGACAACAGGTAGGTTACAAGAACCCACGTTGCATACTTCAAAAGGTTCAAATAAAATTAATTAATACTGCGTATTTCGTCACAGAATAAAAATATTCTGTGATTTCGCGCAGCAGCGGCGACGTTTTTTCGCCTTTGGTTCAATTCGGGCTGATAACGCGTGTATAATAGGTGTCATTAGAGAAAAACACCGCTGATGGCCAAGCGCTCTAGGCAAAATTTAGATTCACAGTATTGTTCCTTAACTTATTACTGTTTTATAGAGTTTACCGTAGTAGAATACTTCGGCAAATGCTATTCTAGTGCTAACGTCGGCCCTAGCAGCAAAAGGCAAACGGCAATGAAGCCGAAATAATAATAATTGACACCCATCCCCCGCACAAGAATCTGGTTTGCTCTGGGGTACTACTAGTTTGGAGTAGGTACAGCTGCGGCCAATTTGAACTTGCAAGACTGTCTAAATTCTAAGTCGAAATGAGGGAGACCCGGCAACATCGGCAATACCGCCCCTTTCCTCCCTGCACATGGCGTTTCAAATGAGCTGGCGGGGAAAGGAAGGGAGAGACGAAGGGAAGGGAGAGACGAAAGCGGCTGGCGTCTAGCGATGTAGCCGGATCGCCTCCCAGAAACCCAAAAAATATTGCAAGTTGTAATTGGCCGCACCCGTACATATTGTAAGAGTAATAATAATAATTATTTAAGTGGTACATAATAATAATTAATATGGCTTACCTTTCTGAATGGTAGTTTATTACCAGTAAGTTTCTAAATATTCAGGATAGCATTTGGGATTGTATGTGAACAGAATAAATAAATTTTGTCATCAATGAAGAATGTAACGTTGGTTCTTTAATTATGGTTAATGTTCATAATATGACACATTTTGTTTATTTGGTATAAGTGGTTCCCCCGGCTACAGTTTCAAACTACACTATTCTAATTTTAATCGTTTTTGACCAGGACATTTCTCGCCATGGAACTGCATAAAATATCCATTTAAAAAAATTAAAATATGAAATCAGAAATTATAAATTCATCGGTTAATAAGAATTGAATGAACAACTCTTGTCAACGATAATATATCGTTGACTCTTGTTGTTCAATGAACACATTGTTTGGTAAATCTTTTTGATTTGGATCACCACTTTATTAATTTAGCAATTATTTTAAAATACCATGTAAAGTATAGAATTCTTACCTATATTTGCTCTCATCATGCGTTCGCAGAAAAATGTTCGAGTATTATTGTAATAAGTTGAGGAGCGAAAAACTATCACACGAATAATAATTTTTCCAAAAAAAACACAAGAGTGATCCAAAACCATCAAAAAAATATACAGACACTTTTACGCCCCAGATGGCATATTTTAATTGTTAAACATTTTTACAACAATTATCAACAGAGTAAATACCTATAGCTGCCGGAGTGCTAACTGACAGCCAAGTGACAGAGCGTTGGACAAGCCTATAGCACAACCTTGACAAATTACAAGCCCGGGTAAAAAATGTGGCAACACCGCAGCGGGACGGTTCAACGGGTAACGGGTCTATGCTCTATGAAGTCTAGCGGGGCTGACTGCTGAATGCTTTCAATTGAATTATAATTAGATATATTTGTGAACTTTCCTTCAATAAAAGTTGGGTATGTTTGTTCAACAGACAATAATAAAAGCAGTAGGTACGTACCAAAATATACACAGAAGTATAAGTATAATAATCAATATTTCTGGTATGGGTAGGTACATTTTCGACAAATAATGTGGCAAATTTGGGCCAATAGAGGAGACTGTATTTTTGCAACAATATTAAACAATGACTGGATTGTTACAAAAGCACCTTTAATTTTAAAGGGTAGGTACTCCAGTTTGTTTATGGAATTGGGCTTTAATCATTTTTCTTTCTTAAATTTTTGTCCTTGGGAAAGCCAATAGCGAATACAAGTTGACTGCCTGCCCTCAAGCAAAGAAAATCTACTTAAAGGTATTACTACAATTTGACTTAAAGCCATGCAAACAACTAAATCCTTGTGTTCTAGGCATTTTGATCTTGAAGCTTCAAATTGTAGAAGGAACCAATAAAATTAAACTCTTGGCGCCTCTTCACTTCTAACTTTTACAAAAAATGTTTCAGTTTAGCACAAAAAGGCCTAGAACAAGGTTATAAAAAAACTCTCACCAAACACTCTGGGCAGTAGTCTGTTCGCACACAGAGACACACTGTTTCGTCGTAGTAATCTGAAATGATACCAGTTAGCGTAGGTTAACTTCTTATTACAGGCACTACATTCTTGTAAAGCGGGGAGTCCGGCCGGGTGGCATTTTTCCGTTTCCTATATACGGTTAGCGCAAACAAGTGCTCTAATCGTTAGACCTGTTTTCTGTCTCCTATACGGCTAGCGCAACCGAGTGCGCTAGTCTAGTAATATTGAAGATTTTGAATAACTTTTCTGTAAATGAATAAATCGAAGCCAAACTTAATAGTCGCTAGGCCTAACTGGAGTGCCAAACTATGGTAGTACGGGGATCGATCAATAAGTACCCGTGTTTGACGACAGGAGGTGACGATGCTGAGGGAATTTGAAATTACCGTCGTGTACTGTCATCTGTCAAACCACATCATACTAAATTTCAGACTGATTCAGAGATTAGTTTTTATATGACCGCAAAGACAATCATTGTCTTTGATGACAGTCAATACGTGTTTCGTGTCTCTCAATAAAATTTGACCACGTTTGAATTCTTTAAACTAATATGGTGACGGTGAACTTCGCTTTTATTTCTTCGCATGTTTTCCATCCAAAAATAAAAAGCGAATTCCTGATCGATATTGATCTTTTTCTATTTTATCGAAATACACGAAACTGGTAAGAAAGAATAACTGTCAAATAAAAACTAACCTATAAATGAGTCTGAAATTTAGTATGGTGTGGTTTAACAGATGACAGTACAGGACGGTAATGTCAAATTCCCTTAGCAACACCACCTGTCGTTAAACATACTTATTGATCGACCCTCGTATACTAGCCTTATGGGGCTGCCAGTGGCGTAGTTACGAAGGATCGACATTACTTAATTTGCAACAAACTAGTCCGGCTCTGTGTAATACAACCTTTTATTACATTTTTGGAGACCATAAAATTCTCTACAAAAGTCATCTTTTGGCTTTTTCCATATCTGTCAGGGTTTCAAGGTAAACGAGTTTTGTGATGGAATTATTAAAGTTATTTTACTAATGCTAAATAACACAGTTGCAACCCGCTGTAGGATAACTTAAAAAATAACACATTATTGAAACAAACTAGGACAACTTATTGTTGTCTTTTAAGTTTGGCTTCGTATTCATGATTTACAGAAAAGCTATATTCAAAATTTTCGATATTTTTCTGGAAATTTCAACATCCTGTATCTCAAAAAGGAAACTCTTAAAGAGCTATGTTGTTCATATCAAGTTTTTTCTTTAAATCGACCCAAGAATCTTCAGTATTGAAATTTTGTGACATAGGTACTTTATTAACACTCTGTATGTACCTACAAAGAAGGTGCACCTAGAAAGCTCATTGCAGAGTGATTATTGACATGTGTGTGCGCTAACCCCTTAGGGAACGGAGATGCATGTCTCACATCCGTTGCCTACACGATTAGCGCACTTGGTTGCGCTAGCCGCATAGGAGACGGAAAAATGCGGCCGGGCGGACCTTGGATGGACCGTAGACAGAGGAGGGGAAGATACCGCTTTGGCGTTTCCCAGCTACTTATACAAATGACTATCTCGTATATAAACAACCAAACAAATATGAACTCACACCAAAAATATAAACATAATATTTACTTTATAGCTCATTTACTTCTTTCTCCAGTGGCTAAATGAAAAATCCGTCACACGAAAAAAAATCAACACCCGCCATATCAAGTTTACAATATGTATAAAACTATTGGGTGTGATTACTGATAGAAACATGCAAACCTACCTTTAAATTTTCTGATCATGCTTATGTTAAACCCAAAGAATCTTAGAACATTCCTGTATTCCTACCTCAGAAAAAAAAACATAGATTCGAAATTACAAAAGGCCACACCAAATTTCGCAAGTTAGAACAAAATTTGACTTTTATTTTGCAATTTTAACTAACAATTGTATATTCGATCTGCAATTGTAGATCGGATTGTAAATCGAATCTACAATAGTTAAATAAAATGGCAAAAGTCAAGGTCAATTTTTGGTCAAAACTTGCGAAATTTGGTGTGGCCCCTCTACGCCTTCGTACTTTTTCGACTCTGTTTTATTTTTTTGCGTTATTTTTCTGGATATATCTTGAGAATACAGGAACAAATTCAATGACTTTGACGGAATATTGGGGGAATAGAAATCAGAGGTGTATTCAGTAAAATCAGTTCAGCAAGATAAACAGTAGTATCAGGGTAGTTTGCAATGTATATATGATGATATAGTAAATATTCAGTTCAGTATATAACATTTATCAAACTATATACCATTTTGTTAAATTAGTAACATTAGTTCAGTAAGAATAATTAAATATAGTTGTTGAAGCAACGAGAAAACAGGCATATGATGAATAAGGAATTATTTCTGTTTAAGCTTCATTACTGAGGTTGTAACTAATAACAGTGGATATTTCTTCGGGGCCCCTACAAAACTTATACAAGCCATTTCTATGTTTGTTTTTATTTTTTTGAGCTGTAAACATAAACATACTCATTGACCTAACTTGTAGAGTACTGACTCGAGCACCATATACATATTTGAGTAGGGAATAGTTAGAAGGTACGTGCCAGTTAGCTATTTCATTGCGAAGATTCCTTTTGTCTTTTTTAGAAAATGTTATTTAGTCATCGTGTCCCGGTCGCTAACAACTGGCCCCACCCTCCGTTACCTATCATTGTTTTTTTTTAATCCCTTAGTGGTAAGTAATAATTTTAAAAGCAGTTCTTTATTTAAATTGCGAAATTTTTCAGCAGCTTGTACTTTTCTTCTTGCTATGATAATTGATAAATTTTTGAAGTAATCTTCCTATTCCCTACAAATGCAAAGCATATTAAATAAATAAAATTTAGCAACAGTATCATTTGTGTACACTAAACACCCCTCAAACGCTATCATTTTATTTTATAGTTGTAAAGGCCGAGTGCATAAGCGAGGGTGTCTGTTTGTGTGTATATCTCCGTTATCTCTAAACCCATGACCTCAATATTTACATGTTCAATTAACGGTATATACTTTAAAATTAAAATTTTTGCCATTTACATTGTAATAACCTTGATGTGTTAAATAGTTGTAATAGTGCAGCTGGTTTTTCCTGAGAAGATTTATTTATAATGATAATTAATTTAAAGCCAACATTTTACCGTTAAAATGATCTAGCGTCAAGTTCAATATTTATAATGTCATAATTTTGAGATACTTATTATACCTACCTATATTAGTGTAATATATTTTTTTGTTTTCCTAGGTCGCGAATTTTAGAAACTTGAAATCTACCCCATGTGAGAGGAAAAATATTGTCAACAACGTGAGGCCAATACAAACGCCACCGGAGAATCGCAAGCCAAACATATATTTTGCTAGGTCCCACCGAAACAGTAGCAGTGATTAAAATTCATCAGTATTACTTTTTATATAGATGTAGATTTAAAATTATTTAAAGAACCCCGAATACTCCATCGTACAAATTGTATTTATATGTTGCAGTTCTTGCTCCACCTGCATACCTATTATTATCAAAAATATATTTTTATAAGCAATATTCGAAATCCTTTACATGGTAAACGTAATAACTTATTTAAATGATTACACCATCTGATTTTTTTCTATTTGTATTTAAATATTTTTGAGAAATGCTTTATACCTAATTTATGACCGAGTAGATAATTTGGTAAATGGGTTACCTATTAGCACGTATATTAGATGACAATGTTTGCAAAATTACTTATTGTATTTATCACATTTAACACATGTTTATTATTAATGTACATACATTTACGCTTTATTTGTATAAATATAGAAAACATTTTAAATAATAATTATATTATTTCTCTGATCCGTTTTCCATCGAAGATTCCTCCAAAATATAAAACATGTCTGTCGATTTAACAATGTCTTGAGATACAATGCTACGTTCTTTTGTTAAAGTTTCTCGTGACTCTGTCAACAGAATGTTAGAAATCGTGAAATCTTCATCTACGTCGCTGGTCTGGATGCATTTCGATTCACATGTACTATATTCTTCTAGCGACCTTCGCTTCATCCACTCGGATGGATCGGTAAATACATTTACTAAAGTTTCTTCCGATTTTTCCTTAACTTCCATTTGTTTCGTTTTGTCACAAATCGTACCATTTATTATATATTTTTTAGTGTTTTTGTTTTGTTTCCAATGTTTCATAACCAGATAATCGAAGTACATGTTATCTTCTAAAGTTCTTGGCATCTCAGTTAACATCGATTTTTGCATTTCTTTAACAGGTCTCGTTTCTTGCGACTGGGCTTGCTCCACCACCTCTTTGATAGTCTCAACAGTATCTTTCCTTTCCAAAGCAGACACTTCCTTATATTCTTGTAATGTTCCCAAAACATCCGACGTCACACTGTCCGTTTTGAGTGTTTCTATGCAGTCCACCATTGCGTCAATTGCTTCTCCCAGGTGAGTATAAACTGCAATATATCTTTCATAAAAGACAACACTGTCTTTAACAAAATCTCCCGAAGGTGGAATGTTTCGTTCTGGTTCATACATTTCAGAAAATTTTATCTCTTTGGGTGTAAATAATTCCAGGAAAGGATCAAAATTTTCTCTTATAGTAGGCTTCGATAACTCGGCCACCTGAAAATCAGATTTGTAAATTTGCGAAAAAAGCTCAAATGACATACCTAAGTACCTCACTTCTAGTTTTCGTTGATTTCTCTTTATCGCCTTTATTACTCTTTTTAGATTCCCCTTTAGCATTTTCAACTTTGGCCTCTCCCTTCTTCTTCTTGTTCTTTTTATCATCTTCTGTATCCGTCATGTTAAAATAAACTTTGTAAATTTTCTTGACATCATCACTAGGAATATTTGTAAGAAGGGGTGATTTTGGAAATGCTGGATACTCCATTTTGCATTCCGGCAAAACCCGCTTTATTCTTGAAACCCAAATATCGTCAAAGCTTTCAAACACCATACGGTCCTGTTCAAAATTATTAAATGTCGGTATGAAGGGGAAGTCTAATACTTGACAACTGAATAGAAGATCAATTTCATGTAATTTTTTAGACATTTTGTTAAAAAATGTATTGAAGATATTATACACTTGAGCCTGCTTTTCTCTTTGCGTATTTTTAATCATACTTGGCCTTCCCAATTTTTGTAGCAACTTTTGAAGCTTTTGAAAGTATGTTTCTTTCCCCATTGCAGACTCAAGTATTGAATTAGCAGCAGCTACAGAACTTGTAACTAAAAACAATAACGAATAGAAGTACTTACACAAATGAAAAGAACAATACGTTACCATTTCTTTGTTTACTTTGATCTACATTTGCAAATTCATGTCTTCTATTTTTTCCTATAATAAAATCTTCCATCTTCTTTTCGCAGAACGTCAATATATCTTTCTCTCTAGTTATTTTCTTTAAATTTTCTATAGACATATCCCAAATAGCAGGATGGTGTGGCTGTTTTACTTTCAAATAAAATTTCTTCAACTCCTTCGCAATATTATTATTATAAACATACTTTGGAACTCTATTTGCAAGGCAAATTTTTAAGTTGGCACTTTCAAATAATTGCTTCTCATCAAACTTACAAGGAACTTGGCCGAAGTTTGGGTATTTCAAGTTATCTAAAATGTCAGAGACAATGTCCTTAATAACAGTTTCCCTGACTTTGGAATCAATCACGGTTCTCGCAGATTGAGATTTCAGCACGAAGTCCTTAATTTCGGCAAATCCTTGAAAACAAACTAAGAGTTGAAAGTCAACATCCCATAATTTAGGTGCAGTAACCAGTTCCCAAAATTCAACATAGTTGCCGTGTTTCTTCGCTTCAAACCAAACGGGTAGGTTTAATTGTTGACCAGGAATTAATAAAAACTCATTTTTGTTGAAACTAAAAGTGTACTGTCTATTTATTACTTTGAAATCTCTGAACAGCCTAAATTTTTCATGTTGGCTCCAATAAAATTTTATGGTTGTCTCCCCAGTGTTTTGAAAACAAATTGATTTCATCTCTGGTGAAGTCGAACCTAATTCGTATTCAAATAATACTGAAATTTTCCTATTTCTTGTTTGAACCAAGTCGCAGTTCTCGTAAATTTCAATTTTATTAATTTTGAATTTAGCTTTAGATATGGCGGATATTTCTGACGGCCCTGACTCCCGCGGCATTTCTTGAAAAACGGAAGTTTCTTTATCTTCATGATCAGTGTTAGGTGCATTATGTTTCGATTCGTCTATGTTATTTTCCTGAGGTTTTAATTTAATCTTCGTTCCTAATATTATGAGGTCATCGTATTCAGGTCTATGAGGTTCTATGTGTTGAATTTTAGTTTGTTTTTGTATCCATACTGATGTTCTGTAGTTGCCAATTTGCCAAAGGCGTTTGAGATCTCTAATGGAAAAGACATTATATTTATAATGGCGTACAAAATAAATACGAGATATGAAACTATAAACCAAAGTGTTAAAAAAATAGATGAAAGGTCAATCCATGAACCACAGATACCTTCAAAATAGAGGGTGTTAAAGTTGATAATAATTTTATTGTTTTATTGAGATCCTTATTTAGTTGAAATTTGAAGCACATTTTTCCTGGAATTTTAGTTAACCAATTCAAAGAAATAAACCGAACAAAATGGGGATGATGTATGCTTCCCCCCCCCCCCCCCCCCAACTTATTTTTTATGCATACGCCTATGCTTTAAATTAATCATACTTAACCAGACATACTTTTCCGTAATTTTTTTACCCTTATAAAATTCTCATTTAGGATTTGGTTTGCGACATATTGAAACTTATTTGTCAAATTTAAAGTAAAAATACCTACATTAAATAGGTATACTTTCAATTAACAATAAATTAACTTAGACCATGCCGTATTTATCGTAACATCATAAAACTGTTTCCGAACATTTGAAAATTTTCGGTTTTTCTCAATATTTCGTTTCTTTTAGATTTCTGAAAAAAGTAAAAAATAAGTAAATTTACAATATGTTGGTGCAACTGGCAACTGCGCGCCGGGAGATGCGGGCCTCCGTGTGATGTTTACTCAGAAGCGCCTTAGTGGTTCAAATGCACTTCTGAAAATATTTTCTTATTTTTTTTAATTTTAGAATTTCTTAAATTTCTGGTTCGTATTACGTTATTTTTAACCACCTCTGGTTAAAATTTTTTACATCATGACTGAATCACCGTGCATATTTCAAAAAAAATTATAACAAGGCCGATTTTAAATTTGTTATATTAATTTTTTAAATATGCAGGGTGATTCAGTTATGATGTAAAAAATTTTAAAAATACAAGAAAAAGTGATAGTGGGCATAACCACTCAAAGTTAGAAAACAAAAAGAAAAAACTAGTAAAAGATAGGCAACAAGTGAAGTCCAGGCAGGAGCCAACAGCACATTTTCAGCTTCAGTCAGCACATCCCCAATTCGGAGCTTGTACTAACATCGCCACGGAGGCTGCTAAAGCGACCTGCGTGGAAATCTTCAAAGCCCAAGAAATTTAAAAAATTCTAAAATTAACAAAAAAAAAGAAAATATTGTCAGAAGTGTATTTGAACCACTAAGGCGCTTCTGAGTAAACATCGCACGGAGGCCTACTTCTCCCGGCGCGCAGTTGCCAGTTGCACCAACATATTGTAAATTTACTTATTTTTTACTTTCGAAATATTGAGAAAAACCGAAAAGTTCGATAATTTTTCTTGAGTTTTTAAAATGTGCGGAAACAGTTTTATGATGTTACGATAAATACGGCACGGTCTAAGTTAATTTGTTGTTAATGAAAGTATACCTACTTAATGTAGGTATTTTTACGCTTGCAGCTATGGAAACATATTCATATTCGTATTTAGGTATACTTAAGTGTTAAATGTAATTAAGATTCCCACAGTTTTTAAGACTCCACCAACATATTGTAAATTTACTTATTTTTTACTTTCGAAATATTGAGAAAAACCGAAAAGTTCGATAATTTTTCTTGAGTTTTTAAAATGTGCGGAAACAGTTTTATGATGTTACGATAAATACGGCACGGTCTAAGTTAATTTGTTGTTAATGAAAGTATACCTACTTAATGTAGGTATTTTTACGCTTGCAGCTATGGAAACATATTCATATTCGTATTTAGGTATACTTAAGTGTTAAATGTAATTAAGATTCCCACAGTTTTTAAGACTCGGTAATATTTTCGCTCATGCGACTATATAGCTATTAAAAAATAAAACATAATATCTACTTACTCAATAATAATTTTGGAAAGTCATAAATGGACCGACCTACTACTATTTTTGCATTTTTTTGCCAAATCGAATTTCTAAGTAATTAGGTGCCATTAAAGCTGTTTGATGTGAATGATTTTGTAAAGATTGAACAGACTTATTCTACAGACTTTAGTGTGTTGAATTTAAATTACTTTTGCAATTTACAATTTTTGAAAATAATAAAATTGGATACTATCAAACTTACATGTTAAAAATGCCACTACGTGTAAAACAGCAAAACAGCAATAGTCCATAGGAAATTACGCAGAAAGTTGGGATATGCCTCAATTAGGCGATGCAACCATTTTCAAAAGCCCTTTCTGTCTAAAAAGAGGTCTGGTTCTAAGACTTGCACCTTTTGAAGATGGTAAGGGTGCAGGCTGCAGGCTGCAGGCTGGCAATGAATGGAGTACTAATGCCAGGTTCCTCTCCTCTTAGACCATGTTTAAAACATTTTCGACATTATTTAGTCATCTAAACGTCCTGCACGATCGTGACGAACTGGGAAAGATTCCGTATCACGAAGGTGCTGAGCAATCCTGACAAAAGTTGCAGAACTTGGCATATTTTGCCTGTTCGGAAACTGCTTTCGATATTCCGCCGCAGCCTGACATGCATTTTGCAGACATTCGCCATGCATTAGTACTATGTCTAGCAGCGCAACTCGGTACCTTTTTGAGTAGACCATGGTGCACGCACGCATATACAGGGTGTTCCTAAATATCATGTACATACGGAAGGGGGTAATTCTTTGGCCCATTGTAAGAAAAAAACTTCATATGAACATATGTCGTAAACGTCCTAACTTTTGAGATACAGGGCGTTGAAGTTCATTTTTTTAAATTGAATTTTGGCTACATCAAAAAAGTTACGCGTAAAAGCGGGATCAAAAAACAGCTCAAGTGGCGCCCTCTGTGAGATACGGTGAAATTGACATTTTCAACTTATTCTCCATCCCCAAAAACATAGCAGTGTCAAATTTCAGTTCAGCAGCTTGATTATTTCGGGAGATGTAGCCAAAATTCAATTTAAAAAAATGAACTTCAAAAGTTAGGACGTTTACGACATACGTTCATATGAAGTTTTTTTCTTAAAATGGGCCAAAGAATTACCCCCTTCCGTATGTACATGATATTTAGGAACACCCTGTATATCACATACAATCAAAGAAAATACTACTACGCAGTAGTATTTTCTTTGGCACAATGCACGAGCTTGGAAAAATCCGAGAAACACTTTTTATTTCAAGTACAGTTTCAAAGCCACGCTCGCATGAAAGTGATGAAACCTGCATGCCATAATATTTCAATTTACTAAGACCATGCGCTGTTCCGACGGTGCCATTTAGTGTCATAAAACTTGACTCCCTCTGCCATTATAAGAAATCTGTAACACTCCTAGGGTTTACTGACGTATTTATAAGACTTCTCACGGCTATAGCTTCTTTTTCTGGAAAACAGATGGCGCTAACAATAACAAATATAAATTAACAAACTAATACATTCTAACGTTATAGCTTTCGATTAATTAGGTATAATACATTTTCATAAGCAACTAATAGGTGTATTAGCTTATTAAAAATACATCTGAGGCGTTGCCGACAGAACTTTACATAAGTATACAGAAATCTGTAACAACTTCTGCAGCTCTAATGTCAACAAGAGTTATAAGAGAGTGCCACTAGCGGCCACTGCGCTAACCATAACCACCATAACCAGTGAAGTCAGAACTGAGTGAAAGCATGAACGTCAACAACATTAGTCGCCAGGGTATGATTTACCAAAAAATAAACAGGACAAATGTGCAATACGAATAGACACCGTTAGAGTTTGAGTGTTACTGGTAGTAATTTTCTCGTGTAATAATTTAGAAACTAAGTATTATGTAACATTTTCTCAAAGTGTTTCAAGTGTTGTAACGCTTGCCATTTAAAGAATTAAACCTGACAACCCCGACACTTCCCATAAAAGATAAGTATTTCTTATTTCTTTAGATCAGCTTTCAATAATAAGGTTGAACAAACACTGACAATGAAATATGGCAACATCGCCCATCTCAGTTGTTTCCTTAGAATCATGTGCGTCGGGTTATGCAGGTGCTAAGGTTGATTTGACCTACGTTTTAAACTTCGCCAAAAAAATGTTTGTTCGCATTTTTCTTTTTAGTGGGTCTCCCTCATTGTGTGGTTAAAATTTTTTCACCAGGACTAAATCACCCTGTCGAGGTCAAATTTGGGACTTATGAATTTTCTCTTAAATTAATAGATTTGGGAAATTTGAAAACATCACCTCCCTAGCTTCTTATCACGCACGTCTATGAGTTAAAAGCTGAGGATTACCTAAACTAGGATAGGCAAATTACAATTTTGTGTTTAGCAAAAACTCCTACCAAATTTGAATTGGATGTATAAAAAAACACAAAAAAAATCTAATAAATTAAATATACCTATACCCTTGTCTATCCCTATACCTATAGCCAAATAAGTTCTAACATCTATCAAAATTCTACAAAAGTAAAAATTATTTATTTAAATCATAGCCGTCTAAAAGTGTATCTATAATAGCCCAATCACTTTTGATCGAAAATTATGCGTAAACAGAAATAATTCAGAGGACATGTAGGGATACCAATCTGTTCCAAATATCAAAACAGGTCCTCTCCGGATGAACCGCCAATTTTTTTATTAATTAAAAACTACTATGAAAGCATCATTATTTTATCGTAATATCGTTAATAGTTAAAAAAAATAAAAAGCATTGCGTGACTGGCCTACAGCATTTTGTACCGTTTATTCCTTGAATTTGTTTACTAAAATTGCACAAAATAAATGGTTTTATACTATACAAATCTGCGCCAAATTCCAATTATGCAGAATGTAGTGGTTGCTAACATGAGCGTTACCTGAGATCGTACCAAGAGTTAAAAATTATCGTATTTTTGTCAAAAAAGGATTGTACTTTTCATTCCTCAATTAAACTTAAAATCCAGAAATCCCCCAAAGCCGGTCCACACGCAACGATGTATCGTACGATTTGCATGCGCAAGTAAATCGTTACAGATAAATCGTTCCGTGTGGATAGCAGATTTGCACAAAATTTAGAACTGTGCAAAGTTGAACGTCGGAGTTGAAAGTATGAGCCCAAAAGCATAGATTTGGGAGATTTGCGCATGCAAATCGTAACGTGTGTACGCTTGTCCCAGATTTGTACAGTTTTTAGGTGCGACGGTAGCTGACTCCTACCTATTTTAGTTCTATTTAAACGTTTCCTGATTTCCCTCTTCCTTTTAACATTTAAACAAAACTTCAAAATACTCCAAAAACCCTTCCTCCATGATGCGATTGTATCAAGCGAAAATTGCAGCTTTACTACGATAAGTTGTTATAATGTGGACGCACTGAATTTGTAAGGATTTATCTGTAACGATTTACTTGCGCATGCAAATCGTACGATACATCGTTGCGTGTGAACCGGCCTTAACAATTATAATGAAATATGGATTCTAATCATTTTTTGTTGTTGTTATGTTTTGTCTAACCACAGACATAAAACATGCACAGAGTAGAGGCTTAGGTTGCACGGTAACTTTCCGAGCACAGTGCGGGAATGATGTCAACCAGTGTCCAGTATGCCTGTTTAAATTTACAGAAAATTAAAATTGAAAAACGCCAGATGTTCTTGTTCGGTTTATCATTTTTTTATACTTAATAACCGTGAAAATCGCTTTAATAAAAAAAATAGCCTCGAGAGAACCGAGAACTGTAATTTTTCTGAAGCGAAGATTTTCAGTGCCGACAGTGCCATCAATTTTCAATATAAAAGTTTTCTTCTAAAATATCTCTTACAAAAAACATGCTACGTGTACTAATAGTTTTGTCCAATTTGAGGTTTCTTTTAATAAAACTTTTTTTTAATGAACTTAACACTGTGTATGTCAAGGTAGAGCCCTCTTAATTAAAAATTAAGAATTATTATTTTAACCCAAAGAATCTGTGGTCAATGCACTGCACTACTTTTGTATAATCCTGTATTTATACATGACTGTTCCTATTTAGTAGTGGACAACCTATTTAGCAGTGGACAACATCAGAAATACCGGTGACCCATACGCACAGGGTAAACGACATTGGTTGTCCCCATTAAGGCATCTGCATTAATATTCAAGCTAGAAGAAACCAGCCGTAAATAGATAGAGAAGATTATATATTATCCTAGAGAGGGAAACAAAGAAAGCAAGAAGGAAAGAAGGAAAAAAGTGATGCCGACGTCACAGGAAGGCTGGCAGATAATTTTGGGCGCTGGCATTCCCCCGACAATTGCCGACAATTACGTCATCAGAACGCTCTCTCTCTCAGCAAGAGGCAACCTTCTGTACGGATCTTGCCATGCATCCCCAGTCATCTTTTTTTAGACAATTTCAACTGATCCAGGAGCTAGCAACACAGGTTGGCAAATATGCGCCTCGGTGCAGTCGAAATTTTACCGAGGAAGTTAAAGGTTCGATTCTTGCTGAGAAAGAGAATGTCTGGTAGTTAGAACGCGGCCTGAGGGCATATGTACAGTATGTTCTCGGATTGAGTTAACAAGAATAGATCAACTTCCAATTAGAGTTACGTACTTCTTGATTTTTAATATTTCTTTACGAATGAACAATTAATCGGAAAAGTGAAACTGGACATCAAACCGAAAAAGATATAAAAAAGACAAGAGTGCAGGGTGTCCAGATTTGGTTGTAAATGCGGGGTATCTCGGTTATTTTTAGAGCCTAATATAGATAATAACTACATACCTAGTGTTATATATTTTTGTAAACCTTACGACAATTTGAATATAACTAGTAGAAAATATACAGGGTGTTCTATTAAAAAAAAAACTAAGTTTGGTCCATATATCGAACACTATCAATTTTAGTAAAAA
Organism: Pseudeuparius sepicola; assembly: GCA_963920635.1. Classification (NCBI taxonomy): domain Eukaryota; kingdom Metazoa; phylum Arthropoda; class Insecta; order Coleoptera; family Anthribidae; genus Pseudeuparius; species Pseudeuparius sepicola. The sequence goes on along the minus strand of OY987300.1, from coordinate 52,341,654 downwards.
ACTGAATACGGCACTGAATTCTACGTGAAAATGTCTATAAGATACAGTTTTTGCCAATATCATTAACCGTTCCCAAGATACGAAGTATGCCCCAAAAGCGCAAATTTTCGTGCCTTATAATTTTTTAGCAGAAAAAAATCAAAGTCGACCTAGGCTTTTGAAATTTGTCACACCTATCCAGTTTTTCATTGTGAACAAATTTTCTTAATAACATTTTAATGTGAAAGCTACCCAAAGTGCACTTTTCTGAAGAAAAGTGGCGAAAAATGCCAAAAAATGAAAGTAGGCCTAGACTTTCGAAATTTCGCAAACCTACTCAGTTCTTCATTCTGAACAAGTTTCCTTTATAATATTTTGTCGTAAAACCTACAGAAAGGGCACTTTACTGATGTGGAAAATTAGTTTTTTCAAAATTCCCAAGGCATACGTGATTTTTCGAAAGTAAAATGTTGTCACAAATTAGTTTGAAACCAAGCAGGGCTGATCCCCAGAAGCTCAAATTTCAACTCGAATTTTTTTTGTCATTTACACCCTACGTGAACTCTATCCGTGCCCCGTGGACACACTGTATTTTTTGAAAATTTGACCCCCTATATCCTGGAAGTTAAGTGTTTGTGGACCTATAGTGATATGAAATTTTCGTTTTAAAATGTAATATTAATAAGTGTCTATGGTCTCTCGTTCCCGCCGCGTCGTTCGAAGCGCCGCGCCGGCAAGTGCTTTATTATGTTTATACCTGCATAAAAACCGCGATCGTCGTTTATACAGAGCATCTGTCGCGCCGTGTCGCTTCCGAGATAGCACAATCGCACTTATGACATGTCAGTGACGTCTAAGTGCCGTCTTGGAATATTCCAGTATATGCAAAAAGATATACCGTTAATGTGAAAAATTACGTATACATGCCAGTATATGATGTATACATATATATGTATACATATATATGTATACGTATACATGCCAGTATATGATGTTTGCCTACAAAACTTTGGGTTTTTTGTTGAGACACTGTCGAGGCTTCACAAATATTGCGGCTTTGAAGACTCTGTTCTTTTCACTCGTCCGTTCGAAACTGGAATATTGTTCTGTTATTTGGCATCCAATTTATGAAACCCATGAAAAGCAATTAGAGTATGTTCAAAGAAAATTTCTTAAATTTCTTTATTATAAAACTCACGGCATGTACCCTCCTCGTGGATATGACCATCAGGCACTTCTTAATGAATTTAATATGTGTTCATTGATAGTTCGCCGATCCGTTTCTGGTGTTTCCTTTTTATATAACTGTATCCGAAACAATATAGATTCTCCTTTTTTTCTTTCTAGACTAAACATACGAGTACCAAGACCTAATTCACGGCTAACATCTACATTTTACGTTCCCTATGCTCGTACTAATATAATGTTTAAGTCGCCAATTTATTTTACATCTAGTCTACATTATAATTTTCCTTGATGAATGTGATCTGTTTGATTGCTCCAAGCCTTCCTTTTTGAGGTGTGCCATTGAGTGCAGAAGGAATAAATCTTTGGATGTGTGCAACGAATTTTGCACAATTAACAACAGTTATCTTGCCAATGTTGCCACGAAAGATGTTCTCTAATCTCTGCACCACTGGATCAGCACCAGCCAAGATGCTATTTAGCTCTTCAGCCATGTTTGCCTTTACTCCTGCCTTTAATACAGGCCATGCTTGTTCAATGGGATTGAACATAGGGCTATCCGCACTTAGTCGTAAAAGTGTATGATGATCAAATTCGCTCTCTGCAAAAACCTCTTCAATACTGGAGTGGCATATGGAGCATTATCAACGACTAACGGAAGTCCAGTTTGGTAAAAATGTTTAACTTGCCAATTTGATTTTGATTAATGCCAATATGATTTGATTAATGCTAGTTTGAAATTATTGTTGCCAATTTGATTATGACTAATGTCATTTTGATTTTGATTAGCGCCAATTTGAACTTGAAAAGGTACAGATTAACTTAAGCCATGATCCGTTCCTGGGCATTATCTGTAAATGCAGTCCATTCCCTATAGATATTGGATGCTGGTTCATTCGGTCAGTTACCGAAAATAGTTTGTCCCAAAAGCCGCTAAACTTTATTTTATTATTAGTACTATTATTGTAAACAACTTATAGCAAACTAAAAAACTATTTCTGGAACTTGTATAGCACATGCAGGTCACCCAGGGCCCCCGTAAGCTGGCGTGCAACGCGTGCACCGCACGCGGGCGGCCCCCCCGGCATCGGCAAACGTTGGTCCACCCTGTACTTAAAACCTATAGTTTTTTAAATGTTTGTAATTCATACTCTTATTATTTCTTTTTTTTTTTTATTAAAATCTGTTTTTGTAATAAACTTTTAAATAACTGATCAATTTATTTTTTATATACAGGATGATTTTTTTAGAACTACCACCGCGATTTTCTCGCTTATTATGCGCCCTACAAAAAAAGTAAAGAAACAAAAATGTGGTTTTAGACAGCTAAGTGGTGCTACAAAAGAAATCGGCATCCATGGCCATCTTGACGCGCAATATAAAAAAAACCCTCAAATTTAGCAAAACAATTAATAGCCGTAGCATGTTTATTTTAAGAGATAGAGCAAAACTTTATATTAAAAATTGATGGCACTAAGAAGCTTTATGCAACTGGGTACTCAGATAGTTTCAGTAAATTATACAGGGTCTTCGGCTCTCTTGAGGCTATGAATTGTTTTGTTTATTTTTTATTAAGCGATTTACTCGGTTATTTTGGGACGCACAGAAAATAGGTAAGAAAATAAAATATGGCAATTTTGGCCAGCCAGCTGACGTTAAAAAGAAATGGCCTCCAAGCCCAATTTTCGCGCTGTGCTAAAAAAACTTCAAATTGACAAAAATTTTCATGCGCTCAAGAGAGTGGAAGACCCCGTGTAATTTGTTGAAACTATCTGAGTACTTGGATGAATAAAGCTTCTCATGCAGTGCCATCAATTTTCAATATAAAAGTTTTCCTATGTCTCTTAAAATAAACATTCCACGGCTAGTAATAGTTTTGCTCAATTTGAAGTTTTTTTTATATTGCGGGACAAGTTGGCCATGGATGCCGATTTCTTTTTCAGCACCACTTAGCTGTCCAAAATTGCCACATTTTTGTTCCTTGCGTTTTTTTGTAGGGCGCAAAATAAGGGAGAAAATCGCGGTAGTAGTTCACTTTATTTTTTGTTAGAGTTCGAGAAGTATTGATTTGTTTTTATTTTATGGAATAAATGTTTTTTATTTAAATGATCAACATCATTTTAATTTTTCTATTCTGGGGGGAGGGGGGGGCGCCAATTTTAATTCGCACGCGGGCGGTCAACTGCTTTGCGGGGGCCCTGAGGTCACCAATAAGGTACATGCAAAACCAAGGCTTTTCATAGTCTTTGAACGTGAACATAACTATCCTTAAATTGTGTGGGAAAGCGTCCATTATAGGTAGTTAATTCAAATTACTTTAGAGCAGAAATAATAGTCTATATCATCTATAAATCCAATTTATTTGTTCTTGATAAGGTTACCGGTTTCGCAAACTAACTAGTTTGCATCTTCAGATCAACTGAAAGAGGGTAGGTAAGGGTAAGTACAGTCTCTGGGCAAAAAAATCAAATTAAAATACAAATAACAACAATACAAACAAAGTATAAAATATTTCTAGTAACAAAATATAGTTAGGGCAAACACATAAATACTTACAAAGATAATAAGCATGTAGCTTAGAGATTTGTCCAATTATAAAAATAGAGGGTGCACATCCCATCTATTCTCCCTTTCATCCAAAGAAATAAATTCAATGCATCAGTCATTAGTAAATCAACAACTGTCCAAAAAAGAATGACGTAAACTACAAACCTATATTTAAAAAATTTAGGGAAAAGTATGAAAAAACAATAAAACTCACCGATGGCAAAAGATAAAGTAATAAATGCAAAAATTTATAATCTAACCATCAAAACGACATTTTTGAATCTGTCAAGCTGGAGGGCCAAGAGAACACTAAAGGAAGCGCCCTCTATCAATACAAGGCTTGGTGCGATTGGGACAGCGTCGCCATCTGTGCGACAACGCATTAAGTTGCAATGTCCCAAACCCAGGTTACTGTATCAACCAAAACAGACCCTAAATAGGGAACTATTATTTTCTAATTGTACGTTAAGAACTTTTACGTTGTCATCTCTACAATATTTAAAAATCTCCAACGACTCCCAACTATCCAATTGTCTTCCCGATCGTTCTATGTGCAAAACTTTATAATTATTATTAATATCTGTGCTATGTCCAGTTTCCAATATGTGCTTAGCAAACAATGATTCAATATTATTGTTACGAATACATCTATAGTGTTCTTTAAAACGTGTCTTAAAATTCCGTTTAGTTCTACCTATATAGACTGCTCCACAATCACAGTTAAGACAGTATACCCCTGGCTTAAGTAATGTATCAATTTTATCTTTATTATTAACCAACTGCGAGATATTGTTAGTGGACCTAAAAACAAGGCTAATATTAGTTTCTCTGAAAATTTTGGATAATTTGTATGACAAACTACCAGTAAACGTAAGACTGTGATATTTGACAGAACCACTGAAAGTAGGAGGTGACGTGACAACTGCTCTCTCCACAGCCAATCGGCGTGACCTCCTGTGCACTAATTTATCAACCAACCCCACAGAGAAATCATGTTTAGTTGCTATTTCTTTAATCAGTAAGATTTCACTCTTTCTGGCAGCATCACTCAACGGAATGTCAAATGCTCGATTAACAAAACTAGAAAGGGCCGCTATCTTATGACTGAAATGATGGTTAGACAAGTTGTGGATAATAACCCCAGTGTTTGTAGGTTTCCGATAAATATTAAAATTATGCCTACCATTGACATTACTAACTGTCAAATCAAGGAAATCAATCTGTTTGTCGGCATTCTGAACTTCCAGTGAAAATTTAATTTTAGGGTGAACGTTGTTCAACAAAGTTACAAAATCAGCAAGTTCTGTCCTATCCCCTTCCCAAAGACAAAGGATATCATCCACATATCCATAGTAATATTTAATTTTAGAACTATAAGTATCGTTGCCAAAAATAAAACTCTTCTCAAAACTATCCATAAAAATGTCGGCCAAAAGTGGAGACAAAGGAGAACCCATAGCCAGGCCGTCCGACTGACAGTAAATACTATTATTAAATGTAAAAAAAAATTGCTTAAGACAAACATTTGGCAACTTGCGTCCGAGAATATGAGAGGCTATGCGTAAGGAGGATGTACAGTCGCGGACAGTTGGTATCGAACGACCTGAAGAGGTTTCTCGTGGCTATCGTTACAGGGCGCGCGGAGACGGCAACAGCGCGCGCCTTCGGCATCGGATGGTTCGAACGGGTGTCTTGTTCCGAGAATTCTTTGCAAGCGATTAAGCCGATGTCACCGAAAGGGTTAAAAAAAATTAAGGAATCAGTATTAAACTATTTATTAAAACAGTTCACAAGTATACAGTATGATTTTTTAAACTACCACCGCGATTTCCTCGCTTATTTTGCGCCCTACAAAAAAAACATGAGAAACAAAAAGGTGACAATTTTGGACAGCTAAGTGGCCCTGAAAAAGTAATCAACATCCATGGTCAACTTGTCGCGCAATATAAAAAAACCTCCAATTGAGCAAAATTATTAAATAGCCGTAACATACCTATTTATTTTAAGATACCGAAGAAAACTTTTATATTGAAAATTGATGGCACTGAGAAGCTTTATGCAACTGGGTGCTCAGATAGTTTCTGAAAATTACACAGGCTCTTCGGCTCTGTTGAGGCCATTGTTTTAGTTATTAAAGGCCATTGTTTTAGTTTATTAAAGTAGTTATTTGGCTCCCTACTGAAAAATCTTAAGAAACAAAAACGTGTAAATTTTAGATAGTTGGTTAATGTTAAAAAAAGAAGTCGGTATCCATGGCCAACTTTTCGCGCAATACCAAAAAAAACTTAAATCAACAAGAATCTGAAAACAATCAATTTATTTTGAAAGTCGAGGGAAAATTTTAATTGGAGATTAGCGGCAATTAGATCACGCAAGAACATTGACAAAAGAAAATTTTCATACAATTTGTACTAGTTTTCCCGCTAATTTGTTTAAAGTGTGAAGTCGAAATAGCAATTAAAAACATCAACAGTTATTCAAATTAAAGACAAATTTTCTCATATTAAAGATCTTGTTTGATCAAAAAAAAATTAAATAAATTGATAGTTTTGTTTTCACATTTTTGTCGACTTGAGTTTTTTTTTGTATTGCGTGAAAAGTTGGTTATGGATGCCGATTTATTTTTTAACATCACCTAGCCGTCTAAAATTGCCATATTTATTATGCTTATATAAGCTTACTTACATAAAAAAAATATATTTAATGCAGTGATAGGGCCAAAGCGAAAAATGTTTTTCAAATAAATCAAAGTGTGCCAATTGTTTCTAAAATTGGTAGTATGGAGTATCCTTTACTTTTGAACAACTTTTCCTAGCAACTTATTTCCACATAAGAAATGTTAGCAAAGTTTTTATCAAGAGTAACTTTTTGCGGTAAAATTAAAGATAAGAAAGTGTTCCTATTCAACACCTCTTCTGTGGACATACTGTATATACATAGTGTATTTGGAAATGAAAGGAAGGTTTATGGCTTATTATAAATATAAATGCAAATTCTTTATCAGAGGCTCGAGAGTCCGTCATAAAATACTACATAACTCGCCCGAATATTAATTTGCGTATTTATCCTCATCAGATTTTTAGCAAAAGAGCACGCCACTGAAATGGTCGAATTTTCCTTCTCAATCAATATTTATGGCCTCCTTTCATTTCCAAATACACTAAGTATAGTTGTCAGCGGTTTTAGACATTAAGTTAATAAATATTTTGCGTTGCAACAAAAATGTATTTTTATGTTATAATAAAAAAATATGTAGTAACACTAAAAATATATTTAGCTAATAACCCTAGAATTAAAAAAGTTAATTAAAAGGATTTTCATAAATTATTCTTTTCTTTGCAAAATAAGTATTTGTTCCAACATTTAGTTGTTAGGTCTCGTAGTCCTAAACATAAATGATTATAAAATAAAAGGGGTGTCCCTTTTATTTATTTTTTCTTATTTTTGAAGAAATTGGTCAGAAGTTTTAATAAATTGGTTTTCGTGGTGCTGCAATGCTCCATTGTTTCTCATAAAATGCCCTTCAACAGATAAATGAGATTAGGGGGTCACAGACATAAAATTACCGTAACTTAATAGAGAGTTATTGCAGAAACTGTTTTTGGCATTAAGCAGTATTTAAGACGACCTTATTTGAATACTCTCATACGTTATTTATGATTCTGACAATAGTTATTGCAAGTCGTAATTTATGTATCCAAATTAAGGGCTTGTTTACGTTTACTTTATTGTTTTGTATTTCTACACTTTCCCTAGAATATTATGTGCTTTTATAATTTTGCTCCGGAAAAAACTGGGAAAACAGCCAAATAACCACGGAACACCAAGGTGAAAGACTAATGAAAACAAACAAGGTGCAAACGCAAACAAGCAACGAACATTTTAGGTAAGTCCTACTTTCACAGAACACTAGCGTTTTCTGACAAATCAGAATTTATTTTAAGAATTGTGACAAATAAGGTAAAAATAACGTATATTATGGTATACACAATAAACAAAAATAAAGGAAAATAACCTTATTATGGACGACCTTATGTCAAACTACGACTGCGCATGCTCAAATGTCAAAATAACGTCAAAAAAGAGCGCGACGTTATTTATTTCTGCAATAACTCTCTATTATTTAAATTGCATACCTTTATCAATAACATCAGAAGACACACAGCAGGGACACGTGTCAAGCTTTACACACCTCCCTGGACCTCAATGTGATTACCTGGATAAAATAAAATAATTTCAGGTGATTGAGGACTTCCACAAGCTGGATATAATGATTACGAAGTTTTATTAGAACCACCGACACAGGAAGAATCCGAAAAAACTATAAACCCATTAAAATCTTTATGACTATAACATAATTAAATAAAGGCAAGAAATCAAATGCATTTTCCATTATTATATTATATGTATATTAATATTTAGTATACCCACCTTGGGATAGGATGACTTTCTGAACTCTCCTGCTCATCGAATCTATGAGTTGGCAGCAGAGATCATGGGTTACGACTTCATCCCACGTTTGTTGAATCTTCTGCCAAAGTGCCTCCCTATTTTCGGGTACGAAGTTCTCCATTGTCCGCGCCATTCTGCCCCACACATTCTCAATGGGATTCAAGTCAGGACTCTTCGCCGGCCATTGCAACTTTTCTACGTTGTTTTCAGTGAACCATTCGCGAACTATTCTTGCTGTATGCACAGGAGCGTTATCATGCTGGAAAACGAAGCCATCGGGATACATTTCCGTTGCAGTTGGTAACAATCCGCCTTCGAGTATCTCGCAATAGCGAGCTGCTGTGAAGCGGTCGTCGATTCTCCAACAAATGCCAGGTCCACGGTAGCTTATCCAGGCCCATATGTTGACGGAAAAATGCCCACTCCTTTTCCTGGGTGACACAAATCTTTCGTCATATCTTGAACTCACCGAAGGTCTATATACACGCACTTTGCCATTGTAATGGCTTTGAAAGATCTTTTCGTCGCTAAATATTACCTTCTCCCAATAATGTGGCGGTAAACGCTGAAACTCTCGGCATATCTGCAACCTGACTTCCTTATTAGCCTCGGTCAGCTGAATTTTGTTGCTGGCCGTGCGAGATTTCAGATTGGCTGCATCTAATCTCCTTCGGGCAGTTCTAACACTTGCTGGAAATTGTGTTGCAGATACTGCTTCAACGGCGGATTTAAACGGATTTGCAAGGCAAAAATTAGCTAGTTGCTCATCTTGTTGGTCAGACGTAATTTTCACATTTCCTCCTCTATGTATGTTTTCCACGCTTCCGGTTTCGTCATATTTCTTCTTTATATTGAAAATGGTGCTTTTAGATACACCAAATTCTTCGGCCAGTCGGGAAATAGCCCAACCATTTTCTAGTTTGGCGATGATACGGTGCTTGACGGATTCACTCAAACGAGGCATAACGAACACTGTTAGTTACTCTCTCGAATTAGGATACTGACTAAATAATTTTAGCCCACCCACCTTAGTATTTATACAAAGGGCTAGGAGCAGGTATAATCGATATTTTCAAAATCTACATCCAATTCAATATTACAATTATTAAGTTAATCCCCTAAATTTAGTTATATTAAGTGCAGGTAGGTATAATTATTAAATACCTATTTAAAAAGATATAAATATCTATGCTAAAATATTTCAACTCAGGTAATCCGATAATCCATTAATTTTGTGCCATACATTTTCTAATTAATATTAAGAGCCCCCATATCTACTTTTAAACATATTATACAAATCCTTGAAATCTTTAATTTTTGAGATAATCGCTTGATCTGTTTTTTGTCCGAAAGGACTTCAAAAGCCGCTTATTTTAGCAATCCTGCCATTTTCAAATTGCAAATCCAGGGCCGGCTACGATTTTTTTATTCCCCCGATTTTCACAAAAACCATTTAGCCATTTTTTTATTTAAAATCTGAAACCACAGCGTCAATCAGGACAGTCGAAAACCCTTTATATACCAAATTTGAACAAAAAATATAGAGAGAGTTCTATTCTACAGGATGTCAAAATTGAGCAAAATAGGAAATTTAAAGAAACCTCTTCAGGCATCTCTGGCGAGTCAAGTCATAAAAATTCAGCATTTTCAGATGGGGCAGAGAAAAATACCCTGTATTGAATCTTTGCACACCAACACTTTGAGTGGTTCTGTTGACAATTAAACTATTTTGACGGGATTCCATGGCACACTTGACTCGCCAAATGCCTGTAAATTTCCTATTTTGCTGAACCTTGACATCCTGTAGAATAGATCTCTCTCTAAATTCTTTGTTCAAATTTGGTATATAAAGGGGTTTTAGGGGGATCCTGATTAACGCTGTATTGGTAGATTTTAAATAAAAAAACACTCAAAAATCGTAGCCGGACCTGGATTTGCCTTTTGAAAATGATAGGAAGGCTAAAAGAAGCGATTTTTGAAGGCCTTTCACACAAAGAATGTTCAGGGATTATCTCCAAAAATAAAGATTTTATTAATTTGCATATGTTTAAAAGTAGACACCCTGTATATTAAATTATTGTTTTTGAGAAATTCTTCGGAATTCTATTGTGGCTCAAATTGACTATGGATTTACCTAATTTCATATTCCTAATTAATACAGGGTGCTGGCAGCAAAGGAAGGAAACTCGAGAAAAAGCAACTTTTATTGTGGTGTTGATTCTAATCTCAGCCTTGATATTTATTATTTTTTTATTTCATTATCATAAATACTAGACGGTATAGTAACATGATAAAATAGTACGAAATATTAAATACCAACACTGGGGTTGGAATTATTACCAGCACAAAGTTGCATTTTCCTCGAATTTTGTTCCTTTGCACTTGCATTTTATGGTTCTATTTTTAGCAGACCGGCCGGCTGCAGACTCCAGCGCGATGTTGCCGTCTCCGCGCGCCCTGTAACGATAGCCAGGAGAAACCTCTTCAGGTCGTTCGATACCAACTGTCCGCGACTGTACATGTCTACGAGGATCTATTTTAATAATAAATGTTTATCAGATGGTTTGATACCCAATTATGTCTCAGTTAAGGTCAATATTGTTGGTCTCTCTAAGAGAAGCAAGAAATTGATTAATAGAGTCAAGATTAATTTTATTAAGGAAGAAATACGTAAATGTTACATAGTTATAGATAACATGAACATTAAGCTGAAGATTATTTACGACAGATTACAGTTTTTCTGGAACTTTCATGTTATTAACCACTTTATAGGAGCTATACATACTAAATGTGAAACAATCCATAACAAGAAGATTACACAATTAAATAGGAAGTTACATGGGTTAAAGAATCGAAGTGCTTATTTGACGAGTGTGTTGGATGCAGATCTATATACTGGAGACAACACTACCGTTGGTTTTTATCAGCCGGTACTGAATATATCCAATACTGATTTTGACGGAGAAGAGTTGGAACTTCTAAGTAAAGGTTTGAAGCATAGTGTCCCCCCAGCTAGTATAGAAGAGATGCAATCTAATTTAGAGACCACAGCGGTGGAAGTAATGACTATTTTACAGGATGTTCAGAATTCTGATTTATTGAGATTGAGATGTGAACATATCATATCTGTAGAACGTAATCAACTACGAAACAACATAACGAAATCTTCTTTTAATAGCAAAATTATAAAACAGATTAAACATAAAGTTATATCCTGTGATCTTGTTGTTACTAAAGCTGATAAAGGTAATTGTACAGTAATATTAGATCGAGCTGATTACTTACATAAAGTTTTAAGTTTTGTCAATGAGAATAATTTTCAGATTTGTAATCCAAGACTCCCCACTTTTATTCTTACAGTGAATAGGTGCTTGAAGGAAGCTGTTCATGTTTTGTCACAGATTCAGATTAGACAATTTAATGCAAATTACACATTAATCCCGAGAATGTATGGCCTCATCAAGGTCCATAAATCTGATAACCCCCAAGAAATGCCAATTAGACCGGTGGTGTCCTTCAATAACTCTCCTAAATATAAAATAGCTAAATGGTTGAATAACAAGCTTAGGGAAGTGATGGACTGCAGCTTCCCATTCACAGTGAGGAACAGTGTTGAATTGGTAAATAATATTAAAGATAGGGATATTCCTGTTAACTCTATATTTATATCGCTAGACGTTGCTAATTTGTTTACTAATGTACCTGTACGCGAGGTTATGGACATAGTGAAAGACAGATTATTTGCTAAATGTTTGTCTTAAGCAAAATTTTTTTACATTTAATAATAGTATTTACTGTCAGTCGGACGGCCTGGCTATGGGTTCTCCTTTGTCTCCACTTTTGGCCGACATTTTTATGGATAGTTTTGAGAAGAGTTTTATTTTTGGCAACGATACTTATAGTTCTAAAATTAAATATTACTATCGATATGTGGATGATATCCTTTGTCTTTGGGAAGGGGATAGGACAGAACTTGCTGATTTTGTAACTTTGTTGAACAACGTTCACCCTAAAATTAAATTTTCACTGGAAGTTCAGAATGCCGACAAACAGATTGATTTCCTTGATTTGACAGTTAGTAATGTCAATGGTAGGCATAAGTTTAATATTTATCGGAAACCTACAAACACTGGGGTTATTATCCACAACTTGTCTAACCATCATTTCAGTCATAAGATAGCGGCCCTTTCTAGTTTTGTTAATTGAGCATTTGACATTCCGTTGAGTGATGCTGCCAGAAAGAGTGAAATCTTACTGATTAAAGAAATAGCAACTAAACATGATTTCTCTGTGGGGTTGGTTGATAAATTAGTGCACAGGAGGTCACGCCGATTGGCTGTGGAGAGAGCAGTTGTCACGTCACCTCCTACTTTCAGTGGTTCTGTCAAATATCACAGTCTTACGTTTACTGGTAGTTTGTCATACAAATTATCCAAAATTTTCAGAGAAACTAATATTAGCCTTGTTTTTAGGTCCACTAACAATATCTCGCAGTTGGTTAATAATAAAGATAAAATTGATACATTACGGTATACTGTCTTAACTGTGATTGTGGAGCAGTCTATATAGGTAGAACTAAACGGAATTTTAAGACACGTTTTATAGAACACTATAGATGTATTCGTAACAATAATATTGAATCATTGTTTGCTAAGCACATATAGGAAACTGGACATAGCACAGATATTAATAATAATTATAAAGTTTTGCACATAGAACGATCGGGAAGACAATTGGATAGTTGGGAGTTGTTGGAGATTTTTAAATATTGTAGAGATGACAACGTAAAAGTTCTTAACGTACAATTAGAAAATAATAGTTCCCTATTTAGGGTCTGTTTTGGTTGATACAGTAACCTGGGTTTGGGACATTGCAACTTAATGCGTTGTCGCACAGATGGCGACGCTGTCCCAATCGCACCAAGCCTTGTATTGATAGAGGGCGCTTCCTTTAGTGTTCTCTTGGCCCTCCAGCTTGACAGATTCAAGAATGTCGTTTTGATGGTTAGATTATTAATTTTTGCATTTATTACTTTATCTTTTGCCATCGGTGAGTTTTATTGTTTTTTCATACTTTTCCCTAAATTTTTTAAATATAGGTTTGTAGTTTACATCATTCTTTTTTGGACAGTTGTTGATTTACTAATGACTGATGCATTGAATTTATTTCTTTGGATGAAAGGGAGAATAGATGGGATGTGCACCCTCTATTTTTATAATTGGACAAATCTCTAAGCTACATGCTTATTATCTTTGTAAGTATTTATGTGTTTGCCCTAACTATATTTTGTTACTAGAAATATTTTATACTTTGTTTGTATTGTTGTTATTTGTATTTTAATTTGATTTTTTTGCCCAGAGACTGTACTTACCCTTACCTACCCTCTTTCAGTTGGTCTGAAGATGCAAACTAGTTAGTTTGCGAAACCGGTAACCTTATCAAGAACAAATAAATTGGATTTATAGGTGATATAGACTATTATTTCTGCTCTAAAGTAATTTGAATAAATATCCTTACTATAATTGGTATATTGGTATATACAGGGTGCTTCTAAATTATGGTGCCAACGTAATATGACAGGTAGAAAATGTAATTTTGAACAAAAAGTTTCATATAAACATGGGTCCGAAAATGCATAATAAAAAAGTTCCAGGGTGATAAAAGGTTACAGTTCGAAAGACATATTTTTGCAAAAACTTCTACAGAAGTTATGCAATTTAAATGAAACTTGGTGCAGTCCATTAGTCGCTGACGTGCAACAATTTCGTGTAAAAACAATTTATTCCCATCGAACAGAGGCGGAGGGGCGGCCGGGGCGGGGTAGCTCAATGGGTTTTATACCCATAACTTTTTTGAGGTTTTCTTTTTGGACTTGCAGGTTCATCATTTTAGTGCATCTTTCCATTTTGCAACAAAAGTGTTCTCTTGTTCCATTGCGATAAAATCAACCGTTTGCGTTGAAATTGGCAAAATGTGCCCCAAAACATGACTCCAAAGTTCAAAAGATAAAATTATCACCTACCTCATTTAAATGTTACAGATGAATTGTACGTTAAAAACTAAGAAAAAAATGTCCAATAGATATTGAGTGAAACATCACTGCTTTTCTTGAAATAGGGTGTCAAAATTTTGTCGAGCTCAATCCGTACCATTTTGAAAGCGAACAATTTTTGGTACATTGTTCATAAGGAATTTTTTGTCACTTTAAATGGTACAATTATTCTGTGAAATTTGAAAGCGGTAGTTGAAAATTTTATTTTTCGAACTTTGGAGTTAACAGGTGTTTTGGGGCACATTTTGCATATTTCAACGCAAACGGTTCATTGTTCCATCGTAATGGAACAACAGTATACTTTTGTTGCAAAATGAAAAGATGCACTAAAATGATGAACCTTCAAGACCAAAAAGGTAACCTCAAAAAAGTTATGAGTATAAAACCCATTGCACTACCCCGTCCCCTCCGCCTATGGGCGATAGGAACAAATTGTTTTTACACGAAATTGTTTCACTTCAGCACCAAGTTTCATTTAAATTGCATAATTTATGTAGAAGTTTTTGCAAAAAATATGTTTTTCGAACTGTACCTTTATCACCCTGTAACTTTTTTATTATGCCTTTCGGACCCATGTTTATCGGAAGCTTTTTGTTTAAAATGACATTTTCTACCTGTCATATTACTTTGGCACCATAATTTAGAAACACCCTGTATATCACATACTAATCTAGTGTATAGCATATTCCGTAACATGCGAGAGTTAGGTACCTAATTTTCATATGCTCTCTACAACAAGCTAAGCACGTGATAGCGATATGCTATACAAGTTCCGTGGCATATTCCAAGCACCTTTTCAGCACCCGAATAGAGGGCTCTGTAACATATTCCTAGCATATGCCTGAAATACAGTGTGACCCATTTGTTTTGGGGTCAGTCTGTAAAAAGTGTATCAATCGTGCGATTTGGCTGATTTTTTTTTTAAATTGTAGAGCTCGATGAACTGCACATTTTAAACAAAAATTGCCTGGTTCGCATAAACTCCAAAGCCTACTATGACCGTTTTTATGAGCAAAATTTTAAGAAACCATATTAGCGTTCTTTTTTGAAAAAATCTGTGTGCGCCAATGGATTGAGCACCCCTCGAAATGGGTATGTACAAAATTTCATCAAAATATTTCAAGTAATAACGATTTTGTAGAAAAATTAAAAATGCAGCCAAGGTACGTCTTTATTTTCAAAAATTCAAAGTTGGCCATGGAAAATAATTGAATTGTAATAATACAACCTTATGCTTATAAACACAAAACATAAAAACAATTAAAATTATAAAATTTTTGTAACTTCTACCAAGCCTCCATTTTCTACAATGCATTTGTCGTTCCTCTTGCGTACATTCAAAATTACATTTCGTATTTGCTGTGGAGTAATTTCCTCACAACTACGGTTTATTCTAGCTTGCAGTTCTTGTAAATTATGGGGTCTTGACTTATAAACATTTTGCTTAAGTGTACCCCAAAGAAAAAAATCTAAAGGAGTTAAGTCCGAAGATCTCGGTGGCCACTCACAGAAAGGACTATTTCGCCCTATCCAACAGTTTTCAAAATTATTATCTAGCCAGTTTCTGATTAAACGAGCATTATGAATAGGACTGCCATCTAACTGTAACTTTAAATTTAAACGGTATCTTAATGGTAACTCATCTAAAGCATTTCTAAATTCAATTTCTAGAAAATTCAAGAAGCCAGCCGCATTCAAATTCCCTTCAAAGAAAAATGGGCCAATTATTCTGTCGCGTAGTATTCCACACCAAACGTTAATTTTTTGTGAATATTGTCTCCTTGCATTTATTATAAACTCTGGATTTTCAGCTGACCAGTGACGGCAGTTTTGACTTGATACTACACCATTTGTAGTAAACGTGGCTTCGTCGGTGAATAAAATTTCATTTAAAAAGTTGCCATTATGGAGATATTCACCTTGCAGCCAATAGCAAAATTCTAATCTTCTCTCCTCATCTCCTGGTTCCAGGGTGTGCAAAAATTTTGGCTTAAACGGTTTTATTTTGTTTTGTCTCAAACATCTCCTTATACTCTCTCTGGGTATATGAAGGTCTAAACTAGCCGTTCGAACACTATTTCGAGGATTGTCACTAAAGTATTGCAGAATTTGATTGTTATTTTCAACAAGTCCACGGCGTCCATTTTGCCTAGTTTTTAATAAATTTTTAGAAATCGATCCAGTTTCATCAAAAATATTGTTTATACGTTGTACAGTACTTCGACTCACTGATCTACCTGGGTGTCTATTGTTAAATTCGGCCGCAGCTTCTGCTGCCGAGCGCTCGTTGTCGCCCACGAGTCGAACAATTTCTATTTTGTCTCTTATGCTTAAATATTCCATAATTATGATAATTAATTGTATTGAGCACAAACAATTTCTGAACTCAATTTAGACAGTTTGACACTTAATAAAAGTAAACAATTCAATTATTTTCCATGGCCAACTTTGAATTTTTGAAAATAAAGACGTACCTTGGCTGCATTTTTAATTTTTCTACAAAATCGTTATTACTTGAAATATTTTGATGAAATTTTGTACATACCCATTTCGAGGGGTGCTCAATCCATTGGCGCACACAGATTTTTTCAAAAAAAAACGCTAATATGGTTTCTTAAAATTTTGCTCATAAAAACGGTCATAGTAGGCTTTGGATTTTATGCGAACCAGGCAATTTTTGTTTAAAATGTGCAGTTCATCGAGCTCTACAATTTAAAAAAAAAATCAGCCAAATCGCACGATTGATACACTTTTTACAGACTGACCCCAAAACAAATGGGTCACACTGTATATGGTGTATGGTGGATGTAAAAAAAGTAGGTATGTGGGTTTCATATGAACATTCCAAAAGTCTATATATATCAAGTATGTAATAATTATTGTGCTATCATCAATTCTCCTCGATCAGGGATGGCAAGGTACTCGAAACTGCTGAGAATTCGGCGGTTTTGCTTTTAATTTTGAAGTTTGAACTTTGTTTAGGTACTGATACTGATATATATTATCTACTTACTAAACTTGTGATTAATGGCACGGTGAATGCAGTGATATTTGAAGGTTATGGTTCCGATCAGGGCCGTAGATAAGATTGGGGTTCAACCTCCCCCCCCCCTATTGAGACAAAAACCGGAAAGGGTATTCTCTTGCGGAAATTTGAAAATTTGAAAAATATTCGCTTGCGGCGTAATTTTTTAAGAATACTAAAATCTACCATTATGAAATAGTTATACAGGGTGATTCATTATGAATGGAACATCTCGAAACCGGAGATATTATATATGAGATTAAAATATGACGATTGAGGCCAATAATGCTACTATTGTTTATTTATGAGATACAGAGCGTTGAAGTTCCTTTTTTAATTGAATTATGGCTGTATTTACCTAAACAATCAAGTGCATTTTTAGCATGGAAAATCAGCTCATGAAGATGTCAGTTTCTTTTTGAGATTATCTTTTTGATCTTGCTGGGTTACAACGTTAGTGCACCTTTTCATTCTGCACCTTAGTACCTACACTTGTTTCGTAACGATAAAACCAACTGTTTACGTTGAAATCGGCAAAATGTGCCCCAAAATATATATTCTGTTAACTCCAAAATTTTAATAATAAAATTAACGCCTATCACTTTCAAATTTCGCATATTAAGTAATTGTAGATTCAAAATAATAAACTAAAATAAAATATATAAGGAGATGTATACATTTTGGGAAAACACCTACTGCCAACTTCTTCAATGTCAGTTACTTGAAGAAGACGTGGGACTGGTGATTATACCTCAGCAGAATTATCATTTTTTTTGTACAACTTCACAATGCTGACCTTTCTTTTTGGACATAACATCAGCTTTCAACGATTAAGAATAAAATAATTAAGTATACACTATTTTCTTCCATATGTTTTGGGCTTTAATTTTGCATATTGAAGTTTTCGCTAGGACCAACCATTATAAGATAGGTATAAGCGAAAGGCCAAAACAGTGACGCATTTTGGCAACTCCTGGAGATAGCCCCCTTGCAGACCCCAAGAGTTTTAATATACACCCATCTCCAAACACCTCCAAATCCATTCCTTGACTGGACTATTAGCAGTTAAACATAGGTTAGAAATTAGTGGCCGCTCATTGAAAGAAAACAATTTTAAAAAACTTGTTGACGTTTTAAAGACCAATAATTCCGAGACAAATTCATATCCTGGAAAATTATTGGTACCTAACCAAAAACACTCCCGGTCCTACCTTTTACCATGATCAATGTCTTTTTCTTTCTTTATATGGGCTGGAGTCCCAACGTAATGTATGATTGGTATTTCGTTTTTATCCTCCTTTGACTGCACTGCAAAATATATGGGATTTCTATAAAACGGTGGTTCTTTATTTCGCAGTGCCAAAGGGAAATTCCAGAATGCTGGATTTCCTCTGTACTTATCGAATTTGTCTTCAATCCTTGTGCTCCAAAACAGCTGCCTCTCTTCATTTATTAATCTCACGTCGTCACCGAGGTTCATCACCATATCTCCTGAGTTTCTTCCTATTTTTTTTAACCTACTATGAATAGATTTTCTTCTATTTATCCATATTTCCCAATTCTTGAGATGGTCCTGGCATTTAATTTGGTTATTCGCGAATGATATTTCCTTATTATCATTGCATGATTTCTTGAAGCCATCACCCGCTTCAGGATTAGTTACCTTACTTTGTGACATAATTGATTGAAATGAAACACCAGCAATGTTTAACACAAGATAAAAAATACCTGTCTATTTCTGACATGTTGCACAATCATAAATTTTCGTTATCGTCATATCATCTCAAATAATCTGTCACATCATGGATGAAGAATCTAAGGAAGAAGTTAAGTTTAGGGAAGATAACATAGAAGAATCGGAGGCTGCTGTTTTTATAAAGAAAATGGCTGAAACTGAAGGAGTCCACGAAGCACCAGTAGACATAAACATATCTCGTACTAAACCCATTCCTGCTCCTCCTTTGGAATGGTACAATTTCGAAATTCCCCCAAAGAAAATGAAAATCACTAATACTGGTCACACAGGTAGGCGCCCAACAGTTTTTAAACTCTTTTTGTATTTTAATAATTAGTAATTTTAAGTGCCAAATGGGGTCAAGAAAGGCCTTATATAACAAAAGGACCTTTCGTGGGCAAGTATGTTTTTTCACAATTGCATTTACATTGGGGAATCAATGACATGGAAGGAAGTGAACACACAATTGACGGTAGTATGTATCCGGGAGAAATGCACGTTGTACTATTCAAAAGTAGCTATCTGACCCAAGAAGCTGCTTTGAAGCAAAGAGATGGAATTGTGGTATTATGCTATATATTTCGTGTAAGTATCCTTAATAATTATAATGTTAATATATAGGTACTCAGTGGGTTAGCTTTGTTTAAATAGGTCGAAAATAGTATACTATTGCTGTCAAACAACGACAAACAAAATATAAGCGTTGATTGACTTATTAATAAAGATTGCTCACGGCTGTCACCTGTCACGGCTGACACTTTTTCAACTCACCATGCGCTTTCCGGAGACAAAATACAATGCAAAACACATTGTTAGCCATCAGAGCCATCTGTTTTCCAGGACATGAAGCTATAGCCGTGAGAAGTCTTATTAATACGTCAGACAACGATATAAGGCTTCTCAGCTGAATTTCAAACCAGTTTGAAACTGCCAGGAGCATCCGCAGTTTCATTTTCATGTTCCAAAAACGAAACCGCGCATGCTCCTGATACTAGTTTCAAACTGATTTCAAATGGTCTGACGTTCTGTCGACACAGACCTTATATTTACGATTTACGTGTTTTTTTGGAAAGGTAAATAATTTCGTATGCAATATAGACACTTAGACACAAATCGGGAATATTGTTCCGTCTCATATACGGCTAGCGCAACCGAGTTGTGTAGGTATATAAGGAAACGGATGCCGAAACCTGCATCTCCATTCCCTAAGTTGCTTGCAGTGTAATAAAGTAGCAATCCTTTGGACCCGTTTTTTCCGTTATTTTCCAACCGAATTTGATAATTTTTTTTCATTGTGTTCAGAAAAGTAATAGCAAGAGATTGATGGTTTTACTTTTTTGATATTCTTATTTATTTATTCAAAAATCGTATTTCTAGGACGAAAATCAAAATTCTGAAACCATCAATCAATCAGTACAACGTTTCTAAACACTTTCCTTTTTTTAAATCGGCAAAAAGTGAAAAATGACAGTAAAAAAATGGGATTTAAGCCTGGTTCATACAGCTTCTTTATCTTTTAATTTTCCTTTATCTTTAAGAAATAACCAACGGCATTTGTCCCTTGATTTGAACTGACCAATGACACTTAATATTTCTTAAAGATAAAGTAAAATGAAAAGATAAAGAAGCTGTATGAACCAGGCTTAAGTCTGTGATTTAGTGACATTTTCTTTCATTTTCTTCGGCTAGCGTACTCATATGGAACGCGGAGGGCATCGCCGGAGTCGTACGTGACTTGTATAGGGTGTTCCCGTATATTTTGACCACCCCTAGAGCCTTTATTTTTAGAGTTAGAAAAAATTACTTAAATGAAAGTTGTAGTAAAGTAAAATGAAAAGATAAAGAAGCTGTATGAACCAGGCTTAAGTCTGTGATTTAGTGACATTTTCTTTCATTTTCTTCGGCTAGCGTACTCATATGGAACGCGGAGGGCATCGCCGGAGTCGTACGTGACTTGTATAGGGTGTTCCCGTATATTTTGACCACCCCTAGAGCCTTTATTTTTAGAGTTAGAAAAAATTACTTAAATGAAAGTTGTAGGGTACCAAGGTGTATTGTCCCAAAAATAATGGATTGACAGGAATGCTCTTGCCTAAGTTGAAATGTTTTTCCATGGCAACCTTGATTGAATATAAAGATCGTATTTATCTGCAATTTGGAATATCATGCGAATGCTTAGAGCAAACATATAACACATTTATATTGTTGCAATCGGAAAAATGCGCGCAATTAAAAAATCCACAAATATACAGGATGTTCCATTAAAAAAAAGTAAGTTCCTATATTTTTTCATAAATTTTGTGACGCTCATTTGTTGTATCTAGTAACAGATCCCAGCTGTTCAGAAAAAAACCTATAACTTTCATATAAGTAATTTTTTTCTAACTCGAAAAATAAAGGCTCTAGGGGTGGGTCAAAATATATGGGAACACCCTGTACCTCCCCTCTCTAGGCAGCGGACATCAGGCGATGCGAATCAACGATATTATATCATTGACGCAAATGCAGTTTTTATTGCTTTTTAAAAAATATAATCATTTCGTCGTTCCAGAATTAGCTCATAGTGTAGGCAAGTTAGATAAAAAAAACTACGTTTAGAAGAAAAAATTTATAAAGTTTTAAAATTTTGGTTGTGAACTCCCAGTAGGAATACAGATCCGAAGAGTTCCCACCCCCTCGGGGCGAGCTTCATCCCCTTTTGCCAAAAAAAAAACACCTCCAAACGTGACCATGACGGTGTTTTTTGCGTTTTGCACGTAAACCGTAACTCGGACGAGAAAAATTTATATGAATTTTTAGATTCTCCATTAAATTCTCCACAAAAATGGTCATATAATTTTTGTTGTATCTCCGACCCAACGCTAATAAATGATCTTGGAAAATAAGCATAGTTTTCAGCGCGAACAAAAAATAAGCCTTGCACCGTCTTTTGCGTCGATTATCTCCAAAAGCAGTAGCGTGAGAAAAAAAATGTATAGAAGCATAATTGTAGAGCAGTTCTTTCTCTACAAGATCCATATTGGATAAAATATTTTTGAGATAGTATTAGTGGACATAAATATGTTGTTTTGTTATACCTGTGTATTCTGCACTTTGAGCGTGTTTCCACACCATCCATGAGGTAACGCTCTCGGTGCGTTTTTTTAAAGTGGTTTCCCCTATAGGCCTATTCCACTAATGAAATATAAATATTTAATAAATTGCCTCGGCACAATGGTCCTGCTCGATGGAATTTAAACAACTCTGCCCATGACAATGAGAACACATTGTAGAGCAGTGCAGGCCAACCTTTACAAATGTACCACGCTTTCCACAGCCCTTTTTACAGCCGCAAGATATGAGCTGCAGAATCGAGGCTGGAGCTGATGCTTGAGTCGTGAGCACTGGCATTAGAATGTTGTTGGTTTTTCTCCAGCCCCATTCAGTTGCTCTCAAATTTCTTCCTTTCCACAAATGAATTTGATGAAAAACGCAATAGGAATGTTGTCTTACTGCATCAGATGTAGGTGGTAGTCTGGACAAAATTACTCCGTTACTCCACTGGCCAACTAGCTTATTAAATAAAATAAAGCGATAATGGTTTAAAGATGTCTCTTGTCGTGGTGCCTTATATAGAGCAAGCGTAAATTTCTCCCCAGCTCATTCAATGTCATCTTTTGCCTATGAAGGATTATTGAATACGGCGACCATTTCTTGTAAATCCTTTCTTGTATTTATTAAGCTTACGGTCTGTGATTTTCCTTTGCCAAAGAAATCAGACCTGGTGCGCAGCCACTAAATGCATGAGCAAATAAAATATTATCTTTGCAATATTTTAAAACTGTCGAGTTTTGTAAGTCCTGGGAACTATACATCCTTTCCTTAATATTTACTTGGATGTCTCTCGGTACAGCGAGAATAAGGACAGTTCAAAAAGTATTGAAAGTCAGCAACGGCTCCTAAAACTGATATCTGCGCAGAAATAATTTTTGACCAAGACACGCCAATTAGTGATTCCCAAAAGAATTTGTTCAGTAATCTTGCCAATAAAGAGCGTTTTATTGGCCAACAACTGATGAACAGATTAGATAATCAGCAGGTATTTCCACTCTCGCTGCTACTGATGATGCCGACTAGCTAATTGTTCAGACTGCCATCAATGCAGCCACCAATGATGAAAAAAGCCGTTGTTATTGAGCAGGATATCGATTTGCTTACACTCCTTATCGCTGTATGTCCTCCAGAGAAAGATGTTCGCTTTTTGAGAGACACCCAAGAAAATATTAAGGAAAGGGTGTATATCTTAGCACAAGATCCCAAAGTGTGGTTTATGACGGGAGGATGTCTGAGCCCTTGGAGACAACGTCTGGTGTACCGCAAGGATCTGTGATTTCCCCACTGCTTTTCTCTATATATATCTCTAATTTTCCATCGGTTTTTGCATCCTGCACACAACACTATTACGCTAACGACACTCAGGTTTACCTGTCGTTTTATCCTGAAGAGTGTCTGCAAGCAGTTCAAGCCTTGAATTACGACTTGCATAGACTAAGCACTCTTTCCAAACAACACTGCTTCCAGCTGAATACTTCCAAATCTAACTTGATCGTCTTTGGCAGGAAGGTGGATATAGGGAGCAATTTTTAGAAAATTTCAGCACCTCTATAAAAATTGGCAATGACGCCATACCGGTAAAAGAAGATGTAAAAAACCTAGGTCTTTGAACTAAGATTCACGGAGCATATTAATAAATGCCTACGAAATGCTTATTTAAACTTGAAACTAATATATCAAAACAAATCTTTTTTAGACAAAACAACAAAAACTATGTTGTGTGAAACTCTGGTTTTATCTCACATGAATTTCTGTGATACTGTTTACGGACCTTGTTTGCGAAAAGTTGAGTCACAAAGAATACAAAGGTTGCAAAACTCTTGCCTTCGGTTTATACATGGTATAAGAAAATTTGAACACATAGGTCATACTTTAAAAGTCAGTAAATGGTTAAATATGTCTAACCGTAGGAGGCTCGACTTTGCAACTTTATTTTTTAAAATAATCAGATTTCAAAAACCGGCCTATCTCGCAAGAAAGATCACTTTTCGAACCGATGTGCATAATATAAATATTAGGTTTAAAGGTACCCTTTCGACCCCCTTGCATTCCACGTCACTGTTTCAAAGGTCGTTCTCCTTCCAGGTACCGGCCATCTTTAACTCGTTACCTTTGGCTATCAAAAATTCAAAAAATAAACACATTTAAAAAAAAGATATTTTGATCTTCTCTTTGATACACAATGATATCATCTGAATCCGTTTTGACATTGAGGTGTGCTTCTTGAGGAACAACAATAATTGTTCGAATGCTGGATATCATTTTACGATTTACGACAAGTGCTTTAGGTACAGGTATATTGTGTTTTGTTAGAATTCTGAAATTCACACAATCTTTTTTTTCCTTGTAAGGGTATAGGTACAATGAATGGAAAAATTATAATTTTAGAACTTTAAAAGAGAGGTATTGTAGCCGATGGGATTGTTTTTTTTATTATTTTTTTTGTAACATGTATTTAATGTTTTTGTGGTTAGGTGGAAGAACAGTAAGTCTTGGATTCTGCAAGGCCAAATTGGACCTCGCCTTTAGATCACAATTTAAATTGTAAACGTTCTTCTTTTTCTCTTGAATAAAAGGCCATTATTATTATTATTATTATTATTATTATTATTATTATTATTATCTCAGGACTTACAAAACTCGACAGTTTTAAGATATTGCAAAGATAGATATATAATATTTTATTTGCTCATGCGTTTAGTGGCTGCGACACCCCGTCTGCTTTCTTTGGCAAAGGAAAATCACAGACCGTAAGCTTAATAAATACAAGAAAGGATTTACAAGAAGTGGTCGCCGTATTCAGTAATTCTTAATCGGCAAAAGATGACATTGCAAGAGCTGGGGAGAAATTTACGCTTGCTCTATATAAGGCACACCGACAAGAGGCATCTTTAAACCATTATCGCTTTATTTTATTTAATAAGCTAGTTGGCCAGTCGAGTAACGCAGTCGTTTTGTCCAGACTACCACCTATCTACATCTGATGCAGTAAGACAACATTCCTATCGCGTTTTTCATCAAATTCATTTGTGGAAAGGAAGAAATTTGAAAACTAACAACATTCTAATGCCAGTGCTCACGACTGAAGCACCAGCTCCAGCCTCAATTCTGCAGCTCATATCTTGCGGCTCTAAGAAGGGCTGTGGAAAGCGTTGTACATGTGTAAAGGTTGGCCTGCACTGCTCTACAATGTGTTCTCATTGTTCATTGTCATGGGCAGAGTTGTTTAAATTCCATCGAGCAGGACCATTTTGCAGAGGCAATTTATTAAATATTTATATTTCATTAGTGGAATAGGCCTATAGGGACAAACACTTAAAAAAAAGCACCGAGAGCGTTACCTCATGGGTGGTGTGGAAACACGCTCAAAGTGCAGAATACACAGGTATAAAAAATCAACATATGTCCACTAATACTTTCTCAAAAATATTTTATATGTATCTTGTAGAGAAAGAACTGCTCTACAATTTTGCTTCTATACATTTCTTTGCTCGCGCTACTGCTTTTCGAGATAATCGACGCAAAAGACGGCGCAAAGCTTATTTTTTGTTCGCGCTGAAAACTATGCTTATTTTCCAAGGTCATTTATTAGCGATGGGTGGGAGATACGCAAAAAAATTATATGACCATTTTTGTGGAGAATTTAATGAAGAATCTAAAAATTCCTATAACTTTTCCTCGTCAGAGTTACGGTTTACGTGCAAAACGCCCAAAACACCGTCATGATCACGTTTGGGGGTGTTTTTTTGGGCAAAAGGGGATGAAGCTCCCCCCGGGGGATGGGAACTCTTCGGATCTGTATTCGGGTTCCGATACTGGGAGTTCACAACCAAAATTTTAAAACTTCATAAATTTTTTCTTCTAAAAATTCTAACTTGCCTACACTATCAGGAAGGGGTTTGTCGATTTAATAGCGACGGATTTCCCATATTTCGTGTATGCTTTGGTGTTATTATTGTACTGTTTTGTTGATACGTTCTTTTTAAACATTTTGTTGTTTTTGTTATTGCCATTGCCACTGTTATTTTTGCTGTTAGTGTTATTGTTTTGTTATCATATTGTTGACTTAACGTTAGTTATAAAAGGTCGCGAAGAGAACCTAAAAGCAGGAGGATTTCTGAAAGGAAAATTTTGCTATTGACTTTATTATTATATGATTCGCTACTTGTATACCTAACATAATTTATTTACGCACCGTTTTGAAGATAATCGCAAGAAATGTCAGCAAAGACAAGTTGATCTGTTCACCATACAACTGTTTTGAGGTGATTTCATGGCACACTTGACTCGCCAAATTGCGTTTAAAATTCCTATTTTGTTCAAATTTGGTATATGTAGGGGTTTTGGGCTGTCCTGATTAAGGCTTAACGCTGTAATGTCAGA
The DNA here is from genome assembly GCA_963920635.1 of Pseudeuparius sepicola. Lineage (NCBI taxonomy): Eukaryota > Metazoa > Arthropoda > Insecta > Coleoptera > Anthribidae > Pseudeuparius > Pseudeuparius sepicola. The sequence goes on along the minus strand of OY987300.1, from coordinate 52,315,203 downwards.
TTTAAAAAAAAAAACGCTACATGATTTTCGTCATTTTTTCCTAGAAAAAAATCGTAGTAGGCCTTGAAAATTGAGATTAAAACCTGGCATTTTGCACCACGGTAAAAAAGAGTTTTTTGTCACTTATCTTTAGAAAAAAAAGTCTAAAATCGGATGAAAAATATAAATTTTATTTTATAAATACCCTGTCGGTATTAAAAATATTTTTATATGTAAAAAACAAAAACTGCAGAAAAACAAACACAAAATTAAAAATATAGATACTCTATCTGCTCTAACAAAAAAACATTAATATGTACATTTTTGCGCAACATTAATTTTTTGGCACATGTAGTAATTTATACAATGTGTATGTGGATAAGAATGAACAGCATGGGGATCTTGCAAACGGTGAGAGATAGAAAAATGGTTAAATGGAGAAAAAAGTGCGCAATTTTAAGGTCAATAAAATGGTACAAACAGATTTCTAATATCTTTTTTCGTTTTCGAGTTATTTTGAAAAAAGTGAAATTTTTGTATCATGTTAGGCAGTGACTTTGTTGAGAAAGGTCCAATAATTTAAATTTTTTTTATTTGTCAGTTGGCACTTTGTAAAGAAATACATTACTTTTGTGTTTATCAATATTTTTTCAATGATTCCAAAGCACTCTTGATCCGTATAAGTTTCATAAAATTTCAGAATTTTGAGATGGCGCAGAGAAAAATACCCTGTATATTTTTGTAATAAATATTTTCACACCAACATCTTGGATTTGCATTTTGAAAATGGTAGTAAAATCAAAAGAAGCGGTTTTTAAAGACCTCTCAAACAAAAAAAAGTGTAGGCGATTATCTCCAAAAATGAAGATTTTACGGATTTGTACAATTTTAAAGTTGGACACCCTGTATATATTAGCTTGCAAAACGTTGTAACGTTCTCATTGTATGGATAACTGTATTGTTATGAGTATGCTTATGAAAAAAATCTTATTACCTTTAATATAATTTTGATTTTAAACAAAGTTAGAAGCACTATACCTACGTTTATCTTTTGTCCTTATTGTCACAGAGGTATAGCTGTATTGTATAGGTCTGTGTTATTGTCCTTATCTTTAATCGATGTATTTACTCATAGATCGGAAGATATAACGACACATTTTACTCAGTATGCCTTTCAAAGGCCGGGCATTATGTTGCGTGTATATTCTCACAATAATATACCTAGTATAAATCTGAGAGTCATCCTGGGTTCTTCATATGGAAAAGTGAGTTTTCATATATTCGAAAAATATGCGTTTTGATATGATTTTAGTCAGGCTGCCATGTGTTTTATAATGAAGTTCAAAATAGAAAATTCGGCGGAAAACCATAGGCATACCCTTACGTGGAGCCTATTGACTATTGTCACGTGAACTTTTATTTTAATACTTAATTTTTCCACTTTTCTGAACAGGCTGCCAATGATAAGTACCTACCTATGTAAGTTCTTGTCATAAACCTGCTGAAGAAAAGATGGCATACCGTTTGCGCATATCCAAGTACACTTTAGCCCGAATAAATCATTTAAATGATTAAATAACATTCAATTTAAACTGTACTTGGACATGCGCAAGTTCACGTGACAATACTATAGCCCTTTGGACCCACACTAACGGTATACCTATGGTTTTCCGAGGAAAACTTAGTTTTTCATTTGAAGAACCAAGGATGACTCTAATTCGTTCTTTATTATTGTGGGAATATTATCGCAACATAATACCCTTTGAAAAATATTGAGTAAAATCAGGTCCAAAAATATGTCACTATCTCCCGGTCTATCAATGGGAAATACATCAAGCATAGAATGAGCCTCGGACTGCACTATCGAGTACCATTGCAGCCAGAAATAATTGCTCGGCTTACGACAGATAACCAACATGAAACAGTAAGTCCCATCCTTGTTCAGAGTATCCATAAACAAGAGTACCATCTAAATAATATGACATATTTCTTGACAGAGGAACGAGTTCGTTAAATTTTGAGCCCAGTTAGACACTTTAACCGTGGACATCTCTTAATAATTATACATGCGATTGGATTGTTAAAAAAGAACTTGCTTACACCTACTACATCTAATAAATCTAAACTAAAATGCGTTAGCCTACTGTCTACAATTTACTTTGAGTGGCATTTGTAAAAACTTATGTCGCGAATTTAACAATTTCAGTTGCAGGAAGGTCTCAACCCGGCTTTTCAGATGATCTCGGAAGCAACTCAGAGTATCACAAAAGCACATACATCATTAAAAATCGCCCCAGTTAATATAAATTGTTTAATTAGACAGTTTGATTCAGACTATTTTTTCTATTGGGGTTCAGTGAATACTAGCAATTGTCAACATTACATTATGTGGATTATCACAAGAGTCCCGATGGGAGTTTCGTCCGAGCAAGTATATCAATTTATTATCTTATGAAGGCCAGTATATACTCAAATGAATGGTAATTTTCTTGTAGGTAGATTGCTTGAGATTTCTTCTCAGTGATGATGACCATCCTTTAAGAAGAAATTTTAGACCAGTTCAGCCCAGACTGGAGAGATCAATTCTGCACGTTGCCCCATCTTCCTCAATGTATTCTACACTGCATCCCCTACCTCGTGAAGAACTTGATGTAAATATCAAAGGAACAACAATCGAGGCTCTTCAGATCGTACAAGTGTACCATGTAGATGTTTTATACTACAGAGATTACAGCATCTTTAAAAACAATATGTTCGACAATTGCATTAAAAATCGATATAATCTTAATAATAAAAGAAAACACAAATGTAAAAAATATCTGCAATAGGCATCTGCTGAATAAATAAAATTACTTATATCCTATAAAATACATAATTTTTATCCACATGACAAGTTTGCTTCGACTATCGCGGTAGGTATATTTTCAACGAGTTAAATTAACGATTTCGAAAAATACGTTTTTAAAACAATTTATTTTAACAGTTACAGCAGGGCAGCGATTCACGCTACAAGACAAGACAAGACTAGATATACATGGAGCAGAGCTCATATTTATAAGTATACAAAAAGCAAGCTTAGCCTACACGTGCCCGCGCACTCAGCACTTTGTCCGCACTTTTACACAAACGGGACCATTGTTCATACGGCCATAACTCCTCCACCCTTAGAGGAAAATATCAACCTGGAGGGTTGTTTTTCCGTTTCTTCTTTCTTCTCCACCATTTCGAACTTAACTTGTCTTTTCTTCTTCATACATCTTCTCTGGTATATCTTCCATATTATATATGCAGTAATTAATAATAAAATAATGATAATACTAGTGGCAAATCCATAGCTTAAGGTGTGAATTTTCTGAATGTCGGCAACTTGCAGAAGTGTAGACTTTTCTTGTAATTTATGAATATCTTCCAAATTAATTGTTTGTAGTTGAAGAGGTTTCGCTCGTAGATAATTAAAGTTGACTTCGTTGACTTGGATTTCGGGTAAATTAAATGGTTTTCCTTTAATTTCCTCTTTTTTATTAATAAATTGGAAATCTTTGACTTTGATTTCACAATTTTCTGGTAGATGGATCAAATTTGGTTCGTTAATAATTTTGATTTCTTCTTTGTTCTGACATTTTGTTGAAATTTTTAATGTTTCCTCGGCGGGAATGGCGATGACATATTCGCTGTTGACGGCTTGTATTATTGGGTTAATTAAGTTGATTGATAAACCATGACAAAATTTTCCTTCGGCTTCTTTTATCATGGAGATGATACATTCATTTGAGTGAGGCGTGAGTAAATTTTGACAAATGTAGAAATGTTCTATCTTCGGGCATTCTTCATTCTCGAATTGTTGTTGGTTTGAGCCAAGTACAAGGTAGGGATGACTCGGGATAATAATTGAATTTTTTATAGGAATTGGGAATAATCGATAAGTTTGGAAATTTTCGTGTAAGAAAATTGGAAAGTGGATTGCAAATATAATTTTGCCATTTTTAAAATTTACTTGAATTCCAGCAATTTGGTAGTAAGAGATAACATTTTTTTAATTTTAAAATGGAGTCAGTAGGATATAAATTTTCCAATGATTTAATCATAGAACGTAACTGTGAAGAGGGGATAATAGAACTATGTAAGGTATTTAGTTTTGCGAACATTATCGCGTTTTCCAAGTTATCTAGAAAAGTCACCAAATTTTGACAATTAAGGATAGTTTGATCTAATATATTTTGTGCTTGCAAGTATGCTGAAATGTCGTTAATCGTTTTATTTATATTCAACTCAAAATTTTCTAATCTTTCTTTTATTAAATTTTGGTTTGATTGTAATATAGTTATAGTAGAATTATAGTTATTAATAAGCTGTTTGGTCAACGAAATTTGTAAAGAAACTTCCTTTGTAAAGGATTGTTGATTGTTTTGAAGGGCGTAAATTGCTTTTTCATATTTTTCACCGTCGTCGGAATCTAGCGTTCCAAAAAGCCATTTGGAAGCTTTGCCTATTATGTTTACTAAGCCTCTTTTATTCCTATTATGTGGAGTTATGTTATCTAACTTCCTTTCTACTTCCATTATTAAGTATTCTACATGCTGTAGTAAATTATAGGTATAGAACATTAGAGTATGAGTTAGTAGTAATTTCTGATATATTACTCTTATTTAAGGATAACTTTATAATAGTGTAAAATTTTCGAATATTATTAAGCTGTTTAATTATAGGGTTAAATCTAATATAATGAATAAAAGTGTGTTTGGTTTTTACAATCTTCGTATCTCCTAGCTGAAAGGGTAGCAAAGGAGTTTTTATCGGAGTAAATGTCATGTCACTCGTCGTCAGTACTGGAGTCAATGTTAATAATATTGTCGTTGTCAGGAATAACATGACTGCACGAAGGTTCATTTTCATTTTCCTGCAAACAAGGAATCAAATTAGGTTTCGGCCTTTTTAGTTGCGATTTATGAATTATTTTATTGTCATAAGTTTTAACTCTTGTTCCTAAATCTTCTTCAATTTGAATTTTCAAAAGGTTTGGTTTAGTTTTATCTCTTAGTGATGCCTTATTTTTCTGAAATTGAGTAGCATAAGGTTCGTAATTTTGTGGTTCTTCTCTATCTTTATTGTGTCTTGTATTTTGTTTATATTTTTCACTTAATGATACCTCATGAATTTTGTCAAAAAATATTTTTAATTTATTCTTACGTTCGTCTATGTACTGATTTAATATTATTTCATCCGTAATATCAAAGGGGTCGAGTGCATTTGTATGACCTGTAACGATATCAAAAGGCTTTTGTTTTGTTACGCTATGAGTGGAATTATTGTATCCTAGTATAGCATACTGCATTAATTGTTTTATATTTGAGTTCGGATGAGTAAGTTTAAGTACGCGTATACTATCAAGTAATGTGTTATGCAATCTTTCTACGGGGCTGTTACTTGTCGAGTTACCGGGTGTAGTGAAATGTAATTTAACGTTATGAAGTTTACAAAAATCAGATAAAAGAGTTGTTTTAAATTCAGTACCATTGTCACATGTTATTGACTTGGCTCTGTCTCTGTCATTATTTTGATATTCATTATTGTCATTTATATCCGGATTTTCTTCGGGGAATTCAGCTTCTAAATACTCTCTTATTTCATCATTGGTTATAGGGTTATTCAAAAATCTATGAATTTCTTCATCAATATCACCGGGATTTCCTAAAATTGACTGATTCTCAATAGCGTTAAGGTCATTATTATTTCGACTTTTCCTAATTTTTTCTTTTTGTTGTCTCAAAAATTCATTCAGCTTTAACTCAAATTCTAAATCTGCATTACTCGCTTGAACATTATTTTCGGGAATATATTTTACTGTTATTTCATTTTCGTTAACTGTACGTTCTCTATAGAATTTTATCGGTTCCTCAAAATTAACTTTGCGTTGATTTTCATCTATAGAAACTTTTACATTTTTTGGTAAACCGTATATAGGTTCAGGTGGGTCTTTGTTTGTAGAGAATATTGGGTAAGTTTCTAAAATATCATTGTTTATAGAACAAATAATTATTTCTACTGGTATAAATTCAAAAATAAAATTAATCATTGTTTTAATTATGTTCCAGTCTAGCTGGTCAAGTCCGCATCCGATTTTTGGCATTGCTAAGTATCTGATATTATTTTTAATTATATGATCTCTTAAATTTCTAAGACATTTGAACACATTATAGTATGTAGGTTTCTCGCAAAAGTACTTTTTGGTTATTAAATAATAAACAAATCGTTTTTTGTCATTTAAAATTGCTATTTGACCTATCTTCATATTTTGGTTTCTTAAATATTCAATATTATTATACCTCTCTCTAAACTGTAGGGCTATCCCAGCGCCTAACTTAAAATCTTCTGATACACAGTGAGCTAAAGAATATGTTTCAGGCATTTCAAATAAATCCTTCCTAACTTCTATAATTTTATCGCTATTATTATCGGTATTTTTCCTAAATTCTTGATATTCTGAGTCGATATCATGAAATAGAAAATTATTAATGTTATTATCACTCTTTAATTGAATTCTAGATAGTGAATCAGCGTTAGTGTTTGTTTTTCCTGTTTTGTACTTAATTTCGTAATCGTATTCTTCGAGCTTCAGCCTCGAGTCAACTAAACGTGAATTTAGTTTTTCGAGATTTGGTTTTAATTTTGTTGTTGGAAAACTAGTTCGATGGAGACTGAAATTTTTGTTTTTAATTTTTACTCTTATCTTTATCTTCACCTTCTTTTTATTTTTGTGTAAGATAATTTTCCTATTTCTATAGCTTATAGGAACTTTAAACCTGAAATTTTGATTTTTATTTTCACTTAAATTAGTAGAAAATATTGGAAACATTGCATGTACATAACTATGGGAATTATTATTAATAAAAACTTCTTTATTATCTATATCATAATTATGAACTTCATTAACTTCATTAATAACTTCATTTGTAAGATTATTATCATCGCTATAAACTTCATTATTATTGCAACTTAAAACTTCGTTATTTTCTCTTATAACATCTTCATTATTTATCTCAACTTTATTTTTATTCTTCTTAACTCTACTTTTATTTTTCCTAACTTTATTTTTATTTCTTTTAACTTTATTAGTTCCTTCTGTAAAAACACCATTTATTTCACAAGTTTTATAAAATATATCGTCATTAACATTATCATTATTAAAATCTTGAAAATCTAAATATAACGAATTAATCATATCATCAGAACCATCGTCGTTATTTAAAACAATGTCTGTTGTTTCTGGATAATAAAGATTTCCTATGTTGCACTCGGGAACAATAGCGTTATTATTAAATGTATTTACCGGGATTCTAGCTGAGAGTGTATTAATCGAAATGGTGTGACAATCTTCTTTTGTGTCACGATAAAAGAATGGGATATTTGTTACATTATTTGTTAAAAATTGTCTGTCGAGGTCAATAATAAATTTTAACTTCCTCATTTCACGTAGTCCTAAAATTCCATCGAAAAATTCATGAAAATCAAAAAGTGTACATATAAACATTTGATCTGTTTTAAAAATATCAGGAGCTGGTATATTCGCTCTAAATTGAACTTCGGTTTGGCCTAAACTAGTTCGAATTCTTGTTGGACAGGTATAAATGAAATTTGGGTAATATTTTTCAACAATAGAAGGTCGTAAAAGGGATTAAAAACAACCAGTGTCAACTAGTAATTTTAAAGGGGGATTTTCTACAATAATATAGGGTAAACTATTGCAGATTTCAGTGTGGATTTCAATAATTTCGGGTTCTATTTCTTCCGTTTCGGGGACAACCTGACTTGCTGAAAATTTCCGGGACTTATATCATTTTTGTTTTGAATTTGAACTTCATTCTGAGAGGGGACCAAGCCATACGCATTGCGCATTGACTGGCTTCCATTATTAGCATTTTCGCTATTAATCTGATATAACTCTTCGGTTATAGTATTTTGTGGCTGAAAATTATTTCTCGGGAAATTATTTTGTCTAGCAGAGAAACTCCTATGAACATTAGAGGGTACTCTAGAATTTGTAGACATAGCTTCGTGATTTCTAGGATTAAAAGCATTATTATTTCTACTGGTTTGGGAATTAGTTTGCATAGGCTCGTATTGCCTTTGTATGTTTTGTCCAGTAGGTCTGAAAACATTACGAGGTGGACCAAAAACTTGTCTGTTGGTAGGGAAACGTCTTTGTTGGTTATTATAATTTGGTTGTACATTAATAGGTTGACTTGGGAAAACTGGTCTAGAAGAATAATTTTGGTTTTGGAAATTGTTCCTAGGTTGATGGTTGTATCCTTGATAATTATTCCTTGGGAAGTTATTTTGGAAATTAGGGCGAGAAAAGTTGTTTTGGTAATTATTTTGGTACGAGTTCTGTCTGTTCGTCCGTGGGTTATTTTGTGGTGAGTTAGAAAAATTACTTTGTGGACCATTCCTAAAAATATTCTGAGTGTAATTTTCTTCCTGTATAAATTTTCTTCCTGTATAATTAAATTCATAGCATCTTCTAGGGATGCGGGTTCCTTCAAACGAATTATCGTCTGTAAGGGACCTGATAAACCTCTAACAAATGTTCGTAGACATAATTCATCATACTGCCTACCATAAATATCTTTAGCAGCTTGGTTTAAGTAAATATCAGAATTTACCTTTTGTCTTAAGTTACTACGCATGACTTGTAAACGTTTTGCAAAATCTAAAGGTGATTCGTTTTTAAAGGGTCTAGCTGTAAATACGTCTTGCTCTAGGCACTCTAGATTCCTACGATCGCCAAAGCATTGTGTTAACGCGTCTTTTATCTTTTGCCAAGTGTCCAATTCGTTACGACAGCCTATCAATAATTCGGCACGTCCAGTCAATTTCATCTGGACTGCTCTAATTAAATAGTTTTGCAAAAATTCGTCATTAATTCTGCTATATGTTTCGAAAAGATAATCGCAAGAAGAAATAAATTTGGGCAAAGAAGTCGCATTGCCATCGAATTCAGAGATCGTTTCAACATACATCTTAAGCATTGGCAGGTCAATTTTTTCGTTCGCCATTGCGATTATTATTTGATCACTTTCCTTATTAATAACTTGGGTAACCTCGGTTACGTTACTTTGTTCCTCAAAGCTTAAATTATTTGTGAATAAACTTGAAAGACTCTCTATATCAATAGAAATATCGCTCTCGCTCATCAAAAATATTCAAAACTCAAAAATATGTTATAAAAATCAAAAATATCTCAAAATATCTTAAAAATAAAGGGAAATAGGGTAAAAATGGGAACCAAAGGAGTACTCAACTCTTGCCAAATCGATGGTCGCAGGCCAAGGTCCTCTGGTGAGCAATGTCTTGTTGTAGCTGCTGGTCGTGCTGTCTGCCGGGGGTTGGGTTGATCCAGGGGCTGCCTCTCTGCGATGCCTCGAAGATCAGGGTTGTTGGACGACGTCTTCAAGATAAAAATCTTTCAGCTTCTCGCGACGCGGTAGAATGCGGTTCCGATACCGTGGGGATTCCAAACTTACGCACGAACGCGGAAACTGGACGCACGTCCTACCGACTGCGCCAGTTAAATTAACGATTTCGAAAAATACGTTTTTAAAACAATTTATTTTGACAGTTACAGCAGGGCAGCGATTCACGCTACAAGACAAGACAAGACTAGATATACATGGAGCAGAGCTCATATTTATAAGTATACAAAAAGCAAGCTTAGCCTACACGTGCCCGCGCACTCAGCACTTTGTCCGCACTTTTACACAAACGGGACCATTGTTCATACGGCCATAACTAACGACAAGAAAAAATGTGAAGTTTATTTTGGGAAAATATTGTTGATTGTTATTATTGTTGGTGTTAGCTTCATTCATGCTACTTCCTCAAATTTATTTCCATTTTTTCATTATGGTTTAAATAATATAGAATAATGTAGACCTCATATTTTTCTGCCTCAGATCGACCTTCCTTCGATTCATGTCTTTAGAAAAACACCGATAATGTCCAAGAGCGCTGGGTTAAATATACATAGTGTGGCCCCAATATTAGCCGGTTTTGTTAAAGATAGGTCACACAAAACTCTACATTGGCACAAAATTTCAGATCATAATATCAATTTTCAAGGCATACTACGAATTTTTTTTCTAGTAAAAAATGACGAAAACTATTAGGACACCCTAAAACCCTCACATACCAAATTTGGACAATATACAGAAAGTTCCATTCTGTGGGTTGTCAAAGTTGAGCAAAATAGGAATTTTAAAGTCATCTGGCAAGTCAAGTGTTCCATGGATGAATCCACTCAAAACAGTTGAATTGTCAACAGGACCAGTCAAACTGTTGGTGTGTAAAGACCTAATACAAAAATATACATAGTGCCTTTCTCTGTACCTTCTCAAAATACTGAATTTTTTGGAACTTTAAATCGAGTATATCAGAACCGCCCCAGACCCTATAAATGAACTAAGTCTAAAAATACAGAAGCCTGAGAGTCGGTAAGTCCATATGAGTTAAGGTAGCTGGTGTGCCACAACATAGGAAACGCACAGAAAATGTATCATTTTAGAGAGTGACTTTATTGATAAAGGTCCAGCAATTTATATTGTTTTTTTATATGTTGGTTGGCATTTTGTAAACAAATAAATTACTTTTGTGTTTACTAATATGTTTTCAATGGTTCCAGAGCACTCCTGGCCAGTATAAAGTTTAATAAAAATTCAGTATTTTGAGATGGCCCAGAGAAAAATACCCTGTATATTTTTGTATTGAACCTTTGCACACCAACACTTTGAGTAGTCCTGTTGGCCATTTAACTGTTTTGAGTGGATTCCATGGCACACTTGACTTGCCAGATTTCTTTAAAATTCCTATTTTGCTCAACTTTGGCACCCTGCGATGGAACTCCCTGTATATTTTTTATTCAAAGTTGGTATATAGGAGTTTTGGGGTATTCTGATTAACGCTGTGGGGGTCAGATTTTAAATAAAAAATTGCTAAATGGTTTTTGTGAAAATCGTGGGTATAAAAAAATCGCAACGGACCCTGGATTTGCATTTTGAAAATAGTAGGAAAATCAAAATGTATATTTTTTGTATGTGGGGGTTTTGGGGTGTCCTGATTAACGCTGTTGTGTCAGATTTTAAATAAAACAATCGCTAATAGTTTCGTAATTTTTTTACTACAAAAAAATTCGTAGTGGGCCTTGAAAATTGAGATTAAGACGTGAAAGTTTGCGCCAAAGTAAAAAAAGAGTTTTGTGTTTTTTTATAGAAAAAAAAACGGCTAAAATCGGATGAAAAATAAAAATTTTCCGGGGTGTCTCCGCATTCCAAACGGGCTACACTGTAGATTTACGTACTGCTCCTTATAATGGCTTTATCTGTGTGGTACTACAGTTTTCCAGGGTTTTCTGCGAATTGCGAATTTAGGGGGGAGAGGGGGCGAAATTTTCCGAAATGTTTTATAAAAAAATGTTCCCATTTGGTGCAAAGTTTATGAATAGCATTCTGATTTCGGGTTACGTTGGTGCATGTTTTGGGTACACTATTGCGCCTGAATAGAATCGTGATGTTACAGCGCATATGCTTGTCAAATACGAATTTAAAATAAAAATTAGGAAAATTTGGTTTTTATCTTGGAAATCGGAAAAGGTTATTAAGAAAATGTATTTGTATTGTATTATTGAGCATCTATGTCAATTTTTAGAAGGATATTCGTCTTTTTCTTATTTCATATTCTAGGAATAATTGAAACTGAAATCATAAAATTCAATACCTGTATATTTTGCTTCACTCAGTTTCAAAATATAGATGTGTTTTATGTAAAAATATTACAACACTGGCCCAGGGCATGAACTTAGCTTAAAATTAAAGAGTTTGTACCAATATTGTGTTGTTACACAACAACTATTTAAAAAAATCTTATTTTCACCCTTATTTGGGTTTAAATTTATTTGTGTTTTTCTGGTTTAGTAAAAAAGCAACCAATAAATACGGGCCTTGAATTATCGTGTACCAATTTGAAGAGATATAATGATGAAAAAACAAATACCTATCCTCATATTTTTCTGAAGATCGGCATATGTAACACATTTTTTCTCCCAAAAGCAAACCCAATTTTTCCAAATTTTTAGTTTTAAATGCCAAATTTGACAGGCATGGGCTGTGACGTCACGACTCTCTTTAGGCGCAATATGCTCCGAAATATCTCGAAATCATGTTTTCAAAAAATCGAATAATACAATTTGTTCCCATTTGGTGCAAACCGAGGGGGAAATCGGTACCCAAACCTTGTACACTAAAATGCACCTTTGAGCAAAAAATGCCCAAAATGCACCGAAATTCCCCGAAATGCATCGACATGCCCCAAAATGCACTGAAATGCCTCGAAATGCCCCGAAATGCCTCGAAATTCACCGAAATGCCTCGAAATTCACCGAAATGCCGCGAAATGCACCGAAATGCATCCTATTTGTACACCGAAATGCTCCATGAATTTCTCCATCGGGACACTATATTTGCTATTTTTTGGCAATGCAAAAGTTCAATCTTTGGCAAAATTGGTTGAAATATACCTACCTATATAGTACCTACCAACTAAGACAAAATCACAAGAGCAATTTAAATCCCATTTATTGTAAAAATAAAGGTCCTCTTTTAAAAATAAATATACACTTTAAAACATGAAACATTATGCCAAAATAAAAATACCCTCTGTTATAAAAAATAATACCTAAATAAAATATTTGAAAGATAATAATCGAGATAATATCTCTTGCCTATGAGAAAATGCCTATCTCTGTTTAACTCGTACCTTTTCGGCCTATCCTTTTCAAAATGCCCACTATTTATCAAATTGAGTAGCAATCTTGAAGAAATGTCCTTGAAAGGATGTCTTCTCTTTGGTTACCGCTCGTAGTATAAATTGCTCGTTGCATCTGCATCTTTCAAATTTTTGTATAAATTGTTTAAAAATTATAAATTACACAAGAATAGAAAAATCTGTATACTGCCTTAACAGCTTAACTGAAAATTTGACAGGTAGCAGTAAACCTTTTTCCACGGTTGTTTCATTGTTTCACCGTCTAAAGCCTACTTGTTGAAAGGGCGCGCTTCTAATTTTATACATGAAATCATAAAAGTTATTAGTAATTGAAAACTACCTACTTATGTAAACCATTAAGTGTTATATATTTTTGGAATGATAATTTTTTGCTCTATTAAAAAATGCAAGATAATATAGGGCGTTCCATTTAAAAAATATTTTTTTTTCATCGGTAACTCTTAAACCATTGGTAATCCATTTTTAGTAAATTTTGCTTCATCTGTCCAAATAATATTATTCAAAAAATGATTCATCCTCTTGAAATTTCGTCAGAATAAATTCTGCAAAATTCACTCGTTTAGGGAAGTCAATGGGTTTCAACTGTTGAACCATTGAAAATGAAAACGGGTGAAACTTATGTTTTTGCAATATTCTGTTAATTGAACATCATGATATTTCTGACTCTACAGAACACTGTCTTATAGATTTATTTGGATATTCCGCGAAGAATCCCAAAACGGCAATTTCATTATCTGTGTTGTTTACAATTGGCTTATTCGTTGGTATTGTTGCCTTGACGGCACCGAAATTTTTGAAGTTTTGCATTATTCGCTTAACAGTGTTTGCTAATGGTTTCTGTTTTTCCGGATATCGAGCAAATGTATTAGAAGTTCTTGATATAATTCTGTTGCATTCTCCATAAATAATAAATAAATTTAAATAGCCTTCGTTTGTGTAATTTAACCGTGCCGGCATTGTTTACAATAATTTTAAACTAAATTACATTTCTTCATTCTCTGACAATCGTAAAATCAGCCATGGCCAACTAGATTTATCAAACCTAAAAAAATGACCCCTTGATGAAGAAGTGGAAAATTGTTTTTTTTTTTTGTAAATAAATCGAAAATGATAACATTTAGGTATAGGGAACCAAACACAAACTTGCCCTAAATGGAGGTTTCCATTTGAAAATTTTTAGTTTTTGGCATTTTTTAAATTAATATTTGAATAATTTTTTGTGAGCACCCTGTACTGTACAAGATCGGAAACTTTCTTTATGGTATTTCTCTGCACCAAGCCTTTGCCTACAAAATGCCAAGAGCACATTACGAAATATGTAGCCGTTATGAAGAAACTGTCAATTAAGTACGGGTCTGCATCTGTCATTTTTTCTCTAAAATGGCAAATATCTCAAAGACGGTTGAATTTAGGTATAGGACATGATACATGATACATGAAATGTAGAATCCAAAAATGCAATAAAATATTGGATGTTCCATTTAAAGTAACGAAGTTGTCATCGACTTCCGGTATAACCGGAAGTGCCGTCATTTGACGCGTTCGACCAGGGCGACTGCGAGTGCAGGTCTGCGGGCTGCAGCTCTGCCAACCTTGAAGTTACACATTACCGTATTTTGGGGTTATATATGGTTTGCACGACTGCCATCTTGTATTTAAGAGCGAAATTAAGTGCTTTGTGTTTGGGACACAAACAGAAATAATTATAAATAAATACAAAAAAGGAAATCTATCAATCAGTGCAAATATTTATTAAAACTTAAATTTGTCTTTCCAGTTTGCAAATAACATTCAATAAAATAAATAATATTTAAACAATATACAGTGTGTCCCAAATTCGATGCTCACCATTGGGATCTCGGTAACTACAAGAGATAGAGAGTCGGCTAAATGGGGAAAGTTTTAGACAATTTTATGGTCAATCTGATGCCGCTGAGAAATCAAGGCTAACTGGGATCGTTTTCGAGTTATTACCAAAAAACCGAATTTTATCATCGTTTTTCTTAAATATCTTAGAAACCGATGGTTTCTCAAAGACAGGACTTTGACATTATTAAGGCACTTTTGTCCAGCCTTTTAAGCGGTAATGTCAGATTCTTTAAAAAAGTTTTCATTTTCGAGATATGACTCACAACTTTTGATTTTCTTATGGACGCCATCTTGGATTTTTACAAATTCGAAATCTCAGTTGTTGTTATTGTTATGACGCCGTCAGTGTTTTGAGATATGTGGAAAAATGCCGTTTAGTACAAGCGAAAAGGTGGATATGTACAATTATTGTTACACAAAAAACTATAGAAATAGTACAGTGGCAACAAGAGTTTATCATACATTATTCCGTGAAAGGCAGCAGCCTCACCGTTAAATTTTTCTTAGATTGAGTAGGAATTTAGAACAACATGAGAGTTTTGTTGTGTCCAGACCGAAATATGGTTCCAATCGATTGCGCCAATAGATGTTGAAAACATTGAACAAAGTTTAATGAAGCACCGACGATTTCATTTCGAGAGATAAGTCGCAGAACTCTTTTGCCGAAAACGACTATTCATAGATACTTGACAAAAAATATCACCCCTATAAACCCGTGATAGTGCAAAAGTTAAATCCGGGAAATACCGAACGCCGACTTGATTTCTGTCATTGGTTTAACAATCAGTGTGAAGTTATTGATAACTTTCCATTAAACATTTGCTGGACCGATGAAACAAGATTTCATAACAATGGCATTTTTAATAAACATAAGCACCATTACTGGGCTGTTAATAACCCATATGGTATTAAGGAATCCAGATCTCAACAAAAATTTGGATTCAATGTTTGGTTGCATTTGTTTTGACAGACTTGTCATGGCCTACTTAGTATTAGGCAAAAAAAAACGCTTTTAAGTGTTACAACTAACGAAAAAATCATTAGTGTGACACATCATTGGAAAGAGAATTTCATGTAAATTTCGAATTTGTAAAAATCCAAGATAGCGTCCATAAGAAAATCAAAAGTTGTGTCATATCTCGAAAATGAAAACTTTCTTAAAGAAACTGACATTACCGCTTAAAAGGCTGGACAAAAGTGCCTTAATAATGTCAAAGTCCTGTCTTTGAGAAACCATCGGTTTCTAAGATATTTAAGAAAAACGAAAATGATAAAATTCGGTTTTTTGGTAATAACTCGAAAACGATCCCAGTTAGCCTTGATTTCTCAGCGGCATCAGATTGACCATAAAATTGTCTAAAACTTTCCCCATTTAACCGACTCGCTATCTCTTGTAGTTACCGAGATCCCAATGGTGAGCATCGAATTTGGGACACACTGTATACATTTATACTGTATAATTACCGTACAATTGCGTACGGTAGTCGTAGCCACGTTCGGACCGTAGACCGTATATTTGGGTTAAAATGGCGCTGGCGTGCTGGAAACGACCGAACGTGGCGGTTACCGGTTACCCCGCTTGGCTTGTCTCCCCACTTCCCTCTTTGCGCATGCGTATACGTAAGAAAAGCACCGAAATGCACCAAAATGCCCCGAAATGCACCGAAATGCCCCGAAATGCACTGAAATGCCCCGAAATGCCCCAAAATGCACCGAAATGCCCCGAAATGCATCGAAATGCCTCTGACTTGTACACTAAAATGCCCCAATGATTTCCCCCTCGGTGCAAACTTTATGAATAGCACTTTATATTATTTATTAAAAAATAATGCCTATACAAAAAAATCATGTTATTCTTTGGTTTAAAGTTTAAATATGTAACATATAAAAAAACAAAAAAAAATGTTTTTAATAAAACAGTTTTTAAAAAAACGAACTAAAAAACGTGGGGCGCATGCAATAGATATTAATAATTATTTAAGTCACTAACAATAATAATTATTGTACCTACGTATTACACTGCAAATAATGTTTTCCAATGCCAGCTACTTTTCTATAATCCTTACTATTATCTATTGCGCGCGCTCCATCTTTATGTAGCTATGAGAAATTATACTTTTATTATATTATTATATTTTTATTTACACGTTTTTTAGTCCAATTGTAGCTGGGACTGCGGGGAGCGGGGCAGCGGGCAGTGGGCCAGATCGTCCCAGACGGCAGGGCGCTCACGCTAAGCGGGGGGGGGGGGGCGGCGATCGCCCCCCCTTGCATCCACCTAGCTACGCCACTGCCTATCAATAAAGCATAAATAATAGTAATTACCATCCTCCCCCGGACAAGCATGTGGTTGCTGTAGGTAATTTTAAATAGGTATTTGTATTACCACAGATAAGGTATGCTATCTGTGGTATTGCGCTTCACATTTAGGGCCATGATTGCTGCCTGTCTGCCTCCAAAAATTTAGCCGCCCATCTCCGTCATCTACGAGTTTATTTTTATTCTATATTATTTTAGTATCACTAATATTTACTTCAGAAGTGGTATAATATGCTATATGCTGCAAAATAATAGAGGACACGTTCCATGGCTATGAGATCAGTATTGTATATCTACAATAATATTAATAATATTCGCGTCGCATTGTCCAATTTTTGGTCATTGCCCTTTTTTCTCCATTTTTGGCCGCCCTCTATTTTTGGCCGCCCGTCACGGCCCTGTTCACATTGGTGCCCGACGTTAAAGGGAGGGTACAACAGCTTCTTCCTGTTTAAGATAGTGTGTTTCATTTTGAGTCAAAAATATTTTTTCAACACAAACTGCACTTTTAGTACAAGATCCCGAATAAGCTCGACCAACCCTTACCTCTATTCCTAATGAAAAGTATTTTTTTTTATATAAAAGATAATGTATAAACATAAACCAATGAATAAAGGTCCCCAGCAAGGAGTCAAAGCTCTATGGATATTGCGAGATGGAAATCGTCCTGTGTAGGAACCAACTTTTGACACAATATTTTGATATCTGACATGGTAAGATAAGTGTCAGTGTCAGTATGTGAGGTTTCGATACTTTTATGCTTTATGCTGTGGCTCTTTCATGGCTTGCAAAACTAAATGTTTGAGGATAATATCCATCGGTAAGTAATTTTGTAGCTCCAGTAATAACGAAGTTAGCAATAGTGCCAACTTTAGTTTGAAAACCCTGTATAGTATTATATTGTTATCTCTAACAGTAACAAAACAGCAAATTTTCATTTTTTTATAGATTCCATAAAATATGATAAAATTTACGTCTTTGCATGGTGAGACATTTTGGAATAAATTAAAGGGTTGCTTGATTTTCTAACACGTCAACAAACAACGGAGAAAGCGGTTGATTTTGATGTCAGATCCATCCACCGAACTATATTCAAACATATAGTTCGGTGGATCCATCCTAGGCTGGATATCGTCGTCGAGCGTGTAATATCTCCGATGTGAAAAAAATCAAATTTTTCAGGAAAGCCAAAAAACTTGTTACTGTTAAATTATATCATATCTAAAATACTTTAATGCATAGTATATTGTAAGAAAATTAAACAAACTAATTAATTAAGGTGTGATAGCAGTAGAAGGTAAATAAAGACAAAAAACTGATTTTTTAGTCACATTGGAGGAATTATATTCTTGTCCAATAGCACATTGTTGGTATTTTTCAGGCTTGTAAATAGCAATAATCTAAGAAGACATGTATTTTTTAATCAAAGATTAATAATGAAAAATACATTTCACTTATACAAATTATGGAGCTATGGAAAAACAAACGAGAATCTCAGAAAATGGCCATGAACCTAGGAAGGCCTGGAAGTGACATTCGCCTTTTTTTCTATTTCCGCTTCTAAAATTTCGACTTATAAGTCGAAACTTTAAAATTTCGAAATATTGACCCAAAATTTCGAATTTATAACTCGAAGATTTAAAGTTTCAACTTATAAGTCGAAATATTGAACTAAAATTTCGACTTATTATAACTCGAAACTTTAGAGCTTTAACTTAGAAGTCAAAATATTGATGGTCAATATTTCGACTTATAAGTCAAAACTTTAAAGCTTCGAGTTATAAGTCGAAATATTGACCGTCAATATTTTGACTTATAAGTCGAAATTTTAAAGTTTCGAGTTATAAGTCGAAATTTTGGGTCAATATTTCAACTTATAAGTCGAAATTTTAAAGTTTCGGCTTATAAGTCAAAATTTTAGGAGCCGATCTAGAAAAAAAAAGGCGAGTGTCCCTTCCAGGCCTTCCTGTGAACCCATTATCTTATCAAATTGAGCCCAACTTTAAATGGTAATTAATCCATTGTAGGTCACTGTGGATCTTCTTTCTCAGTTTTAAATTAATCTATAATAAATGAAGAACGCAGTCTACTTCATAATTTATCTGAACGATCTTATCGGGTGTGTGAAAAATTACGTAAAAGTTGGGCTCCATTTGACATATTTGACAAGATGTGACTCTCTGTATTCTGGTCTTCTCTGTGATAGTATACAGGGTGTAACTAAACTGATGGTCAAAAATGAAACCACGTATTCTTGGAGTCAAAATAAGGGCACTTCTTTATATATTTTTTTCTCCTACGGGCCATAGTTTTTTTATACAGAGCGTAGAAGTTTGGAGAAAAATACACATATTTCTTAGTATTTATAGAAGTATACGAGATATTTTCTTCAAACTTGGCGTGTCACATGAGCAGATGAGCCGTCAAACTTAAGGTTGACATCAAGCTTCTGAGGCTCCCAGTTGCGGAGATACAGGGTGTTAGTAAAATTAATTAGTTCAGAAAAATATGAATACCCTGTATAATCGCATTTTTTTAATTTGTTTTGAGTGGTGAATAGAATGGTTAACAAAAAGTATCTCTTAGTATTTTTTCATATTCACAGCCGTTTCTTAATTATTTTTAAAGAA
This sequence comes from Pseudeuparius sepicola, assembly GCA_963920635.1. Lineage (NCBI taxonomy): Eukaryota > Metazoa > Arthropoda > Insecta > Coleoptera > Anthribidae > Pseudeuparius > Pseudeuparius sepicola. The sequence goes on along the minus strand of OY987300.1, from coordinate 52,295,572 downwards.
CGGCAACGCTGCAATGAACAATAGTCACTTTAAGAATAAATCTAGCAATCTGTGGATGTCAATTAAACTTTATTTAACAAAATACAAAAGCAAAAACAATAATAAAAGAAACGTATTGCTATTAGAAAATTAAATTATTAAATGTTCGAAATGACCGCCGTCTCTTTCAATACACGCAACTATGCGTTTCCGCATGTTTATTATTGCCATTCGCAAGTCCATAGCAAAAGTGCATATCAGTCAATTCTTCAAATGAAAATATAATTTTTCACAATATTGATACTAGGGTGCAAAGTTGGCAGCCAAATGATTCAAATAATGCCAAGTTTAATTGACATCCACAGATTGTTAGATTTATTCTATTAAACTATGGCCCGTAGGAGAAAAAAATATATGAAGAAGTGCCCTTATTTTGACTCCAAGAATACGTGGTTTCATTTTTGACCATCAGTTTAGTTACACCCTGTATGTAACAGGAGGGAGTTCTGGGAACAATTTCCACGATCGATGGAAATTAATTCCAACAATATAAGAAATTATTAAGGCAATACATATTTACTACAAAACATTATCCTCGACCTTACCTTCCACCACTGAGTAAAGGAATACGTTTACTCAATGCGTCCACCTAAATATACATGTGATCCAAATCTAACAGGGGAACATTCTTTTTATATAGATCAAAGTGAAAATTAGATTTCCAAAATTGTATTTTAGCGAAACATTACCTACGCCCATGCCTTGCATAAATATTAATATTACTGTTTGTGTTTTGGTAGGGAAATTATTAAAAAGTCTTTATTAAAATTATAAATGATTTTTAAATTATGGTCAAATAGGTATAAAACGTGGGCCAACTGGCAAATGAGACAGTACCTAAGTATATTCTGTAGATTCATACAATCACATAATAAGGTAATAAAATTTACAATGTGCAAGTATAGGTACCTACTTAAAACTATTTAAAATATTCTACATTCTACATTTTGGCGCAGTTATTTAAACATTTTTTTAAAAAAGCTTTAAAAACTCAAGCACTAAAATTAAATGTACCTAACTATCAAAACATTGAGATTATAAATTTTACACGCAGAATAGCTTCGATGTACTGAATCGAAATATCAAAATATATCCAATGTGACAGCCAGATGTCACATCGGAGATATTTTTAGAACGGGTAATATCAATGACGTCAAAACCTATAGACGTGGTGCCCCATTGTTAAAATGCCCTTTATTTTGACGCCAAGATTAAATATATCCATACTACTCTAACAACATGCTACAAACAAAGACAGAAAGTCAACCATCAACCAACTATACACCCGGTGATTCCTGGTTATAGTTCCTCCAGAATCACACTTAGATATCGCATGTTTTTTCTTGTTTGGGGGCGCCGGAAGCATCGGAACCTCACCTGAAGACTTGGGGGATGGTCTAACGACGCCAGCCTCCGATCCCAGAGTCGAAATAAGTTCGCTACGGCTCGACAAAAAGGGGCAATTTCTGACAATCTTGCGACATTTTCGGAATAATTTAATGGAGCGCTTAGATTGTGATTAGTTCTGGGCGTCAAGCGTTTATCAAAACAAACCCGTCTATAGGTTCTGACGTCATTGGGTAATATCAACGATGTTACATAAATGCACATAAGAGATGTTTTTGTCTCATTCTGCAGTACCTCGGCACATTAGAGATGTTAATATCAGGTATAGGTAGGGGTAAATACTATTATTTCACATTGTAGGTATTCTACATAGACGCGCAATGTTAAAATGAACCTAAATGTGTCAAAACCCGAATTTGGCCCTAATTGTCACATTGGAGGTATTACACGCTCGACGACGATATATTATTTAAATTCATGTCTACTTATCCATTCTGTATAGGTTGTAAAGAATACTGCAAATATACACATGGGAGTAGAAAAAACCTTGTTTATGTCTTATAGGAAGCCTAAAATTTGTCCTAATTTTTTGGTAATTGTGGACTTGTTAAATTTTGCAAATAAGCTACAGATCAGCAATAGTTTAAATTAACTTTTGAGGCCATGCGCCAAAGTGGCATAGGTGTTTGTGTAGGTAGTAGGTACCTACTTCTTCATAATTGGTTTAAAATTAGAATTGCTGTATTATCAAGAATTCCTAAACTTAAAGACATAAACGTGCCTTATAATTTTTGGCCTGTATTGTAGGTACCGATTTTACGAAAAATGTGGATTTCTGCCTCGACTAGTTTGTTGAAACGGCTCAAAGGTGCATGCCACTGTGAAACCAGAAACAGCATCCCGCCATATAATAATAATAATAACAATAATACCAACTCGCAACTACCTTAAATTCATTGTAGGAGATGCATCAGTGGTGGATGACAAATGCAAATACGGGTGCCAAAGTTCAGAAACAGTCCAGCACATAACAGGAGGATGTCAGATGTTCGCATCAACTGAATATAAGGAACGACACGATTTGGTTACTGCCACGATCTTGCACCAGGAACTGGCAGAAAAACTGCTGCTTGTGCAAGCAGAGAGGGTCCCATATTACAGCTACACACCGGCACAGAAAATATAGCTACCCGGAGCCTGTTCTTGAAAAGAGCAACTACAAGATGTACTGGGATCGTACAGTTCTGACAGATCGAGTTGCCCATAACAGGCCGGACCTTATAATAGTTGATAAAATTTCTAGGAAGACAACTCTGGTTGATGTGGCCATCCCAAACAACAATAGCCTGCGCGTGAAGCAGACCAAGAAGATCGAATTAAAAGGCACTGGGAAATGGAGAACGTTCAGATGGTTCCAATCATCGTGCCAACAACTGGTGTCATACCAAAAAGTTTACTGAGAATGATCAAAGAGCTGGGTCTAACTGATAATCTTTACAGGTCCATGCAGAAAGCGGTACTACTTTTGACAGCCCGAACCGTCAGGAAATTCATGGGGAATGCAGGAACGTCCAACAGCATCAATGTCACCTAAGGTCCGATAACATGGCAAGGGTCTTGTCCGAGCCAGATCCTTATGGAATCCGAGATACCCGGGATCTGAGTGAATGTTGCCTGTAGAGGGAGTGTGAATGCCTTTTGCTAAGTCGATATAATAATAAATCGACTTTATTTGTTGAAACAATAATAATAATAATACATAATAAATGTGAAGAAGCTAATAGCAAACAATAATAGTGAAGGCGAAGTCTAGCAAAACATATATGCTACTCTACTCAACCTTCTCACAAGCTACTAAAAGGAGAAACACAAGAGAGATGGGCGTATTTCTACAGGTACACAAAAATATCAATCATAATATATGAATGATGGCAGTGGCGTAAATCATAAAACTGCTTATAAATAATCACTTCAAAAACTTTTGATGCCAGTGGAAGTATACTGATAATTCGGATGTCTGGAAATGATTGTGGGTTGTTCTTCTTTGGAAGTGGCTATTGGTAACAGCCCTTTTCCACACATTACGAAAGTAGGTGTTTTCTATACAACAATTTATTAGTGCGCAGTGTAATAATTTTTAATAGTATATTACATAGCGAGAGTTGTAAATAGCTTATTACGTATGAGTGGAAAAGTTGCGCACGAGCCGCGCAGCGGCGAGTGTTGTAATTTCACGAGTATGTAATAAGCTTACAACTCGAGTTTTGTATTACAATTTTTCTTCGACGAAAGAAAAACTATTATAATAGATAAACTATACTTCTGATTATCTGTCAGGCAACAATTAGTATGTTGGTTAGTTGCTATGGTGACGCGGATGCCGCGCTAACAAGGCACCCGTGATAATTGCGTTTTAATTAAGAACAGATACGTAATTTTTTTTTATTACGTATCAGTCATTACGTATCAGTGTTCGTAACAATGAACTTACTTATAACCTAAACCGTCACTTAATAGGTATGTTACTAGCATAGGAGTAGAAAAAGAAATATTATGGATTCCGTAATTGTCTTTCTTAAATTTCATAAGTGCAGCATGAATCTCATCTACAGTCGCCATATGGATAGAAAAAGCGTCAGTTCCGCAATGATAAAAAGAAATCTTAGTATCGCAGTTATGATTGACATCCTGAAAAAATTCAGAAAAGTAATTATTTGTAGCATCAGGGTTAGCTAAATCCTGGGGCAACTCAACATTGGGTTTTTTGTTGGTCAGCGCACCAAAGCTCAGAAGCGAAGACCATATCTGGCGTGAGTTACCTTGAGAGCTCGCCAATTTTAAGTGTTTTCTCTTTGTACTGCCGTGTATATGCGCAGCACAGCATCCCGCGTTCTTATAAGCTGTTGATCTGGGGTTAACCATGGCACCTCTGGCTTGGTCACCCTTGAGGTAGTAATAGGAGCATGCTTGTTGGATAAAGACACCATGATATTGTTAAAAATATCCAAATTTTGATTGGTCTGTTCTTTTGTTTAGTTGTTATTTAAAAAAGTTATCAAAGACGTCATATAACTACACTCCTGGACAAAATAATTGAATATTTTTAAATTTTCATAAATAATTTTGAAGAAATAAATTCTTAGGAATCGAGTCATTTAAACACTTGGTACTAGAAAGAATATTTTATTTTACAAATTCTAGGTGCAATTAAAAACGTTGACATAAATTAATACTAAATATTATGGAAATTAAGGATATTTATTTTAAACAGAAATGCTCTTAAGATGGAAAATACCAGTATTTGGATTAAAATAAGCTTATAATTAGTAACGAGTATTCCCTCCATGAGCTTTAATTACTGCTTGCATCCTTCTCGGCATGCTACTAAGTAGAGTTTGAATGTACTCTTGAGGAAAAGCTCTTCGATTGTGCTTGGAACTGGATTTCTTCGTCGTATGTGGCGTTTTAGCTGATCCCATATATGCTCTATTGGATTTAAGTCTGGGCTTTATACGGTGGCCAAACTAATCTTTGAATCTGAATCTCATCAAGGTAATTAGTCACTAAGGCTGCTGCATGTGGACGTGCGTTATCGTGCATTAATACAAAACTTTCATATCCGATATGGCCAACATATGGTAAAATATGATCTTGCAGGATGTTTTCGATATACAAGTCACCAGTCATTCGTCCAATCACTTCCACGAGTTCGGTGCGTCCCTACTAACACCTCCCCAAAGCATTATTCCCACAATTGAATCCTAGTCTCATCCGTGAACAGAATATTTTTCTAGTTCTCGATATTCCACTGCACGTGTTCTGGCAAATTCTAATCGAGAAGTTTTATGATTCTAGAGAAGACGTGGAACTTTTCCAGGCCGTCTTGGCTTTAAATTTGCTTCTCTTAATCTTTGTCTAACTGTTTTTGGAACTAATATCAACTTGCCTTACATTTAGCAGCTCGTTCTTGAGATGCGTGGATGTCAATCTGTGATTTCGTAACGAATTACTTATTAAAAAACGGTCATCAATTGCTGTTGTACACCTTTTGCGCCCTTGGCCCGGTCTTCGTTTGAAAGTTCCGGTGTCTTGATACATTTTTAAAATATTTGATACTGTAGATTGACCTCTCCAGAGACGTAGTGCGATATCTTTTTGCCTAAATCCTTAGTTATATGTAGGTATAGTTACAATTTGGACCGCTTCAACTTCATTGCAGTGTCTAACTGGTAGCATACTGTTGTTTTAAATAGAGGAAAAAGCAAACGCGAATCACTATCACCTACTAAATTTCACTACAATTAACTTAATTATAACTTTTAAATTATATTTTTTATAAATTATAACTTAAGTTATGTTATGTACCTTTTTAGGATAAAATGTGTGAAAGTCAATAAACGCCATTAATATTATTTAAATGTCAAATTATTTTAAAACAAGTTAATATATCCCCCTACTAGATGAATAGCATCACCACATGTAAGTTTACGGCGGTAATAGGGTACTTGACGAAATTTTACAAACTTGATAAAACAATTCCTGGACACTTGCCTAAGACCCTACGATTATTTAAAAAATATATATTTACGTAATTAGCAAGTTATTAGACACTCTTTGAAATTTGGCGGGAAAGCACTTATGACGTCACAAGTGTTTTATAACGGTAATTTGGCAACATAGCGATACCACTGAAGTGTTCTGAGACATAACCTTTTTCGGCAGTGAAAGTTGCAAGGAAAGTTGAAATTTCAAAATTCTAACCTCAAACTCCCAGACTTATGATTCCCCGTGAAACCACTTTTAGCATTAATTGATTCCTTCTTCCATCGACGATTTTAGTCAAGAAGGGTTTTTTTTCGTAAATACTTATTCAATCGTTTTTCTGTAAATTTTTTTGGCTAGGTTGGGCCTAAAGTACGGAATTCGGGCTCAGTAGGTACTTCTAAGCACTATGGCGTCTTCATAAACGCTCCTTCAAGATGGTCCCTAGGCCGAGGTTCTCTCTTTATTAATAACTCATAATACTGTATTCTTACTACAATGTAGGTACAAACCTTTGCAGTTTTATCCCATGGATTTCGGCAGACGCTAACAGCATCCAATTTCGGCAAATTACAGATTGTCCTTTCAGGATCCATATCCATATGATACCTTACCTTACACATCACAACACGATAACTAGGTCCCCAAACAATATATAATAGTTAATATCAATAACAAACTATAATAAATGGCACAGATATTATCTACTAATATTTTGATTTAGCGATATACGGAATGCACACGGAATGACAGTTGGCATCACGGGATGTCATTTGCCGATCAGAAAACCATACGTGTTAGATGACATGTGAATATATGAATAGGGTTAGATGCCTAGGTGGGCGGGTAACGTTGCCAAATACGCGAATATTTCCCCCATTATTGGTACCTGAATATTTATAGTATGTTCCGTATACAGATATTTTAACTAAAGTGTTACGTGGCAGAGATGAAGGATATAGTTTCCATCGTATGCAGCATAAACAGACACCATTTTGATATAGAGGAGTCAATATACAGAACATATTCGTAATAAAAAGTCTTTATGTGACAAAATTTGTGTGTGCAATTGCGTTAGTTAAAGCTCAAAGGTTTCAATACATTAAGTAACAGATATTTATAGGCAAGCTGGAGATACTTGAATAGAAAACTGCAATTTGCCCTTGTTCAACGGATTATTGCAAACGGGCACCGGCAACGTTACAGTTCCATTTCTCCTGAGAGGCACAGAGTTGCCACGTTTGGCGTTCTGGACAATAGAACGACGAAACTGAAGATTTCAGCCTGAACAAAATTGTGCAACTTTGTCTTTAATTATCATAAAAACTAAGTGTTAAAAGCCGTTGTTTCATTTATTACGTGTTATGTTGGTGCATCTACTGTAAACAGAGTACAATTTTAGAGCAATTAAAAATATTGTCGAGTACCCTATTTGAAATTATTTTCAAGCAATGGTGATAACGGAAAATATTCGATAATTTTGTCCATGAGTGTACTATAAAAAGCCAAGAGCAAGATCTATGCTTCTGAAAGAAGCCCAATCTTAATAAAAAATCTCCGGTACCTGAGGATTTTCCCGGAAAAATTGTACATTTTGTCATAAGAAATCATTTAGAAAATTCTAGTCAAGAATTATATTATTTTATAAGGACTAGTGAGAATATTGAAAGCATAATTACATATTGAGATTTTATTTTAATACAGATTAAATTTCTATATAAGATTATAATTAAAAAATACATTCTTAAAAAGAAACTGAAAACAGCTCCTTAGCAAAACATTAAAAATCAAGGATAGGTTATATTTTGAACAGATTACAGACATCCAAAAAATATATATAAAAAATATGGATTAACAACCATTTAAACTTACTGCATACATGTTTCAAGCCATATTAAATTACAAATAAAATAAATAGGATTATTTTACGCTGATCAGTCTTTTAAACTGTTTTCAAATTTCGAAATAGGTAACTATAACTTTGATGACTCCAAGTTCAATGTAGATGCAGATTTCAATTGGCAGATAACAACGCTAGGTGTATCACCAATAAGTGGGACAGACTGTTTATCCAGGGTTTCATTTGAAACTTCGATAATAGTCTTGTCGTCTAGACTTTTAGTTGCTGCTTTTCCATCATTTATTGAATGGAAGAATTGGGATCTCAAGATAGCGGCTTGAAGAGAATATTTGCGAGGTTTTTCTTCGATATCAATGTAGATTGCGGAACACCGAGGCCTGAAGCTGCAGCTACTGCCTATGCTTGTCTTCTCATCCTGTGATGCTATGAAGCTTACATTGTCGTCGAAGTGCACCCGCTCAGATGTACAGTCCTCCGTTGTGACACAGCTGCACGAGTCACTATCTCCAGGCTGAAAAAATATTGTTGATATTAATGTGAAATGTATGCAAGCATAAATTATGCATAATGTATGCATAAATAAATTATTTAACGAATCCTTTCTACCTTGTAGCTCAACATGGATCCGGCCAAGGCTCTTATACTAGCTCCACCGTCATCAGGAGCAATGCTGTTACTCATAGATTCTGACAAGCTGCTCATACTAAATCTCTGCGCTGACACCACATCGGCTTGAACCTCCAGTCTCTGGGCTGCCTGGGATATGCTGCCAGCTAAGGCAACCTGTGAACAATTATTTTATGGGCATCAAAATAAAATTTCGGATTTGGTTTGCATTACCAAGAATGAATGGTTTACAAATTATTACGTATGTTAGTTATAATCTTCTGAGACCTGGTTAGCAATTATTTCAATAAATATTTTGTTCTTGCCTGCATTTTTTAGTAAATAGCACAATAAATTTGACCATAAGATCATGATCATCATGTTTCCACGACGAATTCAAATCAATTCAAATATTCTGAACTACTTTTTTCTATAATTAAATCACAAAGTGACATAAAAAAGTACATAATTTCTATCAGAATAGGACATTCATGTCTTTTTTAAAAAATTATCCTAAATAATATCATTACTTAGCCATTGCCATCTTGAAAGCTCTAGCAATATCAGTGACTATAAATTCTTCTAAAATGAAAAGATATTACAAACAGCAAATTTTCACACCAAAAAATCCATTGAACTTTATCTTTAGGATTCAGATTAAAAGAAACGCTTATTGTTTCGTGGCTATCCGACTGACTGTGTTGGAAGATGTGAATTAAAAATTATGCAGTGTCTGGCAGAAAGTACGCACCATACGAGCTATTTTTCTATTTTACATTTATCAGAAATTTTATTTTTAAGTTTGTGCATTCCTGCAAACTCAAAACGCAGTGTTCAAATTTAAATATCTCATTTCGTATATGGGTGAGGTTCGAAAATATGAAAACAGCTCACGAGTAAAGTACCCTTATTTTTAATTTTGGAGAAAACAAATTGTTTATAATTAAAAGATAAGCCCAACAATGAAGTTTCTATTCCATAAAACACATTTTCGGCATTTTTTATGATTTACCCCATATAGAAAATAAAAGCTCTTTATTTAATGTGTGCCAGTTAAGTGATATATCATTTAATGATATATCTCTGAAACGGAACTGGCAATAAATTAATAATAAATTTTATAAACGTTAAGGTCATACAAATTAATGTATTTGATCTGTAGTTATGGCTCCTACCTAATAAAAACAAAAAATAGAAATTTTTTTGGTGCGTATTTTCTACCGGTCACTGTATATTATCCTAATATAATGTTTTAGTGTAATCGTAATTTCTTTATGACGTTTTCAAAAATATCAAAATTTCATTTGCTACCTGATAAGACTGGGAGTTAGTGACAGATTTTTGGTTATGATTTTATAAGTATATGTCTCTGAGAGGGCATTATGATGCATAGTATATTCTCATGATAATAAGATATGAATTAGGGAATCATCCAGAGTTCTTTAAATGGAAAACTGTTGATCCCAAACTATGTGTTTTGGTACAATTTTAGTCAGGCTGCTATGTGTTATAAAATGAAGTTGAAAATAAAAAAAATCTTGGAAAACCATAGGTATACGCCATGGTTAGCACAACCTAAAGGGCTGTTGTGTCCTTGTATTTGAATAACTAATTTTTCCGCGTTTCTGAACAAGCCGCCAATGATAAAATGTATAAGTGCTTGTTATAAAATATATATATATATATATATATATATATATATATATATATATATATATATATATATATATATATATATATATATATATATATTATGACATACCTAGAGTTTACGGATGCCCATAGAATACTCTATAGAATGGTTGATCTGTGGTGTTCAATGAACTCTACGTTAGTTAGCAAAACCCTACAAAATCTTTTTAGGTTTATTCAAAACCTGTCGTTTTCGCAAGGCAGGGTATCAGAGGGAAGGCAAAGGTGATGTCATCATAAAGTTAACATCATCGTAGAGCTGATTTTGTCGAGTTTTGATCTTTGCGGGTTGTTTTGTAGCATTGTGTTAAGGTTAAGATCTCGCAGATGGAGAAGGAATTCAAATGATGAATTCTTGGGGTTGTGGCATTTTCCACTTTGAATAAATATGAGTTTACAACAGCTTTAAAAAAACATCTATTTTATCGATATGGGAACATTTAGGTACTTGGAGGGGAATATTTTCATGATGTCACATTTAGATCAAACAAAACCTGTCTAAACCTAAACCCGGCTCGCCAAAATACGGCTATAGCGGTCATTGGTGGTGTTTTATATTCCTATTTTACTGGCGCAGACATGTGCGGTACTCACTGTGCTGGCGCTCTCGCGGTCCGCATCGCGCAGCACCTGGCTGCCGGAGGCCATCGACAGGCTCGCCTCGCCAATGGACGGGTCGGTCGCCTTGGCTGCGGCCGTGTCGAACAAGGAGGCATCTTGGCCGCCACCGCTGCCTCCCCGCTCGCTGCCGACATCGTCATCGTCGGCGGCTCCGCCACCGCTTCCACCGCAACCGCCCGACCTGCACAGCGACACAGGCACCACGCCGTACACGTAGAACAGCAAGATGGGCACGCCGATGCCGACGGCCAGGCCGGCGAGAATCGGTGCTATAAGTACCTGCAAATAAAATACGACGTTTTTAAACGGAGTGAAGAATATACCCCCTAAGGTTAGTAGAGGCATAGGTTGCATGGTAACTCTAAGGGGACCAAGACGCAAGGGGGGGATGAGCAACTGGGTGACATAACACCCAATGTGGCTGCTGAAGGTTAGAGTCAAATTTTTTGAAGTCCTTAATAGGGCTGTCAATTGGTAATTTCGACATCCTAAGTTGGCATCAATGCAGCGAAAAATGCAACTGGGTCATAAGGTCAGGTCCGTAACGAGCCCATTGGCACAATGAATAACTAATAATACGAAAAGTAATAAGAACAAGAACCACACAGATAACGGTAAAACTCACGAAACATACAAAACCCACGAATATTTTCACTGTCGAATGTTTGAACCAGTTTAAACGAACCTTCACTGCCACTTTGACACACAGAAGGTAAATTTGCATGAGTCCACACATAGACGCTGCCGAAAGCAGCTGATTATACCAAAATACCAAAATGAAAAGGCATTAAAATTATAATAAAAATGAGTTGTAGTCATAATTATTATTGTTTTTTGTAGCGGTATAATCGTGATTGCAATAGGGTTTTTTATTTTATTATGCTCTTTTCGTATCACTTGGGAAACTTTTACCACCATAAATCAAAGAGTGACGTCATTAAATCGTTGTGGGGCATATGTGCCAATGTTATACCCATGGACAAGAGAAAATTCCTAGGGATTTTGTGAAGAATTATTGTCATCTGACAAAGTCCGGACTTCTTACAGCAATCGGGGTATAGTTAAAGTTACTCCGTCCCGATGGTCTGTTTCGTTGTGTAGTTCATGATAACATTTCTGGGTCATAGCGAATATATTAAGCGATTTTCTAATAACAATTGTGATGATAATTGCTGAGAAGTAAGTATATTAGTGTATTTTTAGGTTTGTTGTTACTTTAAAAATAACTATTAATTTTGTTATTTACAAGCGAACTTGCTGAGAGATTTGTGTACTTTACTAAGGTATTTTTTTATCAATTTTTTGTTACATTAAATGCCGGTGGGAGTAGTTTGCAGAATCACTGCATGTAAAAATAATTCAAGAAAGGCGAAGGAAGCTGGGCAAAACATAACATTTTTTAACTTCCCAAGATGTAACAATTCAGGGAAAATGGTTAAAATATTGTTACCCTAGGGACAAAGAGTGGAACTGTGTTAATAATAGTTTGTAGCAAACCATTCAAGCCAAATGATAATGTATATGAATTCAGGTTACTGAATTTTTACAAGAAAAGAAGCTGAAAAAAGACAGTAAGTACCTAGTTGCAAAACTTTTGCATGGAAATGCCTTTTTACCGAAATTTATTTTCCAGCCATTCCTTCATTGCCCTTAGCAGTGAATTATGCAGAACCCGAAAATATCGCAAGATCTATAGTGGATGTATTATTACGTGACAAAGAAGATGTCAATAATTCCATTGACACTTCTCCGATTCCATCATCAAAAAATAAAAAAATAGACATTTTGAAAAAGGAATTAAACAAACTTGAAGCCACAATGTAATTCTTAAACAAAGAATAGAACGTGAAAAGAATCATACAAAGCTTTTGTAACAACGCATTTCTGTCTTAGAAGCCCAGATGAAAAAAAGGTAATGTTAGTTTTGAAGAAAAGGCAAAGCTTGTTTTTAAAGATTTTCTACGTCCAAACCAAGTTGATATTGCTTTAAAAAAATCTAAAGCATGTTGTACACAAGATGAATTGTCTAAAGCTTTTACTCTCAGATATTTTAGTAAACGAGTCCATTTATCTGAAAGAAACTAACATTATCCTCTGCCGTACTAGCAGAATTTTAGGCCACGTTCATTATAGAAACAGCAGGAAAAACCAAAGCCAATCGTTCTAGAGCAATAGCCTGTCGGCCCTTAAGACGTTTATATGGCTCCCCGCTTCTCTCAAGGACGTCTGTTCGTATGTATGTGAGTGTGTATGTATGTTCGTAAGCTTTTATGCTTCGGCCTCCACAGGCCACTGTTTTCGATTTTTCAAGTAAAAATTGCGAGTGGGGCCACGCATGCTTATGGGCCCCATGCCTATTGAAGGGCACCCAAATCGAAAGAGCCGTTTTGCCCTCGGAAGTTTTGTCAATTTTTTTTAAATGGGCTGGTGTTTCCAACCTTGATCGTCGATCGAGTTCAACTTTTAAAAAGACAAATTTTAACGAAATATTGCTTATCTATACTTATTTACTATACTAAAATGATATATTCATATTAACACTATGTAAAAGTCTTTTTCATTCATAGGTTCCATCCGAGACTACTAGATGACAATCCCTGTTTTCTACAAATTTACCTGTTAGCAACTCACAACATGAAATATACACGACCGATATCCATCGTATATTAACAAGTAAGAGAAGGACGGGAGTTGTGACGTAGGGCCAAACATTTGCTGAACAAACTGTATTTGATCATAACCAACTTTTATTAAAAGGTATCTATTACCTGGACCGACACTAAGACCCGATCATGATGCCATATTTCATTGTTGTTTGTGGACTGGAGTGGCTATGTATCTATCTATCTGGTCAAGGGGTGGCCGCCTAAGATCGACCTGGTACGCAGGCCACCATAGGCCCATTGTGCCTCCACGGCCGGTATCACAAGGCAGCCAGCATACCAGCCTTCTTAATCAAGGCCTGCAGCTCCCCTATCCTGACACCATATACGTCCTCATCATACAGCCTTGCCATGCCGAAGGACTCGAATCTGACCATGTCAAGTGCAGGGCACACTGTTACTAGGTGGTCTCCTCTTCTTCCAGGCACCATCTGCGATGCCGCTCCTCCTCCACCCCAATGAGGTGTAGGTGGCGAGCCAGATGACAGTGCCCAGTGAGGACCCTCACCAAACCCTTAATCTCCTTTCTTGGCAGACCCAGCAACTCCCAGGATAAGGCCGGTGATGGCCCAAGAATCATGAGCCTCGTGTGCCTCATCCCCGGAGCCCTGAGCCACTCCTCAACGAATCTGCCCCGCAGCCACTCCTCAACGAATCTGCCCTGCAGCCATTCGTCCAGGACTCCTATCGCCACCCGAGGTGAGATCCCCAGAGGGGGTTCTGGTCCCATCGGCCTGCTCATGGATCCCTCCCTGGTCTCATTTCCCTTGATGCCCGACTTTTGATAGAGTATTTTATAACATATGCAAGAATGAAAATATAACAATTTGTTTAAAGCCCCAATACGAACCAAAGGTCCAATATATAAAGAAGAAACTGAAAAATCTAATGCGTTCTGTACTTAACTTACACTACAACTAGCCATGGACTTCATTTCAAACCAAAGGGTACCAAAAAATTCTTGCTCGCTTTCAGACTAATTTTTCTTAATAAAATGTATGGAAACATGCCATGTAAACTTGTAAAATTAAAGGGACATAACCAATAATCATTTTATTTTGAATATTAAATTCATTGTAACAGACACATTTGCACGTTTTTATTTTACAAAGATTGTGCCACAATGGTGTTTTTAACATTAAACCACCCTGTCGATTTTCGAATAGATCATGGAATTCTATTGCGTAAACTGGAGAGCTTTGCGTTTGATGAACAACTGTTGGCAAACTCACAGTTTGTAGTCTATAATGGACATGAGTCAGTGGAGTATTTTGCGAGCTCGGGCGTCCCACAGGGATCGAATTTGGGGCCACACTTATTTTTACTTTTTATAAATGATTTGTGTCTTGAACTTGACTGCGAAAGACTGATTTTTGCGGATGATTTAAAAAATTTCACAAGTATTAACACAGATCAGGACTGTGTAAGCTTGCAGAATGGTCTAGACAAAATGTCATAGTAAGTTAGAGCTGAATACGTCCAAGTGCAAAGTGATTTCATTTACTAAACAAAGATCGAATGTTCCCTTTGTTTATTCAGTTGATGGTACGGACCTTGAATTGTGTACTGGTATAAAAGATCTTGGAATATTATTTGACTCTAATTTGGGTTTCGTGGAGCACATAAACAAGATAAGGTCGGAGTCTATAAAAATGTTGGGCTTCATAGTAAGGAACTGCAATACTCTTACGAATATCAAAGCCTTAGATGCACTATATTTCTCCTATGTACGATCAAAACTTGAATACGGCGCCTTAATATGGAATCCTTATTACGAGACTCATAAAGTAGCATTGGAGGCAGTTCAGAGACGTTATTTAAAGTTTCGAGTGTTCAAAGAAACTGGTAATTATCCGGAGAGAGGATTTGACCATTCTAGGCTGTTGACCATCTGTAATATTAAATCTTTAGAAAATAGGAGAAACGGCCAATCGATAAAATATTTGTATAAAGTACTGCATAACGAGGTGGATTGTCCTGATATCTTGTCTCAACTTAACTTCTATGTACCTCGAATTGAAGCAAGACAGAACAAAATGTTTTATTTAAAAACTCCCAACACAAATTTGTTGTGGAAATCTCCCTTGTATTTCATGTGTAGCAATGCAAATAAGCTGAATGATGTCTGTGATCTGTTTCATACTTCGGCTCAAACTTTGACTAATTACATTGAAAATCTCTGTTGATAATTTATCCAGTAATTTGTATTAATAATCTTTCTTTTTTGCTTGACTAGTATCTATAATATGTATCGTGCTAAGTAGCTCTATAATTGGAATGTAATTTCTGTTGGGCTAATAAAGGTATTATTATTATTATTATTCCGACTTAGCCAAAAGGCATTCGCACTCCCTCTACGGGGAACATTCACTCAGATCCCGGGTATCCCGGATACCAAAAGGATCTGGCTCGGACGAGACCCTTGCCATGTTATCGGGCCTTAGGTGACATTGATGTTGTTGGACGTTCCTGCACTCCCCATGAATTTCCTGACGGTTCGGGCTGTCGCAAGTAGTACCGCTTTCTGCATGGACCTGTAAAGATTATCAGTTAGACCCAGCTCTTTGATGTTTCTCAGCAAACTTTTTGGTATGACACCAGTTGTTGACACGATGATTGGAATTGTCTGAATGTTGTCCATTTCCCATTGCCTTCTAATTCGTTCTTCTAAGTCTCTGTACTTCGCGATCTTCTCGACTTGCTTCACACGCAGGTTGTTGTTGTTCGGGATGGCCACATCAATCAGAGTTGTCTTCCTAGAAATTTTATCAACTATTATAAGGTCCGGTCTGTTATGGGCAACTCGTTGATCTGTCAGAACTGTACGATCCTAGTACATCTTGTAGTTGCTGTTCTCAAGAACAGGCTCCGGTGTGTAGCTGTAATATGGGATCCTCTTTGCCTGCACAAGCAGAAGTTTTTCCGCCAGTTCCTGGTGCAAGATCTTGGCAACCGAATCGTGTCGTTCCTTATATTCCGTTGATGCGAACATCTGACATCCTCCTGTTATGTGCTGGATTGTTTCTGAAGTTGGGCACCCGTATCTGCATCTGTCATCCACTACCGATGCATCTCCTACAATGAATTTTAGGTAGTTGCGAGTTGGTATAACCTGATCTTGTATGGCCAGTAGGAAGCCTTCCGTCTCGGGGAACATTCGTCCCGAGGTCAGCCAATAGTTCGACGCTAACTTGTCGACATGTTCCTGGTTAACCTCATTAGGATGCCTCCCGTGCAGCGGCTTCTCCAACCACCTCTGTAGTTTATCGTTGTCGGTTCGGTGGTGACTTTGATGCTCGTGTTCCGTCAGACGTAGCGGTGTTGAGACGTCTGCTCCGCATATAGCCCTATGTAGTGTGGAGCTGTTGGCCTGCCTGTAGAAATAATTACTCAGATTTAATATTTGTTGGTCCAATTGCTTGCTGAGATCTGCCAATGCTCTTCCTCCTAGTCGACGTGGCAGAGTTGTTCTTTCTACGGCGCTACGGGGATGATGTTTATGAGCTTTTGTCAGTAGTGTCCTAACTTTTCGTTGCAGGTTGTTAATGTCCGTGTTGGTCCAATTCACTATTCCGAACGAATAGCTGAGTACAGAGCACGCATACGTGTTCAGGGCCTTAAACAAATTCCTGCTGTTAAGATCAGTTCGCACTACTTGTCTTACTCTCTTGATGAATTCATTCGTTGAATCAGTCTTCATTGTTCGATGGTCTATCCTTTGAGCTTGTTTCATCCCGAGATACTTGTATGTATCTCCCATGCTCATTGCTTCGATCTCCTGGCCGTCCTGCATCTCGTGTGCGCTTTGTTCGAGCTTTCCCCGGATGATATTAAGGGTGCGGCACTTGTCCAGTCCAAACAGCATTCCGATCTCCCTGGAGAACTCCTCTAAAATTTTAAGCATTTGCGTTAGTTGGTTTTTGGTTGCGGCGATCAGTTTTAAATCATCCATATATAATAGGTGATTCAACTTGATCGCTTCTGCGTTGTTGCTTTTGATAGCGAAGCCATATTTTGTAGAGTTCAACCGATGTGATAGAGGGTTCATCGCCATGCAGAACCACAGTGGACTGAGTGAATCTCCTTGGAAAATCCCTCTTCGGATGTTGATTGTGTCGGTCTTGATGTTACTGTTTGCGGTTCTGAGTTGTATCTTAGTGCGCCAGGTTGTCATAACGTGTTCTAAAAAGGAAACTGTATGATGATCTATTTTATACAGCTTTAAGATACCTGTGAGCCAGTCGTGAGGTACGGAATCAAATGCTTTTTTGTAGTCCACATAAGCCATGTGGAGGTTTCGTTGCTTGGAATGAGCCTGGTTGCAGATGACAGAGTCTATGATGAGTTGCTCTTTGCATCCCATTGCGCCCTTCGAGCAGCCCTTCTGCTGCATTGCAATGATGTTGTTCCGCTCGCAGTGAGCATATATTCGCTGCGTAAGGCAAGATGTGATTATCTTGTACAGCGTAGGCAAGCAGGTTATTGGGCAGTACTTGGCAGGGTTATCCGTATTCCGCTGGTCTTTTGGTAACAGGTAGCACCCTGTGTAAGAAACAATGGCATTTTCAGAGGATCGAGCAAGACTTCATTAATTAAGGTAGTTATTTGTTCATGCGTGCACCACAACTTCTTAATCCAATAATTTTGGAGATGATCTGGACCTGGTGCCTTCCAGTTGTGGGAATTCTTGATGACATCGGAGACCTCAGCGGTTGTGAATTGCTCGTGTTGCATCTGGCTATAGTTCCGGCCCATCTCGCGTTCTTCGCTGATCCAGCTTGCACTGACATTGTATGGACCTGGTGTGGCAAGTTGATTTCTCCAGAAACCGTCGACCTGTTCTCTGCTAGGGTAACTCGCATTTGTGGCATCGGCACTAGAATTAAAAGCACGGTAGAAACCCTTTTCTGATTGTTCAAAGAGTTTGTTGTCTCGTTTCCTGTTGTTACTTGCCTTGTATCTCCTCAGACGCCCTGCGAAAACAGAAAGTTTTTGTTTTAATGTGTCAAGACATTGTTGAGCAGTGATGTTCGCGGGGTCATGCCGAGAATGCATTTGGGTGCGGCTCATTATTGCCTGCACCGCCCTCTGGATCCTTCTAGTTCTAACTCCTCTGATATATTCCGTCACTTGTCCTATGTCTTTACGGAGACTCTCGATCTTCCGATTTAGTCGCATTTCCCATTGAGCCATTCGTGGTTCTGGTCTTGCACGATTCAATTCTTGGGCCGTTCGGATCTTGGCACCCATTACAGTGGTGACTGCCGTTGCGGCACAGTAGATTATTATTATTATTATTATTATATGTTTTCCAGGACATGAAGCTATAGCCGTGAAAAGTCTTATAAATACGTCAGCCGACAGTTAGTATGTACCTAATAGGTTTTTAATATCTGAAATACTGGGAATTTTATCGAAATCTAGGTAAATATTTGACAACGAAAATGTCTGTAAAATGTCAAATATTTTCTTAACTATCAAGTGTAAAACAAAAACCCTGACAAAAAAAACAGAATCACACTACAGGTACAGGGTTGTTCAACTAAAGTCACCCCATATTTTTATTTTTCACTCCAGAAACAAAAGTTCGATATAAAAGTTGTAAAGGGTGGTCCAATTCAAATGTGCACTGGCTGTTATTTTTGAGCTAAAAATAAAATTTAATGTAGAATTTTATGGGGATTCTTCGGAATTCCGGTTTTTTATATGGGGATCATCAAAAAGATATTAAAAAAAAACAATTTTTCGGAAAAAGTTGAGGGCGACTATACAGGGAGTAGCAAAAAAACTGTCGGTTCTTATTTCTGTCTTCCGGTTTGACTGGTAGTTACTTTGACAATAATTATGAGATTTTTTAATCTGGACATTTCAAAAATTTTGCGGTAATCTGATCTTTTTTTGTGTAGATCAATCTCAATCAGATATTTTTGGGAGACTCGCAAGGGATATAAGAGTAGTATTAAACGCAGAAAATATATAATTCAATGTTCGATGTTATATGTTATTATAACCCTGTAGGGGTTCCGTGCCAAATAACAGTGGCATTGCAAAAAAATAGAAAGTTCTGGTTCTTTTTTGTGTAAATGAATCTTAAAGATATCTTTGGGGGACATGTAGGCGATGTAGGACTAGGTATATAAAAACCTGTAGGGGTGCCGTAAAAAAACAGTGGCGGCACAAAAAATCCAAGAAAATCTTATTTTTTGTGTACATCAATCTCAATCTCAAAAATATTTTTGGGGGATATAGGAATATCGATATAGGATATAGGAATATCGAAAAAACCTGAAAGGGGTGCAGTGACAAACGACAGTGACGTCGGAATAAAATCCAAGAGAATTTTATTTATTTTTTTGTGTTAAGTCAATCTCAAAGATATTTTTGGGGCACGCGTAGGGGATGTCGGAGTATAGATAAAATCTATAGGGGGGCGTGACAAAGGACAGTGGCGTCGCAAAAAAATCACAAAAATAGTTATTTTTGTACCAAGGCACTGAAGTTCAACTTTTTATGACTCGTGGAATTTAGTTGCCGAGGACTCTGGCCGAGGCAAATAAACCACATGAGTCATAAAAAGAACTTCAGTGCCGAGGTACATATTATATATTTTGTGAAATCGGAAAAAAAAAAGTTTTATTAGGTAAGAAAGTTATAATAGGGGATCACCCGTCCATGAACCGACTACGCGCGGCGTGGCTTGACTTTGACGATCGCTCTATCTAGGTCAAGTAAGACAAGACACGGCATCTTCGTACAGAAAAACCAAACTGCTGCTTCTTGTGCAGCCTACACAACAAATCTATTGATATTCAAATTTACTAAAATATGTATACTGAAGGGACACTTTACTGCCGATTTCAAGAAAACTTATTTTTGTGTAAATCAATATTAATCTCAAAGATATTTTTGACGCATAGGGGATGTAGTAATATAGATGAAAACCTGTAGGGGGTGCCGTGACAAACGACTGTGGTGTCGCAAAAAATCCCAAAAAACTTATTTTTGGGTAAATCAATCTTAATGTCAAAGATATTTTTGGGAGACGCATAGGGGATGTAGTAAGGTAAGGAAAATAAAAAGGTTATTCTTTATTATCGTTTTTACCTATTTCTAAAACCAACCAAACCATTTTGCAAAAATATTAAATTTTGAGACACTAATAAAACAAACTATTTGATATTTGATATTTGTAATAATGTTGGCAATACAATTTCACATAGAGAATTTTATTTATTAAAATAATATTACAATTCAAAATATAAAGGATCGTCTTCGGAAAATTCGGAAGAGTCGTCATGTTCTAAGGCAATAATAAGAGGCTCAATTCATCAAGATTCCCCATTTTATTTTCTTCTGCCATAACATGTATCGCATTTCGCCAAATTTCTGCAGTAATAATGTCCAGTGAATTGATCATCAACTGCTGTACATCCTTAAGTAGTATTATGTCTTGCAACACGTCCTTTCATTTGAGCCCATATAAGCTCTATGGGGTTGAGCTCACAATGGTATGGCGGCAGGCGTTGCACAATTATGACACGTTCTTTTGCCATTTCGTCGACTACACACTTCTTAAATCCTGACCTATATTGCCTGGCTATTTTTAAAAGTTCTTTTTTGGCCATTCCTTTTTCAAATTGCAGCCCCTTCTCGTTTATCCATTCAATAATATTCCAAAAACTCGTCTGAAGCTTCTCCACTAGTCTAGAATGATAACTTGCATTATCAATTACAAGTATGGAATTATTTGGTATCCGGTCTATCATTTGCTGAAAATATTCTTCAAATACATCGGCCATCATTTCCTCGTGATAATCCCGGGTAGAATTGGATTGAAAGTCTAATAAACCGCCATCTAGAAATCCATCTTCGCTTCCAATGTGTGTTATTATTAACCTATGACCTTTTCCAGAGGGAGGGTTTATACCTTCTGACCACCCTTCCATAAAAACTTGCCGAGAACTTTGAATATTTTAGTCTTTCCATAGTTTTTAAACAGTATGTCCTTCGTTCGACCAAGTTTCATCTAAGTAAAAAATGTTTCTTCCCTCACTTCGAAATCTTATCGCCAGTAGGTATTCTTGTCTCCAACAAATGATTTCGGGTTTGTCTATGAGAATAGACTTTCGGTTTTCTTTCCCCGAGCGATAGTTCATGTCCTTAAGGACTGTCCATAATGTGGTTCTTCTCCTTTGGGCAAGTCGTTGTCTTCATTCACGGCTTGTAAGATTTTGTTTAAGGTTGGTAGCTCTTTTTTTAAATAAAACTTATGGCATACTTAGCATCGCTGTCGATTTGCTTTGGCATCTTCCCTGTTTTTTTCTTAGCTTCATTAAGTTCACCTGTGGTCCTCCTTTCTTTCAGAAATCTATAAATGGTTGCCTCTCCAACTCCAGTCATATTCGAACATTCCATAACTATGCTGCGAACATGCTAGAGGGCTGCTGATGTACCAGTGCATCGTGAACATTTAAAACTATAGTTTTTTCTCTTGCAGAAAAATGGCTTTTGCAAACCTGGTTCGAGGGTCTTGGTATAAAACATGAACTCGAAGCCGTACTACTATACTGCCAAATAACAAATGAATATTTCACCTTTATGATTATTCCATTTATAAGGATTTTAGGTAAATAGGTGTAACTACCTACAATTTTCATAATTAATATTAAAGTAATAAAGGACACATAATTATGGAATTAATAATTGCCTGTATTAAAATTGCCAGGGATTAAGATAATAATAATAATAATAATAATAATAAAACCGAATTCCAGAAACGCGACTTAACGCTATCAAACGGGAAGTTGAGCTAGAGATCCACGGCGAACACATAGACATAGATGACAACAACAACAATGGGGAACTTCAAGAGCCTGGACAACAACTAGAAGCCGAAACGGTAGAACCAACAACCGAGAGTCTGGAACGGGTTAACGAAGAACATTTTGAAGGCTTGGACACACATATGAGACAGGCAGTATTGCGATACGAAGGCACAGACCCACTTAGCAGGCCACCGCTACCAAGATTAAATTCTTCCAGGAAACTTGCGATCGTGCTCGATCTTATGAACACAAGAATTTTACCAAGCTATGTTTCAGTGACACCAACATTAGAACGTATGCACATGTTAATCTACTGTGCCGCAACGGCAGTCATCACTGTAATGGGTGCCAAGATCCGAACGGCCCAAGAGTTGAATCGTGCAAGACCAGAACCACGAATGGCTCAATGGGAAATGCGACTAAATCGGAAGATCGAGAGTCTCCGTAAAGACATAGGACAAGTGACGGAATATATCAGAGGAGTTAGAACTAGAAGGATCCAGAGGGCGGTGCAGGCAGTAATGAGCCGCACCCAAATGCATTCTCGGCATGACCCCGCGAACATCACTGCTCAACAATGTCTTGACACATTAAAACAAAAACTTTCTGTTTTCGCAGGGCGTCTGAGGAGATACAAGGCTAGTAACAACAGGAAACGAGACAATAAACTCTTTGAACGATCAGAAAAGGGTTTCTACCGTGCTTTTAATTCTAGCGCCGATGCCACAAATGCGAGTTACCCTAGCAGAGAACAGGTCGACGGTTTCTGGAGAAATCAACTTGCCACACCAGGTCCATACAATGTCAGTGCAAGCTGGATCAGCGAAGAACGCGAGATGGGCCGGAACTATAGCCAGATGCAACACGAGCAATTCACAACCGCTGAGGTCTCCGATGTCATCAAGAATTCCCACAACTGGAAGGCACCAGGTCCAGATCATCTCCAAAATTATTGGATTAAGAAGTTGTGGTGCACGCATGAACAAATAACTACCTTAATTAATGAAGTCTTGCTCGATCCTCTGAAAATGCCATTGTTTCTTACACAGGGTGCAACTTACCTGTTACCAAAAGACCAGCGGAATACGGATAACCCTGCCAAGTACCGCCCAATAACTTGCTTGCCTACGCTTTACAAGATAATCACATCTTGCCTTACGCAGCGAATAAATGCTCACTGCGAGCGGAACAACATCATTGCAATGCAGCAGAAGGGCTGCTCGAAGGGCGCAATGGGATGCAAAGAGCAACTCATCATAGACTCTGTCATCTGCAACCAGGCTCATTCCAAGCAACGAAACCTCCACATGGCTTATGTGGACTACAAAAAAGCATTTGATTCCGTACCTCACGACTGGCTCACAGGTATCTTAAAGCTGTATAAAATAGATCATCATACAGTTTCCTTTTTAGAACACGTTATGACAACCTGGCGCACTAAGATACAACTCAGAACCGCAGACAGTAACATCGAGACCGACACAATCAACATCCGAAGAGGGATTTTCCAAGGAGATTCACTCAGTCCACTGTGGTTCTGCATGGCGATGAACCCTCTATCACATCGGTTGAACTCTACAAAATATGGCTTCGCTATCAAAAGCAACAACGCAGAAGCGATCAAGTTGAATCACCTATTATATATGGATGATTTAAAACTGATCGCCGCAACCAAAAACCAACTAACGCAAATGCTTAAAATTGTAGAGGAGTTCTCCAGGGACATCGGAATGCTGTTTGGACTGGACAAGTGCCGCACCCTTAATATCATCCGGGGAAAGCTCGAACAAAGCGCACACGAGATGCAGGACGGCCAGGAGATCGAAGCAATGAGCAAGGGAGATACATACAAGTATCTCGGGATGAAACAAGCTCAAAGGATAGACCATCGAACAATGAAGACTGATTTAACGAATGAATTCATCAAGAGAGTAAGACAAGTAGTGCGAACTGATCTTAACAGCAGGAATTTGTTTAAGGCCCTGAACACGTATGCGTGCTCTGTACTCAGCTATTCGTTCGGAATAGTGAATTGGACCAACACGGACATCAACAACCTGCAACGAAAAGTTAGGACACTACTGACAAAAGCTCATAAACATCATCCCCGTAGCGCCGTAGAAAGAACAACTCTGCCACGTCAACTAGGAGGAAGAGGATTGGCAGATCTCAGCAAGCAATTGGACCAACAAATATTAAATCTGCGTAATTATTTCTACAAGCAGGCCAACAGCTCCACACTACATAGGGCTATATGCGGAGCAGACGTCTCAACACCGCTACGTCTGACGGAACACGAGCGTCAAAATCACCACCGAACCGACAACGATAAACTACAGAGGTGGTTGGGGAAGCCGCTGCACGGGAGACATCCTAATGAGGTTAACCAGGAACATGTCGACAAGTTAGCGTCGAACTATTGGCTGACCTCGGGACGAATGTTCCCCGAGACGGAAGGCTTCCTACTGGCCATACAAGATCAGGTTATACCAACTCGCAACTACCTAAAATTCATTGTAGGAGATGCATCGGTAGTGGATGACAGATGCAGATACGGGTGCCCAACTTCAGAAACAATCCAGCACATAACAGGAGGATGTCAGATGTTCGCATCAACGGAATATAAGGAACGACACGATTCGGTTGCCAAGATCTTGCACCGGGAACTGGCGGAAAAGCTGCTGCTTGTGCAGACAGAAAGGGTCCCATATTACAACTACACACCTGAGCCTGTTCTTGAGAACAGCAACTACAAGATGTACTGGGATCGTACAGTTCTGACTGATCAACGAGTTGCCCATAACAGACCGGACCTTATAATAGTTGATAAAATTTCTAGGAAGACAACTCTGATTGATGTGGCCATCCCGAACAACAACAACCTGCGTGTGAAGCAAGTCGAGAAGATCGCGAAGTACAGAGACTTAGAAGAACGAATTAGAAGGCAATGGGAAATGGAGAACGTCCAGACGATTCCAATCATCATGTCAACAACTGGTGTTATACCAAAAAGTTTGCTGAGAAACATCAAGGAGCTGAATCTAACTGATAGTCTTTACAGGTCCATGCAGAAAGCGGTACTACTTGCGACAGCCCGAACCGTCAGGAAATTCATGGGGAATGCAGGATCGTCCAAGAACATCAATGTCACCTAGGGCCCGATAACATGGCAAGGGTCTCGTCCGAGCCAGATCCTTTTGGTATCCGGGATGCCCGGGATCTGAGTGAATGTTCCCCGTAGAGGGAGTGCGAATGCCTTTTGGCTAAGTCGATATAATAATAATAATAATTCTCACCCTCACAATACTCCAAACTAGGAATACCCCAGAAGCAACCACATGCTTGTGCGGGGGAGGGGGGCAATTACTATTATTTTGTCTTCGTAATTACCTACATCCTAAATATTATACATAATTGCCTCAAAAAGGGCATTAATATTGTAATCTAATAAAGACAACTTCTTACTTTTATCTGCGATGTGTAAATAGAAAAATTATCTATGAAGAGATTTTGACAATAAAAAAGAAAATTCAGCCTACGCTACTCATTTGATAGACAACAACCATATTTTTCAAGATCATTTTTCTATTTTACACATTGAAAATAAAAGAGAATAACGCCGCCTCTGGTTTACGATCATTTTATGACCCCGGAACCTCTTCTGTGCGATCAATTTTTTTTGAACACAGTATAGTTACCTAACTCAGTCGACTGATGGTACCTACCTAATTTTATTTCTCACAAACTACTGCAAAACTGAGAATTTTAACATCTGGAGAATGTTACCTTACATTATGGCAGTATTCTTAACTAGATTTTGAGATTAAGTTTATAGCAGAACTACTACCCCGCCTGACACATAAACATTAAGTCAAATCGTCAAATCTGTGATTACTGATTATTTCTATAAGAAAATGTTTTTATTTTCTATAATTTCATAATACTATCTACACTTTCATAAGCCTGTTTTTGGAATAATGAAATATAATGAAGTAAAAAGTGGTTGAGGTTTGGGGTCCCATTTCAATATGGCGTCAATCCGTCAATGCCCCAACCTCCTCTTCATAATAACCTTGATTCTTCTGAAAAAAAAAAACAATAATACAGTGTGTCGATTGTTTTAAAATTTAGTACAGGGCCTGAAATTTGTATTCTGAAAATTTTTTTCTGAAAAAATTATTCTGATAAAATTTTTCTATAAATGTACTTGATTTGCGCTAAAACCGCAAACATAGAAAAATTTTAAAAAAGTCACTATGCCGATTGTTCTAAAATCTTGGATTTGCATTCAGAACCATTTTTTCTAATAAAATTTTTCGATATCTCTTAAGGAAAAGGTAGTACACCTGCACTGAAAATGAATAAATTGCCCGTCAAGGCCTGCTTGATTTTAAAGTATAAAAATTCGGTGCAAATTAGATTCTACTCAAGCTAGGCTGATCCCTGAAAGCTCAAGTTTCAAGTCGAAATTTTTTTGTCTTTTACACCTATCGTATAGTCCATCTGGGTGCACCCTGTATATTTTTAGACAAGTACATGAATGGGAAATATTGTTGACCTAAACGTGACGAATTACGTTTAGCAAGTTGTGCGCTTTTCAGCGCATTTTCCACGACTTTTCGCAAAATCTCGGGCGTTATCGCACGAATTTTATTTCGAATATTGGTTTTAAATTGAAGAATGCTCGCAAGCTTATTTACGTTCGCCCGCCCTTTCAAATATGCCCAAAGAAAAAGTTTTGTGCCAATCAATCCCTCAGTAAAGTGTATCCAAGTTACAGCGGCAGTAGATATAAACAAAGTCACATGACCGCCTTGCGATCGATTACCAGGGTCGGCCTAATATGAGATTCCAAGTGGCTTGTAATTCTGAACTAATTCTTTTAGAAGTTCTAAAATTTGTGTTTCTACCTTTCGTGGATCTTTATAAATTTCCTTAAAAAAGTATAAATTTACAGAATATACTGCTCGCGATCCTATCTAAAATATGCAGGAAACTCGACTGAGGGAAGAGCCGGTCCTGCATTCTGCTCTCCGCGTAAACACTTGACATTTTATGACGGCTAGACCAATAAGAGAATAGGTCACGTGGTGGCCAATGTTTTAATCCACTGCCTCTGTAACTTGGATAGACTTTAGTTCAGTTCAGAACCTGTTCGGGATCGCTGCGCGAACATAGGTCAAGGGTCATGACGCGCTCCTATGTATTTACATGTGGTATATTCTCTGGAGTACATTCCACATTCCAAATGGCGAATCAATCAAAAGTTCCGCCGCGCCGGTCAGATGCCTCTCTTGAGAAGTGTATGGTTGTTATAGTTATAAAAGGTAAAAGCACAGCTTACGGTAAGCTGTGGTAAAAGGCCTTGCATCATAATATTATGTCTTTAAATTTTTACGCCATAGCCATTGACGTAATATTCCTATCCGTGCTGAAGTGTTTCCCGATTCTTCCAGAGAATCCTTGACCTACCTCGCACGTGTATCGATTCAGACCGAGGCTCATACTTAAAACCAGCCGCAGTTTTATATAGTCCCACTAGTTCCATACAGTTAAGGGGGAAGCTGATTAAAATCTACGGTTACGGTGAATTACAATGGAACGCCAACGCCGAGGATAATGTCCTTATGAAGGAATCCTTATGAAGGAATTATAGTAAAGTTCCAATCACATTAGGTATCAAAAAATAGTTTTTCTTAAGTCTGAAAAGCGTCATTAAAAACTCAGAAATTGGTAGGAAAGTAAGTCATTCTTGTACGATTTTTCTATAAGTTGGCTTTGGCGAGATGTCAAGACCACGAGCCCATCGCCCCGGAGTTGCGGAATTGCAATATTTTTTATAATGTAGATTGCAAGAGATTGGCCAGGGGCAAGTGTATAGTCCTCCTTACGGCAGAATGCGTGCGACGCAAGGAGGAAGAACTCGTAAATATTATAGAATTAGTCACAGTTCAGGGGCGTAGCCAATGACGTCAGAACCTATAGACAGGTTTGTTTTGATAAACGCTTGACGCCCAGAACTAATCACAATCTAAGCGCTCCATTAAATTATTCCGAAAATGTCGCGAGATTGTCAGAAATTGCCTCTTTTTGTCGAGCCGTAGCGAAGTTATTTCGACTCTGGGCTCGGAGGCTGGCGTCGTTAGACCATCCCCCGAGTCTTCAGGTGAGGTTCCGATGATTCCGGCGCCCCCAAACAAGAGAAAACATGGGATATCTAAGTGTGATTCTGGAGGAACTATAACCGGGACTCACCGGGTGTATAGTTGGTTGATGGTTGACTTTCTGTCTTTGTTTGTAGCATGTTTTTAGAGTAGTATGGATATATTTCATCTTGGAGTCAAAATAAAGGGCATTTTAACAATAGAGCACCACGTCTATAGGTTTTGACGTCATTGGGCGTAGCTCAATTTTGTGTAACTCACTGACTACGTTTATCTCGACGCGTTCGATCCGATTGAGAGAGGTTTGAATTCACTGGAGCGGACTCAACTAGACGGCGTGAACCCTACAGATTGAAATTCAATCATATTTAAAATTTCAAGTCACGCCTCTATTTCCAAACAGAAGTTGGCCAGAATGTGCACCAACCTACTGTGGAATAAGTATAATAAGTTAATGTCCCTAGAGAGGATTGAAAACCGTAGGATTCAATACTGATGATGTAAACGTAGAATTATGAAAGATTTGACATAACTCAATCGGATCCATTTCAATCCGATCGAGTTGTCACGAGATAAACGTAGTTATAGACTTAATTTTCATATAATTGTTATTTAATTTATAGTTAATATTATTTTTAACAGTGATACCTTAGACTATGGAGGAAGGCAAACCCTTATAACATTGGCAATTATTTCTTGTGCTTGAGAATGCAACGTTCCTCCCTGTTTACTCATTTTGCGTACATTAACTCCCGAACATACGAAACGCCACTGAGCTCTCTGCGCCGGCGGCCAAGCTTGCGGGCGACAGAAAAAGTGAGAGCTCTGTGTGGTAGCCCAAATACGCAGTTAACTTTACGTACTATAGAAACAGGCACAAAACGCGTTGGCTAACTGATTTTGTCGGCGGCTCGCTGGCAGAAGTGATTTGGCGGTGGTAGACGATGGTAGACGCCACGATGTTGAAAAAAATATAATAGGTGTTTTAACACACCGCGTTAAAAATAAATGATAAACAATAAGTGGTCGCGTGATGCGAACTTTATTTTTTCGGTATTACAGAGTTCAGAAATTCGGCTTCAATATGCTAAAACTTGTATTCGCTAATAAATAACGACTACTCGTATAGGAAATCTCGCAACGCTGCCCGCATTCTTTAGAAACGTTTTCTTTCTTGCGTTGAACTATACCAAGGCACTGAAGTTTGGCTTTTTATAACGAATGTGGAATTTAATTGCTAAGGCCTGTAAGGCCGAGGCAAATAAACCACACGAGAGCAACAAATTATTTTATAACGTATTTAAAGACCAAAGATAATTTATTTAATATCGAATAATTTAAATAGAAGCGTAAATTAAAGAAGCCATAGATAGTCAAAAGCATTGTTGAAACCGTCCGCAAAAAATCCTGCTACAACAAATTTCAAACTTTAATTTTGGAGCGAAATGATCTGGACCGACACTATATTAAATACCTGTGCATAGCGCTGTTTCAAGCGATCGCCACTGACGCCACACGACGAAAAAATCGACAGGGTGGTTTAGTGTTAAAACGCCATTGATGCAGAATCTTTTAGAAATTAAAAACAGGCAAATATGTCTGTTATAAGGAATTTAATATCCAAAATGACATAAAATGATTGTTTGTTATTTCCCTTTAATTTGACAAGCTTACGTGACACATTTTCTTAGATTTCTTAAACAAAGCCAGTCTAAAAAGCAAGCAAGAATATTTTGGTACCTTTTGGTTTAAAATGAAGTCCATGGCTAGCTGTAGTGTAAGTAAGTATAGAACGCATTAGATTTTCCAGTTTCATCTTTATACAGGGTGTCCCGTTAATAATGGTCCATAGAGCAACTGCACATATTTGAGAGATACACCCCAAAACACCTGTTGACTTCAATATTCGAAACATAAAATTTTCACCTACCGCTTTCAAATGTTACAGATTCACTGTACCATTTAAAGTGAGAAAAACATTGCTATGAACAATGTACCAAAAATGTTTTGTTTTCAAAATGGAACGGATTGAAACTTGGCAAAATTTTGACACTATATTTCAAGAAAACGAATGGTGTTTCGACCAATGCCCATCTGGCATTTTTTTCTTCATTTTGAATGTACAGTGGATTTGTAACATTTAAAAGCGGTAGGTGAAAATTTTATGTTTCGAATATTGAAGTCAACAGGTGTTTCGGGGCACATTTTGCCAATTTCAACGCAAACGGTTGATTTTGTCGTTATGAAACAAGAGTACCTTTTTGTTGCAGAATGAAAAGATGCCTTAAAATGATGGACCTGCAACATCAAAAAGATAACCTCAAAAAAGTTAGGAGTAAAAACACAATCCAAAAACAGCGCAAGTGGCGCCCTCTGCGAGATACAGCAAAATTGATATTTTTTGCTTATTCTCCATCCCCAAAAACACAGCAGTGCCAAATTTCAGTTCAGCAGCTTCATTATTTTGGGAGATGTAGCCATAATTCAATTTAAAAAAATGAACTTCAACGCCCTGTATCTATTAAACAAACAACATTTCTATAAGGCATATTAGCCTCAGTCGTCATATTTTGGCCCCAAATATGTGCAGTTGCTCTATAGACCATTATTAACGGGACACCCTGTATAGTGGACTTATTGGTGCTTTGGGGGTATTGACCAAATTTTCTACTTTAGTTCTTGCATACGTTACAAAATACTCTTCCTTCTACTTTAGTTCTTGCATACGTTACAAAATACTCTTCCAACATATAATATCCAGAATTCTCGCTTCATCCAACTGGTTGGACAGATCATCACGTAATTCCAGAATAGTGTTTATTCTTCTGCAATTCACGTAATGGTCTGTGCCACACTGTGCATTCGATTTTCTTCATGAGCATGGAAATTTCATGTTATTACAACAAATCTATATAAAAGCTCTGTTTATATGACAAAACTGCGAAATCCGTAAAGGGAATTCGTTACCGTTAAAAGAACGTAAATGGTACTAAAGCAGGATATTTAAGCTATGGGACATTGTAAATGTCAGAAACTAAAATACCTATAACCGCAGAATATGTCTCTATAACCTATAATAAGCCGCCATTTTTTCATCGAGTAGCGCCATCACAGTCCGCAAACAACAATGAAATATTACGACATGCACGGGTCCTTAATACAGTGTCGGTCCAGCTATGACAGAACATCAATTTTGGCATGTCCAATTATTTAAATCAAAGATACTTTATGAGTTAAACTAATATATCCTGCAAAAAAACATTTTCGAAAGATTTATGAAGTTATAATTATTGATTTAAACCGTTAAGTTTAATTTTAGTTCATAAAAAAGATTTAAATAAATCAAAATTTACATTGCTACCAAAGATTTCAATCTAAATTATCTAAACGTATTATTATTATGAAGACAAGTACTCGTCCCGTTTTACGATACCTATAATAATTAATGTGCCAGATACAAAAATTAATAGCAATTCAATATGTTGCTAAACAAACACTCGTATCAAAATTCCTCAATATGTGTGTCGTTCGCTCTTCTAAAAGAGGTTTTTCTTTTACGGGCAGAAAAGAAAGGCGGGAACAACGATAATATACGAATAGATACGTTACCAAAGGCAACTTGTTTTGTTTCATGATTTTAAAATGATGTTATTGTTGGCACATTCAAGGTTTCCAGTTTTTTTATACCATTTAGGTTATTTTGAAAATATAAGTATTTCAAAGTATACATGTCACGGCTAATAGGAGAAATTAGTTAATTCGCGTTTTAACCGGCTAATGGGGTTGTTGCACTAAGTTAAAATAAAGGTGTAAACTTCTCTTTGCTAAGCGAGAAAACTATTTTTTCTTCCTGTATTCAAGTTTTATTCAAATATAATTTGTAACAAAGCTATGAGGCGCCATTTCACTAAATTATTATTTTTGAATATATAAATTTCTCGCGCTAATATATTTTTTTAATATGATATTTATAGAAATTTGCGTGAATAATCTTTTTGTAGTCAAATTTATATATTACGCATCGCCCAAAAGTATATATTACAGCAAACGCAAAAAAATATATCAAAACACGATATATTAATTTGGTGCGCCAATATATAATTTAGGGTACCACTGGTCGGCACCAGAGGTCGCACCACGCATCCCTAAAGTGCACCGGCAACGCTGCAGCAGAAAGGGCAGAAGCCCGAAGTCGAAATATTTTTTTATATGATATTTATAGAAATTTGCGTGAATAATCTTTTTTTATTCAAATTTATATATTACGCATCGCCCAAAAGTATGAATTACAGTAAACGCAAAAAAATATATCAAAACACGATATATTAATTTGGTGCCCCAATATATAATTTAGGGTACAACTGGTCGGCACCAGAGGTCGCACCACGCATCCCTAAAGTGCACCGGCAACGCTGCAGCAGAAAGGGCAGAAGCCCGAAGTCGAAATATTTTTTTATATGATATTTATAGAAATTTGCGTGAATAATCTTTTTTTATTCAAATTTATATATTACGCATCGCCCAAAAGTATGAATTACAGTAAACGCAAAAAAATATATCAAAACACGATATATTAATTTGGTGCGCCAATATATAATAATTTAGGGTACCACCGGTCGTCACCAGAGGTCGCGCCGCGCATCCCTAAAGAGCACCGGTAACGCTGCAGCAGAAAGCGCAGAGCAGAAGCCCGAAGTCGAAGTGATTATGATTACCGACGTACTGGATGTTCTTTTTCTGTGTCAGGTTTGGGATTTGATGTTTTGTGGTGTATAACCCCACAATCATCTTACATATTAGTTTCCCGCCCGCATGATCATTTTCGTTTCGCCTTCGTTTTGTTGTAGGAAGTGGCTATTTATATGTCCGACGTACATAAAAGTCGGTATACGTCTTGCACTCTCATTGGTGGATTGAGTCACGTGACTTCTTTGGACGTACATTTAACTCCGTACACGTTCGAAGCCCAAGTAAACATTTGATACGTTCTACGTCGGAAGCCGTCGGAAGTGGATTTTTCTCAAGCACCTTTGCAATAAGGAGCGTATCGTATTCCCTCCTTTTTGGGGGATAAGCGCTGCCATATGAAAAAAGAAGGGGACATTCGCATCATATTGTGGCAGTCGGCAGCGATGCGCGCTGCCGTATGAAAAAAGAAGTGGTAATCTTTTCCAATGGTGTAACGTCGGGCGAAAATAGGGGATAGGAACCTATCTAGCCAAAATTTCAAGAAAATCGGGGGTGGGTTTTACACAGGGACCCTTTTTATTTTAAAGAGGCCCTGGTTTTACACCATTCTGCGCTTTCTGCTGCGGCGTTACCGGTGCACTTTAGGGATGCGCGGCGCGACCTCTGGTGACGACCGGTGGTACCTTAAATTATTATACAGGGTGGTTCACTTTTATGTGGTAGGACTTTAACATTAGATAGAAAAAGATAATCTAAAATGAAAATTTTATATCAACATATATCGGGGAAAGCTTAGTTTCCGAGATACAGGGCGTTGAAGTGTTGGAAAAAATATGAAGTATTTTTTACACTGTCCGAACCAGTGGAGATATTTAAACCAAATTTGATGTGTAGTACCACCTTTTTGACTACGATATTTAGTGATAATATGAAGGTCCTGAAATAACGAGTGGTGGAGTTATGGGTTTTCACTATCACTAAATTTAAAAAGTAATTAGTACGGACCTGTCTCACATCAACGTAAATTTTTTTTCCGTAAAGTTCTTTCAATTCTCTACAAAAAGTGTATCTTGACATTTTTTTGTATCTGCCACGGTTGTGTAGTAAATAAATTATTTCGTTTCCATCTCAGCCTTTTTTGCCTAAAAATGTGTTTTCTAAGAATATTGATAAATATCGCAAATAACAGAAATTAATTATGGAACACTTATCGGATTCAGCTATTTTATTTTTAATTTTATGGAAACAATTTTAAAAATAAACTGGCACTTGGTTTGAGGTACATTACTTTATTATCATTTTAACATTTTTATCAAATCTGTATTATTTCTTAATAATTTTTATAATTCTAAATTTGTAGAATTCTAAATTATACCACGACGAGTAAAACATGATTCTTCCGCCCATAAAATGTTATTTAAAAATTGTCTTATTTCCTTTGACTACAAAATCCATCGGCAAAATACTAATGTCCTTTCTGCATCGCCGTACTGGTGAAGATAAGTGTGCCATGGAAAAGAAAATCTTATTGACAGTTAATAATACAATAATCTGTCATCCAGTAGATGAACGTAGCAGCGCCGCAGTTTGTCTTTGTTAATAATTAAAATGCCGTTCCAATTTACAAATGAAGAGCAGGCTGACATCCATTTCTGCTATGGAGTTGCAAATGGGAACTCTGCGGAAGCAGCCAGAGAATACCGGAGGCGATTTCCAAATAGGCGCCATCCGCGTCCCTCGGTGTTTGTTAACATGCACCGGCAATTCAGAACTCGCGGTCTGAGAACTAGAATCGTCGAACGAGGAAATGAAAACAATATCCAACAAGTCAGACGCAACAATGAGATTCTTCGTGAATTCGATAGGAATCCTACAACAAGTAGCAGAAGAGTGTCAGTTGCCCTACGTGTTTCAAAGTCTGCAATTTTGCGAGCTTTAAAAAGAGATCACAGGCATGCGTATCATCTACAACCCGTACAAGGTTTAAGGCCCGGCGATGCAGAAAGAAGATTAGTGTTTTGCCGATGGATTTTGGAGTCAATTGAAGGAAATAGACAATTTTTAAATAACATTTTATGGACGGACGAGTCGTGTTTTACTCGTCGTGGAGTAGTAAACTTTCATAATCAGCATATTTGGGCACAAGAAAACCCACATGCAATCCGGCCAAGAAATTTTCAGGTCGAATTTAGTGTCAATGTTTGGATTGGACTGTACAACCATCATCTGTTTGGACCCTTTTTTTTGCCACAGCGAGTGAATGGTGACAATTTTTTGGAGTTTTTAGCAGCTGAGCATAATAATATGTGGGAAGACATTCCTTTAAACTTAAGATTGTTGGCTTGGTTCCAACTTGACGGCTGTCCTGCACATTTTCACCGAAATGTGAGGAACTGGTTAAATAATAACTTTCCAAATAGGTGGATCGGACGAGGGGGACCGATCGCTTGGCCACCACGTTCTCCGGACATAACACCTCTGGACTTCTTCGTATGGGGATTTTTAAAAGAACAAGTCTATGCGATTCCTGTAGAAACAAGGGAACAACTTATTGATCGTATCAGAAATGCGTGCGATGAATTGAGAAATGGCAATTTAATCGATGCTGTTCAATCCGTTAGGCGCCGAAGTGAATTATGTGTGCAACAGAATGGATCACATTTTGAACAATTGTTGAATGTTGTACAAATTTAGAATTATAAAAATTATTAAGAAATAATACTAGATTTGATAAAAATGTTAAAATGATAATAAAGTAATGTACCTCAAACAGAGTGCCAGTTTATTTTTAAAATTGTTTCCATAAAATTAAAAATAAAATAGCTGAATCCGATAAGTGTCCCATAATTAATTTCTGTTATTTGCGATATTTATCAATAATCTTAGAAAACACATTTTTAGGCAAAAAAGGCTGAGATGGAAACGAAATAATTTATTTACTACACAACCGTGGCAGATACAAAAAAATGTCAAGATACACTTTTTGTAGAGAATTGAAAGAACTTTATGAAAAAAAATTATTACGTTGATGTGAGACAGGTCCGTACTAATTACTTTTTAAATTTAGTGATAGTGAAAACCCATAACTCCACCACTGGTTATTTCAGGACCTTCATATTATCACTAAATACCGTAGTCAAAAAGGTGGTACTACACATCAAATTTGGTTTAAATATCTCCACTGGTTCGGACAGTGTAAAAAATACTTCATATTTTTTCCAACACTTCAACGCCCTGTATCTCGGAAACTAAGCTTTCCCCGATATATGTTGATATAAAATTTTAGATTATCTTTTTCTATCTAAGTTAAAGTCCTACCACATAAAAGTGAACCACCCTGTATATTGGCGCACCAAATTAATATATCGTGTTTTGATATATTTTTTGCGTTTACTGTAATATATACTTTTGGGCGATGCGTAATATATAAATTTGACTAAAAAAAGATTATTCACGCAAATTTCTATAAATATCATATAAAAAAATATATTTCGACTTCGGGTTTCTGCACTTTCTGCTGCAGCGTTGCCGGTGCACTTTAGGAATGCGCGGCGCGACCTCTGGTGACGACCAGTGGTACCCTAAATTATTATATATTGGCGCACCAAATTAATATATCGTGTTTTGATATATTTTTTTGCGTTTACTGTAATATATACTTTTGGGCGATGCGTAATATATAAATTTGACTAAAAAAAGATTATTCACGCAAATTTCTATAAATATCATATTAAAAAATATATATTAGACCGAGAAATTTATATATTCAAAAATAATAATTTAGTCCGAAATGGCGCCTCATACAAAGCCGCTATTGCATTTTAAAATATAAGTTTCCAACAGTGACGTCATTAAGCGGCTTTCTAGGTATTTTAGTATTGTTTCGTCGACAAATTGGTAGTTGCAGTCAGTAAAACGTCATTCAGGACAGTTGTCAGCTTGTATGTATGTTTTTTGGTTCGTATTTTTCAAGAATTCCCTAAAATCTCATGAAATGTTTCACAATGACGGAACTGATCGACAGGTGAAACATAAAAAGAAAGGTTATAATTTGATTTTTTCCACAAAAATCATAAGTTTTTTGTCAACGGAACCAGATAACCATTGTTAAAAATAACTAATTTTTCAAAAAGCCGCTTGATGACGTCGCATAAACAGAAAATAATTATTTCTGGGCTTGGATAAACTCAAAACGAAAAATACAAAAATACGGGTCCGATATTTTTGTTCATAGATTTCATTCTTATAATAACAAAAATAGGTGCAACTTCCCCATTCGCGAATTAGCCAATACCGCCGCCGGTTAAAATGGGATATATACGATATACAAGTCTATTCAAAAACTATATAGGTATTCTTCTTTTCCCCACCCGTTAATGTAGAAGCAAAATAAAACCGTGGTATTTGTATTAGTGTGAGTCATCTATTTCTATAAATCGTTGGGCGGGAATATTTTTTACTACATAATCCGATATTATGACGATTTCCGGCCGCAGTCACAATTAACTAAGAAACATAAAAGCGAAAGTGATATTGAATTCGTAGATGCGAACGAAGGATTAAAAGAAAAAAATATATAAGATTATCACCTTAAAAAACAAAAAAAAGTTTTTTTAATTTTGTGTTTTTGAAATAACGTATTGGTAAGTTTATTTTATTTTATATGGCGACTTTGTACTGTGCCTAGCATCTGCATTGTGAAATAATGAGTTTAGTTTATATGTTTATAATAAGACCAACAAAGTCAGCCACTTAGCGAAATTTGGTTTTCATTAAGACACATTGACGTTTCATGTAACGTCTACAATATGCAGCCTTTATTTTTTTTTTATTAAAAAAAAAACTTTGAGTTGCTTCTCTCTTTGGGACTTTAAACACTTTGGCGCCCTGTAGCCCCTGTATCTTGCAACCGAAAGCTTTGTATAAAAAAGTGTCTACCTAAACTACGAAAAAGTTTAGTTTATTGCCAACAGAGTCCTAAACATGAAAAGATAATGATCCTGAGTACAAAATTTAATTCCAAGCAAAAACTGTCCCTTTCTTGGGTTTTTATCTGTTACGGTTTTTTTATGGCTATTATTTCAGTTTTTCGATTAAAATAAATGTCCTTAAAGAAAACTTTAAAAAGCATCTCAAATTATTTTTACAAAAAAAAATATATTAAGTTAAGACGTTACGAGCGACTATCTGGCTAATTTTTCAGATAAATTGGTGGTTAAAAAACTAGGGTTGTCTAGTTTTTTCCAAAGAATCGAATGCCGTCAAGGAAAACAATTGTATTTCAAGCAAACATGTTATCGCAAAGTAATCGATTTTTTTTTTGAAAAAATCAAGATGGCGATTCTGTTGAATTTTTTATTAAGCTGGTAAAGCGTATAAAAAATCTGGAACGCACACTTAAATATCACTTCCGGCTTAGCCGGAAGAGACTTCTTTTTTCCTCTAAGATGTTACGAGCGATTATCTGAGTAATTTTTAAGATTAATCGATGGTTAAAACACCAAACTTCTGAAGTTTTTTCCACGGAACTTAATGCCACCAGAAAAGTGCAGTTGAATTTCAAACAAAAAAGTTATCGCCAAATAAATAAATGGTTTCCTTAGAAAAAAACTACATACGGTTGGTGTTTCAACCATCAATTTATTTAAAAATTACCGAGATAATCGCTCGTAACGTCTTAGAGGAACAAAAAACTTCAATCTAGTAAAAAGAGGCCCATTGGAGCTTCAGAACTATCGCCCTGTATCTTGAAAACAACGTGTTTGTGGGTCTATATTGACACGAAGTTGTTGTTTTAAAATATTCCTTTCTATCCAATGTTGAAGTCTTGCTACAAGAACTCGACCTTGTATAACTACTTTCCAGATAATATTCGATTTAACATTTCATAAGAACAATAATAATTATTAAGTAAATAAATTAAAAAACATCAAACCTGAGGTATTTTTTATTATCATTTATTTAACGAACCAATAATACCAATTACCGCCATTTTACAGAGTGGTTCGTTCGTTCAGTGGTTTATTTTAACATTATATGGAATTTGGTTTAGGAAAAATGGAAGGAATGTTGCTGCACTTTTTAATGTTTCAAGGGAATGTGAAAGAATTCTTCAAAGCCCGAGGAATGATCCAGCCGATAACCTATCTGCCTTGACCTATTCTATTGTGAAGATTTCGTTTTGAGCGTTACAAATTAGAATGAAAATTAAGTAATAAACCATCCGAAAATTATATTTAGAAATTGCGAACCCATAATAAGTCTGGGTTTTATACCGAAAATGCGCGATAAATTTGTTTCACATTAATCAATCATCACTGCCCTTTTATTACAAATAAATCAACGGGGCCGCTTGCTGTTTCTCAAGTCACACCGGGCAACCATCGAAAAAATCTCGGAACGGTTGTCCGGAAGAATCCGGGTGTTAGGGGGGTGTAAAACTAAGCATTTCTGGGAATAGGGCCGCGAGCAACGTCTCCCGAAGTTATCCCTCTCTCCACACCACACCCTTTTATGACGTGTAGCATCCCCACTTCGCAACGCTGCCGCTTGTATCGGCGGACAATAATTCAAGAAATTAGTTTATAACATTAAATTAGAAAGATCAATGAGTTAATAATGGATCTGAGTTAATGGTGCTGTTTGATATTTATGCTGTGAAATATTACCTAATGTACACTATGTACAGGGTGGCCAAATAAGCGAGGTAAGCGGCTGTATCTCGGAAACGGCTTGACTTACGACCTTCCGGTAAAAAATATCCTTATAAAAGTGGCCAAGAGAAAATGATGGAAATTATTTTTAAGTTTGCAAAACGATCGCTAGGAGGCATAACACTAATTTAAAATATAAAAATAGGTTTTCTTTAAAATTGTCCTAATTAAGGTATTCTGAAAATGCATGCAAACAAATCTTACGTCTATAAGGAGTAACTTTGGTCCTGCACTTTTTTCTCTAAATCTTGATGGGGGGTAAGACAAACCTGGATTTCGAAAATATGCAATATCTCGGGAATGCCTTATTGTAAAAAATCAAACTAAGGCTTGTTTAAAAGAGTTTTTTTTTGCTCTTTCACACCTGCTGGAAGCGAAGTATCTCTGGTTCTTAATACGACCGCTAGATGACGTTTTTTACAAAAACTTTCCATTTTATTGTTTTACTCTGAAAAGTTAAATGCAATTATATGCATATTAAAACACAGTAGTTATATAGAGTATTAAAAGCTTAAAAGAACGGTGCAAACTGCGAAAAAAATCGTAGTAATTTAAATATTGGATCCTTTTAAATCAGTTTTCCGATACAACTTTTGATATAGATTGGCTTTCCATAAATAGTTTTTCTTGAAATCGGCATTAAAATGTCCCAAAATCGTCATTAAAAGCACAGAAATCGTACAATAATGTAGCCCATTATTGTACGATTTTTTCAATAAGTAGGCCTTGGCGAGATGTAAGCATCAAACGTCAGACGCGGAGAAATCGCCCGTCAAAAGTGACCAAATATTCAAAACCCAGCCGATAAAGGCTCATTTAACTTTTCGTACACGTTGCGAAATTGTTTCCTATAGAAGCGCAATCCTTCAGTATACATATTTTAGTAAATTTGAAAATCAATAGATTTGTTGTGTAGGCTGCACAAGAAGCAGCAGTTTGGTTTTTCTGTCAGAAGGTGCCGTACATCATTATACTTGTCCTAGGTAGAGCGATCGGTAAAGTCAAGCAACGCCGCGCGTAGTCGGTTCGTGGACGGGTTATCCCTTATTATTATTTTCTTGCCTAATATAACATTTTTTTTCCGATTTCAAGAAAAATATGATATGTACCTCGGCACTGAAGTTCTTTTTATGACTCATGTGGTTTATTTGCCTCGGCCAGAGGCCTCAGCAACTAAACTCCACATGAGTCATAAAAAGTTGAACTTCAGTGCCTTGGTACATAAATAACTATTTCTTGAAATCGGCATTAAAATGTCCCAAAATCGTCATTAAAAGCACAGAAATCGTACAATAATGTAGCCCATTATTGTACGATTTTTTCAATAAGTAGGCCTTGGCGAGATGTAAACATCAAACGTCAGACGCGGAGAAATCGCCCGTCAAAAGTGACCAAATATTCAAAACCAGGCCTATAAAGGCTCATTTAACTTTTCGTACACATTGCGAAATTGTTTCCTATAGAAGCGCAATCCTTGGGTATACATATTTTAGTAAATTTGAATATCAATAGATTTGTTGTGTAGGCTGCACAAGAAGCAGCAGTTTGGTTTTTCTGTCAGAAGGTGCCGTACG
The DNA here is from genome assembly GCA_963920635.1 of Pseudeuparius sepicola. Taxonomy (NCBI): domain Eukaryota; kingdom Metazoa; phylum Arthropoda; class Insecta; order Coleoptera; family Anthribidae; genus Pseudeuparius; species Pseudeuparius sepicola. The sequence continues at coordinate 52,254,236 of OY987300.1, read as the reverse complement.
TCATTATACTTGTCCTAGGTAGACCGATCGGTAAAGTCAAGCAACGCCGCGCGTAGTCGGTTCGTGGACGGGTGATCCATTATTATTATTTTCTTGCCTAATAAAACATTTTTTTTTCCGATTTCAAAAAAAATATAATATGTACCTCGGCACTGAAGTTCTTTTTATGACCCATGTGGTTTATTTGCCTCGGCCAGAGGCCTCAGCAACTAAACTCCACATGAGTCATAAAAAGTTGAACTTCAGTGCCTTGGTACATAAATAACTATTTCACAAGATCTTTTTAAATTCGATAATTAGTCATATTTTTAAGAAATAAAATGTTGGTACCTAAGTAGGCTTTGGAAACAAAAACTTGTTTGATTTAAAACGTCAAAACGTTCAACTTGCAATTTGATTGAAATTTGTCTTGATTCAAAATGCCTTTTACTAATGACGAGGCTATTGATTTGTTAGCTGTTTATTTTGAATGTTTTCAAAATGCAGCAATAGCTGAAAGAGAGTATGCGATGCGCTATCCAAATCGCAGACATTATGGCAGACGTGTTTTTCCGCGCTTAGTGCAACGCCTACGTATAATACCACTGGGAGTATTCATCGACCTGTATTTCGGAGACGTCGAACTGCTAGATCCGAAGACAATATTATTAATGTTCTAGCATATATAGAATTTCATCCGCACGTTAGCACTAGAACTTTGTCCTTAGAATTGTCAATAACGCGAACTACCGTTCAAAATATTATAAAGGAGTTTAGGTGGGTATGTTTTTTTATTAGTTTTAAAAAATCCTTAAACAATCTAGAAGTTAATCGGATTTCAAATTGATGCAAATTTGTTTTACTTTTAGACTACATCCTTATCATGTGGTTTTGCACCGAGCCTTGACTGAAATGGATTTTGATAGGAGAATGGACCATTGCCATTGGCTTTTGGGCATGATTAACGGAAACCCCCAATTTTTGTCCACAATTCTTTGGAGTGACGAAGCTACATTTAATAGCAATGGTGGAGTAAATTGCCATAATATGCATTATTGGAGTTCCGAAAATCCTCATTGGATGCAACAAGTTCAGCATCAAGGACGCTGGAGTGTCAACGTATGGTGTGGTATATTAAGCGGTACAGTTTAGGACCATATTTTTTTGACGAGGCATTAAGGGGTATCGTCTTTTTGGAGTTCCTTAGAAATACACTGCCAATTTTATTAGAAGATGTAAACCTGGAACTTAGACGTAATATGTTTCTGCAACTTGACGGTTGTCCAGCGCATTTTGCAATTAATGTGCGAGAACACCTAGATGCAGAATATACAGATAGATGGATCGGAAGGGGAAGCCTGTTTCCTTGGCCACCCAGGTCACCCGACTTGACCGTTTTAGATTTTTACTTTTGGGGACGAGTAAAAGATCTTGTATTTCAGTCTAGACCTACAACCAGGGAAAATATGATCCTCAGAATTCAAAATGCAATTAATAGCTTGTCTAGAGTGGAAATTGAAACTGCCGTTTTTTCTACAAGACAAAGAGTCGAGCTATGCCTGGAACATGATGGCGGCCATTTTGAGCATTTAAGGGGACACTAGAGTAACATTTTAACAATAGGTCTTTTTCAATACCACAATTTGTTTCAAAAGTATTCAAGTTTACTTTAATACTATATATAACTGTGTTTTAATATGCATATCATTGCATTTAACTTTTCTGAGAAAAACAATAAAATATAATTTTATTTCTTAAAAATATGACTAATTATCGAATTTAAAAAGATCTTGTGAAAAACTATTTATGGAAAGTCAATCTATATCAAAAGTTGTATCGGAAAACTTATTTAAAAGGATCCAATATTTAAATTTCTACGATTTTTTTCGTTAATTTTAAAAATCCTTGCGATACACGGTCTCGCGGTTGGTTTTTGATTAATATCTCCGGCAAAAAAAGATAGAGACTTGCAGTTTGCACCATTCTTTTAAGCTTTTAATACTCTATATAACTGTGTTTTAATATGCATATAATTGCATTTAACTTTTCTGAGAAAAACAATAAAATATAAAGTTTTTGTAAAAAACGCCATCTAGCGGTCGTATTAAGAACCACAGATACTTCGCTTCCAGCAGGTGTGAAAGAGCAAAAAAACTCTTTTAAACAAGCCTTAGTTTGATTTTTTACAATAAGGCATTCCCGAGATATTGCATATTTTCGAAATCAAGGTTAGTCTTACCCCCACCACTTTATTTGAAGATTTAGAGGAAAAAGTGCTGAACCAAAGTTACTCTTTATAGACGTAAGATTTGTTTGCATGCATTTTCAGAATACCTTAATTAGGAAAATTTTAAAGAAAAACTATTTTTTGTATTTTAAATTAGCGTTACGCCCCCTAGCGGTCGTTTTACGAACTTAAAAATAATTTCCAGCAATTTCTCTTGGCCACTTTTATAAGAATATTTTTTACCGGAAGGTCGTAAGTCAAGCCGTTTCCAAGATACAGCCGCTTACCTCGCTTATTTGGCCACCCTGTACTATGCCTGGGAATATTAGAAATCTAATATAGACAGTGGCGCAACCAGAAAAAATTTTGGGGAGGTCGCAGGTCAACAAATATAAGAAATTAAATTAAAATAAAATAACATTAAGCAAAATAATATCCTAATACATAATGAAAACAAAAATAGGTGCGTAAGTCAAGTGATGGTAATTTCCTTTCTTTGCTAACTGCGGGCTCATAATCAAGAAGTACTTTCATATAGAAAGTAAAATTGTCATGCGCTGTTCGGAATACCTGTGGAAAATCCGAGGGGTGTGACACTCAAGAAATCTGGTGTACACTTTGCCGAAAATCCGTGAAACCTCGCAGAATCTCGAAAATCTCATAGAATCCCTAAAATCTTTGCCAAATTTTCAAAAATCTTCAACAATCCTTAAAATCTCTAGAAATCTCAGATATCTCTCTAAATCCCTAAATCTCGAGAAATCCCTAAAATCTTTAAAATCTTGAGCAAAATTGTAAATTTTACCCTTTAAAAATTATGCTCCATGTTCTATTTTGGCGCTATTCACAAAAAAATCATGTAAACAACCAATAGGAGTCGTTCCGCCTCCAGTACCCACTCATGCAGCGGCCACGCGCCGCTCGGACGTGGCGAAGCCGGCCAGTTTCATCTGCAATAATATTGTCGCGTTGTGTTCGGTTATTTTGAATATTTTTACAAATTCTTCTTTGACTGCTATACCGCTTTTCGATTTATAAATTATTTATTTTGAATTCTGTTAACAATTTTAAAACAAATGAATTTTACTTTTCATTTCATTCTTAAATGACCTTACTTATTTAATAAATATTGAAGAGGAAAAGAAAACTAATATGATGAATCTGAATTTCTTTCGGATGGATCCTGCGTCAGCAAAACTTCTCGTTCCAAGCTTTCGTCCTCGATTGAATCAACAGTTGAATGATCAACAGGACTACTCAAAGTGTTGGTGTGCAAAGATTCAATATAAAAATATACAGGGTGTTTTTTTCTGGGCCCTCTTAAAATGCTGAATTTTATGAAACTTTATACTGGTGAAGAGTGCTCTGGAATTACCGAACAAAAATTAATAAACACGAAGTAATGTATTTCTTTAAATAAAGTCACTGTCTAAGATGATACATTTTCTGTGCGTTTCCTGTTGGGGTACACCAGCAACCTTAACTCATATGGACTTACTAACTGGCAGGCTTCTGTATTTTTAGTCATACCTCATTTATAGGTTATGGGGCTGATATACTACTCGATTTTTGACCCGTATAAAATTCCAAAAAATTCAGTATTTTAAAATGGCACACCCTGTGTATATTTTGTATTACGTCTTGTGTAGTTTGAGAGGTCCTGTTGACAATTCAACTGTTTTGAGGGGATTTCATGGCACATTTGAAAAGAAATTCCTTGGTAGGCCTTGAAAATTGAGATTAAGAAATTTTGCACCAGAGTAAAAGAGTTTCTGTGACCTACCTCCTACCTTTATAAAAAAAAAACGGCTAAAATCGGATGAAAAATAAAATTTTACGGGGAAATGGAAGCATCCTTTCAAATGGACCACGCTGTATTGATGAATTTTTTTATTAATATTGTTCGGTTGTTATAGGTATTATTATAAACAAGAGGGTTGATAAGTACTTATTACTATTTACAAAGAATGTTTTTTTTATATCTCCATTCAGAATTAAGTTTTTTTTTTATAATATTTCTACAATATTTTTATTTTATCGTTTCCCTCCTTTGTATTACAATAATAATTTACAAACAAAATACATGTATTGAAAAATCTGATAAAATCCTTGAAATCTCAGATATCTGACGAACATCTCACAAAATCTAGAGATTTTTAAAAATCCTTAAAATCTTCAAAATCTCTCAAAATCCCTGAAATCTAAAATCTCATGAAATCTCAAGATTTACAGAATCCTAGTAAATTTGTTCAAAGATTTTAGGGATTCTCATAAGAAACAATGTAATCCCGAGCTAAATCCCAAATATGGTGTACACAATTTCTTGGAGTGTCACACCCCTCGGGAAAATCTAAAGCGAAGTTGCCAGATGTGAAAAGTTTTCCCTCCTATCATTGCTTTATAAAAAGAGAATGGTTGAGAGAGTGATTTCTGATCTGTTACTTTATTGATGCGGCAACCTCGAACGTGCTCGGCTATAGCGTCTCTGATTAGGTATCGTCAATAAGATCTTACTACTGTCGCCCGGTCCATAGGCGTATCAAATAAGACCAATAAATAATTCGGTATAAAAATAAATAAATCCGTATATTTATCTGCTCACGAAAGGTATTATATAAAAAATTAAATAAAACTACTTGCACTTGCATATTATTGTTTGTATTTTAATTCTGATAGTAATTCAGGGAATAAAAACATTATGCGGACGCCTATGATGGCTTTCTGCCATTATATCTGTTCTTCTGTCTCTTTAGCTAGTGTCTATTATATCCGAACTCGAGTAAGCATAGTTTTTTCTTTTATATAGGGTGAGTCATTGACTCATAGAAAAATTTTAACCATAGTGGTAAAGTTTAAACCACGCCATGAAGATATTTTAAAAAAGCCCATGATCGTTGACTGACGTATTAATAAAGACTGCTCACGGCTGTCATGTTTGGCAGTTCTCTGGCTCATCATGCGCTTCCCGGAGATAAAATACAATGCAAAATACATTGTTGACCATAGGCGCCATCTACTTTCCAGGACATGAAACTATAGCCGTGAGAAGTCTTATTAATACGTCAGTCAACGCCATGATCCTCTATGAAAAAAATTTAAAAGTTTTGAGACCACTGACCTCGTTCCTTGTTCCATTATCTTACTTTAATTTTCGCCTTAAACTCTTTTCCGTGTGTCAAAAAATGAAAAGTTACAGCAATTTAATTTTTTTAATTTCTTCGGTTTTTGGCCGTCGCGCCTTTTTAGTAGGTGACCATCGACAAAAAATAGCAGAAATATTTTGAATAAGCCACTTATACATCATGTTTAACCACACAGTGGGGGAGGCCCACTAAAGAGAAAAATAGGTAAACAATTTTTTTTTGAAGTTTAAAACATTAAATCAATCAAATCTCGAAATTTTCACCACTAAAAATGATGACAACTTTGTGTAAGGTTTCCTATACCTAAATTATGTATCGCACGTTCTTGATATTACTTTGTTGCATTCTCCGTAGATAATAAACAAATTTAAATAATCTTCGTTTGTGTACTTTAAGCGCGTCGGCATTATTGTTGACAATAATTTATAAACCAAGTGACATTTCCTCAGCCGCGATTGTCTTTTCAACGTCCACGGCTAATATGATTTTGCAAACTTCGCATTTTATGGGCGAAAAGTGGGTTTTTCGTAAATTAATCGAAAATTACTGCATTTAGGTATAGGAAACCTTACACAAAGTTCTCATCATTTTAAGTGGTGAATAAGATCGCATTAAAAAATGGGGGTTTCCATTTGAAAATTTCGAGATTTAAGCACATTTTGAATGTAATTTTTATTCATATTTTGTGAACACCCTGATTAAGAACGGATTTATTTCTCAGCAGAGATCACTAGGTCAGGGCTTCTGTTACACGATGCCAAAAATTCGTTTTGAAATTTCGCGGTTTCCTCGTATAAATTGCTAATTGACTTTAGGTCTGCACCTGTAATTTTTTTCGGAAAAATGCAAATATCTCAAAAACGGTTGGATTTAGACATAGGACATGTTGCATGTTTTTGTTCCAAAATGATGCCTAGAATCAAAAAATGCAATAATATACAGGGTGTTCCATTTGAGATAAGAAAGTTGATATCGACTTCCGGTATAACCGGAAGTGCCAGATTCACCAAAATATTTTACTTGAGCGGCGCCCATCGGCATTGGTGAGGTGCCCAATTTTCAGAATTTTCCTACTTTTAGTTTTCCATATATAGATCGATGCAGTTCGTGGTGGGCCACCCTGTATATAATCGTTAGTGGATAGGTAATGGATAAGAACAGAACCGACACTTCTCGCGCCCTGTTCCTGCGTTATTCCGCCGTCCACGGCGATCTTCCTGTCAGCCCGGCAACGCCGCCTGCCGTCGCTCCAGACGGCCCTTCCCGCCGCCGCCGCCGCCGCCTTCCGCGGGAGCGGGACCCCGGACCCCGGCAGACCGCGTCCACCCGCGCACGGCGGCGCACACCCGGGGCCTATCGACCGCCAACGGCGCGCCGCGCAACAGCAACAATGGAACGGCTCCGAGAGTAGCGCGGCGATGTCGGACAGCGAGGAGAGCACCAGTGGGGGCGCCGACTGGCCCGTCACCGAGGAGTGGCTCCAGGCCGTGCTCCGGGAGCAACACAAGGATCTGGGCGACTCCGCCACCATCACCGTGCTGGACTTCACGGTGAAACCGGGCTGCGACGCCGGCGAGAGCGTGCTTAGCGACATCCTCGCGGTCGTCGTCAAGTATTGTCTGAGGTAAATAGCTTTTGTCTGGCGACGATCGCCAGATCATAATTATTACGAAATTATGTACTGAACAAAATCGTTGCAAAAGTCCTCCTGTTTCAATAAATTCACTCTTTTAGAACATCCAATAATTATTCATTAATGCGTGAACGTGTACCGCTTAAAATAAAGTAAGTAGGTATTTACCTGCTGTTACAAGTAAAAGTAGAATACTTAAGTCTTCAAAATTCAACCTAACCGTCCCTGTCGAACCTCTGCCGACTTACTGCATTACACAATATAATTATTATTGCCTATTGCAGGCATTAGGAACTTGTACAATACTAGAGATAACCTAAAACAGCAAAGACAAATACTCCAAAAATGTTAAAACCCGCGTCAGAATTTTAAGCCTTGTTGAGGGAAAAAGCTGCATTTGTCAATTTAGTGTGAAAGTAAAAAGCTGCTACCAATCACATATGTATCATTGGCTGCTACACACTGAATTTAGGATTGTAGGCACCAGCAAAGCTTGTTTTAGGTAGATAATTAGTTTTACTTCGCTTTATTCTATTCATGCAATGCGAAAACTTGCAAATGTAATTCGTAAAAAAAACACATGACTAGTGCCTCCTAGTGGATAAGACTGCCTATCTTACCGCCTATCACTTCGAAGTCGCCCAAATTTAATAAAAAAAAAAGTCAATTTATTGAAATGGGATGAGCAGGAACCATATACCTAGGAATGCAAGCAAGTCAAGCTGCGTTCAAAAAGAAATACCCTGGCTTCAACCACAAGGCAGGTATTACCATATTCGAAAATACGCAACGTTCTAACGGTACGAGAAGAGATCATTCATTTAAACTTTCATATTAATATTTCTCGAAAATTATCCCTCTACAAAAAAGTATTTACTTACTTTTGAAAATTTTAAATGATAATCAATAATCAAATAGATAGTAGGTAGGTACACGTATTACAAATTTGCAATAATACCTAAATAGTAAAACAAAAATTTCCAGGAATACAATTAATCTGTAGCTGCACTGCCCGCAACACACAGAGAGATAGGTACAAATCTTCATAATCAAAATAAAGTTTTTGTTCCGAGAAATGTTTGACCTGCTATCTTGAATTTAACCCAATTACACTGGCAATTACCCTAAGTGACAACATGAATTGAACAACCGCGAAATTGGCAATTGACAATAACGCCTCATTGCACATTGTAACTTGTAACATAGGCGCACTGATTTACGTGAACACTGTTTATTCAGACAAACGATAATAGATGATTCAAGTTAAAGAGATCATATAAATCGCTTTAAATAAAGGAATTTAAGCTTCAGTGACGATGATACTCAGAAGAAATGGAGTTCTTTAACACACCACAATAAACGTTGGGATTCGACAAACAATTTCGATTGAAACTCCTTACATAATTCGTCTTGAACAGGATTATTAAATTAGTAACACGCCATTCACCCTTGAAATGGCCTTTCAAAGAAAAGTAAATTTAAAAATAGACATTTGAAATATCGATACTGAAACATATTTTTTCCACAGGCGGGTCAAAATTACTGGTGTTTTCAATTATTAATAACAGAACAACCTACATCAGCAGAAATCATTATTGTCAGTTCCAATATCCAAAAAAAATTGAACGTGAAATTAAATATTCTGTTAATTTAAGCCATGCTGCAAATTGTAATTTCACTATAAACTATTACAATAATGAATAATAAAATTATTAAAATTAGTTCTAGAGAGGTTTATTTTGCGCCCGCCTGTAGAAAAACAATTATTGTTCCTAACACTTGCGGAAAATCCATGCCTTTTCCGCATACGATGGGTAGCGGAGTTCGACCAACAGCAGTCTCCTGTGGAAAAATGGATTTTGCGAACTTGTTAGGAAAATAGCTATTCTGGACACGAGACCACGCAGTTTTCCTCAATATTCATGATGTCAATGTGACAATTTGTAGCGAAAGTAATACAGTATGTGAATGTATACTTGTATAGGAATCATCCGTTATTTTTTCTCTTAAAATTAAAGTATGTTTTAAATGTTGCAAATTAACAATAATTAACAAGTATTGTTAAAGTATTCAAGACCCATTTTAGGCACTAAACATTATAAAATAGTCCATAGAAGATGTCATAACATGGCAGAACACAACGAGAACTAATTCACCACGGAGACTGCGACGGTGTCTGACACACAATCAATAACAAAAATATAATCGTGGGAAAGCACTAAAAAGTGAGAAACCGTGCTGAAGTGTTTCAGGCCAATTTGTAAGGTGGGTAGGACTTAAAAGAAAAGAGGAACATTTAATGCCTCCTCACTATGTACACTAAAAAAATGTACCCGTTTAAGATGACGTCATGTTGAAATTAGAAGGATACAAGTACGCAGGAAAACTGCCGTATTGAATAACTTAGCTATTCATAATTTTATTGAACTCCATATAAAATAAAAGTATGGATAAATATTATTAGGTTTCGTACACTGGTTACAAGGTATAAAAAACCTTACTTAACACCTTAAAATTATTATTTAAAAATTAGGGCTGCGACCTAAAAATTAATTTGTACACATTTAAGTTAATCTACCTTTCAGAGACGACCCAGATGTCTCCTCCCACAGCCTCAGCTTCGTCATAAAATTGCTGCCGCAAGATCCATTTAGCAGATTTTTTGTCACCGAAGCCCAATTCGACTTGAGGGAAATTAAATTCTACACGCAAGTAAGTACGTTTTTCGATGTTAGTCATTGCCATTCAGGAAACTGAGTCATTCAGAGCTAATTTAAATAAGTAGCATTCAGCGAACCTCTTCCTGTCGTATACAAATTCATCGTGTCGTATTGAATAATAGGTACATCTTTAAATGGGAAAACTTTACAAACGAGGATGTCGGTTTCCGGATAAACATATTTCTCAAATGTTTCTGTATTTTTTTAATACTGGAAATTTAATTAAAATTTCGAAATAATATTTCTGCACAAGCTTCGTTCGATTCCCTAGCTTTACACTGAATTTAGGTTTGTAGGCACCAGCAACGTTTGTTTTAGGTACACAATTAGTTTTACTTCCCTTTATTCTATTTATGCCATGCGAAAACTTGTAATTGTAATAGGGGTATAAAGACACCTACTTTATTTTAGAAAATCGATAAAAGGGACGTTGGGTACTGGAATAATGTGTCCAGCGAGCGATCCTATAGATTCCGTGCATATTATTTGCTAGATTGCTAGTGCTAATATCGCAAATTCTTCGTGAAATGTATTATGTATACTTACTTATAACATAAAATGCAATATGTATTAATGCGTCTAACAAAGCACCGAATTTATTAAATTAACAATGAGTATATACTACACTACATTACTAATGTGACTTGCTACAAAAGAAGCGTGGTTGATATTTAGAGTGCATTATGACATGGGAGTGAATTCAATCGGACCAGCACAATACAATAATATTGCAGTGGATTGAGATATGCTTGTTGTCTTTACAGGTTGTTCCTGATTTGGAGGCCTTCGCCGCCACGCAGGATAACTGCGACATAAGACTGTCCATCCCCAAGTGCTACTACGCGCACTACAGCGCAGGCACCACAGAACCTGAACCCACTCCGCCCGAATCCGTCCTGGTTTTGGAAAACATCAAACCGCAGGGCTACGCCAGTGCCGACTTTTCTAGAGGACTTACGTTGCGTCAAACTACATCTGCCGTGGAAGCCATCGCCCAACTGCACGGCTTGTCTCTTTCTTTAAAGGTCAAAGAAGGTAAACCTCTCTCCGAACGTTACCCGTTCTTGTTTCAAACCGCAAGAGCATCGGACTCTTATCAACAGCTGGTGGAAAGAGGCCTTCCCCAACTGTTTCAGTTTTTAGAAAGCAGAACTGGCCTAGAAAGCATTTTAACAGCACTCAACGAACTCAGACCTCATACCAAAGATATCATAGAAAATCTACTATCTCCAGAAGAACCTATGGCTTTGATAACTCACACGGACTTCTGGTGCAACAATCTAATGTTTACGGAAGGAGAAATCTGCGTCTGCTTAATATTAGACTGGCAGATGGTGACGTATAGTCGCCCAACCAACGACCTTGCTCTATTGCTCGTAAGTTCAGTACCTGCAGAATTAAGACGGCTGCAAACGGACAAATTGCTCGATATTTACTGGGAAAATCTTACTTCGACGTGTAGGAAATTACAGTTAGACATAGAAGCGGAATTAGGATACGACAAGATGAAATTGGCAGAAGATTACAAGCAATCTCAGATATTAGCTCTGCTCCTGTGTATCGGTTCCATAGATTTGGCCATAGGTAACGCGCAGATGGAAGAAAGGCTGATAGAACTACTCCAAGACCTACACAAAGAAGGATTATTAGATTCTAGTGCTATAGTTTCGAATAAATAAGTTTAAACAAGGCTTCAGCAAGTGATACAGTTTTCTGTAATAAAGACATTTTAGATTGTTTGACCTTGGTTTATCGCACAATGTGTACACGTTTTACTTTATACTTAGTGCTCAATCAATTTATAGATAATTAAGGAAATGAAAATGAAAATTGCATATAGCGCAGAGTATTTTTATTACCTACATATACTATTTGTTTGGTTTTGTCTCACGCGAATATTTTCTAGTGGCTATTTACTTGCAACCGTGCCAATTAAATGACGAAAATGGAAGAAAACGAATACTTGAGTATTGTGTGAGCATGTCGTAAACTGTAGAGAACATAGAAAACGAATCAATTAATAATAAAATTTCGAGTTTCAAACAAATCTGTTTGTTATTTCGATTGTCTCCTGTAAAACACCAATCTATCTACAGGCATGACAAAATTTAACAGAAAATAGCTGGCGGATTAAAAGATACAGTTACAAATAGGATTCGAAAGGACAAGATTCAACCATATGGGGAAATTTCTTTTACCCATATTTTGAAATCAAAATATCACATTACTGCGAAAATAATAATTTTGAGACCGATCTCGCTGAACGCCTTACACAATGTTACCGTTATGAAGTTTATGAAGCTTAATAATTCAATATTATCTAAAATTATCTTTGGGGTTTAACAAATAGGATGTGAACTGCTTTCGTTATAGGACTTCTTCTACCACACATCTAACAGAAATATATAAATTTTGAGAATGCCCTCGACCAACGACTCTTGAGTTTGATAATGCAAAATAAATTAGAGTTTCCACTTTCAAACGATCTTTGTCCGATTTCCATTTTAATTCCCATCGAAACATCTAATTCCGTAATTTCCGTACCAAGTAACGTTGGTGAAAAAGGGCGCGCATCTATCAATAAGACCCGGGGGAAAGCCTAATGAAAAATCTTGAGCTCGGATGAACAATAGCTTTGGTCTTTTGTGCCCCGTCATAAGTTGACGTCAAAGGAAAAGCGCTGGGAACACCCATGAGTGAGGCAGAGCTACAAATATAAAGATGCTCTTCGGCGAGGGCGTGTAACGAATTCCAAACTGAGATGATTTTTATTTCACAGGCATAACTAGCTGCTAGCAATACACACTGGTATTTTCTAATATTCTTAAGAAACGAAGAAAAACTAATTTCCAGGATATATTCTACTTTTCAGTAGTAGACTACTACTGTTGCCTAATTAAGTAGGCAAACAAAATGGAAATGTTCACCTTAGAAAGTATTGTTTGCCTTAAGACAAATCAATAATAAAATGCGAATAAGAAGAAAAATTGATTAAGAATAGGTACGGAAACTAATAATATTGTAAGACGAATTTTAGAGACTTTAAAATTTAACAACTTCATGCATGTTTTGGCGAGGTAAGGCCACGGTAAATTTAGTAAATTGATAAATCGATAGGCTCGCCCTATACCTCACTGTTCAAATTTTCGCCATGCGTCTAAATAATAATAATAAAAGCTTTATTTAGCACATTGCTACTTATTATATAATACATATTGGCTTTTATATAATTAAATTGACAAAAATCAACTTTTCTTCAATATAACTTATTAATTTTCTTCTAACTTTGGATAAACTTTTAATCATTTTAATATTGATGGGCAGGTGATTAAAATATTTAAATCCTTTATATAACAATTGATTTTGCCCAAAATTTGTACTAAATTTATTTAAAACCAAATCTTCCTTATTTCTTATACTATAACCTTGACTCTGCCTATTACTTTTAAATAAATCTTTCTCTGAAATTTTCGGAATCAAATTATTACTTTATTACTTTAAAGACAAAAATTTAAGTATTTTCAACTATTTTTTGATTTACGCTAAATAAATTTGGTTTCTTATGCATTTGTCTTACATTATTTGTGTATTTATCACAATTTATCAAGGCTCGGTTTTGTAACTTTTGTAATATACTCATTTGAAATTTGTGAAATAAAAATAAAATAGTTGAACAATATGTAACCCAATCGGAAAGTAATAGTTTTAAAAATTTTTAGTTTAGATTTTCTTGTAAAATTCATCGATATTCTTGAAAGAAAACCTACTTTCTTCGATATTTTTTTAGATATATAATCAAGGTATTTGTGAAAATTTAATTTAGAATCAAGATATTTCATATTTTCATCAAGATATTTCATATTTTCAAGTCTTTCAATTTCAGTTTGATCTAAACATAATTTAAATTTATTGTTATGATTAAAGTTTCTATTTGAAAGTATCATATATTTAGATTTATTTGAATTCAATTTTAACTTATTCACATCGAACCAAAAAGATATATTTTTTAAATCATTACTTAAATTTTCAAATATGTCTTCTTCTGAATTTCCAACATAATAAATTAAAGTATAATCCGCGAATAATTGAATTTTGCAAAAATTTTACTGATTTCACTAAGTCATTGATATACAAAAGAAATAACGAAGGTCCTAATACCGAGCGTTGAGCCCTTGAGGTACTCCATAATTGGTTTCTGCAGTACTTGAAATTTCTCTGTTAAATTTTGTTACTTGATATCTGCCACCTAAATAATTTTCCAACCATTTGTAAACAGTTCCTCCGAAGCCCATTCTTTTAAGCTTCACTAGTAAAATTTTTCTGTTAACAGTTTCGAAAGCTCTTCTAATATCCAAGAATAAAACTACAAAAACATTTTGCAGTTTCACTATATTACTCTCTTGTTTAAAACAAATGTTTTTTTGTTATTACATCAATCATCTATCTTTATCACGAGATTCACAAATTCGAGTTAAATAAATTTAGTATAAAAATTTGAAAACGGAATTTTTCGAAAACGGAAAAAGATAATGCCACAAAGTTTAATATCATTTTAATTGCCTTGATGAGCAGATTTCAAAAATGCAAAAATATATAGGGTGTTCCATTTAAAAAAACATAAGTTATGTCCACCACGGCTTTCTAGAACACACTGTACACGGTCCAATAGCGTCACATATTAGTATCTAAAACTTTAGTAAAAAACTTTTTTTCTAACCTCAAAAACTAGCAAATTAATGGGGGTGTCAATTTATAATGAACCACCCTGTACTTTACACCACAATATCTTCATATTAGTTAGTAGTAAATCAATTATCGTCGAACTATATTTATTTTCTCTTGTAGGTGTTTTAATATGTTGATGAAGACCCAATCTTGAAATACATTGATTCAATTTTGTTTTATAAAAACTATTTTTTGAAAAATCTATATTGAAATCGCCAACGATCACTGTGGTTTTATTTCCTAACATACAATCTTCAAATTTTTCTTCAACATTTTCAATAAACTCACCGGAACAGGAAGTTGGAGAATGATATAAACAAGTGATATTGTATTTTAATCTGTTAATTTTAATTTTTACTCCCAAGTACCATGTTTTTTGTTTATGATTTTAATTCATTAAAACTTTATAACTAATTTCTTCTTTAACATATAAAAGAACACCTCCTGCATGTCTGCTATGACTATAACAACATTCCATCTTATATCCGGAAAGATCTAATTCACAATTACTTATTTCTTGCGTTATATGTGTTTCGCACAGACAAATAATAATTGGTTTAAATATGTTCACTGCATATTCCAACTCATCTTTATGTGACAAAAGTCCCTGTATGTTAACATAAAATAATGACGATTTCGTTGATTGCTATATTGTTAAATTTCTCTCATTTGCCAATTTTTTAACCAATATTGTACAATTCTTTTTATCAAAATCAGAATGGTTAAATTTGAGTTGTAGCTGGAATTTTTCATTTAACTCAATACAATTTGAACAAATTTTACTAGTGTTTGTGCACATTGAAGCTAGTTGATTTTTTTGGCCACATTTCATACATACAGACTCTTTTGTACAGGTGTTAGCAACATGATTAAATCCAGAACACTTATAACATCTTAATACATTCAAATGTTCATATACAGAACATGAAGCAAAATTGACACAAAGCATACCATTTTCCATAACCCTATAAAATATCTGCTTATCCATTTCCAAAATTGCATAATATCTGTTGACCATTTTCTTAAATTTCAATAATCTAACTTCCGAATTTTCATCAACAACTATATTTTGTTCCCTTAGATTTCAATAAACTTTCTTCACTTAAATTTTCTTCTATCCCTACCACTTTCTTTTTCGGTTTATTAGAATATACATTAATACGTATCTTATTTCCAAACCTCCATTATTAATCTTCTTTACATTTGTTATATTTATTTTCATATCACTTGCTTTGATTATACTATTTAAATCTTCTTTTGTTTCTTCAATAGTTTGACTATTGTTCTTCGGTTTTATAACTAATTTGCTTCCATTTACAACCACCTCACTAAATTTCAATTTACTACCAACTACTTGGTGTGTAAGTGCTTGAAAGATTTTTACCGACAGACTTCTGACACATATATTATAATACTTTAATTCGTATATTATATATTTTTTCTTATCTATGACTTTAATTTAATTTACTTCTGACATATATATTATAATACTTGAATTTAATTCTGTATCTGGTTCTCACGCTTTGAAAATAATTTCAAATTTTGAATGAATGACAAATAGCTGACTTTAATATTGGAAATGTCGATCACAATTCTTACAACAGGGCAAATCTGGACGTACTCTCATTGATACAAAAGGCGGCGGGATGTTTAAATTTGGTTACAATTTTTTTTGCCCGATAAAAATTATGTGGTACCTTAATTAAAAATCGGTCTCCCCTACATGAAAATACTGTATATGTTATATACATTTAATCATAGAAATTACCTAACTTCAATCTAGTGAATTTAAATTAATCAAGTACTTGACCACTCCCGTAGCCAGGGGAATTCCACATTTCAACGCAGTAAGAAAACAAGAGACTGAAACGGGCCCATTCACATTATTTGTCTGAGACAGCACATAATATTATTGTTTTTACTAATGTAACGCCTTTAATAATCGTTTGCTCTAAAATGTACCTATTTCAAGAAAATTGCGAAAATATACAACTTCGGTTTCTTTCCTTTTTGGCATGTTCAAAAATAGAGGCTGTAGGTAGGGGGTGAAACTAGCTATGACTACCCTGTACCACTTTATTTTTATCTTTAAAAGTCGCAAAAATATCACTTATTTAGGCCTACGAGCCACTCCGACAACCCAAATAAACAAAACGCATGTAACCTGAAAAACATAACAAAGAAAAATATTTTCATTTTTGCTCTAATTATATTTGCTATAAGCAGCACCAAAGAACATTAACTGCATTAATAATAAATAATAACTCTCCGAATAAATAAAACCCACTATAACCCTACCAAATGTTCACCACTTAAGATTAAGATGTTTATCATGCATTAGGATTATGTTACTTTGATGAGAGCGCCACCGGAGGTATAAAATAGCAATGGGAAATTATTGTCCTAAAAGATTGTCGGCTTCTATATTAATAAAGAAAAAAGCCAAGAGATTTAATCTCAGCTGCGTGGAGAAGTTATCTAGAGGTGTCACTTCGGCACAAAATCCAGGAAGGTGTTGAAAATGAGTAGGATTATTAAAAAAGTATAGATATAAATAGGAACAACGAGCAACCTTGGTTACTGATAGTATAGTTTATTGTGGAGATATGGAATCACTTAATTACACTTCATTAAATACTATCTTAAAAAGATACAGTAAAGAAGTAAAGTTTTATAATTCCTAAACACCCCTAAAAATCTAAGTAGGCTGCGGGAGTTGCCGGGGCTTGGTTTTTTTTATAGACATGTCCCTAAAAGGTCATTGTTTGCGAAGTATTGGTTGCCTGTCCTGGCCTTCTACGATTTAATCGAAAAAGTTACACCATAGAATTATTCGACATACCACAAAATGATGATGTAGCAATTTTGATGAATAAACAACCATTGATTATTTTTCTGTGCGGTGCCATACTTTGAAAAAGTGAACAATTCAAATTCGGGGTATGAATCTAGAATGCTAGGAAATCAAAAACAAATTTAATGACGCTCAGAGAATATTAATCTATCTTTCATGGAGGCTGCACAACAGGCAGCAGTTTGGAGTTTCTGTTGGGAAGCGCCGTGCCTCGTCATACTTGGCCTAGTTAGAGCGATCATCAAAGTCAAGCAACGCCACGCGCAGTCGGTTCATGGACGGGTGATCCCTTATGATTATTTTCTTGCCTAATAAAACTTTTTCCGATTAAAAAAAATATATAATATGTACCTCGGCACTGAAGTTTTCTTTACAACTCATGTGGTTTATGAGTCATAAACAGTTAAACTTCAGTGCCTTGATACATAAATAACTATTTAGTCAAATATCACATTCGACTGTTTTAAATTTAAATAAAATTTTATTTGCTTCAACTACATGTACTTTCAGGGGTAATATAACAAGTGGTGTGCCTATTATCGATAATACCTTTCGTTAGTTTTACGAATTATAATCCCAAAGCTGAAAATACCACGACTGCGCAGCAGGAGGTGGTATTTTCTTAGCATTGGGAATTGGGATTATTATGAGTGATAAATTAAGGAAAGGTATTATCTATTGTTAGGCATACCACGAGTTGTATTTAAAAAGAGAATTTAACAACTGCAAATAGTTAGTTTGACAGCTGCTGTCATTTAGATTGAACTTTCGGTTCTGAATATGTTTTTTGTGCTAAGGAATATTTAAAGATCAATGTGTTAACTGAAAACATATATTCTAGTCCTATATTAAATTTGGTAATGTGAAGAAGTTATCGGGTTATCAGTTTTAGCTGCCACAATATTGGTTTAGCGTAACTAGGACGTAACTAAGAGAGTAGGATTTCAGCGATTATTTCCCTCATACTGCTTGCATCCAATAAGGTAGCTCCTTCCATAAAAATTCAACCAATGATATGCCTCTGCTAGCGATAATTTGCACTAGTGCAATTACCGGTAATTGCACTTGTGCAAATTATCACTTCGTTGCTTAGCAACCGCGAATCTGTTGGATACAAACACGTACCTACTTCTTAAATTTTGTGTGTTTCACACTGTTCTAAATTATGCAGCTTATAAATTATGTTGCGGTATTATTAAGCATTATATCAATGAATTTATATAACTTTTACATTGCTAAATTCTTGTTATTTAGACCTCTGCCTCCGTTCAAATTTATGACACATTCAGAAAATAAACCAACGCCGACAGGGTGTAGGTATAATCGCATTTGCCTTGGATACCCAAGCGTCATGTTCGTTTACTCGAACGCTACAGTTGAAGCTGTCAATAAACTCGTTCAAAATGAGTCGTTTTGAAAATGTAAACATAGAAAAAACTAATACAGAAATTATTAAATCGTATTCGTGAAATAATCTCGACAAATACCGCACGCTTTGAAATCATCACCTGATTGGTTAATATTTCAAAAATCATATCATTTCATTGGTTCATACTGGCAGGCGTTGAATTCTCTAATAAATACATTTTCATATGCAACTCATAATAACTTCTATAGGATGCTTATTATTCTTGCATTCATTAAAAAAGTAATCGTTGAAAAAACAATTCTGTCGCTTTATTATTATACAAAAATTCAAGTAAAAATTTAAATAAAACATGTCAGAAAAAACGTACTTCACAATAGAAATTATTAGACTGAGTGTGAAAATTCTAGAAGTTTTAGTGAAGCGACTCCAAATAGAAATTGTTTCGTTCATTTCTCCAAGCCATTTGTTTTTGATTTCATAGGTCCCTGGATTCATACTACAAATTTGAATTGATCGCTTTTTTCAGCAGAAAAATATGGATACTTTTTTAACAAAATTGCTACATGACTATTTTGAGGAGTGCCATATAATGGTACGATGAAAAAATGTCTAATATATTTTTCGAAACATGCACCCCCTTAAAA
This sequence comes from Pseudeuparius sepicola, assembly GCA_963920635.1. Taxonomy (NCBI): domain Eukaryota; kingdom Metazoa; phylum Arthropoda; class Insecta; order Coleoptera; family Anthribidae; genus Pseudeuparius; species Pseudeuparius sepicola. The sequence continues at coordinate 52,234,942 of OY987300.1, read as the reverse complement.
AATCGCAGAAGGCCAGGCTTTCGTGGCAATGAAACCAATACTCCGCAAACGATGGCCTTTCAGGAACATATTCATTCAAAAATTGTCCCGTTCAATTCGCGTAGCCTAATAAGATTTTTAGGGGGTTGACACGAAAAACCAGACACACTGTATGTAAACTAAAATCTTCTAGCTGGCTGTGCGTCGTCAATCCCAAGTAAATAATGTTTAATTATAATTTGAAATTTTTTGAAACACCATAACCATAAATACTTTCATGGGCCTGCTTCAGGGGTCGGAACCTACCGCTGGTTAAAATATATGAAACACAAAGTTACACCCTGTATCGTAGCGAATTCAGTTTTCTTTTATCCTCTCAGCCGGTGTATTTAGAGGAGGACGGGGGCCCGCCCTCTAAACAATTTCGGAATTTAAAAACATTCACTGCAACTTGTAAATTCGATTTAGGAATTTCCCAAGAGGCATTTTAAGTAATTTTCCTTAACATTTCTAAAATATTTCGCCTACAGTGGCATTTTAATGGTCAGATATCATATAGGCTTTTGTTGCATCCCGCCTCTCCCGAAAAAAAAATTCTGTATACGCCACTGCTGTCAGCACAAGAGTTGAAACACAACTTTGTACATAAAAGGTGAATTACACGCCCGATCGTGCCTTAACGCTTCACTCTGCGAGAAAAGTGTAAGAACATAAATTGTAGGCAATTTTGTGTAGTTAATTTTTGTCTCCGGCAAGGTTTTGCCGAAAGCTGATACTTTTCGAGTAATAAGTGAAAAAGTCAAAAAATCTCACTTTGAAAAAGTAAACATACTTCAGACACAGACTAACGACAAAGCTATTTATTCTGTGCTTCAGGTCATTTTTTTTTTTCAAAATACATGGAAATACACAAAGATCAAAATTAACCCAGAATTTGTTAAGTAAGCCCGCTTTTTAGACTTTAATGATTAGACTATTGTAAAAACCCAGCAAAAACAGAGTAGTAGGTACGGTAGATGATGGAAATCCCATTAGACCACGTTATGTTAACTATAATGGTTATTCAAGAAGTTGTCAATAAACTTACACACTGCCAAAAGATGAAAGTGAAAATTTTTCTATAAAAAAAATTACAGATGTTAACAGGACATAATTGTTGCACCTTTTATCGAATTCCATATACAGGGTTAACTATGACTTAGTACAAAAAATTTTACCACGTGCGCAGGATGGCTTAAGAAAACATAGAAAAATATTTTTAGATTTTTTTTACGATCTTTAAAAAAACGGGTAAAGACCCCTATTTTCCCTGTAAATCCCCGCCTTTAATGACGTCATCCAATTTGGCTTCTGAAGGTACTGACAGCTGAAGTGATTTTCCGCGGTGTTGCCGTTGATTTAGGAACGGTGAAAATACCTTTTTACTCAAACAAATTTAAAAAATACATAAATAACAATCGATTTGAATCTGTACAGATGCAGCGCTATTAGATTCCCCTTACCTTAGCTCGTATCCGGACCGGTTCCTAGTCTCGCGGAAAGCTCATTACCGCGACACCACAAGCCGTCTCCCTTAATACCCCCGGAGCTCCTCTGATGAATTCTTGTCCACCATCTAACCTCTTCTGAAGCACAGATAAAGGATTTATTGTTCTGAAGCCTCGGCGGTATGAATTAAGCGACGTATCGGCCCGGTCGAGTCTATGAAACGTTTTTTCGACTGCTCCGTGTTGCCCCGTTCGTCATTTCATAACTTCCTAGCTAGGCAACTAACTGTACATACAAGGTTTGTTCCAACAGGGCCAATAACCGTGCTCAAGCACGTTCAGCGCATGCGCACTACCCCACTGGCTGTTCCAACTGAATTATGTACCTACCGACACGGGACGATACACGCACTGTTCCAGCCGATTTATGGATCATTTGTGTATCGTCCTTGTACGATAAAAACGGTGCCTGGTCTAAAGCAATAACCGCGTGTACTGACATGCGCAGTGTATGGTCGTGTGACAGAGATAAACATCAACCTCATATTTTTGTTTTTACGTAGATAGTTTTAAATCGATGGCTGGGATCGTGTTTTTTATTTCTTGTTGGGTAGGGCGGGGAATCGTTGAACAATAATTTTTTAGAGTGAAGAGTGAGGTTAGCCCACCGAACATTCGGTTAGCCACATATTAAACACGCAGGTTAGGTGCGGTCACAAATATGATTTGGTCGATTTGATTCACAATCCGTTCCATCTGAAATTTTCTTTGGGATCATTTGTTCCAACTCGAATTTACGTACCGTCACAGAACTGTACATGAACTAGATGATAACCCTTAAAGAACGCATGCGCTAGTTTTGCACCGTTCATGTGCGAACCCAAAGAAAATTTCAGATGGAACGGATTGTGAATCAAATCGACCAAATCACGTTTTGTGACCGCACCTAACCTGCGTGTTTAATATGTGGCTAACCGAATGTTCGGTGGGCTAACCTCACTCTTCACTCTAAAAAATTATTGTTCAACGATTCCCCGCCCTACCCAACAAGCCAAAAACCAACAAGAAATAAAAAGCACGATCCCAGCCATCGATTTAAAACCATCTACGTAAAAACAAAAATATGAGGTTATTGTTTATCTCTGTCACATGACTATACACTGCGCATGTCAGTACAGGCGGTTATTGCTTTAGACCAGGGACCGTTTTTATCGTACAAGGACGATACACAAATGATCCATAAATCGGCTGGAACAGTGCGTGTATCGGCCCGTGTCGGTATAATTCAGTTGGAACAGCCAGTGGGGTAGTGCGCATGCGCTGAACGTGCTTGAGCACGGTTATTGGTCCTGTTGGAACAAACCTTTTCAAGTTTGGCTAGTAGCCGACGGAGGGCATTTGCGAATGTAACATGGCGTTATTTCCCAGTTTGGTCTTGATTTTCGCGGCAAATCGTTCAGCGTCTTTGTGAAAATGCCGGAGTATTCGAACGCCGAGTTAACGGACATGGTTATAATGTACGGGAGATACGATGAAAGTGCACATCGAGCTGCAGCAGAATACCGTATTCGTTTTCCTAACAGGGCAAATATGCCTAACCCACGTACTTTCGTGAACATTGTACAACGTATGCGAAACACTGGTGTTTTGCAAGCTCGAAGGGGTGGGCGAGCAACCTTCCATAAGCACTACAGCTATTGCAAGGAGATTGGGAATATCTCAGAACAAGGCAAGTAAAATAAAACCAATAAAACTGACTTCTACCAAAGACTATCCCATGTGATGGGATTGTCTTTGCTTGCACCTAATACCTACATAAAATTTAAAATGTAACAATAAAATTATTTACAGGCATGGAGGATTCTAAGGGAAAACGGCCTTCACCCTTATCACATACAAAAGGTCCAAGCATTAGAAGCAAATGATTTTCCGGTGAGAATGGCCTACTGCACTTGGCTACGTGATCGAATCGCCCAGACCCAAACTTTGTTTTCAACATTCTTTGGACAGACGAATGCTGCTTCACACGTGCTGGGGTTTACACGTATGTAAATTTTTACTTACTTATAGCTTTCTCTCTTCCATATTATCTTTTTTATTTATTATAAAATTGGCTATGTCAATCCTAACGCCTTCGCCAAAATTGTGAATATTTCTAATTTTTTTTGTTTTTTTTTAGACACAACAGCCATATTTGGTCCGATGAGAACCGACATAATGTTCGGCGGTTTAATTTCCAACGTCGGTTTTCCATCAATGTTTGGGCAGGAGTTTATGGAGATCGATTAATTGGACCATACATTCTACCGGAAAATTTAAACGCTGAACGATACTTGTATTTTCTGACAAATGTTTTGTTTGATAATTTGCCACTACAAGTACTGCATGACATGTGGTTTATGCACGATGGTGCACCAGCCCATTTTGCGAGACCTGTTCGTGCACTTTTAGACGACCAATGCCCCAACCGTTGGATCGGAAGAGGAGGGCCAATTGCATGGCCGCCGCGATCACCAGACTTGAATCCAATGGATTTTTGTATTTGGGGATTCATGAAGGCGATTGTGTACGAGCAGGAAATCGACAACGAGCAGCAGTTACGTGAACGAATTGAAGGTGCAGCTGTTCAAATCCGGAATAATCATGGACTTTTTGCACGTATCCAGACTTCTTTAGTTAACCGAGTGAATTTGTGCATCGAAGTTAACGGCGGCCTCTTTGAACAGCTACTGTAGTGCTTTGCATGTGCATTTGTGCAATGTGTGCTAGTGCGGTTGTGATTTTTTGGTTACCCTTCGGGGTTTTCCTGGCGGAGGGGATCTACCTCGTCGTGGTCGTCAGGCTGAGTACCTCGCTTCAAACAAAAGGAATAGCAGAGGGAAACCAAGAGATCCCCAACAGATTTAGAAAATGTGAATGTTGTGTTGTGTGACTTTTAATGTAAAAAAGCAAGAAAACAGAAAATGGTGCAAACAATCCTGGAAATGTCAGTAAGGTAGGTGTTTCATAGGCATTCTACATGTTCCTTAGAAAGTAATCGTTTTTAAAAGGAAATAGAAATTTTGTGGTGAATCCTCGGATAAATTGATAGACGTGGCAACGCCGCGCTATTGACATACGCGAAATTTTTAGACATGTCGCACGGGCGTCCATAGGCGGCGTTTTTTGAGGGGTTTAATACAATTTGAAAAAAAATTTTTTTAGGCTTAAGACAAATGTTAGAAAATTTTTGAAAATTTATTTTGGCAAGTCTAATTTTTCTTTATCTGCCATAAAAATTTTTGTACTAAGTGATAGTTAACCCTGTATATTTATTTGTACTGTACCTATTATAGGAGTAGAGTATTAATTCTTGGCGTATTTCTTGTACTAACGCCGCGAGATAATATCATAAAGACCAATTTCAAATTATATAAATAAACTAAAGTACCTTTTGAAATTAAAGGATCTTTAGTAATAATAGAAACGTTATAATAAGTATTGATGCAAAAGTTCCTTTAATTGTATGTAAAGAATAATTAAGTTTGATTATGAAATTGGCCCTCAGCCCATTAAAAAAATAAGTATTCAAATCCCTCGATTTATTAAATGTTGTTCTATTCGTTGTATTAAATACCTCAATATGCAGCACCCCACATATTTAATATGGAATGATCTCACTTTTTCAAAAAAAAGTATAGAATACTTGAAACATAACTATATTAGCTACTGGACTTGTTCCATTTTAGCAATGATTTGTTGGGATAAGACAAATTCCGTTTTAGAAAATCAATACGAAACCTCGCCGAAAATATTCTTCCATGGATCCCCGTCCCAGTATATCGACAGACATTTATCGACAGACGCGTATGGTGCCCTCTTACTTAGGGAAGCTAAATTTTAGGCAGGAATCTGTAGAATTATAGTTTACAAATTTCTCCAACATTCTGCAACGGATATTTCTTCGACATATAAGTGAATAAATCTAATATAATGGCACACTTACCGAAGCTATTACACCACCAGCCATTGCAGCATGTCTTTTGTGTTTGTTCGAGGATTTGTATCTAGCGCGAAGTTTTTTTCCTACCCATACTGGAATTCCTGCAAAACAAATTAATCTGTATTCGCGATACATCGAAATACACTGTAATAAATTTATGGTTCGTAGTTTCATTTTTTGTTGGTTTTACAACCTTGTAAAAAGAGAGCTATTAGAATTGGGTATTAGGTATTTTTAAATAAACATTATCACACCTACCTATTAACATAGCTGGAACTGTGATACCAGCCACTAATGCTATGCCGACTGGGGCACCGACTAAGGTACCAAGCTGCCAGAGAATTTTCTTTTTCCTTGACCACGGCTTCTTACCCCAAAATGTGCATCCTGACGGACTAAAAACGGAAATATAAACATTATAGTTATTGCACTTAAAATTACAACAGTTTGTGGCATAAATTTTATACATATTTGGAAATAGAGAGGAGAATAACAAAAAATAATATAGGGAGCTTTTTAAACATGTACCTAATTAGTAGGCGTCAATCTGTCAAAAAAAGAGGGGTAGATTCAAAAAATTCCGGGAAAACCGATAAAAATAGTATGTTGTTACTGTTGGTTAAAAAGGTCAAAACCCAAACTGGCGTATCCACACCCGCAAAATTCTAGATTTTTTAAATTTATTTTTTTTTGAATTTTAGATTTATCTCGTTTCCTATCTGTTGGAGAAAGAAAAGTACGAGGACAAAAATTGTAGAGCTTGGAATTTGCAAATTTCTCTGCTCCGGGCCCAACTTTCTGTAGTTCATTCCCAAGAAGATATAGAGGTTCCAAAACATAAAAGAAACACAGTGTTTCCGCATTTTGGCCAAGAAAAATTAATTTAAACCAAAAAACATGTCAACAAAAGATGTAGATCTTGAAAAAGTCTATAAAAAATTGATGTTGTTGTGTTGTTTATTAATTTGAGTTACAGCGAATCAAATGTTCGTTACACATTAAAACTGGGTATGGGATTTCTGCACTTATAGAATTTTTTATGTTTTCACGACGAATTCTTGAATATTATTCATAAATTGTTGAAATTTTATTATGTTGCTGGTGATTAACGAAAAATTCAGAAAAATTCCCTACAATTTTGTTTACAAGTTTTTTTGGTTTAAATTAATTTTCTAGGAGAAAATGTAGAAAAACTTTTTGAAAACTTCGACGCCCTCTATATTGTACTATAACCTATCGCATAAACTTTTGTCTTAGTGGCAGTATGTATGAGATTTTGTAACTCTTTCTCCCTATTAACTTCAATTACGTAAACCAGATGACCCCAAAAATAAAAGTAAAGCGGATTGAGGTCGGGCGAACCTATACAGGGTGGAACTGAATCATGGTACACCCCACTTTTTTCCCTTGTTTTTTTGAGATACAATTTTGAAATTTGGCATGTTGATGTTACTTTATAAATGTCACTTTTTGACGTGTAAATTCATTTATTTCCGCTTCCGGTTTTACCGGAAGTGACATTCACTTTTGTTTTTTTAAATTGAACACCCTGTATATTATTTAAGTTTCGGATTCTCCTCGATGTACTGAAACCAACGATGCCTCACAAGTGACATTTTGGCTGACAGAAAGTGGTTTTTCTTTAACTTATTCGGATTGGTAATAATAAACTAAAGGTGGCTATGAAACAAATGAACTTCGACAAACTGAACATCTTTAATGAACTGTCAAACCGTCTGTCTACAGAAAAGTACTTCTCTTATAATAAACTACGGTATCAATGTGTTGTCAACTAAAACAATTGCAAAAATAGTGTTTGCAAAATGCCGCAAACTTACACAAGATTAATTTTGGCTCTATTCTAAGTTACGTTTTCAGGCGGTGGAAATAATTATTTCTTGCGGGGCATTGTCTTTCAGGATAAGGATATCGTTTGGCGTTTTTAGCAACAACGGCATTTTTTGGCACTCTCCATAAATCAGCAACATATCCACTTTTTCCGATCTTTTCTAACTTTGAGACATTTTGCAAGCACCATTTTTGCAATTGTTTTAGTCGACAACACATTGATACCGTAGTTTATTATAAGAGAAGTACTTTTCTGTAGACAGACGGTTTGGCAGTTCATTAAAGATGCTCAGTTTGTCGAAGTTCATTTGTTTCATAGCCACCTTTAGTTTATTATTACCAATCCGAATAAGTTAAAGAAAAACCACTTTCTGTCAGCCAAAATGTCACTTGTGAGGCATCGTTGGTTTCAGTACATCGAGGAGAATCCGAAACTTAAATAATATACAGGGTGTTAATTTAAAAAAACAAAAGTGAATGTCACTTCCGGTAAAACCGGAAGCGGAAATAAATGAATTGACACGTCAAAAAGTGACATTTATAAAGTAACATCGACATGCCAAATTTCAAAATTGTATCTCAAAAAACAAGGGAAAAAAGTGGGGTGTACCATGATTCAGTTCCACCCTGTATAATGCATTTTATATTAATACTTTGAAATTGAATATCGCCGTAACATTTCGGAAACTAAAAAACTTGTACTTAACTTTTTCATTATTATCATTTCATTGCATACCTACTTGTCAAAAGCTAGAATTTCCCACGTTTATGGGCAGAGGTTAAGAATCACCTTGTATTTTTGGCAATGAACTAGGTACGAAAAGTTTGACCTGCAACAAAAAACGTTGCAAATTCCAAACTTTACAATTTTTCTCGTTTTTTCCTCCGACCAACGGGAAACACAATAAATCGATTCCAAGATTTTCAAGAAGGCATTGAAACGGGGAGGATGGGGACACACCAAATTAGGTTTTTACCTTTCTAACCACTAGTAACAATATATCAAAAATTCGTCTAACCACCAGTAACAACGTATCAAATTCAGCTTTCTGGGAATGTATTCGATCTCCAACGACACTGATAAAATATTGTAAAAAATCAAGAGGGATGTTTTTGTGGCATATCCCGTGGAGTGCATTTTTTCAATTGATTACCCTTTACCTGATATGCCACAAAAACATCCCTCGTTTACTACAGGTGCAAAAAACCAGTTACTTTTAGCAATTAATTCTACGTAAAAAATATAAAAAAAAGTTTTTTGCCGAAATCGTTTTTGTGCCAATCAACTTTACGCGAAAATCGCTTAAACTACTCGCTACTTTTTGTCTTAACTCTTTGGGAAATATGAGAATACCCACAAAACCATCCAATCTGGGACACGTCGTGTTGTAAAATATATACATTTAGATTTTTGTAGTTTGTTACTAATTGATTTTTTGTATCCAGTATTTTACAGTAAATTTCAATGTTCCGAACAAATCCTAAAAGAATTAAATATTCAAACCGACATATTTTTGTGCTGTCGACTGACATATTATTAAAGGCTCACGGCTCTCACGTCTGAAACCATATTCATCGGCGCCATCTGTTCTTCAGGACATGAAGTTAGATTCTATCGCTGTGAGAAGTCTTTATAAATACGTCAGTCAACGCTTTCATCGTCTCATAACAATGCAATCGCTTTGTTTCTTGAAGAGAATGACAAAATTTATCTCTTAACACCCGCTTAGAAAACAATAAACATTATAGGGACACCTGAAACAAATTTCTTTAGCGAAAAAAAAAAGCATTTTAAGGCCACGTCGGCAGATCAGAGTTTCAAAATATGGTCGATGGTGGCAGCATCGTGATTCATTTATCAAAACTGCCAATTTAGCTGTCATACAGTACCGTAGTTTATTGACTTCCTGCCCCTTACCCTGGCCTCCCCACTCCGTTCTTTACCCCTCTTGTGTCCTTATTTTTATTTGAATTTCTCATTGGTGGGCTTCGCTTTGCCACATAGTTGCAAATATACCTTATCGTGGCAGAAAAATATGGCTAGTATTACAGTGTATTGTAAGATGCAGTTCGATATTTACCGCCATAGAAGGGTATTTTACAAAAGATAAAAAAATCAAAATAAATAAATAAATAAGTTTACAGGGTGAGTTTTTTTGATGATCAGTTTGGGAATCTCGGAAACTAGCGGAGATAGAAGGAAAGTTAAATGGGGAAAGAATTGCAGTTTTGTGGGCCCAATTCAACGCGCCTTGTGGATTTTTAAAAAAAGGCATGGCCAAATTCGACAATTGAGTACAACCAGATAAAACACTATTACAGTATGTAATCTACATATTATCCAGAAGTGCATTCATTATTTTGTTACCAGGCTCACTTCATTCATAGGAAACTAAAACGGTTCTAAACGATCACGCATATTCTTTCTCAGGGGCACTACGTTTCTACAGAAGCTCCATTTTTTATTATTCTTCTCGTACAACTGTACAATCCTGAATATATCTGTGTTTTTGCACATCTAACTTTAGTGAAGTTATGAGAATAGGAAACTCTTTGAAATTGCAAATAGGGAAGTTTCCTTTAATTGAATTTCGAAATAAAATGCTAATCAGTGGATGTAGTATCACCAAATTGCACTATCAGCATATATAACTTGCTGCATTAATTAATAATTTAAAAATAAAATGTAGATTTTTCAATACTTTCCGAAAGTTGCCGAACGCTAGCTCAGAAGAAGAAGAAATCAAATAATTATTGCACATTGTAAAATATCTCTCAGCTGACAGCTATTCTCATAACTTCACTAAAGTTAGATGTGCAAAAACACAGATATATTCAGGATTGTACAGTTGTACGAGAACAATAATAAAAAACGGAGCTTGGTAACAAAATAATGAATGCACTTCTGGATAATATGTAGATTACATGTTGTAACAAAGCACATTTTCTATTAAATACAGTAAATTCACACAATTTATACCACTCCTTTAAATTGATTCACCTCACGCCTGGGAATTGTTTCCCTTCTATGTCACAAAAGTAATCAGGTAACTTAAATCTATAATTATATTATGAAAAATTTATTATGTATACATATTATTAAAAAATACAAAGAAAACAACCTAATATCTATAAATCTTCTCTAAAACGCACAGTCCGACAACACTGAAAATAATAATCTGGGCTTGGTTCAAGGCATATTATTGGATACATCCAGATTAGAAGAAGAAGAGATCGCGGAACGACTTAAATAGTACCAAAAATAGGAAAAACTATTGTGAAGTATATTTTTAAAAATCGCTCAAATTGGCGGAAAAACAGAAACTGGTTTTTTCTCTAACAAAGCTATAAAATAAAAAATAACATGTATTACAACATTATTGAAGGTAAAGGGAATTCATTAGCACTAAATTTGAAAAACCGTCAACTTCCCTATTGTTTTTTTGTTGCCCGGAGCAGAATTTAGACTTTTTAGAGATATTTATGATAATTTAAAATGAATAATTTCTCTGTCGGATTGCTTAAAATCACATGTTAAATAACTCTTGGGAGCTTGTTAGAAAGTAATGCTTAATACCTACACGTGTGCAGACATATATTTTTTAATAGGTACCCAATATAGTTATAGTTACAGCAACCAATCAAGGAAATACATTATTTCACTCAACGATTATACACTTCCCCAAAAAATTAACGCACCACCAAAAAATACCCAAAAGTTTAAAGTAAATTTTTGTCAAAACCAATAGTCCGATTTGGACGAATTTTTTTTTAATGATAGGTTGTCTCTTTCAGAACGTTGGTGTACTAACTGTATTTGCATAGAAACCTCTTTTTATAAATACCGGGTGTCTCAAACTTTTGGGTATTTTTTGGTGGTGCGTTAATTTTTGGGGGAAGTGTAGTTAGTGCACCCTCGCCCATATTTATCCACCTGCCAACCCATATGAATCGCGAAAGATATTCAGAAATAGCTTACCTCAGAAAATGCAGATCGTTGATTTCTTTCATGCACAGCCAACAAAACTCAGCACCACACACGGCGCACATCATATGATTGCACGATCCATCATCCATCTTGGCTATCAGCACCTGACACCGTGGACATGGTTTCATGTCGTCCCCCCCAAGACCAGTTCCTGGAACAAACATCCTTAGCAAGGCAGTTTTCGCAAAATAATCTAAAAGTAGCTATTTATAGGGCAAGGGTGTAAAATGAGAGTTTAGAGCTCTGTGTCAAATTTATCGCTCCAAATGAAATCAAGAGCAATATTCACACATACCACATTTTAGTGTAACCGCATACTACATGATTATTTCCGCGAGGGAATTATATCTTTATACTGCAACGGTTTTGTATTACAAATTTCATGTATTCGGATCTCACGACACAACGAATCAAATGACACATCATTTTTTAAGTTAGGTAATAAAAAATGTAAAATGTCTGCGTTTTTTTAAAAGATAATCTGAAAATATTGTTGTTAGTAGTCCCTCCAACACCTTCTCCCTTTATACAGGGCAAATCCCATCCGGGAGTAGACATTTTTAATATCGAGCGACATTTTAATGTGCTCCCCGGAACAAATGGCAATCTCGTAAGCTGCACCAATCATCTTCAATGATTAATAAAAAGATAACTTCAACAAATTTAAATATCTTTCATAACGACCGTTTTATGAACTAGTTTTTATTAGAAACAGGAATTATGCGAAATAATTAAAAAGTCGTCCCTAGCTGCAAATGGCAGTGAAGCCTAAATAATTTTGTAATTGCCATGCCTCCCACGCACAAGTATGTGGTAGCTTCTGGGGTCTCCTAGTTTGGAGTGTTGTGAGGGCTAGAATTATTCTTATTATGATTATTATTATTATTATGTTAAATTAGAGTAACTACTTAACCGTAGGTAGCGGGTTAGACACAAGGCGACACTTTTTTATTTATTTTTTTTTGCCTCTTATATTTCCTCTCAGATTATCATTTTTAATAATTAAGCAATAGTTATTATGAATTTACTCCATAGTTTATTTAAAGTTTAATTCATAGTAATAAAATATTGTCGGTAGCAGAAAAAATTTAATACATTACACAATCTGTAAGCTCTTTTTTGGCATCGGAGGTACCTAAACAACCTCCTCGGCCAAAAAAGTGCACTTTCGCATCTTACAATGTAAATAACCATTACATTCAAGACAAACACATCAACACTTTATGTACGCTTAAGCATAGTATTCTAAATTTACTGCATTTACTGCATCAGAACAATAATTGTTGTTTGTATTAGTAAGGGCGCCAAGTCTTAGTTAAGATAACAGAGCTCTTCATGGTTGGGCTCGAAATTCGGGCTCCCCGTATACAAGGGTAGTAATAGCCAATAGTCCAACTCTCAGACTCCCGCGCCTCTACTACTTTCGACTTGCAGAGGGCTCTGTTGCAACCGATTGCTTTGCTGGGTCAATCGTCTTGGACAGAGCAGTACACGTTCCTGTTTTAGTAGTACCACAGATAACGTAACCCAGATTGGCACAAAAGCCAAAATCGGGTTGTCCCTTCTATCATCGAGAAAATGTACGACTTCTCGTCGATTCTTGTTTACACCGAAAAGGTCTCCGCCCAACCGAACGCGCTGGCCGGGGCACATAGCACATAGTATTAAAATAATACCGGGCTTCTTTGTAGTAAATACGAGGTGGGTATTTTATGGCATGCAATAAAACTGAGTATAATCACAACCTTCTCAAACTTACAAGCCATGTGCAAACATGTGGCAATTTCGCAGCGGGATGGTTCGAAACGGGTCTATGCAGTCTAGCGGGGTCTAATAACGATCGGCCTTTTTGACGAACTTTTCGGCACTTTGGCTTAGTTTCACTTCTCTAATAACATTTTCGATTTTTTTATAATTATAATGGGTTAAGTAAGTACGTTTGCTTAACAGACAATAAAAAAATCGGTAAAAAAATATACACAGACGTACAAGTATTTAAAATAAGTACGATTCCTGGTGTGGATAGGTACATTTTCGACAAATAATATGGCAAATTTCGCGTCGAAAACCAAATATGCGAATGTAAGCGTGACATCGGCAATCGGTTTTCCCGAGGGTTTTCTTGTCGTTCTAGATTCTTCGGCGAAATTGACATTTCCAGCTTATTCTCCATCGCCAAAAACACAGCAGTGCCAAATTTCAATTCAGAAGCTTAATTATTTTGGGAGATGTAGCCAAAATGCAATTTCAAAAAACAAACTTCAACGCTCTGTATCTCTTAAACAAACAACATTTCTATAAGGCATATTAGCCTCAATCGTAATATTTTGGCCCAAAATATATGCGGTTGCACTATGTGCCATTAGCAATGACCCACCCTGTATACACAAACAATAAAATTATTTCACCGTTTTAGCGACTACTGCAAGATGGAGGTCATGTGGAGCATTTTTAATACGTATATCCTTTTTCTAAATGTTATTGTCGTTTTTAATAAAAATTAAATTTCAAACAATAAATCTGACGAAGTTTATTAACTATAGAACACAGAAAGATTTTTAGTACCTGTAGTCCTGTAATTATAAATATAAAGGATGTTTTAGTGGCATGTCAGGTAAAGGATATCAATTGAAAAAAATGCACTCCAGCCGGGACTCGAACCCGGGACTCCTACTGTGGCCGTAGGCACTTAACCAACTAAGCTACCGGAGATACGCGTTCCATCAGCTATGTATTATTTATTCCAATTGACAGACATTGTAGGTTAGAATTTCCACGTTCGATACTTACATTAAGGCGCTACGATACCCCCCATTTTCAAGGGTTTCGTAGTTTACATCTCCTACTTGCATTTCTTAATATTTTCACTTGATTTTTTTTTGTGGCTTAGATAAAACTACGAAGAATCGTCGTTGTGTATCACGAACTGTGCAGGACTAATGCGACACTGTGAAAAAAAATGCCAAACATACCCGAAATTCGACTATATTCGGTTAAGAATTTCGAGTATTTCCACCACTCAAAAATAATTCGAAGGACACAACGACGATTGAGGCATTCTATAACATTATTTTAAGACTACTTTCAAGTCGATACGTTTGTTCGTTTGGCTATGATTTGAAAACTACGAACCCATTGCCCGGCAATAAAATGATCCGTGAATTGGCCATTCGAGCAGGAATTAGACGTACGGAGATAGGCGGGCGGGCGGGCGTTCGCTGGAACTCGTGGTTCCCCTACTTCCCCCTACTTCGGCGTACCTCACCGGGCTCGGAAACCACGTCAGGAGAACTTTCAATCGATATCAGATGGTTCATTTTTAATTTTATTAGTCTCAGTCTCCCTTATTTGTGTTTCGCTTGTTTTGAATGTTAGTATGTTAGCAAATATTTATATTTCCGAGTACCCGAAGAAAATATTTTCTACCGCGACATTATGTATGTCGACTGGCATATAATAATACTCATTATTATTATTCCTCCAGGAATTATAAATAAATAATTATTAATCCATTGCGCCACAAATAAATTTTAGAAAATAAATAATTATTATTCACAAAGTACCTACTTTTTGCTTTTGTGTAAAATGGTTTAATCCCTAGGGCATAAAATGGCCTGGTCGTGCAAAAAGAGTAAATTTAAATTCTAGACCAAATTGTGCGCTTGAGTTTTACTTTAAAAATGTGATAGGTACAAGTAATAATTTTGCCAAATAAATGGGTCATGTGAAGCATTTTTTGAAAACGAATTCCTATGTAAATCGCTGCATGATAAAAGCTAATTTATATACTTTCCAGAGGGAACGATAATAATTCTGACATCCAGTCAGTTTTAGAAACTTCTTCGTTAGAAGATTGTTCGAAAGTCATTGGAGTTGAAAATCGGGCAAAATAAAAATAGTACATTTTATTGTTCCAGGCTGTCGAATTTATGACATTTTAATACATTTTCTAGGATGTTCGATAATTCAGATTTGTCAGAATAAGGTTCTGAAACTGAACCGCAGTCAGGGCAAGAATACCTATAATGTTTGATAATGATGTCACAACAGTCACATGTAGTGAAACCAATAGGAGTAATTTGTGGGCTTGAGTGCTTTTATTCCCGTAGGTACCTAATATGGTTTCCAGAATTTGAGAGAGGGGTACCTACATATTTTGCATTTTGCACACTTATTCGGATTTAGGTATAAGTAGTACTGCAGGTGCATAGGGTTTGGGAAACAAACTTTCTGGGAAAAACAGGGCTTTGAATGGAACATTTACAAGGGATTAGAAATTAATAGCTCCTATTATCTCACAACTATTACTTTATTTAAAAAGGGAGACCAGTTTCGTAACTCTATAAATTAGTCCTTGAGGATGTAATTTTATAGATTAACGAAACCGTTGTGATATAATATGGCCTATTCACTCTAATCCCTCTAAAGTGAACTCTTACAGTGTAGAAAGTTTTTAGTTAGATTTATTTATTATTACACAAATGCAAATATGGAATACCTACTAGTTATATAAAACATTTTGAAGAAGTAGACTTTAGACGCACTTTTTTAGTCGTAGCAACACTATTATGCAGAACAATTATCCAATCAAACATTAATAGATGTTCAACTGACCCTAATGTGGTTCAAGAAGAATTCGGTAATCGAATCGTTAATTTATATTTTATAATTGAGCAATTACAAGATTTTTTTTTTAAAAACGAACCCTTCATAGCATGCACCTTTGCTGATATGAAAAATAATAGTAAAATTGCTTCGACGCCAAAAAGCTATGCAGTGTGTTGCCAACGAAAAGTGAACGCCCTGAAAAATATCATTTTTGCAATAAAGCAAACAGGCCACCGCCGTTTTTAAAAGCTTTTATTTAACTTGCAATGTATGTATGTATGTAATTTGTTCGGGTGGAATCTTGCAACTCAATTTTGAAGCAGATATCTTCAACCGATCGAGCTGAAATTTTGTACACACGTTTAATTTGGATGACAATGCATGATTATATGTGTGACGTCATTCTAAATCCAACATGGCGGATCACCCAAGATGGCGGACTAGTTAAATTTCAACCGATCGAGCTGAAATTTTGTACACACGTTTAATTTGGATGACAATGCATGATTATATGTGTGACGTCATTCTAAATCCAACATGGCGGAACACTCAAGATGGCGGACTAGTTAAATTTCAACCGATCGAGCTGAAATTTTGTACACACGTTTAATTTGGATGACAATGCATGATTATATGTGTGACGTCATTCTAAATCCAACATGGCGGAACACCCAAGATGGTCATTAGAAGGTCTCCTCATTGAAGAGCTAGACTGTTCTAAACTAACCGGCAAACGACCTTGCAAAAATGATGCGTTAACTGAGATGAATAGACTCAGACACCTGGCCAAACTAAAAATTACAAAATAAATTAAAAGTAAAAAAATATTTTTAAAAAAAGCTTTTATTTAAATGCGCTAAAAAGAATAAAATAATCTTTTCTTTTAAAACTTTTACTATCAACTTATAACGTCATTCCACAATTTATATGATATAAAAGCTTGTCGCGAGATTTAAGTTTTCAAACTAAGTAAATACCACTACTTAAATCTCGCGACAAGCTTTTATATCATATAAATTGTGGAATGACGTTATAAGTTGATAGTAAAAGTTTTAAAAGAAAAGATTATTTTATTCTTTTTAGCGCATTTAAATAAAAGCTTTTTTTAAAAATATTTTTTTACTTTTAATTTATTTAAATATATATTCGCGCTTCTTCGTCGGCATCGGCGAGACTCGTGTGACCCCGGCGGCCGTCGGCCGCGGCCGGCACGAGTTATTATTTCATATTATCTACACGTCTACACAGGAAAAAAAGACTGTTGTGATTTTAGTGAGTTCGTGTATATAGTCACTTTTCCATTACCTACTTTAAATATACAAGCAAATCCATGTGGTCCCAACAATATAATCTATACTTTTGACGTAATTGCAGATGAACCAATAAGTTTAAAATAGTTTGAATTTCCGTTAAGAAGACGTATTGTCACTTCGATACTAAAATTGGCATACTACAATGAAAGCATAACCTCGGTTTTAAAATATCTTATGTTTTATTTAAACAATTAAATTTATTTTATTTGAATAATAATAATTCTCACCCTCAGACTACTCCAAACTATATAAGAGTACCCCAGAAGCAACTGAAAAAACATTATAATTCATTGGATGAACAAAAAACTTAATTGCAACTTTTATATTCATCAATGTAAGTAATCATAGTCCAAGCAAATTGTCATTTTTTTATAGAGGTAGAAAAGAAAAAGATTCTTAACAGGTAGATATTTTCAGGGTTGGTTGTGGGTAGCGTCCTGAGTATAACCCCAAAAAATCACCGTCGAAGTCGTTTTACGAACCCCGCAATAGGAGTGGTTTTGCAAACATTTTTTTGCAATTTTTTTTCTTCTCATGTGTACAATTTTTTTTCTTCTTATGTATACATTATTACGTTCTCTACAACTTTCTCTCATGAAGTTTTTTTTTTAACTTCAATACTTCACGAGATATAGGTAAAAGATCACCACTATCTAAAGTGCTTTATAAGGGTAAAAAAAAATTCTTTAAAACAAGCTGATTTTTTCAGGGTTAACTGGGGGTTAACTTAGGAGTGCACACAGTGATCGCAAATTAAAGGTTTTGAATCAACCCTACACTCTATATCGTTCGTAGTCATAATGAACACTGCAAGTGAATGGCTATAATTGATATTAGTACCCACAATTAAGTATTACAAATCCAGCAAAAATTCAGTGACAATAGTTGTAATTTCAGTATAATGAACAGTTAAATGTATCCCTATTCAATTCAACACCATGAAACGTTATGTTGTTCTGACAAAAGAATGTGCTTAGAAAAGAAGTATTATAGAATCAATTCCAGAACACGCTATTTATTGAAATAAAATATTACATTTAAATTATTCATTAGAATTCAATATCAATTGTAATTGAATTGATTATTGTTAGTTACAAAAAAGCTTCTGCTTGAGTTTGAGGAATAATATCTCATATTGAATTAAACAGGGTTTTTTTACAAAGTGACAGAGTTTTCTCAGTGTAGTACCCACGGCCGGCCTGCCCCTCAATCGTAGCACTATGAAGGGGCAGGCTGGAGTGGGGAGTCGTGGGGACCAGAGGAAGGAAAAGGATAGGCATATCTAATCGAGCGACGTTTGTCCTGAATTGAGTCGGGCATTTCGGGCGGATTTCATAAGTATCGTAGCCTCTTAAGTCGCTATATGTCGAATTTTGTGGGTTGATGAACAAATAGGAAGTTCACATAACCAACAATAATGAATGGTTACCCTACACCCTCTAACCCCTTCTAGTAGCTGTAGAAGACGCCGAAGTCTCCTACATCTCACCGCTACTAACTATATATCAATTGGAATAAATAAGACCTACCCGTATCTCCGGTAGCTTAGTTGGTTAAGTGCCTACGGCCACAGTAGGAGTCCCGGGTTCGAGTCCCGGCTGGAGTGCATTTTTTTCAATTGATACCTTTACCTGACATGCCACTAAAACATCCTTTATATTTATTAACTATGTTACTATTTAAAATTTCTCATTTGTCTCAATTTCCCTTCGTTTTTCTCTAAAATCTTAAAATAGCCCATTTTGTTTTCCAAAGCGTGAATATACGAGGGGTATACAGTATTTATTGTCCCTAACATAGTAGGCGTTGAAATAAAATTTCCATAACAACGCAAACTACCTATTTGTTATTTTTATCTGTCAAACAAAGTGCCAAAATTGAATATTATAGCTGTGTTTGTTAGAAAGTTGTGCTAAGTTAAAATAGAAGGTCTCCAAAAATTTCGGAAAATGGAGAAAAACGAGGTTCATGCCGTTATTAAATATTTGTAGAAGAAAGGTTTAACGCCCCAAGAGATTCATGACGATATGGTTGGTGTAGTTGGGTATGATGCAACTTCATATCAGGTAGTGAAAAATTGGTCACGACAGTTTCGATGTGGCAGAAAAACTTACAAACATGCAAAAGGTGCTGGTCGCCCGCAAACTGTGTGTACCCAAGAAAATGTTAATCGTGTCTGCGACTTGATTAAACAGAATCGTCGGTTAACCACTAAGCTATTTTTATCGTCCATTAAAAACCAGAATTTATGAACATCTCACAAGAAACAATTCTTAATTTGGAAATCATATTAAATACTTTAACCACAATTTTAGTCCACAAAAAAATCTAAAATACTTGTCCAAACTTTTACTAAAAATTTTAATAAATTAGATTTCCTTGAAGATTTCGAGATTAGAAAGTAGTTGATAACCAATGATAAGTGTCTTAATGCAAAAGTTAATCTCAAAAGAAGTTATAATGAATTACATCGCAGATTTTTGGATTAACCTCAATGATGAAAACATTTTATACCAATAACAACTAACTTCTCCCGTTTTGGTTTCCTTTTCCATTAGTGATCTTGCAATCTATAAAAAATCTCTCCCATAATAAATAATATTTACAGATACATAATTTCATAAAATTTACTTAATTTTTAGTCATGACTCAATTTACTTTATTTAACCATGGACCTTGTATTGTGGCTATTGGTGTGTGATTCGATTTCGCGTTTGATTTCGGATAACTATGTTATTTTCACGACAGAATTTGTCGATTTTGACGGTGGTACTTTTCGTTCACCAGTTACAATTTTCGTTAACCTGAAGCAGTGTTTAGGTAGGTTAGGTTAGGTTATTTACTCGATCGGCTATGCCTGAAGTCTCAAGGGGCTCCCTGCCATTGCACATTCAGCTACAAAATCTTTAATAAGTAACAATATATTATTCCGAACGGATATACTATTCAAAATTATACAGTGTTTAAGAGCAAAATTTCAAGAAGAAAACGTCAAAATAAGCAGTTATTTCATATAAACATGTAAATTATGCTAACGGTTTTCGTTATACAATGCGACAAAGTTAATTTGTTTTTCAAGAGGTCTTTTATTTCTCCTAAAGGAAGACACTTAAGGCAAACATATTTGATACAGCTTAGACACACATTAAATGCTATCAATTAAAAATAATTCAGCCTGTCTACTTCTACCAGTGTAAACTACCATATTTTTTAATAAAATATGGTACCTACCTACACTACTGGACAAGTAATCTTTTTTGCCTTCACTAAATTTCCCAATCAATTCTAAGAAAAAACTATTGTTGGCTTTTTCTCGAAAAATGTACAGTTTTTGAAAAATTTATTAATTTAAATTTTTTTAAAAGAAGAAAATAAAAATTGTTCTAGGCTTTTAAAATTCTGCACACCTACTAAGTTTTTCAACGTGAACAAGTCCTTAAACAAAATGAATATTTAGTGTCCCCATTATAATTTTAAAAGAAATGGCTTGTGGCATATGGGACAAAATGCTTTGGTAATTGGCAACACCAAACTAGTGTCCAATATCTAATGGAAATTATGTATGGGTCTTTCGGAGGTGTGCAGACCACGACAGGTACCTGTTTCTGGCTTGTTGGCCCTCATTAGGCAGACGTAGCGCACCTCAACCGAAAGACCCAGATACGTTGGCTAAGTGGATTAGGAAATAGTATAATGCGGTGAGCATTACCATCCAACGCCATCTAGCTGGTAATGCCAAAACCAAAGCAATGTGAGTGTGTATATATCGACCGGTCGATCGACATATAAAAAGAACTCGGCAAAGCGGCGCGGCGCGGTGGAAAAACCAGAAGAAGCATACATACGGGGGCCAGCACACCTCCGAAAGACCCATACATAATTTCCATTAGATATTGGAAACTAGTTTGGTGTTGCCAATTACCAAAGCATTTTATCCCATATGCCACAAGCCATTTCTTTTAAAAGTTTCCTTAATATCATTTTGACGTGAACGTTTCTGTAACGTCGTTACAGAAAGCCCACTTTTCTAAAAAAAAAGGAAAAAAGGTGGCCTAGGCTTTTAAAATTTGCCCACCTATTCAGTTTTTCATTCTAAACAAGTTTCCTTAATAACATACAAAAGGGGTAATTTATTGGGGCGAAAAATTAGTTTATAAAAATTTTCGAGGCATATAGTCGTCTCGCCAAATAGCTAGGAATGTTGACAATTCGGCTATACAGTGTGTCCCCGGATTGTTTGGATGACTCCTGTAAATCACAAAAAAATTCCAGTTGAAATTTTATCTTTTGGGGTTAAGCCCTGATGGGTTTCAAACTAATTTGTGACATAATTTTACTTCGCAAAAATCAAGTATGGAACTTTTGAAAAAACTAATTGTCCACACCAGTAAAGTGCCTTTTTGTAGGTTTTACTAGAAAATTTTAAAACTTACCTATTTAGAATGAAAAACTGAGAAGGTTTGCAAAATTTCAAAAGTCTAGGCGTACCTACTTGGATTTTTTGCCTTTTTTCTATTTTTTTGTTAAAAGTACCCTTTATGAAGGTTCCACGTCATATTATTAAGGAAAATTGTTGATGAAAAAATGGATAGGAGCGAAAAATGTCAAGAGCCTAAAATGCACAAAAATCGAAGTAGGTTTAGACTTAGAATTTTCACACCTACCCAGTTTTCCATCATGAACAAGTTTCCTTAATAACATTTTGACGTGGAAACTACACAAAGGGCACTATTCTAAAAAATTGAAAAAGGGAAAAAACACAAAGCAGGCCTAGACTTTTGAAATTTTTCAAACCTCCGTTTTTTCTTCTAAAAAGTTTTCTTAATAACATTTGTCGTAAAACCTACAAAAGGGGACTTTATTAGTGTGAAAAATTAGTTTTTTCAAAAGTTCCAACTCATACGTAATTTTTCCGAAAGGCCAAATTTCAACTGGAATTTTTTTTTGTCGTTTACAAGAGTCGTCCAGACAATCCGTGGATACAGGGTAGACGCCTAGACAAACAACATTGGAATAAGCAGCAACACATTTCTGCGATTTGTGGTATAAAAAATACGAACCTGGCACCCCTGATTTGTCGGTTGGTATGAACTAAATTTCCAATATGTCAATTCTGGGATCCCATTATTTGGCAGAGTATAGCTACATGAATTTTCGAAACTACAATTATGTCATAAATTAATTGTAAAACAAACAAGGCTAGACCCCCAGAACCTCAAATTTCAACGTTTTTTCTGAATTTTACAAGAGTCGTTTGATATTTTGCCCTCGATTTTGCCTTTGCCTTTCTAAAGCCTGTTTTACATTAACAATTTCCTCATGAATTATATAATTGATGAATACGAGTAAGTTCACGAATTTACGACAAGTTCTATTTTACACCGAATTTTTTTGACACCTATTATTGTTAGATTGCAACGAATACCAATACAAGAGACCAAATAACATAATAATTTTTTGTAGTTATGTAAAAATAAAGCACCAGTTGTGTTGTGTGTCCCTGTTTTACCCGCTTCGATGGCAGAAATGTACAAAAATCTCAAAAACAAGTAGGTAATATTGTCACACAAGTTTACGTGGGAGACGCGTGGTGCAGCTGCGCGCCTCCACCACGTGTCACCACTGAGTGCCTCCACACGGAGCCTTTACCATGTGACGCACTACTTGTGTGTGCCGGAGGGTTGGATTAACCCTCACAGCTTGCCGGGATCACTGGGTGCGGGAGTCGCGAAGCGCAGAAGAAAGACAGCAGGTACAAACTAGGGTGATGTTTATTCTTGCACTCACAGATATGCCTCTAACAGTATCTGGACCATGGCGGAGGTAGCGCGGACTGTGGACCGACGCGACCGATAGTACGTGGAAGTGACCGGGACGCGAGCTGCGCCCTTGACCCGACGCGACGGCGGGGTGCCGCTACTGACCCACTGACGTCTTCAACAGTGCCCAGGGGCGCTGTCGTCTGCCCCTCGGAGCCCGACCTGAACAAGGAGGCTATTTAAGCGGGATCCATTGCCAGGTCAGACCACCGAGGGTGGTCAGTGATCGAGTAGCTGCTAATAAGCGGGGCTTACTGATCCCCAGCCTGTGGCTGGTGCTGGATTTATACTCGCAGATTTTGCCGACTCGGCGATTGGACTTTGATTTATCTAATGTTTATCTTATCGAGTAATCCTCGTATATTTTGTTATTGATTGTCCCCTGTATTTTGTATAATGTTATCTTTATTTGTTATGATTCAGTAGAAGTAAGTTTGAATAGTTTGGTCATCGGTCCACAGATGTCACTTTGTTGACAATATAAAACATAACCTCTAGTGTGTTTAAATTTTCTATGTTGGTACTCCTGAAGTTTACTCAAAACTTGACGGAAAATATAATTAGAAGTGCGCTTTATGTAGCTTTCACGCCAAAATGTCACTAAGGAAACTTGTTCACGATGAAAACCGAGTAGATGTGTAAAATTTCAAAAGCCTAGACCTACTTTGATTTTCTTCTGCTAAAAAAATGTAAAATGCACAAAAATGATTTAAAAAAAAAACGGTACATTCTTCGAATTGATTGCAAAATGTAGTAAAGGCAAAAAAGAATAATTTCCCTGTGGTGTATCATTTTTGTATTACTAAATATGATGGAGAGCCCCCGCCTCTCCGGCACTAGTGGAAGTAGATGGACTGAATAATTTTTAATTTATAGTATTTAATGAGTGTCTAAACTAAACTATACCAAATATGTTTGCCTTAACTGTCTTCCTTTAGGAAAAATAAAAAAAACTTGTTTAACGAAAACCGTTCGATACATGTTATATGAAAAAATTTTACTTGTCTATAGACTAAGCTACTTGTCTAAAGATTCTTGAAGTGTTGCCCATAAAAGTTGGACCACACTGTATAGGTAATTCAAAACTACATATTAAGCCCTGCCCATAGTATGTACCGGCGCGGCCCTTGAAATCGTTACAATACGTGTGGTCGCAAAGGAGTTCAATTGACAACGTTGCAATTACCCCTCCCCTCTGTCGCGGTTTGAAAGCCAGCCGTAACCTCAAAGGCGTAATAAGTCACGCAAATCTAACATCTTTTTACACGACATTGCCTTACGCGACATTGACAGTTACAGTGCGAAAAACAGTAAATTCGGCGCCGTTATGTTGGCCTTAGATTGCCTGAATAATAGTGGAAAATCTTACAAGCCCACCGACATTGGCGGCATTTTTCGAAAAAATCTTTCGACAACCTCGAATAGAGCCGTTCTAAAAATGAAAGGAGGTGGTAAATCTCTTAATTGGGTCTCGTACTGTCCTTCGGCACCAAAAAGAACCTCGAAAATCCGATATCTAAAAGAATTTCCCGATTCACGATTAACCACTTTCGAGAAACGGGACGGTTGCAGAATCAACCCGACAGAAAATCCTCTGAAACCACTCTTACAAATTGCCTGTTTTTTCTTGTTCATCGATTTTTCGGGGGCCCGGGAAGCATCAGAACCTCACCCGAAGATTCCGGGGAAACTTTAAAAATTAAATTAAATCAATGTTTTGGTTCGCGGTTAAGATAAAGAAATATAATAAACCAATGTAAAAAATCTCCACGAAATTCTTCTATAATAACAAAATCATACTTATACGTTATTGAACTAATACCACTTTGACGGCAATCAAAGAAATCCGCGTAATTTCACGTTACGTGAATCTCAAAACACCAAGGAACAGTGTAAAACTTTAAATTCACTTATAAATTACTATAATAATAATAAATGCAGCGATTTAACCTATTTTACTTAACTGACTTATTAATACAATTTGGCACAAAGTTGTCGCACTAACCCGAAATTCTTGATTTCTTGCTCATTTCTCATGTCTAGTGGAAACATTTTGAGGCCGCGCCTGTACCTAACTAATAAAATTGGGATAGGTGGTAGGTGCCTTATTTGGTACAATATCATGCTATTCGTACTAGACCAAATAACTAATAATAAAGATATAATATTTAGTTAAAAAAAAACATGCTTTTTCTTGAAATCGGCAGTGAACTGTCTCAAAATCGTCATTAAAAGCTCAGAAATCGGCACTGAAGTAGCCCAGTATTGTACGATTTTTCAATGAGTAGGCCTTGGCAAGATGTAATATATAAACCCCGATAAAAGCTTGGTAACAAATTTCTACAAAAAAAATCACCAATACGAAAATTTTCAGACCAATAATAATTTTATTGGCGGAAAGGCGGTTCCGGTTGGGAGGAAAACATTATTTAGGCGTGATACTAGAGAGAGGACTCTGTTTTGTACCTCATATAAAGTCAGTACAACGAGTTTCGACGGCCACAAGAAAGCTGCATCCCCTAGTCTGCAGACGTAGCGTTCTGACTCCAGATGTATAAAGTAATTTTCAGGCCTATCATGCCTGCCCCGTTTGGCAGGTGGCGTCCAAAACCGCTAAGTTAGGTACCCTTGCAAATACAGCAAAACAAGTTTATAAGAATGGCCCTGGATCTTCCAAGATACACGAGGATAGTAGAGTTATTACACGAAAGCGCGCAACTACCGGCCTGGCCGGGCTTGAGGGTACGACTGTGGCACACAGGTGCCATGGACGTGTCCCGTTGCCCCGGGGTCCCTTCTGCCGCCACTGGTCCGCGCGGTGGTCCGCGGTCTTGAAAGGGAAGTCGCGGGGTAGCGTTTTTCCGGTCGCCGTGATTTGCCGCGGGGATGGAAAGCCCCAAACCGACGCGATCGCTTGCGCGAGAGACGTGGGAGTCAAGGGCTTAGATATGGGGGGGTAAAGGGGGTAATTACCCCCCCCCCCCCAGAGGATCATGATAATAAAAAATAAAACTCAAAACAAAAGAATGTGGCGTGTGGCGTTCAATTCTCTTGACCAGCCCTTCACAAATACGCGACCACTGCGTGACGTCATGAACGTTGTAGAAGCAGTGGAATATTCGAGGACGTTCCATCCAGAGATAGCGAGGCGATTCGACGCCGTTCGCGAGCCAAGCGAGATGGGATATAAATAAATAGAACAGTCAGTGCAGTGTCAGAGTAGAGACACACAGTGGTAAAGTATAATACCTATGCCATATATCGTTGCCGTGACAGCAGTGTACTTTTGCACGTAGTACGCACGTATCGTGTCTTTTTTTGTGGCAAATTTTCCACGATTTAGGTAAGTAAATACAATGTTATTTTACTTATTTTATCGACAACTTTTTTGTATTTGCAATTATTTTGCTCACTGCCTCCGCCTCCTATGCATATTGTGTATTTGTGTAAAGTGTTAGTAGGTTAGTTTGAGTTAGTAAATTCCGGGTGGTTATTTCAGAGCAATGAATATAGGTAAGTTATTGTTTGTCGTAAGTATTCCTTTTTTAATATATTTTTTTAAATATATTGTTTTTTTTTTGCTTTACCCCCCCCCCCCCAGAAAAAAAAACATATCTACGCCTCTGGTGGGAGTGGCCTACTACAAAAACAAAAATAGTGTATATCTTAGAGCCTTTGGCCCTATATAGTTCTCAAGAACTTTTTTTGCCTAAATTAAAAAAGATTATATTCACTAAACAGTACTCCGCCATGCAGTATACTCCATGTCACCACCACCTATCAAGAGGGATAAGTCTCTGACGGGATCTCCCCATACCTACAAGGAAGATAAAGAGGGTGAATACTCGGGGCCCGACCATCTCGCCCCCCGGCTCCGTCCGCGCCGGTCGTCAAGCAAGTGCAGTGCAACATGACCTTTAAAGCAAGACAGTTTGCCCACACACACACACACACACACAGGGCACCTAGAACATTTGACTTTCGCTTTCGGACCTGTTGGCGAGTATGTAAAGTGAACTTACGGGGGAGGGAGCAGGAAAAATATTTTACAGATATATGGTAGATTCCATGCTATGTATAAAGATACCTCAAACAAATATAATAAATAATGTGACGTAAGTACACGTATTTTGAATTCTCAAGAGGGAGACACATTTAAAGAAAAGTGCTTCGTTCGATCAGAAAGGATACATTACATAATAATTTGATTACCCAACTATATTCTTGACATTTGAAAAAATGTAAATTAATACAGATCCAAGGAATATTTCATTAAAAGTTGCAAGGAACAAGTTTCATTGAAACATGCAATAAAATTATATAATGATGTTTTCGAAGCTGGATCAAAAATTAATCAGACTGGAAATAATAGAATTGTTATTTCTGCTATTCAGTTTAATAAAACTCCAAAACGAAATAATAATAATAATAATAATAATTCTCACCCTCACAATACTCCAAACTACGAGTACCCCAGAAGCAACCACATGCTTGTGCGGGGGAGGGGGGGCAATTACTATTTTGTCTTCGTTGCCATTTGCGGCTAGGGCCGACTTTTTTCCCGATAGAACTAGGATAGCATTCGCGCAAGTACTACGGAAAACCCTAGAAAACCGTAGTAATCCCAGTGAGTGTAGGACAATTAGTAAATCACACGGATAAAGCTATTTAGGAGCAATCCCGTGAACCCACATTTGTCCAGCGCTCTTGGCCATAGCGGTGTTTTTCTTTAAAGACATATGCATGCGCCTGCCTCGAACCAAGGTCGATCGAAGGAAGAAAAACATGCAGTCTAAAAAGTCAGCGCAGGTACGAGCGACGCCCTTAAATAGGTACAAAAAAATAAATCATGGATAGAGCGCCCAGGATGTTGGCACCGACGCCAACGATAAAGACAGGCCACGGCGCTAACGCATAATCGCGTAGTCACGTGACCAACTTAGTTCTATATAATGAGAGGCATTTTTGGAGATAAGTAGAAAAAACAAATTTCGTAACATTTTGGCAAGTTTTCTTTAATCTATTACATTATTGGATTTGTGCATCCAAGCTTTCTCTAATCGTTTTTTCAAAATTTTCAACCTGCCTCAGCTGTTTTAGGCTGAAAGTTAAACGGCACTGCACTCACAATATTTTGGCACATTCTCAAAAATTTTTGGGACATCACCTTCCTTTAGCTTAGGTGATATTCTCTATAGGTATTTTCCTCCCACAACACATTTGTCCACTTTAATTATTGTTTCACTTTCTTGAAAATGTGTTATCCACACATACTTACGGGTTTTTTAGAAATTAAATCTCAGTTGGGATTTGACGAATCCATTTTTGGCGGATATTTTCATCCCGAGGCAAAACAAATGTTTGTTATGGCGACACTTTCTTCCTGGCTTTTGTAATATGTATAAATATAATATAAACAGACCCAATAAATATTTGGTATTTAGGTTATTTTTTACGAAATAAAAATGAAAACTAACCTCAGTAGGTATACTGTAAATATTGACGAGGTCTCGGTTGATCGGCAGCGTGAAAGACCATATCAGGGCGTAAGTCGACAACGAAAATCCTCGAGTACGTGTCACCGATTTATTTCGCACAAGGTGAATGGTGAATACAATAAATACACAAACCCGAACGTGGTCAACGGGAACGGCTTCCAGCCACCCGGACCGTCTGAACTCGCGGATCTCCCGTAAGCAGTTCACCCCTCTGTGTCTCAGGCTCCACTGTCCAATACTAATCTTGTCCCATGTCCATAATAGTCCATTCCGGGTTCCCTATTCTGTGGTTCGGGGGAGAATTCCCCTTACAGCGCTCACGCGTCGCGTCGGTGCGAGCGGCACCAATACTCTTGGACGGCACGACTCCCACCCAGACACCCAGAGGCCATAATAACACCTGGGCGGTTCCCCTCCGCCAGGACACACGCGCACTAGACACAAACATGTTTCTAAAATATAAACTAAGACGTTTAAAAACGCTTTAAACATTAAAAACTTCTCAAAACCCAAGCTGCCGCTTTCAGTTATGTGACAAATGACATGTAACGTCAGACTAAGATGGTCACGTGATTTTTGTGCGCCAGGGCCTGTCTTTATAGTAGGCCTTGGTTGGCACAAAGTGACGTCAGGCACTGGTGAGTTTTTGAATCGGGTTTTATTAAAATTCGTTGGAGTTTGGTACTTTGGTTTTGTTTATGCAAATCATACACAAGTTAACAACTCCAAAATTTCCATTATTAGAAAATGTGTTACAAATCTCATAAAATAGCAGGGCAATTCGTGAACCAGGAACCACAGACACTTTCGGCTAAAACAATTTTTAGACATATTATGCACAGAACACCCCACAAAAGACATGCAATTTTTGTGGGGATCCTGTGCAACGATCATTGTAAGTTTATTTGTCATAATTTCTGGGCTCGCAGAATGTTAATGCAGGTTTAGGTTGCAGAGATATAGCACCTTACTTAGTTATATTTCAAAATTGGCATTTTTTAGGAATAATTTTTACTTCACAGCAACTTGCTCTTTGTGTTTCACCTATATTTTATCCGCGCTAGTCGGTTAACTCACAGACAAAGAGTTGCTTCTACTCCCTCGAAAACAATATTACACTATGCTCCAACATAACCTTTCAAGCACAAATTTTAATTTTAATTTTTAATTAAGCCCTGTTTGGTAGCGGTAACGTCCCGAGGCTTTATCACTAAAATGGCAATGGCTGTTTCATTCCTATCAGCCGAAGCCTTTCCGAAGTTCATTGGACAAGTGGGCCCAGTGTACTTACTATGCGAGTCTTGGCTGAAGGCCAGCGATGAGCTGCGGTGGGCGGAGGCGTGACCAGCTGCGCCAGGGGCGCTGTGCCTGTGCGGGCTGCGTTGGGCGCGCGCCGCGTCGCACGTCTGGTTCGGGTGCCATTCCGCCTTGCAGTGGTAGCAGAAGAACGAGTCGCACCCGGGACGCTCGCAACGCAGCTTCGGGCAGCTGGCGCACTCGGAAGCGACTACTGCGAAGCCGCAGTCGGGGGCTGGACACCATCTGCGAGAAACAATGATGACTCACTTGTATTGGGCATGTCCGAAATTTTGGATTTGGTGACAGTCAAGGCAAGGAATTTAAATCTATTTAGATATGAATACATCACATCCTACATACATCATAACTTACTGTCACCGACTCCAATCCAAAAGAAAAATATTTCTAAAATTTTAGTTGAAATGTGCATATATGTGAAGTCGGTGTTATTTTTTGTTATTTTTTTTATTTTTAGTGGAGTGTGGAGGTTTTTTAATTTTTAGTGGAGTGTGCCCAGTGTGACCGATGATTTACGACATGATTATGCAAACTTTAAGTGGGGTATTTTTGAACGGACTTTGTTTTGCTCATGGGCAGGTAATGCAGGGCTCCGACCACAGTTTATGTTATCTGATATTTGGAGGAGACCGACAATGGGTCTTTTCCACGTCTTTTTTTATAAGGGCAATACATAAACAACTGATTTTAATAAGTATTGGAATTGCCAACCATAATTATTATGACAACTAGGCAAATTGCTACGTACTCTCATTGGTCCAAAATATGGCGGGATATTTAAATTCTGTTTTTTTTTTTGTCTAATAAAAGATTGTATGGTAAATAATTGTTGTTTAGTAAATGTTTATTATTTCTTTCTTTTTCCGCGTATCTTGCACAAGAAAGGCTCCTTGCCTATTAAAAAATTGAAAATTGGCAAAAAAGGAAAAAATAAAAGTAGGCCTAGTCTCAAACTTTGTGCACTGGCATATTTTTATCCTGTATCTTACATAGAAAAGGCTCTTTACCCAGAGAGAAAATGAATTTTTCCTCATGCCATGCCAACGTCTACTTTCATTTTTCGAAACTGAAAAAATGACAAAAATTACTTTCGAAACAAGCGGGGCGAGACCCCACAGTCAGTTTTCTTGTCTTTAACACATCTTGTTTAACTTATCCTGGGACAACCTGTATGTAGAAATGCGAAACAGGGAACGTTCCGGTTCGTGTTCAAAGAATATTCGCGAACGTTCCCTACCCCCGTGCGCGCACGTGTTCTCATGGGCACAAAAAATGACCGTTCACTCTCACTTCTATTTATTATTGTCACTGGCGCACAGTTTGCGAACAAATGAAGACTCACTTTTCCATATGAAGAACACAGGATGACTCCCTGATTCGTACTTTATGAAAAATAAAAAAAAACTGTCAGTAACCCCCGGTTTATACCTATACGCATCGATTACATACAACATAGTTGCAACATGAGTGTTTCGGGACTTTGCGCGGCCAAAGACTGCATAAATTGTGCACATAGCTTTTTTCGATTTCCAACGGATACTAAAGGTACAAAATTCTCTCTAAAATACGAAAAAATGTTTGAAGTATTATTATTGGATTTTCACAAAGATTAGTTAATTGAAATTATTTATAACTTTTTCATCAATTAATAAAAAAATTAAGTAGATATTTATTAAGAAAAATTCGTTATAATGTTACAACCAATAATAAATTCCTACAATTAAAAAATAAACGAATATATTCTTTTTAATTTAAAACAATGAAAATTGGTATAGATAGGTTTTATGTGATTCTAAACAAGATTCTGCAGTCAATTCTTTTTCTAAAAAACAGTACTTTTTGATAAAAGTGGTTATAACCAAAAATCAAAAAAATCGGACATCAAATAAAGATTTGTCCTTAACGCGGACACCCTGTAGAAGAGGGTTGGCCCAAAAAATGATAGCTATATCATGCATTGTTTAAAGTACCTAAGTATTAAATACAGGGTGCCCCGGAACATGGGGGCAATGACCGGGGAACTGATACACCGATCTCGTAAAAAAATTCCACAAATTCTTATAAAATTCCTTCCTAGAAGGACTCCGTTGTGATGTTAAGGGGAGGGAGCAAAATCATTTAATTATTTGTTTAGCTTTTTTATTGATCTACCGATTTTAATAATTTTCGGGTCGTTTCCACAACAACAGAAAATGATTCAAATGGTTTGATCGAAGTTCACGTAACTCTTAAAAAGGACTCCGGAATGGAGCCCTTGCGATGTGCCTAACTTCAAAATTCATTAGCGATGACGACTTTTGAAATTTGGGTACACGCTTCAGATTCATAGGAAAATGTGCTCTCGTTTGAATCCGAAAAATCCAATCCATTTTCGAGAAAAATTAAACCAAAATGTTTTTGGAGCCAAATTGACTGAACAAGATTTAGTGAAAGTAGGCTACGGAATAGGAATGAATAACTTAAAACTACTTTTTTGTGTTACTATATGTTTAAGGTGGCTAGAAATGATCTCCACAAACCTGTACTTAGTGGATACCTACTTCATACTAAACTTGTAGCACATAATTCAAAAGTTAATAAAATAATAGTTATTTATGTACCAAGGCACTGAAGTTCAACCAAATTCTCTAGACTTTGGTTCAACTTTTTATGACTTATGTGGAATTTAGTTGCCAAGGCCTCTGGCCGAGGCAAATAAACCACATGAGTCATAAAAAGAACTTCAGTGCCGAGGTACACATTATATATTTTTTAAATCGGAAAAAAAATGTTTTATTAGGCGAAAAATAATAATAAGGGATCACCCGTCCATGAACCGACTACGCGCGGCGTTGCTTGACTTTGACGATCGCTCTACCTATAGTCTATCCAAGTTACAGCGGCAGTAGATATAAACAAAGTCACATGACCGCCTTGCGATCCATTAACAGGGTCGGACTAATATGAGATTCCAAGTGGCTTGTAATTCTGAAGTAATTCTTTTAGAAGTTCTAAAATTTGTGTTTCTACCTTTCGTGGATCTTTATAAATTTCCTTAAAAATATGCAGGAAACTCGACTGAGGGAAGAGCCGGCCCTGCATTCTGCTCGCCGCGTAAACACTTGACATTTTATGACAGCCAGACCAATAAGAGAATAGGTCACGTGGTGGCCAATGTTTTGATCCACTGCCTTTGTAACTTGGATAGTGGCAGTGATTTTGCTCAGTATGCCTTTCAAAGGGCATTATGTTGTGTATATTCTCACAATAATAAGGTATGAAACAGAGAGTCACCCTGGGTTCTTCATATGAAAAATTGAGTTCAAAATAGAAAATTCCTCGGAAAACCATAGGCATACGGTTAGCGTGGGCCCAAAGGGCTATTATTGTCATGTAAACTTGTATTTTAATAATTAATTGTTCCACGTTTCTGAACAGGCTGCCAATGCAGAAAAAAGGATGGCATACCGTTTGCGCATGTCCAGTTTAAATAGAACGTTTATTTAATTATTTAAACGATTTATTCGATGTAAAGTGTACTTGGACAAGCGCAAATGGCATGCCACCTTTTCTTCGGCAGTTTCATAACAAGAACTTGCATACTTCTCATTGGCAGCCTGTTATAATAATAGCCCTTTGGGACCACGCTAACGGTATGCCTATGGTTTTCCGAGGAATTTTCTATTTTGAACTTCATTATAAAACACATGGCAGCCTGACTAAAATCATATTAAAACGCGTATTTTTCAAATAAATGAAAACTCAGTTTTCTATATGAAGAACAAAGGATGACTCTCTGATTCATACCTTATTATTGTGAGAATATACGCAACATAATGGCCTTTCAAAGGCATACTGAGTAAAATAACGTCCAAAAATATGTCACTATCTCCCGGTCTATCTACTACACAGCTCTCTTAAGAGTTACGTAAAATTCGATCAAACCATTTCAATTATTTCCAGTTGCTATGAAAATGGCCAGAAAAATAAATATCGGTAAAGCAAAAAATAATTAAACAAAGAAATATTATTTAGCCCCCTCCATTTTAGGGGGCATAGATTAACAGGAAGACATTAGTAAGAACAGACAGTAAGAACTTGAGCAAAGAACAAAGCAAGTGTATAATATCTTCGGTATTTTTTTAAGAAATACTTTTTCAATATGTAGATAACATGTTAGAAAACACGTTCTGCGAGATCTGTTGGATATTCTATAAGTCGCTATTACATTGGTTACAAACTAAATCAGGTGGCAATACAAAATCGTGCGGTCTATATTCCTACAGAGATCTTGACATATTATCCACATGCCCTCTAGAGTATGTTTTTGAAAAAACTGAAGTCACACTGCAAAATGTAAGTAACATCTTACGAAAACCCTTAAACTATTATATAGATATATATAATACCTTGTATCTGGATCCACAGCTAATACTCTCCGCACCATAAAATCTTCATACTTTTCAAATAGGTTGGGATTGTCGAGTATACTTCGGATCTCTGAAACAAAACAGGTTTACATAATTAAATATAAAGTGAGTCACATTGTATAATGGGTCCCCGGATAGGTGAAACAACTAAAAGGCAAACAAATTTACAGTTGAAATTTGAGCTTCTGGAATTCAGCCTTGCTGTGTTGAAACTAATTTGTCGGATAATTTTAGTTTCGAAAAATTACGTTAATGCGGGCGGACGCTAACCCGACACTCGAAAAACTTAGCCTAAGCGCAAAGTTCTCCGAAAAGTGTATATTTGTGAAGATATTCTCGAGTGGCCCTCCATCAATAGACACCCTGTATGTTCCTTGAAAATTACGAGAAAACTAATTTTTCACACCAGTAAAGTGCCCTTTTTGTAGGTTTTACGACGAAATGTTATTAAGGAAACATACAGGGTAATCCATCCAAGAGTAACATCACACTTATTCCTTAACGTTTCCATATTTTTTAGCTGAAAAAATGTAATTCTATGTAATTTTCTTAAATTTTCCAAACTGATGAAATGAAAAAGTTACAGGGGATAGGTATATATTTTTGCTTTTTCTTAAATCTACGCCGGTTACGACGATCCCTGCGCACGTGGAAAATTTTTTGTACTAAGTGATAGTTAACCCTGTATAATTTATATTATGATTGCTACACAACCGTATGGAACATATTATGAGTGATTATATTTGAAAATAGTAGCAGCCATGGGAAAATAACCTTAAGAAAATACTTGTATAAGTCTTTCTTTTTTCTATTCAACAATGAATGGTTGAGTCTCCCTTGTTCATAAGTCTATGGAAATTACGTTCATTTAAAAACTTCCCACCCCCAATATCTCACAAAATACAAAAAAGTTAAAAAACCGCCTTAACCCTCAATTTTTGTTTGCAGGGGGACCTTCTTTGATGCATGTGATGTTGATAAAGTCACCCCTGTGTGCGAACTGTAAAATCTCTGTAGCAACACCACGGGCTTTTTGAACAGGTTGAAAAAAACTCTCCGGCAAAAATACGGTACCTTGTTCATCGTTCGAAATCAGTTGGATCTTACAGTGCTACGAACTTTTACTTGTACGTCTTGTACTTGTAAGTTAAGATTTTATCGTGAAATGGTTTATACTTCAATCGGTACTCTGGTGTGGCAAAAATAACGAGTGTGCACGAAGTACGGCTGCAGAATTTAACCTAATATGTAAAAGTAGCCGGAAAAAGTGTATCTCATCGTTACGTTATAGACTGGTACAAAATTCCGTAGCCAATAAAAGTCCCTAGCAATTTAAAATCCAACTTTTCAGCCTATTAAAAAAACCTATGGCGTCGCTACAGAGTAGATCCACGGGGTAACCTGGGGAAACACTGAGGCGATGTCAATTTTAAGTATGCCTAAAACTATTTAAGGAAATAAACATTTATAAGGAAATTATTTTTTGCATATAACTTTTGTAAATCCTATCCGAAATTGGCCAAAAAGTACCTTTCAAGCGAAGATGTTGGTTCAAACGGATTTACAAATATTTTGTGATGATTCGATTCAGGGTCAAAGGTGACCACCCTATTATATATTTTAAAGTGCACCGTTTGCGGGCCTCAAACTGAGGCCAAAAAATTAAAGGGCCACTAGCTAGCTCTGTCAGCGTAATGGAGGGTCCTTATCTACGTGCACGGTTGCTTAAATCGGGGTAAATAATGGATTTAAATAAACAAAAAACTTATAAAATCTATTAAATAATTCAGAATAAATTTACATTCTTCTCTATACTTCTATTAAAAAATATGAATAAAATATACGTTGTTCTATCAGACACATCACTAGCAAAACTTACCCAAGTAGGTAAGTACCACCAGTTCTCACGTTAGCACGGCTTACAAACTGAACATATGAAATATGCGAGTACCTTCTGAGTATAGCAATGGGTGCCTTGGTGCCTAGGTTTTAGACAACAACAATAAACATTAAAAATTAGCGAAGCTGAATGCAGCTAAAAGGGCAGCTAAATGCACGATTAAAAATTATCCAATTTTGGGGAAGTTAACACAAGTCTATCCTGCCGCTTATTATTAAACGTAATGCGCGACTACCTTAATTATCTGGCTCGCCACGTTGTAAAAGCGTTCGACTTGATTGGAATTATGCAGTTTTGAATTGCTTACGTTTAATACATACAAATAAAAAATGAGTTTTTGTGAACTATGGTTAGTTTAATGGCAAAAAATTACGTTTGTGAGTAATATTTTTCAAATTTAATTTTTGTGCAAGTTCCCCATTGCTCTACAGAACTTCCCTATTAAGCCGAAAACCTTGACTACTTTAATTGTTTAAGAGTTGATGTTAAAAGACATTTTCTTCACTAACAGATTATTGAAATGACAATTCCTTATTCTTGTTTGTATAAATCACATTCTCATATTATGAACACGTGGATACATCCACTTTTGAGTGTACATATTAATGTTTTATTTACTTACTTGCTTGTTTTTATTTTAAAATTGTGACTTATTCTGTAATTGGGCACATGCCTGTTGGATATTTAAATAAATAAATAAATAAATATTTTAACATTTCTTCCGAGGTCACGGGGTCACAAAATAAAAAGTTGGGGGGGGGGTGAAATATAACTCCGAAGACCCTGTACAGAATGAAAACTGAGTAGGTGTGCAAAATTTCAAAAGCCAAGTTCTACTTTGTTTTCTGCTACAATTTAAAACGCAAAAATCGAAGAAATTTTTCACACGTACTCGGTTTTTCATTATGAACAAATTTCTTCAATAACATTTTGACGTAAAGTTACAGAAAGGGCACCTTTCTAAAAAAGGGGGGACAAAGCGGGCCTTGGCTTTCGAAAGTTTGCATAACTACCCGGTTTTCTTTCTGAACAAATTCCATTAAAAACATTTTGTCGTAAAACTTACAAAAACAGCACTTTACTGGTGGGAAAAATAGTTTTTTAAAATTTCCAAGGCATAAGGTACATACGTGATTATTATAATTTATTATAAATAAAACTGTCGCAAATTAGTTTCAAAACAAGCAATTCGGGACTCCCGAAGCTGAAACTGAAACTCTATTTTCTTTGTTTTTAAAGAGTCGTTTTACATATCTGGGAACACGCTGTACAAAAATTCTGGAAAATAAACATTAACCTTACGTTCCTTTGCTTTAAAAGTCCCGAGATAATATCGAAAAATCATATAAAGAATAAAAGTAAACAATAGTAAACCGGAATAATTGATTAGCGCAAGTATGTAAGGTTATTTGCAATTTTGCATTTTTTAATTAGAACGGTTCATTTTTTATCTCCAATGGATGTAACATACAAAACCAACACAACAGTGGCTCTCGATATAATCCAGACATTTTTCTATGTAAATATCAATATTTGTCCTATACGGAAAATTGGAACTCGATTAAAACCCTGTAAATCAATCATAATACGTGTGTTCATTAATTTCCAATTATTGTAATCAAAATCGATAGATCTAATAAGTCTATAGAAACATAATATTATATCAACAAAGATCTATATATAGCTTTAAAACCGCTTTAAAGCCTTAGCGAAATAACTGAGACCCAGAAAGAGTGAATTTGGCGCGGCTAGGGTGAGTGACACGTCACCGCCGCACACGATACGCTGCATAGTAGTCATCCGTAGTTTTACGGCGCTTATTTCGGGAAAAAAGCACAAAAAATATAGCCTATAGCTTATTTATGCTCCCAAAGTTAAGTATCTACTGTGAAAATATGCACAAAGGACAGCAGCTCCAGGGACGCGCGCGAGTCCCAACAACTGGGACAGTGACGTCAAACCAATGAGAGCGTTCAAACGAATGTAGTTACTCGTAGCAGTGACTATAGTCTTTTTTTACAGAAAATATCGTTTGATTTCGAGTTTGATTTT
Organism: Pseudeuparius sepicola; assembly: GCA_963920635.1. Taxonomy (NCBI): domain Eukaryota; kingdom Metazoa; phylum Arthropoda; class Insecta; order Coleoptera; family Anthribidae; genus Pseudeuparius; species Pseudeuparius sepicola. Next base: position 52,196,742 of record OY987300.1, on the reverse strand, counting down.
TTTTGTATTGCACAGACTGACAGATATTTTGCCCTTTCCGGTATAGATATCGAAAAATTTTATATAAAAAAGATAACATATTTTCCTTTGCAATATCCGGATATAACATGTTTGGCTCAACCGCTTTATTTTGACCTTCGCGACCTTCTTCCTATTATTTTATTATATACAGGGTGATTCAGTTCCGGTGCTCAACATGGGGATCTAGGAAACCGTAACCGAGCACCGGAACTGAATCACCCTGTATATTGTGTCTTTAATTAAAACGTTGAATAATTCATGCACTTACCATTTGGATGCATAGGTTCGTGACACTCCGGACACGCGATGCATATTCTGGATTCGGTGATCTCTACACGGAGATACAACCGAAAACAAGTCACGCAAGCGCGGTGGGCGCAAGCAGCTAACTCTCTGAAATCTTCCAGGGAAGTTTCGGCCAAGCATAGCGGACACTCTGTTGGTAGCACAGAGGACTCGCCGTTGCCGCCCTGAAAAAAGAAACAGGGTTTATTTTTCGGCGTATATAATAACATTATTCAAATTTTGGCATATAAAGTGGCAAAACGCCTTACTCTCCTAACCATTTAGGAAAGTTTTTTTCCCAAAATCACAACTGACTAGGAAAACTGCGTTATATCAACAGTTAGATAAAATAAGCAAAGTTGCTATTCAAAACATACTTCAAGTTTACAGGTTGGTCCACTATATGAAATGGAAAATTTAGAAAGTTGCAGTTGTGTTGGTATGCTAAGATGAAAAAATTAAAAAATACCTATAAAAGAATCCATGTTTTTTTCTGGAAGAGAATAGCTTTTTATTAGAGAGATATAATAGACTTCGGTTTTTTAATATATTTGTAGATAACATACGTATCAAATGTGAAAAGAATTGGAAAAAAAATTAAGTAAGATTAAAATTTCGTTTTTGCTGCCTACATGTTAGAAGAACCATCAAATGAAAAAGAAGTAGAAGAAGAAGCTTCCCAGAGTAATCAAGAAAGGTTTATTTATACCTTTGAATAAAGAACCCCAGGAAGGAGCAAATTTGGGTTTAACGCTTTGAGTTGTTTCGACAAACTAATCGAGGCAGAAATCCTCATTTTTCGTGAAATCCGTACCTACAATACAGGCAAAACATTATAAGGCAGGTGTATGTCTTTAAGTTTAGGAATCCTTGATAATACAGCAATTCTAATTTTAAATTTCCAACTATGAAGAAGTTATTCCCACAAAAACGCCTATATCACTTTGTGCACAGCCTCAAAAATTAATTTAAATTACAAAATTACTTACCGATAGATTATTATCCTCAAACATTTTAGTTTTGGCGGTCAGGAAAGTGCCACAAGCCGCAAAGCTAAACATAACTCGAAAAAGTATTAGTTCAGTCAAACGGTAGTTTAAAGTAGAATGTTTTGGTGTAATTGTTTTTAGTGGTTTATTTGTCAACGAAGACAAAATAATAGTAATTGCCCCCCTCCCCCGCACAAGCATGTGGTTGCTTCTGGGGTACTTCTAGTTTAGAGTATTGTGAGGGTGAGAATTATTATTATTCTTATATTTTATGTTTTTCGGGGTGCTAAATACGAATCTGAAGTTGTCCAGCAAAAATTTTCGCGGCAAATATGAGAAATCATCAATAAAACCACTAAAAATAGTGTTTTTAGTGGTTTTCACCTTATAACTGGCAATGAAAGCTACTTACGCAAAAAATAGATTCTGTAGTAAAATAAAGAGAAGAAAATTATATACAATTTAACTCTCTTAACATTTTTTTGTAAGTCGTATGGTTTCCGCGCAAAAGAGTATTGAAACATGGAGGAACTTCAGTAATTTTTTTAAAACAGCAAAAAACACCATTAATTTATAATTTTTATTTCATGTAGGTAAATAGTATTATTGTATAAGCTAATAAAAGACGTGCATTTTGTTCGCAATTTTCAGCCCGAAAATTTATATCGAATATACAAGGTGTCCCATAACTTATTCGCCAGAAGGCAACAGGTGGTACTATACTAAAATCGAGCAATCCGTACGCCTGGCGTAAATAAAACCACGTGTTCAATGACGATCCGCGATTGGTCGGTAGGCTATAAAGTTTCACCCGAGTCGGCAACAGGGACGTACTCGATCGCAAAAGTGTAGTTACGCGGTTTTACCTTGTTGTTTTCAGCTATTTAGACACTGCCACAAATAATTTTATCGATGTTTTGAACCATTTTAATTAAGCCAATAATTCTTTTCCCAAATATTTTCATGTAAACCATTGTAAAACTAAAATTAAATAAAGGTCGTGCCTCAGTGCGGCCCTGGCGAATATTTCAACTCACGTGCTCTTGTTTACGCCAGGCGTAAGAGTTGCTCGATTTTACTATAGGCGTCACAATATACCGTGTGAGCCAAAAATGCCTTAGTAAAATGTTGCTTGCTTAAAAGATACAGGGTGTTGAAAATGAAACTTGATTTTCGAAAAATTGCAATAATTTCGAAGATGAGAAATCCGGATTAATTTATTATTAATTAGGAAAAATTCAACAAGCGACCGATAATATTGAAAATGCTGAAAATACCTTCCCGAATGTCAGGCGTCATTTAATAAAGAGTATAAGAAAGTGACTTGAGGTAAACGGGGGACATTTTCAATACCTGTTGAAGTAAATTTCAAAAAAACATTTTGTATTTTGAATAAATTGCGTTGTATTTTCGAAATTTGGATTTTTTTCGGTGTTTCTACATTCAGAGACGAATATCTCGCAAACGGCTTGCGATATCGATATTGACCAAGAGTATTTTTTTACATCGTTAAAATATTCCCAGCTTCACAGGGTACAATATTATGCAGAATTTAATTCATCACGAAGTTCGCACCAAGCGCCCTCTAGGAACTAGGTTCAAACTAGTACCGAATTCGGATTTCTCACTTTCGAAAACCCAAGTGTGTCAATTTTGAATAAGATACCTTTAACGGTTTTAGGAATATTGAAATTTTTCGAAAAACAAGTTTTATTTTCAACACACTGTATCTTTTAAACGAGCAACATTTTACCAAGGCATTTTTGGCTCACACTGTATATTTTGACGTCTGGTACCACCTGTTGCCCTCTGGTGGATAAGTTATGAGACATCCTGTATATTCGCCCCTATTCTTAAGGCGCTACGATACCCCCCATTTGCAAGGGTTTCGTAGTTTACATCTCCTACTTGCATTTCTTAATATTTTCACTTGATTTTTTTTTGTGGCTTAGATAAAACTGTGAAGAATCGTCGTTGTGTATCACGAACTGTGTAGGACTAATGCGACACTGTGAAAAAAAATGCCAAACATACCCGAAATTCGACTATATTCGCTTAAGAATTTCGAGTATTTCCGCCACTCAAAAATAATTCGAAAGACACAACGACGATTGAGGCATTCGATAACATTATTTTAAGACTACTTTCAAGTCGATACGTTTGTTCGTTTGGCTATGATTTGAAAACTACGAACCCATTGCCCGGCAATAAAATGATCCGTGAATTGGCCATCTGAGCAGGAATTAGACGTACGGAGATAGGCGGGCGGACGGGCGTTCGCTGGAACTCGTGGTTCCCCTACTTCCCCCTACTTCGGCCTACCTCACCGGGCTCAGGAACCACGTCAGGGGAACTTGCAATCGATATCAGATGTTTCATATTTCATTTTATTAGGGAGTTATTTGTGTTTCGCTTGTTTTGAATATTAGCAGATATTTATATTTCCGAGTACCCGAAGGTGAAGAAAATATTTTCTACCGCGACATTATGTATGTCGACTGACATAATATAATACCCATTATTATTATTCCTTCAGGAATAATAAATAAATAATTATTATTCACAAAGTACTGTTTGCTTTTGTGTAAAAATGGTTTAATCCCTAGGGCATAAAATGGCCTGGTCGTGCAAAAAGAGTAAATTTCAATTCTAGACCATATTGTGCGCTTGATGTTTACTTTAAAATGTGATAGGTAAAAGCAATATTTTTGTCAAATAAATGGGTCATGTGAAGCTTTTTTGAAAACGAATAATATCCTATGTAATACGATTATTGTGTCAAATCGCTGCATGATAAAAGCTAATTTATACAGGGTGATTCAGGAGGAAATGTCAATATTTTAGGTACGTATTCGGGGACCCAAAATAAACATAAAAGTTCCTATAAACATGGGTCCTATTCCCGGCCGTTACCGAAATACAGGGGTAAACAACATTCAATTTAAGGTTTTTATTACATTATTTATAACAGGTAGGCTAGGTTTTATAGTTTTCAAAAATGCCACCGTTTACTTCTAAACATAAGTCAGCTCTCTGGTGAATAGCTCGGGTCGCTCTATGAATGGATACGGGCCTGTTTCTTATAGTTGCTGCTGCATTTATTATTCGATCGAGTAATGCATCTCTAGTGTTTACTTTACTTGAATATACCAATGATTTAAACCACCCCAAAGACAATAATCCAGAGGATTAAGGTCTACTATTGCTAAGCAACAGGAATTTCCGCCTGAATCAACCAAAACCTAGCCTACCTGTTATAAATAATGTAATAAAAACCTTAAATTGAATGTTGTTTACACCCCTGTATTTCGGTAACGGCCGGGAATAGGACCCATGTTTATAGGAACTTTTATGTTTATTTTGGGTCCCCGAATACGTACCTAAAATATTGACATTTCCTCCTGAATCACCCTGTATACTTTCCAGAGAGCACGATTATAAATCTGACATCCAGTCAGTTTTAGAAACTTGTTCGTTAGAAGATTGTTCGAAAGTCATTGGAGTTGAAAATCTGGCAAAATAAAAATAGTACATTTTATTGTTCCAGTCTGTCGAATTTACGACATTTTAATACATTTTCTAGGAGGTTCGATAATTCAGATTTGTCAGAAGGTTCTGAAACTGAACGGCAGTCAGGATAATGTTTGATAATGATATCACAACAGTCACAGTGAAACCAATAGGAGTAATTTGTGGGCTTGTGTGCTTTTATTCCCGTACCTAATAGGATTCCCAGAATTTGAGAGAGGGCTACTGGGGTACTAACACATTTTTTGCACACTTATTATTCGGATTTAGGTACCTACCTATACCTAGGTAGGTACGTTGACTAGTCAACGGTAGGTATAAGTAGTAGTGGCAGGTGCATAGGGTTTGAGAAACAAACTTTCTGGGAATAATAGGGCTTTGAATGGAACATTTACAAGGGATTAGAAATTAATAGTTCCTATTATCTCACAACTATTACTTTATTTAAAAAAGGAGACCGGTTTCGTAACTCTATAAATTTACCTACATCCTCAGGGCAGGTAGTAGGTATATGTATAAATAAATAAAGAACCTTTACTTACCTAGCCATTATATATTTGAAATATATACATTCAGCCACAAGTCAAAGTTGAAACAATTAAAAACATTTACATCATTATTATCTTGTTTTAAGTATCTCCTCCAAATTTTCTGCAAGCTCTTAGACTATATTTACTTTTTTAAATCTTATATTGTAGTCCTTGAAGATGTAATTTTATAGATTAACGAAACCGCTTACTGTTTTTAAATAAACAAATAATAGTTGTGATATCCTAATAGGGCCTATTCACTTCCAATCCCTCTGAAATGAACTCTTACAGGGTAGAAAGTTTTCAATTAGATTAGATAGATAGATATAAAACATTTTATAGAAGTAGACTTTAGACACATGTCTAGTCGTAGCAACACTATTATGCAGAACAATTATCCAATCAAGCATTGATAGATGTTCAACTGACCCTAATGTGGTTCAAGAAGAATTGGGTAATCGAATCGTTAATTTAGATTTTATAATTGAGCAATTACAGAAGTTTTTTATACACGAACCCTTCATAGTATGCACCTTTGCTGATATCAAAATGATTTTTAACACCTGTGAAATAATAGTAAAGTTACCTCGACGCCAAAAAGCTATGCAGTGTATTGCCAACGAAAAGTGAACGCCCGGAATAACTCCCAAAAAATATAATTTTTGCAATAAAGAAAACAGGCCACCGCCGTTTTTAAATATATATTCGCGCTTCTTCGTCGGCATCGGCGAGACTCGTGTGTTCCGTCGGCGGCGGCCGGCTCCCGACTTATTATTTCATATTATCTACACAGAAAAAAAAGACTGTTGTGATTTTAGTGAGTTCGTGTATATAGTCATTTTTACATTACTTTAAATATACAAGCAAATCCATGTGGTCCCAACAATATAATCTATACTTTCGTCGTAATTGCAGATGAACCAATAAGTTTAAAATAGTTTAATTTCCGTTAAGAAGACGTATTGCCACTTCGATACTAAAATTGGCATACTACAATGAAAGCATAACCTCGGTTTTAAAATGTCTCATGTTTTATTTAAACAATTAAATTTATTTTATTTAAATAATAATTCTCACCCTCGGACTACTCCAAACTATATAAGAGTACCCCAGAAGCAACTGAAAAAACATTATAATTCATTGTATGAACAAAGCAACTTAATTGCAACTTTTATATTCATCAATATAATCAGTAAATCATGTTTTTAAATTTTTATGGTATTCAAGAAATTATTAGAATTACATATTAGAATTCATGTCAAATACAAGTTAGATTGAACTCGACTGAACCAAATCTCCTATTACAAACACGTTAGTAAAAAAAACTGTGACCTTGACTGAGCAATTTACCAAAACGAATGATGGCAAATTTCTCAGTTAAGGTTTTGAATCAACCCTACACTATATCGTTCGTAGGTGATCTACACTCTATATCGTTCGTAGTCATAATGAACACTGTGCAAGTGAATGGCAATAGAAGAGCTGTTAATAAACTGGGGGTTACTAGAACTATTGTATCCATTAAAATTAAATGTTATTAATTTATTGATCTCATCTGCAACATTTCTGTTTTTGTCAATTACAAGTTGCTGCACTAGCAACTTGATTTGCATTTTACACATCATTTGCTTATTATTCAGGCAATAATATGATATATTACTAATAATTATAACTGATATTAGTACCCACAATTATTACAAATCCAGCAAAAATTCAATGACAGTAGTTGTAATTTCAGTATAATAATGAACATGAGGCCTCAAATTAAACGTTATGTTGTTCTGAAAAAAGAATGTGCTTAGAAAAGAAGTATTATAGAATCAATTCCAGAACATGACATGGCATTGATTGAAATGAAATATTACATTTAAATTATTCATTCGAATTCAATATCAATTGTAATTGAATTGATTATTATTAGTTACAAAAAAGCTTCTGCTTGAGTTTCAGGAATAATATCTCATATTGAATTTAACAGATTTTTCTCAGTGTAGTGCCCACGACCAGCCGCCTCAGTCGTAGCACTGTGAAGGGGCAGGCTGGAGTGGGGAGTCGTGGGGACTAGAGGAAGGAAAAGGATAGGCATATCTAATCGAGGGACGTTTGTCCTGAATTGAGTCGGGCACTTCGGTCGGATTTCATAAGTATCGTAGCCTCTTAACGTTTTGTGGGTTGTATAGCAAAACACAGCGCCTAATGCAGCGCCCCCTAGTATTTATTTAGAAGGCACTGCCTGATGTTATGTTTGGAATGTTTTCGTCTTCAAAAACCACTTATTTCCTTATTTCTATCATTTCAACACTCTTTTGCGTGGACACCATACGACGTACAAAAAAAAAGTTAAGACAGTCAAATTGTAGATAATTTTCTTCTGTTTATTTTACTATAGAGTCACTTTTTGCGTAAATAGCTTGCTTTGCAAGTTATAAGCTGTAAATCACTAAAAAAAACATTATTTTTAGTGTTTCTTTAATGATTTCTCATATTTGCCGCGAAAATTTTTGTTGGACAACTTCAGATTCGTGTTCAGCACCTCAAAGAACATGAAATAAACTGAAAACAATTACACCAGAACTTTCCACTTCGCACCCTCCTGTGTACCATTTGTCTGAACTATATCTAAATACCAAATACTGATACCTATCACCGTGTCAGATATCAAAATATTGTGCCAAAACTTTTTTACTACTCAGGGGGAGGAAATGGTTCCTATGTAATTTGGCATTTGCAATGGACAAGTATACTTAGGAATGAAAAATAATTTTTTGCCTTGGAATTTGTAAAACATGTCTAGATAATCACGAAACCCAACCAACAGATTTTTTTTCCCATTAGTTTGCTCAAAAATTGAAAAAAAAACGGTCGCAAAAGTAGGGAATGTGACGTCACGATCCCTAATTTCAATAAGTACCTGCTATTTTCTTAGTACTTATTTCGTCTTTTTTTATATAACCAAGCATTCCCAGGCAAATTATTAGATTCAGTTTGTATGCGCCTGATGAGAAATAATCAAATTTCGTAGCATTTTAATGAAATATTTGGATTTTACTGATCCCATTCTGAACTTATTAGATGCCCCCTATAAAATATGACAGATGACATATTACTCAATGCTTTAAAGAAAATCGTCGGCAACGCCGCACTTTGCATATAACCTCACTTTCGCCCGCGGAACGCCGAAACCAAGGTTAATAACCTTAGTGAAAACTAAATAAATTCTATTCTCAGTTTTAAAAGAATCTTGCTGTGAATACTTTATTTTTTCGGTTTATAATGAAGACAAGATTTGTTAAAGCTTGTCCTGATAACTTGTCTTGCATAGATTTTGATATGGTGTGTCAATTTTATCAATAAAAACGGGGAGCAAAACATGGAGAAATGAAGAGGTATGTTTGTTATTTGATTTGTATATTGTTTTAATATTGCTTAATGATGATGATATAGCTTAAATTCTGGTTTTAGGTAGACTAGAGAATAAATATTATGGTAACAATGTTATTGGAGACACGCAGAGGAAAGAACATAGCAATGAATGCATAATGCCCGGTTAAGGCAAAAATTACCGCCGAGCACAAAATTAATAAGAAAAATGTTAATGATACTGTGGTTAAAAATGAAGAAATTCAACTGAATAGTTGTGGAAGTAGGTATATTATGTTGTAATTACCCAACATAAGCAGATTAGTCCTAAATTATGCACATACCACGATGTACGAGGATCATACATCGTGGCACATACGTAGATACAGCTTTTTGTGCTTCTAGTTTAGTTGCTAGTACAGTAAAGAAATACTTATTGTGTATATACCTATAGTTAAGATATGGGGGAGGGGGCGTGGGGGTGTCGCACAGCCCAATGTTGAAATCGATTATCAAAACAAGAAATCATGCGTTTGTAAAAACGATCGTTGATATCTACATGTGAAAACCATGATTCATAACTAATTTAAATAATCTAAAGTCAATGCAAGTTCGACAGCAGAGTTTCATTCGATATCAAGTGCTTGACCGTCAATGACTTTTTGCGGGTATTTTTTTCTTGTATGATCTAATGAAGTATTTAATTAATTAAGTCCGTAGTAGTACAATTTGTCGCATCCATTTTGATGCGGAAAGTTGTACTTTTCTGCACTAGTGACATTAACTTTGTCAACTAATAGAACTAAGCACGCTTGTAAAATTTTCGCACATATTAATGGGAAACTTATTTTAGATGAATGTAAGCTGACTTCCTGGAAATAGCGAAGAATCATGGACAACATCAGTAGATTGTTATATTGGAAAAAGTCAACACAAGTGCAATAAAAAAATATGAAGGTCTACCTTACAGGATTTAGTTGACAAAGACATACCGACATACCTCAATAATTATTATACATTGGAGTAGTATGACAGAAGATTTTTGGCAAAAATCAAAACATATTACAAGGAGGGACTGTCTGACATGTTAAAAAACGAAAAATGCCCTGTATCTCCAAAACGAATCAAGATTTTGAGATTCAAGTGCTTTGCACTGCCCTCAAAAATCGAGCACAGTACACCTACCTACTCTTTGTCTATCTCTTCGCAGAATAGAAGAAACCCCCCAAAAAACATCCAGTTTGTTGCACTCTGTGCATGCGACATGAAAACTATTATTTGATTTTGGAATATTTTTCACTAAATTTAATAGATAACTTATTTGGGGTTTTGCCATAGAATGCAAAATAATGTTTTTTTTTCTTGCAAATTAAAGAAATCTTAATTTTTGGCCGGCTGCTGCATTATATTTTTTTATTTTTAACTTCCATTAACCACAATCACAAAATATGCTTATGAAAATTTATTTTCCAGAAAAAAATAGGTATATAATATGTATAGTAAAAAAATCCTAAAGAATTATGTCATTTTTTATGAGGATGCTTCGGCAATCACAATATAATTTACCTAAATGGGTCTAAAATAGTTCAAGCTATGACAATAAAGTTTTTCGACTGAAAACTTGGCTTTATTGCGTTTTACATGTTATGTTTCTAACATCACCAAGAACTGGCACCTTCTCCAATATTCTAGCGTTACATTTTTGAACCGATGCAGGTCTAACTACTAACTTAATTCTGTAAGTAAGGGCTCATGAAATTAAAGTAATAAATTTTTTATATTCGGACCAGGTATGTGCTTGACGTCTAGAGGATTGACTTTTCTCAGTTTAGTTTATAACCAATCAATGCTGTTGATTAACACTAGCACAGAATAAATAGCTTCACAACAGAAGCGTCCATAAAGACGTGTCAAAAATAAGCGAGCCTCCATTTCAATTTACAGGAAAATAACCAATAACTTGTACATAAATTTGGTCCTAATACAATCTCTTTGCAATGTGGATTAATGTAAAATCAAACAAAATGCACAATGTTTATCCCTTTAGAAGATATTTCGCGTCAAAGCGAGCATCCTTTTGACACGTCCTTATGGACGCTTCTGTTGTGAAGCTATTTATTCTGTGACACTAGGTATTGAGGCTAAAATATCATCAGTTTCTTCAAACAACTAGCAGTCGCTGGAATATACTTTATAACAAGTAAAAAATCGTTTGGCAGAGCCACTAATCTAAAATCGTCAGCTAAAATGTTACCCCTGGTTGGTTCTTTATTGTCTTTAATATATCAGCAAGTCTAGATATCTAATTTGTGCAAGTTCAGTTAGGTACTTACGAATTGTGTCGTTTTATAGATAAAATCGACTTGTTTCCAATAAAAAAAAAGTTTTGTAAACCAACCAGCATAACGTCCGAATCATCAATACCAATACCTAGTGCTCCCAGCATTTTCCTCAGCAAAATAGAATGGTTCATTTCCGTCATGGATTATTAGAATGAATGGTGAAAATAGTTCAAATCATAAAAAATAAAAGCTTGTAAAACACGCGGGCCGCGGGATCCGATGTTCCGATTTGTGACGCCACAAAATAGGTTATGTTTATGTTCTCGCAGGCTGACAGCTTGGCATTGAGGTGCGGCGTTGCCAAACCTGGTGCCACGGCGGTAAATTTAGGGAAAAATAAAATCCAACAGGTACCTAGTTACGTATATTGAACTTTAAAAATTAATTGCGGCAAAACGGGGGCGAAAAAAAAATTTAAAAAAATACAGCAAGTATATCTCACCCAATACTATCCGATGAGCAAAAAAAAGTGGTGTATTAGTCCATTGTAGTGCAAGTGTATCAGAATTCGACAAAAAGAGAATATATGGGAGAAATTCGGAAAGTTTTCTAGAATATACAGGGTGAGTCACATTTAAAGGCAGAGCCGAAAACACAAGGTAGAATTCGCTAAAATAAGCACATATGCTTTATAAACATTAGCTCAAAAACGCTTGGTTCTCCATATACAGCGTGTTGAAACTTTTCGAAAAATAACATATATATTTTTTAATTTCTTTCGAGCCCGTTTATTAATTCCAACCAAATTTGGTACATGTTATGGGTTGTCATTTTTTGCAATAATTTGGCCCTGTTCAGATGACCAGCGGCGTAGATACAAATAATTTTTTTTAATTCCAGCATAATCGCCTTGGCACTAGTTTAAAAAATCCGAAATTACGAAGAAACTGTACCAGATATAAAAAAATACCAAGAGGCGCTTTTTGTTCCAAATTGAATGGCCAAAAAGGCAAACATTTTGGTTTTTCCAGAACCGTACTAATTTTTTTTTACAATTATTTACATAACTATTTGTATCTACGCCGCTGGTCATCTGAACGGGGTCAAATTATTGCACAAAATGGCAAGCCTCCAATGCATAATGTGTACCAAATTTGGTTGGAATTCATAAATGGGCTCGAAAGAAATTAAAAAAATATGTAATTTTTGGAAAAATGTCAACATATGGAGAACCAGCTAAAAATTTAAAATCTCCCCAAACCGCAAAACATAACCGATAAATCTTCTTCTCCCCAAACCACAAAACATAATCGATCACCAACTGATGGATTATTGTAGATCAGGATTATTGAACACTTGTCACTTTGCTTTCGGCAATATTCGGCCCTACACAATGACGTATTTTTACATTCGGCTCTCATTCGGAAATAAAAATTTTATTTTCAAATTATTGGCTCTGGAAAGAATTAATAGGACAACAACGCTTATATGTAGACATATTTATTAGTCATGGTCCTTTCTAACACCGCTGTTTGGAAAATTTGGTAGAAGGAAAAGCAACCCTATTCAAAGGTTAAAACTAACCTTGCCCTATTCGAAAAATTAACTATAATAGGCACACCACTTGTTATATTATCCCTGAAAATATCACCAATCGGAAAATATCAGAAGATAACGAAAATATATATATATTTCTTTATGGAATTATGTTATTTGGTCCACCTTTGGTCGACTCCACTAGATGGTCCAAATTTTTGATGACATTTCTTAGCCGTTGAATTGGATGCTATCGATACCGACGATTTGTGGTTTCAATAGGATGGCGCCACATGCCACAAAGCCACTGCAACAATGGCTTCATTGACTGAGAAACTTCCAAGTATCATCATCTCTCGAACCAGCGTAGTCACTTGGCCACCAGGATCGTGCGATCTGACTTCTTCCTTTGGGGTTATGTCAAGAGTAAAGTCTATGCCAGCAAGCCAACAACAATAATTCAACAGCTAAAGGACGAGATAAAGGACTAGATAATAAGGCATAATATTGGTGAGATAGATGAGCATTTATGCAGAGTGAAGCTGTGCCGCCGGAGCTTTGGCGAACATTAGGTCGATATTATCTTTCACAGATAATTGCCAGGTACCAAATAAAAATAATTCAATAAACAATTTTTTAAATAACATTGTGTTATTTACTGTTAACATCTTATTGGAACACATTTTAAAATAGGGAATAATTATTGTAAATTATATGTGATATTTCTGGAGCTGGAGCACTTTATAATGAGATAAATTAAAAATATATATATATCCATTGAAACACTATCATTAACGCCAGAGATTGGTTTCGTAACAGATGGCCGGATAAAACGTAAACAATCCTCATCCCGATCAAAACACTTCAATATTGTAAAATAAGCAGCGAATATTGTCATAATATTATGGGCAGAAATAACTTACTTGATTACAAGCAATGCAATAAGAATGGAATAGATTTAAATAAACAAAAAATTCAAGTACGGGTCAGTTTAGGAATACATAATTATTTAGATGAGTATAATTCGTTACTATTAGAAAACAATAGGTTCAGCTTAATGCCTGCATAATATTTTCGATTATATATCAATCCTATCACAGACAAATTTGATTTCTCCATATTCTAAATTATTTAGGAATGAAAAAAGCATTATTCACAATCACAATTCATTTATAATTATTTCAATACTGAGTGATACCTATGAGGCGCCATTTCGGACTAAATTATTATTTTTGAATATATAAATTTCTCGCGCTAATATATTTTTTTAATATGATATTTATAGAAATTTGCGTGAATAATCTTTTTGTAGTCAAATTTATATATTACGCATCGCCCAAAAGTATATATTACAGTAAACGCAAAAAAATATATCAAAACACGATATATTAATTTGGTGCGCCAATATATAATAATTTAGGGTACCACCGGTCGTCACCAGAGGTCGCGCCGCGCATCCCTAAAGTGCACCGGCAACGCTACAGCAGAAAGGGCAGAAGCCCGAAGTCGAAATATTTTTTTTATATGATATTTATAGAAATTTGCGTGAATAATCTTTTTTTAGTAAAATTTATATATTACGCATCGCCCAAAAGTATATATTACAGTAAACGCAAAAAAATATATCAAAACACGATATATTAATTTGGTGCGCCAATATATAATAATTTAGGGTACCACCGGTCGTCACCAGAGGTCGCGCCGCGCATCCCTAAAGTGCACCGGTAACGCTGCAGCAGAAAGCGCAGAAGCCCGAAGTCGAAGTGATTATGATTACCGACGTACTGGATGTTCTTTTTCTGTGTCAGGTTTGGGATTTGATGTTTTGTGGTGTATAACCCCACAATCATCTTACATATTAGTTTCCCGCCCGCATGATCATTTTCGTTTCGCCTTCGTTTTGTTGTAGGAAGTGGCTATTTATACGTCCGACGTATATAAAAGTCGGTATACGTCTTGCACTCTCATTGGTGGATTGAGTCACGTGACTTCTTTGGACGTACATTTAACTCCGTACACGTTCGAAGCCGAAGTAAACATTTGATACGTTCTACGTCGGAAGCCGTCGGAAGTGCATTTTTCTCAAGCATCTATGCAATAAGGAGCGTATTCCCTCCTTTTTGGGGGATAAGCGCTGCCGTATGAAAAAAGAAGGGGACACATTCGCATCATATTGTGGCAGTCGGCAGCGATGCGCGCTGCCCTATGAAAAAAGAAGTTTTTCATTAGTCTGAGGTGGTAATCTTTTCCAATGGTGTAACGTCGGGCGAAAATAGGGGATAGGAACCTATCTAGCCAAAATTTCAAGAAAATCGGGGGTGGGTTTTACACAGGGACCCTTTTTATTTTAAAGAGTCCCTGGTTTTACACCATTCTGCGCTTTCTGCTGCGGCGTTACCGGTGCACTTTAGGGATGCGCGGCGCGACCTCTGGTGACGACCGGTGGTACCCTAAATTATTATATATTGGCGCACCAAATTAATATATCGTGTTTTGATATATTTTTTGCGTTTACTGTAATATATACTTTTGGGCGATGCGTAATATATAAATTTGACTAAAAAAGATTATTCACGCAAATTTCTATAAATATCATATAAAAAAATATATTAGCCCGAGAAATTTATATATTCAAAAATAATAATTTAGTCTGAAATGGCGCCTCATAGATACCAAAGATATATATATCTTTGGTGATACGGATTTATAGGTAAATCCTTATCACTGAGCAGTTCGTTAAATTACCTATCCATATCCATGCAAATTTTGTTGCCTCCATTATGTATTATCGCATTTATACATGGTGTTTTTTTATTTCTAAATTGGCTTGATCGATTTTACAGTTGTTATAAAACGTTCTAGGAATTCTTGCTAACAATTAGACCAATTCACCTACAGACTTGAAAATTCAGTTTAAGCGTTGAGTGAGGGAATTCATTCAACGGTTTAAGGTAAATCAAGACAATGGAACTTCGATAACAACAATGTAGCCTACGGCAAGACTAAATTTTCTGTTCCATGTATCTTTTCTACAAACTTAAAACAACCTCCGAAAATTATTATTAATATTCCAGGTTTAGACACTACAAATAAAATAGAATAAAATAGCCTACCGCATTAAAATTATACCTTTTTGAATGTTATACCTCTATAGACTATAATAGTCCTTTGTTTTAGCACAGTATACAGGCAGTAGCCGCACTAATGTTTACAGGTATACGGTTCTGTTCTACCTGACGTGTGACGTTGCAACAATGTTTTTGCAAAATGTTGCGGATGCCTCCGCATTAACATTTTTCTGTTCGTTTATATGGAAGTTTGTTTAAGGCTCAATGTACAGCACGTGCGTGGTGATTCAATATTTTGACCCATAAAATGGTTTTTTTCGATCTGTAGAGAGCAACACGCATAATTTTAAACTTTTGGTCAATACAAATTTTAATCTAAGTAATTACTCACATTTTGAGACAAAAATTATTTAAAAAGATTGATCACAATGGCCGTTATTAGCATTTGCGCAAAAAGCCTAATAACTGCCATTGTGATAAATATTTCTAAATAATTTTTGTCTCAAAATGTGAGTAATTACTTAAGATTAAAATTTGTATTGACCAAAATTTAAAATTATGCGTGTTGCTCGCTACAGATCGAAAAAAGCCATTTTATGGGTCAAAATGTTGAATCACCACGCACGTGGTGTACAGTGTACATTCAGTCTTAAGTTTGTCTAAATCAGAGATGAATGTACTGAGTGTTGATTATTGCTTGAAATTTGACTTTAAATGAGGACGCGTCTTAAAAGTTGTCAACAAGTTATAGAAATATGTTTGTTTCAGCAACAAGTTTTTGTAGCTTCATTTTTTTTTTAGCAAATTCAAAAATCGACCATTAAGTTAAGAAAAGTGAAGTTAAATGACGAGGTATTGGAAAAATAATTATTTGAAAAAGTTGTTTAGGATTAATATTAATTTTGTTCAAAATTTGAGGTATTTACAAAAAAATGCAAATTAGAGCTTTTCAAAAATGTGTTTTCTTTGTTTGGAAATTTTTTAATTATTTTTTTTTAATTAAATACAACCAGAAGACTACTTCTAATGTACTTCTCGCAAAAAATATGTTTTTTTTTTCTGATACACCTTTTATTTACGATCCTCATAAGTATGTGTGGTAATTACGCATATATGTTAAAATCGACTCATAGTATATTGAACATGCAGAAAAGATTCCCCAGAATACTTTTTTTAATATCTCAACAATAAAAAAATTCTCATTTCTTGCGCACTCTTTCGACCACACTGTATATTATAAGGGATAATGTCTATCTGGTAATAAAATAATTTAGCCTCGTGATGTCTCATTTTTATCGATTACCCCTGAATAACATTGGAAATAAATTATCACTATCCTAAAAAATAATTACTGGTCCATTATAAAATTTTGCGGATGATTTAAAAATAAGTTCTATGGATTACCGCGACCAAGCGAAGAAAGCGCGTGCAAGCATATCAATATCTGTCTTTGTTTTATACATCGAAAATCCTTTTTTAATATCTCAACAATAAAAAATTTCCCATTTGTTGAGAACTCTTTAAACCACACTGTATAATATTAAAATACTAATAATATTCTTTTCGTTGGGTACAAACTCTATTTTCGGAATGTTTTCTCTCAGTAAAAATCTCCGGTCTTACCCGAGTGATAAATGTTGCAAGATATACAATCGTATTTTTTTAATACATCCATATTTCAAACATGGAATACTTAATTGAAATCCTCGTCTGGAATATATCCATTTCACCATAATTGCAACAACTACCTACATAGTATTCAAAATGATATCTTCGGACTTCACAGAGACCCTGCGTTATCACCGATCTTTAAAAATGTACGTACCTTTATGGTCGATGCAAGAACTGATGTCCTGCTAGTTGCTCTATGAATTTCTACCGTATACCTATCACTATCCTTCGATGTGCTGCTTAATCTACCATCTAAGGTATCTCTGCCTAAAACAAAAATAATAATATAGGTATGCAACAGCTGTCATAGAAATGATTCGATTATGACACTCAAAATAAAATGTAAATTATGTAACAATTCAATATTACAGCTCGTAAAATTTTTGATTAAATTTGTAAATAAAAACAATTTATTATTGATCATCAGCAAATAAATTATTATTGTGAACAGCAACTACTATTGCAAAACAGTAAATATGTATACTTAATTATTACATTAAAGCGAGTTCACCTAGCCTTGCTCATTCGTATGTTCTAGTTAAATGCCCGATTTTTTTTTAATAATTCGGGTAATTAAATATGCATACAATTTTTGTTTGGCATAACGACAATGAATTATGCAGTTTGTAAAATTTTTCTAGGAATTATTATTTTCTAAATAATAATATTTTCTAAATAATAATTCCATAATTTATTTCAGATAATTTTTATTTTTTACTCTAATAAAGGTAGGTACCTAATTTGCAAACGCACTGGAATTTTATCAAATCGATATCCCTTGAGTTTTCGAAATCGAAAAAAATCGACCAAAAGTAAAGTTACAGGGTGGCGAATTGGCAAACCTTGTATACACCTATTAATACACGACATAATACTTAACATTAGCTTTGATTTGCACTAGACATTTAATAGCGAAGATCCGATAATTTCACACAAGTCGATGTGGATGACACGATATACATATATTTTTCTACATCAGTCTTTCGAAATTTCCAAACAAAACTCCTGTAAATAGTTTTAACTACATTATGTGGCGAACTGATTGTCTAATAATTATAATTGTGTCTTTTCTAGCAGTTATTTAATCGCTACATTAATTAATTTTAATAACAATAATTATTGTAATAAAAACAATCCCTCTCTATGAACTACGCTTGTCTGCTAATTACTCAGTAATACATCCCATATTTGTTTTACTGTTAACACAACAAACACAAAATGTCGAACAAGGAAGTTGGAGAAACCAGAACAAATTACGGCAAGTCACAAAAAGGTAACAAGCAAAAATTCCCAGTGGGAAACCCGAGACGGTAAAAGATAATTTTGCAGATTTTGTACGCCAGATACAACAGTATAAAAACCGATCAGCTTTCGTTTATGTATGCTATTGCTTAATAAAGTACCTAATAGTTAAATAAATTTCATAGGGACAACAAAGTTTCGCCTGGATTAACCAAGCCTTTGTAACATAACTAGCGACCCGTGGAAATAAATAATTGTCACAATCCTCACCCACACCTCAAAAACGCTAACATAAAAAAATTTAGCTGGTCAATTCAACGTTCAGTTACAGAAATGCAACGTAAAACAAAAATTATTAATGTATAATGTATAAATCAATATCGGAAGAGAAATTTCATAAAGCATAATAAGGGACTGTGTTTTGATTGCTTCTTCTTTCTTTTTCATATAATTTATAATTTTCCATAAATTTTTTTAAAAATTATTGATTCCATATTATGGAATCAACAAGTTTTAATTTTGAGGGGGGATATTGCAATTATAATAGGCACTTTTCAAATAACTTTTGGTACGACTTTTCTTCCTCAAAAACTCTTATTATGGTTGGATTAATTAGTACTATAAGAATAGTAAGAATAATAGGAACATTTTTGGAGCAAAAACAAAAAACAATGTAGGTGCCACTTACCTTCTCTTCTATGTTGAGATCTGGATCCCGATGTAGAGCTGGACTGGCCGCTTCTTCTTCTTCCCAGGATGGGACTTGAGTAGATTAACTGCCTTAGTGACCATCTGAAACATCCAATTTTTATTTAAATTTAGTTTAAAAAATTACAACTTTGTTTAATGTCAACGTTATGAAACTATACTAGAAAGATGTATCAACCATAAAACACTTTAAACAATTATTGTTGAATGCAAAATAGAAACAGCGAATTTGGGGTCTATAAAATGATCCTTTTTAGTAGAGGCTAGGGCGTTGACGTCAGAGCCTTTCCCGACACGCCCCGTACAGACGATGCTATCATCTACGGTTTTACGACGCCAAACTGTTGTTTGAAGTTTGCAGGCAAGGTAGATTGTTGAGTAACGATCTGTTGTCGGACTTCCGTTGCCTTAATTTTCGAAAGTGTGTGTATAAATAAAATAAATCAAGACAAAGGAAGTTCGACAGATTTCTCTATTTTTAACCGAAATAAATTTCGAACAAAAAATGTACGTAGTATGTTCCTTTATTGAAAATACGACTTTTATCGATTTGATAGTTTGGTGTTGAGGGAATTGGCTATTGATACCCATTTATTTTTTAACGTCGCCCAGCTGCCCAAAATTGCCATATTTTGTTTCCTTGCGTTTTTTGACGGGGGGCAAAATAGGCCAGAAAATCGCTTTAATAAAAAACTCAAAATTTTTCACAGCCTCAAGAGAACCGAAGACGCTGTGTAATTTTCTTAAACGTTTTTATATTGCGCGACAAGTTGGCCATGGATGTCGATTTATTGTTCAGTGTCACCTAGCTTTCCAAAATTGCCACATTTTTGATTTTTAAGTTTTTTTTGTGAAGCTCAAAATCAGCTAAACATTCGCGGTGGTAGTCCTAAAAAATCATCGTGCATAATTGTGGTTTGTAATTATTATACAAAAAATCGATATTGTATAAATTTATGTCTTATATAGGATGATTCATTGAGAACAGGAAATCTCGAAACCAGAGTTAAGCGGGTTAATATGCTTTATTGAAAAAAAATGTTGTTTGTTTGAAGTTCTTTTTTTGAGAATTATGGTCATATCTACCAAAATAACCAAGCTGTTGAATTGAAATTTGTCACTGCTGTGTTTTCTGGGATGTAAAATCAGCTACCTATCTCACAGAGGGTGCCACTTGTGTTGTTTTTGGATCATGCTTTTACTCGCTGCTTTTTTGGGGTTACCTTTTTGGTCTTGCTGGATTAGAATAATTTTAGTGCATTCTGCAACAAAAGGGCACTCTTCTTGTGTCATAACGTTTAAAATCAACCGTTTGCCTTGAAATCGGCAAAAAGTGCCACCAAACACCTGTTAACTCCAAAATTCGAAAAATAAAATTATCGCCTACCTCTTTCAAATTTAGCATATCATTTGTACAAAGTGATCCAGTTATGGGGACCACCCTAATAGCATTTCATTTGTGAAGCTAGAAAATTTTTTTAAATAGGAAAGGTGTAGGCCTCCTACAGGGCTATTGGAATGGATTTGAAGAAAAACAATAAATATCGAGTAACAGATATATAGATATACATATGCTTTTTAATTTTTTTTAATCGACAGCCTGTAGAATGGAATTCCCTCTATATTTGTGGTTCATATATTTGTTAGTGGGTCTGTTTGGGCAGAAATGGGAATTAGCTCAAAACTGTCAGGAGCATATTTTGACGCTCCAGAAAACGAAACCGCGCATGTTCCTGACGTTTTCAAACTGGTTTCAAACATTTTTTTTCCAATTTTGGATCCAACAGGTGTTTTGGGGCATAATTTGCAAATTTTAACGCAAACGGTCGATTTTATCGATATGAAATAAGTGTGCCTTTTTGTTGCAGAATGAAAAGATGCACTAAAATTATATCCCAACAAGACCAAAAAGATAACCTCAAAAAAGTAACGAGTAAAAGGACGATCCAAAACCATCTAAAATCACAGCAATGTAAGCTTAATTATTTTGGTAGATACCTATCGAATGAATTATGGATAGAATAGCAATAATTCAATTTCAAAAAAAGAACTTTAACACCCTGTATTTATTAAACAAATAGCATTTCTATAACGCATATTGGCCTCAATCGACATATTTATTTTGATTCCCGTATCTCCGTTTTCCGGATTTCCCATTACCAATGAATCACCCTATATGTATATGTAGGGCATAACAATCTCAATTAAAATATAACGGTAGGATTTAAACTTAATGAAATACAATACAATCCCATAACGATATATCGATATAGAGGGTGGTGAAAATATCACCATTGGTATCTCGCGTTGAAATTACGAAAGATACAACACCGGCCAAATTAGACAAAAGTTGCTCTATCCTACCCTCTACAATATTCCGTTACGAAATCTCCTATATTTTGATCGGTTCGAGATTTATACTCAAAAACGAAAAAAAAAAAACGATTTTTTTTAAGTTAGGTAGGTATATCTTCGGCACCGCTAACCAAAATTTAATGAAACTTAGTAGTTTTCGGTTTCTAGTTATGGCCAACTCGATATCGTTGACAGAAATTTTAATATATTTCGAACAACCAGACCCAACTTCGTTTTTTCTTATGGAAACCATATTGGATTTTTACATTATTGATTGGTGTAATCAAGAGAATAACATAAAAAAAAATCCCAAAATGTTTAACAGCTTTTATGATTTTCCTGGAATTCTTATTTTATTTCGAGAATATCGGATATAAGTAAAAACATTTGGGGATTTTATTATGTTATTTCATATCTTGTTTAAAACAAATCTTTTTTGTTGTTGCATTATCTTTATTATGAGATCTACCGAGAGATCTACAAATTTAAGTTAAATAAAATTTGTATAAAACTTAAAAACGGAAAAGTTTACAAAGTTTTATATAATTTTGATTGCCTTGACGAGCAGATTTCAAAAATGCAAAAATATATAGGGTGTTTTGTTTTAAAAAAACATAAGTTTGGTTTGCCACGAATTTGCGAAACATCCTGTATATAATTACTTAATATCCTAGCAAAAAAAACATAAGTTTGGTTTGCCACGAATTTGCGAAACATCCTGTATATAATTACTTAATATCCTAGCATAAAATTCCCTACATCTTTTATCTAAAACACAAAAATTAAAAAGTTATAAGGGTAATGGGATAGTTGGCGTGGACACCCTGCACAATAAATTGATCAAATTATTCTAAAACTGCAGAGATGCCTACACAAAGCATTGGCAGCAACTGGCAGCCAATTTTATAATCTGTCTAATTTCTCTGATTTTTTGCCTGAAGTTTACTAAGTGGAAGTTTTTTTACGACTTTTGAGATTCCTGTTTGAATCTACCAGGAAGAAATGTTTTCTCATGTATTTTACCGTTACTGTTAATTGGCACTATTGAAACAAATATTAAGTCACTAGAATTCCCCAAAATTGGGCAATCAATTGGAACCAGCCCCAATTTATTTATTAATTTATTGCAGTTGAAAGCTAACAAAAATTCCTGTTTTACACATGCTACAATAAATTATATAATTTATTGGGGGGAAATAATTGTTATGTGTAAAACCAGCTTAAGATGTAAATACATAATTTTAGGTAGGTTAGTATAATTGGGTAAATACCCCAATTTTATTTACCTACCTCCTAGGTACCTATTTATCCTACTTCCACCATTAACCATAATACTTTATATGTTTACAATTTATAATATTGCATACCTTCCCGGAAAACGCTTTTTGCTACGTTGACCAGCAGCAACACATGGGGATACACCATCTCCATCAAATGAACCACGCATATTGATGTTGTTCTGTTCTAGTCACATCCCGGAGTATACTAGAGACTAATCCCTGTATGGCTCATATCTGAAAAAATATATTGCATTAATTAGTTGTTTGTTGTTTAATTGCCTTTTCCACACATATTTAGATTCCGAAAGTATTTCAATGTATATTTCCATAATAAAACATATCTGAAAATAATATAATTGTTCGAAAGAATTCAAAAAATCTTATATGATAGGTACATAATTTATGTATGAAAATTCCGTTAATTTCAGACTCAGTCCGCTTTTCTAAATAATATTTCTTCAGTTTTTTCATAATTAAAGGTAATTCCGAGGGTAATTCACTCGACTAAATTTTTGATATACAGTGTGGTCATTTAAGTGCGCCTAATATGATTATCGAACATGCAGCAACTTTCAGGAATATTTGCATTTTCGTTGTGCAATTAATAAAAAAAATTCCATATGTTTCACACTTAAATGACCACACTGTATATTCCCTGTAGCATGTTGATCTTTGATCTAACTAATTTTAAAACTAAGCATATGTGAAATAGAATGTCATTTATACCTTTCGGGGAAAATCACAGTTTAGTATAAACTTACAAGTTGCTTAATCCTTAAACATTGTAAGTACATTTAATTTGCTTTCGAGGTGAAACCAATGTAAATATTTGCACGCCGTGTGTGCGAGATGCGAGCCTGCGGTTTCAGGTTGCCGGGCCGTCGCAGTCAGTCGAGATGCATAATGCAAGACTTGTCGTGACGTCAGTCACTTTATTGTATCACAAGTCGCTTGCAGATACTCGGCTTGTAAATAGGCGGGCGACGTCTCATAGTCTGATCACGTAAACAACACGCAGAGCGGTTTGTTTATATTTATTTCATATTGGGGAAAATAAACTGAAGGATTACCAGATATCTTACAATAGACGATTTTCCACTTTTTCACCAATTTTCCCGGAGAGCATTCCGAACTTTGAGTGAATGCCGAAAAGGAACGGTGACAAACACCTGCCCAAATAAGACAACCATGCAAGTTTCGATTTTAAAATAAATATACAGGGTGTTTCTAAATTATGGTGCCAACATAAAATGACAAGTAGAAAGTGTAATTTTGAACAAAAACTTTCCTATAAACATGGGTCCGAAAATGCATAATAAGAAAGTTACAGGGTGATACAGGTACAATTTGAAAAACATATTTTTTGCAAAAACTTCTACATAAGTTACGCAATTTAAATGAAACAAAGTGCAACAATTTCATGTACAAACAATTTATTCCCATAGTCCAGAGGCGGAGGGGCGGGGTAGCTCAATGGGTTTTATACTCGTAACTTTTTTGAGGTTATCTTTTTGGTCTTAAAGGTTCATCATTTTAGTGCATCTTTTCATTTTTCAACAAAAGGGTACTCTTGTTCAATAAGGATTTCAAAACACCTGTTGACTCCAAAATTCGAAAAATAAAATTATCGCCTACCGCGTTTAAATGTTACGGATGAATTGTACGTTCAAAATTAAGAAAAAAATGCCTAATATTCATTGAGTGAAAGACCACTGCTTTTCTTAAAATAAAGTTGTCAAAATTTTGTCCAACTAAATCCGTTCCATTTTGAAAGCGAACAATTTTTGGTACATTGTTTAAAGGGAATTTTTGGTCAATTTAAATGGTACAATTATTCTGTAAAACTTGAAAGCGGTAGTTTAAAATTTTATTTTTCGAACTTTGGAGTCAACACTTGTTTTGTGGCACATTTTCAAAGCAAACGGTTGATTTTATTTGTAATGGAACAAGAGTATCCTTTTGTTTCAAAAGCACTAAAATGATGAACCTGCAAGACCAAAAGGATAACCTGAAAACAGTTATGAA
Source organism: Pseudeuparius sepicola (assembly GCA_963920635.1). Lineage (NCBI taxonomy): Eukaryota > Metazoa > Arthropoda > Insecta > Coleoptera > Anthribidae > Pseudeuparius > Pseudeuparius sepicola. The sequence goes on along the minus strand of OY987300.1, from coordinate 52,171,862 downwards.
TATAAAACCCATTGAGCTACCGCTCCCCTCCGCCTCTGGGCGATGGGGATAAATTGCTTTTACACAAAATTATTACACTTCAGCTACTAAAGGACTGCACCAAGTTTCATTTGAATTGTACAACTTCTGTAGAAGTTTTTGCGAAAAATATGTTTTTCAAACTGTGCTTTTATCGCCCTGTAACTTTTTTATTATGCATTTTCGGACTCATGTTTATAGGAAACTTTTTGTTCAAAATTACATTTTCTAGCTGCCATATTACGTTGGCACCATAATTTAGAAACACCCTGTAGAACTACATTGTTGTTGCGTGTACTTTTCAAGGAGTTCCATAATATGTGATCGTGTAGATACTAATTAAATAGATTTTATGTGCGAAATTGCGTCAAATTTTCCAATAATAATTACTAATTTGCCAAAGACGTGCTCAGTGGCGTGAATATCTAGAACACGGCAATTTGTAGCCTATGGCGTAATAGCTATGTTGTAAACATTAAACATTTATAAAGTTCTCCACTGCGGATCTTTGAGCGATTAAAATTGTTATGGATATGAATTATGCTAATACCAGAGCATATAAAACAACCAGCAGTATAACTTACTCTTGAGAAATCATCCGCAAATTCAATGACCTTGACGCCATATTGGGGGAATAGAAGTCAGAGGTGTATTCAGGAAAATCAATTCAGAATTGCAGAGTAGTATTAGTAAAGTAGTGTGTGGTAAGGACAAGCAGCTTTGACTCCTTCCTGGGATTATTTATTTAAATAAATAAAAAATTAAGGTTTTGATATTCTCACAGCTCAATTTATTTTATTAAAATAGGCGACCGGTTACGTGATTTTTAAAAAACAATCACATCTTCAGGCCAAGACTACAACACAGAAATGAAAATACAAACTAATAACTTACGCAGCCATAATGGCATTGTACATACATTCCAAAACTATACGTCAGAAGGTAAATAAAAGTGAAAAAAGGGTGCAAACATTATACAAACAACAAATTATTTGTTAACAAAGAGGACCAGAGTATAAAATAATAATGAACCAGCAAGTAAGTGCACAAATCCAAAAAACCGGGAAAAAACTACGTAGGAAAGCCAGGAATTCACTGTTGGAGGTAGTATGGAGGGGAGAAGCTGTCACGTCACCCAAAACGGGTTCACCCACGTGATAGATAGATTAGACTAAACAGCCATTCAAATTGGCCAACTAGATCGCCAGAGCTATCAGTGGAAAAGATAAGTGAATGTCTTAGATGATTCAAAATCAATTTGGGCATTTAAAACACTATCAAAATTAGTGCTTTAAAGCTTCTGGGTCGTTACATAACTTGTTAGAAACAAGGACCAAATAAATATACTGGATAGGAGTGGAGTTTATAAGTTACAGTGCGGAGATTGCGATAATTTTTACATAGGTAGGACTGGCAGAAACTTTAAAACTAGAATAAAAGAACATACTAATTGTTTAAAAACTGGTTCTAGAAAATCGCATTTTGCTAACCACCTGATTGACACGGGACATACTTTTAATCAGACGACAGATATCCAAATTTTACATATTGCTAATAAGGGTTTTATTTTGAATAATTTGGAATCACTTGAAATATGCAGACATTGTAAAACTAATTTTGATAGTGTTTTAAATGCCCAAATTGATTTTGAATCATCTAAGACTTATCTTTTCCACTGATAGCTCTGGCGATCTAGTTGGCCAATTTGAATGGCTGTTTAGTCTCAACAGTGAATTCCTGGCTTTCCTACGTAGTTTTTTCCCGGTTTTTTGGATTTTTACTTGCTGGTTCATTATTATTTTATACTCTGGTCCTGTTTGTTAACAAATAATTTGTTGTTTCTATAATGTTTGCACCCCCTTTTTTCACTTTTATTTACCTTATGACGTATAGTTTTGGAATGTACAATGCCATTATGGCTGCGTAAGTTATTAGTTTGTATTTTATTTAACTTATTTTCATTTCTGTGTTGTAGTCTTGGCCTGAGATGTGATTGTTTTTTAAAAATCACGACACCGGTCGCCTATTTTAATAAAATAAATTGAGCTGTGAGAAGATCAAGACCTCAATTTTTTATTTATCAAAAAATGGACTCGCACGGAGTAACAGAAATATTATTCTTTATTTAAAGATACTAGCACAATTTACAAAAAAGCACACTCCACGGCACTGTAATATCTCTCATACAGCTAACCCTCCCTAATCTGTGATACAGCCAAAAAAGAACTGCCCAATCGCCCCGACACTGCATCCATTTGACAGAATCTATTCCCAAATGGCGGCTGCGCGAACAGGTGCGCAGAATTTTCCCGCCATGGAGGGTAATACTGCTGGTTGTTTTATATGCTCTACTAATACTACAGAGGCAATGAATCAAAACATTGGCTACCACGTGGTCGTGATGTGACCTATTCTCTTATCGGTTTGGCCGTCGTAAAATCTCAAGTGTTTAGGCGGCGAGTGGAATGCAGGGCCAACTCTTCACTCGGTCGAGTTTCCTGCATATGTAGGATCGCGCGCAGACTTGTTGCAGAATATCATATATTAGTCCGACCCTGGTAATCGATCGCAATGCGGTCATGTGACTTTCTTTATATCTACTGCTTCTGTAACTTGGATAGACTATAATAAGGTTAAAAATCCTTTCTTATAATTACTTTTAGAAAATAAATTTTGCTAATTAATGGAGCAGAATTTACACCCAATGGACAATGGATATAAATTATTTTTAGATTATTTATGTATATCTTTTATTATAAATTCTTATTTTTTACACTACAAAGGGTGCGCCAGAATTTTAAGATTGGAAAAGTTTATGATCGTATATACAGGGTGTCCCGTAAGTCATGGTCCAAACGGAAATGGGCGATAGGGGACGTCATTTGAAACAAGAAAAACCCCATATGTTGTTATCAAATTCTTTACTGTTTTCGTGATACAGGGCGTTGAAGTTTTGGAGAATAATTGTTTTTTTTACAATATCTTCGTAACCGTTTGAGATATTTGCAAAAACTCTGTTACACAATAGTGTCCTGTTAGTTGGCATAGTTTGGGAAATTTCCGTGTCCCAAAGCAAACCAGTGGCGGAGATAGAGGGGAGGAGGGTTCATTAATTTAAGAAAAAACTTAGTACGGCCCTGTGCAAAATTTAATTTGAATGCATTTTTAGGGCGACTTCATTTCCTACAAAAATTGTTTCTTCCTTTTTTTACGTACCTGTCGCCATTTCATTGCAATTTTTATTTTTTTGATTTAGGTTAAAGTTTTCATGAAAAATTGCCGAAAATTTTTGATAGACAAGGAAAAGCAGAAGAATGAAAAAACGTCCCACTCATCAGAATAAAGTAATTTTTATTGATAAACTTGTTTGGTTAGGCCAATATTTTTGGAAATTACAGGGTGTTTACCTAATTAATATGCTTTTAAGAGATTTTTGTCACATTTTTCCGCAAAATCTTATCAAAATTAATGAGATGTCATAATTATTTGTTAAATATTTTTTTATAAAAGATGCTCAAAATGTCCGTCCCCCTTCCATCCTTATGCATAGTCTACATCGACGAAGGCCCTAAGGTTCGTTCATTCTGTTTTGTTGTGTTGCATTCTGTTCCATAAACTTTTTCTTTTAGATAACCCTATAAAAAGAAATCTAATGTGGTTAAGATCTAGCGAACGTGGTGGCCACTGTACACTCCACCCTCGACCCAGCCATCTTGCAGGGTATGTATTGTTAAGCAACTACCGCACACATTGATAATACTTAGTGTGGTGGCGCACCATCACGTTGGAGACACACATATTTCTGCGTATAACTAGGCTGGGTCGAGGGGGGGAGTATACAGTGCGGCCACCACGTTCGCTAGATCTTAACCACAGGGTGTCTCATTTTGATCTGGAACACCCCTGTAAAATTTGAACTGGCTTACGGATTTTAACGAAGAGAAACCGAGTACAGTTTCCGTTCAGGTTTATTACTATTGTCCCCTGTGGACCTCTTTTTACCATTTTCACTTGTTTCCATAGCCACCTTAATAGCTGAACTCAAATTGAAATTTTGATTTTTTGCAATTGTGATGCAGTGTAAAAAGTATAATTTGTGGGAATAATTTCTTGAAATTTGGAATCTGGGGGTTTTCAGGGGCGCTGATTAACGCCACGTTATCAGATTTCCGATAAAAAAAATCGCTAATACCTTAACTCAAAAATTTGGGTAAAAAAAATTTTTTTAATCCGGCCCTGGAATAATCGTATGGTCATTGAAAAGTGTTTGATAAGTACGTCTAGGAGGGCCCTGTATACAAAAAAAATTCGTTAAAATCCGTAAGCCAGTTCAAATTTTACAGGGGTGTTTCAGATCAAAATGAGACACCCTGTAGATATCTTTTTATAGCGTTATCTAAAAGAAAAAGTTTATGGAACAAAATGCAACACCGAGAAAATGCTTCGGGAGAGGGTAGGAATAGCGGTGGAGGAAATAAAACAGAATGAACGAACCTTAGGGCGAATTAAATATAGTTTCCTTCGTCGATGAAGGATGGAAGAAGGACATTTTGAGCATCTTTTATAAAAAATATTTAACAAATAATTATGACATCTCATTAGTTTTGATAAGATTTTGAGAAAAATGCGACAAAAATCTCTTAAAAGCATATTAATCAGTTAAACACCCTGTAATTTCCAAAAATATTGGCCTAACCAAACAAGTTAAAAATTACTTCATTCTGTTGAGTGGCTCGTTTTTTCATTCTTTTGCCTTTCCTTGTCTATCAAAAATTTTCGGCGATTTTTCATGAAAACATTAACTTAAATCACTTAAATGAAATGGCGACAGGTACCTACGTAAAAAAAGAAAGAAACAATTTTTGTAGGAAATGAAGTCGCCTATCTAAAAATGCATTCAAATTAAATTGTGCACAGGGCCGTCCTAAGTTTTTTCTTAAATTAATGGGCCCTCCTCCCCTCTATCTCCGCCACTGGTTTGCTTTGGGACACGGAAATTTCCCAAACTATGCCAACTAACAGGACACTATTGTGTACCAGAGTTGTTGCAAATTTCTCAAACGGTTACGAAGATATTGGAAAAAAAATTATTCTCCAAAACTTCAACGCCCTGTATCACGAAAACGGTAAAGAATTGGATAACAATATATGGGGTTTTTCTTGTTTCAAATGACGTCCCCTATCCCTCATTTCCGTTTGGACCATGACTTACGGGACACCCTGTATATGAGAGTCGAGTTCATTCATGGCAGTGGCGTAACTACAGGGTGTTCAGAGTGTGCGGTGAACACGGGCCCAAAGCTGCCAGGGGCCCACCGCCACCAAGATTCATGCAGGGCGCATAAATTTCGGTTTTTCCGATGCGAGCCGATAGATGTGGTGCTGCGTAATAAACTGACGAGTCAGAATTTGTAGTAAAAAAAATGTATGGGTAGTACAAAAAATGTATAATAACTTAGGAGTAAATGTACCTACATATGATCCAAACTCTATGCCCCAGGCCTACTGCGGGAACACAAAAATTGGAAATAAAATTTCGAACAGGAGTTCTTAAATGGGACATACTTGTATAAGGCCCAATTATGACCGAAAAGTTGCTTTTTTGTTGTTTGGGGAAATGGCCGCTGTGACGTCATGAATATTTTTCCCCAGAAACATACCATTTTTTCCTAAATATTGTCCTTATCATTCTCAACAACTTTTATAGGAAAAGATTTCCTGTATCTTTTATTGTTCAAAATTTACAATTGATAGTCAGAAATTATTTAAGAGAATGTTAGGTTGTCTTGTGCAAACTTAAATTTTTTCAACTGGAATATTAAAAAACTATTTTTATTATACTTCTTTGAAAACACCTTATTTTCATCTGTTTTAGCAATAATGAAAGATGGGGTTTTTCGGGCTAGCGCACGGAAACATCGCATGGAAAAACTTTCCGTGCGCTGAATAAAAATACGGATTATATGGCTTTAAAATAGAAATATACAGCAAAGTAAACTAAATTTAAGAAACTCTATATGCTCTTTGATATTTAACATGTACCTATTTTGTATTTTAATTCGTAAGTGTTTCAATATTTAGATACATTTCTGTAATATTTTTGACGTTTTATTCACCTTATCTGACAATAACTAATTTACAACAAAGCACCTTTGAAATAATTTGAGAGTAACCATGGAAACGCATCATACATACCAAACACTATATTGTCTGCATTGTTTTTTTTTGTCAATTAAATTTATTATAATATGCCGATAAAATGTTTTAAGTTTCCGTTTTCAAAGAAGTATAATAAAAAATATCGTTCATTACACGTCCAGAAATAGATTTTTCCGTGCTTGCATGACTTGGTCACGCGCGCACGGAAAAATCTTTATTTCCAGACTCGTAATGAAATATACTATTTTGTAATAAACTATAATAGCAAACAAGTCGGTAACAAGCATGATTCAAAAATTTAAAAAATACTCCAGTGGAACATGTTTAATGTACAAACATACTCTTAAATAATTTCTGACTATCTCAATTGTTTTCATGGTTAGCTAGATTTCGGAAAACCGATCCTAGTGAATAGAAAAAATTCCATGTTTTTCATTCCATTCCATTTAAGAGCCCCCTGTTCGAAATTTTATTTTCAGTTTTCGTGTTCCCGCAGTAGGCCTGGGGCGTCGAGTTTGGATCACCCTGTACAGAACGTACATGGTGATTCAACATTTTGACCTATAAAATGGCGTTTTTCGACCTGTAGTGAGCAATGTGCATTATTTTCGGGACACTGACCTACTTTTTCATAAAAAGAAAGGCTCGTATACAGAATTTTCATGCGGCCTGCTTAGTTTTTTAAACACAAGGTGATTTTCAAAATTTGCCATTTTCAGGCACCCCCTATATCCCTTATAAATATGCTAACTTGTTGAAATGGTAAAAATCGACCGTTATAGATTTTTTCATGTAGAATTCAGTAGCGTAGGTACACGGGTTTTTTCTAGGAGGTAAGGATTTCAAAATATAACTTGCAAAAGTGTCGAAAATGGAAAATCCTGCATGTACAATTTTTTCATTGTTACACCACTTTCAAACATAAAAAAAAACACAGGGGCCCACCCGAAATTTTGAACACGGGCCTACTCTTCCGTAATTACGCCACTGATTCATGGCCAAGACAGCGGTGTCGCAGTGACGCATCACTTCGCCGGCAAACGTCGTGACGTGAATCGTGAACAGTAGTGAGATCCAATATAATTTGGTTTTGTTTATTCTAGCTACCAACTCGTAAATTGCGTATAATGGTATTATCATTTCCAATGACCCCGATGGTTGCAATGATTGCGAAATTTGTGAATTTTTTCTCATATACTGTTTTGTATTTATTGTTTCTAGTTTTGTGCGAAAGCAAAATAATGATAAAATAGTTCAAATACGAGTTTCACAAAATACAAGATGGCGAACACAGAGATTTTGAAAAGCACTGTGGAACCATCTTTAAAACGACGTATCGCTTTAAAAATTAAAACCTTAAGGAAAAATTCTTCAAGGAACCAGGAAAAACTACCGATTTGGCAGTGCTTTGTTGTAGGTTGTAGGGCACAATGAGTATTTTATTATTTCCCAATAAGTGCGAAACAATAACACAAACGGTAACATTGTGGTGACCCAAGTCGTAAGTAGAATATTTTGTACATTTTTTATTTTCAACCAAGTTTTTCCGTCCTGTCCCATTCTCATTGAAAATAAATTAGCCTTTTAGCATTTCTCAGCACTCGGCAATTTAAAAACACACTGTATGTTAACAAATGGTCAGGAAAATATGTATTAGTTAAACTTATAGTGCACATTTTATGTTTCATTACCAGAATGCAAATAATTCTGAAGCTCTGGTTTGAAATAATATTATTCCTTTACGGTATTTACCCTTGTTTTTGGAAAGTCACTTTAATGGTATTTTTACATACCTTAAGATCTAGATAGTGTAGGCTATTAAGCTATAATAAATACTTAATCTTACATTATACCCGCACTTTATAATAATTATTATTAAATTCATTTTAAACAAATTTACAGAGTTCAAAAACCCTTCTAAAGAATAAAAGAAATCAACGTAAGTATTTTATAATTGGTAGTTTATGTTCACAATTTGTATATTGTTCAGCTACAGCGCAATTTGTAAGAAAAATTCGTTTAAGTATACCTATTACAATATTGCCTATCTTATTTAAGTACAGGGTGCCCCAAGTAAAAATCCCACTCCCTTAACTCTTCAAGTTTCAAACAAAAGTTTTAGCATTTTCTGTCATTTTATTCTATAAAATGGCAAAATGATTATGCCACTTTTGTAGAAAATTACATTAATCCAGGCATCTAACATAAAATAAGAAGAGTTTAATACAATTTCAACCTTATATTGGAACATACATGTCAAGTACAGTGTGTTACGAAAATAATAAAGAAAACAAACATTGATACAAATTGGCACTTTCACTAAGTCCACCTAGGTACTTCTGGTTTTATGTTGTACAATCGGTGTCGTTGATGATATTAATGCCAATACTTGTGAAACTTTAAAGGTATAAAGAGATAAAATGTAATCGCTATGGTCACTTGTTATAGAATATATTCAAATAAAAAATATATTCAATTTGCACAAGTATTCAAGATGAGCATAAAATACCTATGCGTAGCGACACAATAATAAGATCTGGCACGTTTCATAGAGCAAATGCATAGCAGCCATATTGTCTTTCAAAAGTCTAGACAGCCCTATATTTTCTTGTAAAAAAATTTGCGGACACTTTAATATCAACTTCTCTCATTTCGGGAGTAAATGCGCTTTTAGTTAATAAATCTTCAATTGTTTGGTATTATATAGTCCACTAAAATCATTCAAAACACAGGTTTCGGCACATCAAACAACTTACTACTAGAGCCAAGAATCTAGGACTAGGCTTTTTACAGAAAAAAATACTTTTTCGCATAAACATTTTTTTTAAATGGAAATAAAGGGACACTACAAGCATCGCTTAATAGTTTTTATGTCGAATATTGCGGGTGAAAATAGAAAGAAAAATTTCACATAACCATAGAAGAACCTACTACGGCAAAAAAAAACAATTACATGTTAAATTTCTGACCTCCGAAAAAGGAGCCCCTCTCGGACAGCATGGCTCCACCGACACCGACTCGAGCTCACCGTGTAGAACCATCAAAAACATACGGGCACGTAAGAAGGATCTCAAGATTTCTTGCTTTTAGCGAGATTTATTGCAAAATTGCAAGAGTCTGCAGTATAAATCAAGCAAGAAATTTAAAAGAGCCTTGTCTTGTTCTTGCAGCAAGAACAACATAAGAACAAGAAATTTGCAAGAGTCTTGTAAAACACTAAGATGGAGGAAAACCTGCAAGGGGTTGGTGGTCGAAAACCCGGATTTAAGCTTTCTATATTATGGTGTATTATTGATGGAAAAAAACAATTTTCCTTACCCAATGAATTGCAATATTAAACCTGGACTTTGTATGAACCAAACTTCAACAATTCACGCAGTGATTGTAGCTTTAAGGTCTACTTTGTCTCCTTTAATGCGGACCTGATGCAAAAGAAAAAACAGGGTCTCATAATTTAAATATAAATAATTTTTATTGACAGAATTTTTAATGCACATAATTAAGACAGACTTCCCCCTCCATAGATTCAATTAAATAGTGTTGAAACCCTGTACAAACTTTCTACAAAATTGAAATTGTTAATTGTGTAATGATTACTAATTAGCGTGGTCGGTAAAAGTAACGGTCAAGATTCATAATGTAATCAGATACATAGCAGAACATATTTATTTATTATTAACAAGAACGTAAAGACGGAAGGAATATTTTAGATTACTTACATTATTAATGTTGTGTGGAGTGGTATGCAAGGATAAAAAAAATCTGCAAATGTAAATTGCCTGGGTAATCAATTTTTAATCCCTTGCCAACACAAGTACCAACAGGAAATTATGTAAATTGCGGGAATCCTCGGGCGGACCACTTAAACCGTTTACCTGGAAGGTTTCGGACATGTTAATTTTACGACATCCGACGGGACTCTTTCTCATGATCCTTCTTCCTTTAAGATATTTTGGAAATGTTTGGCGTTTCTAACTTTTAATATTTTACAACTTTTAGGTGTGTACTATCCAGTGATGTAATGTATCAAGATACATGTAGGTATCTAGATACTTTTTATGTACCTAGAGACATATCTAGATACTTAGATACTATATACAATTTTTTAGCCAAGATGCCAAGGCGTGCACGTGCCTATATTTAATTTTTAAACCGTTCCTATGGGCAAAAATTAATTTTAAGTTTATTGTAATCGATGAGGCAAACTTAATCCGCTAAATTGCGAAACACCCTCGCTTGGTCAAAGGTATGTTTTTATTTCATAGTTAGCCGCTTAGCATTGATTCTACAAAGCATGTAATCCTAAGGTGCTTCTTTCATCAATAGCCTCTCCCCCACGAAAAAAGTGTTGTTTTCAAAGCAAAATTCATATTTCCCTGTTTCAAATTCCGAAATTTCTACTTCCAAAACTAAATTAATTTTATCCATTTTAACCGTAATTTTGTTGTCCTAGTGCTCTGTGCGCTACTAAAACAGCCTGGCTTTCAATTCATTGAATAATACTTTTAAAACGCACCAAAATACACAAATGCGGAAAAATATCGCCAATATTCAAAGGCGCGCAGGTAAACGTCACGTAAATGATGATTGATGATGACTCATCCGCGTACGGGTAGGCGAGTTTTCAGGCCTTAGTTGTTGCGATGGTGCCGATCTGTCTCGCCCCACTGAGTCCCAGTACTACCAACTACCATAACCTACTACTTTATTGCTACACACATGCTGTTTTGTGATGTGTGCCGTGTGCGTATAAACAGTTCTACTTTACCTACACACATTTGTTTCATAAATATCTAAGGGTAAGTATATTGATTGCCTTCTGAGGTCTCAAATTTTCTTAATTAACTGACAGTATCTGAAAGTATCTGGAAGTATCTAGATATGTTATTAACGTATCTGTATTTGTACCCATATACTTTGGAAAAATGTATCGGTATCTATATCTAGATACATCTGCCAGACAGTATCTGTATCTAGATACCGGAAAAATGTATATGTTACATCACTGGTACCAGGGACCCTTTAAAGTAAGGGGACCTAGCATTATACTTTCCAAAGTGAGGCCCATTCTTTCCTCATTCTAATGGTCTCAATGATGCCAAGTATGCCATTTTATTGGAGAATCTATGAATATAACAGGTACTTGGATTGTTAGTAAAAATTAATAATGGTTTCCATGATTTCGAAAAATTAGACTTGACAATGTTCTGTCAACAAGCACAGAATATGGCAAGTGCCAAATGAATCAAATTTATGTTATATTTGAATTCGGTTTCCTGCAATTATTTCCAGGAATTTAAGTAATATAAGTATGGTAAGTCAGTGCCGATTTTGCTTATTTGAGAATTTGTCGCTATTGCACCTTGTTACCAGGTTCCTCAAACCATTTGTAATATGTAGGTACGTACTTGAACTTTCTTCCCTTGTTGAACCCAAAGAACTTTCACAGATTTCGGGATGGACTAATAAGATTAGGTCTTGTACTTAGTTCTAATCATGTAGTTTTTCTCGGTGCTCATTATAAAATTTTTGTAATTTTATTTCTCTCCCAAGTTACCTCACAAACGTAAAATAAACTTATAGTTGTAGATAAAAACTGTTTAAAAAAGGACCTGACTGAAGCTACCTGCTTAATAATTTAAAATTTACGAAATACCATTTTTGTTTTGAACTACTTACTTATACGTAATGCCCACGTAATGGGAATTGTAGGATTACTAAAGGTGAGACAAGAAAAATCTGCTTGCAATTATTGAGACTATCTGGAAGTTGGAAAACTTAAAAATTGTGAATTATGATGGGAAATATTTTGCCTCCTTTGGAATCTATGGCACTGGCATGTCACATATAACCTGATGGCAGTTCGACACTGACATACAACATAACCTTGTACCAGCCCACTTTGTGGTCTCCTTGGAGTATACAGAAAACAAACTTCCCCTCAAGGCTTCACTTTTCCTATGTGATAGACTGTGGCATGCTGGGTCCCCTTATTTCAAAGAGTCCCTGACTGGTACTATCTCCGAGAAGCTTGCGTGATGAAGGAGCGGACAGGGGCGTTGGGTGGTGTTGCATGGCTATCTGTTCCTAGCAACTGTATGTATTTCGGGCCAAAATATGACAATTGAGGCCCATATGCCTTATAGAAAAGTTGTTTGTTTAAGAGATACAGAGCGTTGAAGTTCATTTTTTTTTAAATTGAATTATGGCTTCATCTCCCAAAATAATTAAGCTGCTGAAACTGAAATTTGGCACTGCTGTGTTTTTGTGGATATAGAATAAGCTGAAGATTTAAATTTCTACGTATCTCACAGCGGGCGCTACTTGCGCTGTTTTTTAATGGAGATTTAACTAGTAACTTTTTTGAGGTTATCTTTTTGGTGTTGCAGGTCCATCATTTTAGTAGGTACATCTGTTCATTCTGTAACAAAAAGGTACTCTTGTTTCATAACCATAAAATCAATTGTTTGCGTTGAAATTGGAAAAAAAAACATAAAAATTTTTGAGCTACCGCTTTCAAATGTAACAGATCAACCGTACGTTCAAAATGAAGAAAAAATGCGAAATGTGCATTGGTCAAAACACCATTCGTTTCAATCCGTTCCATTTTGAGAGCGAATAATTTTTGGTACATTGTTCACAGGGATTTTTTTCTCACTTTAAATGGTACACCTGATCTGCAACATTTGAAACTGGTAGGTAAAAATTTTATTTTTCGAATGTTTGAGTCAACTGGTGTTTTGGGGCATATTTGCCATCAATTTCAACGCAAACTGTTGATTTTATCATTATGAAACAAGAGTACCTTTTTGGGCCAACACTTTGAGTGCTCCACCATTCAACTCTTTTGAGGGGATTCTATAGCGTACTTGACTCGCCAGATGGCTTTAAAATTTCTATTTTACTCAACTTTGACACCATGCAGAGTAGAACTCCCTGTATATTTTTTGTTTATATCTGGTATATAGGGGTTTCTGGGTATCCCGATTAATGCTATGGTCTCAGATTTTAAATAAACAATCGCTAAATAGTTGTTATCGTGAAAATCAGGGGTATAAAAAAAACGTAGCCGGCCTTGGATTTGCATCTTGAAAGTGGTAGGGAATGTCCAAAGAAGCGGTTTTTTGAAAGCCTTTCAAACAAAAAAAGTTTAGACGAATATCTCCAAAACTAAAGATTTTATGGATTTGTCTATGTTTAAAAGTAGACACCCTGTATAAGCAAGAAAAATATGGGTAATTTTAAATAAACTTTAAAATAGTCTGTAATACTGATTACGAATTACTGTGCCGCTAAAATAAAATTGGCTAATTTACAGTAACTACGTCAAAAAACCCACTATAAAATTTTATATTCAATGGGTATCACTTCAAGGCAAAATGGAAAGTAAACAGTCTTTGTTTATGTGAAATAAAATGTAAAAGCAGCAGCCTTCGAAGATTTTCAATAATTACTGAATTTGGCATACCTAAACTATAATAATAATGATTGAATAATAGGCGTTTCAAAATTGTTGGGCTACCCCCAGTCTAGCGAATCATTTCTAATGATAGGATAGGTATCTACAACTTTAAATCAGAGGGTAATTTGCTAATGTTACTTATTTGTTACAAGTAGATATTGTCTTGACAATAATTGTAATTCCCTTTGCACAAGAAGAATCGCAAAGGGTAGGTAATTTTGCTGATTCCCTGATTCTGGTGATGACGATATGTTAGTGATACCGAGGCATCTAATATGTAATAATACTCTGTTTTTTATGAGCAAGATAATGGTTTAATACATTTTTAACAATAATTTTTAATTAACACTTATAACATTTTATCGAGCAGTTTATACCTATAGCAAATGGACAATGAAGTAGCCTTAGACAAGGGAGGGGAGAGAGGACGCATAACCTGGCCAAATTGAGTGTGCCCAGTTTGGCACCAAAAAATGGCGTATCGCGTGGGACTGGTAAAGAAATATTTACCTATGAAAGGTTATTCCTGATACTTTCTTTTCACCTCGACTTTTGCAACCAAAAGCTGAACAAAACACCATTATGATGCCACAAAAATAACAGTGTCTTCGGTCTGTATTAGCAAGAAATCACAAAACTAAACCTGCTGTCACACTAGATGTTTGGCACCAAAGTACCCGTCGCATTGTTGATTGTTGTATTTGGGAACACTCTCTGCTGTGGTCCGTATATATACATGTTACGCGTCCTCTCCCCTCCTCCCCTCTCTTGTCTAAGGAAGTAGCGATACCATCAAACTGTACTAGACGATACAAGTAAAGACAAAAATCATGAGAAATTTTCTATTATCACATTTCTTATTCCTACTCTTTGCCACTCCCTCATTCATACTCCCGCTCTTAACGATTTTAAAATTAATTTCAAATTTCTACAAACTTACAAACCAGGTTTTATGTTTTATCCAAATCCATTCAAATTTTGAGAATCAATGGATTATTCGCGTTACCCCGAACCATGCATTCGATGGAGATTATAAAGTGCGATAGACGAGTCTGGCAATTTAGTTCCGCCCTGACGCTATCCCTATTTGTCAGTGTAGCCAAAGCAATATTTATGTTGGCGTTGAATAATTAACTATTTGTTATTATTATTACCATTTGCCTACAAGCTACTTATTGTTTCATACAACTCGCTAAAATATTAGTCCTACTTTTTCCTGTCAACGATTTAATATGAAAAAATTATAAAAATTTGTGCGTGCGGTCGATGTGCGGCTATAATCACAAAAAAATTGTATGGCGATAATCTTTACAGGTGCATGCAGAAAGTGGTACTACTTGCGACAGCCCGAACCGTCAGAAAATTCATGGGGAGTACAGGAACATTCAACAACATCAATGTCACCTAAGGCCCGATAACATGGCAAGGGTCTCGTCAGAGCCAGATCGGGATACCCAGGATCTGAGTGAATATTCCCCGAAGAAGAAGTCCGAATGCCTTTTGGCTAGGCCGATAATAATAATAATTATAATAGAGGTCATAATCATAATAATAACGTTTTTAGATATAACTTTTATCACATTACTTATACCCCATTACTCTTCTAGACCAATTCGAAACACTAGAATTTTAACCTTGTTTCCTAGTCGAAGGAGAGTTCAAAGGATATTAGATTACATTTGTGCATATTATTTAAAATATATTCTACATGGAATAAAAAAATACTTAAAATCATGAAAATAAGGAAAAAAATTGAGAAAAAAGAATCAAATCAAGTTAAAATTTTGAGTACAGACATTTCGAGAAAAAGTGAAAGATGTCCGAATTGTATAATTTGTTAGAAATAGTCACAAATTTAAGAAAAAAGCCCCAACTAATCCAAGAGTTTATGTCGTGGTCATATTATTCTATGCTTCATTATACTGATGGTATTTTGCCGGTTATGCGACGCCACTGACTACTACGTAAACCAGTATGTATCAAACTTCTATGGAATAGGATCCACTTTGAAAATATGTTGCCAGTAAAACAGCAAATAAATAAATTCACAGTACTAACAACTTCATTAATTATTATTCTCGAATAGTTCGCAAAAAAATATATTTAAAATTATCTGGTAAAAGGAAATACAACATAACTAATATGTTTATTTATGCGAAAATATAAAAATAGTATTGTAAACAAAGTCGTAAAAATAAATCTACATAACCTTGTCAGCCGTAGGTAGGTACTCTGCTTATTATTATAAAAGGATAGACACTTTACTTCTTATCCGATGCAAAATGTTTACAGCAGTGAGAAGGTAGAAGTTCCTAAAATCTATTGGGTTCATCACCTTTTCTGTGTATTTAGATCAAAAGGTTCAGCAACTTTTAGGAAAGAAAATTTTATTTATACCTGACTACTACGCCCTACTACTAATTCAGCAAACGGACTCCACCCGCATACTACACCATGAATAATATTATATAATATAGAAAGCAATCCATGCCAATATTTTTTGTTTGCCAGACATATTATTATATCAACTCATACATTGTAATTAACTAAACTAAGATAATGTTTAATCGAGATCTATACAGGGTGATTTAGTTTTATTCTGCGACACCTCAACAGGTGGTATAAAACCAAAAAATAACCGCACTTTCTTCTATAAACTATATCATTTTAAGGACTTATATTTGATACACGTTATAACGGCATGGGTTAGCATACAACCTGTTAATATCAAACACCTTGAAGAACCAGTGGAGTAGAACCACTGAACCACCTTGTATAGCAATAAAGTGTATTCAATTTCTTATGTAAATTTTAATTTTAAACAAAAACGTCCTCTTGGTAATTTTTCGTATGGGTCATGGTTTCATGGCAAATTTGATTTTTTGTATTATTTGGGGGTATTTCTGAAAAATTATCTAAAAAATTTGCGCCATAAGTAACACTTAAAGTAGAAATAATGTATTTGTTACTTTAAATAAAGTAACTTTTTCCAATAAACTTACCTATTTAAGGTTATACTTTTGAAGATACAGGGTCTAAAACATTCAAGGAAGATATAATAATTAATGTTACGCTCTGTACCTTCAAAAGTAAAACCTTGAATGGGTAAGTTTATTGTGAAAAGTTAGTGTATTTAAAGTAAGAAACACATTTTTTCTACTTTGAGTTTTACTTATGGAGGGAATTTTCAAGTTAATTTTTCAGAAATACCCTGAAATAATACGAAAAAATCAAATTTGCTATGAAACCATGACACATATGAAAAAATGCTAAGAGAACGTTTTTGTTTACAATTAAAATTTGCGTAAGAAATTGGATACATTTTATTGCTATACAAGGTGATTCATTTCTTTCTTCTAAAAACAATTATACTAATTACCCACTTCTACGCCACTGGTTGTTCAAGGTGTTTGATATTAACAGGTTTTATGCTTACCCATGCCGTTATAACGTGTACCAAATATGACTTAAATATCTCAACTAGTTTGGTAAATATTGAATAAAGTCCACACATTTCCTACAAATTTCCCACCCTGTCATTTTTTATAAGGCCTTAAAATGATATAGTTTATAGAAGAGACTGCGGTTATTTTTTTGTTTTCTATCACCTGTTGTAGTGTCGCAGAATAAAACTGAATCACCCTGTATAACATAGGGGTTGAGCTTTTTTATTGATAACCTTTCTGTAACATTTATTACAAAAAGTTAGGTACTTGAATTATTAGCTAAAATAATTATTCTTCAAAATAAGCCATGTGTAGTCACTTCCGAAAGAAAATATGCTATAGTTTACGTTACAAGACCGCATACTAATGTTTTGCAGGTCGAGCGAATTAGATATTTAAAGAGAGAAAAATCGCTTTTCCGATCCCCGATCTTCGCCGGTAAAACGTTAATTTCTGGAGGAAAAATCACAAATTATGAATTATTGACACTCCCGCTTTTTTATTATGTCATCCCCTTTTGGCCGCGAATTGCAGGTCCCTCGTAAAAAATGTTTTGGCATTTGAATTAAAAAGTCCTACTTAATTTTGGAATCGGTGCAACAGGCCTAAGCTTGGTTTATAAGTTTAAATCTGCTATGGTGGTGGTGGTATCATTTGATTCATTTGACAAGATCAGTAAACTAATTTATGTTATTTATTTTTCGAAGTGTTAGGCACAACTCCTTCTAGCGGCAAAAAGTGGCAACTAGAAGAAAAAAACCTAAATGTAAAAACCACGCATAAACCACCAAGAAATTTATATGGTTTACGGAGTACCGCGCTTCTCTATTCTAATGGATCTGAATCTACAAGGTGATTCAGTCATGATGTAAAAAAAATTAACCACATAGTGGGGGAAGCCCACTAAAAAGGAAAATGCGAAAAACATTTTTTGGTGAAGTTTACAACGTGAGGCAAATCAACCTAAGCACCCGCGTAACTCGACGCACCTCAATCCGAGGAAACATCTTTTATCGGCAGTATCGGGGTTGTTAGACCTGATTCTTCAAATGGCAATTGTTATACCTAACACTTGAAACACTTTACGAAAATGTTGTATTTACATCACAAACCCTCGCGAGTTTCCGTACACAATAATTTGTATAGTTTTTAAATTACACGAGAAAATTGCTATCAGTAACACTTTCTAACGGTGTCTATCCGTTTTCACTTAACACATTTTCCGTTTGCCCGTCTATTTTCGGTGAATCACTAAACCATTCCATAGCTTAAATAATAGCTATGGCCATACCATAACCTAGTGACTGACATTGTGACATTGTTGACGTTTACGTTGACGCTAGCGCCACACTGTTTTAACTCTTGCCTTGTAGACACTATGAGCTGGGCTTGTTAAGATTTCTGTATAACTACACCAGAGGGGACGGCAAGTTCTGCCGACAACGCCGGATAATAGATGGCTCTGATATCACAAATACCAAATTAATACTTGGTAGGTATTTTAAATAAAATCTGTACCCAGTTGTTTTTGAAAACCTACAGGGTGTCTACTCGGCTCTACTTTTAAGTGTATACAAATCGATAAAAAATGTATTTTGTGAGATATTTACAAAAACCTCTTTTTGTTCGAAAGGCCTTCAAAAACCGCTTCTTTTGACGTTTTTACTTTTGTCAAAATGCAAATCCAGGGACGGCCCGATTTTCACAAAAACCATTTAGCGATTTGTTTATTTAAAATCTGACACAACAGCGATAATCGGGACACCCCAAAACCCCCATATACTAAATTTGAACAAACAATGTAGAGGGTGTTCGGTTCTACACCGTGTTAAAGTTGAGCAAAATAGGAATTTTAAAGACATCTGGCGAGCCAAGTGTGCCATGGAATTCCTTCAAAACAGTTGCATGGTCAACAGGACCACTCAAAATGTTGGTGTGAAAAGATTTACTACAAAAACATACAGGGTATTTTTCTCTGAGCTATCTCAAAA
Source organism: Pseudeuparius sepicola (assembly GCA_963920635.1). Classification (NCBI taxonomy): domain Eukaryota; kingdom Metazoa; phylum Arthropoda; class Insecta; order Coleoptera; family Anthribidae; genus Pseudeuparius; species Pseudeuparius sepicola. Next base: position 52,152,786 of record OY987300.1, on the reverse strand, counting down.
TTCTGAATTTTTATTAAACTTTATACTGATCAGGAGTGCTCTGGAACCATTGAAAAAATATTAATAAACACAAAAGTAATTTATTTCTTTACAAAATGCCAACCAACAAATAAAAACAATTTAAATTACTGGGCCTTTCTCGACAAAGTCACTGTCTAAGATGATACATTTTCTGTGCGTTTCCTGTTGTGACACACCAGCCACCTTAACTGATATGGACTTACTGACTGGCAGGCTTCTGTATTTTTTAGATTTAGTTCGTTTATAGTATGTGGAGCGGTTTTGATATATTCGATTTTTGACCCGTATAAAGTTACAAAAAATTCAGTATTTTGAGATGGCACAGATAAGAGCACTCTGTATATTTCGTATTGGACCTTTGCACACCAACAACTTGAGTGGTCCTGTTGACCATTCAACTGTTTTGAGGGGATTCCATGGCACACTTGACTTGGCAGATGCCTTTAAAATTTATATTTTGCTCAACTTTGACACCCTGCAGAATGGAACTACCTCTATATTTTTTATTCAAATTTGGTATATAGGGGTTTTGGGGTGTTCTGATTAACGGTGTGGGGTCAGATTTTAAATAAAAAAATCGCTAAAAGGTTTTCGCGAAAATCGGGGGTATAAAAAAATCGCAGCCGGCCCTGGATTTGCATTTTGAAAATGACAGGAAGGTCAAAAGAAGCGGTTTTTGAAGGCCTTTCAAACAAAAAAATGTTTTCGAAAATATCTTACAAAATACATTTTTTATCGATTTGTATACACTTAAAAGTAGACACCCTATATAATTAATTATTAAAAACTAGATCGTTTCACGTTAGAATATTTTTGAGAATTATTAAAACTGAAGAAAAGTCATGATACTGGGGGTATTTCCAATTCTCACTGTTAGATTATTTTATGCGTGTTCTTTAGCAGTAAAGGTGGTTTAGAAAATAATTCAAGTTTTATTTTTAAAAATGGCAAATAATAATTATGTGATAAATTAAAAATCCTATTATTACTTCATTGTGTTTACTAAATCCGATCTCGACAATACTTATGACTGCTAGCGCCATCTAGTGATAAAAGCAACAACAGCAACACCATCACATTCTGTGGGTATTTTTGTCAGTTTTTACACGCTATAGGTTAGCGATGGCATTATCATGACCGGCGCGATCCCCGTGATACGATAAAATCCATCGTGTATGAAAAAACTGATATTGACAGTGAGCAAGAATTACGTGCGGGAATTGAAGATGCTGCCGTTCGAATCCGCAATAATCCCGGATTATTTGGGCTTATTCGTGAATCGCTTATGAACAGAATTAATGACTTGTTACGTGGTTGCACTTTTTCAAAATCAAAATAAAAAATCCTTTATTTCCGTTGACATGACAGGTACTTACATGTGTGGACTGTGTAATACGTCAGTTATATTAAGGGCCATCCACACGCTCAGTTGGCCTGTCCGGCCGGCCTGCGCAGGCCAAGACTTTACAGGCGGACTGAATCGGTGACTCGCATCCACACAATACAGGCCGCCTGTCCGGGTTTTTTAGTTTCTGCTTTTCAAGCGAAGTGATCACATGTGCAAGTATGAATTCCAACATTGCGAATAAAGGAATTTTATTCAATGATTCCAACGAGTTATTATTGATTGGAGCTGCCGTAGCAGTTATTAACGTGGTTGAAAGAGAAAAATACACGGGTGTTAATAAAAAAAAAAGCGAAGAATATGGGCTAAGAACTGGTTATTGAAAAGACAAAAATTAGGAAAGAAAGGCAAAATTGGTTTAATTATTTACGGATGGACGAGGAAAGTTACCTGGCGCTCCTGCACCTGGTGACACCGTTATGAGAATGGCAATAACTAGTAATGAAAGATTAACAGTCAAATTAAGATTCCTTGCACACCGGAAGAAACTATGCTGATTAAAAAAAATTACATTTTCTTTTGTGGCTGCCGGTTCTTTTTCGCGCAGTTTTTGTACTAATTTCTCATAAGCTAGCTGTTGGACTTCACTTTCTACAAACATGGATTTTCTTTGTATATATCTATAAACTCTTCTAAATCCTTCCTCTCGCTTTCCATGATTTTCAAAATGAGAGGCGGCCTGACGACCGTCCACACGCGCAGTTCCGGCAAGACTGCGCAGGCGGATTTCTATTAGAGTCCGGTCTGTGCGGCGGTCTGTTCAGTCCGCCTGCGGAGGATCCACACACTCAGTTTGGCCTGCACAGTCTTGGTCTCCGCAGGCCGGCCGGACAGGCCGACTGAGCGTGTGGATGGCCCTTTAAGCATATAGATCTCCGATCAAATATTATCGGAGATATAGATAATAAGTAATAAAAATATGCAATTATATAGGGACAATGACCGTACAAGCTACACACTAAAATGTCAATCAATATAATAACATCATACATTAATAATTACTTACGAACGGATATTGTAAACACAGTAAAATATTCATCTAAAGAATAGAATGAGTGTTCCAACAATATCTGCTTTAACTTGCTTTTGAAGAGTGGAATGCTACTTATATTTCTAACTTCGCTGGAAAGGTGATTATAAACTTTTTTTAGACATGTGGTGCCTAGGTACTAGTAGGTCATTTTTGTTACGAATGTTGTAGTCAATACTTCTCTCTGAGAAATTGCAGTATTCCCGCGGATTAGCCTTTACATATAACGCGCAGGCCAAGACATACATAGATACAACAGCCAGTATGTCCAACTTCCGAAACAATGGACGATAAGACTGCAGTTGCGATTTAAAGAGCACCGGACGGATTATTTTCTTATAAGCGATGAGCAAGTCTTGCATCCGGGAGCAGTAATTTAAAATAGGGTATACTTGTCCATAATAGTAAGTCATCAGTAAATCTAGAGAAACATATTCGCATATATTTCTTATTATAAACCTTTGCTTAGAAAGCTTGTTGCAAAGGTTAGATACGTGCAAGTTCCAGTTTAGATGTTTGTCCATTGTAATGGCCAGTGATTTAACGTTATCCCTATCAGTGATAGGGATAAACACTGTTCAAGGATAATCCATTCATTTCACAATACAGGGTGTCCGGAAAGTATGGGGCAATCTTACAGGAGCAGGTAGGGGACGTCAAAATATTACGATTGAGCTTTACCACTATGGGTCAGATCTCAATACTTACTGAGATACAGTGCGTTGTAACTCTTTTTTTCAAATTGAATTATGGCAATATCTCCCAAACTAATCAAGCTGTTGAACTGAAATTTGGCACTGCTGTGTTTTTGGCGATGGAGAATAAGCTGAAAATGTCAATTTCGCCGTATCTCACAGAGGGCGACACTTGCGCTGTTTTTGGATCGTGCTTTTACTCGTAACTTTTTTGAGGTTATGTTTTTGGTCCTGCAGGTCTATCATTTTAGTGCATCTTTTCACTCTGCAAGAAAAAGGTACTCTTGTTTCATAACGATAAAGTCAACCGTTTGCGTTGAAATTGCCAAAACGTGCCCCAAAACACCTGTTGAGTTCAATATTCGAAACATAAAATTTTCACCTACCGCTTTCAAGTGTTTCATATCAACGGTACCATTTGAAGTGAAAAAAAATCCCTATGAACAAAGTACCAAAAATTATTCGCTTTCAAAATGGAAAGGATTGAATTTGACAAAATTTTGACACGCTGTTTCAAGAAAACCAATGGTGTTTTGACCACTGCTCATTTGGCATTTTTTTCATCATTTTGAATGTACAGTTGATCTGTAATATTTGAAAGTGGTAGGTGAAAATTTTAAGTGTCGAATATTGAACTCAACAGGTGTTTTGGGGCACATTTTGCCGATTTCAACGCAAACGGTTGATTTAATCGTTATGAAACAAGAGTACTTTTTTCTTGCAGAATAAAAAGATGCACTAAAATAATAGACCTGCAGGACCAAAGAGATAACCTCAAAAAAGTTACGAGTAAAAGCACGAGCCAAAAACAGCGCAAGTGGCGCCCTCTGTGAGATACGGCGAAATTGACATTTTCAGCTTATTCTCCATCGCCAAAAACACAGCAGTGCCAAATTTCAGTTCAACAGCTTGATTAGTTTGGGAGATATTGCCATAATTCAATTTGAAAAAAAGAGTTACAACGCCCTGTATTTCAGTAACTATTGAGATCTGATCCGTAGTTGTTGAGCTCAATCGTAATATTTTGACGTCCCCTACTTGCTCCTGTGAGATAGCCCCATACTTACCGGACACCCTGTATTTGGCCATCCCTCTGACACAATCTCTATCTTTAACCGCCAGATCTTCCACGCGATCAGCCCGAAAACCCAAAGTTGTCATCCGCAAAAAGCGGCAAAAAATTGGCTAGAAAGTATTCAGATAAGTCATTCACAAATAAAAGGAACAGAATCAGACCCAGAGTGCTGCCCTGAGGAACTCCTGAAGACACCACTCCGGACTCCGATGTAATCTCCCGTCCGTTTCCCCTCACAACACATCGCTGGCGTCGATCACTCAAATAAGACCTCACCCAGTCCAAGGCTAGCCGCAAACCGCACCCCGATATCTCGATTAGTTTAGGTACAGACTGTTTCCCAAAATGTAGCATTTTCCTCAACTTTTTTTACTTATTTTTTCCATTTTCATAGAACTTTCTTAGGTCACTTTTTTATTTGTTGTGATTTACTGAAGTAGACTGCAAGTTTCCAAATGTTTCCGTTGTCAAGTTAATACTTTTTAGGTCGTCCATTGTCAAAGTAGTGTGAAACGAGAAGCGTCGCGAGAAACCATGACATATATAGTAATGCGATAAGGTTTCAGGCAAATTTCTAACGTGGTAACACAGACCTATATAGCTTCGCTAAGCTATATAAGTTTGTGGTGGTAAGAAACGAGAACATGCGAAACATTAATCACCTGCAGCTTACTACTACAGCTTAGCTATTATTTTCGCACAATCGACTGTACCACGAAACACGATAAGACAATATTAACTATCAACTTGAATAAAAAAACAAGTAGTGATTTAATTACGTGCCGTTGACTCACATGTCAAGAGCACATTTATCTATAAATACCAAACACAAATTTAAACCGTTATAAATTACATATTGAAATTTTAAAGAGTGAAATGTATTATTCTATTCTAATATACAATTTGTAAATGCATTTTCATAGCAGCATACCGAACTGCATAAATGCATGTTAGAGCAGATTTATATCATTATTTATATCAGGGTATTAATTACACTGAGTTCTATCAATTTGTGACTTTGTGCGTGTGGTACACACAGATAATCAGTTTTAGAACATTTTCTAACATAAAACCGCATTTGATTCCTTGATAGGTACGTCTAGCACGAAATTTGCAGCTCGATATGCAAAAAACAAAGCAAAAACTCTAAAAAAAACTCTAAAAATACAAGAAGGGGCTGTAGCAAATAGGACTAATCTGACTAAAAAGCATTTTTATTTCTTGGCGACTGGTACAGATATTATCCATTAGTTTATTTATTGCCTATAGTAGGACCGTTCGGACTACTTTGGGGGAAATCCGAGGCGAAATCACTGCATGAAAAAGGCCATCCCTTTTAGGGAATGAAAATGCTTTTGTACGTAACTGTTTTGCGGGCACAACGATCGGGAAATCAAAATCACGATGGGATGGACCGGGACGCATTTAAGCAAAACGTACATGGCCCGGGCACCTACGCTGCAATGAACGGTTTTCATTGGTCAGTGCCGAATAACAGTACGCGTGTACGTTTTGCTCTCAATGCGCTCTCGCATTGAAACCCGCGTATCTCCATATTTTAAAATATAGGTATTTGTAATAATTAAAACAGTTTGCATCAAAAATACTGATTACCGTTAAATTACAAAGCTAAATCAACGAATTTTTAAATTTTCTGCGAATTTTATTTTTTATTAAAAATCAGGATAGACTGCAGTAAGCAACTTTTTAAATTGTCCGTTTTATTATTTATTTATCTTTGGCAAACGACTCACATGAAGGATTCGGCGTCGCGGATATACCAGAATTTCTCAAAGCACATTTCGTTATTGCAAGCTATACGATTGACGGAGAAAAGGTCGCAACACAAAAGTGACAAAAGGTCGAATTTTTAAAAAATGTCGAAAGCAGAAAAGGTGCAATAATCAAAAGATCGAAAAAGGTCGATCACAAAAGGTCTAACTGTTTGAAAAATTAGTTCTAATTTATAGAGAATAATTAAAAATAATTGGATTGCTTTTCTTGAAGATTGCGAACGAAATGTAGGTACAAGGTGGCTCATTATAAATTGACACTCCCTTAACTTGTTAGTTTTTGAGGTTAGAAAAAAAAAGTTTTTACAAAAGTTTTGGATACTAATACAGAGTTTTTTGTGACGCTATTGGACTTTATACTGTGTGTTCTAGAAAGCCGTTTTTTGTGAGGGATTACTCCTTGTGTCATAGATTGCCATGGAAGACAAATGCCAAATTACAGTAATAAATTTATCGACAGTTTGCAAGTATATTCAGGCTTTGGAAAACAAAATGGGCTATTTTAAGATTTCAGAGAAAATGAAGATGAGAGAACTGAGAAATTTTAAATAGTAACATAATTAATATATAAACTTCGTCAAAATTATTGTTTGAAATTTAATTTTTATTGAAAACGACAATGACATTTAGAAAAAGGATATATTTTTTTATATATTTTTTGTGGGGTTATTTAAAAAACAAAATTTATTATGACAGACCGGAAAATGTAGAAGCACTGAAAGGTTGAATTCGGTAAGAAATCCACATATATTAAATACTGAACACAGCAATTTTATCGTTGACTCAATAAACAGAAAATTAGTACCTAGTAAATATCAATCAATTTATTGAGCAAGATGGAGGCCATGTGGAGCATTTGTAATACGTATGTCTTTTTCTAAATGTTATTGTCGTAATAAATCGGACGAAGAAGAAAAATTTCTCATTTACCTCAATTTCCCTTCTTCATTTTCTCTGAAATCTTAAAATAGAACATTTTGTTTTCCAAAACCTGAATATACTTGCAAACTGTCGATAATTATTACTATAATTTGGCATTTATCTTCCATGGCAATCTATGACCCAAGGAGTAATCCCTCCCAAAGAAGGCTCAGTTCTGAACGAACGGTTGAGGCAAACATATAACATTATATACTTCATTGGAATCAGAAAAATGCGCAGAATTCAATAATCCAAAAAAACATAAGTTATGTCTGCCACGGCTTTCTAGAACACACAGTATAAAGTTCAATAGCATCACAAAAAACTCTGTATTAGTATCTAAAACTTTTGTAATAAACTTTTTTCTAACCTCAAAAACTAACAAGTTAAGGGAGTGTCAACTTATAATGAGCCATCTTGTATGTACCTACATTTCGTTCGCAATCTTAGAAACTTCAAGAAAAGCAATCCAATTATTTTTAATTATTCCCTATAAATTAGAACTAATTTTCTAATAATCAGTTAGACTTTTTGTGATTCGACCTTTTTCGATCTTTTGATTATTCCACATTTTCTGCTTTCGACCATACCATATCTACTACGTAGATTCTTCTATGTTTCGACATATTTTCAAAATTCGACCTTTTGTCACTTTTATGTTGCGACCTTTTCTCTGTCAATCATATAGCTTGCAATTACGAAATGTGCTTTGAGAAATTCTGGTATTTCCGCGGCGCCGAATCCTTCGGGTACGTCGTTTGCTAAAGATAAATAAATAATAAGGCGGACAATTTAAAAAATTGCTCACTTCGGTCTATCGTGATTTTTAATAAAAATAAAATGCCCAGATAATTTAAAAATTCGTTGATTTAGCTTTGAAATTTATCGGTAATCAGTATTTTTGATGCAAACTGGTTTAATTATTACAAATACCTATATTTTAAAATATGGAGATACGCGGGTTTCAATGCGAGAGCGCATTGAGAGCAAAACGTACACGCGGTCAGCACCTTATGGCAATCCGTACTGTTATTCGGCACTGACCAATGAAGGCCGTTCATTGCAGCGTAGGTGCCCGGGCCATGTACGTTTTGCTTAAATGCGACCGGCATATTGGCCTCACTTGATGAAGAAACAGCCAAATATTTTTAGTACAGAGCAGTTTTTACATACTAACTGATACCTTCGCGACTTCGTTCGCGTGGAAAGACGTCACCTTCTAGCGAGCATTCGATCCATACTTACAAACTTTCAACTCCCTTGGGAGTTGAATTTTTGAAAATCGTTTAAATGATAGCCTAAAAAAGTACAAGTATAAGCACGGTCCAAAAACAGAGTAAGTGATCGCGAAGAAATAAAGAAAAGATTCGAAAAGTGAAGAAACAGCTTTCGGAACGAAATCTAAATTTTATAAAAAACAAAATAACAACTATCAACAAAAACAAGAACAATTCAGGAAACAAAACAATAATCATAAAAATAACTATGAAACACAAAAAAAACAAAAACTTGTTATTATTGTGGAAAATCAGGTCATCATTTTAATAATAGTTATGCAAGAACAAGAAATCAAAACGATAAAAAGGAATATAACGGTATAGAAGAGAAAAAAGTTTAATGGCACATACTAATACTTCACCATCTTCCGATGAACAATGGTATATTGATTCAGGCGCTACCCGTCATGAGTCCCAAAAAAGAAATTTTTAAAAATTTGTAGTAATTTTTAATTCAGAAAGGTGTATAATACGTGAAGAAAATACTAAAGAAATTTTGGGAATAGGTACAAGAAATCCAGATGGATTATACACACTAAACATTGCAAAAGACATAACCTGTTTAGCAAGGGTAAATAATGTTTATGACTTATGGCATCATCGGCTTGGTCATCTCATAAGTGAAAACGGCATGAAGAAATTGAAAATAATGGTTCATGGATTCCCGAAAAATTTAACTTATCCAGAAAATAATTATTGTGAAAATTGTATTAATTGAAAACAAACAAGAACACCATTTCCTAAAAATAAAGCAACAAGAGCAGAAGACATTTTAGAAATGATTCATAGAGATTTATGTGGACCTTTTGAAGATGAATCACTGGGAGGAGCAATTTATTTTCTAATATTTATTGGTGACAAAACAAGAAAGACTATTTGTCTATTTTTTGACACATAAAAATGAAGTTTTCAAATATTTCAAAATTTTTAAAGCAATGGTCGAAAAACAAACTTCAAAAAGAATAAAGAAACTAAGAAGTGATAACGGAAGAGAATATGTAAATAAAATAATGGATGACTATCTAAATCAAAATGGTATTCAGCGGCAATTAACTACACCGTATACACCAGAACAAAATGGAGTAGCTGAACGAGCAAATAGAACTATAGTTGAACGAGCAAGAAGTTTATTAAATGCATCAGGTCTAAACAAAAAATTTTGGGCAGAAGCTGTTAACATAGTAGTTTATTTAAAGAATAGATCACCAACTTTAGCGGTACCAAATATTGTTCCAGAAGAAGCATGGACTGGTAGAAAAGTAACTATTTCACATTTAAAATATAAATATAAATATTTGGATGCAAAGCTTTTGTATATATACCAAAACCTATACTTCAGTCTGGATAAAATAGAAAGTAGGTCAGTCATGCGCAGTATAGAATTCGCCGATTATTTCTATGAAAGCCACCATGGGCGTCCCCATATTGTTTAAAATTCCCTAAATGGACTAAATGAAGGTGTTTCCTGCATTTTTAACGTATAATTATTACAATAAACACTCCTAAATAAGGTGGCACAATCTACAGCACTCGCCCCCTGCCGTAATGCAAAACCGCGGTTTTCAGTATGCACGGGAGAAGGTATTCGCGACGTTATGCGCCCATGGATTGCGGACCCTCTAAAAATAGATATTTGGCGCGCTCGGCCTTTAAGCCAATCAGAGGCGCTAGAGCTGACAGAAGGAGAACCTGGAATTCGAGGTTGCCATATCAACGAGGCAAGTGATCAGAAATCGCGGGTTATGGATTATATCTCGACGTGGAAAGAAAGCTTTATATGCCACGTTGGGCAACTCTGTTTTTGATCATCGATCCAAATGCCGCATTGCGCAAGACTGACCTACTTTCTATTTTATTCAGACTGGAGTATAAGAGAAGTAAATTAGATAGAAAATCAGTTGAATGTATTTTCGTAGGCTATGATGAAAAAGCTAAAGCTTATAGATTAATCAATAAATAAACTTTAGATGCAGTGATTTCAAGAGATGTAAAGTTTATAGAAACCAAATGTTCAACCTAAAAAAGAAGCAGATGGTCAAGAAATTTTATTTACTACATTGGAACCCCAAATTGTAGAAGAAGAGATTAATGAAGAAAGTGATGAAGAATTCGTTGATAAAATGTAAAAAATGTTAATGAAGAAAGAAAATATGTTAATAAAGAAAATGAAGAAAAGGTAAGAAGAAGTGTAATGAAAAAATGAAGAAGAAAGAAAAAGAAATGTTAAAAAACCAAATTATCTTAAAGATTTTGTATGTGCAGCAACAATAAACAGCACAGAAGACCCACAAACTTTAGAAGCGTCAGAAAGAGAAGATTGGCAAGAATGGAAGAAAGCAATTTCAGAAGAAATTAAATCGCACGAAATAAATAAAACATGGAATATAATTGAAGAAATACCAAAAGGAAGAAAAATAATAAAGAGTAAATGGGTTTTCAAATTAAAAAAGGGTGCAAATGGAAAAATAGAAAAATATAAAGCAAGATTAGTAGCAAAAGGTTATTCACAAGAAGAAGGGATTGATTATCAAGAAGTATTTGCTCCTGTGGTAAGGCAAAATAGTATCAAAGCACTTTTTGCAACAGCTGTAGAACTAAATTTGGATGTACATATGATGGACGTTGTTACAGCATATTTAAATGCAAAGAAGAAGAAATCTTTATGGAATTACCACCAGTAAATTTATCAGAAAATAATGGTTTGAAATGCAAATTAAATAAAGCAATTTATGGATTAAAACAATCGGGAAGAGCTGTTAAAGAATAATTTAGAACAATCAAAAATGGACCCCTGCGTATATTTCAACAAAAATAATCCAAGAAAAATCTTAGTACTTAGTTACCTTGTATGTAGATGATTTGATAATATTTTCCAATGACAAGTTAACAATGGAAAATTTCAAACAATCAATGACAAGAACTTGACAATGGCATTTGTCCCTTGATTTGAACTGACCAATGACATTTAATATTTCTTAAAGATAAAGAAAAATTAAAAAAATAAAGAAGCTGTATGAACCAGGCCTAAATCAAAATAAAAATGAAGGAAAAATTACTCTAGATCATGAAAACTATATTGAAGAGATATTAAAAGAATTTAATATGGAAGAATGTCATCCAACATTTACACCAATGCAAAAGGATCAGAAATTATCCAAGGAAATGCAACCAAAAACTGATGAAAAAATAAAAGAAGCAATGAACTTCCCATACAGAGAACTTGTAGGAAAGCTATTATATTTAGCAAGCTGGACTAGACCAGACATATGTCATGCAGTATATAGTAAATGTAAATCAAGAACAATGGATTGCAGCAAAGAGAATTTTGAGGTATTTACGTGGAACATACTATGAAATTAACATATAAGAAGAGCAATAAAAGAAAAATAATTGGTTATGCAGATTCCGATTGGGGAAATGATGTTTATGATAGGAAATAATATGCAGGTTACATTTTTAAATTTGTCGATTCAACAATCACCTGGAGCAGTAAGAAGCAAACTACTGTTGCACTTTCAACCACGAAAGCTGAAAAAGAAGCATTATGGCTCAAACAGTTTTTTGAGGAGTTAAACATACCTGAAATTAATGTAACTGAACCAATAACCCTTTTCTGTGAGAATAGAGGAGCAGTGGAGTTGTCAAAGAACAACATATATCATGGAAGAAGTAAACACATAGATATTCGGCATCACTTCATCAGAGATTCAATAGAGTCAAAAAATTTGTGTCAAAGCAATTAGTACAGAAGAAATGGTCGCCGATATACCTATTAACGAAGCCACTTAATCAAGATAAACTTTCTTGGTGCAGAGATCATCTTGGTTTATACAAAGTTGCCAAGTAGGGGGACTGTTAGAATATAATGATGTGTATCATTATTATTACTTGGCAGCTCTAACCATTCTTGCTCTTTATTAAAGAAAGCTACGCTGCGAATATATATACTCACAACAAGAAGAGTTGAAATTTGTGCAGAAGTCGGAGGCAACAAATTTGAGAGAAATTTATTTTTGTAAATTTTAATAACATTATTCCTTGTTTAAGTAAATTTTCTATATTGTTAGCAACAAATTGACGCAATAGCTATGAAGAAATTGATTATTGTATAAATTCTGCAAATATCAAATAAAGCTGTACAAACAAATTAGGTACCTGCTCGCCTTGTTAAAAAAATTCAACATAAATAGCTGAAACCTCAAATTTGTAACCCCCTGTGGATTCTAAATGACATCCTTGATAATATTTTTCGATATTGTCAAAAACAACGGTTCTTTACTCTTGGTAACTAACAAAATTTTTCAAAATTTTTCAAAATACTGAACACCCTGTATAAAAAATCAAAAATATTTTAATAGTTTTGGGAACGGTGCGGTGCACGCGGCCCCGCGTTTTGACCGGCCCCGCGCCTCTGAGTCCCGTGTACAGGGCGATCCAGCCAGAGGCGTATTTAGAAGGGCGGGACCGAGGCCATTTCGGAATTTGAAAATATTCACTCCAGCTTGTAAATTTGAAGATATCGGGATTTCCTAAGACCGATTTTATGTAATTTTACTTCAAATTTCTAAAAAATTTCGCCTGCGGCGCATTTTTTATAATTATTTTAAATGCCCTTGTTTTAAAAAATACACAAAAATTGTCCCTCCACCACCCGAAATTAATTCCTATATACGTCACTGAAGTGATCCAAACTCGTCACCCCGTCCTACCTTTTTAAAAAATGACATGTAAAAAATATACCTTGGTAAGTAGCCTGCCAACTTTCAAAAATTTCTTCTTATGGATTAAATAATTCCTTGTCGGGGCCCCACATTTTCATGCGGAACCTGGCCCCGCAAAAGCTTGAGCCGGCCCTGAGCAGGAGTTTTTATAAAGAGAGACTTTTTGTCGTAAACTCACGAATAAAAAACTTTTCCCTCTTCCGGACATCAGAGCGGGACACTGTATACCTACAGTGTGGGCCAAATGGATTATTTTTATTTTTGAGCTATTAAAAATAATTCTGGAGAATCTTTTCTGCATGTCCAAGAACTTAAGAATCGATTTTGACATATGTAAAATGACCAGCAATATGGCGGCAATTTAAAAAACTAAGTACCATTTAACAGTGAGGTTAAAAGACTAGGTATCACAAAAAGTTAATTGAAAAAGTTGTTTAGAATTTAATTTTAGACCTCTGTGCAAAATTTGAGGTACTTAGTTACCAAAAAAATTGAAAATTACAGTTTTTCAAAAATACGTTTTCCTTGTACAGAAAATGCTTATTTTTTTTTTTTCAATTAAATAAACCAGAAGGTTATTCCTAATGTATTTTCCGCAAAAAATATGGATTTTGTCTGGTTTTCCACAAATAACTAGACTAGAATTTGAATACAGCTGTGACGTAGGGAGGCATTGCAACAACGCGGATCGTAAATAAAAGTTGTTTTTACACAAAAACGCAATTTTTTCTTTGAAATAAAGTTCTCCGAAAATGCATATTTGTCACGATATTTCCAAGTGGCCCTCCGTCAATAGATGCCATGTGTACTACTCGTATCTGTTATTACTAATAGTTATTTATGTACCAAGGCACTGAAGTTCAACTTTTTATGACTCGTGTCAAATAAACCACATGAGTCATAAAAAGAACTTCTGTGCCGAGGTACATATTTTTTTTGAAATCCAAAAATAATGTTTTATTAGGCGAAAAAATATGCATAAGGGATCACCCGACTACGAGCGGCGTTGCTTGACTTTGACGATTGCTCTACCTAGGTCAAGTATGACGAGACACGGCACTTTCTAACAGAAAATCCAAACTGCTGCCTGTTGTGCAGCCTCCATGTAAAATAGATTAATATTCAAACCTACTAAAATATTTATTCTGAAAGATTGTGCTGCTATAGGTAACAATTTGGGAATTTGGCAAAGTGTACGAAAAGTTAAATGGGCCTTTATTGGACGGGTTTTGAATATTTGGTCACTTTTGACGGGCGATGGCTCCGCGACTGACGTTTGATGTTTACATTTCGCCAAGGCCTACTTATTGAAAAAATCTTATAATAATGAGCTAGTTCAGTGCCGATTTTCTGAGCTTTCAATGACGATTTTGGGACACTTCACTGCCGATTACAAGAAATAGTATATTATACACGCCTCAGGATATAAAAATATAAAAATGCTCGGTAAATAATGGCCTTCTCAACCGAAGTGTATATAGAATTTTTTTTACTACTAACATTGAAATATTTCCATATTTTACATATTTGATTAGATTTGGCTTGAAAGTTCAGTTGTCAAGCTGAAGCTGATAAAATGAAACTTATTTTTAAATGTCATATAGGTATTTTTTTATTATCATTATTTACCTAGGGAGAGAAATATTACTTCTAATTAGAGGAATGACGTAAATAATGGTGATTTCTCAGGTTAGTAGTAAAAAATTGTACAGTGTGACCCATTTGTTTTGGGGTCAGTCTGTAAAAAGTGTATCAATCGTGCGATTTGGCTGATTTTTTTTTTAAATTGTAGAGCTCGATGAACTGCACATTTTGAACAAAAATTGCCTGGTTCGCATAAAATCCAAAGCCTACTATGACCGTTTTTATGAGCAAAATTTTAAGAAACCATATTAGCGTTTTTTTTTGAAAAAATCTGTGTGCGCCAATGGATTGAGCACCCCTCGAAATGGGTATGTACAAAATTTCATCAAAATATTTCAAGTAATAACGATTTTGTAGAAAAATTAAAAATGCAGCCAAGGTACGTCTTTATTTTCAAAAATTCAAAGTTGGCCATGGAAAATAATTGAATTGTTTACTTTTATTAAGTGTCAAACTGTCTAAATTGAGTTCAGAAATTGTTTGTGCTCAATACAATTAATTATCATAATTATGGAATATTTAAGCATAAGAGACAAAATAGAAATTGTTCGACTCGTGGGCGACAACGAGCGCTCGGCAGCAGAAGCTGCGGCCGAATTTAACAATAGACACCCAGGTAGATCAGTGAGTCGAAGTACTGTACAACGTATAAACAATATTTTTGATGAAACTGGATCGATTTCTAAAAATTTATTAAAAACTAGGCAAAATGGACGCCGTGGACTTGTTGAAAATAACAATCAAATTCTGCAATACTTTAGTGACAATCCTCGAAATAGTGTTCGAACGGCTAGTTTAGACCTTCATATACCCAGAGAGAGTATAAGGAGATGTTTGAGACAAAACAAAATAAAACCGTTTAAGCCAAAATTTTTGCACACCCTGGAACCAGGAGATGAGGAGAGAAGATTAGAATTTTGCTATTGGCTGCAAGGTGAATATCTCCATAATGGCAACTTTTTAAATGAAATTTTATTCACCGACGAAGCCACGTTTACTACAAATGGTGTAGTATCAAGTCAAAACTGCCGTCACTGGTCAGATGAAAATCCAGAGTTTATAATAAATGCAAGGAGACAATATTCACAAAAAATTAACGTTTGGTGTGGAATACTACGCGACAGAATAATTGGCCCATTTTTCTTTGAAGGGAATTTGAATGCGGCTGGCTTCTTGAATTTTCTAGAAATTGAATTTAGAAATGCTTTAGATGAGTTGCCATTAAGATACCGTTTAAATTTAAAGTTACAGTTAGATGGCAGTCCTATTCATAATGCTCGTTTAATCAGAAACTGGCTAGATAATAATTTTGAAAACTGTTGGATAGGGCGAAATAGTCCTTTCTGTGAGTGGCCACCGAGATCTCCGGACTTAACTCCTTTAGATTTTTTTCTTTGGGGTACACTTAAGCAAAATGTTTATAAGTCAAGACCCCATAATTTACAAGAACTGCAAGCTAGGATAAACCGTAGTTGTTAGGAAATTACTCCACAGCAAATACGAAATGTAATTTTGAATGTACGCAAGAGGAACGACAAATGCATTGTAGAAAATGGAGGCTTGGTAGAAGTTACAAAAATTTTATAATTTTAATTGTTTTTATGTTTTGTGTTTATAAGCATAAGGTTGTATTATTACAATTCAATTATTTTCCATGGCCAACTTTGAATTTTTGAAAATAAAGACGTACCTTGGCTGCATTTTTAATTTTTCTACAAAATCGTTATTACTTGAAATATTTTGATGAAATTTTGTACATACCCATTTCGAGGGGTGCTCAATCCATTGGCGCACACAGATTTTTTCAAAAAAAAACGCTAATATGGTTTCTTAAAATTTTGCTCATAAAAACGGTCATAGTAGGCTTTGGATTTTATGCGAACCAGGCAATTTTTGTTCAAAATGTGCAGTTCATCGAGCTCTACAATTAAAAAAAAAAAATCAGCCAAATCGCACGATTGATACACTTTTTACACACTGACCCCAAAACAAATGGGTCACACTGTATATTATACACCTAGGTTGAGAAGTGAGCCATTATTTACCGAGCATTTTTATATCCTGAGGCGCGTAGCGCCGAAGGATATAATATACGAGGTAAATAATGGCCTTCTCAACCGAAGTGTATATAGAATTTTTTTTAATACTAACATTGAAATATTGCCATATTTTAGTCATTTCTCGCTTTTTTCAAATACTTCAAAATATCAAGTAGCCTGGGAGTTCAGTTGTCAAGCTGATACAATGACACTAATTTTTAAATGTCACATAGAAAATTTTTCATTATTTACCTAGGTATTTTTTTATTATCATTATTTACCTAGGTAGAGAAATATTACTTCTCATTAGAGGAATGATGTAAATAATGGTGATTTATCAGGTTAGTAGTAAAAAAAATAGTTATTTATATACCAAGGCACTGAAGTTCAACTTTTTATGACTCATGTGGAATTTGGTTGCCGAGGCCTCTGGGTTTATTGCAACATGCGATATTATCGAACGATCAACCTCAGCTAAACTTAAATTCCGCAATGCCGATTCGAACCAAGTCAGTTCCAAGATGAGTATTCGAATTAGTCATTTAATAACGATCTACGTTGTGCTTATTGTTGCATTATTATTACAAAAAGCGGCGCTGTGCCAAAATGCGAGGAGAAACCAGGCAAAACCGCGATCCGCGTCGCCAACCAGCTGAATATTTTTAAAGAAAGTCGGCGCAACGATAATCGCAATCGGAGGTAAGTCACCTGTTGACTAAACGCTGATACTGTTATGACGAAAATCAGCTGATGAGTTTGGCAAACCGTGATTAGCAAGTTATCTGGTGCACAGAAAAACAAACCTGTTTGCATTTTTTATTAGAATTTGCCAACTTCATGAAATATTCACAATCGATATCTAATTTGAAAGCAATTCTACAGGGTTAACTATGACTTAGTACAAAAATTTTTACCACGTGCGCAGGGTGGCTTAAGAAAACATAGAAAAATATTTTTAGATTTTTTTTACGATCTTTAAAAAAACGGGTAAAGACCCCTATTTTCCCTGTAAATCCCCGCCTTTAATGACGTCATCCAATTTGGCTTCTGAAGGTACTGACAGCTGAAGTGATTTTCCGCGGTGTTGCCGTTGATTTAGGAACGGTGAAAATACCTTTTTACTCAAACAAATTTAAAAAATACATAAATAACAATCGATTTGAATCTGTACAGATGCAGCGCTATTAGATTCCCCTTACCTTAGCTCGTATCCGGACCGGTTCCTACTCTCGCGGAAAGCTCATTACCGCGACACCACAAGCCGTCTCCCTTAATACCCCCGGAGCTCCTCTGATGAATTCTTGTCCACCATCTAACCTCTTCTGAAGCATAGATAAAGGATTTATTGTTCTGAAGCCTCGGCGGTATGAATTAAGCGACGTATCGGCCCGGTCGAGTCTATGAAACGTTTTTTCGACTGCTCCGCGTTGCCCCGTTCGTCATTTCATAACTTCCTAGCTAGGCAACTAACTGTACATACAAGGTTTGTTCCAACAGGGCCAATAACCGTGCTGAAGCACGTTCAGCGCATGCGCACTACCCCACTGGCTGTTCCAACTGAATTATGTACCTACCGACACGGGACGATACACGCACTGTTCCAGCCGATTTATGGATCATTTGTGTATCGTCCTTGTACGATAAAAACGGTGCCTGGTCTAAAGCAATAACCGCGTGTACTGACATGCGCAGTGTATGGTCGTGTGACAGATAAACATTAACCTCATATTTTTGTTTTTACGTAGATAGTTTTAAATCGATGGCTGGGATCGTGTTTTTTATTTCTTGTTGGGTAGGGCGGGGAATCGTTGAACAATAATTTTTTAGAGTGAAGAGTGAGGTTAGCCCACCGAACATTCGGTTAGCCACATATTAAACACGCAGGTTAGGTGCGGTCACAAATATGATTTGGTCGATTTGATTCACAATCCGTTCCATCTGAAATTTTCTTTGGGGTCATTTGTTCCAACTCGAATTTACGTACCGTCACAGAACTGTACATGAACTAGATGATAACCCTTAAAGAACGCATGCGCTAGTTTTGCACCGTTCATGTGCGATCCCAAAGAAAATTTCAGATGGAACGGATTGTGAATCAAATCGACCAAATCACGTTTTGTGACCGCACCTAACCTGCGTGTTTAATATGTGGCTAACCGAATGTTCGGTGGGCTAACCTCACTCTTCACTCTAAAAAATTATTGTTCAACGATTCCCCGCCCTACCCAACAAGCCAAAAACCAACAAGAAATAAAAAACACGATCCCAGCCATCGATTTAAAACCATCTACGTAAAAACAAAAATATGAGGTTATTGTTTATCTCTGTCACATGACTATACACTGCGCATGTCAGTACACGCGGTTATTGCTTTAGACCAGGGACCGTTTTTATCGTACAAGGACGATACACAAATGATCCATAAATCGGCTGGAACAGTGCGTGTATCGTCCCGTGTCGGTAGGTACATAATTCAGTTGGAACAGCCAGTGGGGTAGTGCGCATGCGCTGAACGTGCTTCAGCACGGTTATTGGTCCTGTTGGAACAAACCTTTTCAAGTTTGGCTAGTAGCCGACGGAGGGCATTTGCGAACGTAACATGGCGTTATTTCCCAGTTTGGTCTTGATTTTCGCGGCAAATCGTTCAGCGTCTTTGTGAAAATGCCGGAGTATTCGAACGCCGAGTTAACGGACATGGTTATAATGTACGGGAGATGCGATGAAAGTGCACATCGAGCTGCAGCAGAATACCGTATTCGTTTTCCTAACAGGGCAAATATGCCTAACCCACGTACTTTCGTGAACATTGTACAACGTATGCGAAACACTGGTGTTTTGCAAGCTCGAAGGGGTGGGCGAGCAACCTTCCATAAGCACTACAGCTATTGCAAGGAGATTGGGAATATCTCAGAACAAGGCAAGTAAAATAAAACCAATAAAACTGACTTCTACCAAAGACTATCCCATGTGATGGGATTGTCTTTGCTTGCACCTAATACCTACATAAAATTTAAAATGTAACAATAAAATTATTTACAGGCATGGAGGATTGTAAGGGAAAACGGCCTTCACCCTTATCACATACAAAAGGTCCAAGCATTAGAAGCAAATGATTTTCCGGTGAGAATGACCTACTGCACTTGGCTACGTGATCGAATCGCCCAAGACCCAAACTTTGTTTTCAACATTCTTTGGACAGACGAATGCTGCTTCACACGTGCTGGGGTTTACACGTATGTAAATTTTTTACTTACTTATAGCTTTCTCTCTTCCATATTATCTTTTTTATTTATTATAAAATTGGCTATGTCAATCCTAACGCCTTCGCCAAAATTGTGAATATTTCTAATTTTTGTTGTTTTTTTTTAGAAACAACAGCCATATTTGGTCCGATGAGAACCCACATGCTGTTCGGCGGTTTAATTTCCAACGTCGGTTTTCCATCAATGTTTGGGCAGGAGTTTATGGAGATCGATTAATTGGACCATACATTCTACCGGAAAATTTAAACGCTGAACGATACTTGTATTTTCTGACAAATGTTTTGTTTGATAATTTGCCACTACAAATACTGCATGACATGTGGTTTATGCACGATGGTGCACCAGCCCATTTTGCGAGACCTGTTCGTGCACTTTTAGACGACCAATGCCCCAACCGTTGGATCGGAAGAGGAGGGCCCATTGCATGGCCGCCGCGATCACCAGACTTGAATCCAATGGATTTTTGTATTTGGGGATTCATGAAGGCGATTGTGTACGAGCAGGAAATCGCCAACGAGCAGCAGTTACGTGAACGAATTGAAGGTGCAGCTGTTCAAATCCGGAATAATCATGGACTTTTTGCACGTATCCGGACTTCTTTAGTTAACCGAGTGAATTTGTGCATCGAAGTTAACGGCGGCCTCTTTGAACAGCTACTGTAGTGCTTTGCATGTGCAATGTGTGCTAGTGCAGTTGTGATTTTTCGGTTACCCTTCGGGGTTTTCCTGGCGGAGGGGATCTACCTCGTCATGGTCGTCAGGCTGAGTACCTCGCTTCAAACAAAAGGAATAGCAGAGGGAAACCAAGAGATCCCCAACAGATTTAGAAAATGTGAATGTTGTGTTGTGTGACTTTTAATGTAAAAAAGCAAGAAAACAGAAAATGGTGCAAACAATCCTGGAAATGTCAGTAAGGTAGGTGTTTCATAGGCATTCTACATGTTCCTTAGAAAGTAATCGTTTTTAAAAGGAAATCGAAATTTTGTGGTGAATCCTCGGATAAATTGATAGACGTGGCAACGCCGCGCTATTGACATACGCGAAATTTTTAGACATGTCGCGCGGGCGTCCATAGGCGGCGTTTTTTGAGGGGTTTAATACAATTTGAAAAAAAATTTTTTTAGGCTTAAGACAAATGTTAGAAAATTTTTGAAAATTTATTTTGGCAAGTCTAATTTTTCTTTATCTGCCATAAAAATTTTTGTACTAAGTGATAGTTAACCCTGTATAAATAATCGTTTGGAACAATGGCGCAATTACATAGTACTTAATCTTTGGTTGAAATTTTTTATAATTATTGTTTCCATCGAGGTTTCAATACACCATTTAAGCAAAATAAAAGAAAAAGAAAATAAGTAAAAAGAAGAAAAAAGGTAACACGGATAGATAAAGGGTAGCCTTTAACAATCAAAGGTCGGACCAAAGCATCAACAACTGGCATTACTAGAGTTGGTGGTATTTGTCTTTTACGAATAGAATAAATAACACTTTTAAAACTTTTTAATATACCTCTCCAAATAATAAAAACACCTCCATCTTTCTTGACCCTCTTGCCTTACCATTGGTCTCCTATTAGAAGTCCTGCGGAAAATATGCGAAACCTTTCAAATTTGTGTGAAAGCTGTCTAAACCCGGAGCTAAATCCCAACAAATAGTACTTATACATGGCGATTCAAATTGGGCCAAAGAGGTTGGGAGTAATTCGCATTTTTTAGTTTTTTTTTAAGTAATTTTCCAACTATAAAATAAAACAAAACATTACTCATCTCTTAGAAAGAATGAGAACTAACCAAATAGTTGAATCACGCATACTAGTGCTATAGTGGCTGGGTTTTAAACGGTGGCTGCTGGCTGCCGTAATCACACCACCGATTCGAATTTCTAATAATTAAGCCTATTATGCCCGAGCCTACGCCACTGGTTTAGAATTACCGAATTTATTTATATTAGCAATAACATTTTTTAACGAAATTATGTGGTTTTTGGAATAAAACCGTTCCTGTCGGGCTATTTCAGATTTACGGTAAAACATACAAACTGTTATTCATCGGCTTAAGTACATAGGAAGTTACTACAATTTTGGAGGTTTCGGTAATTTAATTACTTTTTTAGTGACAGTCGTAGTGGAAATCCGGTACCCAGTTTTTACTGGCATTTTGGAGACAAAGACAGGTCTAAATAATATTATTACCATTTCAATATAATTATTATGTTTCTTCAACATATTGCGTTTATGTTTTTACCTCGGTTTTTACTATTGCTAACTTCTACTAATTCCTCTGTTTTTCAATGAAGCTATTAGATGTTATCGTGGCTTACGTAGTTACGAGCTATTTATAATAAGAGGTTACAACGGTTTTTTAAGAATAATAATGTTTGGGAGGATATTCGCTTGTTTTTGTTGGGTAATGTTGGCTATATCGCTGGGAGAAAGCAAAGCTTACCGTTTAGCTTGTAAAATTTAATTTTTATAGTGGTTGAAATATGTATTATTACCACCACCAGACATCAACTCCTCTCTAAAGGTCTAGGAGACCAACAACCTCGCCTATAACTAACTAGCAAGCTTTAACTGCTTTGAAATTAACTGTTCTATTTTAGGGACGTGAAAATCATGATATTTTCTATTTATATTAAATATTAAAATTTAGATATTAGGCTAGACAAACTATAGGTAGGTACCCCTTATATGTCGATTTCTTTAAAGTTCGGTTTAGAGATAAGCTCAGAGTTAGATGAGGTCAGAGATGTGAAATAGTTAGGTACTTGGAATTTCTTTGATATAGCTAGTACCTAAGTGTACATAAAAAATAACCAAAAATATTTTTGAATACTTATACTAGGAAGTATTAGAGCAGCTAGCAATAGTAAGTACCTGTATAAGTACCATAATTATTTTACAAATATCTGGAAATACATATTAAATCATAGAACAATAAATAAATATATGATACTCGAAAATACATAGGTACCTACCGGATTTTTTTTAGTTTTTAAACCTCGCATTAAACCACCAGAAACGATCAACATAATGAGATAATTAACAACTTCGATAGCAACCGACGTGACAACGTAATGGCGAAACAATTATTTTTCAAAACAGAAAATCAGTTACTATTTTGCATATTATGCTAGGTACTATTTTTCTATCCATTACTAACATACCTAGGTTGTACCTCAAATAAGACAACTCTTCTCTCTGGTTTCTACATTATCTTAATCATAACAAATTTCGTAACAATAAAACAAATTTAATGTACAACAAATCATTATTGCAAAAATAAATAAAATGATTCATTATCTTCGACTTATTACGCCGACGTCTATGCAGACCTTGGAAACTGTAAATCATCACCTGAAGCTAGCCTCGTATCGTAATCTCTTAATGGAAGTACGGAAAAGAAGCGGCAAGGATCTTCAAACTTTTGTGAACCAGACGGACATCACAAATTTGTCAATGCGCTTAAAAATCAATTAATGAATCCCTTGAATTCAGCCATTTAAACCCCATGCTGGGCCACCAAGTAATTT
This sequence comes from Pseudeuparius sepicola, assembly GCA_963920635.1. Classification (NCBI taxonomy): domain Eukaryota; kingdom Metazoa; phylum Arthropoda; class Insecta; order Coleoptera; family Anthribidae; genus Pseudeuparius; species Pseudeuparius sepicola. Next base: position 52,129,372 of record OY987300.1, on the reverse strand, counting down.
TCCATCGCATTATTTTACATGTGTGCAGAACGCGAGCGTAGAGATACCTACCAAACGAATAAAACCAAAAGTGCAGAAATTAAAGAAAAAAAAGACGAATTGGCAAAAACATTTCCTTTCACCGCAAGAAAAAAATGTTTTTCGTTGCTATCGTAAATTGTAGCTAGTTCGTCTTGAGACAATTCGTGCCTCCCCCTACTTACAACTACAACACACACACACACACACACACAGCGACACAGCACAAACTTTTATTAAAGTAGTTACATACCTACTTTATATGCTTACTACTGCCTATGAAGGCAAACATCGTGGGATATCCGACATTACTCATTGGTCGGCCACTCTACACTTCGATTGTGCAAGCAACACCGACTGTCGAACGCGCGAATGTGCAACTTACGTTTTTGCGATAACCAATTTGTTCTCGAGTTTACTGCGAGCTCCAACAACTGGTTGTAGGCACGGGTACCGTCCACAGAGCCCGTAACAGAAACCGAGATGGTACAATGAACCCCCGGGGGGTACCTGGGATCCGAGTCTGACTCCGAAGTCACCGAAATGCAAAATGTGGAGGCGCGTCGCGGGTTTGCCGCCGTCGACGACGGCCGATTGTCGCTGACGAGTTGCTTGTCGGAGCAATGAATGAGCAATCGGGCCGGGACGAGCCCGTAAAACGTGAAAGCGCGGACCGCACCAGTAGCCAATGTTGCTGATTTATCCTAGCATCTACTGATTTCAGAATAAGAGTATTTCCGTCGCGCATCAAAATCGAGAGGGCCCGGATGGTGGTGGTGGAGCCCCTTATTATACAGTGTCCACCAAAAAGTTCGCATCATAAGAGGGAAATTTATGATTATTTTTTTTACTACTAACCTGAGAAATCACCATTATTTACCTCATTCCTCTAATGAGAAGAAATATTTCTCTACCTAGGTAAATAATGATAATAAAAAAATACCTAGGTAAATAATGAAAAATTGTCTATATGACATTTAAAAATTATTTTCATTTTGTCAGCTTGACAACTGAACTCCCAGGCTAAATCTATTCAAATATGTAAAATATGGCAATATTTCAATGTTAGTAGTAAAAATAATTCCATATACACTTCGGTTGAGAAGGCCATTATTTACCTCGCATATTTACCTAAATGAAGTTTTTCAGGATTCATCTCCTATTCCGGACTCGGCTAACGCCTCGTCCGGAAACAGCAATGATTCGTCCTGAAACTCTTCATTTTAGGTACTTGTAACAAAAATAACTATTTCAACTGTTCATAGCTCAGAATCTACTAATTTTAAAAAAATTACATTCTTTACATGTATTTAGAATTTTCCGTAGAATCCTAAAATATAATAATGTACAGGGTATTCCATTTAAAAAATTCATCTCATTTGTCACCACACATTCGTGCAATAAATAGTTCACTCCGAATTTAATTTTGTATCACTTTATCTACTGCGTTTCGTTACTGTTCATTTAATTAGTGTTATTGAATAAAGTATATAGTTGGTCATAGTTTCTATTGTTTTTGTTACTTTTCATCCCAAGTGCCCAAATTTTTTTTTCTCCCATGGGACTAATATATTTTAGTCCCAAGGAAGTAAATGCCGCACTTTAGTCCCGCAAAAGAGGGAGTAAAATGGTCACTTTAGTTCCTGTGGTGCAAAAAATGACATTTAGGCACTGAACGCATGCGTTAAATGTGATACTTTTAATGGTCTTCGTATGTAGAAAAAATAGTATATGATATACGTGCTAAAAGTGATTTCATTTTATTCAAGGGGAAGGAACACTCCGCCTTCGGCGTCGTGTACCAAACTTCCCTTGTCACCAATTAAAATGTCACTTTTAGCACATATATCATAAATTACTATTATTCCTAGAAAGTGTAACTTTTCCACACTGGTGCGGAAAAGTAGTGCGGTAAAGTATTTTTCCGCACTAGTGCGGAAAAGTGACACTTTCTAAACTAAAAATAGAATATAATAGAATAGAAAAATAATATTTTGGGTACAACTTGTTACATTATTTTTATTTGTTTTACACTCAGTGTTGTTATTAAGCCACAACCGTACTACGCGTCATTCAGCCAACTGCAATCACGTGAGGCAAAGTGGCACTTTCCGCATTTGTTAGGAAATATACTATATTGTATTGTAAATAAAGTAAAGTTCTTTAGAAGTTTAAATAGGTTCTTTATTGAGCTTTACTTAAGAATGGCTCCTGCAAATTGGTGACCCACGACTGCGAACAGATTGAAGAAAAACATGAAGAAGAGATTGAATATCAAGTACCATCAACTGCAGGTTTTACAGCAACAGCTAAAAGATAAGCTATCGAATTTACCCTCGGAACAACAAGACGCCAAATCTTCAAATCAGGGTTGATAAAATATCAAGATTTTCTTTAAATCGAAAGTTAACGATTTGTTTAAAAACATCATGATTTTTTTTATATTTTTTTTAACTGTTTATATCTTGTTTTGTCAAACGAAAAAATATTTCCAAGCATGAATAATATACTCAGATCAGTAAAGTACTTCTTATTTCTTATACACTTCACAAGACTTTTTACCCACAATGAACCACAATACAGTTAAACAATATGCAGTTTTTATTTTCAGATTATGTTCTCTGTTTTTTTAGAAGGATTTGTTGAATGTTTCATTTTTGTGAAAAGCTGCTAAATTCCTTTTTAAGTATTGTAATAAATATTATTATAAAAATTTGTCAGTTTTGTTTTTGTATCCAAAACAATTTTAAGGTTTTCTTTCTATGAATAAATATATTTTTAAGTATCCTGATTTTAATAATGATTTTATTAAAAAAAAATCGCTTTGATTAAAATCATGCTCATCATCTTGCTTGATCCTCTAAAAATGCCATCGTTTCTTACGCAGGGTGCCACATACCTGTTGGCAAAGGACCAGCGGAATACGGATAACCCTGCCAAGTACTGCCCAATAACTTGCCTGCCTACGCTGTACAAAATAATCACATCTTGCCTTATGCAGTGAATATATGCTCACTGCGAGCGGAACAACATCATGGCAATGCAGCAGAAGGGCTGTGCGAAGGGTGCAATGGGATGCAAAGAGCAACTCATCATAGACTCTGTCATCTGCAACCAGGCTCATTCCAAGCGGCGAAACCTCTGCATGACTTATGTGGACTACAAAAAAGCTGTATAAAATAGATCTTCATACAGTTTCCTTTTTAGAACATGTTATGACAACCTAGCGCACTAAGATACAACTCAGAACCGCAAGCAGTAACATCGAGACCGACACAATCAACATCCGAAGAGGGATTTTCCAAGGAGATTCACTCAGTCCACTGTGGTTCTGCATGGTGATAAACCCCCTATCATATCGGTTGAACTCTTCCAAATACAGCTTCGCTATCAAAAGCAACAACACAGAAGCGATCAAGTTGAATCACCTGTTATATTTGGATGATTTAAAACTGATGGCCGCAACCAAGAACAAACTAACAAAAATGCTTAAAATTGTAGAGGAGTTCTCCAGGGACATCGGAATGCATCGAGCAATGAGCATGGGAGATACATACAAGTATCTCTGGATGAAGCAAGCTCAAAGGATAGACCATTGAACAATGAAGACCGATTTAACGAATGAATTCATCAAGAGAGTAAGACAAGTAGTGCTAACTAATCTTAACAGCAAGAATTTGTTTAAGGCCCTAAACACGTATGCGTGCTCTGTAATCAGTTATTCGTTCGGAATAGTGAATTGGACCAACACGGACATCAACAAACTGCAGCGAAAAGTTAGGACACTACTGACAAAAGGTCATAAACATCATCCCCATAGTGCAGTAGAGAGAACAACTCTGCAATCCATCTAGGAGGAAGAGGATTGGCAGACCTCAACAAGCAATTGGACCAACAAATATTAAATCTGCATAATTATTTCCACAGACAGGCCCACAGCTCCACACTACATAAAGCTATATGCGGAGCAGACGTCTCAACACCTCTACATCTAAGGGAACACGAGCATCAAAATTACCACCGAACCGACAATGATAAACTACAGAGGTGGTTGGAGAAGCCGCTGCACGGGAGGCATCCTAATGAGGTTAACCAGGAACATGTTGACAAGTTAGCGTCAAACTATTGGCTGACCTCGGGACGAATGTTCCCCGAGACGGAAGGCTTCTTACTGGCCATACAAGATCTGGTTATACCAACTCGCAACTACCTAAAATTCATTGTAGGAGATGCATCGGTAGTGGATGACAGATGCAGATACGGGTGCCCAACTTCAGAAACAATCCAGCACATAACAGGAGGATGTCAGATGTTCGCATCAACGGAATATAAGGAACGACACGATTCGGTTGCCAAGATCTTGCACCAGGAACTGGCGGAAAAACTGCTGCTTGTGCAGGCAAAGAGGGTCCCATATTACAGCTACACACCGGAGCCTGTCCTTGAGAACAGCAACTACAAGATGTACTGAGATCGTACAGTCCTGACACATCAACGAGTTGCCCATAACAGACCGAACCTTATAATAGTTGATAAAATTTCTAGGAAGACAACTCTGATTGATGTGGTCATCCCGAACAACAACAACTTGCGTGTGAAGCAGGCAGAGAAGATCGCGAAGTACAGAGACTTAGAAGAACGAATTAGAAGGCAATGGGAAATGGAGAACGTTCAGACGGTTCCAATTATCGTGTCAACAACTGGTGTTATACCAAAAAGTTTGCTGAGAAACATCAAAGAGCTGGGTCTAACTGATAATCTTTACTGGTCCATGCAGAAAGCGGTACTACTTTCCACAGCCCGAACAGTCAGGAAATTCATGGGGAGTGCAGGAACGTCCAACAACATCAATGTCACCTAAGGCCCGATAACATGGCAAGGGTCTCGTCTGAGCCAGATCCTTTTGGTATCCGGGATACCCGGGATCTGAGTGAATGTTCCCTGTAGAGGGAGTGCGAATGCCTTTTGGCTAAGTCGATAATAACAATAATAACAAACACAGCTTTATTTACCAGCAGTACACATCCTGTTACGGTCACAGCGGCGAAGTTTAGCTGAAGTTATTCTTACACTTCACCGCAATGTGCCGAATCAAATAGATAGGTGTTAACAAATTTGTAATAGCGTAGATAACAACTAACGATTTAACTAACTTACATCTAAATTAGACATACGCACAGCAGATATGAAATACAAAAGAAATGTACAAGGAGAGGTGAAACAAGCGCACAAAAAACGAATATGATAAAATGCAATTCGAACTAAGATTGTAAAAAGTTCTTAATTTTTTACGAAACACAGCCACAGATAGTAATTTGTAACTATGGTGGATTCCATTATATAATGCGGTAGCATTGTAAGTAAAACAACGTTCGAAAAACGATGTTCTATGCTAAGTTGAACCGTGCCTAATATTTTGTTCATGTAGCTGATTTCCAAAGACAAGTTTATCTTTTAAATATGGTGGCTTAGATGATCCAACAGTTTGTGCACAAAAAGCAGGAAGTGGTATCATACCAGGTCTGGCATTTTTAGCCAAGACAGTGTGGTATATAGATGGGAAAAGTGATCATATTTTCCTATACGAAAGATAAATCATACACAATTGTTCTGTAATATCTGGATACTACTTCTCATCTGTGAGTCCAAACATGGATAGTAAACAATGCAACAGTAGTTCAAGACAGACAAAACAAGAATTTCAGATAATTTTTTCCGTAATTTGAAATTTAGTATAAACTTATTAGCAAACAGTGCTCTCAACCTTAGATACATTTTCTGCATCATGTTTTTTACATGACTTGTAAATCTATGTTTCCCGTCAATCACCACTTCCAAAATTTTCGCCCATTCAGAACGTTGAAGACGCTGAGGGCCGATATCTATTTCTAGCAGCTGTTCTATATTATGTCTTAAGTTGTCAGCACAAAACAAAATAAGGTTCGATTTTGCCAGGTTCTTGATGTTGATGTGCCTTTCTACTGTGATGTCAGTACCCCGCAGCCTCGTCCATGGGTTCCAGAGAAGTTTCGTCGCACTCGTTTCAACTCCCTGCATAGCCTCAGTCATCCTGGAGTGACCGCTACAGCCCGTTTTATATGTGAACGCTTTGTGTGGCCTGGTATTAGGAGGAATTGCCGAGAATCCTTGTCAGTACCACATACCCGTTTTAGCCACATACATGTCGATTTAGTAGGTCATCTTCCATTGTCCAATGGATTTCGATACTGCCTCACCGTAGTGGCTAGGTTCACTAGGTGGTCAAAAGCAATGCCTCTGACAGACATCACCGCAGTTACTGTAGCCTCCGTTCTTGTATTTACGTGAATTACTAGATTTGGTTGCCCTGCCATGATTAACACAGACCGTGGAGGTCAATTTGAATCACACCTGTTCAAGTCGCTGGCTAATATTTTTGGAATCAAGTTAACTAAAAGTACCAGTTCCAGCATGGAATGGACTTTTATAACGTTTCCATAGGGTATTGAAAGCAGCGATAATGTGTGACCAAGATGAACGATGAAGATGAATAAACTCTTGTTGTTTTATTAGGAATTAGAGCCGCATGGAAACAAGATATTAATGCCTCCTCAGCCAAACTAGCATATGGAGAACCTCTTCTTCTACCAGGTGCATTTTTTAACCCTCCCACTTCTTCTGATGCAAGCTACTCAGAGTTCATCACCAAGCTCACCAATCCAAACAACGACCCACAAGAAACAGTCTGTATTTATTTTTAAAGAATTGCAGACAACATCTCATGTTTATGTTAAAACTGATTCAGTGCACACCTCCCTGCAGCCACCTTACACCGGTCCATATCCGGTACTATCAAGAGGAACTAAAACTTTCAAAATTTGAGTCCGTGGTAAAGAATCAACCGCATATCAGGTCGAAAGTTATTTCACATCTACTACCTCAACCCAAACTACCAGATCTTCACCGTATTCATTGACTATAGGGAAAAGATAGATCAATTCGCAAGCAATCACAAGGACGTGTCAGATTTCCAGATTTCTTTGTTCCATAACCTCCGGTTTCCACGGGGGGGTGGGGGGTTATGCAGAGCGCTTAATAACAACACTGAATATGAAACAAATAATACCAAGTTGTTGTCAAAATATTATTATTGTATTGTCAATGAAGTGAAGTTCCTTAGAAGCTTAAATAGGTTCTTTATTGAGCTTTACTTAAGACACAGTTCCGATTTCCAATCACCGGATTGAAACAATCAAACCATTAAACCGAACTGACAGGAACCGGATCTGAAATTGTGATTGTGCTGGAACTGGAACAGCTTAGACGCTAAGAGGTGTTCTGTTGAGAATTCAACGCCTGCCAATATGAACCAATGAAAAGATATGATTTTTGAAATAGTAACCAATCAGGTGATGATTTCAGCGATAATACCACTAGTGGTATTTTCGTATGTAATATCACTAATGCCAGAAATTTTATCGATAATTTTCAACAGACTGACCTGACTTGTTTCGCTGAATGATGCCATGCCAATGGTCTCTCTCTCAATATCTCTAAATGTATAACAATAAGCTTTTCAAGATCTCCTCGTCCTATTCAAAATACTTACATAATCGATAATACTGCCCTGGTAAACAGCACATCAGACAATGACCTTGGTGTCACGTTTGACAGTAGTCTAACGTTTATACAACACATCGACTCAATCGTTTGCAGGACCTTTAAAATGCTTGGCTTCATCATGAGGCACTCCCGGAACATTGTCGATAGCAGAGCCATAATGTCCTTATATAACTGCCTTGTTATAAGCATTGGCATAAGCATGGCTCTTTTCTTCTTTTTGTTTAAATTGTTGAACGGTGTAATGAACTGCGGTGCTCTTTTGGAACAGATAAACTTTTTAGTTCCTTTGCGCAGGACACGTCACACTGTCCTTTTTCATGTTAGGAGACATCGAACAAACTATAAACAGAGGGCAGTTGTTGACCGCTTGTGTTATAATTACAACTGTTTCTTTTCCGATTGTGATGTTTTCAGCACAAGTTTGTACACATTTAAACAGGGTCTGAGATTTGGTCTCATGTAGGTCTGTGACCTCGGCCAGAATCTTGGCCTTGGTAATTGTTGTATTGTCTTTTTTTCATATAATTAGGTACTATTTGGATGAAAACCATTCCGTAATGTATTAATTGTAGTAAATAAATAAATAAATTTTTTCGAAAGCGCTATTTTGCCTAGAAAGATCACGAGTATAAATTGGGCTTTTACTTTCTGATAAAATCCCGAGAGCGAAGCTCGAGGGATTTTATCTCTGAAAATAAAAACCCAATTTGTACGAGTGGTTTTGCTAATAGGCAAAATAGGGCTTGAGAATAAAATTATTTAGAAAAATTTCCGGCACGAGTGGTATTTGTCGAGATTATTCCACAAATACAATTTAATAATTTCTGTATTGATTTTTTATGTGTTTACATTTCCAAAACGACTCATTTTGAACGAATTTATTGACAGCTTCGACTGTAGCGTTCGAATAAACAAACATGATGCTTGGGTATCCAAGGCAAATGCGATTATACCTACACCCTGTCGGCGTTGGTTTATTTTCTGAATGTGTCATAAATTTAAACGGAGGCGGAGGTCTAAATAAGAACAATTTAGCAGTGTAAAAGTTATAAAAATTCATTGATACATGCTTAATAATACCGCAACAAAATTTATAAGCTGCATAATTTAGAACAGTGTGAAATACACAAACTTTAAGAAGTAGGTACGTGTTTGTATCCAACAGATTCGCGGTTGCTAAGCAACGAAGTGATAATTTGCACAAGTGCCAATACCGGTAATTGCACTAGTACAAATTATCGCTAGCAGAGGCATATCATTGGTTGGATTTTTATGGAAGGAGCTACCTTATTGGATGCAAGCAGTATGAGGGAAATAATCGCTGAAATCCTACTCTCTTAGTTACGTCCTAGATACGGTAAACCAATATTGTGGCAGCTAAAACTGATAACCCTATAACTTCTTCACATTACCAAATTTATAATAGGACTAGAATATATGCTTTCAGTTAACACGTTAATTATCTATTAGCACAAAAAACATATTCAAAACCGAAAGTTCAATCTAAATGACAGCTAGCTGTCAACCTAACTATTTGCAGTTGTTAAATTCTCTTTTTAAATACAACTCGTGGTTTGCCTAATAATAGATAATACCTTTCCTTAATTTATCACTCATTATAATCCCAATGCTAAGAAAATACCACTCCTGCCGCGCAGTCGTGGTATTTTTACCTTTGGGATTATAATTCGTAAAATTAACGAAAGGTATTATCGATAATAGGCACACCACTTGTTATATTACCCCTGAAAATATGTTTGAAACTGGAACGGCAGAAGGTGGGCTGGTTATAGGTATCTTGTAACTGCGCGGTGTGCAAAAGCGGCAACATAACATACCAAAGTACCGAGTTACTCGGGTAGTAAGGTTGATTTGCCCCATTTTTAGACTTCGAAAAAAAACACATTTTCCTTTTTAGTAGGCCTCCCCCAATGTGTGATTAAATTTTTTTCAACATGACTGAATTGCCCTGTATATTAAACTACAACCTGCAAACAACTAATTAGATATATTACCTATCGCAATCCATAGCAAATACAGCACCAGAGGGCACCGTTAATTAACAAAAACCAACCTGCAGATTTAAAAAACGTATCGTTGCCTCCTAACTTACATATTTATAATAATAATAACTGTGCCATAATTATAAATTTTGATAGGTATAAAGTTGAAATTGAAAATACCTTCTGTAGCTACTTATAGTTTATATATTACTGTGTTAATAAATAAAACCTTTAAACATTCATTTCTTTATTTTCACGAGCTGTTTACGGAGAGGTGTCATGAAAAATATCGTTCATTACTCATCTAGAAAGGCTTTTCCCGTGCTAGCACGACCTGTCGTGTGTGCATGGAAAAAGCCTGTTTTCTAAATGAGTAATGATATACAGAGTGTCTCACTTAATAGTGAAACAACCTTATAACTTCTTTAATTTTTAACCGACCAGAACGAAATTTTTACCAAAGGTAGATGGCATTGTTGCCTACTTATTTCCAACATTAGTTGCCTACTCCAAAGTCAAAGCCACCCGCGATGCCACAATCGAGGCTAAAAATCTAAAAATCATATTAGGCATTTTTTCTTCAAAAAAATGTACTAGAAAAAGTTGTTCAGAATCGATCCAGAATCCTAAATCCAAAATTTTTTCAAAATAAAAAATAGTAAATAAGTCCAAAAATAGCAAATTACTAATTTCCTGTGTTTAGAAAAGTGTGCCATGGAAGTTTTGAAGGTAATAAATGACAATAGACATGAGAGCAAAACACTTTTCTAAACAGAGTAAATTATTAAATTGCTATTTTTAGACTTTAATTTTTTTGTATTTAATATTTCCTGATTTTGACAAAACTTTGAAATTAGGGTTCTGGATCGATTCTGATCAACTTTTTTTGTAAATTTTTTTGAAAAAAAAGCTTAATATGACTTTACGATTTTTAGCCGCAATTGACTTTGGAGTAGGCAACTAATTTTTTGGAAATAAGTAGGTAACAATGTCATATACATTTGGCAAAAATTTCGTTCTGGTCAGTTAAATACTAAAAAAGTTATAAGGTTGTTTCACTATTAGGTGAGACACCCTGTATATTGTTTCCAATCTAGACCGGAAAAACTTTATTTCTGTCGGAAAAAATCTCCTGAAAGGGTGTATTTTCTGGTAAGTAGAAAAAAAGCTAATTCTCTATTTTATGTACGCATGACCGATTTTAATGAAATTTGGTACACTTTTGTAGATTAAGGTACGAAGGCATAGAAATATGCTGAAATATTTATTAAAATTAAATATTTTATTCTATTTGTTTAGTCCTAATGGACACATGCATCTGTCAATTATAACTAATAGACAGACACATCTGTCTATTAAGGCTAATTGACAGTTACATCTGTCAATTAGTAACTGTCAATTAGCCTTAATCGTCAGATTTAGCTATAATCGACAGATGCATCTGTTAATTAGTACTAATCGACAGATACATCTGTCTATTAAGGCTAATTGACATTTACATCTGTCAATTAGTACTAATCGACAGATACATGTCAATTAGAAAAAATTTCGTGGCCCTTCTATGCCTTCGTATTAAGGCATATATTACAAAAATTAATACGAAATTTGGGGGTGAGGCTTAGTTTTCGAGCTACAAGTCTTGTAAATTGATATATTACAAACCGCCTGTACTTTTTCAGCTGTTTTATGATTTTTGAAGCATGTCAGTGTCACCATGTCAGTGTCACCACAAAACGCATCTATGTAGTTACCTCCAAATGTACGTAATCTATGTATTTTGTTAATGTCACCAAAAAGTTAGGTTTTATCTCGGGTTATATTGAAGACTTTGGACTGATTTTTGTTTGATTTTTAGGAAATAAAATGTTTCATAAGGAGTTCCTGGTCAATTGTGAACAAAAACTGGTCTATATCAGCCACACTATATGGCCTGTGAAAATCTCCAGTTAAGAAAAGAATGTATGCATTGCAATGGCTCTTAGCAATATTTTTAGTTTCTATTTCATATATTTAGGAAAGAAGTAGTGGCAAACCCAAGATTTAGGTTGTCCATATGACGATAAGTTTGATCTTTTAATTGTAATTTGGGTAAAATTTTACTTTGCAGTCTTTGCATTCCCCAATTTCTTTTGAATTTCATACAGCAGTGCCCATTGTTGCCGACTGACACTATAAGGGGAGTATGCGACTTCTTTTTTCATATGGCAGCACCCATCGTTTCTAACTGCTCCTGTAAGTGGCGCATGCCCCTTTCGTTTATCATATGGTAGCACCCATCATTGCCGATTGCCACAGTAGGCGGCGTATGCCCCCTTCTTTCTTCATCCGGCAGTGTCCATCATTGCCAACTGATATCGCGAGGGGTGTCTGGCCCTTTCTTTTATCATATGGCGGCACCCATCGTTGCCGACTACCACCATAAGGGGCATATGCCACCTTGGATATGGTGGAACCTCGGGTGGAACATAAAACAGCTGAAAACAATACAGGCAGTTTGCAATACAAGTACTCTGAAACCGGTGATTTACAAAGGTCTAGCTCGAAAACTAAGCCTCAGTCCCAAATTTCGTTTTGATTTTCGTAATCTACGCTCCAATATATGTAGGTATTTACAAAGATGTAGCTCGAAAAGTAAGCCTCAGTCACAAATTTGGTTAAAATTGGTCGGTGGTACGTAAAATAGATAATTATCGAAAAGATTTTTTTGTATCAAATTAGTTTTCGTATTAAAATGTGTATTTTAGAGCTAGCTCAGAACTGGCTCGGAGCTTTTAAACCTGTACACATCAAATTATCTGGATTTCTGAACTCAATTCAGAAAAGGGATCATGAGCTGGTTCAATATTTTATTAAAATTAAGCCTGGTTCATCTTTATCTTTTAATTTTACTTTATCTTTAAGAAATAACCAATGGCATTTGTCATTTCATTTGAACTGACCAATGACATTTAATATTTCTTAAAGATAAAGAAAAATTAAAAGATAAAGAAGCTGAATGAACCAGGCTTTAGTTGTTAACACGATAAACAGCAATGTAGATTAAATAAACATTAAGTGAGTAAAAAACGACATATTAATAATACATACCTAATAATAAAAACCGGATGTCGATGTCGTTGATAAAATTCAATTTATCCACTATTTTCCCAACAGTCTATATTCTGAAAATATTAAGTAATTAGTTATATGTTTACAGACTTTATTTGATCCATTTTCAAAATGATCCATGCAGATAACTTTCCATTTTCGCTGTATAAGAATACAAAACGAAAAGAAGCTCTGAGCCGGCTCAAAAAGCATCCACACTGGCACTGAGTTGAGTTCAGACCCGGTTGTAAACTGCCTTTAATCTTACTGCTACTAGGTAGATCGGGGATCGAGTTCAGAACCAAAGTTCCGAGCTCGACTGTACACACTGAGTTCAGAATGGCTAGCCAGTTTGGAACCGGTTCTGAACAGGTTCAGAACTTTGGTGTGTGTGCGGCTTATACTACATTACATCTGCCTCATCTACTAGAACTTGATTCACAAATGGTTAGTATCGATTATCGACTTAAATAAAAAGTAATTATTTCTCAGGACAGTGAAGTAATATCACAATCTAAACAATTCTAACAAAGAATTGTCACTTTTGCAATGTCATGAATGTCATTTGTTTCATGCTTCGTCAGCCTACTAAATACTTTAGTAAAATTTTCAAAACGTATCATTTGTAAAATTGGCCCTACTTACTTTGTTGCTGAATAATTTTTAAAGAAAATTTGTACGTAACCATTTTCGAAGATCCTAAATAAGATGGCTGTGCCAGATTTTCGATAAAAAATCGCTAAGTAATAATTTTTTTGCAATTTTATGTGTATAAACATTATCAAAGTTAAGTTAGTTAAGTAGGCCCTGTTTGACAGTTTTGTGGAATGAAATCCTTCTTCACACCTTCCATCATGAAAGAAAAAGAAGCACTCGAATATCTCAAAAACAAAAATTTTACGAGGGCGTTCACACTTTTAAGATGGTATGTGTGTTTGTTTACGGGTTTACCAGGTTTACCAGTGCTTCGTGCCATGCATTCTTCAGGAATAAGTAATGCTGCTTCGCATATCCGACATAAGTATAACCTAATAGCATATTATGTATACCTATAAGATTTTTCTCTTATAAGCTTGTTGACTGAAATAAATTGAAGTTGAATTGTTGAATTGAGGTTCTTTTTTGAAATTGAATTATGGCAATATATCTCCCAAAATAATCAAGCTTCTGAACTGAAATTTTGACACTGGTGTATTTTGGATTGTGCTTTCACTCGCTGCTTTTTTGGGGTTATCTTTTCACCAGTGTGAAGACAGCAACGGTTTTCTCAGCAACGGTTTCCGATTTGGCAAAACTGTAAAAACGCGGCCAAAGCTTCAGAAACGTTGCTAGCAACGATTCGAAATTGCATTTTTAAAAAATGAATAAGGAAAAAATGCGGCGGATGGGAATTACATCGGGAGGAAAATGGAAAAGTATTCGCCTGAAGGGGCCAACGGCCATAATATAGGTATTCAGGTAGATCATGAGCCGGCAGTTTGTTTTCGCAGGGGTCAAAAATAACATAAAAAAAATCTAGCAAGAAAACGCGGTCGCGGCGCGGAATCACACCTTGCGTTAAAAGTGTAGGAAGCATCCCCAAGAAACCACCTTAGGGTGAGATCATGGTCGGGCCGTTGGTTTTTTCGCGGGGGTCAAAAATATCACAAAAAAATTCTAGCAAGAAAACGGCGTCGCGGCGTGGAATCACACCTTGCGTGAAAAGTGTAGGAAGCATCCCCAAGAAACCACCATAGGGTGAGATCATGGTCGGGCCGTTGGTTTTTTCGCGGGGGTCAAAAATAACACAAAAAAAATTCTAGCAAGAAAACGGCGTCGCGGCGTGGAATCACACCTTGCGTGAAAAGTGTAGGAAGCATCCCCAAGAAACCACTATAGGGTGAGACCATGGTCGGGCCGTTGTTTTTTTCGCGGGGGTCAAAAATATCACAAAAAAATTCTAGCAAGAAAACGGCGTCGCGGCGTGGAATCACACCTTGCGTGAAAAGTGTAGGAAGCATCCCCAAGAAACCACCTTAGGGTGAGATCATGGTCGGGCCGTTGGTTTTTTCGCGGGGGTCAAAAATAACATAAAAAACATTCTAGCAAGAAAACGGCGTCGCGGCGTGGAATCACACCTTGCGTGAAAAGTGTAGGAAGCATCCCCAAGAAACTACCATAGGGTGAGATCATGGTCGGGCCGTTGTTTTTTTCGCGGGGGTCAAAAATAACATAAAAAAAATTCTAGCAAGAAAACGGCGTCGCGGCGTGGAATCACACCTTGCGTGAAAAGTGTAGGAAGCATCCCCAAGAAACTACCATAGGGTGAGATCATGGTCGGGCCGTTGGTTTTTTCGCGGGGGTCAAAAATAACATAAAAAAAATTCTAGCAAGAAAACGGCGTCGCGGCGTGGAATCACACCTTGCGTGAAAAGTGTAGGAAGCATCCCCAAGAAACCACCATAGGGTGAGATCATGGTCGGGCCGTTGTTTTTTTCGCGGGGGTCAAAAATAACATAAAAAAAATTCTAGCAAGAAAACGGCGTCGCGGCGTGGAATCACACCTTGCGTGAAAAGTGTAGGAAGCATCCCCAAGAAACCACCATAGGGTGAGATCATGGTCGGGCCGTTGTTTTTTTCGCGGGGGTCAAAAATAACATAAAAAAAATTCTAGCAAGAAAACGGCGTCGCGGCGTGGAATCACACCTTGCGTGAAAAGTGTAGGAAGCATCCCCAAGAAACTACCATAGGGTGAGATCATGGTCGGGGCGTTGTTTTTTTCGCGGGGGTCAAAAATAACATAAAAAAAATTCTAGCAAGAAAACGGCGTCGCGGCGTGGAATCACACCTTGCGTGAAAAGTGTAGGAAGCATCCCCAAGAAACCACCATAGGGTGAGATCATGGTCGGGCCGTTGTTTTTTTCGCGGGGGTCAAAAATAACATAAAAAAAATTCTAGCAAGAAAACGGCGTCGCGGCGTGGAATCACACCTTGCGTGAAAAGTGTAGGAAGCATCCCCAAGAAACTACCATAGGGTGAGATCATGGTCGGGCCGTTGTTTTTTTCGCGGGGGTCAAAAATAACATAAAAAAAATTCTAGCAAGAAAACGGCGTCGCGGCGTGGAATCACACCTTGCGTGAAAAGTGTAGGAAGCATCCCCAAGAAACCACCATAGGGTGAGATCATGGTCGGGCCGTTGTTTTTTTCGCGGGGGTCAAAAATAACATAAAAAAAATTCTAGCAAGAAAACGGCGTCGCGGCGTGGAATCACACCTTGCGTGAAAAGTGTAGGAAGCATCCCCAAGAAACCACCATAGGGTGAGATCATGGTCGGGCCGTTGTTTTTTTCGCGGGGGTCAAAAATAACATAAAAAACATTCTAGCAAGAAAACGGCGTCGCGGCGTGGAATCACACCTTGCGTGAAAAGTGTAGGAAGCATCCCCAAGAAACTACCATAGGGTGAGATCATGGTCGGGCCGTTGTTTTTTTCGCGGGGGTCAAAAATAACATAAAAAAAATTCTAGCAAGAAAACGGCGTCGCGGCGTGGAATCACACCTTGCGTGAAAAGTGTAGGAAGCATCCCCAAGAAACTACCATAGGGTGAGATCATGGTCGGGCCGTTGGTTTTTTCGCGGGGGTCAAAAATAACATAAAAAAAATTCTAGCAAGAAAACGGCGTCGCGGCGTGGAATCACACCTTGCGTGAAAAGTGTAGGAAACATCCCCAAGAAACCACCATAGGGTGACACCATGGTCGGGCCGTTGGTTTTTTCGCGGGGGTCAAAAATAACATAAAAAAAATTCTAGCAAGAAAACGGCGTCGCGGCGTGGAATCACACCTTGCGTGAAAAGTGTAGGAAGCATCCCCAAGAAACTACCATAGGGTGAGATCATGGTCGGGCCGGGCCGTTGGTTTTTTCGCGGGGGTCAAAAATAACATAAAAAAAATTCTAGCAAGAAAACGGCGTCGCGGCGTGGAATCACACCTTGCGTGAAAAGTGTAGGAAGCATCCCCAAGAAACTACCATAGGGTGAGATCATGGTCGGGCCGTTGTTTTTTTCGCGGGGGTCAAAAATAACATAAAAAAAATTCTAGCAAGATAACGGCGTCGCGGCGTGGAATCACACCTTGCGTGAAAAGTGTAGGAAGCATCCCCAAGAAACTACCATAGGGTGAGATCATGGTCGGGCCGTTGGTTTTTTCGCGGGGGTCAAAAATAACATAAAAAAAAATTCTAGCAAGAAAACGGCGTCGCGGCGTGGAATCACACCTTGCGTGAAAAGTGTAGGAAACATCCCCAAGAAACCACCATAGGGTGACACCATGGTCGGGCCGTTGGTTTTTTCGCGGGGGTCAAAAATAACATAAAAAAATTCTAGCAAGAAAACGGCGTCGCGGCGTGGAATCACACCTTGCGTGAAAAGTGTAGGAAGCATCCCCAAGAAACCACCATAGGGTGAGATCATGGTCGGGCCGTTGTTTTTTTCGCGGGGGTCAAAAATAACATAAAAAAAATTCTAGCAAGAAAACGGCGTCGCGGCGTGGAATCACACCTTGCGTGAAAAGTGTAGGAAGCATCCCTAAGAAACTACCATAGGGTGAGATCATGGTCGGGCCGTTGGTTTTTTCGCGGGGGTCAAAAATAACATAAAAAAAATTCTAGCAAGAAAACGGCGTCGCGGCGTGGAATCACACCTTGCGTGAAAAGTGTAGGAAACATCCCCAAGAAACCACCATAGGGTGACACCATGGTCGGGCCGTTGGTTTTTTCGCGGGGGTCAAAAATAACATAAAAAAATTCTAGCAAGAAAACGGCGTCGCGTCGTGGAATCACACCTTGCGTGAAAAGTGTAGGAAGCATCCCCAAGAAACCACCATAGGGTGAGATCATGGTCGGGCCTTTGGTTTTTTCGCGGGGGTCAAAAATAACATAAAAAAATTCTAGCAAGAAAACGGCGTCGCGGCGTGGAATCACACCTTGCGTGAAAAGTGTAGGAAGCATCCCCAAGAAACCACCATAGGGTGAGACCATGGTCGGGCCGTTGGTTTTTTCGCGGGGGTCAAAAATAACATAAAAAAATTCTAGCAAGAAAACGGCGTCGCGGCGTGGAATCACACCTTGCGTGAAAAGTGTAGGAAGCATCCCCAAGAAACCACCATAGGGTGACACCATGGTCGGGCCGTTGGTTTTTTCGCAGGGGTCAAAAATAACATAAAAAACCAACGGCCCGACCATGATCTCACCCTATGGTGGTTTCTTGGGGATGCTTCCTACACTTTTCACGCAAGGTGTGATTCCACGCCGCGACGCCGTTTTCTTGCTAGAATTTTTTTTTATGTTATTTTTGACCCCCGCGAAAAAACCAACGGCCCGACCATGGTCTCACCCTATGGTAGTTTCTTAGGGATGCTTCGTAAACTTTTCACGCAAGGTGTGATTCCACTCCGCGACGCCGTTTTCTTGCTAGGATTTTTTTTTATGTTATTTTTGACCTCCGCGAAAAAAACAACGGCCCGACCATGGTCTCACCCTATGGTGGTTTCTTGGGGATGCTTCCTACACTTTTCACGCAAGGTGTGATTCCACGCCGCGACGCCGTTTTCTTGCTAGAATTTTTTTTATGTTATTTTTGACCCCCGCGAAAAAACCAACGGCCCGACCATGATCTCACCCTATGGTAGTTTCTTAGGGATGCCTCGTAAACTTTTCACGCAAGGTGTGATTTCACGCCGCGACGCCGTTTTCTTGCTAGAATTGTTTTATATTATTTTCGAATTTTTGACCCCTGCGAAAAAACCAACGGCCCGACCATGATCTCACCCTATGGTGGTTTCTTGGGGATGCTTCCTACACTTTTCACGCAAGGTGTGATTCCTCGCCGCGACGCCGTTTTCTTGCTAGAATTGTTTTTATGTTATTTTTGACCCCCGCGAAAAAACCAACGGCCCGACCATGGTCTCACCCTATGGTAGTTTCTTAGGGATGCTTCGTAAACTTTTCACGCAAGGTGTGATTCCACGCCGCGACGCCGTTTTCTTGCTAGGATTTTTTTTATGTTATTTTTGACCTCCGCGAAAAAAACAACGGCCCGACCATGGTCTCACCCTATGGTGGTTTCTTGGGGATGCTTCCTACACTTTTCACGCAAGGTGTGATTCCACGCCGCGACGCCGTTTTCTTGCTAGAATTTTTTTTATGTTATTTTTGACCCCCGCGAAAAAACCAACGGCCCGACCATGATCTCACCCTATGGTGGTTTCTTGGGGATGCTTCCTACACTTTTCACGCAAGGTGTGATTCCACGCCGCGACGCCGTTTTCTTGCTAGAATTTTTTTGTGATATTTTTGACCCCCGCGAAAAAAACAACGGCCCGACCATGGTCTCACCCTATAGTGGTTTCTTGGGGATGCTTCCTACACTTTTCACGCAAGGTGTGATTCCACGCCGCGACGCCGTTTTCTTGCTAGAATTTTTTTTTTTATGTTATTTTTGACCCCCGCGAAAAAACCAACGGCCCGACCATGATCTCACCCTAAGGTGGTTTCTTGGGGATGCTTCCTACACTTTTCACGCAAGGTGTGATTCCACGCCGCGACGCCGTTTTCTTGCTAAAATTTTTTTTATGTTATTTTTGACCCCCGCGAAAAAACCAACGGCCCGACCATGATCTCACCCTATGGTGGTTTCTTGGGGATGCTTCCTACACTTTTCACGCAAGGTGTGATTCCACGCCGCGACGCCGTTTTCTTGCTAGAATTTTTTTTATGTTATTTTTGACCCCCGCGAAAAAACCAACGGCCCGACCATGATCTCACCCTAAGGTGGTTTCTTGGGGATGCTTCCTACACTTTTAACGCAAGGTGTGATTCCGCGCCGCGACGCCGTTTTCTTGCTAAAATTTTTTTTATGTTATTTTTGACCCCCGCGAAAAAACCAACGGCCCGACCATGATCTCACCCTAAGGTGGTTTCTTGGGGATGCTTCCTACACTTTTAACGCAAGGTGTGATTCCACGCCGCGACGCCGTTTTCTTGCTAGAATTTTTTTTATGTTATTTTTGACCCCCGCGAAAAAACCAACGGCCCGACCATGATCTCACCCTAAGGTGGTTTCTTGGGGATGCTTCCTACACTTTTAACGCAAGGTGTGATTCCACGCCGCGACGCCGTTTTCTTGCTAGAATTTTTTTTATGTTATTTTTGACCCCCGCGAAAAAACCAACGGCCCGACCATGATCTCACCCTATGGTGGTTTCTTGGGGATGCTTCCTACACTTTTCACGCAAGGTGTGATTCCACGCCGCGACGCCGTTTTCTTGCTAGAATTTTTTTTATGTTATTTTTGACCCCCGCGAAAAAACCAACGGCCCGACCATGATCTCACCCTAAGGTGGTTTCTTGGGGATGCTTCCTACACTTTTAACGCAAGGTGTGATTCCACGCCGCGACGCCGTTTTCTTGCTAAAATTTTTTTTATGTTATTTTTGACCCCCGCGAAAAAACCAACGGCCCGACCATGATCTCACCCTAAGGTGGTTTCTTGGGGATGCTTCCTACACTTTTCACGCAAGGTGTGATTCCACGCCGCGACGCCGTTTTCTTGCTAAAATTTTTTTTATGTTATTTTTGACCCCCGCGAAAAAACCAACGGCCCGACCATGATCTCACCCTAAGGTGGTTTCTTGGGGATGCTTCCTACACTTTTCACGCAAGGTGTGATTCCACGCCGCGACGCCGTTTTCTTGCTAAAATTTTTTTTATGTTATTTTTGACCCCCGCGAAAAAACCAACGGCCCGACCATGATCTCACCCTATGGTGGTTTCTTGGGGATGCTTCCTACACTTTTCACGCAAGGTGTGATTCCACGCCGCGACGCCGTTTTCTTGCTAGAATTTTTTTTATGTTATTTTTGACCCCCGCGAAAAAACCAACGGCCCGACCATGATCTCACCCTAAGGTGGTTTCTTGGGGATGCTTCCTACACTTTTAACGCAAGGTGTGATTCCGCGCCGCGACGCCGTTTTCTTGCTAAAATTTTTTTTATGTTATTTTTGACCCCCGCGAAAAAACCAACGGCCCGACCATGATCTCACCCTAAGGTGGTTTCTTGGGGATGCTTCCTACACTTTTAACGCAAGGTGTGATTCCACGCCGCGACGCCGTTTTCTTGCTAGAATTTTTTTTATGTTATTTTTGACCCCCGCGAAAAAACCAACGGCCCGACCATGATCTCACCCTAAGGTGGTTTCTTGGGGATGCTTCCTACACTTTTAACGCAAGGTGTGATTCCACGCCGCGACGCCGTTTTCTTGCTAGAATTTTTTTTATGTTATTTTTGACCCCCGCGAAAAAACCAACGGCCCGACCATGATCTCACCCTATGGTGGTTTCTTGGGGATGCTTCCTACACTTTTCACGCAAGGTGTGATTCCACGCCGCGACGCCGTTTTCTTGCTAGAATTTTTTTTATGTTATTTTTGACCCCCGCGAAAAAACCAACGGCCCGACCATGATCTCACCCTAAGGTGGTTTCTTGGGGATGCTTCCTACACTTTTAACGCAAGGTGTGATTCCACGCCGCGACGCCGTTTTCTTGCTAAAATTTTTTTTATGTTATTTTTGACCCCCGCGAAAAAACCAACGGCCCGACCATGATCTCACCCTAAGGTGGTTTCTTGGGGATGCTTCCTACACTTTTCACGCAAGGTGTGATTCCACGCCGCGACGCCGTTTTCTTGCTAAAATTTTTTTTATGTTATTTTTGACCCCCGCGAAAAAACCAACGGCCCGACCATGATCTCACCCTAAGGTGGTTTCTTGGGGATGCTTCCTACACTTTTCACGCAAGGTGTGATTCCACGCCGCGACGCCGTTTTCTTGCTAAAATTTTTTTTATGTTATTTTTGACCCCCGCGAAAAAACCAACGGCCCGACCATGATCTCACCCTATGGTGGTTTCTTGGGGATGCTTCCTACACTTTTCACGCAAGGTGTGATTCCACGCCGCGACGCCGTTTTCTTGCTAGAATTTTTTTTATGTTATTTTTGACCCCCGCGAAAAAACCAACGGCCCGACCATGATCTCACCCTAAGGTGGTTTCTTGGGGATGCTTCCTACACTTTTAACGCAAGGTGTGATTCCGCGCCGCGACCGCGTTTTCTTGCTAGATTTTTTTTATGTTATTTTTGACCCCTGCGAAAACAAACTGCCGGCTCATGATCTACCTGAATACCTATATTATGGCCGTTGGCCCCTTCAGGCGAATACTTTTCCATTTTCCTCCCGATGTAATTCCCATCCGCCGCATTTTTTCCTTATTCATTTTTTAAAAATGCAATTTCGAATCGTTGCTAGCAACGTTTCTGAAGCTTTGGCCGCGTTTTTACAGTGTTGCCAAATCGGAAACCGTTGCTGAGAAAACCGTTGCTGTCTTCACACTGGTTATCTTTTCGACCTTGCTGGGTTAACAAAAGGGTACTCTTGTTTCATAATCAACAGTTTGTGTTGAAATTGGCAAAATGTGATAAAATAAAATTAAAATAATGTGAAAAAATAAAATGTTCACCTACCGTCGAGCCTACCGCTTTCAAATTTTACAGAATAATCGTACCTACTAATTAAAGCAACAAAAAATTCCCTGTGAACAATCTATCAAAAATTTGTAGCTATTTCCCTATTTCAAGAAAATCAATGATGTTTTTCCCAATGCCCATTTGGCTTTTTTTTCCCATGATTTTGAATGTACAATTCATCTGTAACATTTAAATGAGGGAGGTGCCAAACATTTTGCCAATTTCAAACTCTGTACCTATATAATATATAAGGTGTTCCATTAATAATGGTACACGGAGCAACTTCATATATTTTGTTCCAAAATATTACGATTGGGTCGAGGATTGAGCGTAACAACTACCGGTTAAAAAATTTCAATGGATACTGAGATACACACTCGGATACACATGTAAGTTATTTTTTTTTTAATTGAATTGAATTGAATTAATTGAATTATGGCTACATCTCCCAAAATAATTATCCAGCTGCTGAACTGAAATTTGGCAATGTTATTTTTGGGGATGGAGAATAAGCTGAAGATGTCAATTTCTACGTATATCACAGAGGGCCCCACTCGCGCTGTTTTGGATCATGCTTTTAAGTACTCATAACTTTTTTAGGGTTCTCATTGGTCTTGCTCGAGTCTTGGTGGGTTAGTTTTCTTGAAGTAGGATGTCCAAATTTTGCAGAGTTTCAATCCATTCCATTTTCGAAGCGAAAAATTGTAGCAGCTGCGAGCAGCTGTTTCTGTTTCCTTTTTGCGGTTACAACTATAATAACTCATGCGCAGAATACATTTTGACATAAAGCATAGACGTAACTAGGTCGTATTTTTAGGGGGACCTGATCAGGACCGGCTCAGGATTTTGCGGGGCCGGGTGCCGCATGAAAATGCGGGGCCCCGACAAGGAATTATTTAATCCATTAAGAAGAAATTTTCGAAAGTCGGTACGCTACTTACAAAGGTATATTTTTTACATGTCATTCTGTAAAATGGTAGGCCGAGGCTACGAGTTTGGATCACTTCTGTGACGTATATAGGAATTAATTTCGAGTGGTGGAGGGACAATTTTTGTGTCTTTTTTTTTTAAACAAGGGCATTTAAAATAATTCTAAAAAATGCGCCGCAGACGAAATTTTTTAAATATTTGAAGAAAAATTACATAAAATTAGTCTTGGGAAATCCCAATATCTTAAAATTTACAAGCTGTAGTGAATATTTTCAAATTCCGAAATGGGTTCGGTCCCACCCTTCTAAATACGTTACTGATTGGGTCACCCTGTACCACCCTTGAGGTGCTACCCCCAAAAACGTTAATTTTAAGGCTTCAAAAAATAATGTATAGATCTATCTACTGGTAATTTTGAATCATCTTTAATTTATTTAAGAAAAAACATTATGAAAAAGTAGAGGTTTCCGAGTAGAAACCAGAGAAAAAAATGTTGGGAATGTCTGCTATTTTGTGATGCAAGATTATTTACATAGTACATATTATAACGAAACAACAATACACTGGATGAATAACAAAATAAAAGTCTGTAGTCTGGCACGGCAAAAGTACATTCTGCGACGCCCGTCTCGTCTCTCTTTCTCTCGGCAGCAGGCACGGTGTGTTCGCTCTCGCTTGCGCGTTTAAATTTCAGTCGGATTTTGTGGGGGCACAAGGCGCAAGATTCCGCAAGAGCAAGTGATTCGTCGAAACTGGTGAATTTAAAAAGGCGCGTGCGGTGTTCGCCGTGTTGCGTAAAGTTGCGTTGTCAGAATGTTAGAGATCTATTCTGTTTACGAGAAGCATATCTTCGCACATCCTTTACATTTTAGGGAGGGCTAATAGAAATGTAGGGGGGGCCAAGCACCCCCTAGCCCCCCCTAGTTACGTCTATGACATAAAGATAAGCATAGAGCCCAATTTATAAACTTTGACGTTTGTCGTCTCCGGTTGACGTTTGAAAATTGGACATCGAAGATTTTATTTGAGTATTTATAAACTCAAATTCATTGCTGTTTGACATTCCGTTGGGTATAACTAACATTTTTCTTTTTCTGTTTGCCATTACATCGCCGGCCAGTGAAATGCCTTTTTAAGGGTCGCATGGTTTTCCCAGTTTATCAGCTGATCAGCTGGATTGATTTTGTGTAATATTCTTACTATTAATTATCCAAATAACGCTACATAGTCCTAAACAAAATGGATTCAGAGTTGCTAAATCAGAATAAAATGATTGTTCTTGTTTTGGTTTCTTTCTGACGTTGATAACACACATGTGAAGAAAATTCCAAACCAAACCAGTGATTATAGTATTGTATAAGATCCCTGTACGACTGACAAATAATTCATGATATGGAGGTGTCGCTAGCATTTGCCCCCCCTTACGAGGATTGGGAATTAACTCGAGGCTTGTACGAAAACTGTACAAAACAACTTTCCATAGCCATGTAAGCAGCGCCGTTGGAGGCATCCAGCGACTAATAGCCAAACTATGATAGTATAGAAATTAAACTTCAGGCTATCATCCGTAGAGGACGGTATGTAACGAATAAAGATTTTGCATTAGAGTAAGCAGCATGTAGCGCTGATTATAAGCATAAGCATTCTAATCAGTACACATGGAGCCGAGCATGGAGCTTACAACTTAGTCGCTTGAATACACACACAGCGGTCGGATAATCTTCTCAGTACTATAATCACCGAACGGAAAAAGCTTATAAACGACATGAAACAGAACTGTTTCAACGTCAAATGAAAATGTCAAACTTCAAAAGGCAACGTCAAACTCCAAGTTCATAACTCGGGCTTAAAGTTTGAATTCAATGAACTTTTTTATGCCTAAAATTAAAACTAAATTTATGTTATTATATAGGTATATAAACAGGTCAATATGAACACACTAATTAATCTAACTACAAAATAGAAATGTAGGTATTTTAATTATGTTTACCTGCTATAGGTAGGGATAAACATACCTAGGGCAGAGGAAATTTTAGATCTTTTTTATACCTATACCTAGAAATTCTTACAATCCGGCCCTGTCAACTAATAATAGGATTGGAGAGTACCTAGTTATGAGGGGGTGACATAAGTAGGTATAATATTATACACTTTTATTGCAGGAATTAACCATTTATAATTGAAAAGCACTTTATACCTAAGTACTTAGGTACCTACCTAGGTACCTATAAGATAAACAGACAGAAGGTGCCAATATACCTACCTATTTGTCTTTATATCCTACCTACCTACTTATTACCTACTACATAAGTAGGTACCTACCTACAGAAATAGGCACCTCACAGAAATGGAGGTACCTAGGCATCTATTCCACTTTAAGGTGTTGGGGTTGGCTCTAAAAGTTGCTGTGAATAGAAGCTAAAATCACTCACCTATTTATATTTACGTTGTAACCAAGACGAAACATAATGCATGAGCTCAAACGGGATGTCCCTATTTACTATTCCACTAGTATAGTTACGTTATTATAAACAAAATCCAACCGTATTTTAGGAAACTAGCATACATTTTCGCAAAGGCACTGCACTGCACTGCCTTATAATAACACCAAAGCATCCAGTCACATTATAAAATTGATAAACTGACTTGCCAAATTAGGCTGTCCCTTGAACGGTGGTTGTACGGCAAAATACAATAATTTTCCTTGGAGGAACGAAGAAGAAGAAACGACAAGACAATAGAAACTGACATTTATTTATTGTTTATTTTAGGGAAGATTTTCAGAGCGGACCTCTGTTAGAATATATTTCTATATCCCGCTGCTAAAACAGAAATCTGCAAGATACTTACAACATTTTAGACATCCTTTGGTTTGTTCGGGTCGCTCACCGCTGGTAGCGCTGCGGCTGCGACAGGACGCCAGCAAAACGAGGCCACCAAGGGCGCCGGTAAGGGGCATTTACAGAAATAGAGATGATATAAGGAAGGAGAATAAAGTAATTAGGTAATCGTTTCTTTAATAACAGCGAAATTTCACCATACACTACTGAAATGGGGTTCTACAATTATTATTTATGTATGTCTTATGAAATTGTACAATACTAGGTACACATTATACAATACGTAAAGATAATGGGCCTTGTTCACTCAATCGAATTTTGATACATATTTCTATATATACTTATTGCGTTTGCGACGTTGCCGGTTATACTAGTCATAGACAAACCTTTGGGTTTGTATATGATACTAGTAATCGAAACCCCAAAAATTCGATCTTTGTTTTAATCTCAGACGTGCACATTGAATCGAAATCGATTCTCTAGAGAAAGACAGTTGTATGTTGTGGTTGACCGAACTGGACCGTACAGACACAGGTAGTTGTTTTGTGGGTCCTTTGTCCTGTATATAATCTGATCTGTGGGCTGGTCGTGACACGAGAGGCTAAAACCCACTTTGCATTCCACAATTCCACGTTTTTCATCGGTCGAGTCAAGGTCATATGAACACTATAGCGTGTGCTCTACAGGTAGGTTTCTATTATGGCATTTTAGGGCAAGGAATATCTTTAGATGCCTGTACCTCTAGTTTTCGCCCGACATTCGGCGCGCGCCGGTTTCTATTAATGCCATTTTAGGGCAAGGAATAACTTTAGATGCCTGTACCTGTAGTTTTCGCCCGACATTCGGCGCGCACCGACGACGAGACGAGAGGCTTAATATTCACGTAACCTTGAGTCGACCAATGACCAATGACAACGTGGAATGCAAAGTGGGTTTTAGCCTCTTTTTGTTGTGGCGAAGGGATCTAGAGGACAAGAACGGTATACTGAGAAGTGAGAAGGATAGCCTAATTCATCGAATCTTTCTGCCGGGCGATGCGCTTGGCGTGACGTCAGATGTGATGCATAGCTTACCTTAATGGTCTATGTAAACAAGTACTATATTACCGTTCTTGTAGCAGGATAATAAATCATTTTTGAAATCATGAAGGAGATGCTTAAAATGCATAAGGAAAGTGCGTTTTTTTCTGTTTATCGATATCAAGATAATTATGTATTTACACCACAAAATAAGGCACAAAAGAGCATCTTATTTCTCTCTGAATAAAAGGATATTTTCAGATAAGCTTTTGAAATAAAAAATACCACATGTTTTTCTCTTTCATATATTTTTTTTAATAAAGACGCATAGTATCCATACGAAATAATACAGTATACATACAAAATAATAATGTAGAATACCTAATAATATAATAATAATAATTCTCACCCTCACAATATACTCCAAATCCAAACTACTAGAATCCCAGACCAGAAGTAACCACATGCTTGTGCGGGGGATTTATTTATAATAATAATTTAATAATAATTAAAGTAAATATATAAGGGTTGAAGCTGAAAGAACCTACTAAAGTTTATATAAAAATATGTCCCATTTAATATTTTTACATTTTTTTAATAATTACTAATTGAATATTTCATATATACAGTGTGGCCCGTTTAGAATGAAGACACCTCTGTAAAATTGTTATTTTTGCTCCGATTTTGAAAAACTTTTTTCTTAGATAGGTCTCTGAAAATAAAATTCGACACACCTTCTAATTATTTTCTAAAATTTATTTGTGGCGCAAACAGATCCATTTAATTTTTAATTGGGTTATTCGCCACCAAACTGATTGAAAGACAACTTTTTCAAGTTGCCTCGAAAATTCATAAATTCTTAACACTGAATGAACGAAACTTTAAACGTGTAACTCAAAAAATAACTTCAACAAGATTGTTTTCTTAGCTTTCGGAGGATAAATCTTCCTCCTTTCTCAAAGATCATGTCACGTCAAAGTGAAGTAACACTTCACTTTGACTTTCACTTTTAAAAATTAAATTCACCTTCCAATTGTTTTAAAAAACAGACACCTGGGTAACTAGGCTAACTGCCACACTTTTTATACCCCCAAAATTCAAGAAATCATATTAGGCATTTTTTTATCAAAAAAATACTAAAAAAGTTGTTAAGAATGAACCAAAAATCCCAAATCCAAAGTTTTATCAAAATCAAAAATAAAAAATTTCCGAAAAAATAAATTGAAGGTCCAAAAATCGCATTTTAATGAATTTCTACGGATAGCAAAGTGTACCATGGAAATTTGAAGTTAAAAAATTAACTTTGCTAACCGTAAAAATTGATTAAAATGTGTTTTTTGGACCTTTTTATTTTTTAATTAAAATTATGCAAATTTTATAATATAGTATATTTCCATCACTCGTAATTTATTTCTGTGCAATTACTCTCCAAACACGCATCTGAAATCTGTATTAATATTTACGATTTCCTACAAATCTATTCTAGGAATTCTCCGCCTTCAAATTTTGTATGATCTGTACGTGGTGATTTTTCTCTTTTTTCCTTCAATGTATTATGAAAGCCAACAATGGTATCGGAAGATCTATTGTAAAATAAAAACATTTTTCTTGAAATCGGCATTAAAATGTCCCAAAATCGTCATTAAAAGCACAGAAATCGTACAATAATGTAGCCCATTATTGTACGATTTTTTCAATAAGTAGGCCTTGGCGAGATGTAAACATCAAACGTCAGACGCGGAGAAATCGCCCGTCAAAAGTGACCAAATATTCCCGGCCGATAAAGGCTCATTTAACTTTTCGTACACATTGCGAAATTGTTTCCTATAGAAGCGCAATCCTTCAGTGTACTAATTTTAGTAAATTTGAAAATCAATTGATTTGTTGTGTAGGCTGCACAAGAAGCAGCAGTTTGGTTTTTATGTCAGAAGGTGCCGTAGAGCGCGTTCGGCCTTAGAATGGGCCCGGTGAGTCATCTGTAGCTGCGCGTGTCTGCCGAGCAGGGATACATACGCCGCATCTACAGCGCTGGCATGGGCGTAAGTGTGTTATGTTTGAAAAAGTGAAGCCAATAATTATTAGAAGAGAAAGATATATAATTCTGACTATGAAAGGCAGGCATTTAACATCTAGGTTGAATGGCGTCGGTGGCCTATTCTAAGGCCGAACGCACTCTACATCATTATACTTGTCCTAGGTAGAGCGATCGGTAAAGTCAAGCAACGCCGCGCGTAGTCGGTTCGTGGACGGGTGATCCCTTATTATTATTTTCTTGCCTAATAAAACTTTTTTTTCCGATTTCAAGAAAAATATAATATGTACCTCGGCACTGAAGTTCTTTTTATGACTCATGTGGTTTATTTGCCTCGGCCAGAGGCCTCAGCAACTAAACTCCACATGAGTCATAAAAAGTTGAACTTCAGTGCCTTAGTACATAAATAACTATTTAATGACATTTCGTCAATACAAAGAATGCACTGTTTTGAAGAATCCTCTAAATTTGTAGCTTTTAATTTAATAACCTCAAAAATTAAACTGTTAAGACCTGCAGTTATATGCCATTTGTTAGTTATTCTTTGAAGAGTGCTTTTAGATGGCAAATAAAGTGGTTTCATTAAAAATCTATAAGCATTTGGGCTTAGAAAATAAATTGTTAAGGAAAATTGTTTCATCTCTGACGAGTAACGATATCCGTGTGGATCTTTTTTGGAATTTTCTAAATAATGCCTTACAAATAGTAGCATTGAAGCAGACAGTTTTTTTCTCACAAATGGCAAGAAATTTTTCCTCATTTATTTCAGTGTCGGCACTGTCGACAGCTTGCTCCAACTTCGGATGCAACTTTCTTTGGAGTTTTTTATTTGTAACTTTAAAGAATGCTTTCTCGGACCATGTGCACTCAAACTAAGAGTTTGTTGACTAGCATCTAAAAATAGAATTATTCAATAACAAAATAAGTAATACAAAAAATTACAATATACACACACCCAAACTTATAATATTTATTACAATTTATATTGTCGGTTTTTTTTTCACATTTAACTGTTTTTGTTAGTAAACACTTTTGACTTTCCATGACATATTACTTTTTTGACAAAAAAAAATTGATCACAAATAATGCGTGATGCCATATAAGTTTGGGTGTGTATACTATAATAACAGTTTGTGAATATACAGGGTGTCTCATTTTGATCTGGAACACCCCTGTAAAATTTGAACTGGCTTACGGATTTTAACGAATTTTTTTTTGTATATAGTACCCTCCTAGACGTACTCATCAAACACTTTTCAATGACGATACGATTATTCCAGAGCCGGATTAAGCGATTTTTTTATCGGAAATCTGATAACGTGGCGTTAATCAGCGCCCCTGAAAACCCCCAGATTCAAAATTTCAAGAAATTATTCCCACAAATTATACTTTTTACACTGCATCACAATTGCAAAAAAAAAATTCAATTTGAGTTCAGCTATTAAGGTGGCTATGGAAACAAGTGAAAATGGTAAAAAGAGGTCCACAGGGGACAATAATAATAAACCTGATCGGAAACTGTACTCGGTTCGTCTTTTCAGTATTGCTGTACAGTACAAATTTTAGCCATTTGGGACGCAAGAGAGCTCGCTGCCATCGCAGGCAGTCGTGCAAGCGCAAACACTTAGAGAAACGTTAATTTTTACTTTTTTTGTTACAAATAATAAAGTATAAGATTATACACTACAAAGTAGGTACGTATTTGAAGAATGTAATTAAAAGCAGCAATATTTTAAACCACAGAAATGTATTGACGAATCGATTAGAAATTACATTTTATACCCACTAAATTATTTTTAACACCTAAAT
The DNA here is from genome assembly GCA_963920635.1 of Pseudeuparius sepicola. Lineage (NCBI taxonomy): Eukaryota > Metazoa > Arthropoda > Insecta > Coleoptera > Anthribidae > Pseudeuparius > Pseudeuparius sepicola. The sequence goes on along the minus strand of OY987300.1, from coordinate 52,098,474 downwards.
TATTTTAGCAACATCAACTCCTGAATAACATTTGTTGTAAATGCATAAACTGACATTTCTGCAAGCCATTGTTTTTCCATGGCTGCCTGCGAAGGCTCTCTTGCATCTCAAATGGCATAAAATTTGTACTGTACAACAATACTGAAAAGGGAAACCGAGTACAGTTTCCGATCATGTTCATTACTATTGTCCCCTGTGGACCTCTTTTTACCATTTTCACTTGTTTCCATAGCCACCTTAATAGCTGAACTCAAATTGAAATTTTGATTTTTTGCAATTGTGATGCAGTGTAAAAAGTATAATTTGTAGGAATAATTTCTTGAAATTTTGAATCTGGGGGTTTTCAGGGGCGCTGATTAACGCCACGTTATCAGATTTCCGATAAAAAAATCGCTGATACCTTAACTCGAAAATTTGGGTCAAACAAATTTTTTAATCCGGCCCTGGAATAATCATATCGTCATTGAAAAGTGTTTGATAAGTACGTCTAGGAGGGCACTATATACAAAAAAAAATTCGTTAAAATCCGTAAGCCAGTTCAAATTTTACAGGGGTGTTCCAGATCAAAATGAGACACCCTGTAGATCATTACCTTTTGATGCAACTGAAAATTCGGTAATGCTGTGGAGATCGCCTATAGGTGAATGTGACAGATGGGGTGTTCTTGGTTGATCCAAGGGTTGAGCGATCGAGACTGGTTGATCAAGTTCTCGTTGAGGTTCTGACAAAGTCAAATTGCTGCATACAGACACAGAAGGACTCTGCGAAGAAGCCTCATCGATATAACCTAGTAAAAAAAATTAAATGCAGCAAAATTACAAGTATCAGCAAAAAATACATATTATTATCTAAGAATGAAGGGATAATTATGGAAATTAGTGTATGCACCGCCCGATTTTCTTGAAATTTTGGCTACCCCCTATTTTTGAGGTCCCTGAACACGAATCTGACCTCGGTGTTTTGAGGTCGGACATAGTTTCCGAAAAAGTGAATTTTCAAATTTCCTTTTGACACCCCACTTTTTCACGATGATATTTGGTTATAATCGAGATGAATTTAGCTCAAACTGACCACCACCCTCTTTTGCACCTTCTGCAACATCGAAACTTTACGAAAACAGCGGCCGGGCCGGACGTACCTAAACACGACATAAATGGTCGTTATTAAACTCGCCTACAGATAAGAAAGGTATACTTCAAATAAATTACCTATTCGTAATTGGACTGTTAAACTCGCCTCCAACCTTTCGCCCCTCATAAAATCGCACTATTAAATTCGCCTCAAATTATTAATATGCAAAATACCAAATTTCTTGGAATATTACTTTACGTTTACATTCCATTCCCTCCCTTTCCTTTATAAGGAAATAAATATTCTTGAAATGTCCATTATTATGAAAGAAAAAATAGTCACATACACAAATTCGAAACATTTATTATAATATTATTACCGAGAATATTACATCATTTTAGTATGTACAATATACATATACTACATACATATTATATACAAAACCTATAAAGGGAGTGTAATATGTAAGTATATTATACCTATAAAAAATGAAATATATCGTTTTATACAAAAGTTACTACTTTTACCACATTTATAATTTTCCAACTCGCCGTATTGCTAATGAACACTATTCAGAAAAGACAAGCATTTTATAAAATTTAATCTACAGTGTGACCCATTTGTTTTGGGGTCAGTCTGTAAAAAGTGTATCAATCGTGCGATTTGGCTGATTTTTTTTTAATTGTAGAGCTCGATGAACTGCACATTTTGAACAAAAATTGCCTGGTTCGCATAAAATCCAAAGCCTACTATGACCGTTTTTATGAGCAAAATTTTAAGAAACCATATTAGCGTTTTTTTTTTTAAAAAAATCTGTGTGCGCCAATGGATTGAGCACCCCTCGAAATGGGTATGTACAAAATTTCATCAAAATATTTCAAGTAATAACGATTTTGTAGAAAAATTAAAAATGCAGCCAAGGTACGTCTTTATTTTCAAAAATTCAAAGTTGGCCATGGAAAATAATTGAATTGTAATAATACAACCTTATGCTTATAAACACAAAACATAAAAACAATTAAAATTATAAAATTTTTGTAACTTCTACCAAGCCTCCATTTTCTACAATGCATTTGTCGTTCCTCTTGCGTACATTCAAAATTACATTTCGTATTTGCTGTGGAGTAATTTCCTCACAACTACGGTTTATCCTAGCTTGCAGTTCTTGTAAATTATGGGGTCTTGACTTATAAACATTTTGCTTAAGTGTACCCCAAAGAAAAAAATCTAAAGGAGTTAAGTCCGGAGATCTCGGTGGCCACTCACAGAAAGGACTATTTCGCCCTATCCAACAGTTTTCAAAATTATTATCTAGCCAGTTTCTGATTAAACGAGCATTATGAATAGGACTGCCATCTAACTGTAACTTTAAATTTAAACGGTATCTTAATGGTAACTCATCTAAAGCATTTCTAAATTCAATTTCTAGAAAATTCAAGAAGCCAGCCGCATTCAAATTCCCTTCAAAGAAAAATGAGCCAATTATTCTGTCGCGTAGTATTCCACACCAAACGTTAATTTTTTGTGAATATTGTCTCCTTGCATTTATTATAAACTCTGGATTTTCAGCTGACCAGTGACGGCAGTTTTGACTTGATACTACACCATTTGTAGTAAACGTGGCTTCGTCGGTGAATAAAATTTCATTTAAAAAGTTGCCATTATGGAGATATTCACCTTGCAGCCAATAGCAAAATTCTAATCTTCTCTCCTCATCTCCTGGTTCCAGGGTGTGCAAAAATTTTGGCTTAAACGGTTTTATTTTGTTTTGTCTCAAACATCTCCTTATACTCTCTATGGGTATATGAAGGTCTAAACTAGCCGTTCGAACACTATTTCGAGGATTGTCACTAAAGTATTGCAGAATTTGATTGTTATTTTCAACAAGTCCACGGCGTCCATTTTGCCTAGTTTTTAATAAATTTTTAGAAATCGATCCAGTTTCATCAAAAATATTGTTTATACGTTGTACAGTACTTCGACTCACTGATCTACCTGGGTGTCTATTGTTAAATTCGGCCGCAGCTTCTGCTGCCGAGCGCTCGTTGTCGCCCACGAGTCGAACAATTTCTATTTTGTCTCTTATGCTTAAATATTCCATAATTATGATAATTAATTGTATTGAGCACAAACAATTTCTGAACTCAATTTAGACAGTTTGACACTTAATAAAAGTAAACAATTCAATTATTTTCCATGGCCAACTTTGAATTTTTGAAAATAAAGACGTACCTTGGCTGCATTTTTAATTTTTCTACAAAATCGTTAATACTTGAAATATTTTGATGAAATTTTGTACATACCCATTTCGAGGGGTGCTCAATCCATTGGCGCACACAGATTTTTTCAAAAAAAAAACGCTAATATGGTTTCTTAAAATTTTGCTCATAAAAACGGTCATAGTAGGCTTTGGATTTTATGCGAACCAGGCAATTTTTGTTCAAAATGTGCAGTTCATCGAGCTCTACAATTTAAAAAAAAATCAGCCAAATCGCACGATTGATACACTTTTTACAGACTGACCCCAAAACAAATGGGTCACACTGTAGATAAAAGACCATTTTGATATTCTTTTATTTTATTTGAAATCAGTGTTTGCCTTTTTCTTATCGATGGATCCTTTGTACGTACTGGTTCATTTAGACTTTGAAGTTTAATGTAAGTGTCAATTGTGGCTGAATGGAATTTAAATCGAAGCAATAACAATCTCCAACTTCGTTTGGAAAAAACATAAACCAAAAATATAATGCAACCAATGACGTCAAAACCTATAGACGTGGTGCCCCATTGTTAAAATGCCCTTTATTTTGACTCCAAGATTAAATATATCCATACTACTCTAAAAACATGCTACAAACAAAGACAGAAAGTCAGTCATCAACCAACTATACACCCGGTGATTCCCGGTTATAGTTCCTCCAGAATCACACTTAGATATCGCATGTTTTTTCTTGTTTGGGGGCGCCGGAAGCATCGGAACCTCACCTGAAGACTCGGGGGATGGTCTAACGACGCCAGCCTCCGAGCCCAGAGTCGAAACAAGTTCGCTACGGCTCGACAAAAAGGGGCAATTTCTGACAATCTCGCGACATTTTCGGAATAATTTAATGGAGCGCTTAGATTGTGATTAGTTCTGGGCGTCAAGCATTTATCAAAACAAACCTGTCTATAGGTTCTGACGTCATTGAATGCAACCAACGGCCAATTTCGCTGTCTTTATCTCTATACTCGCTTACTAGTCCACACTTCTGAATATTCCATACCAGGCCTGAGTTAGGTGAAACTTGCAGCCTATTATTCTTGTTTTATTCCAAACAGAACGGCAAGCATTATGTATAGCTACTTCGAAATCTATTACAATAATTTTTGGACTTAAAGTTAATTGAAGCGATTGACATTTGTTACGTAAAACTTGAAATAAACATTTATAAGTTTCTTGGCGTTTGTCAGGCAGTAAACAAAATACCAAAGGTATATAATGCCCATTCCTTAGTACATGTAGAGTGAACAACTGATAAAAATATTTAGCGCAGTGAGAAAATGTTCCGTCCAGATATATTTTTTCACTTTGACATAATGTTTTGATATTACTGTAGCAAGAAAAAACAATGATTTTATTATTTCTATCATTAAAAAATAAAAAATCCTCTTGTTTAATTGTCTTCATTGTATGATTTTCTAGAGCGTCGAAAGTTTCTTCCATGTTCTTTGGAAGAGGCGGCAAAAATTTCCTTCGTTGGTTGTATAAATATGTACGAACGTACGATTGGTCTTTGACGGAAAAAGTCTCCAAACAGCTCTTCTTCTCATTTAGTTGTAAGTGGATAATTTTTGAAGGCTTACCATGAAGATCTTCTGTAGCTTTTCTCTTGACACCTGCTGTGATCAATTGTCGGTTTGTTTTCTTAATATCGACTTCGTGCGAGTGATCCAACACTTTGCAGATTATGACGTAGTCCTTTCCCATCGTGTATACTTTGGCTTTGCAGGTTCGATGTGCACATCGCCATGAATCCACAACTAGAAGAGGTTTTCCACGCTGAGTGTATGAAACGACTGGTTCCATGGTAGATGCAACAAAAATTATACACCTCGAATTTAAAGGGCCACACGAGTTTCGGGCGGAGTATTCACTTGTCAGCGTTGTGACAGAAAATGAAATTATTCACGGGTTGATTGTCAGGTATCGGACCATCCCCTTAAATATTCCTAGAATAAAAATATTATATTATTTTATGGTATCTTAGATTTAGGCGAGTTTATGGGTCCAGGTAAAGGTCGCCGTTTTTGGCTGAGGCGAGTTTAGTTCTATAATAAAAGGTCGTTACCTGCTCGGAGGCGACTTTAATGCCGCCCACATAAATATTTCAAAATTTCGGTCTTTCCGCGGGTTTTCGCGAAGTTTCGATGTTGCAGAAGGCGCACAATAGGGTGGTGATCAATTTGAGCTGCGTACACTAAAAATTTATCCGGATTATAACCATAAATATCGCCGTGAAAGTGGGGTGTCAAAAGGAAATTTGATAATTCACTTTCTCGGAAACTATGTCCGACCTCAAAACACCGAGGTCAGATTCGTATTCAGGGACCTCGAAAATAGGGGGGTAGCCAAAATGTCAAGAAAATCGAGCGGTGCATACACTAATTTCCATAATTACCAATGAAGGTACTTACATGATGAGAACACAGTTGGTATTGCTGTTTTCTTTAGCCTAGACTTCGACTGGTTTGCAAACATACTATTTTCAAAGTGCATTGAACAAAATTATAATTAATAAAAAGCTGTGTGGGTGTTTTTTCTAACAAACGTGCCTTCCCCACTTTCTCACCCATTCATAGCACCTGGAAAAAATTAAAAACAATAGTTAGGTAGGTATTATCAGTAGGAAACCATTTGTGGGTTTTCTGGGGTAGGTAATACCCCAGTAAAAGGGGTAGTACGTAGGACATAAAATTTATAATAAGGATATAATATTGTGGTAACAAGGTAGGGACAAACTACACATAGGTACCTACCTGTTTTCATCACCAGGTATTTTGAAAACACTTATCCCAACATTCCTCGTGTTGTTAGAACATCCACGAACACAGCAATATTGCGGGGTCATTTCGTCATAAAAACTAAGCACAAAGTGGGTTTTCTGGGGCACAATGCACAAATACAGCAACGAAGTATTCGAAGTAACAACACAAGCAGTATTGACACCATTAACATTTTATTAGTATGTCAATGACTGACACTGAGGATACTAATCGTAGTGTCGCAACGGATCTTCAAGTTGAGCTGAATACATATTGTACACCTTGCTGGTCCCAGTTTTGGCTACTTTTATCACAGTCATGATAATAATACTGGGCTTTTTTACTTAGAAATTGTTAATCGTTTTATTGTTTACGATTTATTAGGGGTTGTTTAACCTTAATTGAAGATGCTGACTCTGTCTGGCGTCTGGCGTTAGGTGGCGCGCCAGCCGTAGGCCACAAACGACGTTGCCGGACTTCGTCAGCTTTTATGCCTGACAATTTCCTTAAATTCATTTAGCTATTTTTATCACCTTCAATTTAATATCAACCAAAATACTATCAAGTACTAACATTTTTATAAGTAAATTATCATCGATTTCATTTTATACTAATTTTTAAAGAATTAAATTCGCATTATATTTTTGTGGATTGCCTTGGTTAACGGCTCCCGACTGGACGATCTGGCAGTACCGCAAGAACGGAATCTATGGCGCCGCGCCGCTCCGTTGTCAAGCATTCCGCTTTCATAATCAAGTCCCAGAAAACAGGGGTCAGGTTGTGGGTTTTCTGGGGTCAGATAAATAGAATAAATGGTTCGTAAAACATTATAATTTTACTACCTGGCACACATTAGATAATATTAATTGCTTTCACATTTATTTTATTGGTATACCTACCCAAAATGAATAAATGATAGTAAAAAAAATAGGTAGATATGTTTTAACCTTTCTTACGATCTGGCGGCCTAGCAATACTCTCCGTCCCCACCACCTCATAAAAATACCCCTCTGCCCTCTTAAATTAGCCAAGTGCCACTTCTGATTCGTCCTTTTCTGGGGTTTTAGTCTGTTTAGAACGTAAAATATCTTTTAAGACACGTCTTGTATGGTTTTCCAAAACAATAATAGAAAGTTTAAAGTTTATCGATTGTCCACACAACACGCCAAAAATGCCAGTAAATCATAAACATTCAGCAAAGGCACCGGTACGACGCCGCCTGCATCACACGTGACGTCACAACGTCTCGCGTCAGTTCGGCCGCGATCGCCAACGTACGAGAAATGGAAGTAAGCTATCCTTCTCAGTATACCGTTCTTAGAAAAAAAGAAAAGAAGACGTTTATTTCCAACAGGATTACACCCAATTATAGGAAATACAAAAGAAAAAGAAATCAAACAATGTGCACTATACATGCATACCAAAATATTATACATCAAAATAAATATACTCTAAAAAGTGATGCTGTTCAAAATAGCCTCCAGAGATTGGTGATGTATATCCCTATCTTTACACAAGCTATCAAACTCCCTACATAAAACATACACAGGACACATATACATTACATTTGTATTGATTGAGGGATTGTAAAACACTGGTGTATGACGGGACTCACAACGCGGTACCATAAAATTAATGCTTTGCAACAGAAATGGGCAATCGATATTGTTATGTAAGATATTATATAGAAATTTTACAGCGATTAATCTCCGTCTCTCATGCAGTGAGGTCTCTCGACAACGTGACAACAGTAGATCGTGGGCCTCTACTCTTGTCCAGAGTAGAGGCCCTGTATGACACGAAAAGTGACAGTAACGAATAACTGTCACTTTTTGTGTCATACAGGGCCTCTAGTCCAGAGGAGAGGAGGTTGCCTCATCAGAGTTAACGCGGGACTGACGTCACTCGGTATATAAATTCAAATATTAGCAATGTCTTGAATAGACAAACAAATGGAATTTTAAGTTAAATTTAATGCAGGTACGGGAATAAAATTTTTGAATTGTCAGTATTGTAATAATATTGTAAAAAAGTAAATGTCAAAGATTTATCAAAATATAATTTGCAAAACCTTTTTAAAATACCTACAATGTCGAAGTTATAGGATCGTACCTACTATTTTGATACTGCTGCAGATTTTTAAACATAATAATACAAATCACGTAGGTATAGGTACAAAATATGTTTTAAAAAGCTATATTTTTGTGGAAAATAAATGCAGAGGGTATTATAATGTGGAAGGGGTGGTTGAGTGGAGGTGCAATTGGGTGAATTTGTAAACAGCAATTGATAGGTATGCCATTTTCGACGTTTTTGTAATTCAATTTCGACATTATTTTGAAGAAAAACAATAGGGTACTTGACGAAATTTGACAAACTTGATAAAACAATTCCTGGACACCTGCTTAAGACCCTACGATTATTTAAAAATATATATTTACGTAATTATCAAGTTTTTAGACTTTCTTCGAAATTTTGCGGTAAAGCACTTATGACGTCACAAGACTCACAAGTGTTTTAAAAAGGCAATTTGGCAACATAACGATACCACTGAAGTGTTCTGAGACATAACCTTACGGCCACGGTCGAACTCCCTCCCGAAAGAGGGAAATATACCTGTGACCAAAAAGGTGACGGTCGATCTCCCTCCCGGGCCCTAAAAGGGTGATGAACGAGATAATGCCGAAATTGCAGCAAAATCTGAGACTGCGTTGCCACATGTAACACCCAATAATATAGCTTTATTATAAATACTAGGTACAAGGTGCAAATAATAAGTGTCAAATACTTTATCTATTATAAAATATAAATTTATTTCAAATTTTGTACAACTTAAAATGCTTATAACTATTTTACATACTATACTCATACTAGCGATATATTAAGGCACAAATTCGATATGTGCAGTATAATTGATAATTACAATAAACTAAAAAATATCTTATTTACATTGACGAGAGGTATATAGTGACCATTATTTAGCCCGTGGATAGTGAATAATTGGCAAAAGAATCGAGGACAATATTCAAAAGTACCGTCAACATACCAATGCGAAATAGATGAAAGAAAATGAAGACTTTAAGAACATGAGAAAATAACAATATGGTTCTCTGGATCATTTTTCAATAAGAACACTGAAAAAAGAGGTCCAAGTGCACATTGTACTTGACACTATTTTAATTACAACAGGTAAGGTTTTATTTGTTAAATGTAGCGATGGCGCGTAGAGTGTAGACGCCTTTCACGTGCTCCGCAAAAAAACGAGAAAAAACTCAAATTAAACGTATAGAAAAAGACAAAATACGCTATCAAACTAAAATTTTGTGTCTGTGACTATTTGTGCTTGTGTTGGATTTTGAAAAATGGGCCCCAAACAACAGAATCAGCAGGATATGAGAACCATTGTTAAAGAATCTATAAAAGAATTGCTGGAAGACGAGTCCTTCATCGACAAACTTGTAAAAAAACTTAATGATAAAATTGAATGTTTGGAAAAAACAGTAAACAAGCAAAATGAAAAAATAGTCCTACTGGAGCATAAAATAGATCAAATGCAACAAAACGAAAAATCTAACAATTTATGTATTTACGGTATGAATGAAACTGAAGATGAGAAGTTACTGGAAAAAGTGCTGGAAATTTTTAACGACAAAATGAAAATACAGGTTAAAGAGAATTATATAATAAAATGTCACAGACTTGGAAGTAACAATAAAAAACGTCGACCGGTCTTGGTAAAGTTCGATTCAATCTATCTTCGGAATTCAATATTGAAGAATCGCATTAGACTAAAAGGTAATGGGATAGGAATCATTGAGGATTTGTCAAAAAATCGGCTTGCTCTTTACAATGGCGCGCAGGAAATTTTCGATAAAAATGGATGGAATGGAAATATTTATGTTAAGGTCAATGGCAGAAAACACAAGATACGGGATCAAGCTGATTTGCGGAACATTAGAAGCTCATAATGTGGTCTTTTGGTCGCTCTTTTTCCCCACAGACATTATTCATTATTCATTATTCATTATTCAGTATTTGTATTATTGTTGTTCTTTTTTCTTTTTACTAAAGGTATGTATTTGCGGGGCTAGTTCAAATGATAAATTAATTTTCTTTTAGTTTCTCAAGCTTATGACTGTAAGCTATTGTATTCTAGTTGTATATTTACCTTTGCAGTTTATCTGTTTATTTTGGATTTGATATTTTAGTTTGTATAATATATATAATTTTTTAAAATTTATTTAAAATGAATATACTACAATATGAATCTGAGTTGGATAACTACGCAAAAATTAAAACTCATGTAATAAAACAGCACTCAGATCCATTACTGAAAACGTCTGAAGACGACATAGCAATTTTTCACATTAATATTAGGAGTATAAACAAAAATTTTGAGGACTTACTTGTCCTGCTAGAAAGTATTGGGCATAAATTTGATTTAATAATCTTAACGGAAACATGGCATATCTTGGACCTTAAATTCTTTAACATTAATGGTTACAATTTGTATTACACAAATGGTACATTTAATCAGAACGATGGGATGGCTGTTTTTGTTGCAGACAAGATTAATTCAAACTTTAAGTTAAGCAAATATTCAGAAAACACCTTTTCTGTGGTAGAGTTTAAAGTAAACGGCACGTTGTTTTATATAATATCTGTATATAGAGTTTTTGCTTCAAACACGGTTCAGTTCATTAACGAATTGGATTTGCTATTACAAAATACTAACAAAGAGCAAGTTTACATTTTTACAGGTGATATCAACATCGATTTGTTAAAACCAGATAACAATACTAACTTATATTTGAATGTTATGGCGTCAAACGGGTTTTTAAGTTTTATAAATGAACCAACAAGAGTAAACCAGGAGGCGTCGACTATTATTGATCATATATTTGTGAAAATACCAAATACTATTAAAAAGGAGATTAAACTTGTACCAATGGTACTGCAATCTGATATAACTGATCATTTTGCCACCATATTGAGGGTAAACACTAATTGTGTTTCTGAAAGCTACAACAACTCTCCTATTAAACAATCTTACTATCATATTATAAAATACGAAACACTTAGAGATTACTTAAGGAATGAAAAGTGGGAAGACTTGTATTCCCAAACAGATCCAAACAGTGCTTATGAAATATTTCTCAATAAGCTCACAGAATATATAGGCCGGGCATCAGAAAAAATAAAAATAAAAACCAAAAACAAAAAATTGAAGCCGTGGATTACGCATGAACTAATACTATCTATTAGAATCAGGGATAAATTAAGAGTTCAAGTTTTACGAGACAAAAACAATAGAGAATTATATCAGCGTTACAAACATTACCGAAATTACTTAAATAGTGAACTAAAAACTACAAAACGATTATACTTTGAAAAATTACTACAGGAAAACAAACACGACTATAAAAAAACTTGGAAGATCATAAATGAAGGACTTGGTAGAACAGAAAATAAAAATAAAATCACATTAAAAAACGAAAACAATGGTTTAGTTGAAAATGAAAAAAATGTTGCTGAGCTGTTTAACGATTATTTCTCAAGTGTTGGTAAGGTGATGGCAGAGAAAATTCCTCACACTTCTAAAAAAATTCCTAACCGAAACATAAACTGCTCCACCATGTTTCTCTCTCCCGTAACTGAGTCGGAAATTTTAAAAAATATTAGTAAACTGAAGACAAGTGCAGCACCTGGATGTGACGAGATTTCAGCTAACACAATTAAACAAATCGCTATGCAGATAAGTTCCTCTTTAACTTATATTTTCAATCTATGTTTCCAGCGGGGTTTATTCCCAAATCTTTTAAAAGCTTCAGTTATCACTCCTATACATAAAAATGGTAGCATATTTGAAATAAATAATTATAGGCCTATCTCGATCGTGAATAACTTCGCCAAAATCTTGGAAATGTCAATTAAGACTAGGTTGCTTCATCACTTGAATTTTAACAAAATAATTTCCGAACTTCAGTTTGGATTTCGGGAGGGCAAAGGAACTGAGGATGCCATGTTAGAAGTTACAAAGATTATATATAACGCATTAGATAACAATAGAAAGCCTTTGGCCATATATTTAGATTTGGCCAAAGCTTTTGACAGTGTTTCGCACTCCTTATTGATATCAAAACTGGAGGACTATGGAGTTAGGGGTCTACCAAATCAACTCTTTAAAGACTACCTTACTAACAGGGAACAATGTGTTAGGATTGGAAAAGATAAAAGCGGTTTAAAATTGATTGAATATGGGGTACCTCAGGGAACCGTCCTTGGGCCTCTTTTGTTTACTGTATACATAAATGAATTGCTCTTTCTGGACCTGAAAGGTAAACTAATCTCATATGCTGATGACACGGTTTTTTTGATAGAAGCTGATAGTTGGGAAAAGGCAAGCGACATGGCAATTACTGAGTTTTCAAGGATTAGTCAGTGGTTGAACCAAAATGTTTTAACTTTGAATATTAAAAAAACTAAATTCATGTGTTACAGCATTTATAAATCAGCTCAACCAGCTTATAATACCTTGCAGACTCACTCATATGAATGTGTTTTAATTAACAAAAAAAACTGTAAATGCGCAGGTTTAATAAATTCTACCGACAAAGTAGTATAGCAAAGGGTACTCCAGGGCGGAAGTGACGCCACAAGATGGCCGCCAAGGCGGGAAATTTGAAAATGACCTTGACCTGCGGGTTCAATGAACTTTAAGGGGTCACCTTGTTAACCTTGACCGGTCAATGAACTTTGAGAGGTCACCTTATTAACCTTGACCTGAAGGTCAATGAACTTTAAGAGGTCACCTTTTTAACCTGAAGGTCAATGAACTTTAAGGGGTCACCTTGACACGTGGCACTTTTTCTGGGAACGGAAGTGACGTCACAAGATGGCCGCCAAGGCGGGAAATTTGAAAATGACCTTGACCTGCGGGTTCAATGAACTTTAAGGGGTCACCTTGTTAACCTTGACCGGTCAATGAACTTTGAGAGGTCACCTTATTAACCTTGACCTGAAGGTCAATGAACTTTAAGAGGTCACCTTTTAACCTGAAGGTCAATGAACTTTAAGGGGTCACCTTGACACGTGGCACTTTTTCTGGGAACGGAAGTGACGTCAATATGGCCACCAAGGCGGGAAATTTGAAAATAACCTTGACCTGCGGGTTCAATGAACTTTAAGGGGTCACGTTCCATTAACCTTGACCTGAAGCTAGAGGTCAAGTGGTTACCAGATCGATAACCTTTAAGGGGTCATTGACCCGCGATATTGAAATATGTCTTTTCTGAAACAGTTGAATGAAAATAACTTCGTAAAAGAAATTGTGAGTGCAAGAGAGTTAGTGGTTGGTGAAAAACATAAAATTTTATCTTTTAGAAGAATTGAAACAAGGTACGGAGAGAAAGTGTTCGTCGAAGTTGAAAATTTTCAAACTGCGCTACCTGCACGGTTCGTAAAAGAATTGACGTCTGAACGCATCGAAGACATAAGCCGGGAAATCACCAACGGAAAGAAGATCTTCTTGACGAGTCTGGGCCTCATTGGTAGGACAACGAATATTAAATTTGAGGAAGAATGAATCCCACTGACAAGAGGCGACGCAGACAACACTACAAAAGAAGATTGGAATTTTATCTAAGATCTCTTCAAAATTTGAAATATGAAATTCAAATTGAAATAAATGAAAAGTTCAAAAACATAAATTTAGAAAATTGTAAAAAATAAAATATGAAATCTAGTCTATCTTTTATTTACCCCTACAAAATTGAAACTCAAATCTGAATGTTCCGATTGCTTCTGAGCGCAGAACATATAAATACGTCCAAGTGCATTTGACAGGATTCACTGACACTTGATAGACTATATTAATAACAATTTTGGGTGCGGTTACTTTAATTCCTAGTATATTTTTGGACATTTTCGTTCATTTTATTTACAAAATTATTCTTCCTTATTTTTATAAGATTATAAGTTGGCTGAAGTAGCCGCATTAATGTTAAGAAATCTAAAAAACGTTGAAAAGTTATAAGTCTAAAGGAATAGCTCTGGATATTCTTATCTATTAATAAAAGTATTTCATTTTCTGACACGTCAGGTCAACAATCTACCGAACAGCGAAATTATACGCTGGTTTCTTGACGCAGCAGGTCAATAATCGACTCACATTGTAAACTGCAACATCAGCTAAATATATGCTAACGCCGCAGGTCAACAACCATGCTATGTCATCAGATTGTTTTCTGCCGAATAGCATGAAATTTGAAACCGGAAATGAAACATGATACCACGGTGTCAGATTACAAAGGTGTCAAGGCAAAAATTGCGTTACGGAGAAACAATTTTTAGTGGAAGAATTAGTAGAAGTACATCTGGAAATTAGCAGAGGACAAAAATTGCTTGGGTCTGAGAACAACAAATATTGAATTTTGCGAAGAGGCTGCATCTTATTAGAAAAAGTTACAATCTGAACTAAGAATGTTGATAAATAAAATGTAGTCATTGTCAAAAAATTCCACAGCCGTGTAGTATCCAACTTGACTCTCACTTCTCTACGGTATAGGTATGCACAGACGTGTTTCCGGGAACACATCTATACAGGGTGTCTCACAACTGTTGGAAACAAATTTAACTAGATATTCTTTGGCTAAAAATAAGACTTTTTCCCTATAAACATATGCTCTATCTACCTTCGTTTTTAAACATACAGGTTGAAAATTAAAAAAAAACGATTTTTTTAAAGTTTATTTCTAAACAAATTCTATCGCTTTGAAATTTGGTACGTATTAGCAGTTTAGTCACCATTGTGAACAATATGAGCTCCAAACTTCCCTCAGTGGCGTAGATACGAGGTTTCAGCTTTTTCTTTAAAAAATGTGCTTAGATTTCAACGAAATCTTTGTACAAGTAGAAGAAGCGACTCGAAGCGACTATGAAAAACGACTAGATTTCTCGAAAAGCGTCTAAATGACTCGAAAAGAGACTCGAAGCGACTCGAAAAGCGACATACCATGGAATACCATCAAAGACCATGGAATACCATCGAATACCATGGATTACCATGGAATACCATCGAATACCATCAAAGACCATGGAATACTATCGAAAACCATGGAATACCATAAATAGTCTTGGATACCCCTATGAAAATTTGTCAAGGGGCAAGCATAAAAGGAAATCATTATCGACATCGTGATCGATGCCCTGTGATCGAGAGATATATATAAGTCTTTTATAATACAATCACGCTCAGTTAGACATGTCTCTGTCACTTGAGATTGAACCTAGGAGTTATGGTATCCAACACACCAATGGCGGATTAGTCATGGGACAAATACCAGTAACCGTTGAAGATAACGTATTATGTATTGGAGATGAAAAAATTACCCTTACACCAGGTCTGTCTCAACTTCTTTTGAAGAACAAACCACAACGTTTTAATGATACTGACCTAAAAATATATAAGGAATTGTTGATCATTACTAATGCTCACAAAAGACGATATGGGAACGCATTACGACTAAACCCTAGCAAAACGTGGAAATATATCAACATTATATCAAAGTTATTTCCATCTAGAAATAAAGCTCCAACCAGCTTTTCACGAGAGTTGCATTTAATGGAGTCTCCAACAACTTCCAACATTAAGCCAATACTTAAATGGGATAAAAATACCAATCCGAATGACATCGTTGATATGTATAGGAATGCTCTACAACAGGGGGAAGAAACAGATATATATATCAACACCCTAGTAGCTATGAATGTTATTAGAGATCCAAGAAATAAAAATGTTTAAATAAGTGTTTGTTTCTCTATACATACCTACTCTTGAATCACATCAGATAACAAACTATGGATTTGTCCTAACTGTGATGATCTCAACAAGAAGTTTAACCTAAAACTAAATTCTAATCATCAACCATTTTGTAAAGAGTGTCCAGTTCTTGTGAAGAAACTTGATAATGCAAGGAATAACCAATATCAATTAAGTACAATTACAAACAAAAATGGGGGTAGCATTTATATTTTAAATTGTCAAGGATTAAGGAGTCATTTCAATGAAGTATCATTTTTTGTTACAAAACATTTACCACGTATTCTATGTTTAATAGAGACTCATATTACAAGTGAGGCTGAAGATATTGAAATTAATTTAGATAATGTTACCATAATAATAAGACTAAATTCTAATAATAATCAGACAGGGGGTGTTATTTTTTATGTTAGACATGATATCTATTTTAAAGTTTTGGAGTCGGTAGACATGGACAAAAATATTTGGTTTTTACTTATAAATGTAAAAATTAATGAGAAAACATATTCTAGGAGGTTTATATCATTCACGCAATCAGTCTCATGCAGAATTTCTAAATTTTATAGAACATTGGTTGGAAAATACTGGAATTTACATTTCATATGATTTCCTAATTTTTGGTGATTTTAACATTGATCTATTAAATAATAATTTTTATTCAAACAAACTAAATAAATTAATTAATGACAGTGGTTTTTATCAGCTAGTTAGAAATCCAACTCATATTTTTTATGGTGGAAAAACTTTAATTGATTTGGTAATTTCAAACAATAAACTTATACAGTGTTTAGTTTTAACCAATCCAAATATTTCTGACCATAATATGCTTCAAATTACTCTTGAAAATTATTCTTATTTTGATTCAATCTTCGTAGAAAAAAATGCTTGATGATAATTTAATGAAAACAGCATTAACTCAATTAAATCATAGTTATGACCCTCAAATGAATATTGAAATAATTAAGAGTACAAATTTCCAAGCTAATATTTGCAAATATTTGATACTTACATGCCAAAAGTTGAAATTAAAATAAAACCTGGTCATCATTGGTTCAACGATAATAATCTTAAGGCAATTAAATATAGGGAAGACTATTACAAGTTATATCACTTTAGAGAAACTTATGTTGATTGGGTAAATTACAAGGAAGCGCGAAATTTGGTTGTGTCAAATATTCGGAAAGAAAAACGTAAATATTTTGAAGATAAAATTGATGGGTGCAAACATGAGCCGAAGCTTATGTGGCAGTGTCTAAAATCTCTAATTAGTGGTAAAAATAAAGAAAGCTATTTTGGAATATTGGTCAATGATTTGTGTTATAAAAATAATATTTATGAGGTGACAGAAATTTCAATAGCTTTTAGCATGTATGAAATTGCATCCAAAATTCCTGTAGGTAACTAAAAAGAGTTTTGATTTTGATTTTGAAAAAATATATTTTTGGAATTAATTTGAAAAAGTAAGTCTAGCTAAAATTAGGGAAATAGTTTTTAATTTACCAAATAAGACAAGTCCTGACGAAATCGACATAAGTTTTATAAAGAAATATTTTAATGAAATTGGGAAAATGTTATTAGATCAAATCAATGATTCTTTAGAGTTAGGTATTGTCCCAAAAAAATTTAAAAATATCAACTATTATACCTGTGAGAAAAATAAATAATTCTAACCGAGCTGAAGATTTTAGACCCATTAATATGTTAGTTGCAATTGAAAAAATTTTAGAGTGTATTGTACATGAACAGCTGACAGAATATATTGAGAAAAATAATATTTTATCAAAATTTCAGTCAGGATTCCGAAAAAAAAACATGATGCAATATGTAATAAATGAATGGAAAATGACCACAGATGAAAATAAGATTGTAGGTATTGTTTATTTGGATTTAAAAAGAGCATTTGAAACTGTTGATCGGTCTAAATTATTAAAGAAATTAGAAAAATATGGTTTAGGCGGAGTAGTTCTTAATTGGTTTCGAAATTATTTATATGATAGAAAACAAATAGTAGTGTCTAAATTTCAAGTCAAATGACTCATTTGTAGAAATTGGTGTACCACAAGGGAGTGTACTAGATCCCTTATTATTTGTTTTATTTTTAAATGACATGACATATATTTTTCAAAATTGTAAATATCATTTTTTTTTGCAGATGACACACTTATTTATTTGTATAGTGAAAATTACAGAAATTTAGAGTTAAATTTAAATAGTGAATTATTAAGTGTATATAATTGGATGTGCGCTAATAAATTACAAATAAATATAGCAAAAACAAAATTTATGATATTAGGTTCACCAAAACTTCGTAAATTATTTGTAGAAGAAAAACTATTTTTTTTATTAATAATTGTGCCATTGAAAGAGTGAATGAATATAAATATTTGAGTGTAATCGTAAGTTCAGATTTAAAATTTAAGGAGCATGTAAATTATATATGTAAGAAGATTTCAAGGAAAATTGGTGTGCTAGGTAGAGTGAGTGACAATTTAAATATGTTTGGAAGAATAACTGTCTATAATACTATTATAATTCCTCTTTTCACTTTTTGTAGCTCAGTTCTATATATGACTTCACAAAATGATAAGCACCGATTACAAGTATTACAGATTACAGAACATAGCTATGAGAATAATTTTAAAATGTAATATGTTTACTAGTATTAGACAGTTAGGTTGGATGAATGTTGAAAATTATTTAAAGTTTATGAGCTTAATATTTATCCACAAAATTATCTTAAATGTATGTCCACATTATTATAAAAACTACATGACAAAATTTGAGGATGTTCATAACTATGACACAAGAAAAAAGAGAACTTTTTGTTAGATCACAAGTATTTTAAATTGTCCCAAAATTCGATTTTTTTCAAGGTTTATTGGAGTATAATAAAATTGGTAGTGAAATAAGGAACATAAAATATATAAATAAGTGATAAGCTTAAGAAATGATATGTTGTTAAAAATCAAATTTTATAAAGGAGAAAATGCAAAAATTGCATATCGCACATTGGTGATGATCGTGTGAGATCAAAATGCAACTATGCAAGATTGCAAGAATATAACACCGGATCTAAATCGATCGAGGTAAAAAATCTATGCCGCAATTTCTTAGATCGTCACCCTGATGCGTCAGCTAGATTGAAAAATGCGACTCGACAAAAAAATCTGAAGTAAAATCGAAATATGAGAAAATGGTGCACATAAGAATCAAATTTTTGAAATCTTAACGTGATTGTACCACGGCATGACAGTACGATACCAATCATTTTTATTTACGTTCAACTAGCATCTTAAAAACACTTAACTGAAAGTTCTGCAAAGTTTAACTTTCGAGTAGGTGGCTGTGAATTCATATTTGACATTGTATTGAGATTCCACACAACTTTTCTTAGTGTCATTCTGCTGTAGTTCTAAAAATAAGGGTACTTTACTCTTGAGGAATTTTCATATTTTTCAACCTTCCCTGTATACGAATAGAAATTTCAAAATTTTTATGGATGGGTTTTGAGTTTAAGCACAAGCAACAACTTTTATCAAGAATAATTTTTTTAGGAAACTTCAACTAAAGAAAATTCCCATTTGTGTTCAACTTTATGGCAGACACTGTATGTTAAAAATTATGGTGTCAAAGTAATCTTTAAAATATACACAACGTTTTTCAGTGTTTCATCAATACTCTTCACTCCGTCGTACACTCCCTTACCTGGCACGGAAACTTATGGAAATTAACATTAAGAAGTTCCAGATAATCATATATACCAAAAATCTATATAACAGGTTTGAAAATGGTTGCAAAGTTCAAAATCTCGTTGCAAAAATCATCCCACAGATGTTATCAATGACGTCGGAACCTATAGACAGGTTTGTTTTGATAAACGCTTGACGCCCAGAACTGATCACAATCTAAGCGCTCCATTAAATTATTCCGACAGTGTCGCGAGATTGTCAGAAATTGCCCCTTTTTGTCGAGCCGTAGAGAACTTATTTCGACTCTGGGCTCGGAGGCTGGCGTCGTTAGACCATCCCCCGAGTCTTCAGGTGAGGTTCCGATGCTTCCGGCGTCCCAAAACAAGAAAAAACATGCGATATCTAAGTGTGATTCTGGAGGAACTATAACCGGGAATCACCGGGTGTATAGCTGGTTGATGGTTGACTTTCTGTCTTTGTTTGTAGCATGTTTTTAGAGTAGTATGGATATATTTAATCTTGGAGTCAAAATAAAGGGCATTTTAACAATGGGGCACCACGTCTATAGGTTTTGACGTCGTTGGATGTTATAAATAAATGGAAACGTAACTTTCTGGAATGTAGAACCTAATATTTTTATTGGAACGTAGTTTGATGACAGGCTACTTCAACACCACTGATCTGTCAAATTTGACGGCAGTATAAAAATTCTCGTAGGTAATATTCTTGTCATATATAGCTTGTTAAGTTGTGAGTCCTCCATGCCAAGATACTTATATGAATAAAAAGGAAGGAACTGTTGTAAGCATGTCAACAGAATTACTACATTTAAATGAATGTTTCCTTAAAGGAGCATATAAAAATAGTTCTGAATCGTTAAGCTTTAGTGATTATAAGAATTAGTAGTTAAATAATAATTCTCACCCTCATAATACACCAAATTAAGAGTAGGTATCCCAGAAGCAAATGCTTGTGCGGAGGACGGGTGGCAATTACTGTTGTCTTTGAGAGGCTAGGAAAGCATTCGCTCTACTTGAAAAAAGCAGCTAGTGTATTTTTTAATCGTTTATTTAACCCAAGCAACAATGAACTGCAGTTCGTAGATGTTTATTTTAGAAGTGTACTTTTAATTTCTTAATATTTTTGTAAACCATTGTCGTTCAGTAGTCTCTGAATAATTCTAATATTCAATTTCACAATCAATAATGAAGAACATTTTGTTATATAGTAGATCATAGATTTTTAATGGTGAACTATTCCGTGTCAGAAAACGGACGATTTTTAAGTATCATTCTAATTTTATAGCATGCAAAACTTCTGAATAAATTTAGCATCTGGTACCTGAGCGAAAGGAATCCATTTTATACAAGACAAATTGTAAATTCTATTACATAGATGTAATTTACACAAATAAGCAACTGATTATTTCGGAGATATTCGAATGAACTTTTTTTTTTAAAGGTCTTATAAAACCGCTTCTTTTTGCTACCGTTTTGAAAATGCCAATCCAGGGATTTTTATATCCTCGTTCTCGCATTCAAACCATTTAGCGATCTGACATCACGGTGTTAATCGGAACATCCAATATACCAAATTTTAGTCAAAAATATACCGGGAGTTACATTCTACAAGGTGCCAAATTTAAGCAAAAGAGGAATTTTAAAGGTGGGTGAATTATGCCATGGAATTACTTCAAAAAGTCGAACGGTCAACAGAATTAGGGAATCACAAACTTCACGTTTCTTGCAACGATATTAAACAAAACTTTAAAATTTCGCAAAAATACTTCTGAACATTAGTAATGATAATGTGTATATTAAAAAACGCGCATTTAAGGTGCTAAAGTTTTATTTTTAATGTTTATTATGAAACTGTGGAAATTAATTAGCGAAAAATTTTTTTTTCTCACGAGGTTATGTTTTGGCATTTAGGCAAAGCTTTTAGTTATAAACAACTTTTCTTAATAACCTTTTGCTGAATTTTCTGAAATACGGGTACTTGTGTTGTTGTTGTTTCTATAGTTGTTATAGAATTGGGACTAACAGATAAGGTTGAAATAGTGTAAGTATAGTAACTTTCTATTTTCTAATATCACATAGTAGTCGAAAATGTCGCAATAATGAATCCTTTGAATATTCTAAAACGAGCATGCTCTAATACGTTTTTTGACGTCGATATATTTGCATTTCCTAGCTTCCGAGAAACATAATTTAAAAATATACTCTGTAAAGACGAATTATAAAAGAAAAATAGCAGCTTAAAGTTGAATGTCTGTGAAAGTCACGAACAATTCTTTCTAATTCCGCAGAAAAAGTACTTTCGCCAGTCGTCGGAATAAGCTTGTTTTTACGTATTATTTTCGCGAGCGAACCTCGCGCGCTCTGGTCTCATTGTTTCAAATTATTGTATATACTGAGAAATGTAATTATAGATATCATATTACGGGATAATCTGGGGACACGTTACTAACCATCAACCAACTATACACCCGGTGATTCCCGGTTATAGTTCCTCCAGAATCACACTTAGATATCGCATGTTTTTTCTTGTTTTGGGACGCCGGAAGCATCGAAACCTCACCTGAAGACTCGGGGGATGGTCTAACGACGCCAGCCTCCGAGCCCAGAGTCGAAATAAGTTCTCTACGGCTCGACAAAAAGGGGCAATTTCTGACAATCTCGCGACACTGTCGGAATAATTTAATGGAGCGCTTAGATTGTGATCAGTTCTGGGCGTCAAGCGTTTATCAAAACAAACCTGTCTATAGGTTCCGACGTCATTGATAACATCTGTGGGATGATTTTTGCAACGAGATTTTGAACTTTGCAACCATTTTCAAACCTGTTATATAGATTTTTGGTATATATGATTATCTGGAACTTCTTAATGTTAATTTCCATAAGTTTCCGTGCCAGGTAAGGGAGTGTACGACGGAGTGAAGAGTATTGATGAAACACTGAAAAACGTTGTGTATATTTTAAAGATTACTTTGACACCATAATTTTTAACATACAGTGTCTGCCATAAAGTTGAACACAAATGGGAATTTTCTTTAGTTGAAGTTTCCTAAAAAAATTATTCTTGATAAAAGTTGTTGCTTGTGCTTAAACTCAAAACCCATCCATAAAAATTTTGAAATTTCTATTCGTATACAGGGAAGGTTGAAAAATATGAAAATTCCTCAAGAGTAAAGTACCCTTATTTTTAGAACTACAGCAGAATGACACTAAGAAAAGTTGTGTGGAATCTCAATACAATGTCAAATATGAATTCACAGCCACCTACTCGAAAGTTAAACTTTGCAGAACTTTCAGTTAAGTGTTTTTAAGATGCTAGTTGAACGTAAATAAAAATGATTGGTATCGTACTGTCATGCCGTGGTACAATCACGTTAAGATTTCAAAAATTTGATTCTTATGTGCACCATTTTCTCATATTTCGATTTTACTTCAGATTTTTTTGTCGAGTCGCATTTTTCAATCTAGCTGACGCATCAGGGTGACGATCTAAGAAATTGCGGCATAGATTTTTTACCTCGATCGATTTAGATCCGGTGTTATATTCTTGCAATCTTGCATAGTTGCATTTTGATCTCACACGATCATCACCAATGTGCGATATGCAATTTTTGCATTTTCTCCTTTATAAAATTTGATTTTTAACAACATATCATTTCTTAAGCTTATCACTTATTTATATATTTTATGTTCCTTATTTCACTACCAATTTTATTATACTCCAATAAACCTTGAAAAAAATCGAATTTTGGGACAATTTAAAATACTTGTGATCTAACAAAAAGTTCTCTTTTTTCTTGTGTCATAGTTATGAACATCCTCAAATTTTGTCATGTAGTTTTTATAATAATGTGGACATACATTTAAGATAATTTTGTGGATAAATATTAAGCTCATAAACTTTAAATAATTTTCAACATTCATCCAACCTAACTGTCTAATACTAGTAAACATATTACATTTTAAAATTATTCTCATAGCTATGTTCTGTAATCTGTAATACTTGTAATCGGTGCTTATCATTTTGTGAAGTCATATATAGAACTGAGCTACAAAAAGTGAAAAGAGGAATTATAATAGTATTATAGACAGTTATTCTTCCAAACATATTTAAATTGTCACTCACTCTACCTAGCACACCAATTTTCCTTGAAATCTTCTTACATATATAATTTACATGCTCCTTAAATTTTAAATCTGAACTTACGATTACACTCAAATATTTATATTCATTCACTCTTTCAATGGCACAATTATTAATAAAAAAAATAGTTTTTCTTCTACAAATAATTTACGAAGTTTTGGTGAACCTAATATCATAAATTTTGTTTTTGCTATATTTATTTGTAATTTATTAGCGCACATCCAATTATATACACTTAATAATTCACTATTTAAATTTAACTCTAAATTTCTGTAATTTTCACTATAAAAATAAATAAGTGTGTCATCTGCAAAAAAAAATGATATTTACAATTTTGAAAAATATATGTCAAGTCATTTAAAAATAAAACAAATAATAAGGGATCTAGTACACTCCCTTGTGGTACACCAATTTCTACAAATGAGTCATTTGACTTGAAATTTAGACACTACTATTTGTTTTCTATCATATAAATAATTTCGAAACCAATTAAGAACTACTCCGCCTAAACCATATTTTTCTAATTTCTTTAATAATTTAGACCGATCAACAGTTTCAAATGCTCTTTTTAAATCCAAATAAACAATACCTACAATCTTATTTTCATCTGTGGTCATTTTCCATTCATTTATTACATATTGCATCATGTTTTTTTTTCGGAATCCTGACTGAAATTTTGATAAAATATTATTTTTCTCAATATATTCTGTCAGCTGTTCATGTACAATACACTCTAAAATTTTTTCAATTGCAACTAACATATTAATGGGTCTAAAATCTTCAGCTCGGTTAGAATTATTTATTTTTCTCACAGGTATAATAGTTGATATTTTTAAATTTTTTTGGGACAATACCTAACTCTAAAGAATCATTGATTTGATCTAATAACATTTTCCCAATTTCATTAAAATATTTCTTTATAAAACTTATGTCGATTTCGTCAGGACTTGTCTTATTTGGTAAATTAAAAACTATTTCCCTAATTTTAGCTAGACTTACTTTTTCAAATTAATTCCAAAAATATATTTTTTCAAAATCAAAATCAAAACTCTTTTTAGTTACCTACAGGAATTTTGGATGCAATTTCATACATGCTAAAAGCTATTGAAATTTCTGTCACCTCATAAATATTATTTTTATAACACAAATCATTGACCAATATTCCAAAATAGCTTTCTTTATTTTTACCACTAATTAGAGATTTTAGACACTGCCACATAAGCTTCGGCTCATGTTTGCACCCATCAATTTTATCTTCAAAATATTTACGTTTTTCTTTCCGAATATTTGACACAACCAAATTTCGCGCTTCCTTGTAATTTACCCAATCAACATAAGTTTCTCTAAAGTGATATAACTTGTAATAGTCTTCCCTATATTTAATTGCCTTAAGATTATTATCGTTGAACCAATGATGACCAGGTTTTATTTTAATTTCAACTTTTGGCATGTAAGTATCAAATATTTGCAAATATTAGCTTGGAAATTTGTACTCTTAATTATTTCAATATTCATTTGAGGGTCATAACTATGATTTAATTGAGTTAATGCTGTTTTCATTAAATTATCATCAAGCATTTTTTTCTACGAAGATTGAATCAAAATAAGAATAATTTTCAAGAGTAATTTGAAGCATATTATGGTCAGAAATATTTGGATTGGTTAAAACTAAACACTGTATAAGTTTATTGTTTGAAATTACCAAATCAATTAAAGTTTTTCCACCATAAAAAATATGAGTTGGATTTCTAACTAGCTGATAAAAACCACTGTCATTAATTAATTTATTTAGTTTGTTTGAATAAAAATTATTATTTAATAGATCAATGTTAAAATCACCAAAAATTAGGAAATCATATGAAATGTAAATTCCAGTATTTTCCAACCAATGTTCTATAAAATTTAGAAATTCTGCATGAGACTGATTGCGTGAATGATATAAACCTCCTAGAATATATGTTTTCTCATTAATTTTTACATTTATAAGTAAAAACCAAATATTTTTGTCCATGTCTACCGACTCCAAAACTTTAAAATAGATATCATGTCTAACATAAAAAATAACACCCCCTGTCTGATTATTATTAGAATTTAGTCTTATTATTATGGTAACATTATCTAAATTAATTTCAATATCTTCAGCCTCACTTGTAATATGAGTCTCTATTAAACATAGAATACGTGGTAAATGTTTTGTAACAAAAAATGATACTTCATTGAAATGACTCCTTAATCCTTGACAATTTAAAATATAAATGCTACCCCCATTTTTGTTTGTAATTGTACTTAATTGATATTGGTTATTCCTTGCATTATCAAGTTTCTTCACAAGAACTGGACACTCTTTACAAAATGGTTGATGATTAGAATTTAGTTTTAGGTTAAACTTCTTGTTGAGATCATCACAGTTAGGACAAATCCATAGTTTGTTATCTGATGTGATTCAAGAGTAGGTATGTATAGAGAAACAAACACTTATTTAAACATTTTTATTTCTTGGATCTCTAATAACATTCATAGCTACTAGGGTGTTGATATATATATCTGTTTCTTCCCCCTGTTGTAGAGCATTCCTATACATATCAACGATGTCATTCGGATTGGTATTTTTATCCCATTTAAGTATTGGCTTAATGTTGGAAGTTGTTGGAGACTCCATTAAATGCAACTCTCGTGAAAAGCTGGTTGGAGCTTTATTTCTAGATGGAAATAACTTTGATATAATGTTGATATATTTCCACGTTTTGCTAGGGTTTAGTCGTAATGCGTTCCCATATCGTCTTTTGTGAGCATTAGTAATGATCAACAATTCCTTATATATTTTTAGGTCAGTGTCATTAAAACGTTGTGGTTTGTTCTTCAAAAGAAGTTGAGACAGACCTGGTGTAAGGGTAATTTTTTCATCTCCAATACATAATACGTTATCTTCAACGGTTACTGGTATTTGTCCCATGACTAATCCGCCATTGGTGTGTTGGATACCATAACTCCTAGGTTCAATCTCAAGTGACAGAGACATGTCTAACTGAGCGTGATTGTATTATAAAAGACTTATATATATCTCTCGATCACAGGGCATCGATCACGATGTCGATAATGATTTCCTTTTATGCTTGCCCCTTGACAAATTTTCATAGGGGTATCCAAGACTATTTATGGTATTCCATGGTTTTCGATAGTATTCCATGGTCTTTGATGGTATTCCATGGTAATCCATGGTATTCGATGGTATTCCATGGTCTTTGATGGTATTCCATGGTATGTCGCTTTTCGAGTCGCTTCGAGTCTCTTTTCGAGTCATTTAGACGCTTTTCGAGAAATCTAGTCGTTTTTCATAGTCGCTTCGAGTCGCTTCTTCTACTTGTACAAAGATTTCGTTGAAATCTAAGCACATTTTTTAAAGAAAAAGCTGAAACCTCGTATCTACGCCACTGAGGGAAGTTTGGAGCTCATATTGTTCACAATGGTGACTAAACTGCTAATACGTACCAAATTTCAAAGCGATAGAATTTGTTTAGAAATAAACTTTAAAAAAATCGTTTTTTTTTAATTTTCAACCTGTATGTTTAAAAACGAAGGTAGATAGAGCATATGTTTATAGGGAAAAAGTCTTATTTTTAGCCAAAGAATCTCTAGTTAAATTTGTTTCCAACAGTTGTGAGACACCCTGTATAGATGTGTTCCCGGAAACACGTCTGTGCATACCTATACCGTAGAGAAGTGAGAGTCAAGTTGGATACTACACGGCTGTGGAATTTTTTGACAATGACTACATTTTATTTATCAACATTCTTAGTTCAGATTGTAACTTTTTCTTATAAGATGCAGCCTCTTCGCAAAATTCAATATTTGTTGTTCTCAGACCCAAGCAAGTTTTGTCCTCTGCTAATTTCCAGATGTACTTCTACTAATTCTTCCACTAAAAATTGTTTCTCCGTAACGCAATTTTTGCCTTGACACCTTTGTAATCTGACACCGTGGTATCATGTTTCATTTCCGGTTTCAAATTTCATGCTATTCGGCAGAAAACAATCTGATGACATAGCATGGTTGTTGACCTGCGGCGTTAGCATATATTTAGCTGATGTTGCAGTTTACAATGTGAGTCGATTATTGACCTGCTGCGTCAAGAAACCAGCGTATAATTTCGCTGTTCGGTAGATTGTTGACCTGACGTGTCAGAAAATGAAATACTTTTATTAATAGATAAGAATATCCAGAGCTATTCCTTTAGACTTATAACTTTTCAACGTTTTTTAGATTTCTTAACATTAATGCGGCTACTTCAGCCAACTTATAATCTTATAAAAATAAGGAAGAATAATTTTGTAAATAAAATGAACGAAAATGTCCAAAAATATACTAGGAATTAAAGTAACCGCACCCAAAATTGTTATTAATATAGTCTATCAAGTGTCAGTGAATCCTGTCAAATGCACTTGGACGTATTTATATGTTCTGCGCTCAGAAGCAATCGGAACATTCAGATTTGAGTTTCAATTTTGTAGGGGTAAATAAAAGATAGACTAGATTTCATATTTTATTTTTTACAATTTTCTAAATTTATGTTTTTGAACTTTTCATTTATTTCAATTTGAATTTCATATTTCAAATTTTGAAGAGATCTTAGATAAAATTCCAATCTTCTTTTGTAGTGTTGTCTGCGTCGCCTCTTGTCAGTGGGATTCATTCTTCCTCAAATTTAATATTCGTTGTCCTACCAATGAGGCCCAGACTCGTCAAGAAGATCTTCTTTCCGTTGGTGATTTCCCGGCTTATGTCTTCGATGCGTTCAGACGTCAATTCTTTTACGAACCGTGCAGGTAGCGCAGTTTGAAAATTTTCAACTTCGACGAACACTTTCTCCCCGTACCTTGTTTCAATTCTTCTAAAAGATAAAATTTTATGTTTTTCACCAACCACTAACTCTCTTGCACTCACAATTTCTTTTACGAAGTTATTTTCATTCAACTGTTTCAGAAAAGACATATTTCAATATCGCGGGTCAATGACCCCTTAAAGGTTATCGATCTGGTAACCACTTGACCTCTAGCTTCAGGTCAAGGTTAATGGAACGTGACCCCTTAAAGTTCATTGAACCCGCAGGTCAAGGTTATTTTCAAATTTCCCACCTTGGTGGCCATA
Source organism: Pseudeuparius sepicola (assembly GCA_963920635.1). Classification (NCBI taxonomy): domain Eukaryota; kingdom Metazoa; phylum Arthropoda; class Insecta; order Coleoptera; family Anthribidae; genus Pseudeuparius; species Pseudeuparius sepicola. The sequence goes on along the minus strand of OY987300.1, from coordinate 52,069,566 downwards.
TTGACGTCACTTCCGTTCCCAGAAAAAGTGCCACGTGTCAAGGTGACCCCTTAAAGTTCATTGACCTTCAGGTTAAAAGGTGACCTCTTAAAGTTCATTGACCTTCAGGTCAAGGTTAATAAGGTGACCTCTCAAAGTTCATTGACCGGTCAAGGTTAACAAGGTGACCCCTTAAAGTTCATTGAACCCGCAGGTCAAGGTCATTTTCAAATTTCCCGCCTTGGCGGCCATCTTGTGACGTCACTTCCGTTCCCAGAAAAAGTGCCACGTGTCAAGGTGACCCCTTAAAGTTCATTGACCTTCAGGTTAAAAAGGTGACCTCTTAAAGTTCATTGACCTTCAGGTCAAGGTTAATAAGGTGACCTCTTAAAGTTCATTGACCGGTCAAGGTTAACAAGGTGACCCCTTAAAGTTCATTGAACCCGCAGGTCAAGGTCATTTTCAAATTTCCCGCCTTGGCGGCCATCTTGTGACGTCACTTCCGCCCTGGAGTACCCTTTGCTATACTACTCGACAACTTTAAATACCTTGGTCTATTAATCGATAATAATTTAAAATGGACGACCCACATAAATGAATTATCCACAAAAATAAGGAAACTTGTTTGGAAATTTTACAAAATTCGAGATATCTTTCCCCTATCTATCTTGAGAACACTTTATGTAGCTTTAGCAGAGTCAATTTTAACATACGCAATATCCATATGGGGTGCAGCTTATTCATCACAGTAGTGAGGCAAAGGGGGCGATCGTTCTTCCATCTCACTCGCACTCATGTATATTCCCATATAAGATAACGACTTCCGGTGCGGTCTTATCGCTACTTTTGATCTGTCTCTCTCGGGCGCGGCGTTCGCGGCGTTGCCGGATCCTCGATTTTGTCGTGTAGGTGCGACGTTGCCTTTTCCTGGAATGCAATAAAAAAAGCCCGTGTGTGGAATCGAACCGGTTCCGTTCGTGTCCCGTTCCCGTCGCCTTGACCACTCGTCCACCCGTCCATATTCTAATCGCACCGTAGAAATGGCAAGGTTCTGTCTCGCAGACGTCATCCGTTCGGGCGCGCGCGCGCTTGCACCTCGAGGGACGCCTGTCAGGTAGCGTGAAAGGATCCGGATCCGGGGGCCTGAGAGGGAGGGGAGTCTTGAGCCTGTCTTAGATGTCAAAATGTGCTGAGATTGGAAAAATAGAGTGACGTTAGGTTGAGAAAAATATGAACAAAAGTTAGGTTGGGAAAAAATAGGATGGGAGAAATATACAGATAGAAAAAAAGAGAAATATACAGGATGGTGGAAATATACAGTGTGGACAAATATTAAGAGAAAAAATACAGAATGTGAGAAATATACAGAATGGGACAAAAAGAGAAATATACAGGATGGTAGAAATATACAGAGCGGAGAAATATAGATAGAAAAAATACAGGATGGAACAAAACGAGAAATATACAGGATGGTAGAAATATACAGAGCGGACAAATATAGGTAGAAAAAATATAGGATGGAACAAAAAGAGAAATATACAGAGCGGACAAATAGAGAGAAAAATACAGAATGTGAGAAATATACAGAATGGACAAATATAGAAAAATATACAGGATGGAACAAAATGAGAAATATATGACATATCTTTGTCTAGGATGCCTTGGAGATCGTTTTGGGGGAATCTCTTGGGTCTTAGAAGATGTTAAAAATGTCTTTAGACGATCCTAAAGGAAAATTAATCTTGAAATCAGCTCGTGAATGGATTCAAGTTTCGAAAAAAAAATGCTTTTTTGACAAATATGATTAAAGGATAAGGGAAAAATAAAAGATACCTATAGATATACATATTTTTTATTGATAAACACACGCAAAAAAATAATTACAATAATTACAAATATATAAAAATAACATTTGGGGTAATTTCGTGGGTTAGGTATACAGGTTCACAAAGTCAATATTTAAAACTTTAGCTTAACAAAGGCAAAAAAGAATACAACGAACGCAAAAAAGATCACAACGAACGCAAAAGGATTACAACGTACGCGGAAAATTATATAAAAAATTTTTTTGCAATATTTTTACATTTTCCAACAGATTTTTTAAAATTCAATAGCCGAATAGTCGTTTTCATCATGCATATTTTCAAAACATAAATGTGGGTTATAAAATTCGAAGAGGGGAGTTCTAGAACAATTTTTGCACCATTCTTGCGGATTTTTAATCCACCTGTCCATGACTTGAGTAACGTGCGATGAGAAATGCTTGCGTTTTTTCTTGGGTGCGCGACGAATATTCTTATACTCTTCAAGTATATATTGAACTACACCTTTGCTGTAGAAACAAACTTTCAAATTTTCTAACTGTGGAAACGTAAAATATTCCGTGGAAACACAAAAAGGCATGTCATATTCTTCCGGTAAAAAAATCATTCTTTCATCGAACCAGAGATCATCCCACGCGGGTTGATTTATTAAGAAAGTCACTTCTCTGGGCGTCAGCCGTTCATCAAAATTTATCGAGTCCCGATCTGCATCCTGCCAATCGTGAATGGTTTCTTTGTAAATTTGAAACTTGTACTTCGTAAAATCACTAATAATTTCATATTGTAGAAGCTGCGGCAGATCCGTCTTTAGAATGTGACACGACATTTTGAGATTTCGGACAATTTCTTTTTTAGCGAGATTTTGTAATGACAACATTTTTTGTGTGGTGCACTTAAAACGAATTAAATTGGTAAATAATACCCGAGATGTATGCGAGTTTATCAGTTTCCGCTAACATTTCCCGTTGACGACGGTCTTATCAACCCGCACACCGCATACATTTCCTGTTATGCAGTTATGCAAATTTGAAAAATATATTATGATCAATCATCGTAGCCTAACGGAACTGTACTAATTTTATCTTCGAGGATTTTGCGTTTGTCGTCAAAGTTGCTCAAGGCATTTTTATTAACCGTAAATGAATAAATATTATGTTTTTCGGATCTTATCGTATTAAATTTGGAATACAGGTTCGAAGCAGTGCCGAAAAGAATATCTTTATAATTTTGAAATGTTAAGTTATTAACAGCGAATTTTCCCACACCCTTAGCTTTCTTTATCGAAATTTCCGAATCATCGTCTTCATTGTGAAATTTGAACGCGTACATTTTTGCGGCCAGGCCGACAAATTCTGAAATAATGTTACCTTTTACTTCGTTTTTAATATACCCGATTTTCTTCTTGTTAAATTTTGCAATTTTAAACACGTTCCCGTCCGGATAATCGCTGGTATCGAAAAATTTGATGCAGTCATTTCGAATGATTTCGTAAAAATCGCGACAAAAAATATGATACATGAGGGAATCGGTATCGGAATACAGCAGCTTTATTTCCCTTACAGGTAATTTTGTGAAATAATTATAGTGAAAATCGTACACGAGGCTTTTGGAAATGTCTAGCACGGAAATGCCTACATAAATAGGTTTATTAAACAACAATTCGGTTTTTTTTCATTTCTACGGCTATCAGATTTTCCGAGAAAATTTGCAAAGAATCAAAATTGGGTTGAGCAATAAGTTTTCTGGCTCCGTATCTCCCGTCCCAGCTAGTGACTAACCTAATATCCCTGTTATTTCTTATATTCTGGAGCGTTTTACCGTAAATAATGTTATTTTTTCTTTTGTATAAATCCTGTTCAAATTCTGATTTTGCCTGAGCGCGCAAACCCGTGTTTAGATCCATATATTTTTTTAACCAGGCACTTTGTTTAAATTTTAAAACCCTATGAATTTGTATCAATTTAATGCCCAAATTTAAAGCTTGGATAAGAAGTTTGTAATGTACAACGTACTTTTCTCTTTTGAAAAATGTGCTGGTCAATTTCTTAGGTTTTCCCGACGTTGTTTCATAGTGGTGCGGGAGCAACGGAAAGTCTCTGTGTTTTTAAAAAAGTTCTTGGGGATAATCGAGCGTTACTTCTAAAATATACCCAATTCCTTCGCCCCAACCGTTAATATCAATACCTGTTTCCGTGATATATCCGTGTCTAGAAGATTTTATGAACATTTCAATTTTTTCTAAATCATGTTCCCATTCAAAATTGGAGACGGGAAGTGGACAGGACATAGAAAAACCATAAAGGTTATTTACATCCCCATAAAAAATGTATGAGTCTGGGGATGATTCGTCATAATTTTTCATGTATTTATTATTCGCTTTCGCGTATCGATTGGAACAAATAACGAGCCCTCCTCTAATGCCTTTTTCGATAAACAAAATCATATTGTAATCGGTCAACAATTCCATTTCAACTTTCGTCATCTTTAGCATGGCGTCCCAGGAAAAATGGGCCGCGGTGAAGAAATGTGCAGCGTCTAGACCGTAATTATTAATGCAAAAATCGCGATAGTTCTCAAAAATGTCCGCCAGTAAGATTACATCTATTCGGAGATATAGATCGCTATATTGCCCCAAATTTTGTATTTTGAAGGTTTTCCAAACATTTTGAGCATGCAAGTATTTTTCATTGGAAATTGTTTCCCCCGTCAATTTACTGTTAAAATGGTGCATGGCGGGCAGTTCGTTTTCGCTTAATTTTGAAACGGAATCGAGATAGTCGTATGGAAACACGCCCTTCTTAATAGCTAAATTAAATTGATCGGGGTCTGGAAAAGTCTTACGCGTTAAAACGAACTGATCGGCATTAAGCGATTCAGCTAACTTTTCCAAGGAAGCGGGTAAAAATCTCAAACTGTCCAAAAATCGCATATAAAGAGTTCCCGACCTTTTACTGAAAGAAATAAATTTTTCAAACGAAATCGGCAATAGGGAAATTGGCTGATCGTCAAAATTCAACTCCCTGATAATAAAATGTGCGTCATAGCCGCTTAAATTGTGAAAAAATATAGGCACAAAATTCACGTTTTTACATTGCAAATTACAGTTATTACAAAGTGTTTTTCGATATTCACCTGTCACATGATTATGATCGAAAACTTTCGGGTTACTTTCCGAAAATAATTCATCGCAAATCATACACCTGATGACGTTATCATGATTTATTTGCTGTTCTAGAGAAATTTTTGACATTGGTAATTTAGTTTTTAATATGTCCTCAATTGTTTTCATTTCAAGACGAATTTTGTTAACGAACCATTTTACTGGGGCTTCTCCCCTGTATATCTCAAAGTGTGATAATGTTTCATCGAACGAGCAGACTACCTGATAAGCTATACTAAAAGGTTCGTGTTTTTGGTAGGGATTGGTGTACGATTTCAAGGGATTATTTTCGCAATTTTCTATATTGACCGTTAAACATTCTATATCTGCATAAATGGAAAAGGGAACCTTTACGGTTTTTTTGATGTCCTTAAATTTTAAAATGTTTTCATTTTTATTAGGTAAAATAATTTTGACTGGATCTACTCTTTGACAATCCTCTAAATGTGTCGTTAGTTGTTCATTGGAATTGAAATTACACAAACAGCGATCACATATGAATTTTTTCTCCCTATGTTTGTTAATTTGATTTCCCGTCAAACTACCTAAATCTAAAATGTAGCAAAAATGTCCCGAACTCGATCTGAACTTGGTCAAATAAAGCAAATTTACGTGAATTTCCTTAAGTTCTTTTGTGTCATAAATCGGACCGTTAATTTTTTTCTTTATGCTATCGTACGCAAAAACATTCACCGAAATGGTAGGATTTTGTTTTTCAAATTTAGACAAGTCTGTTATTTTCATAGGTAGTTCAATGTTTCTGAAATTTAAAAATTCGTAATAATTTTGCGGGTAGTCAGATGGATCGGTGGATCTAATTTTGGTAACACCCGCCAATATGCACCAAACAAAACAACGCCTATCTACAGATTTTATATTTAAGATACATTGTTTTCTCTTTAATTCCACAGGTAAATCGATAAAAGATCCTCCATTTATCGGATCATACTTATTGATATTAACAGTTAAATTAATAATTTCTTTTAAAGTCCATCCCGAATCCCCTTCTTCGAATTCAGACATACTATTCAAAATAAGATCAGTGAAAAAAGTAAAAACATCTTGTATGTGCGTTTGCTCGATAATTTCCTTGTTTGGTGTTGAAAAATGTTTAATTTCGCTTATTTCAACCTCTTCGGAATCCCTAACGGTTTTCTTAACAAAAACAGCGTATAAAATAACGTTACACTTGATACATTTTAAACGAGACAGAAAATAAATAATCTTACGTTTAAAAATCGGGAAACAAGCTGACAGAAATTCATCGGGCAGAAGGTAGTCGCCGCTGTTGACTAAGGCACCTGTCACCAGACGTCTTTGTAATGCTGAAGTAATCTGTAAATCCAGGAAGATGTAGAGAAATTTAAAAAAAAAATAAACCAACCTCAATCCACTTTACTTTCTTGCTTGAAGACGTTTCCGGCAATGGTGCAGGAATGGGGCCGCCCACCTTTGCATTTTCCAGTTTTTGAAAAAGCTTAAGTTGAAAGGATTCCAACGTCGCCAGGATGAATTCCAATCTTCTTTTTTCGGAGAGTTTTGCTGATCCGAGAAGGAGGCTTCTGCAGCGATCGATGTATTTTCCATTTTTTCCGATTAGGTTCGATAAATCACCCTCTGTTTGCGCCAAATAATACAAGTTTTGAACGGACTGAATTGTGCTGTCATCCATTTTGTGTGTTTATCTGTAAAAACGATTCTTTAGATTTTCACCGGTAAAAAACAAAAAAAACTTACTGTTTATCGGTTCGGGTTCTGATGTCGATTAGCGCACACTCTTGTCCCATCACCGTCTTCACCTCCTTCACCACTAGCACCATTTTACCGGCCCATCGCTGTTTGAACTCCTCCACGGCCGCCCGATCAAAAACGTGTAGGAATCTCTTCGGCAGCCAGCAACTAAATTCACCCAAATTGACTAGGACGGCTTCTCCAATTTCCGTGTGTTTTCGGTCCACGTCTAGAATTATGTACTCCGTGCCCAGTTCCAGTTCGACTAATTTTTTTATCGGATTTAGGTTGAAATTAAGCGCCTCTTCTAATTTCTTGAAATCCATGAGGAAGCTGTTGACGCGAGGATGCCACAACGAACAATGAAACTCGGTTCGGCTACGAGGCGAAGGCTTATCGCTCGTCGCGCGCCCAGGCGGGGAAAGGCTTATCGCGCGTTAAGGCGGGGAAATATTAAGAACGGGATTCCCGAAGTGTGCAAAGCGCCCGACCCTAAGAGGGCACCTGTCAGGTAGCCTTAAAGGACGAGGGTCCGGAGGCCTGAGAGGGATAGAAAGATTTGATTTTTTCTTAATCTTTATTCAAAAATATCTTCTCATGTACAGGTCAGATAACAACTTATTTCTATCGAAATGGAGTAGTTCGAATATGCAAAATGTTTCCAAGGTGAAAGAGGCATTACAAATTTCTAACATTATTTCTATGGGATTCAATACATAATTACACCTAATCAGTAATTCGTTAACTCTATCTAAAAAGTTATCGTAAAATTCGTTAATTTTCAGTTTTAACAATACGTCAAATTTCGCAGAAATAAACTTATCGATTACATTGACTAATTCAAAAATATCGGATTCCAGAAAATAATGACACACTTCGTTCATGGAGAGTACTGCAATCTTGAGCCCGTCCAATCCGACCATCGTGCTAAGTTCCAGATTTTCGTTTGTGGTAAATTTCAGGGAAATATCCCGTGTTGACGTCATCCCGAAGAATTCTCGCGTAAATTTATTCAATAACGAAATAAACTCGTTCCATTCCTCGTGATCTAACGATATGGTGGCGAAATCTCTCGTATCCAAGTGGTTGGTGATATTGACCGTGGGCTTGAAATAAGAGTCCGGCTTCAGGCCGCAATGTATGGTGAAAACGTTGTTCGGAATTAACACAAAACACGTGTTTAACACAAGTTGTTGTCTCTTCTTTTCGTCGCAGAGGTTCGTAATGCGCCCGACTTCGTGATTGCAATCGCAACATGGTCGCGAGGAACCGTAACCGCTATCGACGCTCATCTTTTGAAAACTAACGCGGAGGGTTTTGGGCAACATCTTTTATCCCCACCATTTCACAAAACATTAACGCCATTAACGCCATCTATCCACGAATCGTGAGATTTGTCAAGGCCAAGCCAGCGTACCAAAACTTTCCCTCCTTTTTTTCTCAAAATTTTTTCCACGAGGTAAACGTCCGAATTTGCAGTTTTCTGTAACTCTTCACCGTAAACAACCTCCTTTTATAGGGTTCCCGGCCGTATCCTCCAGCAAATACGTAGCGGGATTGGTCATTTGTACTTTGACTATTTTAAAGAGTTCCGTGGTCCAGTTTGGTGTGTACCCTTTATTGAAAATATGCTTGGCTTTGCTGATTCTGACCATATCACCCATTTTGAATTTTTGCCTGCCTAAAATCTTCATGTGACTGTAAACGGTTTTCTGCAAGCGAGGTTCACTGCCCTTGTTCACATCTTTAGGTTTCATTTGAATAGTTCTATGTCTTTGATTATTGTACTCTCCTACTAGATCGGGTAGTACATCGAGCCATTTATATTTCCCGCTTAAACTGAAATATTTGAATAATTTTTCTTTTAAGGTACGGATCACTCTTTCCACAATGGCGGCTTTCGTATTGATAAACGTGCTGTAATGGTTAATGCCGTACGACTTCATCAGTTTATTAAAGTGTGTATTATAGAATTCCTTTCCGTGGTCTGTTTGAAGATTTTGCGGGTGTCTAGATTTTTTTAAAATTTCACCAAAAGCCTTTGTGACCTCTTCGCCCGTCTTTGATTTAAGTGGTTTACACCACACGAATTTTGAAAAACAATCGATCACGACTAGAATAAATTTCTGCCTGCCAGAGATCGTCTAACCCTTTAATTACCGTCCTACGACGAGGATAATTTTTTCGGGCTGGTTTATGCAACTCTTTGACAACTTGAATTTTTTCTTTTGAATGATCGGGCATATTTTAATTTTTATGTTTCTTTGTGGCAGGAGCAGACGTTTCACCCTGTTGTTCGGACGTTTCTATTATTTTCCGAGCCCCTTCCAGCTTTTTATTGATTTCCAAAATGGCTTTTTCCGCAGCTATTTCGACGGAATTTACTTTAGTTTTAAGACCAGTTTCTACGTTTTCAATTTTGCCGCGTAAAATTTTCATGTCACTGTCAAGGTCTGTCAAACGTTTTATGAAGCCCGTTTCCATTTGTTGAATTTGTTTCTTAACGTCTCTTATGTCCTTCACTCTGTCATTTAGCTCGGAATCCATTTTTGTCTTTAATTCTTTTTGTATAGCGACGTGTTCAATACGAGATTATTTTATGAACTTATTCGCGTCTATAATAACCGACTTTAATGTTTTGTTTGCACTAATTTGCGTGTTTTTTACGCAACGATCGATATATTGTTTGGTGGCGGCGTCTCCGTTTTCGGTAGGTTCACTTAGGTTGGCAATTTTCAAATTTTTCGCATCTATTGATCCATCGGGAGTTAATTCCAAAATAACAGCACCCAAAGGCGTGGAAAGGTGGGAACTTTGACCTGTTTTGGATTGGGAGTACTCTCCAAACTTGTTGACACTCATTTTGAAAATAAACGAAAATGTTGTCGTGCCTTCTCTCGTTGTCGTGAGAATTATTTCCGGCGTTTTTGGATGCCACTAGCAGTCTCAACCTGTCCACTAATTCGTTTATATCGTCCCAGTACACGTACTCTATCGGTTTCTTGTTAAAAGCCAATTTCATACCCCCAACTTTAATCGATGACGTTGATTTTGAACGTGTACTAGCTTTCCTTTCGGGTACGGATATGGAGCTAGGTGTTCTAAAAAAAGGTTTAATAATTTCCATGTACTTGTGACGAGTGGTACCCTTCAATCTGCCAAGCGAATCAAGATGAATTCCAGTAAGAGTTAAGATGGATTTATATTTTTCCCTGTCTTCCTCGTTGCTTTGTGGGTCATCGTGAAAAATTAAATTATAAAGCCCTTTTGTACCTTTAAATTTATCCTTTCCGTCTACAATAATATCTCCCGTCGTTTTATCAAAATCGATAAGTTTGTTTCCTAGAAACCATTTTGACTCAAAGGCATCATAAAACGGTCCATACACCTTATCTATAAGCTGCGATTTATCGTGATATTCTCCGATGTAGGGTTGAGCAATCTCCGGGTACGAGTCCATATATTCTTGAAAAACTTGTGGTGGATATTGTGATGTGTCAACATCGTCATCACGCAGCCTCGTCTCGTCAGCGGGACGAATGGGATCTTCCCAGTAGGTTTCATCTTGAAGGAAAGGCGAACGAGATCTGTCAATGCTGGCTTTCAACTTGGCGAGTTTTCTGTTTATTCTGTCTTCAATTGTTTCTTCTTGCTCTACTTTTTCTATGTTTTCTGGTGCTTCTTGCTCTAATTTTTCTATAATTTCTGGCACTTCTTCTTTAGGTTCAAATTTTAAGTTATCGATCAACGATTTATTGGCTTCAATCTTTTCAAGTTTACGTGTTACCGGTTTAAACATTTTCTCGAGAGATTCATCCTGTTCGAATTTCCCCAATTTTAGGGCCGTATACTTTTTTCTGATGGAGCGCGCGAGTTCTTTGATTTTCTTGGAACGTTGTGCCTTTAGGATGTCTTCTTGCGTTGTCAAAGGCATATTGACAAATGATTAATTGCGCAACAAAATCAAAGTTTTATATATTGATCGAACCCCTTTCTATAGCGCCCATTGTTCAAATTAAAATCCTTAATAATCACCAAAGTGCCATAGTTGTCGTTCCAGCACTGCGAACATAGGCTCTTAAATTCTTCATAGGTTAAATCGGGCGATACGTGTTCGTCGTACACATGCCTGAGATTAAGATCATCCTGCCTAAATAGTACAATGACATTACAGTTATCGCGGATCAATTGTTTAGGTATTTTCGAATAAGTCTGACAGAGATAGGCCACATCTATACCCCTGTGTCTTCCCATGGAATAGAATTCCCTTATTTTATTTTGTCTATCGCTGGCCACATCGTCAAAAATGAAAATGGAATTGCGACGAGCTTCCGATGGTTCAATAACCTCCTCATTATCTTTAAAAGGAAAATAGCCCACACATTTGATATTTTCTAGAACGTTTTGCAATAATTGATATTTCGGTTGGTACAGAGATTTGCTATACACATAGACGTTTTCGAATTTGAGTCCGTTCGGATTAAATATTAAACTTAGTAGCGCGTTCGTTTTTCCGCAGCCGCTAGGTCCGCAAAAAATCGCCCTTATCGAATTTGGTAGCAGTTTACCATGTTTTGATTTTGAATGACCTTCCTCCTTTAAAATATCCAAATTTTCAATGGGAAGTGTCGTTTGTTGTTTCTGCAAACGCATCTTAAGTACTAAGGAAAACTAGGGTATTTTACTATTATATATCACTCCTTTTACGGTTTTCGGGTTGCCTGTCAGGAAGTATGAAAAAATAGACGCATTGTCAAGGAAGATAAGCTCGTATTTTATTAATTATAATTTTTCTACACAGCGGACATGTATCTATCGAAGATGAACACTTCCCGCAAAATACTAGATGTCCACAGGGCACAAGCAAAATTTCTATATTATTTTCATAACAAATTTTACATGAAACATCACATTTATTCATAATTTTGTCACAGGTAAAATTCTCGTCTTCTACCACGGCATTGGGACGAATTTCGGCGGCGGTAATGGCTTCATCTCCCCCGTTTAGAAAAGGACAGTTGGGACTCCATCTTGCGTGATCTTGTAGAGGGTCATCTTCGACTTGCCACTGATAACCTTCGATGAAACAGTACGGGCACTGAACAACGTCTTCGAAATTTGTGTAGAAGAATCCGGCCTCCGCTAGTTTTTTGGGTGAAATCACGGAAGTGTCCGGCCACGTTTCGAAAGATTGGATTCTATTGTGTAGTTTTCGATAGTCCATGCTACTGCCTTTGACGAATCACTATCGCGGCCCTTTGAATCGTTCTAACAGTCGATTTCAAGACGAGCAATGACAGACATACCGTTATGTAGTAAATGAATCCCAACACTGACGATGCGTCTATTAATACGGTATCCGCGCAGTTTTTGCTTTCAACGTCACTATTCAAAGATTTCCACGCCGTATCTCCATGAGTGCGATTTTTGAATATCATTCGCAATTTATATTCGGTGATATTTTTGGGCAATGTAATCATCAACACCGATTCCAGATCTGACGGATATAAAGACAGGCACTTATCATATTCATCTACACATAGACCGATTTCGGCCACGTCACTCGGTTTATGAACATATAAAATATTATTAATTACGGTGCACAGTATGACATAGTCTGCTCTCAACAACATTTTGATATTAAATGAAAAATTCGCTCGGAGATTTTCATTTTATGAAAAGGAGTGGGGGAGGATGAAATCATCAGGCATTGGCGTTACATATATTTATTTCAAAACAATTTTTTTAGACACTACATTCCAATTCTTAAATCTATTTTTATTGGTAAAAACGTTCCTCTCCCATTTTTCTTCAAGATCGAGTTTTCCAAACATTGCAGTCATTTGATTATGTGACTCACGCATTTCCAGTAATCTTTTCACCTCTTTGATTTCCGCTAGATGATTCTCGATGCGGTCGTTAAGCGACATGGTCCTTCGGTAGAAACGTGTAGACCCACTCGTACAATTTTTCGCAATTGTTTAAACTGCACAACCATTTAGTTTTTTCGCTGTGGTACATACACAATGGTACTGCCCTCTCGTATTTCGGTATTTCCAACCAATCACCATTCACTAGATTCTCCACATTTATTATTTTGACTGTTTGGTCGACGACGGATCGTAGGAATGTTTCCTTGACTTTTCCCTTGACATAAACGCAGTCGACATTGAACAAAAACTTTTCTATTATTTCTCGTAGAAGTTCGTACGCCACATAGCCGCTGGAGTACCAAAAACCCAATAAATTTTGCTCCAAATATCGCACCTGTTTTTTATCTGAATCACCGAGTGTGAGAAAATCCCTGGGTGGTTTCAATAGCACATGCAACGTTTGTTTGTTGATTTTAATTGACAATTCTTTGGGGTAAAAACAGCCCTCCAACGTGAAACCCTGAACATCTACTACCGCTACCTTCATCGTCTCATCACCAACTAGTCGGCAATTTTCTAGATCACGTTCCTAACAATTTCACTTAACGGCAAATACTCCATGACGCAATCGTGCACGATGACGCAATAGACTCGAGTTTTTTCCGGAAAACCCTTAGTGCTCTCTATGTCTAGTTTTACGTCGACCGTATTGGATTTCATTGATTCATTTCTTCGGGAACAATCGATGACAAAGAGGGGAGCATCTTCTCCAAAATCATTATAGCTTAGTAGAGGTTGTTTGTCTCGAACGTTCGTAAAACTGGGATAAAATTCCACATAGTTATGGTAGGCGTCCACGTAGTCGTTTTTTGCAAAATTCAATCTGAGCCGCTCGAACGGATAATAGTCACCGTTCAATATTAATCTTACATCAGATATGTCCACGTGATCGAATCTTGACGAATCCTTTTTAGCGTTCTCCTTACGATCAGTTTGAAACCCTACGATAACATAACGGGGACTTTCCACGGCCGCCGAAGTTTTGACAGACCAGATTTCTCTTTGTGAGTCCTTGGTGAGAGCCGGAAGCTCGTGCACTTCCCATTTTCGAAATGGAATTATTATAGGTTTATCCAGTTTGATTGATTCCAACAGATCTAACCTAATCATGTCGTTTGGTTGAATATGTTTCACTTTTAATTCAATGTTATTAATTGTTAATTCTGCCGTTAATTCTACCGTCGTGTCTGGCGTTTGTTTCAACATCAAGGAGTTGTTATTATTGCGGGATCTTATTAGTCTTATGGTTTGCTTCCCACAAATAGCGTATTGATAATCGTTAAAAATTCCAAATAAATGTTTAAGTGGCATTCTTATATTGAACGTTCCATCATCGTTTACTGCTAAACCTTCATGGGGATAAGACCATCCTGAAGTTATCAGATATCTGTCAGAGTTGGGAGGATAACACAAATACGCTCTTATGGCGCTTACAATTCCCGGGTCTCGCACGCTCTCCAATTCCTTACTATTTATTTCGTAGGAGACAGAGTCAAATAAAAATCCGGCGGCGTTATTGGCGAGTTTACACGAACCAGTTCCGCCGGTCTTAGTTAACTTTCCCTTAATACAAATTGCCGCATCATACATTAATAGCCAGGAATCACCTTGATTAATAGTAATCTCCACTATATCATTGTTCATGAATGATTTAACAAAGGGATAGTAGGTGCGCGTCTCCAGCCGTTGAATGGATTCGTCAAAATTTGGGTTTCGATGCACGTCGAAAACTTGGGGCGTTAGAGACATTGTAACCAAGAGATTGCAAAAATAAACGGTTCTCGAGAGTAAGATTTTTACCACGATCTAAACACCCCAAAGGTGCGGCAGGTTGTGATCCTCGCGAATAACTTCGATCGTTTTTATATGGCTGGTATCTGTTATCAAAGACTAGACCCATCAAGATAATCTCTTTAATTCCAACCTCACAATAATTTCTTCTCCCCGAAAATTTACCAATTCAAAATTTTGATCGAGAATCGATAGGGTAATATTATTGATTTCTCTCTTAGTCACCGGTACGTAGAGAAGATTTCTTGGCGTTTCGTCAATGGCGTAACCGGGATCGGCTCCTATCGCAAACTCGTATATCGTATGCGTGGGACGATTATTATAATAAGCTCCGACTGTTATATTACTGTCTATATGCACGGTTCTAACTTTAACGATGTTTACGGGTAAATCCGACGAATGCAGTATGCCCGGCCTTAATATACGTTCCGAGAATCCCAAAATTTTTCCTATCGAACCTTCTGTTTGAAAATCTATCGAATCGTTTTGACTATAAATCTCACACTGGAGAGTGCTATTGTTGGCCTTTAACGAAAACTCGTTTTGAGGTTTGTCCCCTTTGACAAAATTTAATGATTTAATTATCTGAGATTCTATAACGCTAATCTCATATGAACCGGTGGGAATTTCTATGGTCTTTCTCTGATTATTTTTATCGATGAAGTAAAATTTGTTTATGCCCGCGCTCTTGTCAATATTCGGTATGCTGTTGTAGGAGTGAAATCCTAAAAGAGCTAATCCGTATTCGGCGCCCTGATCTAAATAGATTGGCGTGTCGAAATCAATAGATAACGTAGAGGAGGTACCGTGCACAGTGAATATCAGCGAGGACATGACTGAACGTTTTTCACATGAAACCACATCTTTTATAGAGAAACTCCAAACAAAGATGGCCACAATT
The DNA here is from genome assembly GCA_963920635.1 of Pseudeuparius sepicola. Taxonomy (NCBI): domain Eukaryota; kingdom Metazoa; phylum Arthropoda; class Insecta; order Coleoptera; family Anthribidae; genus Pseudeuparius; species Pseudeuparius sepicola. The sequence goes on along the minus strand of OY987300.1, from coordinate 52,054,248 downwards.
TATTTCGCTGTATTTTTGGTATGGACTATTATTATATGCAATTTTCACACCTTTTCCTAAATAGGTAATCAGTTCGGGGGGCGGTTTTAATCCGCCAAAACTGTCAAAATATTCCACATGATTGCCGCATTTCTTATAAGCTACCCAATGCGTTCCGCTGTTCCGCACCACGTCTAAATTTACAATTGCCGATTCGTTCTTATGTGGCCCGTTTCGTGGAAGAGTGTCTCGCATAAAGACCCTCTAAAATTTTTTAATTTTAACTTTTTGGCAAAATTTATCAAATCTCTGTCTGACAGCGGTCTATTAGGTAGCTTTATTGGTAGTTTTTTTGTTGTTTTTTGAGAAAAAGACCAAATCCTCCACGATTATTTTTTCGTAGGTATAGTCCCGAACCGTCTTTTCCTATCTTTTCCATGGCTGTGTTGTGCCTTTTTTCCTCTTCCAACTTCTTTTGCGCTTGTTTCGCGTCTAGTATAGTTCTTACAACAGAACTAGTTCCTCCTGCCACCGACCCCAGAGCTCCTAAGGCCCCAAGTAGAGGTAAAAGCGGTAGAAACCCACCAGTTTTTCGCTCGAACGGGATAATTCTCGGTATCCGAATATTTTTCTTTCCTCCTGCTTTCTTAATAGCTATGCGAGCGGCTCGGATGGCTGCCAACGATGATTTTTTCAAATTTTTCATATCGTTAAGTTGGTGTTCATCGAATGATCTTTTCAGGGACTTTGCAACTTTTTTTACGATATCTCGTCTAAATGATGTCGGTCTCTTTTGTTTTGCTCCCATGCCCAGCTTTCGTTTCGTCTTCATGGCTGTGGTGACGAACCAAGCGGCGGCCTTCTCTCCAAATGTAGCGTCTTTCGATTTGACCCTATCCCAGGCGCGATTTTCCAATTCCCAGTCTGCCTTGTGTCGCTCTTCCACAGATTTATTTTTCAAATATGCCAAGTCGTGAATTCTACAGGCTGAGTCAAGTTTATTTACGCCGGAATCACCCCTTTCGATTCTTTCCCGTAATTTTGTTCCTGGCCCACAAAACTGATAGCCGGGGATATGTAATTCGACGGGTAGTTTGTTAATTAAACTGTTTACTAGACCTTCACCGGTGACTAGCAACATCGAAATGAATATGTTCCCACTCGCGCGCTCATATTTATGAACGAACATCAAATTCGTGTTCCCGACATCGAGACGAGTCCAACGAGGTGCCGCAAGGGCATATTCCTCGCACCGGAAATGGACACCGGAAGTTGACGTTTTTGGCTTCTCCTCGATCCCCTGATCATTATTTAAGTGTCAGAATATTTCTACCTAGCGCCGATCTCCCGCGATAAGACTTTAAAGCTTTTTTATGCAAAATTCGTGTTCCCGACGTCGAGACGAGTCCAACGAGGTACCGCAAAGGCATTTTCCTCACACCGGAAATGGACACCGGAAGTTGACGTTTTTGAATTCTCCTCGATCCCCTGATCATTATTTAGGCATCAGAATCGTTCTACCTAGCACCGATCTCCCACGATAAGACTTTAAAAATTTTATGTCAAAATCGTGTTTTCCTCGAACCGGAAATGGAGACCGGAAGTTGACGTTTTTGGATTCTCCTTGATCTCCTCTACATTTTCTTAAAAGGCGGCTTGGTTCTAGCAAGCACCGATCTCCCGCGATAAGATTTTAAAGTTTTTTATTTCAAATTCGTGATCCTCATGACGAATCGAGTCCAACGAAGTGTCACAAGGACATGTTTTATTTTTACCCACAGTCACTCTGTATATTTCTTACCTTTTGTTCCATCCTGTATATTTCTCCCATTCTGTATATATATATTTTTTTCCTGGTCTTATTTTTTGTTCCAACCTGTATATTTCTCTTTTTGTTCCATCCTGTATTTTTTCTCTTAATATTTGTCCACACTGTATTTTTTTCTATCTGTATTTGTCCATTCTGTATATTTCTCATATTCTGTATTTTTTCTCTTAATATTTGTCCACACTGTATATTTCTACCATCCTGTATATTTATCTTTTTGTTCCATCCTGTATATTTTTGACAGGCTCAAGACTCCCCTCCCTCTCAGGCCCCCGGATCCGGATCCTTTCACGCTACCTGACAGGCGTCCCTCGAGGTGCAAGCGCGCGCGTGCCCGAACGGATGACGTCGGCGAGACAGAACCTTGCCATTTCTACGGTGCGATTAGAATATGGACGGGTGGACGAGTGGTCAAGGCGACGGGATCGGGACACGAACGGAACCGGTTCGATTCCACACACGGGCTTTTTTTATTGCATTCCAGGAAAAGGCAACGTCGCACCTACACGACAAAATCGAGGATCCGGCAACGCCGCGAACGCCGCACCCGAGAGAGACAGATCACAAGTAGCGATAAGACCGCACCGGAAGTCGTTATCTTATATGGGAAAATATATGAGTGCGAGTGAGATGGAAGATGGATCGCCCCCTTTGCCTCACTACTCATCACACCTCAAGATTTTAAGTGTTAGTCAAAAATTCTTGATAAAAGTTATCCATAAAAAAAATAAATTATTCCCTACCGATCAACTTTTCGCTGAGTGCAACATTCTAGATATAGAGCTTTTATACATTAAGTCTGTTTTAATGTTCACCTATAAAAACAAAAACTTGAGGACCCCTGTTCAGTCAAATTATATCACAAGAAGTATAGCAAATAAAAATGTCGATACACCAATTGCAACAAAGACAACCATTCAGAGATTTATATTGTATTTTGCTCCAAGATTTTATAACTTGTTGCCCCCTGAAGTTAAGATGATAAATAATACTAACCTTTTTAATAAAAAAATCACCCAATTTTTGAAACAACGTAAGGAACAATTTAAAAAAATATTAAATTGGTGAATTGTTTTGTACTCCAATTGATTGTGAATTCTTAGCTGATTAATATTAATTAATTGATTGGTTTGTATACAGCATGCACTGTCTGCACTATACTCGCCATTATCACTTTAGTTATTTTATTAAAACTTTGTCATTAAGCCTACATGCACAAGCTACTTTGCTTAGGTGTAGAAAACTTATTATCAAGTATGAAACATTTATTTAGATTTAAGTTTTGAACTTTAGTATATCCATATTCTAGTATAAACGTTTCAGAGTATATATGTTCAATTAGCTGTCATAATATCATCCTTGTATTATGTAACTATAATCAATCAATAAATCAAATCAAATCAAATCAAGTCAAATTTACTGCCATATGGTGATGCGGCTTGTTGCTAATAAAAGCTTTTACTTGGAACGTAGTTTCATGTGTCAGTAACGGATTGACTTGCTATAAATAAAAATATCCTAAAAAACTATGTAGCATTAATAACAAATAATAGAAATATTAACTGTTGGTGTCGTTATATTTGTGCAGAACGGTGCAAAAAAAATAGTAATAAGCTAATAAATACAAATATGGCATTAAGTTGTCACTATTAATAAGTCACTTACTCTAAATGCTAGAGTACTTGCGAAGAACTCCGAGTTAGGCCGAAGATTGTCGAAAGGCGCAGACGTACCCGCGCGGGGAACGCGTCGTCACAGTCCCGTAGTTAATGCCGAAGCGTGAAGGTGTGTGAAGTCATAAAATGCAGGGTGTTATTGAAATACTTTAACAAACTTTGACAGGTGGTAGAACTGACAATTTTTTTTAAGTTTCTATATAACATACCTCTTAAAATGCTTTCCAAGAAAGATAAATAGCGTTGAATTGTTCGCAAAATAAGGCAGCAAAAAACTACACATACCTATGCGACCCTATACTTTCATTATTAGGTATATCAGAAATACTATTTATAATAACTTTATTTTTGCCAATCATTCAACGCCCTGTATCTTTCTTGGAAAGCATTTTAGGGGTATGTTTAGGAACTTTTTAAATTTTTTGGTTAGTTCTACCACCATGTCAAAGTTTGTTACAGAATTTCGATACCCTGTTTCAAGTAATGCATTTAGTTGTAACAACTAATACTATGAGAATTGTCACAAATGGTATATTTAATCATAGCAGTTAAACCCTTTTTGTCATAAAAGTTTGCATTGATAGAGGAAAACAAAATTCATATTAATATAAAAAAAACGTGAACACTTGGTACAAGTTACTATCATTTGGTATGATTAACTGGTTCGATAGACCCAATTAACCAAGTCAACTGTCATCAATAAAATGGCACTTACAGGAATCAGAAAGTGGTGCTTTTGTTAAATACTGGGCACATTTACTATAAATAACTGGTGTACTACTAGAAATTACACCTTGGTATTTGGGCCAACTACCACAATTTAGTAAGAAATTTTACTTATTACAAGTGTTCGGTTCCAAGTTACTCATTTTACTAAGAACAAATACATGGTTCATTTCTCCTCTATTTAGCTTGCCATTTAAATTGTGGCATTTAAAATTTTAATTGCCAGAAGTAAACTTTTTTCTCCATGAAGTTTTCATTTTAATTCGTTACTATACCAGCCGATTCGAAAGCGTTATGAAATTCAAAGACGTTTTTGGGTATTTTGATAGACGAAGAGGCCCTAGCATGATATATGTTTCGTCTTACCCTATCGACGTCCTTGGTAGTCATTGTGCTGATGGATGATTTTTTGATTTCTCGACAAATCAATTTCGATGGCTTTTCGGTAACGTCTTCAACTGCAGGTCTCTTGACGGAATTGCTGACAGATTTCCGGTTGAATCGCTCTTGAGACATCTTCTCGTGGTTGTGGTCCAAACTTGCTTCAATGATGTTGTCACCTTCTTGTGTCTTCAAAAATGCTTTGCAGGATTTCTTGCTGCAGCACCACCGTTTTATTGCTCCCTTGGCCAACATTTTGTGGAAACAAAATGTATAACCGTTGACAACTAATAACACATTGCCTCTATCACTGGTACACATGGTTGCTTCCATTTTGAATATATCTAACTGTAGTTTCACTGATTTTGATTTTTTGACTAACAAATGAAAACTAAATATCACTTCCGATTGACCACAAATATATACACGTACCTAGCGATTTAATTTAAATTGGTAGGTAATATAATATTTATATTGCACTGTAATTAACCTAACCATTTTTCACTTTAGGTAATTTTAAAAAGGTCCATAAAACCCTCATTTATTCATAAGTATTTATTGTATTGCAATATAATTAAACTGTATTTCAGTTGATAATTTTAAAAAGAGATTATGTCTTATTTATTTATAGCCTAAACTGGCAACAGCGTGTCTATTTTGCTCCAGGTAGACGGGAGGCAGTTCGACTGTACCCGGGAGGGAGTTCGACCATTTGAAAATTGGCCTACCTAACCCGGGAGGGAGTTCGACATCAGCGACCTTATTCGGCAGTGAAAGTTGCAAGGAGGGTTGAAATTTCAAAATTCTAACCTCAAACTCCCAGACTTATGATGACCCGTGAAACCACATTTAGTAAAGAAGTGTTTTTTTTTTTCGTAAATACCTATTCAATCGTTTTTCCGCAAATTTGTTTGGCTAGGTTGGGCCTAAAGTCCGGAATTCGGGCTCAGTACTTGTAAGCACTACGGCGCCTTTATAAACCCGCCTTCGAGGTGGTCCCTAGGCCGAGGTTCTCTCTTTATTAGGTAATAACTCATAATACTGTACTATTACTACAACGTAGGTACAAATACCTTTGCAGTTTTATCCCATGCATTTCGGCAGACGCTAACATTGGATTATTAGAAAAAATTGTGCTACTAAAAAAGCATCTAATTTCGGCAAATTACGGATTGTCCTTTCAGGGTCCATGATACCTTACCTTACACCTCTAACAACACAATATCTATGTCCGCAAACAATATATAATAGTAAATATCAATAACAAACTATAATAAATCGCACAGATATTATTTATCTACTAATTGTTTTTTTTATGGGCTAGATATCTGAAGATCATTTACCCAGGTCCGAGGCTTATTCCTCCTCCTTCGAGCGGCTGGCAGGGTTAATCTGGCTCGTAGCCATCCCATACCAGCCTATATTCTTTGTTTATACTTAATCCTAAATTAAACCTAAAGACAAACACAACACCCATGGCACATACCGTGGTGGGACTCGAACCCACGACGTACGGTGCCAAAGCGTGGGTCAAATCGAAAGATCCACTCGGACACCGCCGCCCCTACTAATGTTTTGATTGTTTTGATTTAGCGAGATACGGAATGACAGTTGGCATCACGGAATCACGGGATGTCATCTGCCGATCAGAAAACCATACGTGTTAGATGACATGTGGATATATGAATATGGTTAGATGCCTAGGTAGGCGAGTAACGTTGCCACATACGCGAATATTTCTCCCATTATTGATACCTGAATATTTATAGTCTGTTCCGTATCAGGGACCCTTTAAAGTAAGGAGACCCAGCATTATACTTTCCAAAGTGAGGCAGTTTCTTTCCCCATTCTAATGGTCTCAATGATACCAAGTATGCAATTTTATTGGAGAATCTATGGATATAACAGGTACTTTTATTGTTAGTAAAAATTAATATGATTTCTAAAAATTAGACTTGACAATGTTCTGTCAACAAACACAGAATATGGCAAGTGCCAAATGAATAAAATTTATTTTATATTTGAAATTGGTTTCTTGCAATTATTTCCAGGAATTTAAGTAATATAAGTATGGTAAGTCAGTGCCGATTTTGCTTATTTGAGAATTTGTCGCTATTGCACCTTGTTACCAGGTTCCTCAAACCATTTGTACTATGTAGGTGTAATAGGTACTTACTTGAAATTTCTTCCCTTGTTGAATGTATCTACCCAAATAACTTTCACAGATTTCGGGATGGACTAATAAGATTAGGTCTTGTACTTAGTTCTAATCATGTAGTTTTTCTCGGTGCTCATTTTTGTAATTTTATTTCTCTCCCAAGGTACCTCACAAACGTAAAATAAACTTATAGTTGTAGATAAAAACTGTTTAAGCTACCTGCTTAATAATTTAATATTTAGGAAATACCATTTTTGTTTTGAACTACTTACTTATACGTAATGCCCACGTAATGGGAATTGTAGGATTACTAAAGGTGATACAGGAAAAATCTGGTTGCAATTATTGGTACTACTACTACAGGCGGCCGCATTACCTTTAATTAACACATCTGAGTATCTGGAAGTTAGAAAAGTTAAACATTGTGAATTATGATGGAAAATATTTTGCCTCCTTTGGAATCTGTGGCACTGGCATGTCACATAAAACCTGATGGCAGTTGGACACTGACATATAACATAACCTTGTACCAGCCCACTTATGTGGTCTCCTTGGAGATATACAGAAAACAAGGCTTCACTTTTCCTATGTGATAGACTGTGACATGCTGGGTCCCCTTATTTTAAAGAGTCCCTGTTCCGTATACAGATATTTTAACTAAAGTGTTCTTGGCAGAGATGAAGGATATACTTAGTTTCCAGCGTGTGCGGCATAAACAGACACCATTTTTGCTATGGAGGAGTCAATATACGGAACATATTCGTAATAAAAAAGTCTTTATATGACAAAATTTGTGTGTGCAATTGCGTTAGTTAAAGCTCAAAGGTTGCAATACATTAAGTAACAAATTCATAGTCAAGCTGGAGATACTTGAATAGAAAACTGCAATTTGCCCTTGTTCCACGGATTATTGCAAACGGGCACCGGCAACGTCACAGTTCCGTTTCTCCTGAGAGGCACAGAGTTGCTACTTTTGGCGTTCTGAACAATAGAACGACGAAACTGTAGGTTTAAGCCTGAACAAAATTGTGCAACTTCATATTTAATTATCATCGATAAATAAGGGTTAAAAGCCGTTGTTTCATTTATTACGTGTTATGTTGGTGCATATACTGTAAACAGAGTACAATTTTAGAGCAATTAAAAATATTGTCAAGTACCCTATTATGAATGTCCAAAAGGGTCAATATATCGAATTTTTATATTAAAATTTACTGTATTTATTTAAGAAATAGGGATGTGAAATTAATTAGTGGTCCTAGTATCAGCGATTATTAAGTACCTACTCATGATAGTCATGATTATAGAAATATTTAGTTATTGTAGTTCTAAAGTCACTTGAAGCAGCATAAAAAACTCTACTTAAGTGGCGCCACAAAAATAATATAGGACATAAGTGTCACGCAGTTTTCAAAAATATACAGGGTGATTCAGTTTTAATCTGCAACACTTCAACGGGTGATAGAAAACCAAGAAATAACCTCACTTTCTTCTATAAACTATATCATTTTAAGGCCTTATAAAAAAGTTACAGGGTGTTAAAGTTGCAAGAAATATGTGGAATTTATTGAATATTTTACAAACTAACTGAGATATTTAAGTCATATTTGGTACACATTATAACGGCATGGGTTAGCATAAAACCTGTTAATATCAAACATCTTGAACAACCAGTGGCGTAGAAATGGGTAATTAGCATAATTTATTTTAGAAAAAAGATAGAACCACCTTGTATAGCAATAAAATGTATTCAATTGCTTATGTAAATTTTAATTGTAAACAAAAACGTTCTCTTAGCATTTTTTCATATGTGTCATGGTTTCATAGCAAATTTGATTTTTTCGTATTATTTCGGAGTACATCTGAAAAATTAACTTAAAACTTTTCTCCATAAGTAACACTCAAAGTAGAAAAAATGTGTATTTTACTTTAAATACAGTAACTTTTCCCAATAAACTTACCCATTCAAGGTTTTACTTTTCAAGATACAGAGCGTAACATTAATTGTATCTTCCTTAAATGTTTTAGACCCTGTATCTTCAAAAGTATAGCCTTAAATAGGCGAGTTTATTGGAAAAAGTTACTTTATTTCAGGTAGCAAACACATTTTTTCTACTTTAAGTGTTACTTATGGAGAAAAGTTTTAAGTTAATTTTTCAGAAGTACCCCGAAATATTAAGAAAAAATCAAATTTGCTATGAAACCATGACACATATGAAAAAATGTTAAGAGAACGTTTTTGTTTAGGTAGTTAGGTGGTTCTATTTTTTTTCTAAAATAAATTATGCTAATTACCCATTTCTACGCCACTGGTTGTTCAAGATGTTTGATATTAACAGGTTTTATGCTAACCCATGCCGTTATAACGTGTACCAAATATGACTTAAATATCTCAACTAGTTTGTAAAATATTCAATAAATTCCACATATTTCTTGCAACTTTAACACCCTGTAACTTTTTAATAAGGCCTTAAAATGATATAGTTTATAAAAGAAAGTGCGCTTATTTTTTGGTTTTCTATCACCTGTTGAAGTGTTGCAGATTAAAACTGAATTACCCTGTACATATCCTACAAGCAACATAATATTTCATTTTTAAGGTTTTTTTTAAATTGTCGTCAAACACAACGTAAAGGTTACCATATAATATTGTCAAAAGGTCTCTAAAATGCCATATCAATTATAACTATTTACGCAGGATCCAATTATGGCACGGCTATGCACCGCATTTCGCTGCACAAGTGGCCAGCCGTCGAACAGTGTGCCTATCATATATTAGGCGAGCAAGCAATCACTTGTTTTTACTGCAATATCTATCTTCTATGTCTCCATCTCTTTTCACTACTAATACCAGATTTAATATGGTCAAAAAAGTGTTTTGTCTCGTATTTTATTGCCCAGGCGCCTGTACTCGAGCTACACTGATAAAATATAAATTAACTAAGTGATATATGGAGCGTGATCTATTTAATAGCATTTACCACACTCTGCTACGGTAAAAATATCAGACATTTTGGCAGAAATCACCCCTATAAAATTCAAAGGTTTTTAATATGCTATTCCAAGTATAACTTCATTTATTTATACCATATGCTTAGTTTATGAAAATCTAAATATTTGATAGGGAAGATAAAGACAATTTATGAAACAAAATATATATTATTACATGTTGCGACTATAGTACATATTTTGAAAGGGATGTTTTGTAACCTAGTCAATTAGATTACCTACCATAAATTTCATACATTTTATTATTTTACTTTAACAAGACCGGCTTATTTTAATAAATTTACTTATATAATAATAACAAAGGGGACAAAAATGCTATTAAAGTAAGATGTTCCAACTGATAACAGTATAGTTTATGATACAAGGTCGAACAGTTGAGTTTTCGTACGTCTGGGGAGATTGTTTTCCAAACGATAGCAGCATTCTTCGAATTCAATGATTTTTGTTTTAACAGATCATTTTCCTCCTGAAACGCCTTTATGTCTTGTTTAGGTATTTCGATTACAACCTTTAGATGCGACTTGCTCTTCTATTTGGCTGTGTTGCATACTAACATTCTCTTCTATACATTAAAAAAATAAAAATACGGTAAAAAAGCCTGAAAAATAAATAAATATTCCTCTAGCTACCTGAACATAATCTACTTCATTCGTATTCTCATCAAGTATTAAAGATATCGCATTACAGATTACAGATTCTCTAATATGCTTCCTTTCGTTTCTCTCGGCAGTCCGTCTTGCCCTTTGAAATGAGGAAGCAGCGTACGATTTATTTGCAACTTCTTGTACTTCGCCCAAGTTGTGGAGTAATAACAGAGACAGTATATTGCTTAAATAATATTCCTTATTAATTAAATGCACAAGCAAGAGTCTCCAAAATGCGTACTTCTCTTTTTGATTCTCTGGTGCAAATACCGAGCAATCTGGTTTTCAATTCATTTTCAAAATCTTGCGCTTATGGAAGTGTCTAATACAAATGCGTTTATTTTTCGTCGAAAATTTGTACTTCCTATAGCATCTTCGAACCCATTCCTTCCATATTTGTGGATCCCTTCGGGAATCTAAAAAACATCGTATCTTCACCATGTTCTTTTGCCTTGCAGACAGCTTCAAGCTTCATAACAAATCTTTCCTCTGGGCTTCTACAGACGGCCTCTACAGGGTGTCCAACTTTAAAACTGTACAAATCCATAAAATCTTAATTTTTGGAGATAATCGCCTAAACTTTTTTGTTTGAAAGGCCTTCAAGAACCGCTTCTTTTGACCTTCCTGCCATTTTCAAAATGCAAATCCAGGGCCAGCTGCGATTTTTTTATACCCCCGATTTTCTTGGAAACCATTTAGCGATTTATTTATTTAAAATCTGACCCCACATCGTTAATCAGAACACCCCAAAACCCCTATATACCAAATTTGAATAAAAAATATAGAGGGAGTTCCATTCTGCAGGGTGTCAAAGTTGAGCAAAATATGAATTTTAAAGGCATCTGCCAAGTCAAGCACAACAGCGTTAATCGGGACACCCCAAAACCCCCATATACTAAATTTGAACAAACAATGTAGAGGGTGTTCGGTTCTACACCGTGTTAAAGTTGAGCAAAATAGGAATTTTAAAGACATCTGGCGAGCCAAGTGTGCCATGGAATCCCTTCAAAACAGTTGCATGGTCAATAGGACCACTCAAGGTGTTAGTGTGCAAAGATCAAAACCGCTCCACACACTATAAACGAACTAAATCTAAAAAATACAAAAGTCCGCCAGTCAGTAAGTCCATATCAGTTAAGGTGGCTGGTATGCCACAATAGGAAAGGCACAGAAAATGTATCATCTTAGACAGTGACTTTGTTTAAATTGTTTTTATTTGTTAGTTGGCATTTTGTAAAGGAATATATTACTTTTGTGTTTATCAATATTTTTTCAATGATTCCACAGCACTCAGGACCCGTATAAAGTTTCATAAAAATTCAGCATTTTGAGATGGCACAGATAAGAACACTCTGTATATTTTGGATTGGACCTTTGCACACCAACACCTTGAGTGGTCCTATTGACCATTCAACTGTTTTGAGGGGATTCCATGGCACAGTTGACTTGGCAGATGCCTTTAAAATTCCCCTTTTGCTCAACTTTGACACCCGGCAGAATAGAACTCCCTGTATATTTTTTATTCAAATTTGCTATATAGGGGTTTTGGGATGTTCGAATTAACTCTGTTGGGTCAGATTTTAATTAAAAAAATTGTTAAATGGTTTTCGTGAAAATCGGGGGTATAAGAAAATCGCCGCAGGCCCTGGATTTGCATTTTAAAAATAGCAGGAAGGTCAAAAGAAGCGGTTTTTGAAGGCTTTTCAAACAAAAAAAAGTTTAGGTGATTATCTCCAAAAATGAAGATTTTAGGGATTTGTACAGTTTTAAAGTTGGACACCCTCTATAATAGTGGAGAGGTATTTTCTATGTGAATTGATCCCTTTTCCACGAATGGTAGGTACTGAGGATGCTTTTCTATTTATGTTTTTATGAAATAAACATTCACCTTTCTACTAAGCAGGAAACTTCTGTATAATGGCTTATCTTTGAACTTTTTATCTTTGATCTGACGAATCCAGTAAAACCAAACTAATAATTTATCTTTATAAATATTGCCATCGAATCTTTTCACTTTACTCTAAAGTGAAATAATACTCCCAAAGACAATAAAGCAAAAATAAACGAAAGTAATTCACAGGACTACACGGTAAACAAACAAGAGCAGCTAGGAATTATATACCAGATGACGCGGCGATTTTGACCTTGAAATTTAAAGAGGCAACCTCCTAATCAAAAGACCTTGGGTCGTGGCATTCTGTCATTCTTTAATGTAAACCGAGCTAATAAAATTAAATGTTTTTCTGAAAACCTGCAAAATAGATAAGTAGATAAGATAAGATAAGTGTATACCGTATGCTGTTTGAAATCAAATTTAATTGGTCTTGTAATAAGGATGGTGCTAGGCACATATTTAGCATTATCAGTATTGTTACCTCCCTGAAGAACTGAAAATAGTTATGGATCCCGTAATTGAGAAAAAGGAGAATGTAATATTTTGATCATCCGGAAAACCTTTTCATAGCCATTTTAGGCGATGATAGAAAACACATTCGAGAGTTAGCTTTAAGAATAATAATTATTGCAAAATGAAGAAGATCAACGGCAAAAACCAACGATGTCAGAATATTTCGAGTTACCTAATAAATTAAGGTTTGATTGTCAAGATTATGTCTAGTTGACTGTCAAAATGTTGTTATAAACAAGATTTATTAATTTATTTAAGTTGGTGATCATTCTGAAAGTAACTTATTTGAATATAAGAAATACGCCCCCTATAGGCTCAATGCTAAACTAGTCTATGGGCCATGCCACCAATGAACAAGAACAAAAAAACAACGCAGTGTAGACCCGGTGGCTAGTACCGTTCACATGGTGACGATGGCCCATATATTAGTTCGCATAGTCCGGTCGGGGCGTTGGCACCCGAGTACGGGCCAAAGGATTTTGAATTTCAAAAACGTTTTTAGGACATTTCCCGGCCAAAAAAAAATCGGAAAAAAATATTTTCGTGTTTTATTTACTATTAAGATTCATAATAAAAAATAAAAAAGTGTGAAAAAGGCCCATTGTACTCTGAATTAAAATATCAGTTTTTGACATTAACAATAAACAGAAAACAACATACAGTGTGGATACAAATTGTGGAATATTCCTTATATTTCTTAAAATATTCCTTATATCAAAAACATGTTTTAATAAAAGTGTTAGGGGAAATTATTATTATTATTATTATGTATTATTATTACTAAACGGGAAATAATTACCTCTAACACTTTTATTAAAACACGTTCTTGATATCAGTAATATTTTAAGAAATAATAAGCAATATTCCACAATTTGTGATAGAAATCTCAAATCTCCAAAAGGCAGTGCGATATTGTCTCCTAACAGAAGGGATCAGAGACCCTATTTTTCACACAAAACCGCCAACATTCCAAACAATCACATGTTGTACCTATCGCGTTGTTGCACACCTATAACCACAGAAGAAAACACGACATTTTATGAATGTCTTACATCTACATCACAATGATCTTGACAACAATAATATATCTTTGGAAGAAGGTTCATGACAGCCAATAACTCTGAGGGGGGCGGGACGAAAGGGGAGGATGGGCAACTGGGTGACGTCACACCCAGCATGGCGTATGTTTGAGCAGAATTTCGAGCTAGTTGGAAACTGTCAGAAGCATGCGCAGTTTCATTTTGACTTTGCAAAAACGAAACTGCGCACGCTACTGACAGTTTCAAACTGATTTCAAACGGTTTGAAGTTCTGCTGGAACAGATCTCAGGTTAGTCTGTCGCTGTCCCGCTGATCTGCTTTCGTTGTGTATAGGTAGGTACTTCATTTCATAACTTTTCGGGGTGTCATAGCATAGCGAATATACAGTGTGTCCAATTTGATACTGAACACGTCAGAAGTATATGAAGGGCAGTACCAAAGGAGAGTATCTCGTAGGCGGTATCTCGTATTTGGATGGGGTATTTATTTCATGGCCTGCTAGGATTTTTTAAAATAGCAAATTTTCAAGAAACCCTATTAAGAATTTTTTTACGACAAAATGTTATTAAGAAAACCTGTTCAGAATAAAAAACTAAGTAGATTTGCAAAATTTCAAAAGTGTAGGCCCACTTTGGTTTTTAGCTTTTTCGTCTTTTTCGTCTTTTTCTTCCACTTTTTTCTTAGAAATGTGTCCTTTCTGGAGCTTTTACGTCAAAATATTATTAACGAAAGTTGATTAACGTGAAAGCTCCATGATTCTAAGAAAAAAGAGAGATAAATCTAAAAATCAAATGAGGCCTAGCCTTTTGAAATTTTGCGAATATACTCAGTTTTTCATTCTGAACAAGTTTTCTTGATAACATTTTGTAGTAAAAAAATCCCTAATGGGGTTTCTTGAAAATTTGCTATTTTAAAAAATCATAGCAGGCCATGAAGTAATTACCCCATCCAAATATCACCTATGAGATACTCTCCCTTGGGACTACCAATAAAAAAATTGAGACCATTTGTTTTCCTTGCCCTTCATATATTTCTGAGGTGTCGAGTATCAAATTGGGACACACTGTATTTAGCGTAGTGTATTAGTGTATTGTCAACAACGTGACATCTGTGGACCGATGACCAAACCATTCAAGCTCATTTCTACTAAATCATAACAAGTAAAGATAACATTATACAAATTTATAAATACAGGGGACAATCAATAACAAAACATACAAGGATTTGTTCAATAAGATAAACACTAGATAGATCAAAGTCCAAACGCCGAGTCGGCAAAATCTACTAGTATAAATTCGGCACCAGCCACAAGCTGGGTATCAGTAAGCCCCGCTTATTAGCAGCTACTTGATCACTGACCACCCTCGGTGGTCTGACCTGGCAATGGATCCCACTTAAGTAGCCTCCTTGTTCAGGTCGGGCTCCGAGGGGCAGACGACAGCGCCCCGAGCACTGTTGAAGTCGTCAATGGGTCAGCAGCGGCACCGCGCTGCCGGGTCAAGGGAGCAGCTCGCGCCCCGGTCACTTCCACATACTATCGGTCGCGCTACCCCCGCCATGGTTCAGATACTGCTAGAGGCATATCTGTGAGTGGAAGAATAAACAACACCGCTACTACTGTACCTGCCGCAGAACTGGTGTGACACGTGGTGGAGGCGCCGAGTCTGGGTATCGTGGACAACGGAAAAAGAAAAAGAAGAATTTTTATCGTGTTCAACAATGGTATTAAATTTACCAACGAACTTCATAGACTCACGACTGAAACTTATAGGTACCAAAATTCAAAATTTGAATTTGGTAATAATTATTATGGGAGGTCACGATTGAATTTCCCAAACTACGCGGTGCCCGGTTCTCCAGCCGTCCCAGCCGATGCCGATGGGCAAGCCCGTAGCGGCCCGAGCGGTCGAATCTAGCCAAGCCATACGTCTGCGACGAGAGCTAACGCGCCCGAGCTGCGCGAAGATATAAACGTAGGTTACGCATATGTTTGGCATTTAACTATCAGGGTGGGCGAGCCCAGCCGACCCAGCGGCGAGCGGCCGAAAACAGCGACCGAACGAGGCCGTCTTCCTCTGTTATTTAATTTACATAGGTTAAATTAAGTCGCGAAAATTCAGAAAAAATGAATCCATGTTTATGTGAGTGTGTAACTATTAGTAACTAACAGTCAGTTATTAACTTCATTTTTTGGTAAGGTATGTAAAGTATTATACGTATATTTACGTTCAGTTAATTAATCGCGCTTAATCGGTCCAATTTTAAAGAAATTAGAATGAAAGTAAATGGAAACCCGATTTAGATTTACATTCGAATTGCAAAAAAGTGATACCTACTTATAACTTATACTTTATACTTATAACTTATACTATATTTATCCTTATCACTTATCATTTTATCAATCAAATCAAAAAGTAAAAGTAGTAACGTAGGTTCCTTTGTTTTTTCTTCAAATCTCAAATCTTATTACTTAGGAGTACATTACAAAACAAACAGAATTTTCCAATTTTCGGATCAGCGCCCTGAATTGAATAGCATTTCTTATTCTTATTTCTCAGTCTCCGGCCGGGACCGGCGACGCGGGCGGCGCGGCGAAGGCCAGGCGGGGCTAGCCCGGGCTCGTCCATTGATGAACGCTAGGGGGAGGAAGGTCTGACTTCAAAAGTAAACTAGAGTGACATGTCCAACGATGATATAAATATAAAGGAATAGATGACTCACTCTAATACAAATAAATCGGTTTTATTTTGCTTCTATAATTAGCGGGTCGGGGAGGACGACGACGAGGTAATTTGTTTACATTGGCATTTCTTAAATTCAGTCTTTCCTATTTTGTATTGCATAATAAATCGTTTTTTGATAGGCTTGTAGGTATATCGTATAGGTATATGCTTTGAGATACTTATATTTACAAAATAACCTAAGTCGTATAAAAAAAACTGGCAAAACTTGAATGTGCCAACAATAACATCTTTTCAATATCATGAAACAAAACCATTTGCCTTTTGTAATGTATCTATACCTATATATCGTTGGACATAGGAGAAAAATTAGTAGAATATACAGAAGTAATGAAAATATAAGAAATTAAAGAGAGCCACCATAAACCTACTTAACCAAATGTATTAAGGTCAAATATAGCAATTTATAAACAGAGTCAATAAACAATAAACAAAAAGTTACCGTAATTAAGTGCGGTCTAGATAAGTAGAAAATAATCCAAGTGCAAGGTACAGGAGAGATGGAAAGAAGAAGTTTAGGAGAAATTAAGGAAGATATAAGGATAATTGCGGAAAGCGTAAAAAGAGGTTCAATAATACTAAACAGACGAAAAAGTAGATTGCAGCGTCTCAAAAGTATGAAGGAAAAAGTGACGTTAAAAGAAATAGAGAAGGTCTTTAAAATTAACTTACTAGATTATACCTTTAACCAGAGCCTAAGAGATTTGGAGGCAGCCATAGAAAAGTAAGAAGTATAAAGTTAGATATAGGAGATAAGATAGAGTTAATACGAGTATATCATAGACAGTAATATGGGAAAATGGGATATAGTTTAGGAAAGACAATGAGGACATAATTAATTTAAAATAGAATATATATAAGTAATATAGAAGAAGAAGAGCTTGTTACAAAGGTGTTTTCAACCAATTAACAAAACAAATTCAGTAAACTACAAACAAAACATGGTAGCTTAACAGGGGCACGGGCGAGACCACATGTTTATAATTCAAAATATATTAAATTAAACTTTGATACTTACCAAGATATTCAGGAGATACCATACAAGGACCACCATGTGCGCACAAACTCCATAATAATGATATGGAACGTCCTGCTGTCAATTGCAATCCTGTATATACTTTTCCATAGGCAAGCACCAGCCTTCCCAGTTTTCGCACAGGCAGCAAGAGCCTGCAATGAAAACACAGACACCCCCCCCCCCATGACGTTCTAGTTGGTCTCACCTACTCTCACTCTTCACGGCGATTATCCTGTACACTCTGTGGAAAACAGTCACAGGATACCTCCGAAGGCGACGCGCAGTCAGGGAGGAAGCCAGCAACCCCGACAGAGCAACCCCAGCACCACCCCGAGAACGCGAGTACGTCTTTCGAATTCCGAGCTCAGTACTACGGGCCGGCGGCAAAGGCGACAACGAGGCCGCGGCGAAAACTGCTAAGCTTGCAGCAGTAACGCCCGAGGCGAGGTCACCAACCGAGGATTTTGTATAGTCCGTTAAAACGGTTTGTAGAACATTTTATTTTATTTTAGTAGTGCACTTTAAGAATTTTTTAGTATAGGATTTCTAGATTATAAGATGGTACCAGGGTAAATAAGTTTGTTTTTAGGGAAAAGTAGACCAGAAGGAAGGAAACCCTAACATTATTTTTCTTTTTACAGGACCGGATTAGGTTAAATAAGTAAAACGACTTAATAGAGACAGGTCCGAGTAACTGAGATAGCCATTAGGTTACTGAGAATTGTTTCTTGCAAGCTAATTCACAGCATAAAACTTTTTCCAATACTTCCTAAAGGGAACTAATAAGTGAATTAATTAGGAATTAGGTTATTAAAATATTACCATCAGGAATTTATAAATAGATAGCCTATCATACGGCATAATTCATAATTTAAAATTTGTCAGAACTGGCACTAAAAAGTCAGAAAGAAGCAGAGATAATAAATATGTATTACAGGGCAACGTACCCAGTCGCTAAAATAAATCCTAAAATAGGATTTCAGGATGAATTCCGACCAAACGACTTACCATGTAGTAGTCAGGGTTATTCCCGGAGAAAAATGAGCAGGACAAGACGGCAGAATAAATATTAAATATATTAAATGATTACTTACGCTTCATAGTGATGCACACACTGGACAATTTTTTTCCGACCCCGTATTATAAGCAATGTTAGTGTAGAATAATTCAAACAAGTTTCTTATTATTTTTGTTTTATGTTACATGTTTACAAAACAATCCACTACACGAGGAACGTCAGCCCGAAACAATGCATACCTACCAGATGTACCAGGAGAGCCAGAAAAATGGACATGGCCGGAAAATGGTGGAAAATTGTGTTGAGGAACTGTACCAGTGGGCTGATGGACTCCAGAAAATCGGGATAGTGAGTGTTTCCGGTTCTAGATTTTAAGATTCATTTTAAAAAAAACCACAAATACTTGTATTTCTTTTTTTTAATTCAGAATATTGTAAAAACTATTTATTTTGTAATATGACATTATCTTGGCCTTGGGGACCAAGGCTTTCCGGAGGTGGGGCATGTGTCAACAAAGTTACATCTGTGGACCGATGACCAAGCCATTCAAACTCATTTCTACTAAATCATAACAAGTAAAGATAACATTATACAAATTTATAAATACAGGGGACAATCAATAACAAAAAATACAAGGATTGTTCAATAAGATAAACAGTAGTTAGATCAAAGTCCAAACGCCGAGTCGGCAAAATCTACTAGTATAAATTCGGCACCAGCCACAAGCTGGGTATCAGTAAGCCCCGCTTATTAGCAGCTACTTGATCACTGACCACCCTCGGTGGTCTGACCTGGCAATGGATCCCGCTTGAGTAGCCTAGTTGTTCAGGTCGGGCTCCGAGGGGCAGACGACAGCGCCCCGAGCACTGTTGAAGTTGTCAGTGGGTCAGCAGCGGCACCGCGCCGCCGGGTCAAGGTCGCGTCGGTCCACAGTCCGTGCTACCCCCGCCATGGTCCAGATACTGTTAGAGGCATATCTGTGAGTGGAAGAATAAACATCACCCAACATTGTACCTGCTGTCTTCTTCAATCTGCGCTTCGCGACTCCCGCACCCAGTGATCCCGGCAAGCCGTGAGGGTCAGTTGAACCCTCCGGCACACACAAGTAGTGCGAAACATGGTAGAGACCCCGTGTGAAGGCACCTGTTGTGACAGTATTGTTAGTTTTGTTGTGACTTTAAAAACAATAATAATTATTAATTGTGTTATTTACAAGCGAACTTGCTGAGAGATTTATGTGCTTTCGTAAGGTATTCATCGCCCAATTTTACATGCACAGTTTTTTTTCATTTTTTTTTTGTTAATGTAGATGCCGGTGGGAGTTGTTTGCAGCACCACGTCGTGCAAAAATCAAGAAAAGCAAAGGAAGCGGGGATTTTTTTAAATTCCCGAAAGATGTAACAATTTAGGAAAAATCGAAGGAAAATTGTTAAAATATTGTTATCCTAAGGATAAATAATGGAGCTGTGTTAATACAAGTGTTTGTAGCAAACATTTCAAGCCAAATGATTATGTAGATGAACTATATAATAGGCAGGTTATTAAATTTACAAGCAAAGAAACTGAAAACAAAACGGTAATTATCTAGTTGCAAAACTTTGAGTGGAAATACCTCTACATAAATTTATTTTCCAGCCGTTCCTTCATTGTTCTTAGCAGCGAATTATGCAGAACCCGAAAATACCTCGGAAAATACCGAAAGGTCTATAGTTGATCTGCTAATTTGCAAAGAAACACCAATGCAATTATTACGCGACAAAGAAAAATGGTGATAATTACAATAATGATATTAATAATAATAATTCTCACCCTCACAATACTCCAGGAGTACCCCAGAAGCAACCACATGCTTGTGCGGGGGGGGGGGGCAATTACTATTATTTTGTCTTCGTTGCCCTTTGCGGCTAGGGCCGACTTCTTTTCCGATAGAACTAGGATAGCATTCGCTCAAGTACTACGGAAAACCCTAGAAATCCGTACTAATCCCAGTGAGTGTAGGACAATTAGTAAATCTCACGGATAAAGCCTATTTAGGAGCAATACCGTGAACCCACATTTGTCCAGTGCTCTTGGCCATAGCGGTGTTTTTTTTAAGACATGTGTATGCGCCTGCCTCGAACCAAGGTCGATCGAAGGCAGAAAAACATGCAGTCTAAAAAGTCAGCGCCGGTACGAGCGACCGCGACCGCGACCCACATTCCATTGACATTTCTCCGATTCCATCATCAAACAATGAAATAGACATTAACTACAAACCAGGTTGATATTGCTTTTAGAAAATCTAAAGCACGTTATATACTTACACAATATAATTTGCACTGAAGAGTTATTTTAGAAATTGTTGAAAACGATCACCGTGTTATTATTATTTTATTGTTATTCCTGTTTCTTTTTTATTTTTGATTCTTTTTCATTAAATGGTTGTTATTCAAGTTTGACGTTTAATTTCATAGCCAACTTTTGAATTTTCAAAGATTTTAAATATCACATCTGCAATACGTGTTTTCAGTTATTCGCGTTTTTGATGAACGCTATAAAGTTTTTCGAAAAATAACAAGAGTAAGAAAAGTCTTAGAATTAAATTCTTCATAACAAAAAGTAACAACTTTGTAAGTCCGCCAACGGACAAAAAAGTTCTGTCACATTTTTGGGGTGCATCACTCTGTATAAACCCTTTAAAATGGTACAATTATTGAACTATGTTTTCTGTCGATTCACGCTCTTGGTACACCCACAACGTGTACCAACTGATTTGTATCCGGGTAATGGGGTGCTCACATCGGAGTGACAAACGTCAGTGGCGGCACAGGAAATTTAAAAAATAAGTAAATAAACTCCGTTCGACAAACTGTTTTGTGGGGTGACAGAGGGCACTTATAGACGTAAGAACAGACAAACACATCGGGGTGACATACGTCAGTGGCGGCGCGAGAAATTTAAAAATTAAGTAAATGAACTCGATCGGCAACTGTTTGTGGGGTGACAGAGGACACTTTTAGACGTGAGGAAAGACAAACACATGACAAAAAATTTTTTATAACAAAAATCAAAGTATTTATAAAATTACATAAACTAACTAAAACTCGAAACTTGCAATTTACAATTTATAATAAGTAAAAAAATATCATTAGCAAAACAAAATATAAAATATTGAAAATAAAACTTTTAAACCTTAATACAAAAATGCAAATAAGTTAAAATTATAGTACATATGGGGAATGGGGGCAATATGGGGTACTTAATTTCATAGCCCCATATTTCTGGGATATACAAATGAAATAATTACATATTTATATTTACAGGTAGTTAGATATGTTTAGTACCATTAGCAACATTTTGTATAAGGGAATCAGTAACTGAGTTTTAACTTTTTTGGACTTTTATGAAAATTGCGCTTTGCCCCGTTTTGCCCCGTATGCGGGGTATAATGGGGTACCAAGAGGGGTAAAATGGGGTAGTACAATAATGCTTTAAAATAGTGAGTTTTTGATGAATTAAAAAGACGTTTCTCCAAAATGTTTTATTAAGCAAACAGTAATCTTTAAATTAAAAAAAAATAAAAACGTAAAAACATGAAAATGTTAGTTTTTCGTTTATATCGTTTCGCCATCTAAACAAATTAAACAATATTCAGGTTGATTCAGTTTTATTCTGGGACACTTCAACGGGGGTGATGTAAAATCAAAAATATTATTATTTTGTGGCACAACTTTTTATCTACAGCCGCTTCGTTTTTGAGATACAGGATACTTGAATTCTCAAAAATTTTAACATTTTATTTTTATATTTCCAGCCGCTAAAGGTATTTAAACGAAATTTGGTACATGCATTGACCATGTGTCACAAAATGTGATAATACCAAGTTCCCAAAATATAGTCAGTAGTGGAGATACACTACATTTGTTTTATCAAGAAAAATACTGACACGGCCCTGTAGAGCTTTTTTTTCTTCTAAGCAAAAACCGTCTCTTGGCATTTTTTGTATCTGCCATAGTTTCACGGTAAATTTACATTTTTATTCAGTACTGGCCAAAGAGAAATCTAAATTGACATTTTTTTCGAATTAAATAAATTATTTTTGCATTCCATAAAAGCAATAAAAGATAAATTAATTTTCCCGTAGAACTTCGGCAGATACAAAAAACTCAAAAGACAGTTTTTGCTTAGAATAATGAATAATATTCATTGGGAAGTTGGTATTACTTAATTATCTTTAACGGTTGGAAAAATAAAAAATAAAACGTTAAAAATCTTGACAATTTAAACATCCTGTATTTAGAAAACGAGGCGGCTATAAAAAGTTATTCACAAAATAGTAATATTTTATGATTTTCTATCAACTGTTGAAGTGTCCAAGAATAAAACTAAATTGCCTTGTAGGTATTTCAATAGGACATCCGGGTACGGTACCTGGGTACCAGGGGTACCCCATTTTGCCCCATCTCTAATATCCCGTTTTGCCCCGACGTACGATTTACAATAAAATATAAATAAAATTTACAACGACAATTTATTTTCGATAAAATGATTTAGATTAATCATACTTAATAATAAGTTTAATTAAGCAATAAAACTCACATCGAAAATCGTATAAAAACTGTATTTATCTTGGAAAAACGTAAACACAAGTTTTACAACACGGGAGCTGGCTGTTGTACTCCCAACAATAGCTATGTACTCACTGAATTGACTTGACCGGGGGCGTGGTCTTGCATCGAAAAGAGGTGGAAGGGGGACATGTAGATTTGAAATTTGGCTGCTTCAGTTAGGCTGTATCTAGTAAAAATACTCGTACCCCGTTATACCCCGGTACCCTATATTGCCCCGCATTCCCCTACATATTGTATTCGTATACAGGGTAATTTTTTATTTTTGACAAGTCACTACGCCTTTATTTTTGGAAATACAAAAAAGTATAAAGACAAAAGTTGTAGATTATTGGCTGTATTATCTTTTGGTAGTGATAAAAAATTCAAATATTTAGCCGAAAGTACCGAAAAATACAACTTATGTTTGTACCACCCTGTATATTATTGCTTTTCTGAAATATCAATGATTTTGTAGATTTTCGTTCCATGGCTACAATGATATGATAATTTAAACAACAAAATTTGTGGAAACGGTTGGAGCAAACGTATGACATATATGTAGGTTTTTAGTTGTCTATGGGTTAGTTTATAGAGAATACATTTCAAAAAGTTTTATTTAATTGTAGGATAAAGATTTCAAAGTACAATCGTCAAATTGATCGTGTCCAAAAGTCCTTTTTTATCAAACCTACAGGTCCAATTGTCCCTTTAATTCTACAGGGTAATAACTCTACAAAGAGAAACATTCAAAGTAAATCATTCCTACATTCGGCCATCCTGCTCTGAATCCGTCTCAGATTCAACTTGATTTTCAATCCAAGGTTTCATGAATTTAGCACACGTAGAAGTTATCATTAGACCTTCACCTTCATGATGACCAATCTCTTTTATTTATCTTTCACGGCTATATATAATTAACAATAGTTCACTCGTCAATGATTGCTTAAGTTGTTCATAAGCTTGTCTTTGTATATCTCCAAACACAAATTTCTTCGTAACAAGTCACTCAACGGTTTGGCTAGTATAGAGTAGCAGGGTATAAATTTTCTAAAATATCCTGCCAATCCCAAAAATGACTGTATTTGCTTATCCGTTGAAGGTTCTGGATATCGTCGAATTGCTTCCGTTTTTTCTTCACAAGATCAAACTTTTCCATCTTCAATGATAAATCCAAAAAAACTAATTTTCTTCTTTAAAAATTGGCATTTCTTTATCTTTATTTCCAAACCATAAGAAAGTTATTATTTTCTTTTTTGATCAGACACACTTAATTATTTCTTATGTAAATGTCATAAGTTTTCGTCAGATCATTTCCTACAACTGCCTTAAAACGAATTTCGGTTACGGGTATTATATGTAACATTAGATACCCTTCTTCTCGTCATTCACTAACACATCACAAAACGAGCCTAATAACGTAATTGCGTTACCTGTTCCAAGACCTTCCAAAATACTTGTTTTTGATTTAGTAGAATATGCTTGAAAAAATTCTCATATACATTACTTCTTATTCCACTTATGTCACTCCCAGTATCTAATAGTGCTGGTATTGTTTGACCCTCAATATTCAAAGTGACATATATTTTTTTGGAATCAGATCAATGATATTTAGACTTGTTGATCGACCTGGTGTAGTAGAGTTTTTACGCTACATCTTCTTAGGGCAATTTAATCAAAGATGACCATAGCTATTGCAGTTGAAACATTTGGTCCCCTTACTTTTATCAGGACACTCATTAGATTTTTTATGCTCCTTGTTTCCACAATTATAGCAACACTCTGCATGGCTTCCCTTTATTATCATTGATACTTTCATTTCTCCTATTAGTATTCGTCTTCCTCTCGTACTTCATTTGTTTTTCCTTAGTTATTTGTTCATATATTTTTATCTTCTCCTTAAACTCCGAAAAACTTTTAGCTCCATATAAAATAAATTTATTAGGCGAATTGTCTTGAATACCGTCTATAATATATTGCATTACAACATCAACATCTATGCTTGCACGACTTCCTATTTCTCGCATAGTTAAAACGTATTCTTGTACAGATTCGTTGCTACTTTTCTTTCTTGTCATTAACAATTCGTGAATCTGAGCACTACTAACTTTTATCTCAAACTCTTCTATTAACTTTTTTTTAAGTACGCCATGTCTTTATCCCTCTTTCTGATTGGATAAACAGTTTAGCTAGTATACCTTTAAGTGATTTTTTGCAAATATCAATTTTTGTAGATCGTTCCACCCTGTATTTCTGCAATTTCTTCGAAATCATCAACCCATTTATCTACAGAATAACTAGCTTTTCCGTCAAATGGCCGAATACTGTCTTTTACATCTCTAAATGTCAAAGCAAAAGAACTTGGTTTTACTACCCTCTGTTTAACACTTATATCCTCTTCGAAATATGCATAATCTTTTTCTTCGCCCTCTAGATTTTCTCCCTTTTCGTCTTCATTTACCTAGTTGATCTTCATCTTCTTCTTCCTCATTAGGGTTATCATCACTTTTTAAGATTAAAAATCAATCATGAAGGAACAAATACGATTTATCATCACGTCTTCTGTACCTGAATACCTAATCCAAATCTAGTATTTCACAAATTTCAATTAAATCCGCTAATTCCAATTTTTCCTTAACATCGTTAACTTTTTGTATATATTCGGATGAGTTTTTTTCTAAACTGAAAACCCGAAAAATTTCGCTTTTCTAATTTTTCTTGATTCTCCTTCATGTCCATAGGCAACGACATGCAAAGCCTTGACTGCTTTTAACTTACTATTTTTAATATTAGTTTCTATCTTTTCTATTTCTCCCAACGTAGCCATTTTAGAATAAACTACCCAAATATAAAATTTAAATAAAATTTGAGACGGATAAAGGTGCTAATAGGATGGCAAAATGTTCCCGAAACTTAAAAAAAAATAAGTACCTAGGTTTATCAAAAAGTATGAAACTTTGTATGTTTGTTTACAACTGGTAAATAAAAATAAATTTACAATTCTGTAGATAATTTGGTATACCTAAATCTTCAGGAAAACTGCTTGGCCTCTGCTCTCTACGTCAACTGTTTTTGCTCTTCCTACTTCTGCTGTTATAGTTCTAACAAAAACTCTTACTCAGCTTCTCCGTCCTCCACGTCAAATAGGTACGTCAAAATATCTTCTTTTAAACAACTAGTAGGTACTCGTCTTTTTGGTGGTAGTTCTAATGGATTACTACCATCGTCCTAACTTCCTCTCTGAAGAAGTCTTCCAGATGCTGATGTCCTCGTTCAAATTTACTAGGCGATCGCCGTCCTCTTCACTCTAAACGTCTTACTAGATGGACATACACTTCTAGAGATCTTCGCTTTCTTCAAAGATAGTCTGCTTCTACAGCCGTCGTATTCGTCAAAATGCACTTTGTTCTTCTTGTCCCGGATGAGCCCCAAAAAATGTAGGTTTTTAGTTGTCTATGGGTGAGTTTATAGAGATCCCGAATACATTTCAAAAAGTTTTATTGTAGGATAAAGAATTCAAAGTACAATCGTCAAATTGATAGTGTCCAAAAGTCCTTTTTTATCAAACCTACAAGTCCTGTGGTGCCCAGGCAAGCGCCTAAGCCAGAATATTTAATTTCACGATATTCCTACAGTATCCCCGTCAGGCCCAGCATTCCAGATTCTCTAATACTACGAACTTTCCACATCACAGAGAGGCCGCCTAAGAAACCCGCAGCAAAATCGCCGAAAGCCTACCAAGGTTATACTCTGAGAAGCCGACATTCTGTGACGAGGCCACACGTGCCGCAATAGCCTCGCCAGCAGGTCCCTCAGGCAGAATCCCAGGTGTTCACTGTTCACGTCAGAGAATTCCTCTCCAATTAGGCCCCAGTTATCTCTCCAGTTTAATATAAAAAAGCTGGAGACCAGGAGCTATTCAGCAGTACTAAGCCGACTACCAAGCAGTTGCCAGGGGAACCCCTGCACGAGAGAATAGGGCAGCCACCCGGTTACTGTAGAAATCCCTAATGAACAAAACCAAGAAAGAAGCATTCTCCTAAGCACCCAAGTAAGTTTGGACTAGCCAAAACGTAAAATTTTGGTGTTTTGATTCCTTTTTGTCTGAATTGCCTTTTTATTTTGAATTTTGAAATTATGTTGAAAACTTTTAGAGAAATTGAACTTATTGTGCATTTTAATTAATTAGAAATAATTTCATAACTTTTGTTAACCGTCTTATGATTTTTGGGAATTTATTTTGAACCGTATTATTCTACTGTAGATATTTGAGTTTTATTTTATCAAACTAAAATAATTTTGTAACTTTTATTGGAAATTTTAGAGGGTTTTGGGAAACTATTTAGGGCCAAATTATTTTGCCGATGAATTCAGAATTTTGTTTTTAATTAAACTATTTTATGCCAGAAATTTTGAGTAATTTTGAATTACAGTCTTATACAAACTTGTACTGGGTAATTAAGCAATGTTATACAGAGTCATCAATTAATTTTATTCTATTTGGGAATCTTTTGCAATTTTTGTACTTTTAATTTGAAGGTCTGTTATTTTATGCCCTAGTTATGTATTTGTTCCATTTCGGCAAATTGTCTTGTGTCCTATTGTAAATTTATTGTTAAACAGTGTACCTTTTGAAACGTTTGGGTTTTGTTACTTAGAAAGGGGTAATATTTCGGATATCTTGAGGGTACCGTTGTGCGAAATCATAGATTTTTAAATTATTCATTAATAATTATTGCACAGGTTTTTGAACTTCCTTTTAAACTGTAGATTGTTAACTGAATGTACTGTATCGTATTTAATTTTAATACACATATTAAACTATCCCTGTGTTTCCGTTATACACCCTTATAGGCCCAAACTAAAAGTAAATAATTTGTGGCTCACCCTTTACAATTATACCGCTCGCCAACTACCACCATATAAGGAGTGAGGTTACCACAGTCCCATTATCCCTTTCATTCTACAGGGTAATGACTCTACAAAGATAAACATTCAAAGTAAATCATTCCTACATATACAGGGTTAACTATCACTTAGTACAACAAATTTTACCACGTGCACAGGGTGGCTTAAGAAAACAGAGAAAAATATATTTAGATTTTTTACGTTCTTTAAAAAAAGGGTAAAAACCCAATTTTTGCTGTAAATCTCCGCCTATAATTACGTCATCCAATATGGCTTCGGAACGTACTGTCAGCTTAGAAGTGATTTTTCGCGGTGTTGTCGTTGTTTTAGGAAGGATGAAAATACCTTTTTACTCAAAAAAATTAAAAAAATACATAATTAACAATCGATTTGAATCTGTACAGCCGCAGCGCTGCTAGATTTACCCGAGGTTCGCCTGGATTCACCTTACCTTAGTTTGAAATTTGAAAACAGAAAACAGGATATGAATCCCGAGTCCCGAGGCTCGTCTCGAGCTCGGACCCGAGGCTAGGTCATCCTGAATCCCTACGCGTTTTTTGTTTTTGCATTTTCACATAGCAGCACCAAGTAAGTACAAAACTACATACACATTTCTCGCGAAACAACGAAAATTTCGGTAGGATCAAATTTGACATACCGCCCTATCGTAAGGATGGCGGGGGCGGACTGACAGACGAGAAAACTGGACACAAAACTCACAAAACAGTAGAGATTGGAGTGGTGCGTAATAATTATCGATGTCAATGTTAGATTAGTTGAATAGCGTATTCAAAAAAATAATTTTCCTAAGAAAACTTATTGAAAATCTATCTAAACTAAGCAAAATGTATTCTGTGATTTCTTAATGATTGATTGAACGCCGGCACAAAGACTGAACGTCGATGTGTATCGAATCGATGCAATGTCTTGTTCGGCGTCGCATCTCTAGCACCTGTGTCACACTCATAGAGATCATATATAGGTAGAGTGCTGGACAAGTCCCTTTTCTGGCAAATTGTGGATCTGCGCATGGGCCTATGGAACATGCGCATTAGACCTTCAGACCGCACAATTCAAAACAGTGGTTGTTTTTCTGAATTACTATCTCCCTACAAACTTGTATATTGATAACAAATTAAGCTCACCTCAACGTGGACTGGTCAAGACTTCGACAACTACACTAGGTTCGTTTATACTTGTAAAACTAGTTTCGTTCAAACTACTAGAATTTGCTTCACTGATGCTAGAACTTGATTTGTTTTCATCTACCTTTATAACTTTAACACTAAAACAAATAAGCTACTAATAGTTTCTTACACCATAATCATGTTAATATACTTACTTAAATGATGGTTTAGGTGGTTTTAATAGAAGAGTTGGTACCGCATTTTCAATTAGCTGCGTTTTGACTCGTTTTGTTTTTAAACACTCTGGTGTAAAATGAGCAGAACATATTCGAGATGATCACTTAATTAGATAAAACACTCAAACAACTAAAACGCGAAGAAACTATTAATAATTAGCAGAAAATCAAAAAAATTATGCCACAAAGCGTCTATGATGCAAACAACGGTAGGTTATACTTAGTTTGTCGATGTCAAATGGCTGTCAAAGAGTATTAAGTTTCACAAAGCACTACTTCAAATTGTAAATGCGCATGTCCACTGGGCCTATTTATTACCATTTTTTACTATTTTATGATTTTAAATTCGGCAAAGATTGTCCGTGCATCCTATGTATAAAAAACATCGTCCGGCACTCTGCCTATACAGGGTTAACTATCACTTAGTACAAAAATTTTTATGGCAGATAAAGAAAAATTAGACTTGCTAAAATAAATTTTCAAAAATTTTCTAACATTTGTCTTAAGCCTAAAAAATTTTTTTTTCAAATTGTATTAAACCCCTCAAAAAACGCCGCCTATGGACGCCCGCGCGACATGTCTAAAAATTTCGCATATGTCAATAGCGCGGCGTTGCCACGTCTATCAATTTATCCGAGGATTCACCACAAAATTTCGATTTCCTTTTAAAAACGATTAATTTCTAAGGAACATGTAGAATGCCTATGAAACACCTACCTTACTGACATTTCCAGGATTGTTTGCACCATTTTCTGTTTTCTTGCTTTTTTACATTAAAAGTCACACAACACAACATTCACATTTTTTAAATCTGTTGGGGATCTCTTGGTTTCCCTCTGCTATTCCTTTTGTTTGAAGCGAGGTACTCAGCCTGACGACCACGACGAGGTAGATCCCCTCCGCCAGGAAAACCCCGAAGGGTAACCGAAAAATCACAACTGCACTAGCACACATTGCACAAATGCACATGCAAAGCACTACAGTAGCTGTTCAAAGAGGCCGCCGTTAACTTCGATGCACAAATTCACTCGGTTAACTAAAGAAGTCCGGATACGTGCAAAAAGTCCATGATTATTCCGGATTTGAACAGCTGCACCTTCAATTCGTTCACGTAACTGCTGCTCGTTGTCGATTTCCTGCTCGTACACAATCGCCTTCATGAATCCCCAAATACAAAAATCCATTGGATTCAAGTCTGGTGATCGCGGCGGCCATGCAATTGGCCCTCCTCTTCCGATCCAACGGTTGGGGCATTGGTCGTCTAAAAGTGCATAAACAGGTCTCGCAAAATGGGCTGGTGCACCATCGTGCATAAACCACATGTCATGCAGTACTTGTAGTGGCAAATTATCAAACAAAACATTTGTCAGAAAATACAAGTATCGTTCAGCGTTTAAATTTTCCGGTAGAATGTATGGTCCAATTAATCGATCTCCATAAACTCCTGCCCAAACATTGATGGAAAACCGACGTTGGAAATTAAACCGCCGAACAGCATGTGGGTTCTCATCGGACCAAATATGGCTGTTGTGTCTAAAAAAAAAACAAAAATTAGAAATATTCACAATTTTGGCGAAGGCGTTAGGATTGACATAGCCAATTTTATAATAAATAAAAAAAGATAATATGGAGGAGAGAAAGCTATAAGTAAGTAAAAATTTACATACGTGTTTAAAACCCCAGCACGTGTGAAGCAGCATTCGTCTGTCCAAAGAATGTTGAAAACAAAGTTTGGGTCTTGGGCGATTCGATCACGTAGCCAAGTGCAGTAGGTCATTCTCACCGGAAAATCATTTGCTTCTAATGCTTGGACCTTTTGTATGTGATAAGGGTGAAGGCCGTTTTCCCTTAGAATCCTCCATGCCTGTAAATAATTGTATTGTTACATTTTAAATTTTATGTAGGTATTAGGTGCAAGCAAAGACAATCCCATCACATGGGATAGTCTTTGGTAGAAGTCAGTTTTATTGGTTTTATTTTACTTGCCTTGTTCTGAGATATTCCCAATCTCCTTGCAATAGCTGTAGTGCTTATGGAAGGTTGCTCTTCCACCAAATCAAGCACTGACTCAACCTCGTCCATGTTCATTTGCCCTCCAGGCCCACCCCTTCGAGCTTGCAAAACACCAGTGTTTCGCATACGTTGTACAATGTTCACGAAAGTACGTGGGTTAGGCATATTTGCCCTGTTGCCCTGATGTGCACTTTCATCGCATCTCCCGTACATTATAACCATGTCCGTTAACTCGGCGTTCGAATACTCCGGCATTTTCACAAAGACGCTGAACGATTTGCCGCGAAAATCAAGACCAAACTGGGAAATAACGCCATGTTACATTCGCAAATGCCCTCCGTCGGCTACTAGCCAAACTTGAAAAGGTTTGTTCCAACAGGGCCAATAACCGTGCTCAAGCACGTTCAGCGCATGCGCACTACCCCGCTGGCTGTTCCAACTGAATTATGTACCCACCGACACGTAACGATACACGCACTGTTCCAGCCGATTTATGGATCATTTGTGTATCGTCCTTGTACGATAAAAACGGTGCCTGGTCTAAAGCAATAACCGCGTGTACTGACATGCGCAATGTATAGTCATGTGACAGAGATAAACAATAACCTCATATTTTTGTTTTTACGTAGATGGTTTTAAATCGATGGCTGGGATCGTGTTTTTTATTTCTTGTTGGTTTTTGGCTTGTTGGGTAGGGCGGGGAATCGTTGAACAATAATTTTTTAGAGTGAAGAGTGAGGTTAGCCCACCGAACATTCGGTTAGCCACATATTAAACACGCAGGTTAGGTGCGGTCACACAACGTGATTTGGTCGATTTGATTCACAATCCGTTCCATCTGAAATTTTCTTTGGGATCGCACATGAACGGTGCAAAACTAGCGCATGCGTTCTTTAAGGGTTATCATCTAGTTCATGTACAGTTCTGTGACGGTACGTAAATTCGAGTTGGAACAAATGATCCCAAAGAAAATTTCAGATGGAACGGAAAAATTGTTCAACGATTCCCCGCCCTACCCAACAAGCCAAAAACCAACAAGAAATAAAAAACACGATCCCAGCCATCGATTTAAACCTATCTACGTAAAAACAAAAATATGAGGTTAATGTTTATCTCTGTCACACGACCATACACTGCGCATGTCAGTACACGCGGTTATTGCTTTAGACCAGGCACCGTTTTTATCGTACAAGGACGATACACAAATGATCCATAAATCGGCTGGAACAGTGCGTGTATCGTTACGTGTCGGTAGGTACATAATTCAGTTGGAACAGCCAGCGGGGTAGTGCGCATGCGCTGAACGTGCTTGAGCACGGTTATTGGCCCTGTTGGAACAAACCTTTTCAAGTTTGGCTAGTAGCCGACGGAGGGCATTTGCGAATGTAACATGGCGTTATTTCCCAGTTTGGTCTTGATTTTCGCGGCAAATCGTTCAGCGTCTTTGTGAAAATGCCGGAGTATTCGAACGCCGAGTTAACGGACATGGTTATAATGTACGGGAGATGCGATGAAAGTGCACATCGAGCTGCAGCAGAATACCGTATTCGTTTTCCTAACAGGGCAAATATGCCTAACCCACGTACTTTCGTGAACATTGTACAACGTATGTACAGTTAGTTGCCTAGCTAGTAAGTTGTGAAATGACGCGGAGCAGTCGAAAAAACGTTTCATAGACTCGACCGGGCCGATACGTCGCTAAATTCATACCGCCGAGGCTTCAGAACAATAAATCCTTTATCTATGCTTCAGAAGAGGTTAGATGGTGGACAAGAATTCATCAGAGGAGCTCCGGGGGTATTAAGGGAGACGGCTTGTGGTGTCGCGGTACTCAGCTTTCCGCGAGACTAGGAACCGGTCCGGATACGAGCTAAGGTAAGGGGAATCTAATAGCGCTGCATCTGTACAGATTCAAATCGATTGTTATTTATGTATTTTTTAAATTTGTTTGAGTAAAAAGGTATTTTCACCGTTCCTAAATCAACGGCAACACCGCGGAAAATCACTTCAGCTGTCAGTACCTTCAGAAGCCAAATTGGATGACGTCATTAAAGGCGGGGATTTACAGGGAAAATAGGGGTCTTTACCCGTTTTTTTAAAGATCGTAAAAAAAATCTAAAAATATTTTTCTATGTTTTCTTAAGCCACCCTGCGCACGTGGTAAAAATTTTTGTACTAAGTCATAGTTAACCCTGTATACAGTGTTATTCAAAAAAAAATGCCACCCGTACCACAGCGGTATTCTACTCCCAAAATAAAGTGACCCGTGTTTTTTCTTTTTGTTCAAAGCTCTGTATTAAGGGCCCCACGGGCCCTTAAAAAGGACCCTAAAATTTCGTTTTTTCGCTATATCTTTTAAACGGCTTGATCGATTTTAATGATCCTTCGCACACGTTCATAGATAATTATGTCACATAATTATGTTATAGTGCAGTATCCGCAACCGCTAGAGGGCGCCACTTGTACCAACCAGTTTCATTTATTATGCTCAGAACTTTTTTGCCCACAGTTAACTTGTAAATTAATTAGAACCACTTTGTACAAAATTTCATTCTCTACAAAAAATGATTCTACTGTTTTTTTCATAAATTTTACCGTTTCGGAGATAACGCCCAAAATTCAGCCATCATTCAAGCTCAAGTTTCAACTTGAATTTTTTTTACTTTTACACCTATTGTATAGTCCATCTGGGTCCACCCTATATATTATGCGAAAGCTTGCTTAAGTTGGATTTTTAATTAGTTATCTGCGAGTCTACGAATGTCCATAACCGAAAAACCATCGTTCTTATATCTGTTACTATTGGACAAATAAAGACAAAATATATTTCTGTGATATATTTTAACTACCTATTTAATATATCCAATCAAGCCACAACTAATTTTCTAATATAATATAATTTACTTATATAATAATAATACTATAATAATATACTATAATAATATTACTATTTCATAATAGTTTCTTATTGTAAACATCGATGACCATAAGTATGTACCACAAATTACCCTCAATAAATTATATTACACTGCCTCTATTATAACTTTGATCATTAATAATATATATAAATCTATATGATGTTCTAGATATTAAAAATTAATATTTAGGTATACTGACATTCACTTATAATACTTCCCTTAAAAATTATTCTCCGGTGGCGTCATTTTGAAACCCTTCGACGGTAGTCACGGTTGATTTTTTTCTGTCGACTTAAGCCCTGAGGTGCCGCCCATTCCCTGTCAAAAGCGGAAGGTGTAACCCCACTCAATTTTTTAAGAAAAAAATTATTTTCTTCAGCGGCGTCATATGCTCTCGGCCTTTCGACCCTTGTTTTAAAACCCTTGGACGGTAGTCACGGTCGATTTTTTCTGTTGACTTAAGCCCTATGGTGTCTCCCGTTCCCTGTCAAAAGCGGAAGGTGTAACCCCACTCAAATTTTTTTTTTTAATTTTTTTCTTCGGCGGCGTCATATGCTCTTGGCCTTTCGACCCTCGTTTAAAACCCTTGGATGGTAGTCACGGTCGATTTCTTTCTGTCGACTTAAGCCCTGTGGTGTCACCCGTTCCCTGTCAAAAGCTGAAGGTGTAACCCGAAGTGTAACCCAATCAAATTTTTAAGAAAAAAATTATTTTCTCCGGCGGCGTCATATGTTCTCTTGGCTTTTCGGCCCTCGTTTAAAACCCTTGGACGGTAGTCACGGTCGATTTTTTTCTGTCGAATGAAGCCCTGTGGTGTCACCCGTTCCCTGTGAAAAGCTGAAGGTGTAACACCCCTCAAATTTTTAACAAAAAAAAATTCTCCGACGGCGTCATATGCCCTCGGCCTTTCGACCCTCGTTTTCAAACCCTTCGACGGTAGTCACGGTCGATTTTTTTCTGTCGTCTTAAGCCCTGTGGTGTCGCCCGTTCCCTGTCAAAAGCCGAAGGTGTAACCCCTCAAATTTTTAAGAAAAAAAATTTTTTTCTCCGGCGGCGTCATATGTTTTCTTGGCTTTTCGGCCCTCGTTTAAAACCCTTGGATGGTAGTCACGGTCGATTTTTTTCTGTCGAATTAAGCCCTGTGGGGTAGCCCGTTCCCTGTGAAAAGCTAAAGGTCTAACACCCCTCAAATTTTTAAGAAAAAAAATATTTTCTCCGGCGGCGTCATATACTCTCGGCCTTTCGACCCTCGTTTTAAAACCCTTTGACGGTAGTCGCGGTCAATTTTTTTCTGTCGTCTTAAGCCCTGTGGTGTCGCCCGTTCCCTGTCAAATGCTGAAGGTGTAACCCCCTCAAATTTTTAAGAAAAATTTTTTTTCCGGTGACGTTATATGCTTTTGGCCTTTCGGCCCTCATTTTGAAACCCTTGGACAGTAGTCACGGTCCGTTAAGCCCTATGGTGTCGCCTGTTCCCTGTAAAAAGCTGAAGATGTAACCACCCCTCAAATTTTTAAGAAAAAAATTATTTTCTCCGGCGGCGTCATATACTCTCGGCCTTTCGACCCTCGTTTTAAAACCCTTTGACGGTAGTCACGGTCGATTTTTTTCTGTCGTCTTAAGCCCTGTGGTGTCGCCCGTTCCCTGTCAAAAGCTGAAGGTGTAACCTCCTCAAATTTTTAAGAAAAAAAATATTTTCTCCAGCGGCCTCAGACGGCGTCATATGCGTTCGGTGCTTTCACCCTAGCTTTGCAACCCTCCTATGGTAGTTCCGATGGATTTTTTTCTCAGCTTTAACCCCGAGGGGTTGTACAATAGTTGTAAAAATTTTGGGGTTATCCCACGCTCAGGTTAAGGAACAATAAAACAATTAATTTGTAGAATTAGCGTTGGTGCGGATTGGCCATGTCCGCAATTTGCCTCCGCTTTAAAAATTCGTCTCTGAAAAACCGTCGCTAACTTCACGGACAAAATAAAGGCGTAATGACTTTTCAAAATATAAAAAATCACTCTGTACATATTATACAGGGTGATTCAGTTACGGTGCTCAACATGGGGATCTCAGCAACCGAAACAGATATGAAGTTGGTCAAATGGAGGCAAATTTGCGCCATTGGGCGCCTAACAATATGCCGTTGGGAAAGTTTAACTATTTTCATGGGTTGCTGAGATATTTAAGAAAAACCGATTTTTTTTAAATTAGATATTATTTTTTTCTGACGCCATTTGCGATAATATTGAAAAATAAATTATACTTTTCCATTGCAACTTTTTATGTACTACGTCATGGTATTTTTAAAATTTTGGGGCGACGTTTCGTTTTTGAGATAGAAGGATCATCTTAATTTTTTTAAATACCGATCTGGATTTTTATTCCATATTTCGAAGTAAATCGTTGTCCGAGTACAAAGATGTATGACACATACAGGGCCGGATTAACACTAAGGCCAACAAGGCCCGGGCCTGTGGCGGCAAATTTTACAGGTATAGTTGGGGCTGTTCAATAAAACCTTGTTACCTCAGTAAAATATATATGGTTTATTTTTCACATTAATTTGGAGGATGTTACAATTTTTTTGACAACCATAAAAAGTCAATCAACTTTAGTACCTACTAAATTAATTTTTAAACAAGAATTAACATGGTATAAACTAAGCAACTAAAGGCAAACTGTTGAATTAAAATTTGGTTGAAAACAATGAAAAAGGTCAAATTTCCTTTACAAATAAACTCTGACTGTTCGGCTATAATTATAATTTACTCTGAATTACAAGTTCGAACTGCGTCTTTAGTTGCTTAGGCT
This sequence comes from Pseudeuparius sepicola, assembly GCA_963920635.1. Lineage (NCBI taxonomy): Eukaryota > Metazoa > Arthropoda > Insecta > Coleoptera > Anthribidae > Pseudeuparius > Pseudeuparius sepicola. Next base: position 52,017,035 of record OY987300.1, on the reverse strand, counting down.
CAAACGAGGCTTGTAGTAGTGCGGGGCGAGGCTAGGGCTTCCTCCGGTCCTTGTCTGCTCATGTAGGCGCTGTTGTTGTGGCTAGCAAAAAGCTCAAGGTTTTTTGCTTAAGTAGAGCTGACCAGGAATCCACACCTATGCCAACACAACTCCTCTCTATGCCTACGCAACTCCCGTTACGTCGTTCGTCGACACAAGGCTGTGGTCGTAGCGTCCTCAGAGATGGTGTGCAAGCATGAACAAATCAGAGAGAAAGTAACATTAGACAAGGTATAAGCCTTTTACAAAAATTAATAAACCACTAGGTTACGATTAATATTTAAAATTGAATTTTGATACCAAAGTTATTTAATATTGACAAATAATGATAAAAATTAAATGTTTAGAACTATACTAAACTATGGGGAACTATGCATAGCTTTTAAATTCCCTAGATAATATTAATTAACTGACCGAAATAGCAAAGTGCTTAATATTTAATTAACAGAAAAAATTTTGAGAATGCTCCAGCCCGAATTCTTGAAATTTATGAAATTTTAAATCTGTATTTTAAAGCAAGTAGGTATATAACTCGTTTGTGATAAGTATAAAATATGGCAATTTATCAGAAAATTTGAATTGGTCGGTGGGGAATTTAGTTAAGTGGCCCGGTATTACGGAATCGAGACCTAATCCGAAAGATAGTGTGACTAACGTGACCAAAACCTTGCCAACTGCAAGATGGTGGGCATTCAAAGAAAGACAGTGCTATGTTTTTGAATTAAAGATGGCCAGGGCCTTAGACAAAATGAGTCCTTCAAAAAAACAGCACGTCAAAAAAAAAACGCTACAGGTGAGTAGTAAAGTCGCTGAACTAAGCAAAAATCAAAAGAAATTACTCACCTGTAGGGTTTTCCAGGGGAAACAGCCACCACATGTTCGCTGTGTCCGGTGTTCTATCAGCTACGCATCCAAAAAAGGAAGTGCCTCGTGCAAGCGCCTTGTCCTCACGATGCCGTGAATATAGAAAAACAGTAAAACCCAAAAATATTAGTCACACCAATTCAATCCCCAATATAAAAATACCAAACCACTCAAATAAATCACCGTTGGCAGAAAATGAGCGAGATAAATGCCGAAAATGTCGAAAATTTGGCGGAAAATGGGCAGATGCCTCTGCGAACTTAATACCAGCGAAGGCGGGAGCAAACTCGTCTGAAAAATGGTCCCCTCGCGGCTGGTGGCCGGCAGGACCTACGTCATCAGTCCGCTCTCGACCAATCAGGTTCGAGCATGAAATTATCTAAGAAACTAGACAGAGTTTATATTCAAATTATATGTCAAAAGAACCTAAAAATCGATTAATTCATAAGACCAATTTTTAATTACATACCTGCTGGTAAATAAACTGACGTATATGGCGCGCGAAAATTATGAATTATTTGAAATAATTTAAGATTTAAAATTTGAAAAAGTCGTAATAAAAGTGAATACAATATTGTAAATGAATTGAAACTGTACGAAAAATAAGTTAGTTATTAAGTATGAGACATATGTTTGAAAATAATGACTTTATGTTATTAACAAAATATAGTAAGGGATTTAGAAATGGAAAAATCCGTTACACGGGGCAGCAATTTATCAAGCTGTATGTATTTTAGAAAATCCGTATGATGAGCAATTAAAAAGTGACCACCCGGCATAGCCAATATTGGTTTTATTTTTGTAAACCTCTAAACCAATTAATTAAATAATATATTATTGTTAACCTTTCACAGTTTTGTATTAAATTATAAATTAAATAAATATTGAAATTATATATTTTGTTGTATTAAATTATGTGGTTGCTTCTGGGGTACTTCTAGTTGGGAGTATTGTAAGGGTTTATTATTATTATATAATACTATTGGCCCGCCGTGCGCCTAATCTTTTTAGAAGCTTTTATTTAGCTTGCAATGTACCTTAGTTTGTTTGTTTAGGTCAAATTTTACAAGCTGAATTAAACCCACTACTTGAGCTGAAAATTTGCATGCACCGTTAGGTCTAGTGACAATACGATATGCAATACTCGATACTGTAATACTTTCAAAATGGCTTGAAGAATAGAAAACGATAAAGTTAGTGACATCACACTAAATTCAATATGGCCGTCGCTCCAAGGTGGCGAATGATGTATTTTTGTCAACCCCCTTAATATGGGTATCAAATGAAAGGGCTTGAAGAGTAGAAAACGATAAAGTTAGTGACATCACACTAAATTCAATATGGCCACAGCTGCATTAATTATGCAATTTAATAGTAAAATATATTATTAAAAACAAACTTGTTTAAATGCTCTGAAAAGAAGAAAATATTTGAAATAAATCAAACCAAAGAAAACCCATAATTTTGTCACATTATACAACAATAATTGTATATGAAAAGTTTGTCGCGAGATTTTCGTGTGTAATTTTTTTTTATAGAAAAATACAATTTTTATTTAGAATAACCGCTTTCGTCGAAATATATATATATACAGGGTGATTTATTCATAAATACATTAATTTTAACCACGTCATCAGGGAGGTACATATATACCGAAAACGCAAAAAAAATTTTTTTTGCTGCATGTTTAAATAATGGGGCAATTTATCCCAAATCCCGCGTAACGAGGCGCACCTGAACGCATGTGGCTACGACGTTATGCTGCAGCACATGGCACCGGCCGCGACGTTGCCATTATTTATTGATAATTTAATTACGAAAAAATATTCAGTTTATGAATTATTTACCTAGTTGATATGCCAATAACAGGGTGTTAGCACACCTTGGACTTGGCGTGTTCAGCATCTAACTCGAGAGACCCTTATCACTACACTTTTCACAGCACCCGCTATAACAATACAAAAGGCCTTCACAATAACACGCACAAAACGCACTCAGTGTCTACAGAGGGTGGAAAATACTGAAACCTCAAAAGACTGAAACTGTCTCCGAAATTCGCTAGATTTTGAGATTTAAGACAAAAGTTTTATTAAAAACAACGCAGGCGTCCCATCCGCATTCCACAACTATTATTTATTACGTCAAACTTGTCATTGTCAAGGATCTGCTGCCGGTTTCTATTGTATGTGGCGCCATCTCGTTGATATTAACGTCGCCGAATCTGTGGTTGAGCTCTCAGTCACCCTCTGTGTGTTCAAAACCGAAAGTCTACAGCGCGCTTTATGACACGGTAACTAGCGAACCTTTCTAATAGATGGCAGCACGTACTACAGAAACCAGAGTTGCCTACATTCTGTAGGTATATTCGGTACTCTTTGTGCAACATTTTTGCTTTTTTACCAAAACGGTTCTCTAGACAAATGCGGAAATGATAGACATAATAACGATCCTTCATGGAGAATGCCTGCAGAATGTCAAGTCAAGCTACCGCGGAACTATTTAGAAGCGCGCCACCTATCGGCAGGTAGCGAAACTAAGTACGAAACCACAACGACGTTTCATTACGGGAATGCTTTCTACGAACGAAGTAGTGTCAATGAATGCGACATGGGACATAACCTTTAAAAATATCCAAACCAAAATACGGAGAATGTGCACTGTGAAATACGGGAAACAATAACATCACATGTGCGATTAGTGAGGCGGAGTGCGAGAAACGAAAGGAAATTCACAGTGCACTCTGCAGAAACTTGGCAAGGATCAATGCCGCAAACACCAACGCGCCGCGTGCCGGAAATTCTCGGCCACGGGCAATCGCCAAGCTCCTTTTGCGGAGTTCGGGCTACACACATCCTCCTACTCCTACTAACGACTGCACGACAAGGGTTGTGACAAACAGAAGTCAAGAAAGCTAAGGACTTTTAGCAACCCATCATCCCTAACTCGCCCAGAAATAATACTAAGACTCGGTAGGTTACACATCAGGCTATACCCGGTAACATACCTAACGGCAGGAAAAGAAACTAGAAAAAGCTGTAAAGATCGAAAGGTGGAAATTATAAAGATTCAAGTACTTACGACTGAACCAATGTCACAGAGGAGGACCACCCCCACGGAAACGATTCTATTGCAAATATGGATCCCTAGTAACAATGAAAAGCAAACATAACGAGAAATAAAGGAATGAGAAGTGTATCGTTGGTGATGGTAACCAACTTAAGCGGAAAGTAAGGTAATTTTAAGCAACTGTATCCCAGAGATGTTGGCTAATTTTGACGTTCTTATTTCAGAGGAAGCAGAACAATCACAGAACACAACTACTTACTCTAGGAGCGTCTTGGTGTAGTAAAAAGGATTATCAGTGAACTAGTGAGCGGAAATATTAGTGCCCCAAGCGAAAGTGAGTGAAGTTCGTTTTATCGAGAAAAAATCGTCTTCAGTGGTGTCGAGGTCCACGAAATCATGTAAGCTCCCTAGTTGAATAGGTACCTACTTAATAAAGCATCCAAAAATCAAAAGGTCACGTAAGCAGTCGTTTCATTTATTTTTCTCGTTGGCATTTATCCCTTAAGGCTCGCCTTAAAGTGTCTCAGGGCAAAACTAACCGTTACAAGAGGTAAGCGTTAACATTTGTCCATAATTTCCGCAAGCATTTGGCGGAACATTCGCCTACAATACAAATAATTATGTACTGAAAACATTCCTTTAAATTTACGAAAGTTGCGTACATCTGGCAACAATGTTGACGCGCGCAACGGCAAGCGTCGTCCGATGCCTCATGCGCCCTGGAAGCAATCCAGTAGCAGCTGTAAATAGAGGGCCAAATAGGTAAAAATGCGGTTTAGAAAAAAAATAATTCCGGCTTTAAAAAAAAGTTGGAATTTTTTTAATTGCGATTTCGCATTCATAGCATTTTTCCCTACCCACTGTTAAAATTAATGTAGTTATGAATAAATCACCCTGTATATTCTCGGGAGCTTTTCGTGTGTAAATTTCTATTATAGAAAAGTACACTTTCTACTTTAGAATTACTTTTAAGATATACAGAGTGTGCCAGTTTTTTGATCGGGACTTTGACATTTTGTACAAAACTCATTGTAAGGTGGTTGTTCATGTAAACATAGGTCCTAAAGTTCTTTGTTTCTGAGTTGTAGTTATCTTTTTGAAATTGAATTATGAATATCTCCCAAAATAATCAAGCTGCTGAATTGAAATTTGGCACTGGATGGAGAATAAGCTGAACATGTCAATTTCTACGTATCTCATAGAGGGCACCAATTGCGCTGTTTTTTGATTGTGCTTTTACTCGTAACTTTTTCAGGTTATCTTTTTGGTCTTGCATTTTTCAGCTTATTCTCCATCCTCAAAAAACACAGATGTGCTCAATTTCTGTTCAGCAGCTTGATTATTTTGAAAGATATTGCCATAATTCAATTTCAAACAGAGAACTAAACGCCCGTATGTTAGAAACTAATAATTTTAGGACCTGAGATGCGGAGATCCTTCTTGAGTTCGAAACTTCTTTACGCAAACCGCGATATAATGAACTTTAGTCTAAAAAAACAGCTTTGCCAATCATTAGTGCTTTCACATTACAATTATTGCAATTTTATTTTTTATCCTTGCCTAGATACATATGATAAGCGTAGAATTCAGAAGGTTCAAAATTCATGTTGCCGATTGATTTTCAATTTGCGAAAAGTCGATCTCACATCAGATAAAATAAACGAATTACAATGGTTAACTATGGAAAGCAGATGTCTGCATCTTATGGGTGGTTTCACACATAAGCTATTACATAACACTGGCAATTGCAGGCCTCTACAGTGCAAATTTATCCCCGATCTTCTGTGCATGATTTTAACATCAGGTTTAAAAATAAATACAGATTGCCTCAGTATCGCCTAGCCATATTTCGTGGTTCCTTCATTTACAATGCCATTAAGATGTATAACCGCATTCCCGAAGAATTTAAATTATTTAATATCAATAAGTTCAAATTCAAATTGAGAAAATATCTCCTTTCATCCCAGAATATTTATTAAAGTGTTAAATATGTTTATATTAATATTATCTATCAAGTGCTTATAGGTGTATGCGGATAAATTAGGTAAAAGTTTTTTTTTCTTTTCTTTGTTGGTTGTGTATATTATGGGTAGGTACAGACAGAGAATATGTCGCAATTAGTATATATTAATAGCTGATAAGGGTGTTCTTTTCTAAAATCGAGGAAAAAAGTACCTTTTGTATTCGGCTGTTTTCGGCGAGGGGAGGCCGCGAAGCGGCCGACCTTCGTCGTTAGGGGGTAGGGGAGGGACGGGCCCAGTGCGGAGGCGCAATCTCGAGGCCGGTGGATTTTTCTTCGCTTAATTACGGCCGCCAGAAGCGGTGGTAAGGTGGGGGTCACGTGGTGTGCGGTAAAGAGGAACATAGGTTTTCGGGTGATACAGTGGCCCGTGAAAACTGTCTCGGTCGGGAGCGGGGCGAAAATGATTCTTAAGTAGGGTGGTAGGGTGAAGGAAATCGCAAGGGGAAGGAAGAGGAAGGTTTGATTAAGAGATTTAACATCTCTTCGGATTTTTAAAGGGGTAAATGCGAGAGTTATTAAGCTTTTTTCCCGAGAGAAATCGGATCGTTTTTATGTGTCGTGCTGCGCCAAAAAATTTGTCAAAAAAAATCGCGAAATTGTCAGAAATTGCCCCTTTTCGTCGGGCCGTAGCTACGTTATTTCGGCCCGGGGCCGTCAGGTCGCAATTTTTAAAGCTTCCTCCATGTCTTCAGGTCAGGTTCGGATGCCTCCGGCGCCCCCGAAAAATCGAGAAATAAGAAAAAACACGCAATTCCCAAGAGCGGTTTCGGAGGATTTCCGTCGATTTCGCTGATTGTACAGCCGTCCCATTTCTCGGAAGAATAAAATCGAGATTGCGGAAATTTCTCAGATATCGGATCTTCGAGGTTTCTTTCGGTACCGGAGGAAAGTACGAGACCCAACTAAGAGATCTACCACCTCCTCCGATTTTTAAAACGGCTCTGTCCGAGGTTATAGAAATTCCTTTGCCAAGAAGATGGTCCATGTTCGTGGGACTGATTGTAAGATTAGTCACTAAAAACTCCGGCAACCTAACGGCGCGAGTTTTTCCTGCTGGCTGTGTCGCGCGAGGGGTTAGATTCTCCGTCAGTCGCGTCTTCGAGGTTATGGCGGGAAGCCAAACCGCGACTTGAGGGTGCATACCAGATGTCGACATGTGAATTTTTTGCCGGCCGAAGAACTAAGCACCTGTTGAATATCTGCGATTCCGAAATGGACGCATACTGGGAGTGAGGATTTCAAGTTACCGAACACCTGTTGAATAATTGCACTTTTTCGAAGCGGTCGAGGCGGAGGGTTGGAATTTTGATTTTTGCCGCCAAAACGACGTCCCTTAGGTTATGGACGATTTTCAGACGAAATTTACGATACGACATAACCACGAAATTCTTTAAGCGGCCGTAACTCCTGTGCCGTTAGAGATACGGGGTTGCCGTTTGTTTTGATTGTAAGCATATGGGGGGAGGAAAAAAATGGAGGACGAAAATTTTTCATGGCCACCTCGATTTTGACAGAACAAATGCAACTTTGCTATCTTTAGAGATAGGAGATCCGGGTTTTCTTTGTTGGGTTGCCAGGGCGAAATGATTGAGAAACGTGAAAAAAAATTTTCCATGGCCTACTCGATTTCGCCGGAAAACACAACTTTTCTATGCGACTAGATAGAAAGACGGGACAAAGTGCGTTAGGTAGAGGATGTAAAATGACGCTGCGCCGAAATTTGTTTTTTTCCATGGCCCACTTGGATTTTTCTTAGGTGAATAACTTTCTTATTAATAGAGATAGAGACTTGCGGTTTTCTTTGATAGGCCCCATATGCCGAGGGGAAAATTATCGAAGAAAAAAATTTTCCATGGCACACTCGGTTTTCCCAGAACAGATACAACTTTTTTGTTTGGCGAGATAAAAATTTCGTTCCGGCGGCGATCGAACGGGTGGGGGAAAGGAAGAAAAACGACGACAAAGAAAATTTCCCCGCCTACTTGATTTTAGAGAAAACAACGGAAACTTTTTCATTTTCAGAGATAGAGACTTGATTCCTGCTGGGATGAAAAGGGCACTGAAAAACAAAAAAAAAGTTACTCGGAACATTTTTTCTCGGCCGCCTTGATTACCTAGAAAATATCGATTTTAGCAAATCGCGACGAGCGAAGCGAGGAGCAATGGCCGGCAGAGCCCACCGGCGCCGGCCAGAGCCCATCCTTCTCGCCAGGATTGCCGCGCGAGGCCGAAGGCCGAGTGCGGCAATAGACCAAGGGAGCGACGCACGAGGGCGAAGCCCGAGTGCGGCGCCCAACGCGACGAGCGAAGCGAGGCGCCAAAATTAACGCACGAGGCCGTAGGCCGAGGGCGGCGATAAGCCGAGGGGTATCCGGCGCGGGGGGAACGTGAGGCCGCGAAGCGGCCGAACTCCCATGGTGACGAACCACGAGCGAGCTACCTAAAAGAAGCCTGTCGCGACGAGCGAAGCGAGGAGCAACGGCCGGCAGAGCCCACGCGCGAGTTACCCAAAAGAAGACTGTCGCGACGAGCGAAGCGAGGAGCAATGGCCGGCAGAGCCCACGCGCGAGTTACCCAAAAGAAGCCCGTCGCGACGAGCGAAGCGAGGAGCAATGGCCGGCAGAGCCCACGCGCGAGTTACCTAAAAGAAAGTTGCGGCGGCGCAGCCGCCGCCGGCCGCAGGCCTGGGGAGACGCCCACCCTGCGCGCAAGCGCAGGTGGGCGAATTGCTAGTTAATATATATTAATAGCCGTTGAACGTGTTCTTTTCTAATCGGGGTCGAAAAGGTGCCCCCACTTTATACCCTAGAAGTGTTCGAGCCGGCCGCGAAGCGGCCGGCGAGAGGTATTTAAGGAAACTAGACGAAATTTAGGACAGGATAGCGCACAGGATTTTGGCCGGAAACGATCCCTCCGCTTACCGTGAACTGTTAAAGTCGCGCGATTTTCGCCGAAGAGATTCGGCTTTGAGAGAGAAGTCCGCTGTAATTTTCATCCGAAAACTGTCTCGGCCGAGAGCGCGACGAAAATGATTCTCAAGTGGGGCGGTAGGGTGAGGGAAATGGCAAAGGGAAGGAAGAGGAAGGTCCGGAGAAGAGATTTAACACTTTTTCGGATTTTTAAAGAGGTAAATGCGAGAGTTATTAAGCTTTTTTTCCGAGAGAAATCGGATCGTTTTTATGTGTCGTGCTGCGCCCGAAAATTACGGCCGAAATGTCGCGAGATTGTCAGAAATTGCCCTTTTTCGCCGGGCCGTAGCCACGTTATTTAGGCTCGGGGCCGCGAGGACGGCATTTTCGAAGCTTCCCCCAAGTCTTCAGGTCAGGTTCGGATGCCTCCGGCGCCCCGGAAAAATCGAGAAATGAGAAAAAACACGAAATTTCCCAGAGAGGTTCGGGAGGCTTCTCGGACGGATTTTTTCAAAATCGCCGGGTATGAGACTTCTTCAACTCTCATATTTCGACGGGCCGGAGGTTGGAATTTCCCGTCATTTACGCCAAAAATCGTCCTTTTAGGTTACCGTGAACTTTCAAACCGAGACTTGACGGTGCATACCGGGCGTCGACGTGTGAATTTTTGGGCCGGCCGAAGGCGATTCGGCAAAGTTCGGGTCGTTTCGGCGAAACCCACACCTGTTGAATATTTGCAATTTCGAACTGGACGATACTGGGGTGAGAATTTGAGGTAACGGAACCGAGGATAGGCGCACCTGTTGAACGCTGGCGTTTTTTTCGAAGCGGTCGACGCGGAAGGTTGGAATCCTTGCCGCCAAAAAAAAACGTCTTTTAGGTTACGGAGAACTTTCAAACTGCGAATGCGTACCGGGTGTCTCCTTCTGGAAAATGCGATGGGCGAAAAATTTTGATTTTTGCCGCCAAAACCACGTCCCCTAGGTTATGGACGACTTTCAGACTGCGAATTTAACTAATTTCCAAGACACAACATAACCTCGAAATTCTTTAAGCGGCCGTAACTCCCGTGCCGTCAGAGATACGGGGTTGCCGTTTATTTTGATTGTAAGCATATGGGCGGAGGAAAAAAATGGACGACGAAAATTTTCCATGGCCACCTCGATTTTGACAGAACAAATGCAACTTTGCCATCTTTAGAGATAGGAGATCCGGGTTTCCTTTGTTGGGTTGCCGGGGCGAAATGATTGAGAAACGTGAAAAAAAATTTTCCATGGCCTACTCGATTTCGCCGGAAAACACAACTTTTCTATGCGACGAGATAGAAAGACGGGACAAAGTGCGTTAGGTAGAGGATGTAAAATGACGCTGCGCCGAAAAATTTTTTTTTCCATGGCCCACTTGGATTTTTCTTAGGTGAATAACTTTCTTATTGATAGAGATAGAGACTTGGGGTTTTCTTTGATAGGCCCCATATGCCGAGGGGAAAATTATCGAAGAAAAAATTTTTCCATGGCACTCTCGGTTTTCCCAGCACATATACAACTTTTTTGTTTGGCGAGATAAAAATTTCGTTCCGGCGGCGATCGAACGGGTGGGGGGAAGGAAGGAAAACGACGACAAAGAAAATTTCCCCGCCTACTTGATTTTAGAGAAAACAACGGAAACTTTTTCATTTTCAGAGATAGAGACTTGATTCCTGCTGGGATGAAAAGGGCACTGAAACACAAAAAAAAGTTACTCGGAACATTTTTTCTCGGCCGCCTTGATTACCTAGAAAATATCGATTTTAGCAAATCGCGACGAGCGAAGCGAGGAGCAATGGCCGGCAGAGCCCACCGGCGCCGGCCAGAGCCCATCCTTCTCGCCAGGATTGCCGCGCGAGGCCGAAGGCCGAGTGCGGCAATAGACCAAGGGAGCGACGCACGAGGGCGAAGCCCGAGTGCGGCGCCCAACGCGACGAGCGAAGCGAGGCGCCAAAATTAACGCACGAGGCCGTAGGACGAGGGCGGCGATAAGCCGAGGGGTATCCGGCGCGGGGGGAACGTGAGGCCGCGAAGCGGCCGAACTCCCATGGTGACGAACCACGAGCGAGCTACCTAAAAGAAGCCTGTCGCGACGAGCGAAGCGAGGAGCAATGGCCGGCAGAGCCCACGCGCGAGTTACCAAAAAAAGTTGCGGCGGCGCAGCCGCCGCCGGCCGCAGGCCTGGGGAGACGCCCACCCTGCGCGCAAGCGCAGGTGGGCGAATTGCTAGTTAATATATATTAATAGCCGTTGAACGTGTTCTTTTCTAATCGGGGTCGAAAAGGTGCCCCCACTTTATACCCTAGAAGTGTTCGAGCCGGCCGCGAAGCGGCCGGCGAGAGGTATTTAAGGAAACTAGACGAAATTTAGGACAGGATAGCGCACAGGATTTTGGCCGGAAACGATCCCTCCGCTTACCGTGAACTGTTAAAGTCGCGCGATTTTCGCCGAAGAGATTCGGCTTTGAGAGAGAAGTCCGCTGTAATTTTCATCCGAAAACTGTCTCGGCCGAGAGCGCGACGAAAATGATTCTCAAGTGGGGCGGTAGGGTGAGGGAAATGGCAAAGGGAAGGAAGAGGAAGGTCCGGAGAAGAGATTTAACACTTTTTCGGATTTTTAAAGAGGTAAATGCGAGAGTTATTAAGCTTTTTTCCCGAGCGAAATCGGATCGTTTTTATGTGTCGTGCTGCGCCAAAAAATTTGTCAGAAAAGTCGCGAAATTGTCAGAAATTGCCCTTTTTCGCCGGGCCGTAGCCACGTTATTTAGGCTCGGTGACACGGGGAAGGAATTTTAGAAGCTTCCCCCATGTCATCAGGTCAGGTTCGGACGCCTCCGGCTCCCCGGAAAAATCGAGAAATAAGAAGAAACACGCAATTTCCGAGAGTGGTTTCGGAGGATTTTCGGACGGATTTTTTCAAAACCGCCGGGTATGAGATTTCTTCGACTTTCATATTTCGACGGGCCGGAGGTTGGAATTTCCCCTCATTTACGCCAAAAATCGTCCTTTTAGGTTACCGTGAACTTTCAAACCGCGACTCGACGGTCGACATGTGAATTTTTTGGCCGGCCGAAGGCGATTCGGAAAAGTTCGGGTCGTTTCGGCGAAACCCACACCTGTTGAATATTTGCAATTTCGAACCGGACGATACGGGGGTGAGAATTTGAGGTAGCAGAACCGAGGATAGGCGCACCTGTTGAACGCTGGCGTTTTTTTCGAAGCGGTCGACGCGGAAGGTTGGAATCCTTGCCGCCAAAAAAAAAACGTCTTTTAGGTTACGGAGAACTTTCAAACTGCGAACGCGTACCGGGTGTCTCTTTCTGGAAAATGCGATAAGCGAAAAATTTTGATTTTTGCCGCCAAAACCACGTCCCCTAGGTTATGGACGACTTTCAGACTGCGAATTTAACTAATTTCCAAGACACAACATAACCTCGAAATTCTTTAAGCGGCCGTAACTCCCGTGCCGTCAGAGATACGGGGTTGCCGTTTGTTTTGATTGTAAGCAGATGGGGGGAGGAAAAGAATGGACGACGAAAATTTTTCATGGCCACCTCGATTTTGACAGAACAAATGCAACTTTGCTATTTTTAGAGATAGAAGTTCCGGGTTTCTTTTGTTGGGTTGCCAGGACGAAAAGATTGAGAAATGTGAAAAAAATTTTTTCATGGCCTACTCGATTTCGCCGGAAAACACAACTTTTCTATGCGACGAGATAGAAAGACGGGACAAAGTCCGTTAGGTAGAGGATGTAAAATGACGCTGCGCTGAAAAATTTTTTTTTCCATGGCCCACTTGGATTTTTCTCAGGTGAATAACTTTCTTATTGATAGAGATAGAGACTTGCGGTTTTCTTTGATCGGCCCCATATGCCGAGGGGAAAATTATCGAAAATTTTTTTTTCCATGGCACACCCTGTTTTCCCAGAACAGATACAACTTTTTTGTTTGGCGAGATAAAAATTTCGTTTCAGCGGCGATCGAATGGGTGGGTGGAAGGAAGAAAAACGGCCCTAAAGAAAATTTCCCCGCCTACTTGGTTTTAGAGAAAACAACGAAAACTTCTTTATTTATAGAGTTCGGAAAAACATGAAAAGTGCGTTGTTACTCTCTGAAAAAACCCTGTAAATTTTGTCTAAGAAAAATTTTTCCTGCGCCCACTATATTTTCGAGAAAACGCGTGCAACTTTTTCGATTTCAAAGGTAGAAACTTGGTTTCTTCGTGGATGTAAAGGGCACGCGAAAGTAAATAAAAGTTACTCGAAACAATTTTTTCCCAATCTACTTGATCTTCGAGAAAACGATAAAACGGATTCCCGGGACTTGGCCGTTTTTTTTGAGCGTTTTTTTTTTAAAACCCTCAGGTATACAAGACTTTTAGAATTTCAAACGTTAAAAATGATGGCTAACCTATTTTCGGGTTAGGTTAGACGTCACTATGCGACTTTGGAAAGCATATACCTGGCGTCGATATGAACGATTCAATATTCAGTTAGGAGGGAAGAGAATCGACGCGGGTAACTGCCCTTTTTTTGGACACCCTGTATATTTGTGCCGAAAAAAAAAAATTCTCCACCGCGCGCCCCCCCGTCCTCCTGAAAGCCCAACTTCCTTACGGACGCATATGCCTTCCTTCCAACTGGCTTGGGTAGGAGGGAAGCGAAGACGGCGCGGGTAATTGCCCTTTTTTGGACACCCTGTATATTCGTGTTGAAAAAAATTTGCCTCCGCCACTTGGTTTTCGAAAAAATATGCGCAACTTTTTTGTTTTCAGAGATTGGAATAAACGGAAAAGTGCACGATCACTTTCTCGAAACACCCTGTATATTTTACCCGAAAAACTTTTTCCGTCCACCTACGGAATTTTCTAGAAAACGCGTGCAACGTTTTGTTTTTTTTTGTTTAAAAGAAGCCTGTCGCGACGAGCGAAGCGAGGAGCAATGGCCGGCAGAGCCCACGCGCGAGTTACCCGAAAGAAGCCCGTCGCGACGAGCGAAGCGAGGAGCAATGTACGGCAGAGCCCACGCGCGAGTTACCCAAAAGAAGCCTGTCGCGACGAGCGAAGCGAGGAGCAATGGCCGGCAGAGCCCACGCGCGAGTTACCCGAAAAAAGCCTGTCGCGACGAGCGAAGCGAGGAGCAATGTACGGCAGAGCCCACGCGCGAGTTACCCAAAAGAAGCCTGTCGCGACGAGCGAAGCGAGGAGCAATGGCCGGCAGAGCCCACGCGCGAGTTACCCAAAAGAAGCCTGTCGCGACGAGCGAAGCGAGGAGCAATGTTCGGCAGAGCCCACGCGCGAGTTACCCAAAGGAAGCCTGTCGCGACGAGCGAAGCGAGGAGCAATGGCCGGCAGGGCCCACGCGCGAGTTACCCAAAAGAAGCCTGTCGCGACGAGCGAAGCGAGGAGCAATGGCCGGCAGAGCCTACGCGCGAGTTGCCTAAAAGAAGCCTGCCGCGACGAGCGAAGCGAGGAGCAATGGCCGGCAGAGCCCATGCGCGAGTTACCCAAAAGAAGCCTGTCGCGACGAGCGAAGCGAGGAGCAATGGCCGGCAGAGCCCACGCGCGAGTTACCTAAAAGGAGCCTGTCGCGACGAGCGAAGCGAGGAGCAATGGCCGGCAGGGCCCACGCGCGAGTTACCCAAAAGAAGCCTGTCGCGACGAGCGAAGCGAGGAGCAATGGCCGGCAGAGCCTACGCGCGAGTTGCCTAAAAGAAGCCTACCGCGACGAGCGAAGCGAGGAGCAATGGCCGGCAGAGCCCATGCGCGAGTTACCCAAAAGAAGCCTGTCGCGACGAGCGAAGCGAGGAGCAATGGCCGGCAGAGCCCACGCGCGAGTCACCCAAAAGAAGCCTGTCGCGACGAGCGAAGCGAGGAGCAATGTTCGGCAGAGCCCACGCGCGAGTTACCCAAAGGAAGCCTGTCGCGACGAGCGAAGCGCGGAGCAATGGCCGGCAGGGCCCACGCGCGAGTTACCCAAAAGAAGCCTGTCGCGACGAGCGAAGAGAGGAGCAATGGCCGGCAGAGCCCACGCGCGAGTTACCTAAAAGAAGCCTGTCGCGACGAGCGAAGCGAGGAGCAATGTACGGCAGAGCCCACGCGCGAGTTACCCAAAAGAAGCCTGTCGCGACGAGCGAAGCGAGGAGCAATGTTCGGCAGAGCCCACGCGCGAGTTACCCAAAGGAAGCCTGTCGCGACGAGCGAAGCGAGGAGCAATGGCCGGCAGAGCCCACGCGCGAGGTACCCAAAAGAAGCCTGTCGCGACGAGCGAAGCGAGGAGCAATGTCCGGCAGAGCCCACGCGCGAGTTACCCAAAAGAAGATTGCCGCGACGAGCGAAGCGAGGAGCAATGGCCGGCAAAGCCCACGCGCGAGTTACTTAAAAGAAACCTCTCGCGACGAGCGAAGCGAGGAGCAATGGCCGGCAGAGCCCACGCGAGAGTTACCTAAAAGAAGCCTGTCGCGACGAGCGAAGCGAAGAGCAATGGCCGGCAGAGCCTACGCGCGAGTTGCCTAAAAGAAGCCTGCCGCGACGAGCGAAGCGAGGAGCAATGGCCGGCAGAGCCCATGCGCGAGTTACCCAAAAGAAGCCTGTCGCGACGAGCGAAGCGAGGAGCAATGGCCGGCAGAGCCCACGCGCGAATTACCCAAAAGAAGCCTGTCGCGACGAGCGAAGCGAGGAGCAATGTTCGGCAGAGCCCACGCGCGAGTTACCCAAAGGAAGCCTGTCGCGACGAGCGAAGCGAGGAGCAATAGCCGGCAGAGCCCACGCGCGAGTTACCCAAAAGAAGCCTGTCGCGACGAGCGAAGCGAGGAGCAACGTACGGCAGAGCCCACGCGCGAGTTACCCAAAAGAAGCCTGTCGCGACGAGCGAAGCGAGGAGCAACGGACGGCAGAGCCCACGCGCGAGTTACCCAAAAGAAGCCTGTCGCGACGAGCGAAGCGAGGAGCAATGTCCGGCAGAGCCCACGCGCGAGTTACCCAAAAGAAGCCTGTCGCGACGAGCGACGCGAGGAGCAATGGCCGGCAGAGCCCACGCGCGAGTTATCAAAGGAAGCCTGTCGCGACGAGCGAAGCGAGGAGCCATGGCCGGCAGAGCCCACGCGCGAGTCACCTAAAAGAAGCCTGTCGCGACGAGCGAAGCGAGGAGTAATGGCCGGCAGAGCCCACGCGTGAGTTACCCAAAAGAAGCCTGTCGCGACGAGCGAAGCGAGGAGCAACGGCCGGCAGAGCCCACGCGCGAGTTACCAAAGGAAGCCTGCCGCGACGAGCGAAGCGCGGAGCAATGGCCGGCAGGGCCCACGCGCGAGTTACCCAAAAGAAGCCTGTCGCGACGAGCGAAGAGAGGAGCAATGGCCGGCAGAGCCCACGCGCGAGTTACCTAAAAGAAGCCTGTCGCGACGAGCGAAGCGAGGAGCAATGTACGGCAGAGCCCACGCGCGAGTTACCCAAAAGAAGCCTGTCGCGACGAGCGAAGCGAGGAGCAATGTTCGGCAGAGCCCACGCGCGAGTTACCCAAAGGAAGCCTGTCGCGACGAGCGAAGCGAGGAGCAATGGCCGGCAGAGCCCACGCGCGAGGTACCCAAAAGAAGCCTGTCGCGACGAGCGAAGCGAGGAGCAATGTCCGGCAGAGCCCACGCGCGAGTTACCCAAAAGAAGATTGCCGCGACGAGCGAAGCGAGGAGCAATGGCCGGCAAAGCCCACGCGCGAGTTACTTAAAAGAAACCTCTCGCGACGAGCGAAGCGAGGAGCAATGGCCGGCAGAGCCCACGCGAGAGTTACCTAAAAGAAGCCTGTCGCGACGAGCGAAGCGAGGAGCAATGGCCGGCAGAGCCTACGCGCGAGTTGCCTAAAAGAAGCCTGCCGCGACGAGCGAAGCGAGGAGCAATGGCCGGCAGAGCCCATGCGCGAGTTACCCAAAAGAAGCCTGTCGCGACGAGCGAAGCGAGGAGCAATGGCCGGCAGAGCCCACGCGCGAGTTACCCAAAAGAAGCCTGTCGCGACGAGCGAAGCGAGGAGCAATGTTCGGCAGAGCCCACGCGCGAGTTACCCAAAGGAAGCCTGTCGCGACGAGCGAAGCGAGGAGCAATAGCCGGCAGAGCCCACGCGCGAGTTACCCAAAAGAAGCCTGTCGCGACGAGCGAAGCGAGGAGCAACGTACGGCAGAGCCCACGCGCGAGTTACCCAAAAGAAGCCTGTCGCGACGAGCGAAGCGAGGAGCAACGGACGGCAGAGCCCACGCGCGAGTTACCCAAAAGAAGCCTGTCGCGACGAGCGAAGCGAGGAGCAATGTCCGGCAGAGCCCACGCGCGAGTTACCCAAAAGAAGCCTGTCGCGACGAGCGACGCGAGGAGCAATGGCCGGCAGAGCCCACGCGCGAGTTATCAAAGGAAGCCTGTCGCGACGAGCGAAGCGAGGAGCCATGGCCGGCAGAGCCCACGCGCGAGTCACCTAAAAGAAGCCTGTCGCGACGAGCGAAGCGAGGAGCAAGGTACGGCAGAGCCCACGCGCGAGTTACCTAAAAGAAGCCTGTCGCGACGAGCGAAGCGAGGAGTAATGGCCGGCAGAGCCCACGCGTGAGTTACCCAAAAGAAGCCTGTCGCGACGAGCGAAGCGAGGAGCAACGGCCGGCAGAGCCCACGCGCGAGTTACCAAAGGAAGCCTGCCGCGACGAGCGAAGCGAGGAGCAATGGCCGGCAGAGCCCATACGCGAGTTACCCAAAAGAAGCCTGTCGCGACGAGCGAAGCGAGGAGCAATTGATGGCAGAGCCCACGTGCGAGTTACCCAAAGGAAGCCTGTCGCGACGAGCGAAGCGAGGAGCAATGGCCGGCAGAGCTCACGCGCGAGTTACCCAAAAGAAGCCTGTCGCGACGAGCGACGCGAGGAGCAATGGCCGGCAGAGCCCACGCGCGAGTTATCAAAGGAAGCCTGTCGCGACGAGCGAAGCGAGGAGCCATGGCCGGCAGAGCCCACGCGCGAGTCACCTAAAAGAAGCCTGTCGCGACGAGCGAAGCGAGGAGCAAGGTACGGCAGAGCCCACGCGCGAGTTACCTAAAAGAAGCCTGTCGCGACGAGCGAAGCGAGGAGTAATGGCCGGCAGAGCCCACGCGTGAGTTACCCAAAAGAAGCCTGTCGCGACGAGCGAAGCGAGGAGCAACGGCCGGCAGAGCCCACGCGCGAGTTACCAAAGGAAGCCTGCCGCGACGAGCGAAGCGAGGAGCAATGGCCGGCAGAGCCCATGCGCGAGTTACCCAAAAGAAGCCTGTCGCGACGAGCGAAGCGAGGAGCAATGGATGGCAGAGCCCACGTGCGAGTTACCCAAAGGAAGCCTGTCGCGACGAGCGAAGCGAGGAGCAATGTTCGGCAGAGCCCACGCGCGAGTTACCCAAAAGAAGCCTGTCGCGACGAGCGAAGCGAGGAGCAATGTCCGGCGGAGCCCACGCGCGAGTTACCCAAAAGAAGCCTGCCGCGACGAGCGAAGCGAGGAGCAATGGCCGGCAGAGCCCACGCGCGACTTACCCAAAAGAAGCCTGTCGCGACGAGCGAAGCGAGGAGCAATGTACGGCAGAGCCCACGCGCGAGTTACCCAAAAGAAGCCCGTCGCGACGAGCGAAGCGAGGAGCAATAACCGGCAGAGCCCACGCGCGAGTTACCCAAATGACGCCTGTCGAGACGAGCGAAGCGAGGAGCAATGGGCGGCAGAGCCCACGCGCGAGTTACCCAAAAGAAGCCAGTCGCGACGAGCGAAGCGAGGAGCAATGGGCGGCAGAGCCCACGCGCGAGTTACCCAAAAGAAGCCAGTCGCGACGAGCGAAGCGAGGAGCAATGTACGGCAGAGCCCACGCGCGAGTTACCCAAAAGAAGCCTGCCGCGACGAGCGAAGCGAGGAGCAATGGCCGGCAGAGCCCACGCGCGAATTACCCAAAAGAAGCCTGTCGCGACGAGCGAAGCGAGGAGCAATAGCCGGCAGAGCCCACGCGCGAGTTACCCAAAAGAAGCCTGTCGCGACGAGCGAAGTGAGGAGCAATAGCCGGCAGAGCCCACGCGCGAATTACCCAAAGAAGCCTGTCGCGACGAGCGAAGCGAGGAGCAATGGGCGGCAGAGCCCACGCGCGAGTTACCCAAAAGAAGCCTGTCTCGACGAGCGAAGCGAGGAGCAATGGACGGCAGAGCCCACGCGCGAATTACCCAAAAGAAGCCTGTCGCGACGAGCGAAGCGAGGAGCAATGGCCGGCAGAGCCCACGTGCGAGTTACCCAAAAGAAGCCGGTCGCGACGAGCGAAGCGAGGAGCAATGTACGGAAGAGCCCACGCGCGAGTATTTAAAGAAACTAGAAAGAAAAAAGAAACTAGAAACTAGACGAAATTTAGGACAGGATAGCGCACAGGATTTTGGCCGGAAACGATCCCTCCGCTTATCGTAAACTGTTAAAGTCGCGCGATTTTCGCCGAAGAGATTCGGCTTTGAGAGAGAAGTCCGCTGTAATTTTCATCCGAAAACTGTCTCGGCCGAGAGCGCGACGAAAATGATTCTCAAGTGGGGCGGTAGGGTGAGGGAAATGGCAAAGGGAAGGAAGGGGAAGGTCAGATTAAGAGATTTAACACTTTTTCGGATTTTTAAAGAGGTAAATGCGAGAGTTATTAAGCTTTTTTCCCGAGCGAAATCGGATCGTTTTTATGTGTCGTGCTGCGCCCAAAAATTACGGCCGAAATGTCGCGAGATTGTCAGAAATTGCCCTTTTTCGCCGGGCCGTAGCCACGTTATTTAGGCTCGGGGACACGGGGAAGGAATTTTAGAAGCTTCCCCCATGTCATCAGGTCAGGTTCGGACGCCTCCGGCTCCCCGGAAAAATCGAGAAATAAGAAGAAACACGCAATTTCCAAGAGTGGTTCGGGAGGCTTCTCGGACGGATTTTTTCGAAACCGCCGGGTATGAGACTTCTTCAACTTTCATATTTCGACGGATCGGAGGTTGGAATTTCCCGTCATTTACGCCAAAAATCGTCCTTTTAGGTTACCGTGAACTTTCAAACCGCGACTCGACGGTGCATACCGGGCGTCGACATTTGAATTTTTTGGCCGGCCGAAGGCGATTCGGAAAAGTTCGGGTCGTTTCGGCGAAACCCACACCTGTTGAATATTTGCAATTTCGAACTGGACGATACGGGGGTGAGAATTTGAGGCGCACCTGTTGAACGCTGGCGTTTTTTTCGAAGCGGTCGACGCGGAAGGTTGGAATCCTTGCCGCCAAAAAAAAAACGTCTTTTAGGTTACGGAGAACTTTCAAACTGCGAACGCGTACCGGGTGTCTCTTTCTGGAAAATGCGATGGGCGAAAAATTTTGATTTTTGCCGCCAAAACCACGTCCCCTAGGTTATGAACGACTTTCAGACTGCGAATTTAACTAATTTCCAAGACACAACATAACCTCGAAATTCTTTAAGCGGCCGTAACTCCCGTGCCGTCAGAGATACGGCGTTGCCGTTTGTTTTGATTGTAAGCATATGGGGGGAGGAAAAAAATGGACGACGAAAATTTTCCATGGCCACCTCGATTTTGACAGAACAAATGCAACTTTGCCATCTTTAGAGATAGGAGATCCGGGTTTTCTTTGTTGGGTTGCCGGGGCGAAATGATTGAGAAACGTGAAAAAAAAATTTCCATGGCCTACTCGATTTCGCCGGAAAACACAACTTTTCTATGCGACTAGATAGAAAGACGGGACAAAGTGCGTTAGGTAGGGGATGTAAAATGACGCTGCGCCGAAATTTTCTATTTTCCATGGCCCACTTGGATTTTTCTTAGGTGAATAACTTTCTTATTAATAGGGATAGAGACTTGCGGTTTTCTTTGATAGGCCCCGTATGCCGAGGGCAAAATTATCGAAGAAAAAAATTTTCCATGGCACGCTCGGTTTTCCCAGAACAGATACAACTTTTTTGTTTGGCGAGATAAAAATTTCGTTCCGGCGGCGATCGAACGGGTGGGGGAAAGGAAGAAAAACGACGACAAAGAAAATTTCCCCGCCTACTTGATTTTAGAGAGAACAAAGGAAACTTTTTCATTTTCAGAGATAGAGACTTGGTTCCTGCTGGGATGGAAAGGGCACTGAAAAACAAAAAAAAAGTTACTCGAAACATTTTTTCTCGGCCGCCTTGATTACTTAGAAAATATCGATTTTAGCAAATCGCGACGAGCGAAGCGAGGAGCAATGGCCGGCAGAGCCCACCGGCGCCGGCCAGAGCCCATCCTTCTCGCCAGGATTGCCGCGCGAGGCCCAAGGCCGAGTGCGGCAATAGACCAAGGGAGCGACGCACGAGGGCGAAGCCCGAGTGCGGCGCCCAACGCGAAGAGCGAAGCGAGGCGCAATGTCCGGCAGAGCCCACGCGCGAGTTACCTAAAAGAAGGTTGCGGCGGCGAAGCCGCCGCCGGCCGCAGGCCTGGGGAGACGCCCACCCTGCGCGCAAGCGCAGGTGGGCGAATTGCTAGTTATACTATATTAATAGCTGACTGCATTTCTATTATCGTTTTGGGCCGGAAAAAGGGTCGATTTGTTAGTCCCGTTTTTCGGCGAGGCGGCCGCGAAGCGGTCGCCGAGCGGTACGCGCGCCTCCGGCCGTCCTCGCTTCATCGAACGCCCATACTCTCGACGGGCGAAAGCGTCTCTTCGCCGAGAAAAGACGCCAGAAGCGGGGGTAAGTTTCGGTCCTCCGGCGCCGGCGGTCGGGCCCGGGGGTGGGACAGTTCCGCCGAAAACCGTCTCGGTCGGGAGCGGGGCGAAAATGATTCGTAAGTAGGGTGGTAGGGGGAAGGAAATCGCAAGGGGAAGGAAGAGGAAGGTTCGATTAAGAGATTTAACACTTTTTCTGATTTTTAAAGAGGTAAATGCAGGAGATATTAAGCTTTCTTGGCGAGAGAAATCGGATCGTTTTTATGTAACACGCTGCGCCCAAAAATTTGTCAGAAAAGTCGCGAGATTGTCAGAAATTGCCCTTTTTCGTCGGGCCGTAGCCGCGTTATTTAGGCTCGGGGCCGCGAGTTCGCAATTTTTGAAGCTTCCTCCATGTCTTCGGGTCAGGTTCGGACGGCTCCGGCGCCCCCGAAAAATCGAGAAATAGGAAAAACCACGCAATTTCCGAGAGTGGTTTCGGAGGCTTCTCGGACGGATTTTTTCGAAACCGCCGGGTATGAGATTTCTTCGACTTTCATATTTCGACAGGCCGGAGGTTGGAATTTCCCGTCAGGTACGCCAAAAATCGCACTTTTAGGTTACGGCGAGCTCTTAAACCGCGACTCGAGGGTGCATACCGGGCGTCCACATGTGAATTTTCGGGCCGGCCGAAGGCGATTCGGAAGAGTTCGGGTCGTTTCGGCGAAACCCACACCTGTTGAATATTTGCAATTTCGAACCGGACGATACGGGGGTGAGAATTCGAGGTAACGGAACCGAGAGTAGGCGCACCTGTTGAACGCTGGCGTTTTTTTCGAAGCGGTCGACGCGGAAGGTTGGAATTCTGGCCGCCAAAAAAAAAAACGTCTTTTAGGTTACGGAGAACTTTCAAACTGCGAATGCGTACCGGGTGTCTCTTTCTGGAAAATGCGATGGGCGAAAATATTTGATTTTTGCCGCCAAAACAACGTCCCCTAGGTTATGGACGACTTTCAGACTGCGAATTTAACTAATTTCCAAGACACAACATAACCTCGAAATTATTTAAGCGGCCGTAACTCCTATGCCGTCAGAGATACGGGGTTGCCGTTTGTTTTGATTGTAAGCAGATGGGGAGAGGAAAAAAATGGACGACGAAAATTTTTCATGGCCACCTCGATTTTGACAAAACAAATGCAACTTTGCTATCTTTAGTGATAGGAGATCCGGGTTTCCTTTGTTGGGTTGCCAGGGCGAAGTGATTGAGAAAGGTGAAAAAAAATTTTCCATGGCCTACTCGATTTCGCCGGAAAACACAACTTTTTTTATGCGACGAGATAGAAAGACGGGACAAAGTGCGTTAGGTAGAGGATGTAAAATGACGCTGCGCAGAGAAATTTTTTTTTGCATGGCCTACTTGGATTTTTCTTAAGTCAATAACTTTCTTATTAGTAGAGATGGAGACTTGCGGTTTTTTTTGATCGGCCCCAAATGCCAACGTGAAAATTATCGAAAAGAAAAATTTTTCCACCGCACGCTAGATTTCCCAGATCAGACACAACTCTTTTGTTTGGGGAGATAAAAATTTCGCTTCTGCTGCTATGTAATGTGTACGGGAAAGAAAGGAAACCGACGTGAAAAAATTTTCCCCCGCCTACTTGGTTTTCGAGAAAATACGCGCAACTTTTTGATTTTCGAGGATAGGGAAAAACGGAAAAGTGCACGCTCACTTTCTCGCACACCCTGTATATTTTACCCGAAAAAAATTTTTCGTCCGCCTGCCGCATCTTCGAGGAAACGCGTGCAACTTTTTCGTTTTCAATGGTAGAAACTTGGTTCCTTCGGGCATGTAAAGGGCACGCGAAAGAAAATATAAGTTACTTGAAACAATTTTTTACAGCCCACTTGATTTTCAAGAAAAACGTTAAAACAGATTCCCGGGACTTGACAGTTTTTTGAGAAGATTTTTTTTTTCAGAACCCTCAGGTATACTAGACTTTTATACTTTCAAAATGATGGCTAACCTACATTCAGGTTAGGTTCCTATGACAGGGGTGTTGCCTGCAAACGAAATGAACTTTCTCATTAGTGGAGATAGAGACTTCCGGTTTTTTTCGATCTGCCCCGAATGCCAAGGGGAAAATTATCGAAAAGAAAATTTTTACACCGCATGCTCGGTTTTCCTAGAACAGACACAACTCTTTTGTTTGGCGAGATAAAAATTTCGCTTTCGCTGGTATGGAATGTGTACGGGAAAGAAAGGGAACCGACGTGAAAAAAAAATCCCCCGCCTATACTTGGTTTTCGAGAAAATACGCGAAACTTTTTCATTTTCGGAGATAGGGAAAAACGGAAAAGTGCACGCTCACTTTCTCGCAACACTCTGTATATTTTACCCGAAAAAAATTTTTCGTCCACCTGCCGCATTTTCGAGGAAAGGCGTGCAACTTTTTCGTTTTCAAAGGTAGAAACTTGGTTCATTCGGGGATGTAAAGGGCACGCGAGAGAAAATATAAGTTACTTGAAACAATTTTTTACAGCCTACTTGATTTTCAAGAAAAACGTTAAAACAGATTCCCGGGACTTGACCGTTTTTTGAGAAGATTTTTTCTTTCAGAACCTCAGGTATACAAGACTTTTATACTTTCAAAATGATGGTTAACCTACATTCAGGTTAGATTCCCATGACAGGGGTGTAAAGCAAAGGAAATGATCTAGAGGTTAGGATTAGACGTCAATATGCGACTTGAGAAGAAGTACCTGGTGTCGATATGAGAATTTTTGCATTTTTAAATTGGACGATGGGAAGTTAGAATTCGCCTTCACGTTACTGCCAAACAAAAGGGCTTTTGAGGTTATAGACATTTCAAACTGCGAATGCGTACCGAGTGTCTGTTTCTGGAAAATGTGATGGGCGAAACAACGCGGAATTTTACCATACATTTCGGAGGTGAATATCTTTATTATTAGTGGAGATAGAGACTGTTTATTTTTTCGATGCCAAATGCGAGGAAAATTTTCCATGGTTTTTGACGATTTTTTGGACGTGTATAACTTTTTTATTGGTAGAGATACAGACTTCGTTTTTTTTCTACTCCAAATGCCGAGGGGATAATTATCGATAATTTGTTTTCTTATGACACTCTCAGTTTTCCCAGAACAGATACAACTCTTTTGTTAGGCGAGATAAAAATTTCGCTTCTGCTGGTATGGAATGTGTACGGGGAAGAAAGGGAACCGACGTGAAAAAAAATTTCCCCGCCTACTTGGTTTTCGAGAAAATACGCGAAACGTTTTCATTTTCGGAGATAGGGAAAACGGAAAAGTGCACGCTCACTTTCTCGCAACACCCTGTATATTTTCCCTGAAAAAAATTTTTCGTCCACCTGCCGCATTTTCGAGGAAACGCGTGCAACTTTTTCGTTTTCGAAGGTAGAAATTTGGTTCCTTCGGGGATGTAAAGGGCATGCGACAGAAAATATAAGTTACTTGAAACAATTTTTTCCAGCCTACTTGATTTTCAAGAAAAACGTTAAAACAGATTCCCGGGACTTAGCCGTTTTTTGAGAAGATTTTTTCTTTCAGAACCCTCAGGTATACAAGACTTTTATACTTTCAAAATGATGGCTAACCTACATTCAGGTTAGATTCCCATGACAGGGGTGTAAAGCAAAGGAAATGATCTAGATGTTAGGATTATACGTCAATATGCGACTTGAGAAGAAGTGCCTGGTGTCGATATGAGAATTTTTGCACTTTTAAACTGGACGATGGGAAGTTAGAATTCGCCTTCACGTTACTGCCAAGCAAAAGGGCCTTTGAGGTTATAGACATTTCAAACTGCGAATGCGTACCGAGTGTCTGTTTCTGGAAAACGTGATGGGCGAAACAACGCGGAATTGTACGATACATTTCGGAGGTGAATAACTTTATTATTAGTAGAGATAGAGACTGTTTATTTTTTCGATGCCAAATGCGAAGAAAATTTTCCATGGTTTTTGACGATTTTTTGGACGTGTATAACTTTTTTATTGGTAGAGATACAGACTTCGTTTTTTCTACTCCAAATGCCGAGGGGATAATTATCTATAATTTTTTTTCTTATGACACTCTCAGTTTTCCCAGAACAGATACAACTCTTTTGTTAGGCGAAATAAAAATTTCGCTTCTTATGGAATGTGTACGGGAAAGGAAGGAAACCGACGTGAAAGAAATTTTCCCCGCCTACTTGGTTTTCGAGAAAATACGAGAAACTTTTTCATTTTCGGAGATAGGGAAAAACGGAAAAGTGCAGCTCACTTTCTCGCTACACCCTGTATATTTTACCCGAAAAAAATTTTTCGTCCACCTGCCGCATTTTCCAGGAAACGCGTGCAACTTTTTCGTTTTCAAAGGTAGAAACTTGGTTCCTTCGGGGATGTAAAGGGCACGCGACTTGAAACAATTTTTTCCAGATTACTTGATTTTCAAGAAAAACGTTAAAACAGATTCCCGGGACTTAGCCGTTTTTTAGAAGATTTTTTCTTTCAGAACCCTCAGGTATACAAGACTTTTATACTTTCAAAATGATGGCTAACCTACATTCAGTTGGGTTCTAATGTCAAGGGTGTTGCCTGCAAAGGAAATGATCAAGAGGTTAGGATTAGACGTCTCTATGCGACTTGGGAAGGCGTACCTGGTGTCGATATGAGAATTTTTGCACTTTGAAACTGGACGATGGAGGTTAGAATTCGCCTTAACGTTACTGCCAAGCAAAAGGGCCTTTGAGGTTATAGAAATTTCGAACTGCGAATGCGTACCGGGTGTCTCTTTCTGGAAAATGTGAAGGGCGAAACACCGTGGAATTTTACGATACATTTCGGAGGTTAGATTCGCCGTCAGTCGCGCCTTCGAGGTTATGGCGGGAAGTCAAACCGCCACTTGAGGGTGCATATACGCGGTGTCGACATGCGGATTTTTTCGCCGGCCGAAGAACTCGCACCTGTTGAATATCTGCGACTTCGAAACGGACGTCTACGGGGGTGACAATTTGAAGTTACCGAACACCTGTTGAATAATTGCGCTTTTTCGAAGCGGTCGAGTCGACGCGGAGGGTTGGAATTTTGATTTTTGCCGCCAAAACAACATCTCTTAGGTTATGGACGACTTTCAGACTGCGAATTTAGTTGGAAATTTACGATACAACATAACCTCGAAATTCTTTAAGCGACCGTTACTCCTCTGCCATTAGAGATACGGGGTTGCCGTTTGTTTTGATTGTAAGCAGATAGGGAGAGGAAAAAAAAAATGGATGACGAAAATTGTTCATGGCTACCTCGATTTTGACTGAACAAGTGCAACTTTGCTATCTTTAGAGATAGGAGATCCGGGTTTCCTTTGTTGGGTTGCCAGGGCGAAATGATTGAGAAATGTGAAAAAAAAATTCCATGGCCTACTCGATTTCGCCGGAAAATACAACTTTTTTATGCGACGAGATAGAAAGACGGGACAAAGTGCGTTAGGTAGAGGATGTAAAATGACGCTGCGCCGAAAAATTTTTTTTCCATGGCCTACTTGGATTTTTCTTAGGCGAATAACTTTCTTATTAATAGAGATAGAGATTTGCGGCTTTTTTTGATCGGCCCCATATGACAAGGGAAAAATTATCGAAAAAAAATTTTTTCCATGGCACACTCGGTTTTCCCAGAACAGATACAATTATTTTGTTTGGCGAGGTAAAAATTTCGTTTCAGCGGCGATCGAATAGGTGGGGGGATATAAGAAAAACGACGATAAAGAAAATTTCCCCGCCTACTTGATTTTAGAGAAAACAACGGAAACTTTTTCATTTTCAGAGCTAGAGACTTTCCTCCTGCTGCTATGAGAAGAGCACCGAAAAACAAAAAAAAGTTACCTGAAACATTTTTTCTCAGCAGCTTTGATTACTTAGAAAATATGGATTTTAGCAAATCGCGACGAGCGAAGTGAGGAGCAATGGCCGGCAGAGCCCACGCGCGAGTTACCCAAAAGAAGCCCGTCGCGACGAGCGAAACGAGGAGCAATGGCCGGCAGAGCCCACGCGCGAGTTACCTAAATGAAGCCTGTCGCGACGAGCGAAGCGAGGAGCAATGGCCGGCAGAGCCCACGCGCGAATTACCCAAAAGAAACCTGTCGCGACGAGCGAAGCGAAGAGCAATGGCCGGCAGAGCCCACGCGCGAATTAACCGAAAGAAGCCTGTCGCGACGAGCGAAGCGAGGAGCAATATCCGGCAGAGCCCACGCGCGGGTTACAAAAAAGAAGCCTGTCGCGACGAGCGAAGCGAGGAGCAATGTGTGGCATAGCCCACGCGCGAGTTACCGAAAAGAAGCCTGTCGCGACGAGCGAAGCGAGGAGCAATGGCCGGCAGAGCCCACGCGCGAGTTACCCAAAAGAAGCCTGTCGCGACGAGCGAAGCGAGGAGCAATGTACGGCAGAGCCCACGCGCGAGTTACCCAAAGGAAGCCTGTCGCGACGAGCGAAGCGAGGAGCAATGTACGGCAGAGCCCACGCGCGAGTTACCCAAAAGAAGCCTGTCGCGACGAGCGAAGCGAGGAGCAATGGCCGGCAGAGCCCACGCGCGAATTACCCAAAAGAAGCCTGTCGCGACGAGCGAAGCGAGGAGCAATGTACGGCAGAGCGCACGCGCGAGTTACCCAAAAGAAGCCTGTCGCGACGAGCGAAGCGAGGAGCAATGTACGGCAGAGCGCACGCGCGAGTTTCCCAAAAGAAGCCTGTCGCGACGAGCGAAGCGAGGAGCAATGTACGGCAGAGCCCACGCGCGAGTTACCCAAAAGAAGCCTGTCGCGACGAGCGAAGCGAGGAGCAATGGCCGGTAGAGCCCACGCGCGAATTACCCAAAAGAAGCCAGTCGCGACGAGCGAAGCGAGGAGCAATGGCCGGCAGAGCCCACCAGCTTGCGCACGAGGCCGAAGGCCGAGTGAGGCAATAAGCTGAGGGGCATCCATCGCGAGGGGGATGTGAGGCCGCGAAGCGGCCGAACTTCGGCGGCGGCGAAGCCGCCGCACTGACCAGACGTTCGAAGTCCCCGCGTGAGTTGTAGCCGCAGGCCTGGGGAGACGCCCAACCTGCGCGCTAGCGCAGGTGGGCGAATTGCTAGTTATTTATTTTATTTCATTGTAAAGTTATTATTATTATTGATATATAGTTTTCTATTGATGTTTGTGTGTTATCTTTGCTATATATATATATATATATATATATATATATATATATATATATATATATATATATATATATATATATATATATATATATATATATATATATATATATATATATATATATATATATATATATATATATATATATATATATATATATATATATATATTCGGATAAATTAGGTATTGTTTTGTCTTCTTTTCTTGGAAACGCATAATGCTTGCAAAGTGTCTGTGAAAAGCATTATGCGTTTCCAAGAAAAGAAGACAAAACAATACCTAATTTATCCGCATATATATATATATATATACAGGGTGGCCCATATGAAATGGAAGCACCCCAATTTTTTTTATTTTTCATCGGATTTTAGCCAGTTTTTTATAAAGATGTAAGTTGCGGGCTCTTTCGACTAAGCTTTTTAGTTTGATTTTGACTATTATGTAATTATTGAATTTGGTTTGGGTCTTCTTATAACCTCTTTTGGAAATAGTAGTCGATATTCTTGGGCGCCAGGCCTTTTTTATAGTGGTGACCGCCGCTGTTGCATCAGATAGCTCTTAAGTCAAAGAAAAATAATTCCAGAAGTGCAAGAGTGGTGTCTTTTGAGGGGAAGGAATAGAGTTATACAAGTAGGCGGTTTTAACAAACTGTATTGATGAACACAAATACTTATTACGTTATTTACAAGACATATTATACAAATAGTAGACCGGTCCGGGACGGGTTCACGGCCAAATTCTGTAACAGAAATTAAATTAACTTAGCAGGCGGATTCTGACTGCTGGACGGAAAGTAAAAGAAGCATACCCGAATGCGCGGAATGAGAAGTTAGTTAAGCTTGTTATGTAAGCGGAAAAATTTAGCGGCTAGCGTGCAACTAATTTTCGAAAAAGCAAAAGCGCGTGCGGCCGGACTGCCGCGACGGATTCGGCCTAGACAAACGGACAGTTACGGCAAAATTATCAATAATAATATAATAATAATAATTGTTCTGAACGGAAAATTCGAAATAAAAATACCGAAAACTTAGTAACTTCGTTACAAAGATGACACAGCTTTAATCAGAACACCCTAACAGGGTTTCAAAGTTGAGCAAAATAGGAGTTTTAAAGGCATCTGGCGAGTCAAGTGTGCCATGGTATTTCTTCCAAACAGTTGGATGGCCAACAGGACCACTACCTACTGTGTTGGTGTGCAAAGAAAAATATACAGAGTATTTTTCTCTGAACCGTCTCAAAACGCTGAATTTTTATGAAACTTTATACGGCTCAAGAGTGCTCTGGAATTTTTGAAAAAAATATTAATGAACACAACAGCAATTTATTTTTTCCAAAATTCCAACCAACAAATAAAAAACAATTTAAATCATTGGACCTTTCTCAAGAAAGTTACTGTCTAAGATGGCACATTTTGTGTGTGTGTTTCCTGTTGTGGGACACCAGCCACGTTAACCCATATAGACTTACTGACTGACGGGTTCCTGTATTTTTTAAATTTAGTTCCTTTATAGTGTCTGGGATGGTTTTGATATACTTGATTTTTTGATCCGTATAAAGTTTAAAAAAATACCTTGTAAATATTTTTATCAACACTGTAGCCCCGACGAAGCTCTCAAAGTAAGAGCGAAAGCTTGGATAACTGAAAGTTATGGTGTAAAGTTGTAATATACCATTATTTATGCTAAAGAAACCTGTGAATTTCCTTAAATATATTTATATATAAAATATATGTATACAGGGTGATTCAGTCATTTTAACCACACAATGAGAGAGGCTCAATAAAAAGGAAAATGCGAAAAATCATTTTTTGGCGAAGTTTAAATTGTGGAGAAAATTAACACCCGCCAAACTCGACGCACCTGATTCTAAGGAAACATCTGAGGTGAGCGATGTTGCCGCATTTCATTGCCAGTGTTCAACCTTATTATTGAAAGTTAATGTGATGAAAGAAGAAATACTTATCTTTTATCGGCAGTATCGGGGTTGTCAGGCGAGCTTTATAGCAAGCTTTATAGCACTTGAAACACGTTGAGAAAATGTTTTAATCACACCACAATCATTTGCATTTACATGAGAAGTTTTCGCGGGTTTTCGCACACACAGTAGATACTCGTAGTTTTGAAATTACACAAGACACAAGAAAATTACCACCAGTAACATTCAAACTCTAACAGTGTGTATCCGTTTTCAGTGGCGTAGCTACCATACCGCGAAACCCCGCGGTCGCGGTTTGTGTGAACTTAGCCACGCTTAGCCAGCTACGGTTTTGGGCGTAGCGAATGTTGAAGAGGAATTCTATTTCTCGGGCTTCGTGAACCGCAGGCTCAGCTACGGTTTTGGGTCTAGAGCGCTTACCGCTGAAGACTGTCTCTGAGAAGTAATATGCCAATAAAATGATAATTTTTCAAGTTTTCCAGTCCCGTTTCACGACAATAATACTGCAGCTAGAGAGGGCATACTTGGGGGTGACTTTGGGTGTAGACAGTTTTCTTTGTCTGCCCGTTTTAAGGGTAGAAAAAAATTTAAGTTTGACAAACCGAGCAGTATTTTGCCAATAAAATGAGAATTTTTCAAGTTCCAGCTCCGTTTCACGACAACAATACTGCAGCTAGAGAGGACATACTTGGGGGTGACTTTGGGTGTAGACAGTTTTCTTTGTCTGCCCGTTTTAGAGGTCGAAAAAAATTAAAGTTTGACAAACTGAGCGGTATTTTGACAATTCAATCAGAATTTTCCAAGTTTTCCAGTTCCGTTTCACGACAATAATACTGCAGCTAGAGAGGGCATACTTGGG
Source organism: Pseudeuparius sepicola (assembly GCA_963920635.1). NCBI lineage: Eukaryota > Metazoa > Arthropoda > Insecta > Coleoptera > Anthribidae > Pseudeuparius > Pseudeuparius sepicola. The sequence continues at coordinate 51,985,468 of OY987300.1, read as the reverse complement.
GGCGACCTTGGGTGTAGACAGTTTTCTTTGTCTGCCCATTTTAAGGGTCGAAAAAAATTTAAGTTTGACAAACCGAGCGGTATTTTGCCAATAAAATGATATGGCGCGCACCTTTGTTTTTGATGTTAGTTGGTCGAGCGGTATGTTTAAAGGTGGTCCATAAGTTTATTTATTTTTGGTGTGGGCCTAAGGATTAACGGAAACAACAGGGGAATTTTAATACATATATTTAAAAGTAAATGGTACGCCTATGGCGTAATAATATACAGGTTACGAATTACACAGTAAATGAATTGAGGATGCACAGACGTGAACAAAATGAATTATTAAAATATTCCTATGTAAATATTACAGAAAAGAATCGATAATAAAAGGTTTAGCGCAAAATAAGTATCTTTAAATTTTAGTAACTGGTTTCAAACCTAAGTGGCGAACAATACTAGCTTATAGCATAAACTGATTACAACTGCGAAAATAGTACGTAAATTAAGCTCAAATTATTCCAAGAAATAATACCAAAATTATTGGCACACAATTTAGTTAGCCTGATCACACAAATGCGATAATAAAATATGTAAATTCTTAAAAATGATTCGAAATTGATAATAGAGACACACAATTATTAAAATAACTTGAAGTTGACACAAAAACGTATTTAAAAATACCCAAACTTTAGCGTAAAATATTAATATTGAACTTAATACGGCACTGCTATGCTAACAGCTTTTAAAATACCCAAAATTTAGCATAAAATATTCAGAACTATAACGACACTGTTTTAAAATATGACAAAATATAACAATCCTTTTCAAATAAACACTACTAGCACTCTAAATAAAATAAAATCAATCAAATTACTTAACTAGAAATAGAAAGGCAACTCAGTCGACAAAACCCAACAAAACAAAATTCAATCGCTTACTCTGTGGTCAGTTCAACGGGCAGCATACTGTACTGAGGCTCTGGTGCTGGATCTATGGCAGGCAAGGCGGCAGACTCTAGTTGACTTCTCGGGCAGTACTTCGCCCAACCATTGGTGGTCGGAGACTTCTTCTCATTGCTGGTTCTGCATCGGACACTCGCTGGTCTCTCGGGCAGGACTTAGCCCTACAAGTGATGTTCGGCGACTTCCCCGACTCTTGGGAGAAACCCCCCTTTTATAGCAGCTACGTTCTTTGTTCTCGCCTCGATTCCAGGATTTGCACGTGTGCTTTTGTGGGCGGATGGAATGCATAACAACATGATTTTAGCGTAAGTTTTTCCAAGAATACTAATAACCGTAGCGAACTTTTCTGGCGTTTTGATAATTACAAGATGTAAACAACATGGTTTTTCGTTTAACTTAATGTTCCTAGTTTCCGGTGGTTTGACTCATAACCCGATGATTCCTCGCTGAAGAATTTCAAGGCTTTGGCTAACATTGCCTCGTGTTATTTGGTAAAATAAAAATGAGAATTTTGGTTGGTATATACGGGGTACCTCATTGGTATCTACGGGGCATCACATTCCTCCCTCCTTAATTTGAAAAGGAATTGTGATATAATTACTTTTCTGTTATTACGATCGTGATTCTGGCTCTCTTGATTTGATTGCTTTTTGCTTCTTTCCTTTACTCTCTTACATTGAACTGAGTTGCTCTTATGCCTTTAAAATACTATGCCTTCTTTGTTTCCCCTATAAAATTTTTATTTCCTAACATACCTACTCTCTTAATTATTTTTCCTAACCTACCTATTTCTTAACCACTCTTGACTTATCTACGCTTACATACAAGTACAACTACTATCTACTAACATCTTATTGCTTCTTATAATACAATGTAACACAACTTAAATCTAAATTTCTCAAACGATGCACTTACACTTGAACACGCGAGCTTTCTTTCATCGTCACTCACTGTGCTTGCGTCTTCTGCTCCTCTCCCAACTCCTTTTTCAAGAAGTCATGGCCGTATAACTTACGACTCGAAATTCCCTCAAGGTGCTGGCGGTGCCTCAACCCCAGTGATGCTCCATTATTTGTTCCATATACCATTCGGTGTAGTACCATTGTAGCTATCTCCATTTCCATCGAAGACCATGTCCATTTCCACTTGCTCTAGTAGCAGCGCTGCGGGCGTTGACTGCGGCGGCGATGCGGCTGGCGCCTGCGAGGCGACTCTCCGCGATGCGGCTCTCTCCCTGGTGGCGGCGCGGCGTTGCTTGCGGCGGCCCCGGCCACGTCACAGGAGGTGGCGGCCCTCCTCGACTGTACTCGTTCCAGATTGCTAAATACCTGCACCTGCTACAGTTGTAGGCGCTTGGATGTACCTACTGCCCACTAAATGAGGTACCACGCATGTCACGCGCGTACCAACTCTCGACACTACTCCCAATAAACTAACCAATTGGCGACCGACTTCTGTTTCCAAGTTTTCATCTCCCTGAGTTACCTTCCTTGTTTTATTATTATTATACTTGTAATACATCGGTGCGGCATGTTCTGTTTATTTATGCCTTGAATTTTGGGTCTCGGGAGTCATTGACTTTGTTTACAATACCTACGTGCCGATAGTGTATACAACTTTGGGCCTGCTTATTTTCGTATTATTTTCGTGAAATTCACCTAAAGTCATCTGTGCGGAGAGGATTTACAGCCTAAATTTCAAAATTCTTGTTTCATTTTGGAATGTTTGTTTCCCTATGAAATGTTTTTACGCTCGAATCTGATAGCTGCGCGCTATTATTTACCTAACTCTATCTACTTAACCTATTCTCAACCTATTATCTTATTATGTACCTAATTTACTCAAATCGCTTTTCTCAAAACCCAAGGGTGCTGTTCCTGTATTTCCCCCCTTGAACGCGTTTGATACGAATGTCCCTGTATATCATTGTTGTTTTCATTCCCCGGTGCTGGTGTCTCAGGCCGACGGCCTTGCTCGGCTACAGGTTCATTATTATTATTTATTACTCTGTCGTCATCTCCTGGGCCTCGCACGCCGGCTTGTGCGCCCCGAGGTTCTTCCTCATCACTCTCGCCTTCACTTCTATCTCCGTCGGACTCTTCTTTGTCAACTGCTGTCTCTTTTTCGGGTTTATGGTCCACTATACTTTTGTCACCTGTCAATGCTCCATTGAACATTTTCAACCTATTTGAATGTACTATTTGTTCCTTTCTCCCGCCGATCTCTTTTATTTTCAATGTTACCGGCCCCTTCTTTTCAATAATACGGTACGGCCCCGTCCATTTGGCTTGGAACTTCTTTGCCAATTTATTTCCTGGTATCACGGGCGTATTAAGGTACACTCTATCGCCTATTTCAAATTCTTTCTTTGTCTTTTTGGCATTGAATTTCTGGCACCTATTTTGTACTGATTTTTCTATATTTTCCTTCGCGTGTTCGTGAGCTAGCTGCATTCTTGCTAACATTTCCGTGGCATAATTTTCGTCTTGTACTGGATCAACACAAGCTACGTAACAAATATTATAACAACATTACCAAATATGGCCAGCACCATTCCTCTGTCGACGTAAATCATTATGTAGGTAATTAGGATTGTTTCGTATTAGTTTATAAACAATAAGTGCTTACTTATAAGTTACAACATTAGGTTGTGTACTGAATTCATTTCATACAATATAGTCTGTCTAAAAACCTCAACGTGTTCACTTGCTTTAACCACCTACAAATGATCACCGAACAAGGGTGATTGCATGGCGATCCTGCCAACGCAAACCTGCCAACTCAAACCTGCCAACGCAAACCTGCCAACTCAAACCTGCCAACGCCGATCTGCCAACGAAAATAACTGGAAATGGGTTTAAAAGAATCAAAAGAAGAGGTAATTATCGCACAAGCAGGCAATAGCGGAGGTTCTACCACTTCACAAGAGATTCAGAGAGGAGTTTCCCTAGGAGAAGTTGTCGCACTGATAGCTGTAGCACTAGTCCTAGCAATAGTAGTCGCATATTGCTATTTACGCGGAAAGAAGAAATTGGAGCGGAAGATTCGTAGGGAAATTATAAGAAGCCAAGAAATCGCGTAAGCAGAGTTCGTCAACTGGCCGTACCACACCGGTGGCTGGCATCGTGGGAACGGGCTAGAGTGGCGTAATGCCTCTAGTTCGCAACGTGGGTTTTGGACCAGAAGCCCTCAAAGCAGCTCTTGGAGGAAAAAACGGCACAGAAAATGATGTTTAAGGTTAGAACTGTGTATTTCAAATTTTAAGTTAGATAGGCAAATGAATATTATAGAATTGGAAAATTTAAAGGAACAATTAGAATCCGTAAAAAAGTTTTATGGTAAGGTTAGCAAAGAACCATTAGATAGGCGAGAAAACCAGATTAGGCTAAACAAATTATTATTAGAAGTAGGTTTATTAGAGGATGAATTTACGAAAATAAAGTCAAAAGTTGCTAAAGTTGATAGGAAGCCAGAAGAGATACAAGTTATCAATTCGTACTTTAAAGAAATCGAAAAATATATTTATCATTCTAGACATTTACTTTTAAATAGATTAGGTACTTTAAGTAGTCAAGATAGTCAGGTAGAAATAAGAGAAATTCAAACTGTAAAAATGACCGAAAAGTTCGATTTACGAACAGCGTCTTCGTTACTACCTCTTATGGACGGTACTGAGGATACCACAAAACAATTAATTGATGCCATTGAGTTATACAGCGAGTTATTGGACGAGAATGGTCAAAAATTAATGATTAGTTATGTTTTGAAAGCTAGGTTATCCCAAAATGCAAAGCTTAGGCTTGATAGAACTTATAAAACGGTTGACGATTTAGTAAACGATATGCGAACCCATTTGGTTAGTAAAAAATCAGCCACAGCACTTGCAAGCACACTTCACAGCGCTAAGCAAGAAGGCAAAACAATTGATAACTATGCGCAAATTATAGAAGATTTATTCGTGAATCTTACAATAGCTCAAGCTGACGGGAATAGTAATAACGCGGCAATACTACGAGTAGCAAACGAAAAACTTGCCATAAATGTTTTTTCAAACGGTTTAAAAAATAGTGAGCTTCGCACCGTTATAAAAGCTAGAAATTACTCTACTTTAAAAGAGGCTATAGTAGGTGCCAAGGATGAAGAAAGGTTAATATCTAGTAATCAATCCGGGTTTTTTCATATGCGGACACGAAATAATAACAGATTTAGTAATCATGGTATGAGAGGCAGATTCAATAGGTCTAGACAGTACAATAATAGTAACAGGAACGCTCAAAACAATGTAAACAGCACTCAGTGAAATTTTAGTGGTACTAGAAACTTTCTATGTCATGGTCGCGGAATTAGTCGAGGTCGTGCTAATTACCGGGGACAGCAGCGCAACAATCGAAGTACAGGTCACCAAGCTTATTTTGCAGACGCATCGGGAACTGAAGGTTTTAATTCAATAGGAGAAACAAGTAGTGTAAGCGAAACGCAGCAAAAATTTTTTCGTGTCTAAACGAGAGATTGAAGAAGAATGTGTGTTTTTAGAGTTAAAGGGAATGAATTTTGTACGTGTGAAATGTGGAATGCGAGATATGTTGTTCTTGTTGGACACTGGAGCTAGTATTAGCGTAATTTTTTCAGAAAGTGTACAAAAAACTGATAGTGTTGATACATCTAAAAAGATACGTGTAAAAGGTTTAGGTGGAAATATAGTTTCAACAGGAGTTGTAAAATTATCTTTTTCGATAGCTAATGCAAAAATTAAACATGAATTCTATATTCTTGAATTTAATACAGATTTTCAAGGAGTTTTAGGTATGGATTTTTTCATTCAACATAAGGCAAATTTAAATTATGAAAAATTTTTGTTTTCTTTTTGGAATAATGACTGTGATGTATTAGCACCAATAATATCTGATTATGACTGTTATATGTCTATTCCACCCAGAAGCGAAATAATAAAATACTGCTCAAGTGATCAAACGGACGAGTGTGTAATTTTTCCAGAGGAACTTTGTGAAGGTGTTTTTGTTGCGGGAATTTTAGCTAAGTCGGAAAATGGAAGAGTGCCAGTGAGGTTGCTGAATGTGAATGATCGTGAAGTAAAAATTAGAAATTTTAAACCTAGATTGGAGCGTGCATGTAATTTTGAGGCGTATAATTTCGGGAAAACCAATAATTTATCTGTAGAACGTATCGATAAGGTATTAGATTTAATAGATACATCAGCGCTAAACAAGGAAGAACATCTTGCAATAGAAAAAATTTGTGCGAAATACGCCGATGTTTTTCATTTAGACGATGACCCTGTTACAGTTACTAGTTTATATAAGCAAAAATTGCAATTGAAAGACAATGCAGTACCTGTATATGTCAAACCCTATAGGTTGCCTCATTCTCAAAAAACAGAAATTAACAAACAGGTTAAACAAATGCTACATGACGGTATTATTGAAGAAGCTAAATGCGAATGGTCTTCACCACTATTAATAGTACCTAAAAAAGCTGATTTGAACGGTATAAGGAAATGGCGAATTGTTATAGATTATCGGTTATTAAATAAGCAAATAATAGATGACAAATTTCCATTACCATGCATTTCAGAAATACTAGATTCGTTATCAGGTGCAATATATTTTTCCCATCTTGATTTATCTCAAGGATATTATCAATTAGAGTTACATAAAAATAGTAGAAAATACACGGCATTTACTACAAATGAAGGACAATTTCAAATGAAACGATTACCAATGGGGTTAAAAGTTAGCCCTAGTGCGTTTTCTAGACTAATGACTGTTGCATTATCAGGTTTAAATTATGAATCATGTTTTATTTATTTGGATGATCTAATTATTTTTGGAAATTCGTTACAACAGCACAATAGGAATCTTGTTCGTGTTTTACAAAGGCTTAGGGAAGTAAATTTAAAACTCAATCCCAGTAAGTGTGATTTTCTCAAAAAAGAAATTTTGTATTTAGGTCATATTATATCATCTGAAGGAATATTACCCGATCCAGAGAAATCTAGATCAATTTTGCAATTTCCAATACCAAAAAATGCAGACGAAACAAAACGTTTTGTAGCTTTTGCGAATTATTACCGAAAATTTATTAGAAATTTTGCTCAAATTGCACAACCATTAAGTGAATTATCACGAAAAGGAAGTATTTTTAATTGGTCAGGTAAGTGTCAGACTTCATTTGATACTTTAAAACAAGCTCTCAGTAATCCACCCATATTGCAATATCCAAATTTTTCAGAAAACAACACTTTTATTCTTAAAACTGACGCTAGCGGATATGCCATAGGAGCAGTTCTTAGTAATGCAAATGACCATCCCATTGCTTTCGCATCTCGTGTTTTAAATAAAGCAGAGAAAAATTACTGCACAGTAGAAAAAGAACTATTAGCAATTGTATGGAGTGTACAACATTTCAGACCGTATTTATATGGTAGGAAGTTCGAAATTTTTACAGATCATCGCCCACTTGTTTACTTATTTAGTATTACAAACCCATCAAGTCGATTAACTAAATTCAGACTGATATTAGAAGAGTATGATTTTACGATAAGTTATGTTAAAGGTTCTGATAACGTAGTAGCGGATGCTTTGTCACGTGTAAGGATTGATTCAAATGAGCTGATGGATATGTGTGAAAGAGTGAATGTAATGACTCGAGCTCAATCAAAAAGAAGCGATATTCAAAGAAACCTACAACAGGAAAAAATGACTATTACTGAGGAAAGGCTTGATCACCCCGGACTCGTAGAAGTTTTAAACCGTCCTGTTGATAGCGTAGAATTACGGCCGATAAACAAAAATTTATTTATTGAATGTAAAAATAAAATTTGTGGAAATAGTGCACAATCAAATAAATCAACAAATGATGACTATATATATGATGAGTTAACCCAAATTATTTATTTCAACCAAGATTACCGATCAACGTTTGACTTAGGTACATCGTTGAGGGAACTTGCGAAAATTTTTAAAAATTGTGAAATAAAAGAATTATATATTATAAAGAATGCGCAAAGTAATGAATTTATTAAACATTTATCGCGATATAAACAAGACATAATAAATACCGGTATTATCAAAATAAGTATTATTCAAGGTGTAAAACGAATAGAAAATAAAGAAGTTCAGCAATTAATACTTAATGACTTTCATAACCTGCCTACAGGAGGACATTCCGGAACAAACCGAATGTATAATAATATTAAAAAATATTATCATTGGTCAAGGTTAAAGAAAGATATTGAGGAATTTGTAAAAAAATGTGACGATTGTCAGAGGTGTAAGTATGGAAGAGTAAATAAACAACCAATAACAATAACGACAACGGCTACCTCAGCATTTCAAAAAATCTATCTTGATTTAGTAGGCCCCATTAAAAATGATATTGATGAAAATTCTTATATATTAACAATCCAATGTGAACTCAGTAAATTTATCGAATGTTATCCTTTGTTGTCAAAAGAAGCAGATATAGTTTCGAAATCCTTTGTTGAAAATTTTATTTTACGTTATGGTATTCCAAGAGAAGTTGTTACTGATCAAGGAAAAGAATTTATAGCTAATGTGTTTCAAGAATCGTGTAAGTTGTTAGGCATAAAAACTTTAAACTCCACTGCTCACCATCATGAAACATTAGGAGCTTTAGAAAATTCACATAAACATTTAGGAGCTTATTTAAGAATTCAAGTTTCTAAATACACTCGTAATTGGAGTACATGGTTACCATATTGGTGTTTTGCATTTAATAATACTGTACATACTGAAACCAAACATACACCATACGAACTTGTATTTGGAAAGCTGAATCAAATACCTTTAAGCATTTCGGATAACATAGATCCTTTGTATAACTTCGGAAACTATTCTAAAGAACTAAAATATCGTATACAAAATGCTTGCCATGACGCTAGAAATAACTTATTGGTATCAAAACAAAAAAGGAAAGAAACATTAGATGAAAAAAGAAACGAAATTTTTTACAAGTCAGGAGATAAAGTACTTATTTTTAATGAAAGTAGAAATGCTAAAATGGATCCCTTATATACAGGTCCTTACGAGGTAGTACGAGATGAAAATCCAAATGTGATTTTAAAAATTAATAATAAAGACATTAAAGTGCATAAAAATAGAATTAAGTTATATTATACTTAGATATAGTTTTAGATAGTGGTATGAAAAAAAAAAAACTTAATGTTTTGCGTATTTTTTTTTCTCATCGCCAGGGGAGGTGTACTGGATCAACACAAGCTACGTAACAAATATTATAACAACATTACCAAATATGGCCAGCACCATTCCTCTGTCGACGTAAATCATTATGTAGGTAATTAGGATTGTTTCGTATTAGTTTATAAACAATAAGTGCTTACTTATAAGTTACAACATTAGGTTGTGTACTGAATTCATTTCATACAATATAGTCTGTCTAAAAACCTCAACGTGTTCACTTGCTTTAACCACCTACAAATGATCACCGAACAAGGGTGATTGCAGTCTAAGTCATACCTTGCTTTCCTATCTCTTATAGTAAGATGCTGTGGCAATTCCATATCTCGTCCAAACATTAAGAAAAATGGCGTCTCTTTTGTGGCACTGTGTATATTATTCCTATAAGCCATTAGAGCGAAGGGAATCCAATTGTCCCATCCATCTTCCTCATTACTTACGTAGTGCGAAATATGCGTCTTTAATGTTTTATGGAATCTTTCTATAACTGCATTACCTTGAGGGTGGTAAGCTGTCGTTTGCAGTTTCGTAATATTTAATATCTTACAAATTTCCTTAAAAAGTTTAGACAAAAACTGCGTTCCTTGATCAGTAATTAATTCTCTTGGGATGCCAAATTGCGTGATCACATTTATGACAAAAGCTTTAGCCACTGTTTCGGCGTGTATGTCTGGTAGCGGTATACAGACAGGATATCTCGTCAAGAAGTCGATGCATGTCAATATATACTTGTTTCCATTCCTAGTCCTATTCAAAGGACCGACAATATCTAAAGCAATTCTCCCAAATACTATAGAGGGTACTGGCATTTGTTGTAATTCCGCGGGAGGGTTGTAATTACTTTTTCTTACATTACAAGAGTGACAATTATGACAATATCTCCTTATATCCGTATTCATTTTCCTCCAATAAAAATCCTTTTTAATCAGCTCCATCGTTTTCTTTTCTCCGGCGTGTCCCGCTAAAACACTATTATGGTAAAGATACATTATTTCGTTTATAATGGACCTCGGCGCATATAATTTATCGCTTCTCTCTGACCCAGTTCTAGTCACGTATAGTAGGTCATCAGGCCCCAAATAAAATTCGGGTCGGTATCTGTTTATGTTTTGAATAATCTCCGCCGCTATCTCGTCTTTGCCTTCTTAGAATTTCCTCTCGATCCCATATAGTGGCTACTACGGGCGTGATTTCCGTTTGTTTTTCTTCTGCATTTACGAGCGCGATTCTCGGCGTTTCCTCTCGTAATCTCGTGAGACTGTCCGCGTTAGTGTTCAACCTGCCAGGCCTATACTCAATACTAAAAGAGTACTCCATTAAGAACATGGCCCATTTCGCTAACCTTGAACTTGGATCTTTGATGGTTAATAAATATTTTAGAGGTCGGTGGTCCGTAAAAATTAGAAAATGTGTCCCAGTTAAGTACTCTCGCCATTTTTTGATCGAGTATACCACTGCTAACGCTTCTCTCTCGATAGTCGAATACCTGCGTTCCGCGTCATTTAGACCTCGACTAGCATAGCATACAGGGTGCTCCAACTTATCATACTTCTGGCAAAGGAGAGCACCAATCGCCATGGCGCTTGCGTCCGTGACTACTATGAAAGGTTTACTAAAATCTGGGAATTTTAATATTGGGCTTGTAATTAGTGCATTTTTCAAAATTTCAAAAGATTCTTGTTGTTTTTCCGTCCATTTGAAGGGTACATCTTTCTTAGTTAATTCTGTTAATGGCTGTGATATTTTTGAAAATTCCTTTACCATGGACCGGTAGTACGATGCTAAACCTATAAATGCTCTAATTTCCTTTACTGTCCTTGGAACTGGATAATTCTTTACTACCTCAATTTTCTCAGGATGCGCTTTGTATCCGCTAGAATTTATTATGTGCCCTAAATATTCAATTTCTTCTTTCATAAAATGACACTTCGTAGGTTTAAACTTTAAATTACTTTCTCTCATTTTATCAAATACATTCCTGAGGCGTTTAAGATGCTCTTCTACGTCTCCTGCACTAAAAACTATGATGTCATCGAGATATATTAGGCACTCCTTGTAGGTTAGGGTAGAAAACACATTGTGCATTAATCTCTGCCAACTAGCGGGCGCATTTTTTAATCCCATACTCATACGTTTAAACTAGTAATGGTTTTCCTGTGTCGAAAAAGCACTTTTCTCTCTATCCCGCTCATCTAGTTCCACCTGAAAATAACCACTAGCCAAATCCATCGTCGAAAATAAACTACAGCCATGTAGTAAGTCAATGGTGTCCTGTAACCTTGGTAAGGGAAAGAAATCTGTCTTCGTTATGGCATTTAATTCCCTGTAGTCGATGCATAACCTAAATTGAGGCTCCTCTCCTGGGTGTAAACGCTTTTCTACCAGAAGGGCTGGGAAACTCCATGGAGACTGACTTTCTACGATTATGTCGTTATCTAACAATTCTTGAATTTCCTTCCTTAGAATTTCCTTCCTATGATATGGAACTCGGTATCGCCTTTTAGAAATTGGTGGGACGTCTTCCGTGATGATGCGATGCTTGACCTTGGTTGTACACGTCAACTTTGCGCTAGGTGCTCTGAAAATATCTACATATTCCTCTATTAAATCTTTTAGCTTTTCTTCGCTTGAATTCTTCACTTTATCTAGGTGCAATAATCTTAATATTTCTTCTGAGTCCTGTACATTTACCTTCCTTACTGGCTTTCCATTCTTTGGACACTCACTTACTTCGGCCTCATAGGCTTTCGCTATGACATGCTTTCTCTGTACCATTAAGCTTTGTTCTGTCATATTCATTAAGCGGATTGGTACCTCTTTTTCTGCTTTATTTATACTTCTAGCAATTATTATACCGTGCGTTATATCTTGGTTTGGTTCTACGACGACAATTGGCGTCTCCATTTTTGCAACTTTTCTTATCGTAGCCATACATACTACTTGGCTTCTCGGGGGTAACACTAAGTCCTTTTTAAGATACACGTCCATACCTGTCGAGCCTGATGGTTCATCTCTCTCCTGTCGGAAATTGGAGGCAGTGTGCGATAGCCGACTGTCCTCAAGACGGTTATCTGACTCTTGGGCTGGTGCTTGTACCTGTCTAACTCTCTCATCCCCTCTTATCATCTCCCTTTCTCTTCTTTGATCTACTATTTTCATTTTACCTTCCTTTTCACTTAGTTTCTCTTGACCTTCCTTCTCACTTACTTTTTCTACTTTCTGGGGATCTATAGCTCCCCTGGATGTTGCTAACTTCACCTGTTGGTACACCTGGTTGTTAATTTTTGTGTAGTGTTCAGAACAATTGCCCGTAGTCTGAACACTAACATTCTTGATCTCGGGCAAAGACCAAGAATAAGCGGCGGCCTCTGACAGGCGAGTTAACTTCTTCCCCAAACTCCTAACTTCACTTCCTATCTCCTTAACTCCTCCCTTCACTTCACTTACTTCACTTTTTAACTCCATACCTTCCCCCTTTAACCTCATAACCTCACGTTTTAACATCATAACTTCACTTTTTACCTCCTTACTTTGTTCACACAGACCTTCACTTAGAACCACTTTTTCCTCTTCTCTTTTAATTACACGGTCATTAATCATAACACTCTCTCGTTGCTCTCTAACTTCACTAGCTAACCTTTCAACTATAACTCTCAATTCTTGAATTTCGTCGTATACATTATCACTCATAATAATACTTCCTTCACGCCTTTTAACTATACTTGCTCTCGTACTATAATTGTTTTCCTCAATTAGCGGTATCTCTTCTTCCAGCATATAAATTACTCCACTTCCCCAGTCAACTTTTACTCCATACTTATGCAAAAAATCTATACCTAATAAAATATCCGCGTTAAATGCGATATCATCCGTGTCTAAGACCGTAGCTTCGTGCACTATACTTTTCCCATTGGGTAACTCAATATATAAACTCGTAACTCCTAAACTTGATATATCATTTCCTTGTATATCTACTAATACTACATTATTTTTCCTAATTTTTAGACCCTCTGCAAACTCTGGCTTTACTAAAGACACAACTGCACCAGAATCTATTAAAACTCTACTTTTTCTATGACACACAGTCATCTCCGCAACGTTCCGTGGATGTATTCCCTTTCTGAAGCAGTTGCGGATCGGTTTCGTTATTACATGCGAGTTGCGGTTGTCCCAGCCGTACCCCGAGAGTCTTGAGTGGCTGGTTGGTCGTTTAAATGACCCTGTACTGCACGGCGATACGTCGGAGCATTTCCCGGGCAATTTCGAGCAATATGGCCTGGCCGCCTACATTGGTAGCAAAGATCGTTATTATTCGGCCGCGATCTGGCACGTTCCGGGCGATATTGTAAACAATCTCGAGCGTAATGTCCTATTCCGTGGCAGGTAAAACATTCCTGTCTGCTTCGCGGCTGTATTTCCCTACGCCTACCACAATCTCTCGCTAAATGCCCCACTTGTTTACATTTATGGCACCTAATATCCGCGTAACCGCTAGACCTGGCGTCTTTGGTTTCATTCTTACCTACCACTCGACATTCCCTATTAATTTGGACTGGCCTAATAATTCTCTCTATACTTTCCTCCCTTTCCGCGTATTTGATTGCCTCTTCCATATTTTTGGGTCTTAATGACAAAACCCGCTGTTTTATCGGCATTAATAACCCTAAAACAAATTGCGTCGTGATATCCATTTCAAGTTTCTCTTGAAGAACTTGCGTCTTTACCGGGTCATCTACAAACGTTACGGTCCTGTTTCCTAGTATTTTAAGCCTAGTCAAAAATTGGCGACTACTTTCCCCGTATCTCTGCCTCTCGTCTATAAACATTTTTATAGCCGTACCTGGTACGTGCCTTCGTTCAAATTGCTTCTTTAAAACTCCTTTTAATTTAACCCAATCCGTTGTCTTTTGCAATTCCGGCTCTGCTTCTATCAACACTACCTCTTAATTTTAGCCTAACAATAGCCACTTTTTGTTCCTCTGACCATCCGGCTAACAAGGCGGTCTCCTCTATTATACTTAGAAAATCTTCCACTCTATCTCTCCCATCATAATTCGGTACCGTTTCTATCCCCATTAAAAGCCTCGAGGTTATTTCCCTCCTTACCTCACCTTCCGCGCCGTTTTCCCCTGTCATTGCCTGCTCTTGTTCGTTCGGCATTTCAAATCTTTTAATAAAATGAAATCCTAAATTTTCCTGCCTATTCACCTCTATTTTTGGATGGAATTTTTCTTCACCCTTAAATAGTTCCTCCTAGCCTCTCTTTTCCTAATTTTCTAAACCGTTATATCACACAGTTATGTCACACAGTTTTCCTAAAATTTTCTTTTGACCCTACAATCCCGTTATCTCCTTATTAGCACCCCACAAGTTGTTCTACAAAAATTTATTCTGATAATTTTTCGAAATTTTTCCTATTTTTCCGACAAATTTGACACCTCACCCCTCCGTTATCCTTATTGTAGTCCACCCCACAACTCTCTTAAAATTTTCCTTTTTCCGAAATTTTCCTAAAATTTTCCAAAATTTTCCTAAAAATTTTCCGTTATCCTTTCTACCCCTCCGTTAAAATCCTTTTGACCCCACAACTCTCTTAAAATTTTCCTTTTTCCGAAATTTTCCTAAAATTTTCCAAAATTTTCCTAAAAATTTTCCGTTATCCTTTCTACCCCTCCGTTAAAATCCTTTTGACCCCACACCTGACACCATTTATGGCGCGCACCTTTGTTTTTGATGTTAGTTGGTCGAGCGGTATGTTTAAAGGTGGTCCATAAGTTTATTTATTTTTGGTGTGGGCCTAAGGATTAACGGAAACAACAGGGGAATTTTAATACATATATTTAAAAGTAAATGGTACGCCTATGGCGTAATAATATACAGGTTACGAATTACACAGTAAATGAATTGAGGATGCACAGACGTGAACAAAATGAATTATTAAAATATTCCTATGTAAATATTACAGAAAAGAATCGATAATAAAAGGTTTAGCGCAAAATAAGTATCTTTAAATTTTAGTAACTGGTTTCAAACCTAAGTGGCGAACAATACTAGCTTATAGCATAAACTGATTACAACTGCGAAAATAGTACGCAAATTAAGCTCAAATTATTCCAAGATAATACCAAAATTATTGGCACACAATTTAGTTAGCCTGATCACACAAATGCGATAATAAAATATGTAAATTCTTAAAAATGATTCGAAATTGATAATAGAGACACACAATTATTAAAATAACTTGAAGTTGACACAAAAACGTATTTAAAAATACCCAAACTTTAGCGTAAAATATTAATATTGAACTTAATACGGCACTGCTATGCTAACAGCTTTTAAAATACCCAAAATTTAGCGTAAAATATTCAGAACTATAACGACACTGTTTTAAAATATGACAAAATATAACAATCCTTTTCAAATAAACACTACTAGCACTCTAAATAAAATAAAATCAATCAAATTACTTAACTAGAAATAGAAAGGCAACTAAGTCGACAAAACCCAACAAAACAAAATTCAATCGCTTACTCTGTGGTCAGTTCAACGGGCAGCATACTGTACTGAGGCTCTGGTGCTGGATCTATGGCAGGCAAGGCGGCAGACTCTAGTTGACTTCTCGGGCAGTACTTTACTTCGCCCAACCATTGGTGGTCGGAGACTTCTTCTCATTGCTGGTTCTGCATCGGACACTCGCTGGTCTCTCGGGCAGGACTTAGCCCTACAAGTGATGTTCGGCGACTTCCCCGACTCTTGGGAGAAACCCCCCTTTTATAGCAGCTACGTTCTTTGTTCTCGCCTCGATTCCAGGATTTGCACGTGTGCTTTTGTGGGCGGATGGAATGCATAACAACATGATTTTAGCGTAAGTTTTTCCAAGAATACTAATAACCGTAGCGAACTTTTCTGGCGTTTTGATAATTACAAGATGTAAACAACATGGTTTTTCGTTTAACTTAATGTTCCTAGTTTCCGGTGGTTTGACTCATAACCCGATGATTCCTCGCTGAAGAATTTCAAGGCTTTGGCTAACATTGCCTCAAGTTATTTGGTAAAATAAAAATGAGAATTTTGGTTGGTATATACGGGGTACCTCATTGGTATCTACGGGGCATCACAATGAGAATTTTCCAAGTTTTAGAGTTCCGTTTCACGACAACAATACTGCTGCTAGAGAGGACATACTTGGGGGTGACTTTGGGTGTAGACCGTTTTCTTTGTCTGCCCGTTTTAGAGGTCGAAAAAAATTAAAGTTTGACAAACCGAGCGGTTCTTTGCCAATACAATGAGAATTTTCCAAGTTTTCCAGTTCCGTTTCACGACAATAATACTGCGGCTAGAGAGGGCATACTTGGGGGTGACTTTGGGTGTAGACAGTTTTCTTTGCCCGTTTTAAAGGTCGAAAAAAATGTAAGTTTGACACACCGAGCGGTATTTTGCCAATAAAATGAGAATTTTTCAAGTTTTCCAGTTCCGTTTTACGACAACAATACTGCAGGTAGAGAGGACATACTTGGGGATGACTTTGGGTGTAGACAGTTTTCTTTGTCTGCCCGTTTTAGAGGTCGAACAAAATTAAAGTTTGACAAACCGAGCGGTTCTTTGCCAATACAATGAGAATTTTCCAAGTTTTCCAGTTCCGTTTCACGACAATAATACTGCGGCTAGAGATTGCATACTTGGGGGTGACTTTGGGTGTAGACAGTTTTCTTTGTCTGCCCGTTTTAGAGGTCGAAAAAAATTAAAGGTTGACAAATCGAGCGCTAAATTGCCAATTCAATGAGAATTTTCCGAGTTTTCCAGTTTCGTTTCACAAGACCAATATGGCAGCTAGAGAGGGCATACTTGGGGGTGACACCACAGTTACACAATTACAAAACACAACACAATTTCACATCACATCACAGTTACACAACACAATTACACAACTCAACACAATTACAACACAACACAATTACACAACACAACACAATTACACAACACAACACAATTACACAACATAACACAATTACACAACACAACACAATTTTACACAACACAACACAATTACACAACACAACACAATTACACATCACAACACAGTTGCACAACACTACACAGTACACACGACACAATTACACAACACAACACAGTTACACACAACACAATTACAAAACACAATTACACAACACAACACAATTACGCAACACAATTACACAACACTTACCCAATTACACAAACGAACAAACCCACACAACGCAAAACACACTGCAACCCGCCGCAATAAAATACAATATAACGCAACACAACACACTACACCATAACACGACAACGCAACATTTACAACACAATCATACAACACCACGACACAATACAAGGCATCACACCACAACGCAATACAACACAACACACCAAAACGCAACAAAATACACACTACACCATAAAGGCGCATCCACACATCACTTGTTGTGCCCTTAATGCAACCTTCCTGTCTACTGGTTGTTGCTAAGTGAGAAATGACCATGTAAGAAGACTTATTGATGGCTTACAGCAAGTCTCAAGTCACAACATTCCGTCCACATTAAAAGTTAGCACCAAGTATGCTCTCTCTAGCTGCAGTATTGGTCTTGCGAAACGGAACTGCAAAACTTGGAAAATTCCTATTAAATTGGCAAATTAACGCACGCTTTGTCAAACTTTAATTTTTTTTTCAACCCTTAAAACGACAAGATAAAGAAAACTGACTGCACCCAAAATCACCCCCAGGTATTCCCTCTCTAGCTGCAATATTGGTCTTGTGAAACGGAACTGGAAAACTCGGAAAATTCTCTAAAACGGGCAGACAAAGAAAACTGTCTACACCCAAAGTCACCCCCAAGTATGTGCTCTCTAGCCGCAGTATTATTGTCGTGAAACGGAACTGGAAAACTTGGAAAATTCTCATTGTATTGGCAACTTACCGCTCGGTCTGTCAAACTTTAATTTTTTTCGACCTCTAAAACGGGCAGACAAAGAAAACTGTCTACACCCAAAGTCACCCCCAAGTATGTGCTCTCTAGCCGCAGTATTGTTGTCGTGAAACGGAACTGGAAAACTTGGAAAATTCTCATTGTATTGGCAACTTACCGCTCGGTCTGTCAAACTTTAATTTTTTTCGACCTCTAAAACGGGCAGGCAAAGAAAACTGTCTACACCCAAAGTCACCCCCAAGTATGTCCTCTCTAGCTGCAGTATTTTTGTCGTGAAACGGAACTGGAAAACATGGAAAATTCTCTTTTTATTGGCAAAATACCGCTCGGTTTGTCAAACTTTAATTTTTTTCGACCTCTAAAACGGGCAGACAAAGAAAACTGTCTACACCCAAAGTCACCCCCAAGTATGTGCTCTCTAGCCGCAGTATTATTGTCGTGAAACGGAACTGGAAAACTTGGAAAATTCTCATTGTATTGGCAAAGAACCGCTCGGTTTGTCAAACTTTAATTTTTTTCGACCTCTAAAACGGGCAGACAAAGAAAACGGTCTACACCCAAAGTCACCCCCAAGTATGTGCTCTCTAGCCGCAGTATTATTGTCGTGAAAGGGAACTGGAAAACTTGAAAAATTCTCATTTTATTGGCAAAATACCGCTCGGTTCGTCAAACTTTAATTTTTTTTCGACCCTTAAAACGGGCAGACAAAGAAAACTGTCTACACCCAAAGTCACCCTCAAGTATGTCCTCTCTAGCTGCAGTCTTGTCGTGAAACGGAACTGGAAAACTTGAAAAATTCTCATTGTATTGGCAAAATACCGCTCGGTTTGTCAAACTTTTTTTTTTACCCTTAAAACGGGCAGACAAAGAAAACTGTCTGCACCCAAAGTCACCCCCAAGTATGTGCTCTCTAGCTGCACTATTGGTCTCGTGAAACGGAACTGGAAAACTTGAAAAATTCTCGTTTTATTGGCAAAATGCCGCTCGGTTCGTCAAACTTTAATTTTTTTCGACCCTTAAAACGGGCAGACAAAGAAAACTGTCTACACCCAAAGTCACCCTCAAGTATGTCCTCTCTAGCTGCAGTATTGTTGTCGTGAAACGGAACTGGAAAACTTGGAAAATTCTCATTGTATTGGCAACTTACCGCTCGGTCTGCCAAACTTTAATTTTTTTCGACCTCTAAAACGGGCAGACAAAGAAAACTGTCTACACAAAAAGTCACCCCCAAGTATGTCCTCTCTAGCTGCAGTATTGTTGTCGTGAAACGGAACTGGAAAACTTGGAAAATTCTCATTTTATTGGCAAAATACCGCTCGGTTTGTCAAACTTTAATTTTTTTCGACCCTTAAAACGGGCAGACAAAGAAAACTGTCTACACTCAAAGTCATCCCCAAGTATGCCCTCTCTAGCTGCAGTATTATTGTCGTGAAACGGAACTGAAAAACTTGGAAAATTCTCATTTTATTGGCAAAATACCGCTCGGTTTGTCAAACTTTATTTTTTTTACCCTTAAAACGGGCAGACAAAGAAAACTGTCTGCACCCAAAGTCACCCCCAAGTATGTGCTCTCTAGCTGCAGTATTGTTGTCGTGAAACGGAACTGGAAAACTTGGAAAATTCTCATTGTATTGGCAACTTACCGCTCGGTCTGTCAAACTTTAATTTTTTTCGACCTCTAAAACGGGCAGACAAAGAAAACTGTCTACACCCAAAGTCACCCCCAAGAATGTGCTCTCTAGCCGCAGTATTATTGTCGTGAAACGGAACTGGAAAACTTGGAAAATTCTCATTGTATTGGCAACTTACCGCTCGGTCTGTCAAACTTTAATTTTTTTCGACCTTTAAAACGGGCAGACAAAGAAACCTGTCTACACCCAAAGTCACCGCCAAGTATGTGCTCTCTAGCTGCAGTATTGATCTCGTGAAACGGAACTGGAAAACTTGAAAAATTCTCATTTTATTGGCAAAATACCGCTCGGTTTGTCAAACTTTAATTTTTTTCGACCCTTAAAACGGGCAGACAAAGAAAACTGTCTGCACCCAATGTCACCCCCAAGTATGCCCTCTCTAGCTGCACTATTATTGTCGTGAAACACAACTGGAAAACTTGGAAAATTCTCATTGTATTGGCAATTTACCGTTCGGTTTGTCAAACTTTAATTTTTTTCGACCCTTAAAACGGGTAGACAAAGAAAACTGTCTGCACCCAAAGTCACCCCCAAGTATGTGCTCTCTAGCTGCAGTATTGTTGTCGTGAAACGGAACTGGAAAACTTGAAAAATTCTCGTTTTATTGGCAAAATGCCGCTCGGTTCGTCAAACTTTAATTTTTTTCGACCCTTAAAACGGGCAGACAAAGAAAACTGTCTACACCCAAAGTCACCCTCAAGTATGTCCTCTCTAGCTGCAGTATTGTTGTCGTGAAACGGAACTGGAAAACTTGGAAAATTCTCATTGTATTGGCAACTTACCGCTCGGTCTGCCAAACTTTAATTTTTTTCGACCTCTAAAACGGGCAGACAAAGAAAACTGTCTACACAAAAAGTCACCCCCAAGTATGTCCTCTCTAGCTGCAGTATTATTGTCGTGAAACGGAACTGGAACTTGTAAAATTCTCATTTTATTGGCAAAATACCGCTCGGTTTGTCAAACTTAAATTTTTTTCGACCCTTAAAACGGGCAGACAAAGAAAACTGTCTACACTCAAAGTCACCCCCAAGTATGCCCTCTCTAGCTGCAGTATTATTGTCGTGAAACGGAACTGGAAAACTTGGAAAATTCTCATTGTGTTGGCAAAGAACCGCTTTTTTTCGACCCTTAAAACGGGCAGACAAAGGAAACTATCTGTTCACAAAGTCACCCCCAAGTATGCCCTCTCTAGCTGCAGTATTGTTGTCGTGAAACGGAACTGGAAACTTGGTAAATTCTCATTTTATTGGCAAAATACCGCTCGGTTTGTCAAACTTTAATTTTTTTCGACCCTTAAAACGGACAGACAAAGAAAACTGTCTACTCCCAATGTCACCCCCAAGTATGCCCTCTCTAGCTGCAGTATTGTTGTCGTGAAACACAACTGGAAAACTTGGAAAATTCTCATTGTATTGGCAATTTACCGTTCGGTTTGTCAAACTTTAATTTTTTTCGACCCTTAAAACGGGTAGACAAAGAAAACTGTCTGCACCCAAAGTCACCCCCAAGTATGTGCTCTCTAGCTGCAGTATTGTTGTCGTGAAACGGAACTGGAAAACTTGAAAAATTCTCGTTTTATTGGCAAAATGCCGCTCGGTTCGTCAAACTTTAATTTTTTTCGACCCTTAAAACGGGCAGACAAAGAAAACTGTCTACACCCAAAGTCACCCTCAAGTATGTCCTCTCTAGCTGCAGTATTGTTGTCGTGAAACGGAACTGGAAAACTTGGAAAATTCTCATTGTATTGGCAACTTACCGCTCGGTCTGCCAAACTTTAATTTTTTTCGACCTCTAAAACGGGCAGACAAAGAAAACTGTCTACACAAAAAGTCACCCCCAAGTATGTCCTCTCTAGCTGCAGTATTATTGTCGTGAAACGGAACTGGAACTTGTAAAATTCTCATTTTATTGGCAAAATACCGCTCGGTTTGTCAAACTTAAATTTTTTTCGACCCTTAAAACGGGCAGACAAAGAAAACTGTTTACACTCAAAGTCACCCCCAAGTATGCCCTCTCTAGCTGCAGTATTATTGTCGTGAAACGGAACTGGAAAACTTGGAAAATTCTCATTGTGTTGGCAAAGAACCGCTTTTTTTCGACCCTTAAAACGGGCAGACAAAGGAAACTATCTGTTCACAAAGTCACCCCCAAGTATGCCCTCTCTAGCTGCAGTATTGTTGTCGTGAAACGGAACTGGAAAACTTGGTAAATTCTCATTTTATTGGCAAAATACCGCTCGGTTTGTCAAACTTTAATTTTTTTCGACCCTTAAAACGGACAGACAAAGAAAACTGTCTACTCCCAATGTCACCCCCAAGTATGCCCTCTCTAGCTGCAGTATTGTTGTCGTGAAACGGAACTGGAAAACTTGGAAAATTCTCATTTTATTGGCAAAATACCGTTCGGTTTGTCAAACTGTGGTGCCCGGGATTTTTTAACAGAAACTTAACGTTAGTTTTTCGCCGGAGTCCCCTCGGGGCCCATCACAGTAAATCAAAGTCTTAATTAGAGTACCGCATTACCCGGCGGTGCCGCCAAAGGGAGGGGTGCCATAAAGTAGCCGAAAACATTGCCAGCGGGACGGATTTATGATAATTGATATAATAAACGTCTCAAAGTGATCGATTTACGCTAATTGCAGTAATTAATTTTGACTGATTTACGTCTCCCCAAAAGTTCGCACGGTTTGGCAAGCCGCGGGGAAAGAGTAGCGGGGCACCCGGAGACCTCTAAATACCGGGAGGGCCCATTGGCAGGGATCAGTAGAAGACGAGTAGCAGATCAGTAGAGAACCAGAAGCAGATAAGTAGAGAACCAGAAGCAGATCAGTAGTCAAGAAACAATAGTCGACGACCAACCGATCCACCAGGTCGCGGGACGGGACCCGCGGCCCACGGCCCCAGTCGAGATGTCTTAGCAACTTTTGAACGAAACCACCAAAATTCTAAGCACCTGAGTAAGTGGACTGACCAAGTAGTAAGATCATTTTGTTTTGATTCCTTTGTGTTTGAATTGCCTTTTATTTTGAAATTTTTAAATCATTTTGAAACTTTGGAGATATACTGAATTTATTGTGCAAATTTTTATTTGAATTTTAGAGTTAATATCAGAAATTTAGTCTTTTTATTTTCATTTTTATACTGAGGATTTGGTAAACTTATTTGCAGTTATGTCAGTTGAGGTAATGAGTGTTTTATCTAGTCATTATGCCTATTAAGAACTTCTATTCATGCCGTACGATTATTCTGAATTTTGAGCCATATAATTATGGAATTGCTTGCAAGAGTATTGTCTTTTAATTAAATCATTTTATGCCACAAACTTGAGTAACATTGATTTACATTTTATGCCAATTTGTTGTACAGAGTAATCAATTAATTTTGTGCTATTTGGGAAATATTTTGCAATTTTTGTACTTTTGATCTGAATATTGTCATTTTATTGCCATAGTTTGTGTATTCGTGCCATTTTTGACATAGTGTTTTGTGCCCTAATGTAAGTTCAATTG
The DNA here is from genome assembly GCA_963920635.1 of Pseudeuparius sepicola. Taxonomy (NCBI): domain Eukaryota; kingdom Metazoa; phylum Arthropoda; class Insecta; order Coleoptera; family Anthribidae; genus Pseudeuparius; species Pseudeuparius sepicola. The sequence continues at coordinate 51,962,138 of OY987300.1, read as the reverse complement.
TTTAACAGTGTACCTTTGAACGTTTGGATTGTGTTACATGAAGAGAATTCATATTTCGGATATCTTGAGTGGCGTTGTGCGAATTCATAGATTTTTACAATTATTCATTATTTAATTATTGCACATGTTTTTAAACTTCCTCTGTATTTTATTAACGTAATGTACTGTTCCGTAATTAATCTTAATATACATATTTCAAACTACCCTGTGTCTCCGTCATACACCCTTAGGCCCACACTAAAAGAAGATCTTGTAGACCACCCTGTATAATACCGCTCGCCAATTAACATCTCACAGGGTGGATACTACAAAACTTTAATTTTTTCGACCCTTAAAACGGGCAGACAAAGAAAACTGTCTACTCCCAAAGTCACCCCCAAGTATGCCCTCTCTAGATGCAGTGTTGTTCTCGTGAAACTGGACAGGAAATTTTGAAAAATTATCATTTTATTGGCATATTACTTTTCAGAGACAGTCTTCAGCGGTAAGCGCTCTAGGCCCAAAACCGTTGCTGAGCCTGCGGTTCACGAAGCCCGAGAAATAGAATTCCTCTTCAACATTCGCTACGCCCAAAACCGTGGCTTTCAAAAGCGTGGCTAAGTTCACACAAACGCGGTCGCGGGGGCGCCCTGCTGTCAAGGGGGCCCGGCGGAGCCGGGCCTCCTGAACCCTCGACCAAAGTCTAGAAAATATCAATCTCTGGACGCTGCCTCCACCGGGCGTATACTCCGTGTTCTGTTCTGTTTTGATATTATACCTATTTTTGACCCTTTCTGTAACTGTAACTGCGTTGCTTCTTCAGAACGGTAGTTCTCTAAATTAAAATCAATAAAAAAATATTTGAGAAATAATTGTTGTTCCCAAGACAGAATAAGTAATTTAGCATTACTTTCTATAGAAGCTGATGAAGCTGCAGCAATGGATAAAAGCGAACTAATTAAAGTTCATCGACGTCTCCTTCACTAAAGACTATGATATCATCTAGGTATATTAAGCACTCTTTGTACGTTAGGGTGGCAAATTCATTGTGCATCAATCGCCTAAACTTATTTTTGTTTGAAAGGCCTTCGAAAACCGCTTCTTTGGGGATGCAAATTCAGGGCCGGCTACGATTTTTTATACCCCCGATTTTAACGAAAACTTTTTAGCGAATTTTTTATTTAAAACCTGAGACCACAGAGTTAATCATAGCACAACAAAACCCCCACATACCAAATTTGAACAATAAATATGCGGGGAGTTCTATTCTGCATGTAGTCAAAGTTGAGCAATATAGGAATTTTAAAGGCATCCGGCGAGTCAAGTGGGATATAAAATCCCTTCAAAATAGTTGAATGGTCAACAGGACCACTCAAAATGTTGGTATGCAACGATTTAATACAAATATATACAGGGTATTTTTCTCGGGGCCATCTCAAATTGCTGAAATTTTAAAAAATATTATAGGGATCAAGACTGCTCTGGAATCATTGAAAAAATATTAATAAAGACAAAAGTAATTTATTTCTGAACAAAATGCTAACTAACAAAATAAAACAATTTAAATTATTAGAACTTTCTCAACAAAGTCGCTATCTAAGACGATACATTTTCTGTGCGTTTCCTGTTGTTGTCCGGCAGGCTTCTGTATTTTTTTGACTGAGTTCGTTTTGTAGTGTCTGGGGCAGGGCAGTTTTGATATACCTACTCGATTTTTGACCAGTATAAAGTTCCAAAAATTCAGTACTTTCAGATGGCATTGATAACAACACCCTGTATATTTTGTATTGGACCTTTGCACACCAACACTTTGAGTGGTCCTGTTAACAGTTCGACTGTTTTGAGGGGATTTCATGGTACACTTGACTTGGCAGATGCCTTTAAAATTCCTATTTTTCCTAAAATTTTACACCCTGCAGAATGGAACTGCCTGTATATTTTGTGTTCAAACTTTGCATAATGGGGGTTTTGTGGTGTTTTGATTAAAGCTGTGTGATCAGATTTTAAATAAAAAAAAATCACTAAATGGTGTTCGTGAAAATCGAGTTTATAAAAAAAATCGCAGCCCGCCCTAGATTTGCATTTTAAAAATGGTAAAGAGGTCAAAAGAAGCGTCTTTTGAAAGCCTTTCAAACAAAAAAAGTTCAGGCGATTATCTTCACTTTTAAAGTTGGACACCTTGTAGATATATTTTTGTTTTAAAAACTTTTTTGCTTTTATTTACTAAGAAACAGAAGTTTGTGATAGTTTCACCTTCATGTATGTTTTTTTTTATTATTTTCCAATTTGAGGGGCCCAAATTTAATTTTGGCGGGGGGCCCAAAATTTGAAGCTACGCCACTGTCCGTTTTGCATATTTTCCGTTTTTGGTAAACCTTAGCCTCCTGACTAACGTTGTTGATGTCCAAGGGTTCACGCGTTTACTAAGTTGACTGGTTACTTCAGTGGCCGCTAGTGGTCCTTTTTACTAACTCTTGTTGAGCTGCAATGGTTGCTACAAATTTGTGTATACAGAAATCTGTAATAACTAGGGGAAGCCACGCGTATACACCAATCTGTCAAACATGTTCTGTCGGCAACGCCTCGTAGATGGCTCTGATGTATTAGAAACTGTACATCATTGATTAAGGTACGAATTCCTTATTCAATGTGTACATCTAGGTAGCTGTTTTTGAAAATGTATAATTAATCACACGCTATAAAATTAGAATGTATCAGTTTGTTAATTAATATGTTTTTATGAATTATAAATAAAAACTATAATACAGGGACTGTTACCTTAGCGTAGGTAGTAGTAGTAGTAGTATCAGAGTAGGGTAGTAGTAATTATAATTATAATAAATGGCTGTGGAAATTTTTCAAAAGGTACTTACAATTGATTTATGGTTATGTAAATGTTGTAATCATAAATTTTATGACATTTGGTACAAAATGGCCGAAAAACATGGAATGGCGGCACGAAATAGAAAAAGGTTGTATAAAAATTGTAAAATTATTAATAATTAAATGACAATTTTTTTATAGCAACCAGCTCTAAACAAAAATTTATTTATGTTTTATTAAATTCTAAAATGTAAGAATAAATTATACTTAAATCTTGTGTGGCTGTTCTTTTCTTCATAGCAAACCGTTCTTTATTAATTTCAACCATGGTTATTATTATAAGCCATTTATTATAATTATAATTACTAACAAAATTGAGTAAAAACGTTCGTTTAGTGTAACAATGTACACAGTTACACAGCTAGTGACAGCTAGTGACAGTTTCCCATTGTTCTGATTTTGGCATTGGCTAACTTGATGTTAATAATTTGATAATAGCATAATAGAAAACTTAATTTTTTTTGTATTTTTTTCTTATGCGACCCTATTAAAATTGTATTGTATCGTATTCAGAAAGTTCCAATGTATCAATTTTCACCAAAAAAAGTATATGGTGCCATATAAAAAAATTAAATCGGTTACCATGGCAACCACATTTTTTGTGCTACAAAAGATTGCTTGATATCACTAAACGGGAAATAATTTCCCCTAACACTTTTATTTAAACATGTTATGAGGAATATTTTAAGAAATATAAGCAATATTCCACAATTTCTATCCACACTGTATAAATATATTTAGCAAATGTATAACAAGTGGGATTTTTTAATACGGCAAAGTTCAAGCCTGGGTGAAAAAAGGGTAAAATAATGCTTTTTTGTAATTGCCCATATACGTAGATTCATAAAAAATCCACAAACATTATACAGGGTGAGTCACATCTAAACACAGAGCCGAAAGCACAAGGTTAGAACCCGCTAAAATAAGCACATATGTTTAATAAACATTAGCTCAAAAACGCTTGGTTCTCCATATACAGCGAGTTGAAATTTTTCCAAAAATAACATATTTTTTTAATTTCTTTCGAGCCCATTTAGGAATTCCAACCAAATTTGGCACACATTATGCATTGAACGGTTGCCATGTTGTGCAATATGTTGACCCCGTTCAGACGACCAGCGGTGTAGATACAAATAGTTACTGTAAATAATTGTAAAAAAAAAGTAGTACGGTCCTCAGCAAAACCAAAAATTTTTCCTTTTTTGGATAGCCCATTCAATTTGGAACAAAAAGCGCCTCTTGATATTTTTTTATTTCTGGAACAGTTTCTTCGTAATTTCGGATTTTTTAAACTAGTGCCAAGGCGATTATGCTGGCATTTAAAATAAAATTATTTGTATTCTACGCCGCTGGTCATCTGAACAGGGCCAATAAATTATTGCACAAAATGACAACCCGTAATATGTATCAAATTTTGTTGGAATTTCCTAAACGGGCTCGAAAGAAATTAAAAAATATATGTTTTTTTTTTGGAAAAGTTTCAACACGCTGTATATGGAGAACCAAGCATTTTTGAGCTAATGTTTATTAAGCATATGTGCTTATTTTAGCGAATTCTGCCTTGTGTTTTCGGCTCTGCCTTTAGATGTGACTAACCCTGTATATTGACAAAAAAATTCGCTTTACAACTTTGATGCATTATATTCCATAAAAGCGCGTAAATTGTGCATTTGAATGCAAAGAAACAAAAAATAAATGGATATTCAAATGTTTTCTCTTGCTCTAGTGGCAGAAATAAGAATTAATGGGAGAGGGCGGTAACACAGGTTGATAGGAAATTTTTAATTGAAGTATTTTTCCTGTAAAATGCGTAGTTTTTGAGTAAAACCTAAAAAACGGCCAAAAAACAAGAAAATTTATGCATTTTCATCCCCCCTTGGTCGGAAAATTTTCCTAATTCCGGTGGACTATTATTTAAAATATGTCATATATCATGTGACTATAATAACCGGTGTGAAGACAGCCACCATTTTCAGCCAACCACCAATATACTAGGCGATTCAAACTTAAAAATTAAAATCCCTGTAAAAACTTTATTCCTGGGTTTCCGACCACAATATTGGGCAGAAATGACTAGAAACACGTTCCAGACAAGATAGTGGCGTCTGAACATTTTGCCTCCAGCCTTCCTCCCCACATCCCCAAATAGGAAAATGAAACGTAAAAACTTTTTTTTGGTCGCTGAGACACTAATATTTGGCACAAGTGACTAGACGACCGTTCCGGAGAAGATAGTGCCGTCCCTATAATTTGCCACCCTCTGGGTCACCCCCACAACCCCCCCATTCGAGAAAAGTGGCCGTAAAAACTTTATTTTTTGGTCGCCGGCACTCATTCCGCACAAAGTGACTAGATGACCGTTTCGGAGAAGATAGTGCCGTCCCTATAATTTGCCACCCTCTGGATCACCCCCCTCACCCCCTATTCGAGAAAAGTGGCTGTAAAAACTTTGTTTTTTGGTCGCCGGCACTCATATTCCGCACAAAGTGACTAGATGACCGTTTCGGAGAAGATAGTGCCGTCCCTATAATTTGCTACCCTCTGGATCACCCCCCTCACCCCCTATTCGAGAAAAGTGGCCGTAAAAACTTTGTTTTTTGGTCGCCGGCACTCATATTCCGCACAAGTGACTAGAGGACCGTTTTGGAGAAGATAGTGCCGTCCCTATAATTTGCACTCATATTCCGCACAAGTGACTAGATGACCATTTTGGAGAAGATAGTGCCGTCCCTATAATTTGCCACCCTCTGGGTCTCCCCCCACACCCCCACATTAGAGAAAAGTGGCTTTTTGATCACTGGCGCTAATATACTGTACAAGTCACTAGACGACCGTGCCACTCCCATAATTTGCCACCCTCTGCCCCCCACACCCCCATATTCGAACAAAGTGGCCGTGAAAACTTTGTTTTTCGAGTAGCAGTAGTACCTTTCTCGAATAGGGGGGTGTGGGGGTGACCCAGAGGGTGGCAAATTATACTAACGGCACTATCTTCTCCGAAACGGTCATCTAGGCACTTGTGCGGAATATGAGCGCCAGCGACCAAAAAGTGTTTACAGATACTTTTCTCGAATGGGGGGGTGTGGGGGTGACCCAGAGGGTGGCAAATTATGGGGACGGCACTATCTTCTCCGAAACGGTCATCTAGTCACTTGTGCGGAATATGAGCGCCGGAGACCAAAAAGTTTTTACAGCCACTTTTCTCGAATGGGGGGGGGGGAGTGGGGGGTGACCCAGAGGGTGGCAAATTATAGGGAAGGCACTATCTTCTCCGAAACTATCATCTAGTCACTTGTGCGGAATATGAGCACCAGCGACCAAAAAACAAAGTTCTTACGGCCACTTTTCTCGAATGGGGGGGTGTGGGGGGTGACCCAGAGGGTGGCAAATTATAGGGACGGCATTATCTTCTCCGAAACTATCATCTAGTCACTTGTGCGGAATATGAGTGCCAGCGACCAAAAAACAAAGTTCTTACGGCCACTTTTCTCGAATGGGGGGGTGTGGGGGGTGACCCAGAGGGTGGCAAATTATAGGGACGGCACTATCCTCTCCGAAACTATCATCTACTCACTTGTGCGGAATATGAGCGCCAGCGACCAACAAGTTTTTACGGCCACTTTTCTCGAATGGGGGGGTGTGGGGAGTGACCCAGAGGGTGGCAAATTATAGGGACGGCACTATCTTCTCCGAAATGGTCATCTAGTCACTTGTGGGGAATATGAGTGCCGGCGATCAAAAAACAAAGTTTTCATGGCCACTTTTTTCGAATTGAGGGTGCGGGGGAAAGCCAGAGGGTGGCAAATTATGGGAGTGGCACTATCTCGTCCGGTACGGTTGTCTAGTCACTTGTGCAGTATATTAGCGCCAGCGACAAAAAAACAAAGCTTTCACGGCCACTTTTTTCGAATTGAGGGTGTGGGGGGAAGTCAGAGGGTGGCAAATTATAGCGACGGCACTATCTTCCCCGGTACGGTCGTCTAGTCACTTGTGCATTATATTAGCGCCAGCGACCAATAAACAAAGTTTTCATGGCTGCTTTTCTCGAATATGGGAGTGTGGGGTGGGAAGCCAGGGGGTGGCAAATTATGGGAGTGGCACTATCTCGTCCGGTACGGTCGTCTAGTCACTTGTGCAGTATATTAGCGCCAGCGACCAAAAAACAAAGTTTTCCCGGCCACTTTTCTCGAATGGGTGGTGTGGGGGGTGACCCAGAGGGTGGCAAATTATAGGGATGGCACTATCTTCTCCGAAACGGTCATCTAGTCACTTGTGCAGAATATGAGTGCCAGCGACCAAAAAACAAAATTTTTACAGCCACTTTTCTCGAATGATGGGGTGTGGGGGGTGACCCAGAGGGTGGCAAATTATAGGAACGGCACTATCTTCTTCGGAACGGTCGTCTAGTCACTTGTTCCAAATATTAGTGCCAGTGACCAAAAAACCAAGTTTTTCCGTTTCATTTTCCTATTTGGGGTTGTGGGGAGGAAGGCCGGGGGAGGCAAAATGTTCAGATGCCACCATCTTGTCTGGAATGTGTTTCTACCCAGCAAACAAATCATCCATGGCCAATGTCTGGGCCAATGTAGGCAATGTCGGCAAAGTGTTGGCCATTGGCACCTAATATTGACCCAGAAGACATATGACACTGGCCATTAAAATATAGGTTGGCCTATGCCAGTTTTATGCCGGCAAATTGAAGGCAATCGTTACGTATTCAAGACGTAAATATCCAGTATTGGCCCAGACAGTATTTGACATTGGCAGTCGACGGGTGAATCCTACGTTGATTTGATACTGGCAAAATACTGGTTTATGGCATCGGGCGGTATTGGCCAAAATTGTCACGTCACAAAAATGCCGCAACGCGATTGGCAAAAACCGTCAGGTGACTTCACGGATCCCGCGCTCTTCTGCGGGAGAGAGTAGGAGACCGGAGAGGACGCGAACCGTTGACGGACGTCGGCCATTGTGGTTGTGTAACTTGTGTTTGTTTGATGCATTGTTGTGGCCCATGGCCCATATGCTGTGTCTTGTATATTCCAACGTCCTCCTGAGGGTTGTTGTCCAGATTTCAGCCATAGAGGAAGATATAAGAATACTCCTTTGTAATCTTTCGTACATGAACTGAAGGTAAGTACCTATACAATTTAATAATCTTCTGGTGTTTTTATAAGGATATGTAGTGTAGATATATAATGCCACACAACAATCGTTCTTACGTAGACAAAACCCTCAGCTGGCAAAATGAGAAGAAGAGTCCCACGGTCCGGCAAAGACGAATAAAACAACAAATATAGGAAATAAATGTCAAACCGATAATAACCTCACTTAATTTGCCTGGCGTGTCGGATCATTAACAAAACAAAGGTTCCAGCGATCTCCGGACGGGTAATTCACATTCAGCACCTTTAAAAAAACCATTATACATCCCAAAAATATTCCACAGGTATCAACTGGTGAAATACTGACAATCAAGCCCGGCAACGGAGCAAATTACTGCCAAGTTTACCAGCACTTCCTAGCACCAAGGCCTCGTATACAAGCCAAGACTGGGTCCGCAATGCATGAAACAGTAAGAATTTCAAAGCTTCGTCCTATTTGGGTTTTAATAACGACTCGTTTTAGTATTCGATGAACTCCCTATGTCTGCGGTTACAATGGAGCCCGGCGACAGTGATTATTGAAGTGGTCGATGAAAACATATGCAACTCGTGTGAAACAGTTTACCCTATGAAGATGCCAATGGTAAATACAATGATTCAAAGTTAATACTATGTTTGTTCTTACTTTGGAAAAGAAGTCTATTCGAAACCAGTATTTGAACACATATATCTTAGAAAGTGGCTATTTATACGTCCGACGGATACAAACGTCAGTATACGTCTTGCGCTCTCATTGGCGGGCTGAGTCACGTGACTTCTTTGGACGTGCATTTAACTCCGTACACGTCCGAAGCCAAAGTAAACTAATATTTAGATACGTCGGAAGTGCATTTTTCTCAAGCATCTTTGCAATAAGGAGCGTATGCACTGCTCCTTTTTGGGGGATAGACGCTGCCGTATGAAAAAAGTAGTGGTAATTATTTCCAATGGTGTAACTCACCCCCGATTTTCTTGAAATTTTGGCTAGGTAGGTACCCCGTATTTTCGCCCGATGCGACGTTCGGCGTTGTAACCCACCCCCGATTTTCTTGAAATTTTGGCTACCCCCCGACATTCGCCACCTGCGATGCCCCCAACATTGTCGGGGGGTAGCCAAAATTTCAAGAAAATCGGTGGGTTACATCATTGTAAATAATAAAATAACCACTTCATTTTTCATTCCGCAGCGCCCATCGCGGAAAAAGTAGGGCATACGCAATATAAAATGAGACAAGATAGGTCTGAATAATCTCAGACATCATCCAATCGACTTAGTAAACAAGCCGATTCATAATCCATCGAACGGTAGAAGTAAGGTTATGTGTCACGTGGCTCAATCGACCAATGAGAGCGCAAGACGTATACTGACGTTTGTATCCGTCGGACGTATAAATAGCCACTTCCTATATCTTAACATATTATTATTTATTTTTTATATACAGAGTGTCTCACTTAAGAGTGAAACAACTCTATAACTTCTTTAATTTTTAACCGACCAGAACGAAATTTTTACCAAAGGTAGATGGCATTGTTGCCTACTTATTTCCAAAAAATTAGTTGCCTACTCCAAAGTCAAAGCCACCTGTGATGCCACAAACCAGGCTAAAAATCCGAAAGTCATATTAGGCATTTTTTTTTCAAAAAAAAATTACTAAAAAAAGTTGTTCAGAATCGATTCAGAACCCTAAATCCAAAATTTTGTCAAAAATCGAAAAATATTAATTTAAAAAAATTAAATTCGAAAAACAGCAATTTAATAATTTTCTGTGTTTAGAAAAGTGCGCGATGGAAGTTTTGAAGGCAAATTGTTTTCATAAAGTAATTATTTTAAAATAAAAGCTACAAAACAAATTTTAAAAAATAAAATTTTAAATTTTTACTTAAATTTTATTTATTTAATATTTTTTTATTTTTCACAAAATTTTGGATTTAGGGTTCTGAATCTATTCTGAAAAACTTTTTTTAGTAAATTTTTTTGAAAAAAAAAGTGCCCAATATGACTTTTGGATTTTTAGCCTCGTTTGTGGCATCGCAGGTGGCTTTGACTTTGGAGTAGGCAACTAATTTTTTGAAAATAAGTAGGCAACAATGCCATCTACCTTTGGTAAAAATTTCGTTCTGGTCGGTTAAAAATTAAAGAAGTTATAGGGTTGTTTCACTCTTTAAGTGAGACACTCTGTATGTAAATGTATTTTTTAGGTGCTGCGCAATTAAATCTAAAAAGAAAAAAATGCAGCAAAAAAATGGGTTAGAATAAATAAAAAATCTCAGGTGAGCAAAAGAATGGTTACCTATAGAATATCACAGACCTTGTATATAGGTACTCGTAGGTCTGCGTCTCTATGCTGTAGAAAAATAGACCTATCTAAGACTATGATGTATAATAAATTCAAAGAAAATATATTATTTTTTAAGTACATATTAATCTGTTCAGTATAATATTTAAGAGAGGATACACGATTGCCAAATCTGTCAAATCCTATATTAATGTGAGAAATTTACGTTCCAATATTTAGTCACTTTTGTAATAACTTAAATAGGAAATTTGTTTTCATCACCAAGGTTTGATGGTTTGACAGCCATTTGGTTGCCTATCCTTTCATAAGTATTTTACTCAGTGATTTTTATTTGTGTACCCAAAAGGCTGCTGACAACTTGGGCGACTTCACCCAAAATGTTATTTTGTGGATTTTAACGCTATTGTACTTTTTTTCAAAAAGTAATTCACAAGAAAGTTTTTTGTTGTCATTGGGCACTACAAGAAATTAGTGCGGTAGTCGATAGTTTGTTTTATGCATTTTTTTCTCGAAAACTAGGTACCTACCTACTATCGATTAGGTACCAAACTAATTTCTTGTAATGACTAGGTGCCCATTGACGACAAAAAACTTTCTTGTGAATTACTCTTTTGAAAAAAAGGAACAATAGGGTTAAAATCAATAAATAACATTTTGGTGAAGTATGTTTAACGGGCCAGCACAAGTATGATACTTAATAAGCAGTTTTACTATATCGTTGGCCACCACTGTAATGGCCACCATACATTGGGCCAGTATAATATCAGTATGTTGAACATCCGGCAAAGTAACAGTGGCCGACCTCTGGCCAGTGTGACCTATTTGCATTGGCCCAGTATAGATTGCCACTGATTCGCCATTACGGCAATTTCTGGCCAGCACCTAATCGGCCACAGATTCGCCGGATGAAAATGTTTGCTGGGTAGTCATTTCTGCCCAATATTGGCCGGCAACCCAGGAATAATGTTTTTACAGCGCTTTTTATTTTTAAGTTTGAATCACCTACTATATTATTGGCTGGCTGAAAATGGTGGCTGTCTTCACACCGGTACTATAAATATATGACACCTGTTAGTTCAAGATCCCAGGGCCCCCAGACGTAAACTTATTTTCTAAAAGACGAAATGTGCTAAATATAGTATGTCATATCTCTAAAATGACGTGCTCACGTGCAAAATAGGATTGGATCCCCTTATTAGGAACATGATTCCCTACAACTTTTGTATTTACACTTTTTCTGTAAAGTCAAAAATAACGGAGCTAGCGGGATTTGAAGGAATAGGGAAAAATCATTTTTTTCGAAATATCTAGAAAGCCATGAACTTTGTCAAAAATCCAAAAGTCGCATTGAATTGGGCCCATAAAACTGCAAATATTTTCCCATTTAACCTTCCTTCTAGCTTAGCTGGTTTCCGAGATCCCCATGCTAAACATCGAAAAAAACTCACCCTGAATATTTAAATATTATTAAGTTCTTATTGAAGATTTTCATTTACATCAATCCCAGTTTAAATTTAATAAACCTATGTTCACATAGATATCTCACTCGCTCTGAAACTCATGCATATAGTACCCTCGCGCTCATACTCACGGCAGATTTTTTTGGTGTCTGGGGGAAGTTTGGCCCCTACAATTTGTCTGGCTGATCACATATAGTTTTGAAATAGTCCCCTAAGTAACATATATAAAAATCAAGCGTTAGAATATAAGTAAAGTTCAATCATTTTTTTGGGAGCTTTAAAGCGTCTGGCGGAAATTATGGCCGACGGGAAGTGTCTGGCAGTGCTGAATATTAGTTTTTAATAATATTCTTCAAAACATATATAAAAATCAGCCATTAGAATTTAAGTAAAGTGAGTCCTATTTTTACTTACCTTTCTCACCTGCTACCTGAAAATTGGCCGTCTACCCAACTTAGCGGATACTCATGCGTTCAAAGTACATGCGTTCAAAGTACATAGGAACACTACTCCATTCCGCACATTTTGTCTTTTAGAAAATAAGTTACGTCTGGGGGCCCTCTGATCTTACTCTATGTCTACCCAGCACTATAAAAGGTGCGGTCTACATACAGCATGTTTAAAATAGTGCCACCCTGAAAGGGTAAAACTTTGTCCTTCTAAAGTTGCAGCCAATTTTATTGCTATGTTAAACTTTTGTAAAATATCGAAACTTAATTTTAGAAGAGAAAACAAAAATAAAACATTGTATTTTCTTTCTGAAAAATTGCACACTTAGGTATATGTAGAATTAAATGAAATTGAGCTGAAATAGGTAGGTATTCATGCATTAACATGTTGAAATCAGATTTTCAAAAATTGTAATAAGTAGTATAGCAAAGGGGATTCTGGGGCGGAAGTGACGTCACAAGATGGCCGCCAAGGCGGGAAATTTGAAAATGACCTTGACCTGCGGGTTCAATGAACTTTAAGGGGTCACCTTGTTAACCTTGACCTGAAGGTCAATGAACTTTAAGAGGTCACCTTATTAACCTTGACCTGAAGGTCAATGAACTTTAGGAGGTCACCTTTTTAACCCCTGAAGGTCAATGAACTTTAAGGGGTCACCTTGACACGTGGCACTTTTTCTGGGAACGGAAGTGACGTCAATATGGCCACCAAGGCGGGAAATTTGAAAATAACCTTGACCTGCGGGTTCAATGAACTTTAAGGGGTCACGTTCCATTAACCTTGACCTGAAGCTTATCTAGAGGTCAAGTGGTTACCAGATCGATAACCTTTAAGGGGTCATTGACCCGCGGGTTCAATGAACTTTAAGGGGTCACCTTGTTAACCTTGACCTTCAGGTCAAGGTTAAAAAGGTGATCTCTTAAAATTCATGGACCTTCAGGTCAAGGTTAACAAGGTGACCTCTTAAAGTTCATTGACCTTTAGGTCAAGGTTAACAAGGTGACCCCTTAAAGTTCATTGAACCCGCGGGTCAATGACCCCTTAAAGGTTATCGATCTGGTAACCACTTGACCTCTAGATAAGCTTCAGGTCAAGGTTAATGGAACGTGACCCCTTAAAGTTCATTGAACCCGCAGGTCAAGGTTATTTTCAAATTTCCCGCCTTGGTGGCCATATTGACGTCACTTCCGTTCCCAGAAAAAGTGCCACGTGTCAAGGTGACCCCTTAAAGTTCATTGACCTTCAGGGGTTAAAAAGGTGACCTCTTAAAGTTCATTGACCTTCAGGTCAAGGTTAATAAGGTGACCTCTTAAAGTTCATTGACCTTCAGGTCAAGGTTAACAAGGTGACCCCTTAAAGTTCATTGAACCCGCAGGTCAAGGTCATTTTCAAATTTCCCGCCTTGGCGGCCATCTTGTGACGTCACTTCCGCCCCAGAATCCCCTTTGCTATACTACTGTAATAATAATTAAATTTCCCACGTTGATATGATGCCAACTTTTGTGGACACTCTGAATAACTTCTTAACAGCTGAGTATAGAGAAAAATGGTATTTGGAAAAATACTTTAAATGAAGCAGGCTTTCAAACGGCATAATAAAATTGGTCAGAAAAAATCTAGACATTTATGAAAAATGAGGCGCTGATGATAAATGAATCACCCTGTACATAATAGAATGTTTGGCCGATTGGGTAAATAAATGAAACTCCAACACACAATTAAAGAAACAACCTTATGACAAATTTATTAGCAAGTATTGTTTTCACATAATTTATACATATAATAAACAAAAAACATTAAAAAATGAAAAATCATAAATTAAAAAATATTTTCTACTTTCACACTTAATAGGACAAATTGGCAAAATCACATTCAAAATTATGCTACAAGCATTGCACTTTGCCTTTCTAATTTTTATTTTTGCATCATCACAGATAACTGTTACTGTATGTACAGACCACAGAAAGGCAGAAACCATCAAATATTTTATTATATAATCCACAAAATTCCTTTATACATATTATTTCAAGTCAATTATATGTCATTATAGTCATTTGATACAACCCTGCAAAATATTTGTGAGAAATTTTGTGGATATTTTGATCAGTAGCATTCTATTTTCATACTAATGTAAACTGTTTTTTTTTAAGTAACGGCTTACTTTGAAAAGTTAGCTGTCACTTGAAATAAATAAACAGCTTTTAATGGTCACAAAAGCATACAGAGTTACAATGTTTTTGCAATTATACAGTATAGAAAATTGATTTATGCTACAAAAATACATTAATCGGTAGATTTCTTAATATGCACACATTTGATTTGATAAATTAAATGCGAAATAAAAAACAGTCCCTGAGATTTTTGATAAAAAAATATCTTATATAATACTACCCAGTTATTAAATATTTTGGAAAAGTAGAAAATTAAATTTCTTCATTTTCACTCATTGTGAATTTGAAGATTAAAAATTGCACTCACAATAATTATGGAAATAAAAATGATAAAAATGCTGGTAACTTAACAATAAACTATCAAAAATTCTAAACAAGAATAAACCGTTTGTTTTCGCACCAGGATAATTGCAACATAAAAATAATTTAACTGATCACAACATAACAAAAATATCACCATTCTCAACATTTTAATTGCTAATTATCTACAAGTCCAATTATTGTCACCTATTTGTGACAACCACATTTTCAATGCCTAAAAGTTCTCTCACTTTGTCAGTGTATTTTACCAGTGCTATTTTGGAAGCTCTAGTGTTAATTTTTTCACAATGATTAAGGAACTGGCAACATCGTGCCTGATCCAAGAAGTCCGTCATTTTTAATTCTCTAAGTCCACTTTTATAGTTCACATTTGCACTAGAAGTTGAAGGGGGACAAATCTGACGCAGTAGTGCATCTCTTGATTTAATCTTCAAGATGTTTGACAAATCTTGAAGGAGTACCCAACGGTCAATTGATGGTTCACCTCGCAGAGTGTACAGATTTGGGAGTAACATTTCTGACATTTCTATGTCAATATCTTCCTGCACAAGAGTTTCATCAGATTCAGGTACATCGTCGAATAAATTATAACCAATATCATCCACCGGATCTGTAATGTGATCAACAAAATACATAGTCGAATGAATGTATGTACTTCTAATGAAATAGTTTAACCTGGACCAACACTATGTAAGGGAGCCGAGTGTGACGTCATAATTTTATTGTTATTGGCGACCTAGAATGGTGCTAGTAGACTAAAAAATAGGGGCTTGTTATAGGTTATAGCCTTGTTTATGGAAACACTAGTTAGCCAATGTGTGACAGTGTAATAAGGATATTACAGCAATATTTGATGCGAGCAACAGATGGCACCAAATAAATAAACTGACTCATTTATTGCGTACTAATTTTCTTGTATTAAAATCTACCAAAAAAAAGGTGAGCAATTTTATGTAAAAAAAACTGTCCTGTGTATCTACTGTATTTCTGCCCACAGCACAGGTGCTCCAGAAGCGATTGTTGCGAATGTGCACTACAGACGGCATATGGATCCAAGCGAAAAGTACTGTACATAGAACATATTTAATTATATACAAGCAATCAGTGCCCACTACACAATGCACACTCTGCTTGCGGAGACCATAGGTTAACAGACACATTTGCATGTTTTTATTTTATAAAATATTTTGCAACAACAGTATTGTTAACATTAAACCATTCCATAGATGTTCCCAGTGGCGATCACTTGAAGGTTGCACGGGTCTTTTTTATAGTATTGGTCCAGTTATAATAAACATTGAGAGGTAGTAGTAGGCCATCTAATAAACATTGAGAGGTAGTAGTAGGCCATCTAAGTGGAGACAGTGGCCTGTAGGAGAACTAATTGAGAAAAAAAATGTGTTACAAAAACTAAAATATTCTAAAAATTAAAGCAGGTCCAAAGAAAATTTCCAAAATTTTTGTAAGAAGTGTGGTCAAAGTTATTACAAAAAAAAATGTTGAAAAAATAATTTTAATTTAGGATGTCAATACATTATTGAGTATATGCAGAACAATTTAAATGTGAAAGACGTAGTTTTATAGAGCACTTCATACGAGGCGGATGGTCCGTACTGATATTTCCAGCGTTGTTGTCAATTTTCATTTTAAAAAGTCACCTATATGAATAAAAACAATTTCAGGGCAATGCAGGGCCTTGAACAGCTCTAGACATGGTTAGATGATGTACCCACATTAATTTGGACTTCCTGCGTCTTGTTTTCCGAAAATGAAAAAGCTCTTGATGCGCAAAGCAACAACAGATTCCCCAGCCTCCCTGGTTTTCTGTAGCAAAACTATTCTAACTTTTGAATGCTTGTCTGATCATGGGCCCAGATGGTCAGGACCGATCATCATTAGCTTATCAGTCACATGTGAAACAGGTCTTATGAAAAGTAGTAACAACAGATAACTTAATATGAGGCGGATGATCCATACTGATAAGATATATACAAGATGTAAATAAAAGGTGGCTATATCAGTGGCTCAATCAAAATATCTTGGCTATCTTTTAACAGAAAAAATCAGTGGCGGGTACGATCGATAGCTCTTCCGGGCAACTTTCATTCGTCATAATGAAAGTTTTGCTGTTCATAGTCAACTACGAAAACTATGGCCAAAAATTGGAAAAATAGGAAATTTTTAAATTGCTATACCTTTTTTATTTTTGACTACAGAAAATTGTTTGCAAGAACTGACAGAATTTGTGTATTTCATTACTTTTGTTGTATGCATTATGCCAGGTTTCCACCAAATGGACAGGACAAAAACAAAACCCGAACTCGGCCCGTTTGTGACAGTCCGCGGACAAAACTTGAACTGTTTGCAAACTTTGTAAACTGAATGAAACCCGGACAAAACAGAAACTGTATTTATTGATTTTTGTTCGTGGCAGGTGTAAACACAAAGTCCGGTCAGTTAAGGGACAATTCAGAAACAAAACTGTTCAGATTTTCTGTTCAAACGAACAGTTCGTGCTTTGTTTTTGTCCTGTCCGTTTGGTGGAAACCCGGCATTACTGTAAAATTTGGACTCTTGCGCTCGAAAATTCAGTTATTTGTAAAAATATTTAATTATGTGTTTTGTAAATCAAAATGTCTCATTCAATTTGATGTGTCACACTTGCCTGTTTGTTCTGTATTTACTACAAAAATTTAAGAAAAATATTGGTAATATTTGTGGTTGACAATAAGCTCTAGTTACCCAAGGAAGTAAATGTGCAATGTAAGTTTACCCAACAGCTCAGCAAAATAGGTAATACTGAGAAATGGAAATATTTCGATACCAAGGCAGCCCAAATTTAATCTTATCTAATATTTCAAAGTTGATGTAATATTTGGATTCTCACAGTGGTGGCAAACAATTTTTATGTCAAACTTTTTTGTGTTAATTTTTGTTTTGATTTTTGGCCATATTTTTCGTAGGTGGCCATGGACAGCAACATTTGTTTTAACGAAAGAAGGCTATCGGTTGCACCCGCCACCGATTTTCTCTGTCAAGTAACAGCCGAGGTATTTTGTGTGAGCCACTTATACATATAAACCACCCTGCATATGAAACTACATATCATTGGATTTGGGATGACTAGGGGAATCAAAATAATACAAAATAATAAAGAATACCTGGAAAAGATGAACAAGTGATATTTATTTCTGGCAGAACCCCAAAGTGGGATATAGGTACAAATATCCTTACAAAACAAACTAATCATATACTTAGTAACGTACGTATTGCTAGAATTGCAAAGGAGAGAATGTTCCCATTTGTGCTAGGAGAATATTCACGAATGTTCCTTAACCCCATGCGCGTGCATATTGCCATGATCACCAAATGACACAAAATGGAATATTCACTTGAAAATTCTGCATGCTCCAAAGTGAGAGCACAGAAGGAAGGTGTGACGACATTTGAAGGATTTGGCAATGTCGCAGTCTTTGTCATCTTCATAGCACCACCACTTCCACGGCACGTGTCTTGCCTTCACTTCCATATTTCCACAGTGGAGCAGCATGAGCCACTCTGAATGAGTTAGACCGGTAACCCCATGTCATATACTTATGTGACATCACTGAATGCCCCCTTAATATTATTTTGGCAAATTCACAAAAAAATATTCTAATTTGTTTTTGGAATTTCTAGTTTACATGTTAATAGCGTGGACTATGAGTGTTGCGAAGCTCTTTTTCCCGAGCTTACACTATTTAAGAATTTAAGAATTTGATGTGCCTAATCTATAATAATACACTTGAGGAATTAACTTTGCAACTAAATATTGAAAATTTATTAACCTTTTCAGTATGCTTGATGATAGAATTACGTATTTACAATGCCTCTGGAACTAGGTATGCTGTTGTAATTTGCAATAATAATTTACAAGAGAAAACGAAAAACTTGGAAATATACATATAGTACCACAGGTTAAGTTTATAAATATATTTCATAGAATAAATTTATTTCTTATTATGACCAAAGTCTAGAGAATACTATAAGTCTGCTCACTTGGCCTGTGTTTAAACAAATATTTCCCTCCTGCCCCATCCCGCTCCCTTTGCCTTAGCCCCCGATCGATATCCCACTGAGTGGGCGATTCAGAGCGTCACTTTGTTACACAGTGTCTCTCGGAACAGTGTGCTTCGTATTGTACCGGGAGCGCGTAAATTATATCCAATACCGTTGCCAATTTTGAGTAGTGATGGTTTATCACGGTTCTTATTATTGCAGTGCAGAAGGCTGTAAAAGCAATTCAAAATCTGTCCTTTTTGCGAATTCCTAAAGACCCTGGAAGGTAAGATTTAGTATGACGTATAATTAAAAAAAATGACTTAATCAGTTATTTCTATAGTCATCAAAATATTATTATATTATCACATAATACTCATATTATGCATAATACATATACATTGTATATGTTGAATAATATAAAGCCAACATGTCACAGGTGTTTCTTTCTTTGTTGTAAATAAAAATATTGATAATTGCAGATGTCAGCAATGACCATAAATTTGCGAATATTGCACCTGAAGAGGCACATAAAAGTATAAAAATTTGTAAGGCACCTTTTGATGACCAATCATTCACTTTGTCCGGAAAAAGTTTATTAACAACTGCTGTTTCATTAAGATTATTACCAGAAGCTTATGGTCAGAGGCATATCCGTATGCGTAATCTGGCAGGCAGACAAGTCAACAATATTTTGTGAACTAAAAGCCTATGAAGGCAGTTCAGGACCATTTGGCAGTTTGACAGTACCTCCACGAGAATTTAGTGAATATATAATCAGTTTCGAAAATATTTTCTTATTAAAATTTAATTTAAGCATCAGGATGGCTTAGGTTCTAGCCTACTAAAGGAATTCAGATCAGTAAAATACATATATCTGTGTACAAGTTTTCCCAGTGAAAACTATACGAATAGTTATAGTTCGTATTTACTACACGCTTAAATTTGCGAATAGAGAATTAAAAACCCAAAGACAAAAAAATCAAATCCAAAACTTACAATTTTGCAAAACTTGTAAACTATGTAAATAATTTTGTTGGCTCCTAGATACACACTTATGTATATTTCTACTTAACCTAGGTTTAGTTAGGTATATCTTGCATTATTTAAACAGAAAAAGAAAAATACCTGCATTGTTATTATACATATTATGCTCCTTACTTTTCTGCTATACCTATTACTCCTATTGCATAATGCAAAGTCAATATAGAAGTGCCCCCGTATAACTTAGTGCAAACCAGCTTTACGGTGTTTTGGATAGTCCACCCTCGTACATAACGGAGTGGCAACCTGACATTAATTTACGGCCCATCGCAAAAAATCGGCGACTTTTCGACGACTTCAAAGAAGTGATCCAATTTATAGTATTCCCTAGACTTTGTTATGACTTTGCCACAGAGTGTGACCCTCCACTTAAATCTCCTTAAATAAAAATTGAATAATATACGGTGTATTCATGGCTGGAGTTGACAAGAGGAGATAATTTCTTATTGTTGATTTTTCGACGAAAGTCATAGAAATCAGTCTCTTTCATCTCTTGTTAAAAACAATAAAAATGGAATAACAATTTGTATGATTGTGGACACAATTATTCTACATATCCTACTCACACAATTCTCCATTGATTTTTATAAAATCAACATAAAAAAATAGAAGCAAAATTTAAAATCCAGATTTCAAATTTGGCACTGAGACTTTCTTTTGGATTATAAACAACTTTCTTTTTGTCTCAAATATTAAGTAATGGCACTTCTTTCTCTTGAAACATTTTCATGTTTTCTTAATTTTTTAACACCCTTTACATCTAACCAAAGATTTTTATAATGACAAACGGCGCCAGGCGTCGCGACGCCCGGTATAATTTTTTTTCTAAGGACCATACTTTTTTTATTGTACACTTGGATACCTCCATTTTTTCTCTACAACTTTTATCTAAGGCGTTTTGTCAGTTTTTGTCCGCTTAAGAAGTTACAGGAAAAATATCCAGAAAATTAAAGGGGCCAATTGACTCTTTAAACTCTGAGTAGGCGATGACAATTTGTATGAACTTGTCAGTTTGGCATTACAATTTACAGCACTAGCATAAATCAGTGTAAAAAGTAGTGTTTTGTAATGGCCACACACGACGATAAAGTAAATACACTATACTTATTTATGGAAAAGCCCAGAAAATGCTAGAAGAGCTGCAAATATTTATCGACAAAATAATGCCATTGCTTATAAAAAATCTACTTTCATCAGTCTACAAGATATGTTTCAAAATTCTGTTGTCGTTTTCTTCTTCAATGGCTATCTGAGCAATATAATTTAATCTTTTTTCCACGTTGATGTGTTGTAATTGTTGCAAGTAATGTAATTTAAAAATCATGATATTTATTTTCGTTCAAAATTCTTTGAATACTTGAATAAGACATTTTAAATCACGCGTTGCATTGGTTATCAATTTTTCTGGTGCATTCTCAAAATAATTTAATACTAATGCTATACTTTCATCACTTCTGGCCCTTCTTCTTATAGTTTTGTCTTTTCTGATATTAAATGCATCTTTATTATTTCTTAGATTTTGCTCTAGTCGCAAAAATATTTTGTAACTAGGTGCATACCGGTCAGGAAAAGAAAAAAGGGTAATTTTCTGTTATACGCACATATGACCGATTTTAACGAAATTTGGTACACTTACGTATATTGAGGCGTAGATTACGAAAATCAAAACGAAATTTGGGGCTGAGGCTTCGTTTTCGAGTTACACCTTTGTAAAATCGCTGGTTTCAGGGTACTTGTTTTACAAACCGCCTGTGTTGTTTTCAACTGTTTCATGATTTTTGACACATGTCAATGTCACCACAAAACTTGTATAAAAATGTTATAAAAAAGTTAGGTTATATTTTGGTTATGTCAGAAAATCCCCAATCAAGAAAAAAAATTATGCATTGCAATTATGGGCTTTTAGCAATATTAGGTTTTATTTAATTACGTCTTTAGGAAAGAATTTGCGGCAAATTGAAGATTTTTATTGCTTTCTTTTTGGCTGAACATGAAAATCTGGTGTACGTTCTTTTTTAAGTTCGTTCAAGTTCAAGTTTGTTCGCTCTTCTTTGTACTGTCACTCTTCTTTGTACTGTCGGCAGCGTCCATTGTTCCAAGTAGCTATGACAAAGGCAGCCATATACAGCAGAAGGTGCACCTTCTTTCCCATCACCCAATGCCTCAATAAACAAATAGGTAACCATTTTTTGTTCATAAGTGCCCATCGTTGCAAGGATAAGGGGCTTGTGCTCCCTTTTTTCATACGGCAGTGCCCATCGTTGCAGACTTGCACCGTAAAGGATGTATGCCTCCTTCTTTTTTCATACGGCAGCGCCCATCAGTGCCGACTGCCACCTTAAGGGGCTTATGCCTCTTATATATCTTTTTTTTTAGGTGGAAGCGCCCATCGTTGCAGGCTTCCACCGTAAAGGGTGTATGCCCCCTTCTTTTTTCATACGGCAGCGCCCATCGGTGCCGACTGCCACAGTAAAGTGTATGCCCCTTAAGGTGGAAGTTGCAATGATGGGCACTGCCTTATAAAAAAAGAAGGGGGCATACACCCTTTACGGTGGAAGCCTGCAACGATGAGCGCTGTCGTATGAAAAACGGAGGGGGCATACACCCCTTAAGAAAGATGTCGGCAACAATGGGCGCTGCCGTATGAAAAAGAAGGGGGCATACGCCCCTTAAGGTAGAAGCCGGTAACGATGAGTGCTGCTACCTGAAAAAAGAGATATATTCCCTTTATGGTGGCAGTCGGCACCGATGTGCGCTGCCGTAAGAAAAAAGAAGGGGGCATACACCCCTTAAGGTAGAAGTCGGCAACGGTGGGCGCTGCCGCCTGAGAAAAAGGAGGCATACACCCTTTACGGAGGCAGCCAGCAGTGATGGGCGCTGCCGTATGCAAAAAGAAGGGGGCATGCGCCTTTTTGGTAACAGTCGATAATAATGGGATATCTTTTGAAGAAAGGAGAGAAAAAATATTTTTTATGTGCAGCAGAGGTTCAATAGGAGGTAGAGGCCAACTCTGATTCTTTAAAGAGGCACCAACGAACTGCGCCGCATATATCCATACTGAACGAAAACACTGTCTTCAACAGCTGATAAATTGCAAAATAATATCACACCTACATACCATAAGAATTTAAACATCAAAACCATTGAATACAAAATAACCATAGAAATGGGTAACCATATTATTATTTATACATGTTTTTTGTCGTTTTAAAGACCTCTTCAATTATATTTTCTTATGTAGTTTTTTAAATTCATTTTAAAATGTAAGATAGGTACTGTTTTATAACGCAATAATATCAGATAAAAAATAATAACTTTGCCAAATTTGAAATGAAGTAGGTCCTGGCGCCAACAATTCTATCAACATAAATGTCAATTTTCCAAACTGCATGTAACCCCAGAAAAAGGACGAATCAGAAGTGGCACTTGCTTTCGGCGCCTTTGATGTCGCGGTTCCAATTTCCCCTCTCGCGCATAGGAAATGAACTCTCCGCCGTTGACATCTGCGCATTGGCCACGCCCACCGTAGTTTGGACAGAGTAGAACTTGCCCATTGCACGGCCAGGTCCGGGCTATAGAAAATTTTGTGTTTTATATAGCAAAATTAATTTTTAGAATAGTAAAGTTTTTCTGGGATTAGATCTAGTTAAATTTGAATCTCCAGAAGTGATTTTAAGTAGGTATTTTACTGATGAAAAAAATATAAATATTAATATTTTACTAAAGAGAAAAATACATTTTATTTATTGTACATGGAAATTTCACAATATTTCCTCTTTATTATTTTATACTTACCTATATTAATTAGAAACAACTATGATTTAGGTTCAAGTGAACTATTCTACTTGGGTGGTTGAAATATTACAATATTTCAATCGACTTGCGTCAAAACTCATAGCTTGGCAATTAATTTGTTTTTTTATATAGATCCATAACAATTATTATTTGCAAAATTGGTTGACCTTCGTATCACTGGTAGTAAAAAACGTTATTTATCAAAAATGTTTATTACTGAAATCTATAAAAAAATTCAAAAACAATAGCACATAAAATATAATACCTATAAATACAAAAGATATTCTAAACTACTTACGTACATATTATGCACATGCACACTATACATTATCAACTTAGCCTAATTTTTAAAAATAATGACCCCTGGCAGCACTTATAAATGTTGTAAATTTCGAAGTTTATAATTTGTATTAGTTTCATTAGAAACAATATCACGATTTAAAAATTTTAAAGAAGAATAGATTCTAAATCTTACATAAAGGGATAATAAATAGGCATGATTAAAACTAGGGCATGGATGTTGATATGAAATATTTTGCAGCTTATTTTTTAATTTCACACCAACATTTTCTTCTAAAGCAAATTTGGAAAGAGGGTACAAAAATTAATTTCGAGAGTTTTAATATAATTGAGGAAATTATCAGGAGGTGAAAATAAATGTCCAAAGGTTTCGTTACCACTTGATTTGTATGCTTTAAAATAAGTAAACAAATCAGTATCCCCTAATGTATGACGTTTACAATATTTAATACAAACTTCACATGAATGTTGTTCCAAGCACTTTCTTAATAAATATCCACAAACATATGATATACTATTTGATTCATGTAGTTCGAAATCAATATAATCTGGTGCCACCACACTTAAATCAGAAAAAATAGATCTTGCATTTCCCACAACAACTTTGTTGTAAATTTGTGTATGTTCGGTGGTTACATATGACAATAATGAATCCTCAATACAATTAGCCCCATCCGCGTGTTGGAAATAATTTAAACAAAATAATTTCTTGAAAGCCCTTTCGCATTGGATGGGGGTTGGATTCAAGCAATTTCCCCCTTGCTGCCTAATAGTGCCGAAAAAATTTTCGAGACAATCTTGATTTAAGCGTCGAGTGTATAAGGAACTAAACTCTAAACAATGAAATTTTTCCCAAAGACCTAAAAATGAATTTATTGTGATTTGCCACCCTTTCAAAAATTTAACTTTATTGGTTACCTCTATATTTTGTTTTAAAATCTTAATATTCTCAAAATATGTAAACATTTCCTTTAAAAAATCGACTTGGTAATCTGCTCCTTTGAAAAGTCTATTGTATTTCTTACCGCCTGATATTTTTGAGGAATTTAAGATATCAAATAACTTATCAATTTTTTCTACAAATGACACTGTAGCGTTTGCCGAAGGGGGGAATTGTCCGAATTCAATAAAGGAATTAAGTTCCGCAGCTACCATTGCGCTGAAAACTTGGACGGCTAAACTAACCTTCAGTTTTTTAAAAGGACTCGAATTAATGTGTTCATCTGTAAATTTTGGACACAGCCGAAGAGCCAAAGGCTTGTTTTTGTTTATTATAAATTTGGTCAATATACGTTTTATTTGTACATCCTTCAGAGGTTTCGAATGTGTAACTGAAAAAATTATTTCGTGTTGATTTTAAGTGATGCGGCACATAAAAAATATAAAATATTTTTTCGCTATCGACATAAAAATGTGAAAAGTTTGGAGAGATACCAACTGATTTTGAAAATTGTACAAAATTTGATCCTTGATCAGACACTAACGCACTTACTAGTAATCCTACCGATTTAAGTTTCCTTATTGCTTCAAAAATAATAAATTTTAATTCCTCCCCTGAACAAGTATCAATAAAGAAATAAGCAACTGGTTGCTTCCACTTAGAAATATTGCTCTAGCCATAACAGCTAAAACATATTTAGCAGGAGCATGTCTTTTTTCCATCAATGTATTATGAAAGCCAACAATGGTATCGCAAGATCTATTGTAAAATAAAAAAAAATTTAATGACATTTCGTCAATACTGTTTTGAAGAACCCTCTAAATTTGTAGCTTTTGATTTAATAACCTCAAAAATGAAACTGTTAAGACCTGCAGTTATATGCCATTTGCTAGTTATTCTTTGAAGAGTGCTTTTAGATGGCAAATAAAGTGGTTTCATTAAAAATCTATAAGCATTTGGGCTTAGAAAATAAATTGTTAAGGAAAATTTTTTCATATCTGACGAGTAACGATATCCCTGTGGATCTTTTTTGGAATTTTCTAAATAATGCCTTACAAATAGTAGCATTGAAGCAGACAGTTTTTTCTCACAAATGGCAAGAAATTGTTCGTCATTTATTTCAGTGTCGGCACTATCGACAGCTTGCTCCAACTTCGGATGAAACTTTTCTTTGGAGTTTTTTTATTTGTAACTTTAATGAATGCTTTCTCGGACTGTGTGCACTCAAACTAAGAGTTTGTTGACTAGCATCTAAAAATAGAATTATTCAGTAACAAAACAAGTAATACAAAAATTACAATATACACACACCCAAACTTATAATATGGAATCACTTAATATTTATTACAATTTATATTGTCGGGTTTTTCACATTTAACTGTTTTTGTTAGTAAACACTTTTGACTTTCCATGACATATAATTTTTTTGACAAAAAAAATTATCGCAAATAATGCGTGATGCCATATAAGTTTGGGTGTGTATACTATAATAACAGTTTGTGAATATAGATCATTACCTTTTGATGCAACTGAAAATTCGGTAATGCTGTGGAGATCGCCTATAGGTGACTGTGACAGATGGGGTGTACTTGGTTGATCCAAAGGTTGAGCGATCGAGACTGGTTGATCAAGTTCTCGTTGAGGTTCTAACAAAGTCAAATTGCTGCATACAGACACAGAAGGACTCTGTGAAGAAGCCTCATCGATATAACCTAGTAAAAAAAATTAAATGCAGCAAAATTACAAGTATCAGCAAAAAATACATATTATTATCTAATAATGAAGGGGTAATTATGGAAATTAGTGTATGCACCGCCCGATTTTCTTGAAATTTTGGCTACATCCCTATTTTCGAGGTCCCTGAACACGAATCTGACCTCGGTGTTTTGAGGTCGGACATAGTTTCCGAAAAAGTGAATTTTCAAATTTCCTTTTGACACCCCACTTTTTCACGATGATATTTGGTATAATCGAGATGAATTTAGCTCAAACTGATCACCACCCTATTTTGCACCTTCTGCAACATCGAAACTTTACGAAAACAGCGGCCGGGCCGGACGTACCTAAACACGACATAAATATTTCAAAATTTCGGTCTTTCCGCGGGTTTTCGCGAAGTTTCGATGTTGCAGAAGGCGCACAATAGGGTGGTAATCAATTTGAGCTGCGTACACTAAAAATTTATCCGGATAACCATAAATATCGCCGTGAAAGTAGGGTGTCAAAAGGAAATTTGAAAATTCACTTTCTCAGAAACTATGTCCGACCTCAAAACACCGAGGTCAGATTCGTGTTCAGGGCCCTCGAAAATAGGGGGGTAGCCAAAATGTCAAGAAAATCGGGCGGTGCATACACTAATTTCCATAATTACCAATGAAGGTACTTACATGATGAGAACACAGTTGGTATTGCTGTTTTCTTTAGCCCAGACTTCGACTGGTTTGCAAACATACTATTTTGAAAGTGCATTGAACAAACTTTATAATTAATAAAAAGCTGTGTGGGTGTTTTTTCTAACAAATCCTGCCTTCCACACTTTCTCATCCATGCATAACACCTTGAAAAAAATTAAAAACAATAGTTAGGTAGGTATTATCAGTAGGAAACCATTTGTGGGTTTTCTGGGGTAGGTAATACTCCAGTAAAAGTGGTAGTACGTAGGACATAAAATTTATAATAAGGATAAAATATTCTGGTAACAAGGTAGGGACAAACTACACATAGGTACCTACCTGTTTTCATCAGCAGGTATTTTAAAAAACTTATCCCAACATTCCTCGTGTTGTTAGAACATCCACGAACACAGCAATATTGCGGGGCCATTTCGTCACAAAACGTAAGCACAAAGTGGGTTTTCTGGGGCACAATGCACTAGTGTAAATACAGCAACGAAGTATTCGAAGTAACAACACAAGCAGTCAAGTTGAGCTGAATACATATTGTACACCTTATCTGGTCCCTGTTTTGGCTACTTTTATCACAGTCATGATAATAATACTGGGCTTTTTTACTTAGAAATTGGTAATCGTTTTTCGTTTTATTGTTTACGTTTTATAAGGGGTTTAACCTCAATTGAACATGCTGACGCTGTCCACATAACACCACTGTCTGGCGTCTGGCGTTAGGTGGCGCGCCAGCCGTAGGCCACGAACGACGTTGCCGGACTTCGTCAGCTTTTATGCCTGACAATTTCCTTAAATTCATTTAGCTATTTTTATTGCCTTCAATTTAATATCAACCAAAATACTATCAAGGACTAACATTTTTATAAGTAAATTATCATCGATTTCATTTTATACTAAGTTAATTTGCATTATATTTTTGTGGGTTGCCTTGGTTACCGGCTCCCGACTGGACGATCTGGCAGTACCGCAAGAACGGAATCTGTGGCGTCGCGCCGCGCTGTTGTCAAGCATTCCGCTTTCATAATCAAGTCCCAGAAAACAGGGGTCAGGTTGTGGGTTTTCTGGGCTCAGATAAATAGAATAAATGGTTCGTAAAACATTATAATTTTACTACCGGCACACATTAGATAATATTAATTGCTTTCATATTTATTTTATTGGTATACCTACCCAAAATGAATAAATGATAGTGAAAAATATGTTGACATGTTTTAACCTTTCCAAGGATCTGGCGGCCTAGCAATACTCTCCGTCCCCACCACCTCATAAAAATACCCCTCTGCCCTCTTAAATTAGCCAAGTACCACTTCTGATTCGTCCTTTTCTGGGATGTAACTAGAAATGAGAATAAAACCCAGCAGAAAACATAAAAAAGAAGAAGAGGAAATAAATGTCAAATACAAACAGTACAGGCGGTTTGTAAAACAAGTACCCTGAAGCTAGCTAAAAGAAAACTAAGCCTCTGCCCCAAATTTCGTTTTGATTTTCGTAATCTACGTCTCAATATACGTAAGTGTACCAAATTTCGTTAAAATCGGTCATATGTGTGTATAACAGAAATTTACCGAAAAAAGTATGTTCGTTAGAAAAAAATTATACCGGGCGCGCGACGCCTGGCGCCGTTTGTCATTTTTTAAAATTTTAATCTTAATTTGGTTTGGTTATGTAGTACCTAGAGTGAATTCCAATGCAATTAGCAAGCAATTATTAGATTTGTATGTAGTTTGCCTTTTTATATAAAATAAAAGAGACTTATTCAGTACAGAGATTGTAGGTTTAGGATTCTTTCAAACATTACATTTACACGACAATCTTTTCAACATAGGTAGTTACCGAAACATGATGCAGGTCCATAGAAGATCCACGTAGGTCCTTCTTCGCCCTTCATGTCATTCATGTGGTTTTCTAACAAATTTTTCGTATCTTCATCGGAGACCAAATCTAATGGGACAACACCAGCATATGTGGCCAATGTTGGATCAGCACCATATGATAACAAAAGGCGAATTATTTCGATGTAACCATTTTCTACTGCTTCATGGAGAGGCCTGCAATAATCAATTCTTACCTACTGTAAGTTCACTACTTGGTTTAATTATTACATACCTTATTCCTCCTTGTGCAGACTCATGCACATTGGCACCATACTTAAGCAGCAGTTTTGCAATATCTAAGTGGCCTCTAGAACAGGCCTCGTGCAATGGTGTATAGCCAGCATTGTCTTTTGGAGAAGGATGACAGTCCATTTTTTCTAAACAGTAGGCCACAACATCCTAGAATAAAAAAATTGAGAACCCAAATGAGAATCTTTGAAGGAGCTTACCGCATAACCCAGGCGAGCTGCTCTATGAAGATGTGTTTCACCGATGCCTTTGTTCAGAACCCAAGATTTAATTTCTTTTTGAATATCATCGATGGATTCTGGGACTTTAGTGTTTAGTCCTTTTCGTTTTTTATCTTTTTTCTCACCGCTTTCATTTTCAATATTATCTTTTTTTACTTTTCTCTTTTTTCGCAGATAATCAAATCCAGAACTGAACTTTCTTCTGATTTTTCCGAATTTATTTCGTTTCCTTCCTGAAACACTTCCTTCATCGCCATCAAGTGAAGGCGTCTCTGATTTTGAATCGGGGTCCTTTTTTATAATGATTTCATGTAACCTGTTCAGTTCATCACCTTCCTCAACTTCAGTCTTTATTTTTTTCTCAGTTAAAGTCTTTAGCAAGTCATCTATGTTTTTCTTTTCACCCTTGTCCAACAATCTAGTTTTGATTAACTGTTTGGTATCTTTAATGTCATCTTGATTCTTGTTAATCTCTTTAACTTCATCAAGTATCTCTTTTTTTATTACAATTTCCTGTAAGCTAGATGAGAATATGTCATTTTTTTCAATCTCCTGTTTAATTTCAATATCATTTATGCACGTAATTGGTGGGGCAGACGCAGGTCTGTCTTCCCCAAATACTTCTTTAATTGTAGCTCGCTGTTTTAGGACTCTTGATTCTTTTCGAGTTCTAGACTTTAAAACCACCGTAGCAAATTTATCATGTACTCCTAATATACTTTTACTGCTGTTGATAAATGCATCTTTGAAATTATTTACAGTGTCTTTTCTAAATCCCAGTAATGCAGATCCAGCTTTTATTACAGGAGTTTTTAACTTTTTCAGTTCCTTAATTTCGCCATCGTCAGTTTTATTGACTTCTAAACTTGGTGTAGGCAAGAGTTCTACAGGATTCTCTACTTTAGGAATAACTTTGGGGCTGTGATCATCTTTCCTTTTGTATTTTTTCCTTTTCTTTCCACCGTATCGTTCGAGAAGTTTATCAATAATAGACTGACTCTCTTTTTTTGTGTTGGGTAAACTTGTTATTGAAGATGATCCTTCTGAATCATAATTTGTTTTATTAAAAATGTTGAAACTACTTGTAGATTCACTATCGCTATCTGTTGGATCAGATTTGATTTTTCTCAAGGACTTTTTATTAGTTTGGAGCTGCTTAGTATCAATATCGGTTGGTGATTGGGGGCAAGGATCCAAGTCTGGCAATGACGTTGACAGCCTCATTGAGGCAGGCGGTCTCGTTACTTGGATTAAACTAGGTGGCATTCTTAAAGATTTTTTGTACTTATAAACACCTTCTTCCCAACCAGGGTAAAAGTCAGAACCATCACCAAATGATGGTTTTTTAGCTGGACGGATAACCTGAAGTTCATTATTTTTCTGTGGGGAACCATTCTCAGGTGTTATCTTTTCATTAACGTCTTTAATATCTTCAATCTTTTTGACCAAATCGTTGGGATATTCAGTATGAATTTCTGTTGATACCTCACAAATTTCAATTGTAATTTTTGCAGGAGTGTGAAGTTTCTGTTCTTCAATAGTTTCTAGCTTCATTGCAAGAATTTCATTATCACTATCATCTGATAGTACTACAGACCCCTTAGCTACTTTAGTGTCTTCTGAGTTAGCCGAGACAATGTTTACTGTAGTTTCTTCTCCCTCCCCATCTTCATTTATTAAATGTTTACCATCCCCTTTGTCATCTGTCTTTATTTTATCACTAACATTTTCTTGTGGATTTTCTTCCAATTTTTCTTGTTTAATTTCAATTTTCTCTATAGTAATATTAGAAATAATCTCTAAAGCACCATTATTTGACTTAACTTCCCACTTTGCTGCAGTGTCTGATTCTACAGATTCTTTATTTTTTGAGTTATTGATTGGTGATCCATGTTTTAGTTGTTCTACAAAATTATCACAGAGCTTTGCAAATATTTCATCTTCGGGACTAGGAGGTCTATCAGGCATTTGACACTTTAACTCTTGATCGGATTTACTTGGCAGTCCTGAATACTTCAGTGAAGATCGATCTTTTCTCATAGAATTCAAACTTTGCCTTTCTAAAACTGGCATATCATTTTCAGAATCAGAGTCGGGAAAATCAAAGACTGATGTTTCTGATGAGCTCCTTAGGCCAGATTTATCTCTTGGAAAATTTCCTTGTTCATCTTCATTCCGGCTAAAGAGTCTCTTTCTTGGTATAAATGTGTTTTGCTTTTCTTTTGTTTTAGATGGGCTCATACTATTAGTTGTAGTAGTGCTAATGGTTCCCGAACTTAGCGATATAGAAGTTTCTTGTGAAGCGATTTGTCTTATAGGTGACTTTAACTGATTTTCAATAAATTCATGTAACCTCCCTTCACTGGTATGGTTACTATTATGGCTTAAAACTTGTTTTAGTTCACCTTTTGTTCTCACAGGCATGCGTGCAGCAGCCAGAAATGCAGCAGCTAAACCATCAAAGTCACCCGTACCTGTGCGATTTGTTAAAACAGTGTCTATATCCATTCTCTCGCCACATTTCACGTCTTGTTCAAAATGTGCTTTATCTGTTTTATTCACGGCAACTGAATTTTCAGGAAAACTTGTGGGGGTAAAAGGAGATGCATTTCTACCAATGAAGTTAGTTTTAGGTTGAACTGGAGTAGTTACATCAGTGTTTGGATGTTGAATTTCAGAATTCGGTTGGTGTGTAAGGTTTTCTATAATTTTTTGTTGTTCCAGTTTCTTTTGCCCTTTAACCTCCAAACTATTTCGCAGGAGGCTTAATACCCGTTTATCCACTCCTGGACTACCACTGCTCTTATTAGAAGTAAGAGAGGAACTGGAATATGATCTGGAAGAGGGATTTATTCCCTGTGAATGTTGCTGCTGATACCCTTGATAGTGTTGAGATCCAGGAGAAGGAAAATAAGTCTGACTATGATTACCCGTCGCATAAGCGGCAGGAGTGGTATTATATGATGTGTGTTGGGTAACAGAATCATAGTTATGTTTTTGATAATTGTAGGTTTCTTTCGATTTGTCCACAGGTTTTGATAATTTCTCTTTGAAGCTAGTGGCATACATAGAAGAATAGTTACCATTCATTGTCGGTTTTATTGCATTAAACCTCTGGTATTGCTCCTTTTCATAACTAGAAAGCTTTTGTTCAATTTGCAAATCAATTGATTGCCTCCATGTTTCTACTTTGGGAACTTTATTAGGAATCGCTGGTGAAGGTATTTCCCCGGTTCGCTTCTTGTTGAGTTCTGAAAGTTCGTAAGGATATACGTTTTTCTTTGAATTATACTGTGGATATTCTTGCTTTCCATTTGAATTACTTGGTATGTTCCTGCCGTGTATATAAGAATTAACATTCGATGAAGATTGTGCAGACACTGTTGGATATGAATTATTAATCATACTTGGTTGATGAGCGAGAGTTTGCAATTCTGATCGGACACTATTAGGGTAAGCCTTGTTTAAAAGAAAATCCCTCCTAGAATCATCAAGTGTTACAGTGTTGTTTTTAGAGTTATGGCTTATGGGAGCAACACTAAAGTTTGGATGAAATTCAACTTTCGGAGCTGTAGCTGTAGGAAGAGATCTTTGTGTAAGATTCCGTTGGATTGAATGAACATCTAGTGTTGGGTAATTATGTGTTGAAATTCCCGAGT
This sequence comes from Pseudeuparius sepicola, assembly GCA_963920635.1. Lineage (NCBI taxonomy): Eukaryota > Metazoa > Arthropoda > Insecta > Coleoptera > Anthribidae > Pseudeuparius > Pseudeuparius sepicola. The sequence goes on along the minus strand of OY987300.1, from coordinate 51,928,908 downwards.
GAGCAGGTGGGCACTGATAGTATTTTGTTTCTGACTCCTCTAATGTTGAATCAGCTGGAGTTCTGATAGTCTTTACTGAGAGATCTAATGGAATTTCTCTTTTTTGTTTAACTACTGACACCAATCGCTCATTTACATGATTATTTGTTGGCTGCTGATACATATTATATTGGTTAGAACTTACAGTTGATTCTTCTTGGCGTTTGAACATATTTTGATTAAGTTTAGAAGGTTGCGAATGTGAGATACTGCTGGAAGACTGAGCCTGATTTGAAGATGTATAAATGGAAGTATTTGAGGTCACAATAACACTCTGGTATGGTGTTGAGACTGAAGGCGAGTAGGGATAGTTCTGTTGGCTTTGACTGTTATATGATCTGTAACTAGAGTTTTGTTGATCATTTGGCAATGTTGAAGAGGCATAAACAGCAGGTCTTATGGCAGTCTGTTGCAAAATTGGCAAAGAATTTGTTGTGGTTGTCTTTGTGTAATTTATGCTGGAATTATACGAATTTGATGATGGTATTTTGCCAGCGCTCTTTACCGATTCCCTCATACTTTTTTTATAATTAGATATTGCCGCAATAGGTGGCAAATTGTGGGTTGTACGTATACCTTGTTCGCTGTTTATATTTGCACCAGTTTGAGATGGATTAGCAATCTGTTGATGTTCTTGATATGAATTTGTAAGCTGCTTAGTCTGTCCATATTGGCTTTGTTGGGGTGTTGCTGTTTGAGATGGATAAACATGTTTATAATAGGAGGTCTGAGATGAAGGATTTGGATAACTTTGAGATGTTGCCAATAAGTTATTGTTCGAGTTAGTAGGTGCTTGAGACTGTACTGGATAATAGGAACGTTGATGACTATTATAGCCTTGCTTTGAATGGATTTCGTAGTTCTGAGTTTGAGAAGATTCATAATTTTGTGACTGAGATCGACTGCTCGGAGACTGCTGCATACTCTGATAATTCTGAGAGGGGAGATGTTGAAGAGTCTGACTGTGAGTAGGTTGTGCTAGCTGTTCTCTTGATGGAGCTCTAGGCACTTGTGGTGATGATGGCGGCTGATAGGGAGAACTAACCGACACATGAGTTGGATACTGATGGTTGGACAACTCACGAGATTGAGGTCGAGAAAATTGGTAATTTTGAGGTATCTGGTGATCTTGATACAAATTATGGTACTGCCTCCCATGGTCTTGCATGTACTGGGGGTGCGAGGGAGGTCGTGAGCTATCTGAGTTGTGAGATGATGGCCTCTGGATGGGGGTTTGCTCCCTAGTGGGTGGTCTAGAACAGAAAATAGGTGACATATGTTAAAACATGTTCCACACAAAGGAACAATGAGATGATAATTAACATCCCCAAATGTATGTACAGGGTGCTCCAAGGAACAATCCCACCACACTTTATAACTTTATACCATTATTTTTTAACATTTTTAGAATATTTAAATTTAAATTTGTATACTAAATCTATTTAACTCGAATTTGTGGATCAACGATAGACAATCAATGCAATAATACGAAATGTTTGTTTGAATGTCATATTAAAATTCTAAAACTTTGTGAGCTATTCTTTTATATTTTACCTCTCAAAATAAAAATATTTTATGAAATTTCAATACTATATAAAATGGCATCTAACACTCTAGAATTTTAATGTAAAATCCATTTGGTACAAACATTTTTTTAGTACACTGATCCTCTGTCCTTATTAGGAGACCCACAAATCAAGTTACCTAGATTTAGTATAAAATGTGCAAATTAAATATTTCAAAAGCAGTAAAAGATAATATCATAAAGTTGTATGCCGTCTTAACCTTAATGATGAGTAGTTTTCAAAACACTGAAAATATATAGGGTGTTCCCATTAAGGGAACGTAGGTTTGGTTTGTCCCACTTTAAAGAAATGCCCTGTATATTCATAGTATAGGTCACAAAAACTGTTTGCAATATGCTACAATTTTTTGCATATCAAGAACTTAAAAGAGTGAATAAGAGGATGGTATTGTTCCTTGGGACCTGCTCTACCACAAAAATAGTCTAAAGGCTTATGTCCCATGTATAATAAATAATATAAAATATATGTAGCCGTACATAACATTTTAGATGACCTGTATATATATATATAAAAAAGGACAGTTTAATGGCTTTGTGTCCCATAAGCCATCTATGCTAGTAGCTTCGCTATTTGTTTTGATTGCTGTGAATATTTATTGTTTTTTTTTGTTGTTTTGTGTGTTTTATTTAGTGGTTTTTGTGAGACTTCATCTTTAAGTGGCTGTACACTTATACAGACAGATGAGTGTGTAAGTAAAGCCAAAAATGGATTTTTAAACCTTTATTTATTGTCGACTGTTTCCGAGAGTAAGCTCTTATCTGTGTTTTTTTGCTTGTGTTGATCGATAATGGCATTAGTGAGAGCATCAGCACTTATTAATTGCTGCATGTATTAATTACTGCAATGAAATGAAATTAACCAATCACAGTTAAGCTTTGTCCTGCTCGTGTTCGCATGTTGGAACATAACCGGTTATCCGAATTAACCCAAAGGAAAAATATACTATACCTAACTTTTCAATTAATAGAATTATTAATACTGTGCCAGAAAGGATTTGTAGCATTCCAAAAAATAAAATGGGGTCAGTGGGGTAGCTATGCTAGGGCAATTCGGGGCGGCGCCCCGGGGCCCCGCGGGTTTAGGGGCCCCCTAATCCTTGACATTCCTTTCGTACTTGACAATATTTCTCTCCCGAAATAAATATTTTTTAATCGCCAAAAAGGCGAAAACATTAAAAATGTAGGACACTCAAGTATTTTTTGCGATAAACGCGACACCCCTCGCCGGCCGAGTATTCCCACATTCCAAGACACAACAGAGTCACAGAGTCGTTTTGTTCAACACTCAGTAGCGATTATTATTATGTTACGTGTGTATATTAATATTAATTCTCAATAAAAACCATTGCGAACCAGCTGATTTTTTCCAAAATTGTTCTTGGAATGTATTCCAATCCGATCTGCACATTATGCGCATGCAAAAACATTATAGGTAACTAACAAAAGTCTAGTTTTCAGGAGAGCGGTTTAAAAACTTTGGCTATTAAAAATGATAATATATTTTTAACTAATGGATATTTTTTGTATTTTTTTCAATAGAAGGCTTTTAGATGAGTGGGTATTAACTACACTATTATTATACTTAGTTACTTTTTCGAACAAGATAGTTTTCTACTTTTTTTGTACTTCCAATTCCAAAAATGTCATCAATTTTACGGTAAAAACATTGCACAGTCCTTTACTATGTTTTTCAATGGTACAATTTTAAATATTAGAAGTTATAATGTATTTGATTTTAAAAAGGTGTTACAATGTTTTTGCACGGTTTTTGTGGCTTTCTTAAAACAGACCATATTCGTTTGATTTAACATACTAATGAAAAAATTAAATGGCTGTAGTAAATAATTGTAAAACAGGTACAAATGGAAAATTTTACTTCTTTTAGTGTATAATAAGTATTTCAATTGTAAACGTATCGTTTCTCAATAAAACTTCATAAGAACATTGTAAATGACATTACCTTTAAAAAACTTGTGGTTCTTCCAGATAAAAATGTAGCGTTACAATATTTTAACAATCGATCTAATGGAAACCCAAAATTGTAACTGCAGTTAAAGACATGTCTTTACAACGTAAATTATAAAGACTGTTGGAATTGTAATTACCTTACCGCTGAAAACGTCCATTTTGTCAGATACACTGGGATGACACATCAAAAATTTTGGGAAAATAATGCAAAATTGAATAGTTTTGTATTTTTATCCAAAATTATCCCATAACTAGACCCGAGAAAAGCGAAAAAGTAATAAAATCTCAAAATGTCACTTGCAATGCTCTTGCATACGTGTATCGCTATGTAGAATTTAGAAATCAAAAATGATATCAATAAAAATAAAAATATCTACTTAGAAATCAAAAATGGTATCAATAAAAATAAAAATATCTACTGGGAAAATAAAAAAAATTCAATTTATTTCATCAGTTTTGCGAAAATAATCTGCATGGACATTTATGTTTTTATTTTCTATTTTGTAATAAAAAGTGAAACCCAAATTTGGTTTCAATTAAAAGAGTGGCCGACGACAGTCTATTAAAAGGGGCCCTAAATCTATAGTGCCCAGGGCCCGAAGTTTGGCTAAACCGGCACTGCGATGACACTCAAAATCCCGTAATGAAGAATGCAATAGAGGTGGTTTCCTATTTATATTTTAACAAAAAAATATGTGGACAAAAGCCGCAGCTATACCTAGGTAATTTGATTCCCTACAGTTTTTCTTATTTTTATTTGCAACTTTTTTATTTTACGAATTATAGAAGAAAACGCCGCTTAATGAACCCATAACTTGTAAAATAACAAAGTTGTAAAAGAAATTCATAAAGCAAGGTTGCAGACAACTTTTTTATCTACAATTTTTATCGGTGTTTTTTTTTGTTAGAAATAAGTAAGAAACCATTCCTATTGCGAGGTCTATAACGAGGGTCTAAGTGTGATCTTTTTGGTTGGATAGGTACTCAGAAAACAATGAGTAACGTTAAAAAAATACTTTCCCGCAATTTTTTCATTTGAAAAATTATATCGCTACTGGCCTACAAAAGGGAGGGCCCCGATGAAGAATTCTGCACCGGGGCCCCAAGACCCCTAGCTACGCTACTGACTGGGGTGTATTAACAAAATTGTGTCAGAAAGCATTTTACACTTTGGAATAGTTTATCATCTGTTTTCTGTAACGTCAATGTTAATGTATATAGGTCTTGTGCACAGCGACGCCAACCCTGGGAAACACAACCTCAATTTACAATGGTTGGCAGAAATTTATTTATGATGTTACTTTCGCAAATTATTCTGTTTATTTATTGCTAGTATTGTTGTGGGGTCAAATATTATAAATAACGAGTTATGCTTTTTTTAAAATAACATTGTGAAATATTCCAAAATTTGAAAGAATAGGAAGAAGAAAGATGTTGTTTACCTGCTTGCTGAGGATCTATAAAGGAAGGCAAGAAATCACTTTAAAATTGTGAGAATTTTTGCGAGTTCGATCTTTTATAATGAATCTCACATGTTATCCTTTTAAATGAAATTAATCGTAAACGATACTTGGGAAAGTTCAGGAGATTGGATATTCAGTTCCAGTAGAACATTGCAGTAGCCACAAAGGATGATTTTCCCAAAATATTATTTCTAGATATCGTTGGTTTGCCGAATAATATTTTAATGTCTGGGAAATAATTTAAAAAATATATAGCAATATCTACCACTTACAATCGTTTAGGTTAAATATTGGTAGGTATTAAAACCTTTTTCGGTAATTATCCACTTTCTGGGCAACATGCCAATTTTCATGAAAATACGTAAATAACTATTTTCAAGGCCACTAATCCGGAAAAAGTCTATTTTTCAAATTATACTGATTTGAAATTTTTGAAAGAGACGCGCATCACGAATGTTTACAGCGCTGGGATTTTCGTGATTTCTTAGCAGCTTTTGATTAGGTTCTCAATGAAAACTCGTTCTGTAAGTTGGTTGCCTCCATTTTTCGAAATTGTAGGCAACCCATTTTCGCAGCTAACTAAGATTTAAAATTTATACAATATTAATTGAAGGTAAGTATAACTGTCCCAAAATTATTCATTAGTTTCGAAATTGTTTCACTCTTATTTTCGGAACCCATAAAGTATATCGCGAGATGTATACAGTGTGGTCATTTAAGTGTGCAACGTATGGGATTTTTTTTTATTAATTGCACAACGAAAATACAAATATTACCGAAAGTTGGTGCATATCATATTAGGCACACTTAGAATGGTTGCAAGTCAAACAGAATACAGGGTAGGTACAAAAATATAAAAATTGTACACGAGTAAAGTACCCTTATTTCAGAAAATTCAGCAGTGTTATTAAGAAAAGTTGTCTAGAATTAAAAGTTATGCCTAAATACCAAAACATGGCCTCCTAAGAAAAAGAAATATATTTTTTTGAAAAACAATAATTTCCTAAAAAAAATTGTTTTAATATTCACCCTAAACAATTTCATAAATCAATCAAAATTATATCAATTTCGCATAACTTTGTTCAAATTCCAGCATATTTGTAAAATTAACTTAGATTTTTAATTTTTTAGGGAATCACAAACTTCATGTTTGTTGCAACGATATTAAACGAAACTTTAAAATTTCGCAAAAATTCTTCCGAACAATGTAAAACATTAGTAATGGTAATGTGTATATTAAAAAACTCTCATTTAAGGTGCAAAATTTTTATTTTAACTGTTTATTAAGAAACTGGAAATTAATCGACGAAAAAAATATTTTTCTTTGAAGGCTATGTTTTGTATTTAGGCATAGCTTTTAATTCTAAACAACTTTTCTTAATAACCTTTTGCTGATTTTTTTTGAAATAAGGGTACTTTACTCTCGTGCAATTTTTATATTTTTTGACCTACCCTGTATGCTGTTTAACTTGCAACGATTCTAAGTGCACCTAATATGATTATTTACCGTGCATCAACTTTCGGCAATGTCTGTATTTTAGTTGTGCAATTAATAAAAAAGGTCCCATATGTTGCACACTTACAATGACCACACTGTATATTTACATAATTTCAAACTTTTGTACACCTTCATTTCATCCATAGTGTATACAGTTTTTTACTGACAAAGTACATAACAATATCTGGGAATATTGTTGGAAAAAAGTTGCTACTGCAATATTCTAAAGATTAATATAACAAAAATTCTCACAAACAAAACATCGTCTTCACTAATCCTGTACTAACGTATTGTAACGAAAAATGCCTCTAATCTTGTTATATCAGCTTTCAATGAATATGTCTGCACAGTTTTCTAACCTACTCAAAGATTTAGCAGATAAATTTTAGGAAGTGGTTATTTATACGTCCGACGTATATGAAAGTCGGTATACGTCTTGCGCTCTGATTGGCGAGTTGAGTCACGTGACTTCTTTGGACATACATTTAGCTCCATACACGTCCGAATCCGAAGTAAACTGATTTAGATACGTCAGAAGTGCATTTTTCTCAAGCATCGTTGCAATAACGAGCGTGTATGCCCTCGTCTTTCGGCGATGGGCGCTGCGATATGAAAAAAAGAAGTGGTAGGTAATTAAAGCAAAAACTCAGTTAAAAGTGCAACCTAAACAAACGCATAAAACAACTAGAAGAAACTACTGTACAGCGGACTATGAAGAAATAAACAACTTTATTAGACAGCAACCAACGAGAAATGATAAATCTGCATTTGAGCACTTTGACAGCAATATATACCTACCAAGTTTGTAAAAACAAATCAACAAAAGCCATGGATAAATCAACAAATATTTAGAGAAATCAACAAAAAACGTAAATTATGGGATACCTATAGAAGAAATAAATCACATGACAACTACCAAGCAAACAAAACAACCTGGTTAAGAAAAAGTTGGTTGATGCACGAACAAAGTATGAAAGTGGTTTGATTAAAGCTGATTCACCAAAAAAGCTCTTCAAATATATAAGCCGAAGCTTAAACTCCAAGATATCATCAACCATAACATTGAAAGACTCGACAACCCAGCAATTTCTAGATAGTAAAGCCATGACAGAAAAAGAAAAGCATTTACACATGATGCACACCCAATTCCAGCCCTACCTGGCCGCAGTAGAGTGGAGAGATCAATTGAAACGATAAATTTTACCACTGAGAAAGTAGAAAATGCATTCAAAATTATGAAAAAAGATTCAAGCCCTGGGCCCGACGAAATTCCAACTTTCTTACTTCAACAGTGTAGTAGTTCAATCAGCCTTTTACTCGCGGGAGTAATGCAAGAATGTGTAGACCAGGCAACAATTGCAGAACCATGGAAATATTCAATAGTCACACCACTGTTTAAGAAGGGGGATCGACACAAGTCAGAAAACTACCATCCTATTAGTCTTACTTGCAACCCTCTGAAATGCATGGAAAAAATTATAGTCAAAGAGCTAATAACATTTTTTTTTTTTTAAACAATCTCATACCTACCGCTCAACCTGGATTCCTCCCAGGACGTTCAACCCCAACCAATCTTTTGGAATGCCTAAACGACTGGACAAAAAACCATGACAATGCTCAGCCAACAGATGTAATCTATCTTGATTATGAGAAAGCATTTGACAAAGTCCCACATAACCTTCTGATAGCAAAACTAGAACATTATGGAGTTAGGGAAAAGCTACTTGCCTTGATTAAGGAATTGTTAGATGGCAGATTCTACCAAGTGAAGGTTAATGGAGTATTTTCTAGTCCCCACAAAGTAAGCAGTGGCGTTGTACAGGGATCGGTCATAGGCCCAATACTATTTACAGTGTATCTTTTTGATCTGGTAGAGCATACCCAACTAGCTGTCAAATTGTTTGCAGACGATTGCAAAATATATGCAAATCCTATAAGTGCAAACCAACTCCAGACAGATCTGCAGAATATCGAAAAATGGTCACAAACATGAGGTATGAAATTGAATTCTTCAAAGTGTACCGTTCTCAGGGTTGGACCTAATAACCCTAACAAAGAATATTTAGTCAACAGTTCTACCCTAACATCATTAAATGAACAAAATGATTTAGGAATCATCATAACATCAGACTTGAAATGGGAAAATTACATAACAAAAATTGCAAAAAAGCCAACTCATTCGTATATTTGATAAATCAAGCCTTCAGAGATCACTCCATTGAAATTATGTCCGCTTTGTACAAAAACTTCATACGACCAAAAATTGAATATGCCTTTGCCATATGGAATCTATACTACGTAAAGGACATTGATCTTCTTGAGAAGATACAGCGTAGAGTAACAAAAATTCCCCCAGACTTCAAACGACTGCCATATGAAGATAGATTGATTAGATTCGGTTTAACATCCCTTCGAGAAAGAAGGCATAGGGGTGATTTGATTGAGACCTTCAAAATAACCAGTGGTTACTACCAATGCAGTGTGACAAACATTTTCCACACAAGTCAAAATCTCCATCTTCGTGGTCACTCAAGAAAGCTTGAAAAAGAAAAAAACCGCTAAGCTTCCCAGAAGAAACTTTATAGTGAACCGTATAGTGCACTCTTGGAATTCACTACAACAAGAAACTGTGTTGGCACCAAATACGAATACTTTTAAAAACCGAATTGATAAGGAACTAAAAGAAAACTCGGTACGAATGACTCACTATAGTGCGTGAACTAAACTACTCACAATGACCTTTTAATTTTTTTTTATAAAGAACAACAATAGTCTCTTCGGTTTCACCGCCAACTATTGTAAAATAATAAATAAATAAATTATCTCCAATGGTGTAACCCACCCCTGATTTTCTTGAAATTTTGGCCCTATTTTCGTCCGACATTCAGTGCCCGCCGAATGGTTAAGCCCGATTTATAAACTTTGATGTTTGACGTTTCCGTTTGACGTTTGAAAGTTGGACATCGAAGATTAATAATTATTTTTAAACTCAAATTCCGTCAGGGATAACAATGGACCTCCGACACAGAATACTATCAGAATATAAGTTGTTTTATATGCTCTTATACTATTCTGCACAGAGAAATTCCTTTGTCTATGCTATTCTGTAATAGTTGGGATAACCAAAGGATGGTGGTACCATCCTTGGGGATAACCAACTTATAATTTTTATCTTTTTCCGATTGCCATTGCCTCTCCGGCCAATAAATTAAGGGTCACGTGGGAGGTCACATGGTTTCCCAGTTTATCAGCTGATCATCTGTATTGATTTTGTGTAAAGTTTATAAATCCGGCTTTTTACAGCGCCGAACGTCGGGCGAAAATAGGGGGTACCTAGCCAAAATTTCAAAAAATCGGTGGTGGGTTACACTATTGGAAATAATTACCACTTATTTTTTCATACCGCAGCGCCCATTACTGAAAATGCACTTCCGACGTATCTAAAATCAGTTTACTTCAGACGTGTATGGAGCTAAATGTACGTCACATTATTATGTATAGGTATGTGATGTACGTCCAAAGAAGTCACGTGACTCAACTCGCCAATCAGAGCGCAAGACGTATACCTACTTTCGTATACGTCGGACGTATAAATAGCCACTTCTTAAATTTTAAGTTTGGGTATTCTACTTACAGTTTTATTTTTTTTTGTAATTAATTTAGAGGCATTTTCCGTCATATCTTTGTTGGCCTGAGGCCCCCAGGGCCCCATTTTCCTTTAGGTTCATTGTTTTCCCTGTAAAGCTTCCATAACTTTCTAGAACATTTGCTAGAACCTTATGATTTGTGAACTATCATTGGCCAGGAATATTCTAGAGTATTCTCCAGTCTTCCTTTTGAGTATATAAGCCCTGGGAATTGGGCCTGGTGAAGTAAAAAGGTTAGAAAGCGATTTTATGCGAATTTTTGGAGCTGAAAGAATATTCTTGGACAGTGACAGTAATCTGACAAGTTTATTTGTGATTTTTGAAGGCTAAACAATAAAAGTGGTAACCAAAGCAACGAGTTTGGTCTGTGATTGTTGAGATACAGTACAGTATTTTAAAGTTATTACTTGACTGCTCTTATAGATACCTACTCAGCAAACAGGTAAATAATATCTGTATTCATATTATTTCAAATTTTGGAATATTTCACACTGTTTTGTGGAAAGTACAACTCATTATTTATAATATTTTATCTCACAAAAATACTAGCAATAAATAACTAAATAGAATAATTTGCAAAAATCACACCAGAATGAAATTTTTGGCATATAAACCAATGTAAATTGGGTTTGTGTACCACCTCCAGTGTAGCTGACGATGTTAAACATGCGCGAGATCAATAATTGCCCTTTTGCCACATACTTCTGAAAAAATTAAGAACCCACGAGTGACCAAATTTTTGCCAAATTGAGTTTTTTTATTTTTTTTATAGTATTTCAAAAGCTGCATCTGTTAATAGTAATATAAACAGAAATATCGATAGTAGTCACATAGAAACATGCCCTCAAAAATATCACATACTTTTGAAAAATGTTAAAAGTCCACGAGCGATATGGAAAAACGATGATAGTCCAATTATTTGACTGTAATGTGCCTTGCAACTGCTATTACTGTTTAGTTACATGTGAGTTATTACTGTATTAACACAAAAAGGTTATAAAAAAAATACTGTTTTAGGTATATTTTTGTCTAAGAAAAAAATATGAAGACCAAAAGTGGTTCATGTAAGGGGTGTCCCCAATTGGACCCAAAAGAGATAGAAAAAAAGAACCTGATGTGTACAGGGTGATCATATTTAGACGCTCAGCCTCTGTTGGTGGAAAACGGTCAAAGATATGGGAGATTATATAGGGTGTATAAAGGAATAAATTGGCCCATTTAGCGACTCTTTGCAAATATGACGCTAGGCGTCGTGACGCGAAGAAATATTTTTTCTCACCAACGGACCCTTTTTGTTACATCGTTCGAAAGCCCTAATTTTTCTGAACATTTTCATTAATGCCATGTTTCTTTATTCTCTTCCAATAAAAAGTTATTCTTCAAAAATGCATTAAAATATTAATTTTTGTTAATCGCAAATGATGTAGCGTAACGATGATAATTTAGCAAAATATAAATTTGAAAGGAATCTGGCGGGTCAAGAGTCAAGTATGCCATGGAATTACCTCAAAACAGTTGAATGGTTCACAGGACCACACAGGGTATTGGTATGCAAAGATCCAATAACAAATATACAACCTGTATTTTTTCTGAGCCAACTCAAAGTGTTATTTTTTTTAAACTTTACCTATAGGGATCGCGAGCAATAAAAATCGATTAGGTGTATCAAAATCGCCGCAGAAATTATAAACAAACTACGTCTAAAATTTACAGAAGCCTGTCAGTAAGTGCAGATAAGTTAAGGCGGGTAGTGTGCCACAACAGAAACCACAGAATAAATAGCTTTGCAATAGAAGCCTCCTTATGGACATGTGTCAGAAATAAGCGAGTCTCCATTTCAATTTACAGAAAGACACATTCAGTATTTTAAGCATAAATTTAGTTCCAATACAATCTCTTCGCTCTGTAGATTAACGTACAATGAAATAAAATGCACATTATTCATGTAGATATTTAAGATAAGATATTTCGCTAAAAAGCGAGTCTCCTTTTGACACATGTCGCTAAGGATGTGTCTGTATTACTTGTTAGTCTGTGCAGAAACCCATATAAAAATGTATAATTTTATTAGAGGATAGCCTTGTCGAGAAAAGTCCAATAATTTAAATCATTTTTTACTTGTTGTCCATTGTTGTCCATTAATACATTTTCAATAATTTATAATAATTCCAGGGTGCGTTTGACCCATATAAAGTTTTAAAAAATTCAGCCCTTTGAGATGACACAGAGAAAAACAACCTGTATATTTGTTATTGGATCTTCGCACACCAATAGATACTTTGTATAGTCCTGTTGATCATTCAACTGTTTTGAGGTAATTTCATGGCATACTTGACTCTTGATTCACCAGATGGCTTTAAAAATTCCTATTTTGTTAAATTTTGGTCCTCTGTAGAACAGAACTTCCAGTATATTTTTTGTTCAAATTTGGTATAATAGGGTGGTTCTGTGGTGTCCTGATTAACGCTAAATGCATTTAGTAAAAATTGATGATATAAAAAATTGTAGCCAGTCCTGGATTTGTATGTTGACAAAGGAAAGAAATAAAGGGTCGGGGAATATCCTCAAAAATAATTAAAAAGGCTACGTCATTTGCGATTAACAAAAATAAATATTTCAATGTGTTTTCGAAAAATAACTTTTAACGAAGGAGAATAAAAAAATTGCATTAATGAAAAATGATCAGAAAAGTTGGGGCTTTTGAACAATGTAACAAAAGTGCTATATTGGTAAAAAAAATAATTCTTGTCGTTACGATGCCTAGCTACATATTTGCAAAGAGTCGCTATCTGGACGAGTTTATTCCTTTATACACCCTATATTATCATCTCCCATATACAGGGTTATTCAAAAACAAATTCCACCCGTAACACAGCGGTATTCTACTCCAAAGTTACTAAAGTTACACGTGTTTTTTCTTTTGTTTTGTAAAATTTCGTTTTTCACTATATCTTTTAAAAGGCTTGATCGATTTTAATGATCTTTTGCACACATTCATAGATAATTATGTCACATAATTATGTTATAGTGCAGTATCCGCAACCGCCAGAGGGCGCCACTTGTGCCAACCAGTTTCATTTATTATGCTCAGAACTTTCTTGCCCACAGTTAACTTGTAAATTAATTTAAACCACTTTGTAAAAAAAATCCATTCTCTACAAAAAATGATTCTACTGTATTTTTCATAAATTTTACCGTTTCGGAGATAACGCCCAAAATTCGAGGAACTTTCTATAAGCCTGTACTCAAGATATTGACAAGTCTGAGTCGTCTAGTCGCCACAGAGCGCTACAGTTGGTACTGTTCCTTCCTACCGCATGCTACCGCCACCACTGGGAATAGTTATTCAACTGCAGTTAGTTCACATCAACGAAACTTTAACGTAGGACTAAAACGAATTGTGACTACTTTTTTAAGAATACCTTGAAATAATTTTACTGATATGAATTAGCTGCGGTTAAGTAACTATTCACAAAAACAATCCTCCTACTTTCCAAGATGAGTGGAGTTATCACCATCTATCCGGTGCTGCCTGAACTTGCTGTCCCATACAAGTGGTTTGTTTATTATTAAATTACTGGCGCCTAGTTACTGATAGCCAACGCTGCCAGTGACTAGTGGCCAGCCAGTCAGTAAACTAAACAATCATTTCAGAATAACTACTGTCAGGCTGTTTTGTTGCTTAGAAAAAAACAATAAAAAATTGAACACTTGCAAAATATGGATCCCGGTAGGCGTCGTTACGCGTTTCCGGTAGCAATATTCTCGTAGTTAAAAATAGTGATACAAATGTGTGTGCGGAAATTCGCGAAAAGACTTTAAGTAAATACCGATGCTTATGATGTGAATACAACATTTCCTTAAGATGTTTGAAGTGTTACGCTTGCCCTGAATACACCAAAAATGCAGATGAAAGGTAGGTATTTCGTATTTTTCAGTTTCACCTTCCACCAAAAAAAATCATTGAAATGTGGCAACATAGCTCTCCACAGCCAATCTCGATGGTTAACATTGTAGCAGAAGCGTCGAGTTACTCAGGTATTAAGGTTCATTTGCCCCACATTTTAAACTTCGAGAAAAAAATTCTTTCGCATTTTCGTTTTTAGTAAAAAAAAGTTAAAATTTTTTACACCATGACTGAATCACCCTGTATAAAGAAGACAACCTGATTACTTTTGAGAGATTCATTTGACATTTTGAAGCAGAAACAATTGTCAACATCAAAAGTTACTTAAATGGAATAATAAAAATATTTCGCTATTACGCTACTGTTGTAATAGCTGGACCAACACTATATTAAAGATCTGTGCGTAGTGCAGAATCTTTTATAAAATAAAAACATGCAAATATATGTATGTTACAAAGAATTTAAAATACCATATAATTTGTCACGTTTGTATGGCTCCAACCGAATTGCGTCCCTGAGAATGAATGGTATTTTACCTGTCACCAAGAAAGTGACATAAAAGCCTGTGAAGGGTTCAACTATTAAATGTAGGCAAAAATGGAGACCAGTTTGCCACATTGTGCACTAAATTTTGTTTTTGTTTTCGCAAAGAAATAATAAACTAATAAACATTTATTTGAAATTTTGTGAGAATAAATTAATATTATACAATTTTACTTCCATTGTAAAATTTAGTTACAAAAATAAAAAAGTAAAAAAAAATAAGGGAATTACAAAATGTTTGCCCTAAATTAATAAGAGAGCGACTTAACAAATTCAAATCTATTCAGTTTAACTTCTCTTCTTTTAGTTTTCTTCTAAAAATTTTATTTTTGCAGCCCCCTTGCCCTTCCAATGTTTTTGGGATCGAAATGGAATTTATTTTAATATAATGTATTAACTTGAACCTCCAATATGACAGCCATAAAATTATTGATATTAAAATGAGAAGAAAATAAGGAAGTATTGGTAGTTCTCTGTAACGAGCAAGGATGCTCGGCCCAAAGATAAGGAGGAAACAATGAGTTTTCCGCCATATAGTTATCGGTAAGGTAGGTAATTGCAGAATTGGGTGACTTTGTCATGATTGGGATTAATTTCTGTCAGTTCAAAGGCAAAGAAATCACCAGGATGTAGAAATGGAAGACTGAAAATACGTCAGTTTCGTTTACACCTTTCTTCTGGTATTCTGAAACTAAGTGTAGCGGCACCCTCGAATTGCTGCTTCTGGAAATGCTTCACAGGTACCTACTTTTGTGGATAGAAATTTCAAAGTCCGAAGTAATTAATAGGATACACATAGACCACTTAATATACTTAGTAGCACTTTAATAATTCTGTTTAGAATATTTAGAAAAATATTTAATAAATCGTCAATAATTCTTATTTCTTCAAATGGTTGAACAGATCCCTTTAATTCCAAATGTTGCAAAAAATATTTATTCTTCTGCAATTCACCTAATATAGTGTCGGTCCAGGTAATAGTTAAGTATTAGAGTACTAATATTCAAATTATAATAAACAGGGTGTCTATTGTTGGAGTGCCACATGGAAATATCTCGACAAATATGCATTTTTCGGCGATCAATATTTGAAAAAAAAAAGCCCTTTTGATGATATTCTAGATTCGTGGCCTACTTTCCAAGATATTTTTGAAATACCCGAAAATTGTCGAAACTTCTTCGGCTTGTAATATTTTTAATTCAAGTGTTAACGAAAAACTTTTTTTGTGAAATCTGTGGGCAAAAGTGATTGCTCTTAGCACTTAAAAAGTTACTCAATTATAGTCTGCCATGGCAAATTTACCAATATTATGCACTTTCAATCAATATACCCCAAGGGCTACATATCCCTTGCGCCAGTCTAATTTATAATTTTCTGAGAAAAAGAAAATAAATAAAAAATAAAAAATAAAAATATAAAATTTCGGTGAATAAACTACAGTTATCGATTTAATTAACTGACAGAAGCTGCTTGCAACTGTTTTCCAACGCATATTAAAAAAATTTAAAACTGTGTTATATGCAAGGTATCGATATTTTCTTGCGATATTGTCACACCCGTGGTGTGATGCCCGAGGGTTTCAACTGACCCTCGCGGCTTGCCGGAATCACTGAAGGGGCTGCAGACACATAGTGGCATAATCCCGGTACGAGAGCTTGGGACCACCAAATGGCTTCAGTAGTAATCCAAGAGGAAACTGGCGTCTGCCCCCCCTAGGAGCCTTGCCAAAACAACGGTTGCTGAAAAGTAGTATCTCTTGCCTGAACGGGCCACCCGGGGGTGATTAGTGATCGAGTGGTTGCAGCAGAGCGGGACCCACTGACACCCACCTTTAAAACTGTGCAGAATTTATGCCCGTCCATTCTTCTGAATCGGCGGTGGGACTTTGGTTTGGCAAATGATTATCTTATTGATCAATCCTCGTATTTTGATTATTTACTGTTACTTGTATATGAAATTCGTTGACTGTTATATTTACTCGTTTTGACTTGGTAGAAATTAATTTAAATAATTCAGTCATTGGTCCACAGATGTCACTTAGTTGACAATATGTCGGTAAATATGTCAATATTTTAATGCAATATATTGCAATGAAAACTATTATAATTTCTCCAGTTCAAGTCCTAAACTGAAGAATGGGTGTAGGTGCTTGTAAAACATAGATTGAGATAATCAACATCCGTTGAACTCTCGTGTGCAAGCTATAATACACTTTATATAAATTTTTCGAAAATTCGTAAACATAACACTTAAACATACAAAAACGTTTGATATATCGAAATATTCAATATATTGATATTTTCTTCTCGATATATCGATAAATTGATTCGATATATCATATGAAACACTATATCGCTATATTTTTAAACGTTGCCATCCCTATCTGGGCAGAGATGGGCAGGGCTTTGAGCTTGTCGATCTAGTAACTGCCGCTTACAGGTTAGCGAGTAGGTACAAGAGAGATAAAGGAAATTTTAATCAATCCATTTTATTCTGTACACGGGACTGGTGTTTTTAGTTTGTATTATGTCGTTTTCTTATTATAAGTTTTTCAAATTATTAATGTCTGGATGTGTGTATGTGCCATTGGAGAATAGCATTAATAAACAATTTGATTAATATTTGGCTAGACAGCTTCAGAAAAATATTGCGGAACTATTATTCCGGATAGTTTGTATGTTTGTATGTATGTGAAAATAAATTGTTCTCAAATATTCCAAAAAGTCACCACCACCTGTATAACGGCTCTGGCATGGATGTTTCAGTTTCTAGTCAAATCTAATCTCCCATTGAAGTTTGGTCACACATTGCTCAGTACCAAGGAAAGTACCTACCTCTTGTGGTCCGGTAGGTTGTGTTGGGGGGGCCAACTGACGGTAGGACCAGCAGCACTAGGGTGTGGTCGGTTTTCAATGGGGCAACCCGGAGCGGCAGCCGCTTCCGGGTAGTACACGGCATCAGGGGGCGCACCGCCGCCTCCGGCTGGCAGCCCCTGGAAATACTGGCGCGCCCCCTCCAGTACGTTCGAGAACGACACATCCATGCTGTGCAGGATCAGTCCTGCACACTACCTCGCCCTGAAATAATGTGATAACGGTCACAACCAACTGTTCAGTTCAATCGCAACAAGTACATGGAAATAGTCAGACATTCTGCATGAAAAGGCATTGCCGTCGTCTCAGGAACCTTTGGTAATTTAACAATCTAATGCTGTTTCTTAAAGACAATGTCCTTTGAATGCTCGATTTTTAAACCATTTCCTGCACAACGCAACACAGTAAAGAATCCCTAAATCCCAGTGAACTTTTGGAACATTGTCAAATCAATAAAGGTATAACCTCCCATGAGATGCTTCTACTCATCCACGGCCTTAATTATGTAATTTAGACCAAAGAGGAAAAACCAAAGACAAAGCCTTTGACTACTTTGAATGGCTGGTAATACAAGTCCGGGCAATGATTTAGACTGAGAGCATTGATTAAGGTACCTTATTCAATGCTGGGAGGAATCAAAAATCAGGTGGAGGAATCTTTACTAACAACCCTCTGGTAACACCCCTTCTCTTCCTGCTTGCACGAACAGTTACTTTCCCGCTATTTTCCCCCTATATCCCCTCTAAACTACCAAAAGACTAAAGACTTCAATAATATCTTTCAAATTCACTAAATGCCTCCCAATGTTTGCGAACGATAACACTTATTTATATTAAAGTAACCCAGTAAAATTGAAAGTAAAATTGAAAACACTGCAGTCTTTACATGGCGTCGGACCGTGTTGCTTCCCTTTTCGGTATTATCGGCGGAGATGTGTTTTCGAGTGGCGGGTGATTTCGTTGGTGCATCATGGGGGATTCGAAGCCCAAAGAGGAACTGTACTTGTGTGGAATGTATATGCAATGCAGCCAACGAATTTTCACAACTAATTGCCACCTTTATCGTGTCTGGAAGTTTTCCCCCTACCTCTGATGAAATAAATTTATGACATCGAGCATCGCTATGCCGTCAACTTTTTTCACAAGAACATATAATTTTGATTCTGCTATTTGAAAGCCTGTTTTATTTAAAGTATTTTTTCCAAATACAATTTTTTTTCTCTATACTCTACTGATAAGAAGTTATATAGGGTGTCCAAGAAAGCTGGCGTCATATGGAATTTTTTTATTATTAGGTACAATTTTTGAAAATGTGATTACAGGGTATATTAGTTTTAATTCGAATACCTATTTTGGCTCACCTAAGGGCATGTCCAATGACGTCAGAACCTATAGACAGGTTTGTTTTGATAAACGCTTGACGCCCAGAACTAATCACAATCTAAGCGCTCCATTAAATTATTCCGAAAATGTCGCGAGATTGTCAGAAATTGCCCCTTTTTGTCGAGCCGTAGCGAACTTATTTCGGCTCTGGGCTCGGAGGCTGGTGTCGTTAGACCATCCCCCGAGTTTTCAGGTGAGGTTCCGATCCTTCCGGCGCCCCCAAACAAGAAAAAACATGCGATATCTAAGTGTGATTCTGGAGGAACTATAACCGGGAATCACCGGGTGTATAGTTGATTGATGGGTGACTTTCTGTCTTTGTTTGTAGCATGTTTTTAGAGTAGTATGGATATATTTAATCTTGGAGTCAAAATAAAGGGCATTTTAACAATGGGGCACCACGTCTATAGGTTTTGACGACATTGGGCATGTCGCTGTATCGCTTATATTATGTTAAATTTGACATTTTGGAAAGAAATAGTTTTCTACTTGAAATATCGAGAAAGATGATTAAGAATACAGGGTCAGAATTTTTCAAAATTAAGTGCGATCTCAGTGTACAGGGTGTCCCGACTAAGCCGTTACGAGTGACTATCCCCATAAATTTTAAGATGAATATTTGATCCTTCAAAAACTAAGCTTGTGTATTTTTTCTAAGGAATTGAATGCCGCAAAGAGAAAACAATTGAATTTCAAACAAAAAGTTATCTTTTTTTGAATAAAAATTGACTACGACTATGTTTATTGTATATGTTTATTAGGTTAATAAAATTTCATTCAATTAAAAAACTACATAAGGTTAATTTTTGAACCATCAACTTATCTTAAAAATTTCCAGATACCTAAGTAGTTGTTCTTTTGTCTTGGTTGGGACAAAAAAGTCACTTCCAGCTATACCTGAAGTGTGCGGTTCAGAAACAAAATGTAAGTTGCCTTGGAAAGAAATCGAAAATACATATATAAAAAATCAATGCTGGGCGATATTGAATTTTTGATACCGTATATCAATATTTAAAATAATCCGATATTTTCTACATATCGCTATATTACGCAATTCGTTCATACGCGTAAAATGGTAAAAATTTGAAATTATCGGCTATCCAGAAACTTAAGTCCATATTCGTTCGTAAATGTACTAAAGACCGAGGAATATCGATATTCGTTAGACAATGACAAAATACCAGAAATTTTTTTTATGAATCATTTTAAACCATCAAAATCGCCCATACTAGAGAAAAAGGATTATGACACACCCTGTAGAGAATTATTAAAATTACAATAATTAATTGGTATGAAAAAAAATTTGAAAATTGACATGGTTTTCTTGTTACGGCCAATATCAGCTACCTTTGCAGGTGTTTACACTGCTGTATGTGGCAGAACTTTCCATATATCGAAACTGTTTTCCACAACATTTATTTCATTTTATGATCTTAAAATGTAGGGTACGTTTCTATTACCTATAAATAATAGTTTTGAAAGAAACTTTGGATTTTTTTCTATTTTTCATAAACATGAATAATATGTTTTGTCTGGCTGGAACTAAATATGTATCACTATACGATGACACTTGAGGGCGTTCCTGACAAAGTTATTTTATTACTCCACTATCAACTAATCAAATTTATCGCGTTGCCACTATTGCCAAGCTTTTCTGATAGGTGCTTAATGCACCTTCACCTTTCGAACACGATTCAATCAAATACAAAATTAATAAAATATACCAACCCTAGACTCAAGTTACAAAAAAGTAATTTTTAAATATTAAATAATTATACAGCTTAAGAAAGTGTCGGCAGGAATACAATATATTTTATTATCAAAAAATAATAATTGATGTATACGCTACTGATCAGTGTTTTGAGAGAGAGAGCACCATTCTCGTATGGCAAAGTCAGCTCAAATCTACCTGAATTTTTATCATATTTTTTTGTCTAAGATAATGCAAATTAGTTCGGTATTTTCAGCCTAATATGCCTAGTACGATTTTAAAAACGTTCTTGTGAGCTACTTTTTAGAAAAAACCTTTTGAAGCTGAATAAATAATAATCGGCTTTTTAACATTTTTAACCATGATGTGGATGCGCGCCAGAATTAAAATCGAAATCTGGTCTATTTTGGGTGGTTTTATTATTAATTTTGAGGAGTAGTCGCAACATATTTTCTTATTTGCGTTGTATTTCACATATCCCAGTACATTCAAAATACTTTCTTGCTACATTTTCAATTTATGTTTAAACAAAGGCAGGAACAACAGATTTGTTAAGCAGTGTCCGGTAAATATTTGGCGAATTCACCGAGGTTGCTCAGCCTTAAGATAATGTCGTAAATAATTCAAATATCAACAAATTTCATTATATACAGTGCCTTGCAGAAAGTATGTACCATATGGGATTTTTTTAATTTAACTTTTATCACAAAATTTTATTCTTGATAAAAGTTTGTGCATTCCCGCAAACTCAAACCGTATTTTTCTAAATTTGAATATCTCATTTCATATACAGGGAAGGTTTGAATATACATAGTGTCCCAGGTTTTTTGATCAGGACTTTTGACATTTTGTAGAAAAATTCATTACAAGGTGGGTTGCTGATATAAATATAGGTCCTAAAGTTCTTAGCTTCTGAGATACATGGCGTTGTAGTTCTCTTTTTGAAATTAAATTATGGCAATATCTCCCAAAATAATCAAGCTGCTGAACTGAAATTTGGCACTGCAGTGTTTTTGGGGACGGAGGTTATCTTTTGGTCTTGCTGGTTCATCATTTAAGTGCATCTTTTTATTCTGCAACAAAAAGGTACTCTTGTTTCATAACGATAAAATCAACCGTTTGCATTGAAATTGACAAAACCTGCTCCAAAACAATACTCCAAACTAGGAGTACCCCAGAAGCAACCACATGCTTGTGCGGGGGAGGGGGGCAATTACTATTATTTTGTCTTCGTTGCCATTTGCGGCTAGGGCCGACTTTTTACCCGATAGAACTAGGATAGCATTCGCTCAAGTACTACGGAAAACCCTAGAAAACCGTAGTAATCCCAGTGAGTGTAGGACAATTAGTAAATCACCCGGATAAAGCTATTTAGGAGCAATACCGTGAACCTACATTTGTCCAGCGCTCTTGGCCATAGCGGTGTTTTTCTTTAAAGACATGTGCATGTGCCTGCCTCGAACCAAGGTCGATCGAAGGCAGAAAAACATGCAGCCTAAAAAGTCAGCGCCGGTACGAGCGACGCCACCACGGCTCCATTTGAAACATAAAATTTTCGCCTACCACTTTCAAATCTTAGAGATCAACTGTAGTCAAAATGACGAAAAAAAGCCAAATGGACATTGGTTAAAACACCACCGACTTTCTTGAAATAGGGTACCCAAATTTTATCAAATTCTTTCCATTTTGAAAGCGAATAATTTTGATTTCCTTGTTCATGCGGATTTTTTCTTACTTTAAATGGTGCAGTTGATCTGTAACATTTGAAAGCGTTAGGTGAAAATGTTATGTTTCGAAATGTTGGAGTTAACAGGTGTTTTGGGGCATGTTTTGTCAATATACACGCATAAGGTTGATTTTATCATTATGAAACAAGAGTACCTTTTTGTTGCCATAATTCAACTTCAAAAAGAGAAATGCAACGCCCTGTATCTCCGAAACAAAGACCATTAGGGCCTATGTTTATATGAGCAACCCATCTTATAATGAGTTTTTCTACAAAATGTCGCTGCCCGGCATATTGAACCCAATACCAAAGCACAAAACCTGAGCATAACTTAGCAATATCTATTTTCGAACTTTTTTTTTCCTGCTACATTTTTCATTTTCGCCCAATATAGAAAAATCCCCATAATATACTATTAGTTCCCCTGCAGCTAAAAGATAAAGGAAGTGGGTACTCCTATTATCAATTTTAAAGTAGATAGTCGTACACTGTATTTTGGCCACTGGATTCATATGCAGTTATTGTCTTTTATAGCAACCCCTCTAAATTTGGTATATAAGAATAATTGATATAGGTATTCTCAATAGAATGAAAAGTCGCAAATAAAAAACTAGGTTTACTTATTTTTAGGAACACAAATTTGTGTAGGTACCCTTCTTCTGCAAAATCATTAAATACGAACTGCCTTAGCAACAGACAAAACTGAGTTGTTTTGAACATATTATCTAAAATGCCTAAAAAATAATTTAATTAGATTCAAATATATCATTCTAAAGGTTGAGTAAATTCATCCTGTGTATGGTGCCCTAAAGGGAATGCTAAACAGTGTGACAAACTTCCTTTAAACCTGCAGGAAATAACGAATAAAATCGAACATTTCAGTTTTCTCTTCTGCAAAGAGACGGACGAGATCCTGACCTTGATCTAGTCCTCATTCCGTTTCTCGTTTGCTTTGATAAATACAGGCGAACTGAGCTGGCGAGGTTCGCGATTAATTCCAGTCCCAGTGGCACAAATAAACAGTTTTCGCATTCGCTATATTCCGTTAATGACTAAAATCCACGAAGCACTAAGCATGCGTGCTTATATTTTGAAATTGTGGAGAATTAAAAACAGAAACACGCTTGATGCCGATTCGAATATAGATATTTTTTAACAGTTTGTCTTGCTTTTGGCAAATTAAAAATTTTACCCAAAATAATTAAAAGCAAGCGTTGTTTAGATAATAAGTAATTATTTGGATTTACTAAATGAATAATAAGTGATAATTCATTCAATTATAATATACAATAGAATTAGATCCCATCTGTGGTACCTGAGACGTAAAGATTTACGTTTATATCTTGAATAAGATGAATTAAGCGTTAAGCTATATCCTATTTTTATATTTTCAATCTACCTTCGTCTAGGAATTCTAAAATAATTAAAGATAATGTAAAGAAATTAAACATCTGACATCTTTTGAGGACAAAAGGCAGAGGAAGCGTGAAGGGTCAACCAACCAGATTTAGGCCATCGATTTTCCCGACCGCCAACACACGCAAGTTGCGAGCTCTTATAAATATAGTGTCCGAGCATTATCGTTGGTGTTTTGGTTAAATATTGCTACAACATAATAATTTAAATAAACAATCTTGCTTCTAAGTGAATATTCTACTTTCTGAAAATTAATACAGAGGCACAATAATAGGTACAATACAAACACATTTTCAGGGGTAATATCACTAGTGGTGTGCCTATTATCGATAATACCTTTTGTTAAAATTGTTTTAATAATCCTAAAGCTGAAAATATCACTGCGCAGAAATAGTGCTATTTTCTTTAGCATTGGGATTATAAGAAGGTATTATCTCTTATCAGGCATACCGCGAGTTGCCTTTAGGAAGAGAAATTAACAACTGCAAATAATTTAATTATTCAATGTTTTGACAACCAAATTTCTCAGAAAAAAATTACCTACAAAAATTATACCAAAATATTTCATTAGCAGTAACATACTTAATTACACTGCAGTCTCATCCTTCATATGACAAATATTAATGTAGTTTGCTTTACTCTGTACAAACCATACAAACGTTTAAAGAAAGGTGTTTTTTGTCCCAACCGCCGCCAGTCACCCGATCGTCGCTAAAAACCATCTCAGTGCTGTATTTTGTATAAGCGTGTACAGACGTGTCTCACTTCGCAATTTTCGTCGGTTTCGCCGCGTAAAAGGAGGTGTAGACAATAAATAAGGTGTAATAATGTAACCGCAGGATATTGCAAAACTTAGGAAGGTAAATAAAGGAAGCGCAATCACACGATTGCAAGTCATTAAGACTGCTTCCTGGACGCAAACGTCATTGAAAAACAAGCACACAAAAGATTATGACTCCGTGTCCACAGCTGCCAGTGGGGCGCAATCAAACGATTGCTAGTCATAGGACTGCCCCGGGAAGTACATGCCCCATTGAAAAACAAGCACACAAAAGATTAGCAGGTGAGTCCGTGTCCACATCAACTTTTTATACGCGAACACAAATAAATACGATTACAATTACGATTGCAAGTCCTTAGGACTGCTTCCAAAGAAGCGCAATCATACGATTGCTAGTCATACGACTGCCCCGGGCGTACATATGCCATAATCCAATCGAGAAACGAAATTGACAAAAGACAAAATGCATTGACTTAGAGAGATGTTACATTTATTAGAATATTTTTGTATAGAGACGCAATCACACGATTGCAAAGTTTTTCGGCCTCAGGGTCCACATCGATCCTAGCACACAAAGACGATAGAAAGGGTAATCATATGATTGCAGGTCATTAAGACTGTTTTCCGGGCATAGACGTAACTAGGGGGGGGCTAGGGGGGGCTTAGCCCCCCCCCCCCTACATTTCTATTAGCCCTCCCTAAAATGTAAAGGATGTGCGAAGATATGCTTCTCGTAAACAGAACAGATCTAACATTCTGACAACGCAATGTTACGCAACACGGCGAACGCCGCACGCGCCTTTTTAAATTCACCAGTTTCGACGAATCGCTTGCTCTTGCGGAATCTTGCGCCTTGTGCCCCCACAAAATCCGACTTAAATTTAAACGCGCAAGCGAGAGCGAACACACCGTGCCTGCTGCCGAGAGAAAGAGAGACGAGACGGGCGTCGGAGAATGTACTTTTGCTGTGCCAGACTCCAGACTTTTATTTTGTTATTCATCGAGTGTATTTATTGTTTCGTTATAATATGTACTATGTAAATAATCTTGCATCACAAAATAGCAGACATTCCCAACATTTTTTCTCTGGTTTCTACTCGGAAACCTCTACTTTTTCATGTTTTTTCTTAAATGAATTAAAGATAATTCATAATTACCAGTAGATAGACCTATACATTATTTTTTGATGCCTTAAAATTAACGTTTTTGGGTGTGGCACCTCAAGGGTGGTACAGGGTGATCCAATCAGTAACGTATTTAGAAGGGCGAGACCGAACCCATTTCGGAATTTGAAAATATTCATTCCAGCTTGTAAATTTGAAGATATTGGGATTTCCCAATACCAATTTTATGTAATTTTTCTTCAAATTTTTAAAAAATTTCGCCTGCGGCGCATTTTTTAGAATTATTTTACATGCCCTTGTTTAAAAAAAAAACACAAAAATTGTCCCTTCACCACTTGAAATTAATTCCTATATACGTCACGGAAAAGTGAAATATACTTTTGTAAGTAGCGTACCGACTTTCAAAAATTTCTTCTTAATGTATTAAATAATTCCTTGTCGGGGCCCCGCATTTTCATGCGGGTCCCGGCCCCGCAAAATCTTGAGCCGGTCCTGATCAGCCCCCCCTAAAAATACGACCTAGTTACGTCTATGTTCCCGGGGCACACAAGAGTATTTTAAAATAATCGTGCAATTGCCCAGGGGATTGCATAACCCGAAAAAAGGGAGACAAACTTACTGCTCACAATATTACAGAACTGCCAATATTAGCAAAAATAACCATAACAGTGACTAATAGCACATCCTAATTTCCTTCTTAAGGACACATGTATTCACAATTGCTTAAATATAACAGGGTAACATTGAGGGGAGCAGACACATAGTAATAACCAAATTTACCCCTTGGAAGGACACATGGACCTCACATTTATCCAATAATATGACAACAAAAAGGGGCGCGTCACATGACTTCAAGACTAAATTTTGTAGGATACACGTGAACTCCACACTTACCCAATAATAATAATATGGTAAAAAATAAAGGAGTAAGCACATAACTGCACGGCCGACCAAATTTTTTCCCCTGGAGGACAATGTAGGTACTCCACGTACTCCATTTAACCAACAATATTATTACATTACAGGGAAAAGCAGGTATGGACAAGGCCTCACGATCAAATTTATCTCTGGCATATACAGAGGCCCTACTTCAAATTCCTTACCTGGATTACATTTTTACACAACAGGGATATAGGAACAAAGAAGGAAAGGAGACAAGGACATAACTGTATACGGCTACGACCGATTTCCCCAATGGAGGACACGCAGATAATAATTATACAGGGTGATTCACGTAAGTGGTTCATTAGGAGTTTACGGGGAAGGAGTGCCAATTTTGATTTGAAATTTTGGTTACTTATATAACAGGTTGTAAACTTTCTTTCTAAAATATTCTCAACTTCCGATCCCTTCCGGTTATACCGGAAGTCGATAGCAACTTTGTTACTTCAAATAGAACACCCTATATATTATTACACCATTTGGTTCCCTATTAAATTCCAAATCTTTTTTCTGAATATAATGTGTACCCTATTCCTAACCCTTTTCGAGATATTAATTATATAATAATATAAATAGTTTAGAAAGAAAGTATACAACCTGTTATCTAAGTAACCAAAATTTTAAATCAAAATTCGCACTCCTTCCCCGTAAACTTCTAATGAACCACTTACGTGAATCACCCTGTATACAACAAGAAAGCATAATTTATAAATATATGCATATGGGTACAACAACTCTGTTAAATCGTTGAGGGAACCAAACGTTTTTTTCGACTTAAACCTAAACATTCTCGAAAGCTCCACTGTTTGGTAGGTATACATAAATCCACAGCCTGATAGCAAATAGGGGCATTCAAGGAGTCTGGACAGTATCGTAGATTGTGTTTAATATGATTACAGTAGAAAGAAGACAACGTCGGGACCAAATCCTCATTTTTTCCTATTTTCCAATGGATGGAAATAAGGTAATGACGAAGCAGGCAAATAACTGCAAAACCAAATTTCGCTTAGAGGACACATAGTTCTCCTTAGAAGACGGATCTATATTGTGCACAAAGTCTTGCTCTTTATAAATAATTTTTTCTTTATTATCAGACATTTCTCAATGTGCGAATCTTATTAACTTATTAATAGAAGGAATGTGACATAAATAGTTATTATGTACCAATACCCTGTATCTTCGTAACGAAGCGTTTTTGGACCCATGTTGATATGAACTTTTCGTCTTATTTTAACGAGTAAATTACGCCTCTGAAAGGGTGCCGCATAGTTTTGAATCACCCTGTATACCTATTTAATAAGACTTAGGAATGAAAGGAACCCCACTATTCTTTTTCCGTACATCTTTAGGTACATCCAAATACACAGGAGTTGACCATCTCTTTTGTAATCTACAACTATAACAGAGAGCTAAATTAAATTTTCTCTCTGATCTAAAAATATTAAACCAAACACCAACTTTTTATACGAAACTACCACCACGACACTAACTCAAATATAAATATAATAATTATAGAAGGAAAATGACGTTTGACAACGGAATTCGTTTGAAGCACAGGACTAACACAAAAAATAGAAGTTAGGACAAACAGTTTGATGTGTTACCTATTTTGTGTTATGTGGTTTTTGGCGGAATCAGCTGATTTATTTACTATTTCACTTACTCAAGTTTGGCTGCCAGTTTCTCTCTCTACACTCCTTCCATCTACTTGTCAATTCAATGGTTCAAACAACCTAATTTTATAATCTGTGATTCAAACTGGTTCAAATTTTCGGCAGTGAAAATATTCGAGGGTTTTGTACGTTTCGTGAGTTTTACCGTCATCTGTGTTCTTGTTAACTTTTCGTGTGATATACATTTTTTTTTCGATCCCGTTTTTCCTCCTGTTTCAAATAAGTCTAGGTTTCTGTCTATTTTGAATATAGGGGCAAGTTGCTTGTATAATCTGAACAAATTATAATGTAAATTTAGCGCAAATTGTAGTTTTAGCTCGTTGATTGTTTCTGTTGAATATCTTACTTGATCTGTGAATTTATTTTGGAATTGGAAACAGGGGAGCGTGGAAAACAACCTGTTGATGAAGGAAAGGTATGAAAAACTTATGGTGTGTATCCAGTAATAAATATTATGAAGTACGTACTTGTAAGTATAGATATTTCTAATTTTTAGCATGCAATCTTGGGTAATAAAGTGGCCCAAATATTTATTCAAATGGCTCTTCATTACTTTACCAAGTACCATCCAAATTTAAACCATAGTCAGGTAAGTAATTTTTGTGGTTTTATTAGGTAGGTATACCTACCTAATTCTACGAAGGTGTACCAGGACCACACATTTCAAGTTTTTTCTTTTCATAATAATTATTGACATAACAAATCTGGATTTCGACTTATAAAGGGCTAGACGTGAATAGTTTTTTGTCCTTCATAATTCCGACTGTAGTAATCTGAGATACAACACGGAATTCTAAAGGAAAAAAACTAGTCACGACTTGTCGCTTGTCGCCATTCTACCCCTTCTAGAACTAAATTGTACCATAAACTTTTTCTAGATAAAACATTTTGCTTAATATAATTATAGTATAATATATAATAATATACCTATTATATTATAACTTAAATAATATATTATAATATAGACTAATAACAGTAAGCTTTTGAAGCTTCTCTCTAACACGTCCGTGTGATTTGTATATTAGTCAATCCACAGTCATAGAGGAAGTGTATTGTAAAGTAAAACATAATTATATAGAAGATCACTGCTATGAAGATTCACAATTTAAGGAAATTCACAGGTTTCTTTATAGCATAAATAATGGTATATTACAACTTTACACCATAACCACCCATAACTTTCAGTTATCCAAACTTTCGATCTTTGAGAGCTTCGTCAGGGCTAAAAGGTAGTAATTCTAATAAATGGCTGTGGATTATATAATATAATATATAAATTTTTCAATTGTAAGTACCTTTTAGAAAATTTCCACAGCCATTTATTAGAATTACTACCTTTTAGCCCTGACGAAGCTTTCAAAGTTAGAGCGAAAGCTTGGATCACTGAAAGTTATGGTGTAAAGTTGTAATATACCATTATTTATGCTATTATATGGGCAGTTCTACAGAGCATGGTCGATTGGTGATTTTACTATGTGACAATCACAGATTAAGCTAAATTGCACTTCCCAGTATATTATTTGTTGTAATATGTATTCCCCTTTCTTCACATATATAAAACTTTGAAAGATTCTAAAGAAAATAGTTTAATATTTGATATTTCTCTTTGAAATCTCATGACCGTCACGCATAACTACCCCCATGATGAACGTTCTCTATTGGCGTAATTATTTTTCCACGAGGTGAATATTTGTTTTTCAAATTAACTCAATTGCTAATAAAAAGACTAAAGTTCAATATTATCATATAGTTTTTTTATTCTACAATAAAATATTAAATATAGACAGCCTTAAAGTCACGTAACTCGTTTGATACTCACGACCGTCACAACGTTTTTTTACTGGTTCACGCGTTCGCCGCCAGGGACTCCAAGGGCTCTGCGGCGTTTCGACGGTTCTTTTCCAGTGCAAAATCATTTACAAAGTTCGTAATATCAAATACATGTTTACTTTAAGAGTTCTTAGTTCAAAGAGCTTTCCCTAACCTCACTTCGTTAATATAGTCGTTCAAATCAGATTTACAACGGTTTTTGTAACGCGGCCCTCACGACCGTCACACTCAAGACCGTCCTCTTTGGAAAAAATCAGTGTGACGGTTTTGAGGCTTATGTGATGGTCGTGAGTAATGTGACCAAACTTCTTTAATAACAGGACTAAAGTATACTGTTATTACTTCCAGCATACCTAATCATGGAAACAAGTGAAAATAAACGGAACCTGTTAGGACAAAGTGCGTGTTGTATTGACTTTCAGGAGCAAGCGAAGTTACAAAAAATGAAAGAAGAAGCATACACTAAAAATAATGAAAAGAAGAAAGAGGCAAGGAGGCTTAAATTAATGTTAAAACAAGAAAGAAAAACTGTGAAAGAAAATGCGGATGAAGTAAATTCGAAGAACGAAGGAAATGATTCCATCGATAGCGATACTAATAAAGAAAACAAGATTGATAACCAAAAGTTAAACGCTGTTGACATATCTGACTGTGAAATAAATAAAATGGTTAAAAAAGGAAATACCTACCTATTGCAGACACTAGGATTAAGGCAAGGTTACAAACGCAGAATTTGAAAGTTAGAACACAAGCATCAAATAAAAGTGAAGCCGGAAGTAGTGGAATTGTCGACAATAAACAAAAAAAAGATTAAAACTACAAAAAAAAAATCCAAACCGGTGTCCGCCGCAATAGAAAAAAAAAGAAGAGATGCAGCTGAGATTCCTGTTTCTCCTATTTTAATACTACAACTATTACAGGAAACTCACAACCGTCTCCACCACTCACAGCTGTCACACTCAACTAACGACCGTCACAATGTGTACTATTTTAAATTCTGCTATAAATACAATTTGTCATTTTAAAGCGTTCTTCTCCAAAATTTAAATAAATATGATCATAACCAATAAAATAATAAGACAAAAAGTTAGTTATTGGTAAATATATTCTTTAGTTACTGAAAGTTTTAAACACGTCTAATAAAAACATGCTCAGTTGCAATTATAATTGGGTTTTATTTTACCTGCATTCCATAAACACCAAATTTGTAGATGCTAACTTGTACATATTGTTCATAGCTTCTAGAAAAGCCTAATTTTACAAGCGCTTCGTTATGTTTCAGACCTTTCCACGTAATAAATAGTGATGTGACGGTTATGAGTTTTTCCCCATTGCACTAACAAAAATATTACTATAAAAGTTTAAAACAGAAAAAATGTGGGTGCCACGTAGAGTTTTCGAAAAATAGACATTTACACGGTTTGTAAAATGTGCACCTTTAATAAGTTTCTGACATTTTATTTTTATGACATGGTCAACGTCATATCGACCATGCTCTGTAGAACTGCCCATATTATGCCATTAGTAACAATTGAGAAATACTTATAGTAATATGAATATCCAAATTCTCGTCTTTGTAAAAAATCCTTTTCCAGTGAATATACCGACCTACGGAATATCTTTATAAGAAGCCGCTAGAGTTCTTGATATAGGTGAGAAGTCTGTGGTCCAAGCCAGGAGACATCTAAGCGCCACTATGTCGCAAAAGAAAAATACCTTTTATAAGAGATTTAGATAAGAATATGTCTGGAACCATCAGGAATGAGGTGTACGAGATGTATATTGTATAAGTAGGACTTTTCATAAAGATATACAAATTATTGTTTGGGCAATTTTGGAAAATATTTAAATTTTGTTTTTCTTACAGCCACATTGTATCAGCAAGGCCCTGGATACAGAAACATACACATACCCTCGCACACATACCCTCCCACACGCGCAACACACATCAGACATCAACACACAACATCCACATTTTCTTTAGGTAGGTATTTTAGGCACCTTTCTACAGGACAGGTATATTGATATCAAGTAACTATTCTGGGTATTCTTCCACTCTTAGTCTGGAGGGTGAGAAATCATGACAGTTCATAGTTAGTGTTTACTTAGCAAATTCGTAGAAATTAATTAATCTTTTTAAGCAAGTATTATGTTAAAAATGTGCAATAGTGAGGGTGAAAGAGAGAATTATACTTAAGAGAAATTAATATCAATATTTCCACAGACGAGTGGCGTCTTAATTTCATATTGGTACCTTTTGGCATTTCGAAAATATTCGGGAAAACCTGTTTTTAGATAAACTTTCACACCCTGTATGTTTCTTATTAAGCGTTTTTGAACTTATGCTCACATGAACGTTCGTGATTTTAATTTTTAGTTTAGGTTTCTGGTCATGTACGACTCGATGTCGTTGGTTTTTACACCATTGGGTAGAGCAAAAAATTTTATTAACCCCTGTAACAAAACAAGTCCGGTAGAAAAAAGAACACGTTGATATTAATTATTTTTAAAATAGAGATTAGCAATGTGTGCTATTTTTGAATAATCGACACACGAAACAGTACTGAACTTTTTGTTGCAACAATAATTATGGATTACGTTATTGTCAATGATTTTTATTAATTGTTAGTTGGCTTAATGTTTATCTGTTAGGTATACAGTTGACGTTTCTTGGTAAATAGGTACTAAAATTCTTACTGTCAATAGCAATAATTGTTCGTCCAAGGTATATTGTATATTGAAGCCAACGGGTGTTTTGGGGCACGTTTTGGCAATTTCAACGCAAACGGCTGATTTGATCGTTATGAAACAAGAGTAACTCTTTGTTGCGGAATGAAAAGATGCACTAAAATGATGTACCTGCAGGACCAAAAAGATAACCTCAAAAAAGTTACGAGTAAAAGCCCGATCCACAAAAGCGCAAGTGGCGCCCTTTGTGAAATACGTAGAAATCTCTATCCCCAAATACATATCAGTGTCAAATGTCAGCTCAGCAGCTTGATTATGTTGGGAGATGTAGATGTAGCCAAAATGCAATTTCAAAAAACAAACTTCAACGCCCTGTATCTCTTAAACAAACAACATTTCTATAAGTCATATTAGGCTCAATCGTAATATTTTGGCCCAAAATATATGCGGTTGCACTATGTGCCATTAGTAATGACTCACCCTGTACAAACAAACAATAAAATTATTTCACCGTTTTAGCGAATACTTTTTTTTTAATAGGGGCAATAGTATGTACTTTATAAATAGTGATTTTGTAAGGTAAAGTCCAGCATTTAAATAAAATAGGTACCTAGGTACCTACCTATACTGTTTATTTTCTTTCCAAAATTTTTCGATAAGGACAGGTATAGTTTTAATGGTACGTTATGTAACCATATCTGAAGAAAGTCAAGATATAATAAGGCTCCTTCGGTGGAGTATTTAAAGCTAACCACGTAAATACCGTTTCACTCAAGATATAACGAGGGCGACGACTCGAGTTGTCATGACCCACATACACACATGCGTCAGTCCAAAGTATACGTGTACCTGCTTTAAATCGCATTTAAACCCGTGATTCTTCAGTTATTAGAGACCTAGGATACCATTTGCCCAAAGTACTAATGCATAACACAAAAACCTCTAGAAAATCCCAGTGAGTGTAGGACAAACTGTAAATCATAGGGATAAAGTTATTAGATCGTATATGTATCTTAAAATTTATTGATTTAGTAAAGGTATAATAAGGGAGGGAAATGAATAAACTATTGTGTCGTAAACCACGTTCTATAATAAATAGTGTAAATCTAGGAAGACCTAGCTTTTCTTGTTTTTTGGATTTATAGTATGTATGTACGAGTACCAGCAAGTTAATTAAAACAAGTGGCGCTCATATTTTACAGTTTGTTATACTGCTAACCCAGCCTGTCTCCACTGTTAAAGCCGGGTCCATATCAATAAATATTTACGTCGTGCCTTGTATTTGACGCAAATTTGCGTAATGTGAAAATTAAGTATATGTTATGGACTATGCGCCGCGCAGAAAGGCCAACAATATTTTCGTCAGATATTACAACGCATCCTATCCATCGAGATATTGCACGCTATTCAGCGACCTGACTTCATTCTGAGTGAATCTGTAGTTTTGTTTCATTTTAATATACCTACTCATCTTGCCGAATAAGCCGACCCCACAAATTTTTTGTTTACACCACAAAACTCGGAAATATGTAGGTCTAGACAGAAACAGCACAATAAATCGGTTTCGATTCGACTTTTTGCAAATGTCTGAAAATTCAGCTTACACAATACGCCCTATATAACACGTCTCCAATTTTTTTTCTGTCGATTCGTTAAATTTATGGAGTCAAACGAGCTGTCAATGTCCGAGTTATTTGGCGAGACGACTATTCTTAAATATTTGGTGACTGATCATGGACTTTTTTATTTGCTTCTTCGATTTCAATACTACATGCTTTAGCTATTTGGTCCCACGTATCAGCCTTTTGTATGTTATTGAAACGCTTTCGAAATTAGAAATTTTATGAAAATAGTTTCTATACCAAATCATGTTTTGAGTAGATACCTACTGCTGAAATTCTCCTCTGCATTATTGTCCCATTTCACGTTTTATTGTATTTTACTTATTACTAAACAACAGTTCTACTAGATATATACTTAACATAAAATAAAAAGGACTTTCTTCCTTTAATAATAATAATAATAATAAAACGAAAATGACGCAACCAAGTGTATTCGGCAATACAATGTATTGTGGATCCCGCTTTAGCTGACGGCCGCGTTGTGCTCATAGATCTACATCAAGGAGGTAGCAAATAGCTCTTCGCTCTTACGTCTTCGAAGTTTATTTTGCTTTGTTTTACTTTTTTGTTTTTTTAAACCTCACACGTCTAATTTCAACTGTTAGGTTTTCACCGAATAATGGATTTGCGTACTTGATGAAATGAGCATTTATACATTCCTAAAATTAGTATTTGAAAATATTCAAACAAATGAGTTATTTCACCTAAATAACAATAATAATTGTTAAGTGCAAATGAAATACGTTAGTATTAAATAAAGTGGTGTATTTAACTTGTTTTTAATATTTGGTTTGTTAATTACATAGGTTTATCAAATAACGATTGTTTGGTTTTGGTATCGATAACTGTGTTACGGTATGTTTTGCTAAACTTTGGTTCATTTAGTCTGAAAAATTTTGTACTTAAACATTGTAAAGTAGGTACTAATCGAAAATTATGTCGGCACAGCCATTGAAGCCCAAAATTGGTTAAGCAGAAACAAACTATACCTTATTGGGAACAATCAACTTCAAATTGGGACTAATCAATATCAAATTGAGAATAAACAATATCAAATTGGGAAATATTCAATATAAAATTGAATATCAACAACTTCATGTTATAAAAACATATATCAACAAGAACAACTCAATTTGTTAACTAAAGTTTATAATATTAATCAAAATATTACTTACATCAAAGTAAATACACAACTAAATAAGTGCAGTGTGTCTGGTAAGTATGGGACAATCTCACAGGAGCAGGTAAGGGACGTCCAAATATTACGATTGAGCTTAAAGCTTAACAACTACGGGTCAGATTTCAATAGTTACTGAGAGACAGGGCGTTGTAGCTCTTTTTTATTTCAAATTGAATTATGGCAATATCTCCCAAACTAATCAAGCTGCTGAATTGAAATTATTTGGCACTGCTCTGTTTTTGGCGATGGATAATAAGCCGTATCTTCAGCTTTTTCGACTCCGAGTTTATTTGCAATTTCATTTAATGCATCTTGTTTTTTATTCTTTTCTTTATAGTTTTTATTTTTTGTGCCTCACAAGATTTCATTGGTAAGGCTCGATAGGCAAAATCACATTTTCGTTTTGCCACTTCACACTTATTGGCCGCCAGGACGGGCGTACCTCAAGGTAATATACGTCGAATGAATCTCAGAGAAATAACCAAGGATAGAGGGAGCAACAGCATCAAAATATACACGTTTGTAGTCAACCAACATCTTATGCAAATTTACCGAAGTAAACAAACATTAGGCCCGTGTGTACAACGTTTACCTGAGGTAGGTTATATCCGGAGAAATATCAATTTGGCCACACACCATACACTTTCTGCGTCCCATTGTATACAAAATCAGTCACTATATCCTAAATACTAATAAATAGCCTATAAATTAACAGAAAAACAATTGAAAACACGAAAAATGCATACGTAAACAATCGGAAAACTTGACTTGCTGGGCAAACACAAAACAAATACCGAACGCGGCGCCCGCGGCAGCAACGGCGGCGTTGCCATGTTGGGCGGTTTGAGGTATCTGTGACGATTTTATTAAAGTGATAATTAGCTACTATAATTACAGCGCGATTTAGTTTTAGTTTAAAATTGTTACATACAAGAAATTAATAACTAAATTTGTTAATTTAGCGTTATGGGAGGTGTGCCTTCATTTAATCCCATTATTAAACCTTTCTATTTTGAAATGAAATGCTGTAAACAATGGAGTACGTGTCATCACTCAAAAAGATGTTGGCTCTGTTTACTTTTTGTTCTTACTCCCTCTATCCTTGGTTATTTCTCTGCGGTCGGAATCGTCTTTTTGCGGGTTCTGTTTTCTCTGGGCCGATTGGCTTTTTGAGGCCGTGCGGCATACTACGGCACGCGTCCACACAGGCACAAGCAGGCCGCGCGGCTTTGCCCGCGGTACATCGCGGGCGCGGTGTTGACGCGTCTTTATGGAGCGTTGTTACAATATCAATCAGATTTTCTAATTTTGTTAAGTTCAAAGTAACTCATTTTCTTTTTGTCAGAACTATTTTTTAAAAAACGTTAAAGCCGTTTGATGTGAACGATTTTGTAATGTTTCAACAAACTTTAACTCTTTAGTGTTGACTTCAAATTATTTTTGCAATTTACAATTTTCGAAAGCAATATTTGATACTTTCAAAACTTCGTGTTCAAAATTGTGTCAAAATACGAGCATTCATTATATTAAAAATTTGCTAGTATTTTCCTATCAACATTATATGGAAATAAAGCTTAAGAGAGGTCGAATCTGGGATGATACCTAACTTTGCATGAAATTTCGAATTAAAGGAAATATTCACAAAACATGTTTTGAAAACTGACAACTGAAAAGTGAGAACCGCCTTAACGAAAATTTTATGTGTCTATATGACCACTATAATTAACACTAGAGTATTGCAGCCCATTTTGTGTGATCTTTGTGTGACCCTTTCTTTCTTAACCTTCACGTTTATTGAATGGTCATATCGTCGCATCTCGTCTAAATAAAAGATATCCGAAAATAAAACCCCCTTCAGTCATGATTACGTTCTGGGTGGCCTAGGGCTGTCGCTGCGTTTCACCCCAGAAATTAGAAATGGAAAAGACCAA
Source organism: Pseudeuparius sepicola (assembly GCA_963920635.1). Lineage (NCBI taxonomy): Eukaryota > Metazoa > Arthropoda > Insecta > Coleoptera > Anthribidae > Pseudeuparius > Pseudeuparius sepicola. The sequence continues at coordinate 51,891,379 of OY987300.1, read as the reverse complement.
AGGCATGCCCGGCTTTATGTTCTAGGGCGATAATAACACGATAACTGAACTCTCCAATTACAGCGAAGGTGGGAAGAGGGAAGCGTAGCGGAACGAGCGACTTTCGTGGCCTGGAAATGTCCCCCGTTATGCATAAGGGATTTTACGGGATTCGTGAAGTTTCATAGTCGGCAAAAAATATAAGGGCGCCCGAGATACCTAATAAAATTTCAATAATAAAAATACGTATAAATGCTGTAATAAAATATGAAACGAAATATGGCTTGTTTGGGATAAAAACGGGAGAAGCTGAGGTTAATGTTTGGACGTCAACGCAGGATAATTGCGTAGGGAAATCAAAACAACGATTTGGAGGCGTAACAAGGAGTGTTTAAAGTAGGATTGAATTTTTAACGAGTAATACAAAAGGCGAAAAAGGCAATAATAGGTTTTAAAAGCGGCACGATAAGAGGAAAATAACTAGGTACATATTTAATATGTAAATTTGCTATTTTATTTCCCTCGCACGAGAGCATGTGTTTGCTTCTGGGGTACCTACTACTAGTTTCTAGTTTGAAGTATTCGAGTAATAATAATAAAACACATCAAAATTATGAAGTGAAGTTTAACAAGATTTGCTATTCTTACATATTTAACAATCACAATACATAATACAAATAAACAGTACCTAATCTAGTTTAATATAGTTAACAAAAGTAGGTACCCAGTTCAGGACCACGATTCCCACTTTAATCACCCAACTGTGCAGTAGGTAGGTATACCTAGGCGGGGGCAATCTCGACACGCTGATCCTCGCAGACTCCTCAGGCCCTTTTAACGATGTGTACCGCAGACCCCAGCTAAATTAAAAATTACCATTAAAAAATATCTTACCTGGATTAGAACCATAGACTCACGTTGTAGCAGGACTCCGTCGGCTCCCGCAGACCCCTCTGGCTCCCACCCACCTCGCAAACCCCGCAGGCCCCTTTAGCGATGTGTACCGCAGGCCCCAGTAAAATAAAAAATTATCATTTAAAAATAAAATAGCTTACCTGTATTCGAACCATAACCCTCGTTCCAAAGCCAAACACCTGGCATATAAGTAAAACTCTGGGAAATGCATCGAAGCTGGGCAAGGAGAGATGATGTCCTCAGATCAACAAAGGTGACTGACTCCCTTCCGCTACCCGGAGTGTCAGGAGAGATTGTCAATTTAAAAACAATAAATTCCTTATACTTAGGTAAAAATAGAACTTTCAGCCATGCCTTAAAGTTGATAAACAATTTAACTGGATAGATTTGCCCATACACTTTTATAATATAATATTAGAATATTATGTAATAAAAAATTATAGGTATTACATGAGTAATCCGCCGCATCGCATCAACAAATCTCGCTCACACTTTACAATTTATTATGCGAATTCGATACTTGTGATGTTTAAAAATAAAAACGCCGCCGGATAAATGTAAGGTTAATTTACGGAATATAGTAAAACGCTCAGATTAGATAAGAAACACATATACTTTATAGTTAAGTTAAATAAATTGTTCACTGTGAGGGAAATGTATTTATTTCAGTTTTCTACATGTACTTATATGACAATGTGTGACCGGATGGATACACCAAAACATTAAATTTACATTAGTTCAAAAAGTAGTTTGGAAAAAGATCGATGTAAAACCTATTAAAATTGACGCAAGTTTCGCGTTGCCACATATATTTTTCCTGCTCCCTCCCCCGTAAGTATACTTTACATACTCGCCAACAGGCCCGAAAGCGAAAGTCAAATGTTCGAGGTGCCCTGTTATTTTGGTTGCTACCTGCGAAAGTAGTTGCTACGTACAAAAAGTATTGCTTAGCAACCCTTACGCAGCAAGGACCTTAAAACCATTAATAAAATATATGTAGCAACGCGAATCTTGCATCAATTTTAATAGGTTTCACAACAATCGTTTTACAAACTAGTTTTAATCATAAAGAACACGAATTATACCAAAGAAAAATTAATAATTTAAATGTTTCTCTGGCGTCAAATAAGAGGCGTATAACAGAACAAATTTCACAGGCACCGCGCTACCGGTGGCTGAGAGTACTCGATTAGTAATGTAATAAAAATGTAAAAATGTAACGTATTAAAAATGTAATACATTGCACGATGCGTAAGCACTTTTTTGGCCTCGGAGGTACTTTTAATGACCGAGGCAACACTCGCGTTGCCTCGGTCTTTAAACAACCTCCTCGGCCAAAAAAGTGCACTTACGCATCTGGCAATGTAAATAACTATTATTACCTAATAGTTTTAACGTCCTAGCTGCGTAAGGGTTGCTAAACAATACTTTTTCTACCTAGCAACCACTTTCGCAGCTAGCAACCAAAATAACAGGGCATCTCGAACATTTGACTTTCGCTTTCGGGCCTGTTGGCGAGTATGTCAAGTGTAGGTACTTACGGGGGAGGGAGCGGGAAATGATATTATCCATGTTAAGTGAGTCATTGTAACCAATTGAAGTAACAGGCTAAAGATTATCTCATCCTACATGGAAAGGAAACTTAGCAACAAACATAAATTGCAGTAAGAAGATGCAGAGTTTCAAACGGGTTAAGAGGAAATGTTGCTATTTATTGTTTCCATTTTGCAAGTTGATATCTGTTCCACGGCTAACGGCGAGCACTTGTAGCGTCGTAGCGGCAGTTGTTGCTAGAATGAACAGATTGAAACTCTCGAGGGGGCCTTTTGGAAAATTGTGTAGTACTCCGCCCAACCATTAAGGGATATACAGGGTGATTCAGGAGGAAATGTCAATATTTTAGGTACGTATTCGGGGACCCAAAATAAACATAAAAGTTCCTATAAACATGGGTCCTATTCCCGGCCGTTACCGAAATACAGGGGTAAACAACATTCAATTTAAGGTTTTTATTACATTATTTATAACAGGTAGGCTAGGTTTTATAGTTTTCAAAAATGCCACCGTTTACTTCTAAACATAAGTCAGCTCTCTGGTGAATAGCTCGGGTCGCTCTATGAATGGATACGGGCCTGTTTCTTATAGTTGCTGCTGCATTTATTATTCGATCGAGTAATGCATCTCTAGTGTTTACTTTACTTGAATATACCAATGATTTAAACCACCCCCAAAGACAATAATCCAGAGGATTAAGGTCTACTATTGCTAAGCAACAGGAATTTCCGCCTGAATCACCCAAAACCTAGCCTACCTGTTATAAATAATGTAATAAAAACCTTAAATTGAATGTTGTTTACCCCTGTATTTCGGTAACGGCCGGGAATAGGACCCATGTTTATAGGAACTTTTATGTTTATTTTGGGTCCCCGAATACATACCTAAAATATTGACATTTCCTCCTGAATCACCCTGTATATGAGGGTATGGTGATCTAACAGTAACAGTTCATTCTGGCAACAACTCTCGCTACGTCGCTACAAGTGCTCGCCGTTAGCCGTGGAACAGGTATCAACTACTATCAACTTGCAAAATTGAAAAATAAATAGCACAGTTAGTTACCAAGTTGCAAATTCAATTGCTTGATGGTAGCCAATTGAGAATGGATTAAAAGAATGTGGAAAAATTCTTAAATTCCTAAATGTGACTTGAAAAAAGGGTACCTCTGTAACGGAAAAACAGCATTTAACTGCCACCCTTGCTAAAGTTAGACATTTTAAACAATTTTTTAGAAGGTTTATAATAATTGTCGGAGGTGGAGTTAATAAGCAAAAACAGAGAGCTTCCGATAGAGTGAAGTGGGAAGATTTGCAATCAGCATTTAGTGAAACAATCGGGACAGGCTTAATTATTAATTTGAAGCATTCAGTAGACGTCCAGGCATTTTTTATACGTCGACTGAAAAGGTTTAAACAATATCTCAATGAATGCTTTAAGTTATAATAATTAAGCCTGTCTCGATTCTTCCACTAAATGCTGATTGCAAATCTTCCTACTTCACTCTATCGGAAGCTCTCTGTTTTCGCTTATTAACTCCACTTCCGACAATAAAAACCTTCTATATACCTAATTGTTTAAAATTTCTAAGTTTAGCAAGGGTGGCAGTTAAATGTTGTTATTCCAAAACAGATGTAGCCTTTTTCATTTAGGATTTTAAGAATTTAACCACTTTATTTTAATCCATTCTCAACATCCAGTTGGCTAGCATCAAACAATTGAATTTGCAACTTGGTATTGGTAACTGTGCTTTTTGTTGTTTCCATTTCGCAAGTCGATACCTGTTCCACGTCCATAAACGGCGAGCACTTGTAGCGACATTAGCTCAAAAACGCTTGGTTCTCCATATACAGCGTGTTAAAAATTTTCAGAAAATATCATATTTTTGAAAAAAATTTCGAGCCCGTTTTAGAATTTCAACCAAAGTTGGTACACATTATGCATCGGTAGGTTGCCCATTGAGATGGCCAGCGGCGTAGATACAAATAGTTGCTCTAAATAATTGTCAAAAAAGGGAATACGGTACTGTGCAAAACCAAACATTTTTGGAACAAAAAACGCCTCTTGATATTTTTTTATTTCTGATGCAGTTTCGTCGTAATTTCGGATTTTTTAAACTAGTGCAAAGGTGATTATGCTGGCATTTAAAATAAAATTATTTGTATCTACGCCGCTGCTCATCTGAACAGGGCCAAATTATTGCACAAGATGACAACCCATAAAATTTTCAAATCTTGTCGTAATTCCTAAATGGGCTCGAAAGAAATTAAAAAATATGTGTTAAAAGTTTCAACACGCTGTATATGGAGAACCAAGCGTTTTTGAGCTAATGTTTATCAAGCATATGTGCTTATTTTAGCGAATTCCAGCTTGTGTTTCGGCTCTGCCTTTAGATGTGACTCACCCTGTATACGTATATGTAACTCGAAGTACAAAACTGAAATAAATACCTACATTTCCCTCATAGTGAACAATTTATTTAACTTAACTATAAATTATACGTGTTCATTATCTTCACCCAAAAAAATTAATGCCCTTATAGGCCAGGGTAGATAATTTTTGAGAACAAAAAAATCTAGAACAGCATGACACCCATTGGAAAAGGAAGAAAATATAGCAAAAATAACAGAAAAAATAATTTAAGGGCGATTTAAGGTACGGGGGTTGTAGGGGGGGTTTATCACGATTTCCGGCAAAACTGCAACTATTATAGAAAAAGTTAAATAGCAAAGATGCAGACAATAGAAAGATCTACAACTTTTGTATTTACACTTTTTCCAGAGAACCTCAAAATATCCGCAAAAAATCTAAATAACCGATTTTTTGGTTTTTAATTTTTATCTCCCAGAAAAAAAAATTCCACAAAATTTGGTGGAAACTTACCTTCTTATATCCCGAATTATTCAGAAAATAATAAAATCAAAAATGCAAAATTTCACTTTTTTCAAAATAACTCAAGAACGAAAAGAGAGATTAGAAATCTGTTTGTACCATTTTATCGACCTCAAAATTGCGCAACTTTTTCCCCATTTAACCGTTGTTCTATCTCTCACCGTTTGCAAGATCCCCATCTCCCCATGCTGTTTATTCTTATCCGGGACACATTGAATAGGTACAGTCGCGGACAGTTGGTATCGAACGACCTGAAGAGGTTTCTCGTGGCTATCGTTACAGGGCGCGCGGAGACGGCAACAGCGCGCGCCTTCGGCATCGGATGGTTCGAACGGGTGTCTTGTTCCGAGAATTCTTTGCAAGCGATTAAGCCGATGTCACCGAAAGGGTTAAAAAAAATTAAGGAATCAGTATTAAACTATTTATTAAAACAGTTCACAAGTATACAGTATGATTTTTTAAACTACCACCGCGATTTCCTCGCTTATTTTGCGCCCTACAAAAAAAACATGAGAAACAAAAAGGTGACAATTTTGGACAGCTAAGTGGCCCTGAAAAAGTAATCAACATCCATGGTCAACTTGTCGCGCAATATAAAAAAACCTCCAATTGAGCAAAATTATTAAATAGCCGTAACATACCTATTTATTTTAAGATACCGAAGAAAACTTTTATATTGAAAATTGATGGCACTGAGAAGCTTTATGCAACTGGGTGCTCAGATAGTTTCTGAAAATTACACAGGCTCTTCGGCTCTGTTGAGGCCATTGTTTTAGTTATTAAAGGCCATTGTTTTAGTTTATTAAAGTAGTTATTTGGCTCCCTACTGAAAAATCTTAAGAAACAAAAACGTGTAAATTTTAGATAGTTGGTTAATGTTAAAAAAAGAAGTCGGTATCCATGGCCAACTTTTCGCGCAATACCAAAAAAAACTTAAATCAACAAGAATCTGAAAACAATCAATTTATTTTGAAAGTCGAGGGAAAATTTTAATTGGAGATTAGCGGCAATTAGATCACGCAAGAACATTGACAAAAGAAAATTTTCATACAATTTGTACTAGTTTTCCCGCTAATTTGTTTAAAGTGTGAAGTCGAAATAGCAATTAAAAACATCAACAGTTATTCAAATTAAAGACAAATTCTCTCATATTAAAGATCTTGTTTGATCAAAAAAAAAATTAAATAAATTGATAGTTTTGTTTTCACATTTTTGTCGACTTGAGTTTTTTTTTGTATTGCGTGAAAAGTTGGTTATGGATGCCGATTTATTTTTTAACATCACCTAGCCGTCTAAAATTGCCATATTTATTATGCTTATATAAGCTTACTTACATAAAAAAATATATTTAATGCAGTGATAGGGCCAAAGCGAAAAATGTTTTTCAAATAAATCAAATCCTTTACTTTTGAACAACTTTTCCTAGCAACTTATTTCCACATAAGAAATGTTAGCAAAGTTTTTATCAAGAGTAACTTTTTGCGGTAAAATTAAAGATAAGAAAGTGTTCCTATTCAACACCTCTTCTGTGGACATACTGTATATACATAGTGTATTTGGAAATGAAAGGAAGGTTTATGGCTTATTATAAATATAAATGCAAATTCTTTATCAGAGGCTCGAGAGTCCGTCATAAAATACTACATAACTCGCCCGAATATTAATTTGCGTATTTATCCTCATCAGATTTTTAGCAAAAGAGCACGCCACTGAAATGGTCGAATTTTCCTTCTCAATCAATATTTATGGCCTCCTTTCATTTCCAAATACACTAAGTATAGTTGTCAGCGGTTTTAGACATTAAGTTAATAAATATTTTGCGTTGCAACAAAAATGTATTTTTATGTTATAATAAAAAAATATGTAGTAACACTAAAAATATATTTAGCTAATAACCCTAGAATTAAAAAAGTTAATTAAAAGGATTTTCATAAATTATTCTTTTCTTTGCAAAATAAGTATTTGTTCCAACATTTAGTTGTTAGGTCTCGTAGTCCTAAACATAAATGATTATAAAATAAAAGGGGTGTCCCTTTTATTTATTTTTTCTTATTTTTGAAGAAATTGGTCAGAAGTTTTAATAAATTGGTTTTCGTGGTGCTGCAATGCTCCATTGTTTCTCATAAAATGCCCTTCAACAGATAAATGAGATTAGGGGGTCACAGACATAAAATTACCCTTGTAACTTAATAGAGAGTTATTGCAGAAACTGTTTTTGGCATTAAGCAGTATTTAAGACGACCTTATTTGAATACTCTCATACGTTATTTATGATTCTGACAATAGTTATTGCAAGTCGTAATTTATGTATCCAAATTAAGGGCTTGTTTACGTTTACTTTATTGTTTTGTATTTCTACACTTTCACTAGAATATTATGTGCTTTTATAATTTTGCTCCGGAAAAAACTGGGAAAACAGCCAAATAACCACGGAACACCAAGGTGAAAGACTAATGAAAACAAACAAGGTGCAAACGCAAACAAGCAACGAACATTTTAGGTAAGTCCTACTTTCACAGAACACTAGCGTTTTCTGACAAATCAGAATTTATTTTAAGAATTGTGACAAATAAGGTAAAAATAACGTATATTATGGTATACACAATAAACAAAAATAAAGGAAAATAACCTTATTATGGACGACCTTATGTCAAACTACGACTGCGCATGCTCAAATGTCAAAATAACGTCAAAAAAGAGCGCGACGTTATTTATTTCTGCAATAACTCTCTATTATTTAAATTGCATACCTTTATCAATAACATCAGAATACACACAGCAGGGACACGTGTCAAGCTTTACACACCTCCCTGGACCTCAATGTGATTACCTGGATAAAATAAAATAATTTCAGGTGATTGAGGACTTCCACAAGCTGGATATAATGATTACGAAGTTTTATTAGAACCACCGACACAGGAAGAATCCGAAAAAACTATAAACCCATTAAAATCTTTATGACTATAACATAATTAAATAAAGGCAAGAAATCAAATGCATTTTCCATTATTATATTATATGTATATTAATATTTAGTATACCCACCTTGGGATAGGATGACTTTCTGAACTCTCCTGCTCATCGAATCTATGAGTTGGCAGCAGAGATCATGGGTTACGACTTCATCCCACGTTTGTTGAATCTTCTGCCAAAGTGCCTCCCTATTTTCGGGTACGAAGTTCTCCATTGTCCGCGCCATTCTGCCCCACACATTCTCAATGGGATTCAAGTCAGGACTCTTCGCCGGCCATTGCAACTTTTCTACGTTGTTTTCGGTGAACCATTCGCGAACTATTCTTGCTGTATGCACAGGAGCGTTATCATGCTGACATGCTTGACTATAACATAATTAAATAAAGGCAAGAAATCAAATGCATTTTCCATTATTATATTATATGTATATTAATATTTAGTATACCCACCTTAGGATAGGATGACTTTCTGAACTCTCCTGCTCATCGAATCTATGAGTTGGCAGCAGAGATCATGGGTTACGACTTCATCCCACGTTTGTTGAATCTTCTGCCAAAGTGCCTCCCTATTTTCGGGTACGAAGTTCTCCATTGTCCGCGCCATTCTGTCCCAGACATTCTCAATGGGATTCAAGTCAGGACTCTTCGCCGGCCATTGCAACTTTTCTACGTTGTTTTCGGTGAACCATTCGCGAACTATTCTTGCTGTATGCACAGGAGCGTTATCATGCTGGAAAACGAAGCCATCGGGATACATTTCCGTTGCAGTTGGTAACAATCCGCCTTCGAGTATCTCGCAATAGCGAGCTGCTGTGAAGCGGTCGTCGATTCTCCAACAAATGCCAGGTCCACGGTAGCTTATCCAGGCCCATATGTTGACGGAAAAATGCCCACTCCTTTTCCTGGGTGACACAAATCTTTCGTCATATCTTGAACTCACCGAAGGTCTATATACTCGCACTTTGCCAGATCTTTTCGTCGCTAAATATTACCTTCTCCCAATAATGTGGCGGTAAACGCTGAAACTCTCGGCATATCTGCAACCTGACTTCCTTATTAGCCTCGGTCAGCTGAATTTTGTTGGTGGCTGTGCGAGATTTCAGATTGGCTGCATCTAATCTCCTTCGGGCAGTTCTAACACTTGCTGGAAATTGTGTTGCAGATACTGCTTCAACGGCGGATTTAAACGGATTTGCAAGGCAAAAATTAGCTAGTTGCTCATCTTGTTGGTCAGACGTAATTTTCACATTTCCTCCTCTATGTATGTTTTCCACGCTTCCGGTTTCGTCATATTTCTTCTTTATATTGAAAATGGTGCTTTTAGATACACCAAATTCTTCGGCCAGTCGGGAAATAGCCCAACCATTTTCTAGTTTGGCGATGATACGGTGCTTGACGGATTCACTCAAACGAGGCATAACGAACACTGTTAGTTACTCTCTCGAATTAGGATACTGACTAAATAATTTTAGCCCACCCACCTTAGTATTTATACAAAGGGCTAGGAGCAGGTATAATCGATATTTTCAAAATCTACATCCAATTCAATATTACAATTATTAAGTTAATCCCCTAAATTTAGTTATATTAAGTGCAGGTAGGTATAATTAATAAATACCTATTTAAAAAGATATAAATATCTATGCTAAAATATTTCAACTCAGGTTATCCGATAATCCATTAATTTTGTGCCATACATTTTCTAATTAATATTAAGAGCCCCCATATCTACTTTTAAACATATTATACAAATCCTTGAAATCTTTAATTTTTGAGATAATCGCTTGATCTGTTTTTTGTCCGAAAGGACTTCAAAAGCCGCTTATTTTAGCAATCCTGCCATTTTCAAATTGCAAATCCAGGGCCGGCTACGATTTTTTTATTCCCCCGATTTTCACAAAAACCATTTAGCCATTTTTTTATTTAAAATCTGACACCACAGCGTCAATCAGGACAGTCGAAAACCCTTTATATACCAAATTTGAACAAAAAATATAGAGAGAGTTCTATTCTACAGGATGTCAAAATTGAGCAAAATAGGAAATTTAAAGAAACCTCTTCAGGCATCTCTGGCGAGTCAAGTCATAAAAATTCAGCATTTTCAGATGGGGCAGAGAAAAATACCCTGTATTGAATCTTTGCACACCAACACTTTGAGTGGTTCTGTTGACAATTAAACTATTTTGACGGGATTCCATGGCACACTTGACTCGCCAAATGCCTGTAAATTTCCTATTTTGCTGAACCTTGACATCCTGTAGAATAGATCTCTCTCTAAATTCTTTGTTCAAATTTGGTATATAAAGGGGTTTTAGGGGGATCCTGATTAACGCTGTATTGGTAGATTTTAAATAAAAAAACACTCAAAAATCGTAGCCGGACCTGGATTTGCCTTTTGAAAATGATAGGAAGGCTAAAAGAAGCGATTTTTGAAGGCCTTTCACACAAAGAATGTTCAGGGATTATCTCCAAAAATAAAGATTTTATTAATTTGCATATGTTTAAAAGTAGACACCCTGTATATTAAATTATTGTTTTTGAGAAATTCTTCGGAATTCTATTGTGGCTCAAATTGACTATGGATTTACCTAATTTCATATTCCTAATTAATACAGGGTGCTGGCAGCAAAGGAAGGAAACTCGAGAAAAAGCAACTTTTATTGTGGTGTTGATTCTAATCTCAGCCTTGATATTTATTATTTTTTTATTTCATTATCATAAATACTAGACGGTATAGTAACATGATAAAATAGTACGAAATATTAAATACCAACACTGGGGTTGGAATTATTACCAGCACAAAGTTGCATTTTCCTCGAATTTTGTTCCTTTGCTGTGAGAGGCTGGAGGCTGTAATTTGCATTTTATGGTTCTATTTTTAGCAGACCGGCCGGCTGCAGACTCCAGCGCGATGTTGCCGTCTCCGCGCGCCCTGTAACGATAGCCACGAGAAACCTCTTCAGGTCGTTCGATACCAACTGTCCGCGACTGTACCTACCGATCTGCCATTTCTTGGTTTATCAATATAACATGGAATCTTAAATTTTTCAAGTAATTAAAGTGTAAATTTCAATAAATAGCACAAAATTTTAAACAATGATTAACAAAATTTTTTCGAAATAGAGATTTTTCGTTTTCTTGCATTTTCTGACAAAATATTCCATAGTGATGTATATTTCATTACACCATCAGAAAGTAGAGGTTTCAACGAACAAAAAGCGAACCGACTTTTTTTAAAAAGCAGCTTTTTTGACGTGGGCATTTTCGATTGAAAATGAGGTTACTTTTTCGGTTTAAAATAAAAAAAGTAAAAATAAATATTTTGATTCGAAAAAATTACAGTGTAATTACAGTAATTCGGGACATAAGAAGGTAAGTTTCCACAAAATTTTGTGGAATTTTTTTTTGTGGGAAATAAAAATTAAAAAACAAAAAATTGGTTATTTCGATGTTTCTCCGATATTTTGAGCTTATGTGAAAAAAGTGTAAATACAAAAGTTATTGTAGATCTTTTTATTACCTACAACTTTGCCATTTAACTTTTTTCGATAGGAGTTGCAGTTTTGCCGGAAATCGTGATAAACCGTTTTCCACCCCAAAAAGATCACCCCCTACAACCCCCGTACGTCAAATCGCCCTTAAATTATTTTTGCTATATTTTCTTTATTTTCCAATGGGTTTCATACTGTTCTAAATTTTTTCACTTTTTGCCATTTTCAAAGGTTTTTAGGCCCTGGCCTATTATGTCTGTAATCTGAGCGTTTTATTATATTCCGTAAATTAACCTTTCATTTATCCGCCGGTATTTTTATTTTTAAAGTCTCTAGATTATTTATGACATTTTTTAATACAAGTCAACCAAATTTGCCATATCAGATTCGCCACGGCTATCTTCCGTTGAAGTTTCGAATTCGCATAATAAACTGTAAAGTGTGAGCGAATTTCGTTGATGCGATGCGGCGGATTACTCATGTAATACCTATAATTTTTTCACTAGGTATACATAATATTCTAATGGTTGAAAGTTCTATTTTTAACTAAGCAGAGGGAATTTATTGTTTTTAAATTAACAACCTGCATTAACACGTTCCGGGCAGCGGAAGTGAGTCACCTTTGTTGATCTGGGGTCATCTCCCATTGCTCAGTACCGATGCATTTCCCAGAATTTTAAAGTGAGGTAAGAAGAACCCAGGTAAGATATTTTATTTTTAATGGTAATTTTTAATTTAGCTGGGGTTTGTGGTACACATCGTTAAAGAGGCCTGCGGAGTCTGCTGGGACCAGCAAGGCCTGCAAATTCTACTACAACAGCGCGTCGATATTTTCCGCGCACATTAGTACCTTCTGCACCGTTGGGTGAAAAGTGAGGATATTGTACGATTTCGGCGCAAAAATCTCTTATGGGCGATTAACAGGGGGATCGTGGTTCCCAACTATCCTAGCTTTCCTACTAACAAAATAAAGCTAATCAAATTTAAAAATATAAATATAACAGACATGCTATAGTTTTTTTGTCCTTCTGCCCTTATTTTATACAATGCCATGATCAAGCACAAAGTAATTCCCGATCTTTTGCTACTGTAATTTTTATTCGTCTTGTCAAGAATAATTCTGGTAATAGATCTCTCTTAAAATTGTAGGCCAATTACCCAAGGCACATCGTTTTCACAAATTCGTGAGCTATATAACTAGGGTGTCTACTGATGAAGGGCCACTTGATTGGAAATATCTTGACAAATAATAAGAACATTATTTGGAAAAAAAAAGCCTTTTTGATGAGCTAGCTTTATGTAAAAACACATTCGAGGTCCATGGCCTACTTTGCGAGATATATTTTTTTGTAATAATCCGAAAATTCACATGAAGAGGATGTGCGATGAACCAACCCCGAATCCGACGTCAGTGCCCTAACTGCAATACATGATACATAGGGCCGACACACGCGTTGTACTGTTGTCCACTCCGATGCTAACAACATCGTCGTCATGGCCAGGGATTCCAACATCTGTTTGCTTCTAATCCATCACTTCGACAAAATGGCCAGCTCTGAAATGTGGATTATGAGTGGCACAGCGAAATGTTCAAAAGAAGAACACCTTGGCATTTCACGCAGTCACGGGTTGCGACTCGACATCGCACCTTGCAACGATAACGAAGAAAGAAGCGTGGAAAGTCTTCAATCGAATGGCCTGTCAACTTCTGAACGACCTAGGGCACTCTCCACTGATTCCCTCGTCAAAGCCCAATGCAGAGAAATTCCTGGTACAGCTCGACAAGGTTGGTACAGTTTGTTTTTAGGTGTTACAGCAAGTCCAACTTCGGTTTATTTAATGTTAAAAGGTGGTAGAACGTTCGCCTAGCAAGCGAGAGGTCCCGGGTTCGACCCTCGGCGCTGACAGAAAATCCTTTTTAATTTTTCTGAAATGATGTCCGACTTTCTTTCTTTCACTTAAAAGATTTCTGCTTGTCTGAACAGATGGGCAAAGACGTATCCAGCGGGGATGAAGCCAGACATCAGCTTTTCGGTGTTGTGAAAAAGCCAGAAGATTTACCTCCAACAAACAATGCGCTGCGACTACACCTAAGATGCCATCACCAAGTATATACATGCGGTGGCATACTGTGAGTAAAACCAGTTGCTTTTTGGCACTGACAATTTAAAAAACGTTTCAGGTGAACGTGTGGGAAAATGCTCATCATGCCCGATCGTTGGGGATGGATCCTTAGAAATATGGGTGGAGGCTTCACCAAGGCCAGTACATTTCTGTCCTTATGAACTCGTTCCCAAAGCTTGCACGGATATTCTAGCCTGTAATTGTTCATCCCAGTACGTGCCTGTGCAAGAAGAATGGACTGGCTGGCAACAAGTTGTGACACCGCTCTCTAAAATGTTTTAACCACGGTTTTAACTATTTAAATGGTTCATTATTTATCTTCCTTGCAACCCTGCCATAAGCTAAAACAACTTGAATGATTCTTTTTTTCTTCATTGCAATATTGCATTAAACAATGTTTGAAATCTGAAATTGTCGTTTTCTCATTTTCTTTGCTTACTTCCGAGCAACAAAGTTTCGGCGACCATGTTATGTGTCATCTTGGAACCCATGCACTCCAAACTTAAGGTAAGTAAATTTTGAGCATTGCAATGTGTTTGGCATCCGAGAAAGGCCCTAAGCAGACATTTAAATTATTACACAGAGCCTCCTACTAACGACAGTCAAGACAAGGGTTGCGTCAAACAGAAGTTAAGAATGCTAGGGACTTTTGTTTAGCAACCCATCACCCCTAACTCGCCCAGTAATAATACTAAGACTCGTTAGGTTACACATCAGGTTATACCCGGTAATATACCTAAAGGCAGGAAAAGAAACGAGAAAAGCTATAAAGACCGAAAGAAGAAAATTAGAAAGATTCAAGTTCAAGTACATACGACTGAACCAATGTCACAGGGGAGGACCATCACCACGGAGACGATTCTATTGCAAATATGGATCCCTAGTAACGATGAAAAGCAAACATAACGAGAAATAAAGGAATGAGAAGTGTGTCGTTGGTGATGGTAACCACTTAAGCGGAAAGTACGGTAATTTTAAGCAACTATATCCTAGAGATGTTGGCTAATATTGACGTTCTTATTTCAGAGGAAGCGGAACACGCACAGAACATAATCACTTATCTAAGAACGTCTTGGTGCAGTAAAAAGAATGTTCAGTGAACTAGTGAGCGGAAAAATTAGTGCCCCAAGCGAAAGTGAGTGAAGTTCGTTCTCTCGAGGTGTCGAGGTCCACGAAATCATGTAAGCCCCCTAGTTGAGTATTTAATAAAGCATCCAAGAATCAGAAGGTCACGTAAGCAGTCGTTTCATTTATTTTTCTCGTTGGCATTTATCCATGTCTCAGGCTAAAACTAACCGTTACAAGAGGTAAGCGTTAACATTTGTCCAAAATTTCCGCAAGCATTTGGCAGAACATTCGCCTTCAATACAAATACTTATGTACTGAAAACATTCCTATAAATTTACGAAAGTTTCGTACATCTGGTAACAATGCTGACGCGCACGACGGCAAGCGTCTTCCGATGCCTCATGCGGCTTGAAAGCAAGTCGGTGGCAGCCGAAAATAGGGGGCCAAATGGGTAAAAATGCGGTTTAATAAAAATAATTCCGGCTTTAAAAAAGTTTGAATTTTTTTAATTGCGATTTCCCGTTCATGGCATTTTTCTCTACCCACTGTTAAAATTAATGCAGTTATTAATAAATCACCCTCTATTGTGAAATTTATTGGATAAAAAAATTGACAAGTGCGTAATGCAGACTTAAGGTAAATTTAAAAAACACATAATATAAGGCAATCCGGTAAAAACATTTAACAGATGCCATGTAGGTATTATATTTTTTCGCGGAATGTCAACTTTGTGTCTGAAAGCAGGCACTAAATGAGCTTATTTACTGCCTAGGCAAAAAAGCTACTTTTTTAAAGGCACTTATTATCGCTAAAGATGAAACGGCGTAGCCTGTTAGGAACTAAAGGTGACGCCATTGACAGTAGTTATCTGTTTCAATGCACAGAGCGACGTCAAGTGGGTCAGGGTTACCGATAATCAGAATATATTATGACGTGTAACCACGTAACGTTTAATGGAGCTGCTGTCTCGCTCCATTAATCAATCTCTTCGCGACGATTTTATTAATTTG
Organism: Pseudeuparius sepicola; assembly: GCA_963920635.1. Taxonomy (NCBI): domain Eukaryota; kingdom Metazoa; phylum Arthropoda; class Insecta; order Coleoptera; family Anthribidae; genus Pseudeuparius; species Pseudeuparius sepicola. Next base: position 51,875,374 of record OY987300.1, on the reverse strand, counting down.
CTTTTATTAATTGTTGTTTTGTGTTTTTTACCGTTTGCGGGAATAATAAAAGAGAAAGTAGGTACAGTTTGCTAATCCCGACATTGCAAAATGGGCCGCTTCTTGCCGGTCGCCGGTGATTTATTTTCGTTCGCTTTCTGGATGCGAGCGAGCGCGCTGAAATATGGACGAGATAACAACGAACCCAAGCCCGTTTTCGAGTTGTTTTCGAAGCAAATTAAATTTTTCTCCGCTTCAAAGTCGCAACTGCTTCGTTGCGCACTTCGTGGAAATGACTCGTTTGTTTTCGAGATTCTCATCGAAGGAATTAAAATTAAGGTTTTGTATAATTAAAAAATAATTATCCATCCTGGGTTATTAAGTATCACCCGTATTTACCTTTTTATTTATATTCGGTTTCTTTTATGAAAAATGCTTTACTCTGACGGAACAGTCGAAAGTAGAAAAAAGCGCCCTTTACCAAAAACAATTAATTTTTCAGATACAGGTCATGGTAGCAATTTTGTTATACCCAGTTGTTCGATGAACTTTTCTTGAGCTTTAACGAGAAATATATGGACTTTATTAACCGCATTTAAAAACACCTCCGCCTATGATCTACTTTCCCTATAGCCAGCTGGGATATTTTGCGAAAGATTTTCTTCAACAATGCACTTATGGAGATTCTTTTACAAATCGGTAACTTTCAGAAGTGCTTTTAATGGTTAATACCGCAAAAATTAAAGCTGAAGCTTAAAATGAAGCTAAAGTATAGGTTCAGGGCCGAGGTGGCGCCGCTCGTACCGGCGCTGACTTTTTAGACTGCATGTTTTTCTGCCTTCGATCGACCTTGGTTCGCACCGATGTCGATGTCGAGGCAGTCGCATGCACAATATGTCTTTAAAAAAAACACCGCTATGGCCAAGAGCGCTGGACAAATGTGGGTTCACGGTATTGCTCCTAAATAGGCTTTATCCGTGTGATTTACTAATTGTCCTACACTCACTGGGATTACTACGGTTTTCTAGGGTTTTCCGTAGTAATTGAGCGAATGCTCTCCTAGTTCTATCGGAAAAAATAAGTCGGCCCTAGCCGCAAATGGCAACGAAGACAAAATAATAGTAATTGCCCCCTCCCCTCCCCCGCCCAAGCATGTGGTTGCTTCTGGGGTACGCCTAGTTTGGAGTATTGTGAGGGGGAGAATTATTATTATTATTATTATAACGGAAACATATTTTAGTTACAAAGTGAATTTTTTATGTACTTAGGGCGATTTAATTTTTAAAAAACTTTTCATTTCTTGTTTTTTTTTTAATTTTATTATTTTTATTTTTTCTCAGCAGCCATATTTTCTGCACGGGAAAACATAGGTTAACAACAAAAATTTCTATAAACGAAAACGTTTATAGCCTTTAAAACGTCGACAGCTCAAATAAAAAATGATTCACCCGCGAACAATACAAACCAAACTTATCATTGGTATTGATATACACAGTGTATAAGTGAAGGATTGACTACAGTTCTTAGGGATAAAGTAATGGTCCTTTCTTTATACCTAGGTATAGCTGAAATTTTCCACAGATTTGTCTGTTATAAAAAAACATTTTGTTGTGCAATTTTAGTAAAAAAAAAGAGCAAACGGAAGAAAATGGGGGAGTTTTGTGCCCTATGTAAAATTTTGATTTAAGATTTGGTTTACAATATATTTCAACTTATTTTATTATTTATTGTGTTTTTTTGCAATTTTAGGTTTAGGCTTGGCACATCTAAAAAATTATATTTTTTGAAATATAAAGCTCAAATTTGGTATGAGCTTTCAACAAATACAATCTTGTAATTTTCCTAACTTAATTTAAGAAATTCCTAGTTTTTAAACTCAAAGTAGAAAGAAGTTGGGGGGGCAATGTTTCCGAAGCCTATTAAATATATTAATTTCTAAATTAAGGTGAGCCAAAATGCAAAATTGCAAGAAAAGTCTTATTACTTTAGTACGGAGTATCTGTAGTCAATAGATTGACTTTTCTTGTAATACCCTGTAGATTTAATATTTGGAATTGAGGTGACGCAAGCTAAGGTTCCCCTAAAAAGTCAGCCTATATGTATATATTATTATAGTCTGCTGGTCACCCCAAAAGTGCTGTTTGGCGTATACAGTGTAAGAAATCTTAATAATAAATACAATAAAAAATATAAATAGGGATATGCGTAAAGGTGACATTGCCACTACCTCCATACCTACCTATCTTATAGAATTGATTTCTTATTACGGCTATATTCTTAGCACTTGCGCCCAGATCATACCAGGTGTCGTGTGACTAGATCGCAATTACCGATCAATATCTAACTACACTCCATTCACGAGAAAAAAACTGCGTATACCTACAACACCATGATCGTTCATATGACATATTATTCCAGTATAGCCCAGGCATTGGGGAACTTCTACCTTGCAAATTCTGAGGTAGAAGCTTTTACGGGTTATTTCTATGTACTTTTTAGCACCGAGTCCGAATTTGCAACTTCCCATCAATTTCCATTGCCATTTTTACAAAAAAACTCTTTTTTGGCTTTTGGTATTCAATACATTTCAGTCTAAAATGGTTATTTTAAAAACTGTAGAGCGGAAGTTAAGGCCCCACCCACAATGCCCCCCCCCCCCCCCGCCACGGAATAAATAGCTTCACAACAGAAGCGTCCATAAAGACGTGTCAAAAATAAGCGAGCCTCCATTTCAATTTACAGAAAAATACCCAAGAACTTATGCATAAATTTGGCCCTAATACAATCTCTTTGCAATGTGGATTAATGTCAAATCAAATAAAATGCACAATGTTTATTCCTTTAGAAGATATTTCGCGTCAAAGCGAGCATCCTTTTGACACATGTCTTTATGGACGCTTCTGTTGTGAAGCTATTTATTCTGTGCCCCCGGTCATTCGTTCAGTTATGGCAGTGGAGTGTATCTACCAGGAGTGGCTCGTGAGTTAATGTAGAGGTGGGTCAAATTGTGGTGGAGATTGCTTCAGGCACTGGCCCACACTCGGAAAATTTTTTGGAGTGCTACGCACAAACTTTTATGTACTTTTTATTTTAATTTTTCTTCTACGAAAGAAAACTATTATAATAGATAAACTATACTTCTGATTATCTGACAGGCAACAATTCGTATGTTGGTTGGTTGCTATGGTGGCGCGGATGCCGCGATAACAAGGCACCCGTGACAATTGTGTTTTAATTAAGAACAGATATGTATTTTTTTATTACGTGTCAGTCATTACGTGTCAGTGTTCGTAACAATGGACTTACTTATAACCTAAACCGTTACTTAATAGGTATGTTACTAGTATAGGAGTAGAAAATAGTATATTACATAGCGAGAGTTGTAAACAGCTTATTATGTATAAGTGGAAAAGTTGCGCACGAGCCGCGCAGCGGCGAGTGCTGTAATTCCACGAGTATGTAATAAGCTTACAACTCGAGTTTTGTATTATATTTTTTCTTCGACGAAAGAAAAACTATTATAATAGATAAACTATACTTCTGATTATATGCCAGGCAACAATTAGTATGTTGGTTAGTTGCTATGGTGACTCGGATGCCGCGCTAACAAGGCACCTGTGATAATTGCGTTTTAATTAAGAACAGATACGTATTTTTTTTATTACGTGTCAGTCATTACGTATCAGTGTTCGTAAAAATGAACTTACTTATAACCTAAACCGTCACTTAATAGGTATGTTACTAAGGAGTAGAAAAAATATATTATATCCCTTGAGATATCCATTAAACAATTATTATGAAAAATAATACCTAATATTGAGATAATTCCTGAGGATAATTCACTCACCTTCTATTCAGGTACAGGCGCGGCCCTTCAAATCGTTCCAATACGTGCGGTCGCAAAGGAGTTGAACTGACAAAGATGCAATTACCCCTCCCCTATCTCGCGGTTTGAAAGCAGGGAAATGGAGAAGAGGAGAACGCGCTTTGTCCTACTGAGCATCATGATTTTCGTCTACAATCTGCCGGCCATTTTGAAGACAGTTTTGACATTTTACCGGTTGGTGCGGAGTGCTTACCTGTTTTTATTTGGAGTTTTAGAAGTGATTTCGATTGATTTTAGGGTTATGTCGTGTTCTGTGAAAGACTGTAAGAATTTTACAAGAGAAAGACGTGAGGGAATATCTTTTTTCGGTAAGGATTTTCCAATAGGTTTGTTTACTGTTTTCAGTTCTCAGTGCCGTACCACTCTGCACCAATTACATTTTTTACTAAATAGATTGGGTGGATTAAATTTAAGGTTTTTATTAATACTATACGTATACAGTGACCGGCAGAAAGTTGGACACAAAAATTTAATAAACTCTGATTTAGATTAGTTTAAATTTCTAGCTGCTAACCGAACAAAATTAAAATTTAGTAGCAAATTCATGTGTTATCCGATGATAAGTTGCGCTTGAGGTATTTTGTTTTTTTGTAACACACAGGGTGGTCTAAAAAAAACACAAAAAAAGTTAATTTTTTTTGACTAGGTGGCTGTGACTTTAAATCTGACATTCACCTTTGATTCCAAACAACTTTTGTAAGTAACTTTTTACCGTATTTTAAATAATAAGGGTACTTTACTCTTGAGCTATTTTGACATTTTTGAATCTACCTCGTATCCAAAAAGAGATATTTAAATTTTGATATGTGCGTTTTGAGTTTGAAATGATGCACCAACTTATATCAAGAATAAAATTTTTGGAGAAATTAATAATAAAAAAGTTTTCCATTTGTGTCCAACTTTCTGCCGGTCACTGTATAAACTGGGCAAAGTGTCTTCAAAATGGCGCCAGACAAAATGAGTCAGGTCGCGCAGCTTGACGCTCATTCTTCCCACCTCCATATCTCTGTTTGAAAGCCAGCCATAACATCAAAGGCCCCGTACATCGTGGGTACATAATGGCTAAATTGCTGGTAAAGAGTAGAGGCCACAAAAAATTACAGGTTGGCCTTAGATTGCCTCAACAATAGTGGAAAATCTTACAACCATGCCCATGGACATTGGCGGCTTTTTTCGCAAAAGTCTTTCGACAACCTCGAATAGAGCCGTTCTAAAAATCGAAGGAGGTGGTGAATCTCTTGATTGGGTCTCGTACTTGAAATTCACGATTAACGACTTTCGAGAAACGGGACGGCTGTAGAATCAACGAAACCGACGGAAAATCCTCTGAAACCACTCTTGAAAATTGCGTGTTTTTTCTTATTTATCGATTTTTCGGGGGCCCGGGAAGAATCATAACCTCGCCCAAAGACTCCGGGGAAACTTTAAATTATAAATTAAATTATAAATTATTATAATAATACTTAATGTAGGAATTTAACCTACTGTCTTTGTAATACGTCAGTCAACGTTATTTTCTACCTTTACGGGAGGAGCGGAGTGGTGCGAGGGAATGTAGATGAAGTTGTTGCTTTGAGAAGCCGTACCACAGAGTGCAATTTGGCGCAAGGTTCAGCACTTACCCAAAATTATTGATTTCTTGCTCATTTAAAGTAAATTTAAATCTAGTTCCACTACAATATATTTCACAAAGTTTGTGAGATATTCTGTGTTTAGTTCCAGTTTGAATCCCACAGTAAGGCATACACAGTGAGCATCTTTAAAAGGTCAGTAATAAACCAGTAAATAGAATTCTAGCAAATAACCTCTTCCGACTGTATGCGTTTTTTTTTGTTTTTCGCCCCCCCCCCCTCCCTTGGCTTTACGCTCTTCGATTAGGACTTTTTAAAGATGCACAGTATAACAACGCCCGACCAACTGTCTAACATTATCCATTCTGAAAAATATTGTTTTATTTACCTATACAAAAACTTTTTACTCTTTGCGCCTCTGGCGCCTCTGTGAGGCAGCTCTCTGGAGGGGGGGGGAGGCTCCCCCACCTCCCCCCTGCTAGCTACGGCCCTGGCAGTGAGCATGTATTCGCTTCGTTTTCGGATGGTACCCGGTGTTCCGATATCTGCCTTTAAATTTGTCCTGTTCTGTGGTCCTGTTGTTGTCCCCTCACCTTCTTCTTTTTTAAGGTTGTTTTCATCCGAATCTTGTTCTGTAGGCCTCTGTAGTTTAAAGAATTTGAACGGTTGGCTGCTTTTAGTTTTTTGGCAATGCTTTCGGCTTCCTTTAGGGCCTTCCATTCCTCGCTAAACCCACTACCATATATCCAAGAGTCAGTCTTGGTAGTTTGAGCCAGTTTTTGTATTTGTTCGCTCAATAAGTAGATTCATTTGAATTTCCTATGGACCGAAAGAGTGTTTTGTACTTCACAAAACAGTTGCCCCGATTCTAAGAAACAGGAGAGATCGTCAACATATTGGTTTTCAGATATCGCCTTTGACCAGAAAGGGCCTATTCCAGTTATTACTTTTGCCACCATATTTTGGAGCGCTTAGAAAGTTAATAAAGTTATCTTTCCTAATCTCGGCGTTGTTTAGCAGAGCGGCGATTTCTGGATTTAACTTTGGCGGTTCTATCAGGGGACAGTCTTCAAGGACATCCCATTTTCTGACAATGTTTTCTTTCGTAGTACTATCGAGACCTTCGGTTAAGTAGCTAGGTCTTCCAGCATATAGGGGGTCCGCGGTGTACCCGATTCTTCATTAGGTGCCGCTGATATCGACGCCCTGCTAGTTCTGGGCAAGCTAAAAGGCCCCTACTAGTGCTGAGTCTATGGGTCTAGTGCGCCCATCGTCTAGGGTCTAGGCTACTCGCTGACTCCAATGAGTCCGAGTAGCTTTGGTCAGACTCCTACGACTCTGAGTCATCACCTACAAAATATCTGAGCGTCACTGAAGGGCATCATGTGGGCTTACGTTGGTAATATTAAAGGTATAATTAAATGTTGCATTCCCTCTCTCTCTCTCCTTCTTATGGTGGCATATTTTTACTAAAAACAAATGCTACTCGTTTTGTTATGTACTTACTTGAACTATCTGTTTCCCTAGATTTTCCAGTTTCCTTAACTTTTTCTTTATTTTGTTCATCTGTTTTGCAGCTTTCCTCTTTGCTTTACGCACATTTTTCCGATTTTTGTTAATATACTTGCTTTATACACGTCGCACGCACAAGCGTTAGAAACATAATGATTTATGCGGCGCGGGACCGGGCCGGGTCGGGCAAAAAGATAGCGAGTTTTTGCTTTATACATAGGAAGAGAAAGTGATTGGAAACAATACTACAAAGTGATCTAGTGATCTAATTAGGACAACAGCGTAGTATAATTGACATGGTGCACTTGAACAGCCATACACCATCGGAGAGCATTCCTGTGACGTCGGCATTGTTCTCTCTCTCTCTCTCCGTCTCTACGATACTAGTAGATAACCTTCTTACGTTATAAAATATATGCATTTTGGGCACTGCTCTCAGTATTTAAGGGTTTACTATTTCTTTTAACTATTTCGCAATACATACCTATTTTGGTGTAAAGTTAAGTACTTGGTTTAACCAGCAGTTGGTCGCATCCAGCGCCTTGGGAGTATGGGAGTGGTATGCAACATCCTGAAAAGAAATAAAAAATAATGAAAACATATTTTAAAATTGGCAAAATATGTCGAATATGGGTTGCAAAAAAAGTGTGTCAATCCATCAGCCAGACTCTGGCTTTATTCGTGTCATTTTTCATTTGAAAATACAAGTTGAATTTTATAATACTTTTGTTATCAATTTTTGTGTTTTTAAAGATATTTTGTAGAAATTTAGCACCGGTGTCTTTCCTATAGAAATCCATTTTTTTGCGTAATTTCAGTAAAAAGGAAATAAAGAACAAACGAGTTTGCTCCTCACTATTTCCGCAAACGCCTATGTGTAAAAGGGTTTATTGTTTCATTTACAAATAAACATATACACTGTGTCCCGGATAAGAATGAACAGCATGGGGATATTTCAAATGGTGAGAGATAGGGCAACGGTTAAATGGGGGAAAAGTTGCGCAATTTTGAGGTCAATAAAATGGCACAAACAGATTTTTAATATATTTTTTCGTTTTTGAGTTATTTTGAAAAAAGTAAAATTTTGCGTTTTCGATTTTATTTTTTTCTGAAGTTGTTATCACAGATAGAGAAAAAAGAAAAACACTTTCTTATGGCACTTTTTAACGGGCCTGAAGATGGCGTTTTTAGATTTGTTCTACAACGTTTCGTTTTTGAGAAACCGTCTTCAACTTTATTTTTTTAAATACGGACCTGGATTTTTTTTGTAGATTTTGAAAGCACTTTTCATTGCAAATACCACGATATATTTTTAAAATGTTTTGAGACAATTATACTGAAAATTCCTTTTTTTCCATTCATTTTTGTCTAATGCGGCCCTGTATTTAATAATAAGGAGCCTAAATATTAATCAGTATTGACAACAATTTAACTTACAGTTTATTTTTACTTCGAAAACTTAATACTTTTAAATTTTACGGCCCTGCGTCTGGTAAAGTGTTTTCCTCTGTTGATGTACAGCAAACAGTGTCGCATTGTGTTTTGGAGTAAATTCTTCGCTTTTCCTAATTGCGAGAAGAAAGCTTTAAGCCAACGTAATCAATAACTTTTGCCATTTATTAATTGCAAAAATACATTCGTTCGGCCTCTACACTATTTCTGTGACACAAGATATAACATGCTGACATGTTAAATTTGTCGTCATTTGAAAAAGCACCCTCCATTTGTAATGAAATAAGTGGGAGTTATGACAAATGACAAGGGATTGGTTTCGTTGTTTCAAAGCCTTCTAGGTAGAGGATTTTTATTTATTTTTTATTATCGTATGTGCCGTCCTTTTTTTAGTTCTCCAATTGAAAGAAAAGTTGTAAGTTAAATTGTTGACAATACTGATTAATATTTAGACTTCTTATTATTGAATACAGGGCCGCATTAGAAAAAAATTAATGGAAAAAAAGGAGTTAAGTTGAAGATGGTTTCTCAAAAACGAAACGTTGTAGAACCAATCTAAAAACGCCATCTTAAGGCTCGTCAAAAAGTGCCATAAGAAAGTGCTTTTCTTTTTTCTCTATCTGTGGTAGCAACTTCAGAAAAAAATAAAATCGAAAACGCAAAATTTTACTTTTTTCAAAATAACTCAAAAACGAAAAAATATATCAGAAATCTGTTTGTGCCATTTTATTGAACTCGAAATTGCGCAACTTTTTCCCCATTTAACCGGTGCCCTATCTCTCACCGTTTGCAATATCCCCGTGCTGTTCATTCTTATCCGGGACACAGTGTATAATGTACATATACAAATTTCTAAATGCATTTATACATAGTAAAAGTAACAATAGTTTATTTTAAAAAATTCTACATACAGGGCGATAGAACTAAATCTAAATATGCATTTATTATAAATTATAAAAATCAGGTTGAAATTTAGTTGTAAAAACAATAAACCACTAAATGTTGCTCAAAATTCTCAATTAAAAAATTTTGTCTTCTATCGGAATATAAAAATTTATAAATGGAGAAACTCCTTTCCACATCAACCGATGTAAGAGGTGCGCTTCACTATCACAGGATCCAAATCGATGGATTCGGTAAAATCTCCCTTTAAAATATTTGGTACTTGGCTAAGAAACTGAAATTCACTATTTTTTTTTCATCACATTTCTAAATTTATGAAATATTTTGTCCCCAATTTTACCTGTGACATTTTGAAAAGCAACCTCACATTGTTTTACCAGTTCTACACTTCGGGTTAATGGCAAATTAGATTTTTCCATTTGTGTTATTGTTTTAGAAATAAAGCTATAATTTGCTTTTAGAAAGGAAAGTTGTTTCTTTATTTCCTTGTTTTCGAATAGTTGTTTAACATCTGTAAGGGACTGGGAAGATTCGTTCGAAAATTATGAAATTAGATCTTTCAGTTGGCAAAAATTCTCGCAATAAAAAAATGCAGCTTGCAACCAAGTGCCCTATCTTGTAATAACAGGTTGATACTTTTTTCATGTTGGAAATTAAACTATTTACAAGTGGAAAATGTTTCCTAATTTCCTCAGCAACCCTATTTAAATAATTGTACTTTAAAATACCTACTTTATTCCTTTTTAGATCACCAGGATTAGTGCCTATAAAGTTATAATTTACCTATATTATTTTGGGAAGACCAGGTACCTACCTAGACACCGACCCCTGTTCCCAAAAATGAATGAAACGCCTGCCAAAGATTTAAATTATCCTAAATTCTTTCAATTATGCACAATATGCTATATTTTAAGGATATATATGCAAATATTTTTAAAAAATGCATATAATATGCTAAATATGCAAAATATGCGTGTTGCATATTTGGGTTTCTCTAGTGATCACTCTAAATAATGAATACTAACTTTACCTTGTATTAAGCCTAGCCTTACCGGAGGCTCTTACTAATCTTTCTAATAGATATTAATCATGTATACTAGACAAGTATTATATTATAAGTAATAACCCGATATATTCCCGTAAGTTCCGGCACTAATTGGATAAAAGTGAAACAACATGCGGCGATGAAGGGTTCTCCATATACTACGGTGCGAAGAAATTCTGTGGATTTTATCAAAAACAATAATATTCGGTACCCATAATGTTATGACGACATAGGCTCCAAACTTATCATAACTCCCTCGAGAGGTTATTAGGAAAACCAGAAGATTTGGTGCCAGTTTGAAAAAGTAAGCGAGTTCCCGCAATATCACGCAAGTTGCACAAAATCACATTTCCTAACGTGTTGCATACAATTTTATTTCTTCTAATTTAGACAATAGATTAAATTTGAATTTTCATTTAGTAAGATAATTGTAAGTAAGAAAATTGTACGTAATTTCTAATTTTCAGGTGTCGTGAAAAAAAGATCGTTGCTAATAATAAAGACAAGTGTCTTTTTCCTTACAGCAAGCTATGTAATTTCTTTTCGTCACTTCTGTAATTTTCATTTAACAAAAAAGTTGTGAATAAATTCTTGAAAGAGACCGGAAGGTATACCGATTTTTTGTTTTTCGTTTGGCTACAATTCCGAACGACTGCACCAGAAGGAAAAAACCGTTTTTAAAAACAATGTTTACTGACGAGCAGCGGACAAGAAGAGTTTAGAGAGAATTCAGAGAAGCATACTCGGCATATAATATTAGCTTTAGCTACGTGTTCCTTTACTCCAGGAAAACCTCTATGCCCATGGGGTAAGCTAGTTTAATAATTTTGCATAATACGAGTCGAATATTATATGTAAAGAGTAAAGAGGAACAACAGCTGTCAAATTAGATAGTTCATTGTTGCCAGTGTAACCCGTTGCCATGTATCTGCGAACAAAATGTTGACACAATAATGAATTTTGCATTGTGTTTCAACTATTTTTTTCTACTCCTATGCTAGTAACATACCTATTAAGTGACGGTTTAGGTTATAAGTAAGTTCATTGTTACGAACACTGACACGTAATGACTGACACGTAATAAAAAAAATTACCTATCTGTTCTTAATTAAAACGCAATTATCACGGGTGCCTTGTTAGCGCGGCATCTGCGTCACCATAGCAACTAACCAACGTACTAATTGTTGCCTGTCAGATAATCAGAAGTATAGTTTATCTATTATAATAGTTTTTCTTTCGTCGAAGAAAAACTATTATAATACAAAACTCGAGTTGTAAGCTTATTACATACTCGTGGAATTACAGCACTCGCCGCTGCGCGGCTCGTGCGCAACTTTCCCACTCATACGTAATAAGCTGTTTACAACTCTCGCTATGTAATATACTATTTCAAAATAGATGGCAAGAGGCTACTACAGCATGAATAGACTGTCAAATTTGACAGCCGTTGTTCCTCTTATGTTATAGTATTTTACTCAATATATCTACTATACAGGACCAACGCTAAGGAACGCATAGCTACGTAGGCATAGTATTTGTAAAGTCACTTGAAACAGCATAAAAAAAACTCTAATTGGCGCCACAAAAAGAATATAGGACATAAGCGTCACGCAGTTTTCAAAAATATACATATATTCTACAAGCAACATAATATTTCACTTTTAAGGTTTTTTAAGGTTGTCGTCAAACACAGCGCAAAGGTTAATGCACCATAATATAATATTGAGAAAAGGTCTCTAAAAAGCCATATCGATTATAGCTATTAATGCAAGTATATCCTAAGATCTGTGAAATTATGGCACGGCTATGCACCGCATTTCGTTGCACAAAATGGCCGGCCGTCGGACAATGTAAGTAGGTGGCCACGTTGGCGCACCGCACATCGCACCGCACTTCGCACCGCCCTTCGCCTGGTACGACGAAGCAAATAGATACACTGGTGCAGGTGGCCACATCGGCGCACAGCTCTTGGCTAGGAACATAAATATAGCATTGTACCCTCGCCTCGCACAGTGTATTCGAGCTTGGTATTTTCCGAGCCTCGCACATCGCACACACGCCGGCTATTCTCAATATATCCACGAAAACGATCTTATTATATCTGCATAAAGATTATGACATTCACAAAAATTTTTCCTTTGCTTATTTATAAGATGTACTGTAATTTTATAACATTTTCGAAGACCCCGCCACTTTTTTAAACATGAATTTAATAAAATGTCTTCTTCGTCGGATGATGATTTCGATGAAGACGACAACTAAATTAACTCCATTGCATCCAGGTATGAATTACATAAAACAAGGCAGTTTAAACACGAGAATTAAGAAAAGGCGATGTGCGGTGCGCCGATATGGCCACCGCAGGCCAGACTCTGTGCGAAGATATGGTCCAGGCGAGGTGCGGTCACCGAACTATATTCAAACTGGAAAATCAGTGACATGCGTGCGCGAAAGTAAAAATAGCTGCATTACGGACGATAGCGATCTGCCAGGTCCGTATACCGGCCAAATTTGTTGTTTACGTTGTGCGGGTGTACTTGTACGTTGCATTGTGCTTGTTTTTAACCTGCGGCTGATAAACAGCAGTTTATATTTATTGTTATCGGTATATTTATTATGTTTTATTTTCCTAAGACACAAATTACTATTCGTATATAGTTCAAATGTGGACACGTAAAAATCGGTAAGACCGGATCTGTGCGTCCTCTCTCAAATGGACAAGCTGATGTACAAATAAGCATGCGCGGACAAATGATGCGCGAGAGGTCGTAATTTGGGATGCTTCTCGTTGTGGCACTGGTTTTCCAGTTTGAATATAGTTCAGTGGGTGCGGTGCGATGGGCGGTGCTCCGTTGTGGCCGCGGCTTAACCCATGCAAGTATTGGTGATATTATATTAGGCGAGCATGAAGTCACTTGTTTTTACTACAATATCTATCTTCTCTGTCTCCTTCATCTCTTTTTACTACTATTACCGGGTGTGGTTTAATATCGTTAAAAAAGTGTTTTGCCTCGTATTTTATTGCCGAGGCGCTTGTTCTCGAGCTACCCTGGTAAAATATAAATGAACTCACTTGGAACACAGTGATATACGGGGCGCGATCTATTTAATAGCATTTACCACGCTCTGCTACTGGTAAAAATACCAGACTTATCAGGAGAAATCACCCGTCTACAATTCAAAGGTTTTTATGCTGTTCCAAGTAACTTCATTTATACCACACCGATGAATCGCAAACCGCATAGGACTTGCGAGTAACTTGAACCACTGCGTGGATTATTAAGGCCTATCAATTCCATTTATCTGTTAAGTATATTATAGTTAAGTTATACTGGTATAAGACTGTTTTACAATCATTTCTTCGCGAATTAATTCATGAATTCCTTCAAGGACACTTCCTCATCAATTTATTCACAAAAGCATTTTGTTTTACACTGGTCATAAAGCTGACGAATTTCTTGACTCTAATCTCACTTTGTAAAGATGACCAACATATGAAAAAATATAGAATGTTTAAAATTAGTAATTTGAGCTAGGTATAGAGAACATAATGAATAATTTTTAAAATTATGGCCATAATTTTATTAGAATAAACAAAAGATCAGCTGCATTCATAACAACATCCTGGTTAAAGATAACCGCACTCTCGATGTTTATCAGTTGATGAACTACTGAAATTCACGCAAAAATTGACGGAAAATAGAACGTGCTGAAAATCCGTGAATAAATTCATGAATAAGTTCTTGAATTTATTAACATGGAATATGGTGTATTATAATGTCTTCGTGAAGCGACTTCATGAATTAATTCATGAAGAAATTGCGTAAAACAGGTATTACGTATTTTTAACTAATAACCTGAACACCTTAATGTGAAGTATCATTTTAAATTATTTAAAAAGTATCACAGCGACTGCCCCCCAAAGTTCATGAATCTTCGTAGGTAGATCGTTTACGTCACAGTAGATTTTTTCTTGTAGTAAATTAATATCCCTCATCTGATCCAACAATGGATCTGATGACAGCTTCAACTGAGGACTAAAGTGAAAGTGATTGGGTGTTCAATTTTGCGCCCAGGTATTTTGTCTTCCGGCATATCAGAAAATGCTCCAATCTTCACATCTATCTTGGACGACATCAACTTGTCCAATTTATGGGTTTTTAAAATTCTCTGCACGCCCTCCTGCGACGTTACATATAATTTGAAATGTGAAAGTAAAACCCCAAATCTTCCTAAACAGAGGAAAAGATTCACGGGAGCCTTTATAGGAGGCTCACACGAACTGTTGCTACTTCCTACTACCGAATTCAGGGTCTAGCTTGTGGCCAAGAGGACCAGGCAACTTTGAAGAAAGAACCACGACGCACCGCGCCCCATCAATTATTTATCACGCAAGCCGGTATACTGAAACGTCCAATCTGTTTTGTTTATCGACTCGGGATTCGTGATCGAAATTTGCAGTCGCCGAGCTTAACGTTTGCTCAAATTTACTCGTATATTGGCCTGAAACCTGAAAACCGCTATATCTAATAGTCATCATTTATAGTTAGTACGGTCCCTATAAACAGAAAAAACGTCTGAGTGTTTATCTTTGATACGTATAAATAATCGAACTACTTTGGACATTAATACTATATTTTCCCATTACTATTACCTATTATTAACTACTAGTTTTCCGGTTCTTGCCTTTAATTCCACTATACTCACTAATCGTTAAAATAGTTTAAACTAAAAAAATCTGAGCCCATTTCTTCCTAAATTGAGGAAGGGTTCCTCTTGAATAATTGCCTTGACCAAATTGATCTGATGAAAACTAGGACAATGGAACGTCGACCACACAGTTCTATTAACTAATTCGCCATTCACCTTATTTACAAACTTCAAATGGCAGCCAAAAATGGAATTTCTAGCCAGAGTCTCGTTGGGCAACGGCACGGTCAGGATCGGGCAATCTTCACTGTACAAAGGGCCAGACTGCGCCGCCTCGATTTATAATCGCCGGTATTTATCATGCATGCCTAAAACGTCCAATCAGTTTATCGGCTCTTGATCGAAATTTTCAGCCACCGAGCTGGACGATTACTCCAGTTTATATTTAATTACCATCATTCATGGTTAGCGCAGCATTCTGTAAACAGAACAAAAATTCTTGTTTATCTTTGATGACTTGTGCGAACTAATGTTTAGTTCAGTTACAGCTTATAACCTGAGTAAATTGGAGCATTTCGTTTCAGTATTTAGCGTTCGTAAGTAGTGGATAATTCGAGAAATTGCTTTTACCTCCCATACATAATATAACTAAACAAATTTTTCATAAGAAGTAAATAATAATAATACGTGGAATACATCAACCTGTTTACTGTTTGTAAACCAGATACCTATACGATAAAGTATACCAAATTTTTATTTAAATAACAAAAATATAGATTGTAAATATGCCGATAATAATTATACCTATAACGTATAATATTGTTGTACCATCTTAGTTACGTCTTTATCATTTATACAAGTATTAATAGTTGAAATAATAACAGTAAAATATTGATTTTCCCAGACGATTGCACTATCCGGCAACGACGCTGCCTTCAACTGCTTTACGTGCTTTGATTTGTCTAGGTACTACCCCATTTAAAGTTACATCAGATATAAATGTTTCCTGGCAAGTGCGAAGTTTCGTATGGAGCAAAAGTTTTGGAAAAAATTTCAAGCAGGAAATATTTAAATTGGGAGTATATTAAGTATTAAGAACGTTGATATATTATAGTGACCGGTATAAAGATGTTTCTTGATATTACCAAATAATGTAAAATCAACCAACCATGTTACAATAAATGTTAGAACGTTTTAATATCAGGCAATACTGTATAGAGTATATTATATAATGTATGATCCAAAATGCTGTAGCATTTATATTTTGTACATTTTCAGCAAGAACGAACGAGCACGAACGAGAATAAACGAGAATAAATAGCATAGAGAGGTGTTCCATATCGTGTTCCATTGTAGCAAAATGATCAGCTCTATTCGGAGATTAATAAATATGCCTACACATTCTTAAGATGCTGAAGAATATTTCCAAAATGTTGAAAATGGTAAAATATATATCACGAATATGATGGCGGTTTCGGCTGGGTTGTGTTTTTGTTTTTACTCTCAGCTTGCAGTGTGCTTGTGTCTCCGTCTTCCAATGAAACGCTAGAGATAACGATGAATAGGAGTGAGAGTGAGGGTCGAAGGCTCGTGCTGCGCCTCTCCAGCAAATATCGAAGCGGAGGCGCGTGCCATGGTAGCGGCGATGACACGTAGATGTGGAAAATTGTGACATTGCTAAATTCTTAAAATATTTATCACAATGGCCGTCATTAGGCTTTTTGCGCAAATGCTAATAACGGCCATTGTGATAAATATTTTATCTCAAATCTCTAAATAATTTTTGTCTCAAAATGTGAGTAATTACTTAGATTAAAATTTGTATTGATCAAAAGATTAAAATTATGCGTGTTGCTCGCTACAGGTCGAAAAAAGCCATTTTATGGGTCAAAATGTTGGATCACCACGCACGTGCTGTACATTGAGTCTTAATAATAAAGCTTCCTTTTCCTAGGCTAGCAGTACCGCAATAGAGCAACCGTAATTTGACAGAAGTAACCAGATCTTTTTTTGTGGCGGCGGCGGCGGTGGTGAATATGGTGGAAAACAGTTCGTGCAACGTTTTTAAACTGAAAGCAATTAGAGTAGCGAATTATCCATAGATAATCTACAATACAAAGTCAAATGGAAGAGGACAAAATATAAATAAACTTGGTGAACAAGGCGACAAATTAAAAACTTTGCGGTTGCGGCACTTCTTCTGACAACTTTTCATCTTCTTACAATTCTTTATAAAGGGTGGTCCAACAAGAGCGCAACCATCCCAAGTATACTGCGTTTAGATTATCAGAAATGTCAAACAGAAACAATCCCGATTATTATAGCGTTATACAATTCAACGACGTTTTTTTTAATTGTGGAAACTTATTTTAAATAATTATGAGAAAAGCTTTTCAGTTTGCAGATCACCCGCAATTTTCGGCCTAGAAAACCCACCAGATCGTTAAACAGTTCAGGGAGTGATCGACAAATTTAAGGAAGCCGTTTCAATATAGTTGATAAACAAAACACGGATTCGGGATGATCTATAGAAAATTATGCTGTATTGATTGAAAGTGTTGCCGAAAATCTAAAACCCTTAACTCACCGCCTTTGACAAGAGTTGGAAACTTTAGTTCACAATGAAAAATCGAGAGGATATAGGAATAGCTTCAAATATAGGACACTGAAAATTCAAAGTTTGACACGTTTTCAAAGACAAACATACCCGTTTATTAAAAGAAGCAAAAAATATTCCTAAAAACAGTCGCGATTGTAAAAAAACTTCAATAAAAATTAACTGTTTTTTTTTTCAACATTATACGCATCTTTGTATTATCATTTTTCAAACTAAAACGTTAGCCTTGGATCCGCTCTCATTTCTTTGGCAGTGGTTGTAATGTTGAAGGTGATAAAATAATTTTTTTATCTTTTTTGTCAATATGTTACTAGATACGTCATGAGTCTTCAGAAGCATAGGCGCACTGAGAGATTGCGTCCGCGGGAAAGCGGGGAGCGCGGAGAACGATTTCTCGCTATTGGCCGACTGCAACAGTGCAAAAAATGCACCGCGCTTTCGTATTCGCAATTAAAAATTACAAGGCGAGGTTCAGAGGACTGATTATCCCTAGGCGTGCGCGTCGAAATTTATAGTTTTGAAAACTTCTTAGTATTCTTATTAGTATCTTAGTATCATGCATCGTCCAGGGTGCACAATACACAGCCAAGCACGAGAGATTATTTGAAAGTGGAATTTTTATGTTTTTTAAATCTTCTTCTTCGTCGACACATTGTGCACCCTGAACGACTCATGATCCCGAAAATACTAAGACGTTTTCAAAACTATAAATTTCGACGCGCACGCCTAGGGAGAATCAGTCCTCTGAACCTCGCCTTGGTTCTATTTTTAATTGCGAATACGAAAGCGCAGTGCATTTTTTGCACTGTTGCAGTCGGCCAATAGCGACAAATCGTTCTCCGCGCTCCCCGCTTCCCCGCGGACGCAATCTCTCAGTGCGCCTACATTAGTATTTGACCACCATAATTTCACTATAAACTTGTGAGATAATAGTAATAGTCTTCCGTGCTGATCCTACTGATGAATCAGTTATAGTTCATTTATACCTTCTTCTTATTCGATCGAGATCATTTCCTCCATCACTCATTTTAAACTGACCCAGTGTGCTCTCTTCTTCCTTCCAGCACCTAGAAAATTTGGCATCAGTTGGTTCAGTTTGACATTTTCTAACCTCACTTTATATACCTAAATAAATTCAAAAGAAAAACAAAATAAGTAAATATGATTGATCAAGATCTGGAAAGTTAGGAAGCTATTGTGGAAATCACACATCCCATTAGTAGTAAAATGTATACTATTTTGGTCAACAAAGCAGACGCTATTATTGAGGTTAAAAAAATTACGCCCGACATCGCCTGATATTTCGCTGTTTTTTCTAATTTATTTCTCAACTGATGTTAGTTCACTTTGAACCAGATCAGTAGATCAATACGAAAGAATACTACTAATATATTCATTCTGATCAATATCTAAAATAAGTCTGACATCATAGATAAAAATTTGCTGGTTTGTCACTTCCATGGATATAAATAACGTGTTAATAAAGACCAGTGAGTGCCTTGAGCTTTTTATCGTGAAATCAGTGAGAAATTCTATACTAAAATCGAGCAACTTTTACGCCTGGCGTAAACAAGAGCACGTGCGTTGAAATATTCGCCAGGGCCGCACTGAGGCACGACTTTTATTTAATTTTAGTTTTACAATTGTTTACATAAAAATATTTCGGAAAAGAATTATTGTCTTAATTAAAATGGTTCAAAACATCGATAAAATTATTTGTGGCAGTATCTAAATAGCTGAAAACAACAAGATAAAACCGAATAATTACACTTTTGCGATCGAGTACGTCCCTGTTGCCGAGTCGGGTGAAATTTTATAGCCTACCGACCAATCGCGGATCGTCATTGAACACGTGGTTTTATTTACACCAGGCGTACGGATTGCGCGATTTTAGTAGGTGGTATCTTTATGCGGCAGCTGAATCTACCCTCTTTGTCAATGCTGCTGCTGTTGTTGTTGCGAGTGATACGACACTTGGTGGATTCTGTCTATATGCGGTCAGGCCAAGGGCGCGGACAGCGTGCACGAGGACCGCGGCTAGTCGAGCCGATGCAGCGGTGTTGCAACCTCCGCGCAATGTCAATGCTGCGGGAGCGGGGCACGCAGCGGCCGCGGCCGGCGCGCATGCCGCGCATTCGGTTTCTCTCGTCGTCGCGTCGACGTCGGGCCGCGCCGCCAGCCAGTGACGAAACGAGGTCAGCCACAACGAGTCGACTTTAGATGAAACCAATTGAATCAGTGCGAGGACTGCGAGGCGAGCAGTCGACACGATTAGTTCACTTTTATTATATAAATATCATTAATAACAATAATCTCAAAGAAGTCAAACCTGAAAATAGAACACCGTCGCACTTATAACAACTGTGAGTCCGAACTACCACCGAGATGAAGCATGAACTAGACTGAGTCTATTGTACGAGTTAGGCACATTTTCTACAGACAATATCCTCAAAGTTTTACATAGGGAGTACGCACACATGCACAAGACTCGAGATATAGTGTGGAGCAGAACTTTTGTCGAAAGTAAATCTTCCTAGAAAAGCCACTCCACTCAAATGAAAAGTAGCGAGATAGCAGCCATCCATATTCAACACTCAATTATTATTACTTAATGCAAACGAACAGAGGTCACAACAGAGATGAGAATATGACTACGTTTATCTCGTGACAACTCGATCGGATTGAAATGGAACCGATTGAGTTATGTCAAATCTTTTATAGTTCTACGTTTACATCATCAGTATTGAATCCTACGGTTTTCAATCCTCTCTAGGGACAATAACTTATTATACTTATTCCACGTAGGTTGGTTCACATTCTGGCCAACTTCTGTTTGGAAATAGCGGCTTGACTTGACATTTTAAATATGATTGAATTTCAATTTGTAGTGTTTACGCCGTCTATTTGAGTCCGCTCCAGTGAATTCAAACCTCTCTCAATCGGATCGAACGCGTCGAGATAAACGTAGTCCATAAGTATTATAGATTAGCTGAATGATCTGAAACCAGCATAAGCTTATATGATGGAATATTGACACAATTATTACATTTTTAAGGGTCTTGTATCTTGTATAGGTGGACGGGAACTCGACCAATTCCTCTTCACCGTCCCGTATAACTTCCCCTACAGGGGGGCCGGGGTACATGGCCCATCCAAACTAAAAAGTGTGTGGGAACCAGGAATATAGTCGTAAATAATAAGAAATAAATTACCTAGTCTATAGTCTGTTTGGGAATGAAGGGAGGCCATAAATTACGAATGTCAAGACAAATTTGACCATTTCAGTGGTTCGCTTTTGCTTCAAATCTGTTGTGGATAATTACGCAAATTAATATTCGGGTGAGCTGTGTAATAATGGGGCGAGTTTTTAAAGTCATCACAAATATGCAATGTGATCGGGTCGTTCAAAAATTTCTGCACTTGTGATTGCCATCGCAGATTATGTTGACTTATTAAAACTCGCCCATTTTATGATACCTATATGTATTGCAAACTAAGAGTTTAGAAAAGGGTGTGGGTATTTTGGACATAATTAATAGATAGGTATAATACCAGTGGTATACGGCTTGTTTGCTTTTTTGTACCATTGTTATAACAGTTGGCATCTCCTAAAATGTAAAAGATGGGGGCTAGTTGAGTCAGAGAAAAAAAATTATAATCGAACCTCCTTAACTGCCAAAGTGAACAGCATATATTATGTACGGTAGGGTACCACGAGTGCTGTGCATTTACATGACTAGTACATCAGTATTCGCTCCGACAAAGATAATAAAAAAAAGTGCGTTAACTTGGAACAAAAAGGTAATTATATTGAACGTTTACGATGCCCTGAGATATGACTATCCAAGTAACAGTGCTGACAATTGCATTGAAATGTGATCACGAATGACAGAAGTGGGCAAAACTACTATATGCAGAATCTTACAAGAAGGAAAATCTAACACAACGATAAAACCGCTAATACCGTCACCTGGAAGGAGGGAGAAAATTTTAGATGACAATATAAAAAAATATGCTATGCGAAGATAGGTGCATTAATTTTATTTCAGTAAAGAGATACAACATTGAATAAAATTTTAACCGCCTTGAAGCAAGATGACAGCATAGCTCCAATTAGAAAAGATAATTTAAGTTATGGAAAAGACTAAAAGAAATGCACTTTGACTGGGATAAACACTACCGAAAATCACATAGTTACAATTATGTGCAGGAGAAGGATATATTTAAGAAACATTAGAAAATTTGGCATGGAACACTTGGATTAACGAAGGCTATAACGTGCGTAAGATGTGGCAAGAAGAGTTATTACATTCTAGAGAGTAGTAAAATGTATTACGTATTTTTTGTTGTTTATGCAGTTTTTATCTCGGTTTTATACCTATTTGTATAAGACACATGTAGAGTGTAGATATGTTAATGTTAAAGTGCTATGATATTAGAAAATTTAAATAAATTTGTTATGTCAAAAAAATGTTTTTATAAATAATCCCAATGAAACTGAAACCTTATTTCAAGGCTTATGATACCGCAAATGCACCTGCTCGATCTCAATTTCCATTGTGTATTCTTGTTTGAGGCATTTTACAGGGGTCCCTTCATAAACTACGTTACTTCTGTTCCAAACTATCCATAACTTTAGTATTTCTCATACAAACCCTGTAGGGGATTTGCATTTATAATTAGCCATAAACCATCCTTTCATTCCCAAACAAACTATAGTACAACAAGGATAGGTATAAAGATAAAGTGGCCTTCATGCCTACCGCCCTTGTGCGTTATTTATTAATTACGGCTATATTCTTACACATGGTACGCCAGACGACACTTTTGGAGTTGCTAGATATTGAGAGACAAGTATGGGCAGTCAATTTAACAATTGGGGTAGGTATTTGTCAATTAGTTCAAATTTTAGTTGTTTTTATGTATATTTTAGCATCTAATTACTATTAGCGAAGTGAACACAAATTTTCGATCGAAATAACTAAGAAGCATATACATAGCTAACTAACTTTAATGAGCCCGATACATACTCTAGGCTCTCAAAAGCCCGTGCCTTTAGAGTGGATTGACGTAGTATAAATTATTTATTTGTAAATAGAAGCATTTTATACAAAGCGCAAGCTTAAAGGGGGTACCTTTTCCAAGATTTAAAAATGTATAAAGCCACAGAAACCCAGTTACCAGTTACCTTTAGGAAGCCCGCACGTATACAGGGTGTCCCGAAATTAGCCTGCCATAATTTACCAGCGTGTTCTACGACCTAAAAAAATTAAAAAGTTTCCTATAAACATGGCCTCAAAAATGCCCCCTAATGGGACAATAGCCCCCGACAGGGGCAGTTTCACAAACGGGTTTCTATAAATATTTCCAGAACGAACAAAGATAAAATTCTGAAATTTGGTATGTGATGTACCTGTGAGATTTGACATTTACCGAGGTAGCGATAGTTAGTCATTCTTAATCATAGGCGTCCCAAATAGGGGGGTGCGGGAGTTAAAATTACGCCAAAATTGTTTTGTATACGTTCCTGGATGGACACTTTGGCAAACGGTTTTTTCTAAATATTTCCAGAACGAACAAAGATAAAATTATGAAATTTGGTGTGTGATATACCTGTGAGATTTGACGTTTACCGAGGTAGAGATAGTTTGACATTCTTCATCATAGGCGTCCCAAATAAGGGGGTCAAGGGGTTAAAAATATCCAAAGTTTTTTTTGTGCGCTTTTTTCATGATTTATTCTCCCAGGTATGTCACATACCAAATTTCAGAATTTTATCTTTGCTCGTTATGGAAATATTTAGAAAAAACCGTTTGCCAAAGTGTCCATTTCGGGAGCTATAGCCCTCTTAGGGGTCATTTTTGAGGCCAACTTTATAGTAACTTTTTCATTTTTTTCGGTCGCAGAACACGCTGGTAAATTATGGCAGGATAATTTCTAATACGCATTTTCATAGCCCTCTGCAAAAAAATTTCAATACGATTTTACTCGAAAACCGTGCACGCTATCAAACTTCAACGAGAGCACCATTTTTTCGTAGAATACCCTGAAATTTTATAATTTTGTAATAAATTTGGGGAAAAAGCACGCACAAAAAATTTAGGGTATTTTTAACCCCTTAACCCCCCCATTTGGGACGCCTATGATTAAGAATGTCTAACTATCGCTACCTCGGCAAATGTCAAATCTCTCAGGTACATCACATACCAAATTTCAGAATTTTATCTTTGTTCGTTCTGGAAATATTTAGAAAAACCGTTTGTGAAGCTGCCCCTTTCGGGGGCTATAGCCCCATTAGGGGTCATTTTTGAGGCCATGTTTATAGGAACTTTTTTCATTTTTTCAGGTCGTAGAACACGCTGGTGAATTATGGCAGGCTAATTTCGGGACACCCTGTATAAGTAGATATTACACGAATGTTGTAAGGCCCGACATTGTTGCCAGTTTTCATCACACTGTTTTTGTTTAGAAACCGCCACAATCTCAGCAAATTTTTTCTTTCAGAGTCAGTATTTCGACACGGCCACGGCCTCGCGGTAGTGCACTTTTGCAGCCAATTAGGCCGGTATTGTTGCTTTTAGAAATAAATACAAGAACTATTTTTCTGTTTAATTTAGCTTTAAACCATGAAAAAAATGTCATTCAAAAAATTGTTCAGAGTTCCAACCTATGCTGCATCGCTTCTCTTTCATAAGAGTAAAGACGGTTTTCTGTTTCATAAGAGTAAAGTCAGTTTTTGTTTCTTCAAAAAACAACCACACATTTTTGATATTTCAAGTTTTCTGCAAGAATCGTTTTATTCTTAAAGCCGACTGAACCATCTGCACCTGAAATCATGAAATAATGGATTTACCAATTAACCAAAAATAAGATAAGGTAGGTTAGGTTTAGTAGGCAGTAATTAGGAAAAATCGCTTTGGTTTATTTTTAGGCAAAGTAGTATCCAATGTAGTAAGAAAACATTTATAATAATATAAATAATAATTCTCACCCTCATAATACTCCAAACTAGGAGTAGTATTATTTTGTCTTCGTTGCCATTTGCAGCTAGGGCCGACTTTTCCCGATAGAACTAGGATAGCATTCGCTCAAGTACTACGGAAAACCCTAGAAAACCGAAGTAATCCCAGTGAGTGTAAGACAATTATTAGAAAATCACACTGATACCGTGAATTCACGATGTGTCTCGACTTCGATTCGAAACAAGGTCGATCGAAGGCAGAAAAACATGCAGTCTAAATAGTTCGGCGACGCCAAGAACATCGCCACAGCGCCCCCATTTTTCAGTATAACTGCAACAGGTTCGTTGAAATACTTGAATATTCAATAAAGGTGTCAGTTTTGCAAAAAAAATTCAACCAGGATGTTATATCAGGGTTGTTTGGGAGTTTACTCCAGAGTGTCCAACCAAAAGGCACGCTCAGACTTTTGGTAGAAATTGGGCAATAGCGGTGGTTTTTAGAGCAAAATAACCTTAACAAACAATATTTTGAGGAAGAGTTGCCCAGAATTTGATCTTCTACAAATTTCATTAAGGTCAGCTGGAGTGTGATCTTTTAGTTGAAATACTCAGGAGGCAGTCGCCAAGCAACCCAGAAAAACAATCCTGCTATAAACCAAGAGTCGAGCTCAACTTTATTGGATAATTACTCACATTTCAAAATATCTCCACTGATAGATATATTTCTGCTTTTGGGGCCTGCTATTCTTACCGCATATGGCAGCCTATAAGTTGGTATTGTATTCCAAAGTTGGCTGAAATATCTCTAGTGGGGTGACTCTAAAAAATTATCGATATACAGGGTGTCCAACGTTAAAACTGTACAAATCCGTAAAATCTTCATTTTTGGAGAAAATTGCTTACAGGAAATAGTTAATTCATACAAAATTCTTGCTCGGCGGTTTTGGGTACTTTTTTCTGAAATATTTTGAAACATCCCCGACGATAATCGCCAACAAACTTAATATAACGCCGCAATCGCCAGAATATCACGCGATAGTCGCATATCGTACATGTGTATCTCTGGTTGCCGCGTTCTCAGAGAAATTTTCTATTATTTTTACAGTCCTTCACCGCACAACATGCTAATAAACTATACTATCACTTAAAAAAAACACTCAAATCTTTGAAATATTACACAAAAATGCCTTAACCAACCATCCCAACCAGTCGTAAACAAGGAGAATGAGGGAAATGGAAAGTAGCGGACCTATAGAGTCGGGCAAAATTAGGCTGCGCACTCGTCTAAGCGCCTTATCCTTATACCCCTCCATATAATATCTCTGGGCTAGGCTGGCTGTTAATCACCGCGGTTTCGCTGACACAGGCGGCTAGCGCCCCGCATTCCACTTTGGCTTTCACATTGTGCGCATGCCCATATCTATTCAATTGCACCTAACCTAACAAATTTGTTTTTGTTTTGATTGCGGTAAATTTTGAAGTAGTATATTCAGTGAAAAATACGAGTATCTATATTATTTCAGCGATTATTATTATTCTTCGGTAATAAATGAGGAGCCGGCGCGGTGAGCCGAGCGTGCACCACCTTTTACAGCGATGGGCACTGCCGTATGAAAAAAGAAGGGGGCATACGCCCCTTATGGTGGCAGTCGGCAGCGATGATTTAACGCATGCGCACAATGTGAAAGCCAAAGTGGAATGCGGGGCGCTAGCCGCTTCTTTCGCTGACGATCAACGGTTATAACTGCGATCTGTGACCAGATTTCCTCGCCTGTGGAGCAGAGTGACGCGACGCTCCGCCGGAACACCGTCAGTAGGACCACGGTTCACTACTGAATTCTGTAGTGAAACAAGCTGCAGGTGCCGCCAAGTGACGCCGTATAGAACGGTGTCGCCGGTGGCGTGGCGGTCATTTGTCTTTTCAAGTAATGGACACCATCGCCGACTATGATTCCCTCAGCTCCGACTGCTGTGGTTATAATTAGATTATTTATTCGTGTGAATTCTGTCTAATAGAGAATCAATCATTCATTTATGGTTTCAATTTCTACGAGAATTTAATGCCTTCCAATATGAACCAATGAAATGACATAATTTTTTAAAATTTAACTAATCAGATGACGATCTTAGTGTATTAATCATAATACCAAACTGACTTGGTTAGGCTGTAGTTACCTATAAACTAATTAACAAGACTTATTTTGGTAGCTAAAACTGAAAACCTTCTTCTTCTCCTTACCAGATTTAACATAGGACTAGAATATACTTACACAGAGACTTACACTTTCAGTTGACACTTTGATCGTTGAGTATCTATTAGCATAGCATAGAAAATTTAGTCAGAAGAGAAGGCTCCTTAATGACAGTTCAAATGTCAAATGGACCCCAACTTTTTTAAGCAAGGTAATTATATTTTATTACTATAGGTGAAATGTTTATAATTTTAGTAGTAAATTTATTCCCAAGAAGTTTGGCTGTTAAATTGTGCCTACACACTGAATAATTAAATTATTTGCACTTTAGACTCCCTTTTGTTAACTTATAAACTCGTTATAATCCCACGCTAAGAAAATACCACGCTTGCTGGGCAGTCGTGGTATTTTCAGCTTTCGGATTATAATTCGTGAAGTTAAGGAAATGTATTATTAATAGGCACACCACTAGTGATATTACCCCTGAAAATACGTGGGTTTGTAGTTGCTAATGGTTTTTGCACGAGCGAAAATGCCTTTATTTTGTGAAGGTGTCAAAAATGTGGCAGTATATTCCGGGGCCGTGGTGGCGATGGTCATAGCTTCGCCGAACTATTGGGACTGAATGTTTTTCTGCCTTCGAACGAGGCAGATGCATGAACGACATGCACGTGTCTTTATAGAAAAACACCGCTGATGGCCAAGAGCGTTGGACAAATTTTGGTTTCACGGTATTGCTCCTTAATGGCTTTATCCAATGATCTATACAGAGCATTGGCATTATCAGTGTGATTTAGTAATCGCCCTACACTCAATGGGATTACTACGGTTTTCTATGGTTTTCTGTAGTACTTGAGCGAATGCTATCCTGGTTCTGTCGGGAAAAGTCGGCCCTAGCCGCAAATGGCAACGAAGACAAAATAATAGTAATTGCCCCCCTCCCCCGCACAGACATTCAGTTGCTTCTGGGGTACTCCCTAGTTTGGACTATTTTGAGGGTGAGAATTGTTATTATTATTGTTGTATACCAGGAGGGATAAAGATATATTGTCATTATAAGAAATATTATACATTTCCTAAAATTAAACAAAGACGTCCAAAATGTATGTCATTCCTATTTTCTGAACCCATACAAACGCAGTAAACTGATCAACTGACTAACTTTCTTTTTAATGTAGAGCTGCATTTTTTTTGCCAAAATGACCTCTTTTATACAAAATCCAAAGCCTACTACGCCAGTTTCTAGAAGCAAAATTTTAAAAAAGCACATTAGCAATTTTTTTCTGAAAAAAATCTATGCACGCCACTAGATTCAGCACATCTCACAACGGACCTGTAGCAAATTAAAATATAAATAAATTGAAAAATAAATTTTTAAAGAATTTAGTATGTCGTACACTGTTCCATTTACCAATAAAAAATCATTTCACTATCAGATCACTTCATGTTCATTTCACTTCAAATTCACTTGTGCAAAAAGTCAAAAGGATGACAACTATAATTAACTTTTTTACGTGCATATATAGTCGGTGGCATTAGCGTAAAAAAATATTTCAGTGGCGAATAGCAGCGACGAAGACAGTGACGAAGACTAAAATAATATAATATTTATTAATACAAATTATTATTAATCAATTAAATGTGAAAAATAAAATTTTTATAATGCAACTAATTTTTTAATCATTTTAACTAAAATTTTGAAAATTTCAGCTGTACTTATATATTAATTGCCTTATCTAAGACCCCTTGGATAATTTTTTTCATCGTTAAAATATTGCTATTAATAAGTATTCTTGCAAAAAAAAAATTTTTTTCGTGCAACTTCGCTTGAGTTTTCATATTGGATTGCCCCCTCCAAAACCGCTTGGATAATTTTTTTCGTTATCCATATAACATATCTGGAATGTCTATTGAGGAATCAAGTGGAATTTAATGACTTTAAAAAATTTATTAAAAATTGCAACTTTACTTAGTTATAAAAAATGGATTGCCCCCTCCAAAACCGCTTGGATAATTCTTTTCGTCTTTATAATAATGTTATTGATGAGTATACTTTAAGCAAGCAGGAATGGAATGACTTGAAAAAGTGTGTTTTCTCGCGCAACTTCACAACCGCTTGGACCTTTGATTGCCCCCGCCAAAACCGCTTGGAATGCGCTAGCGTCATATTAAATCATCTAAACTTTTGAAATTTACAACTTTTCTACAGAATTGTATTACTTAAAAAAACTGACTTTTGTGACAAATTAATAATTATTTATTTAAATGATTTCCTCCACTATCACTCCTATTAGTTTATAATTATATGGGTCCAAGCAGGAATCGTATGACCGACTCAAAAAGGTCGTGGGCTCCCGGTCTATAAGTCACTACTCTGACCAGGAGAGTGTCTTCAGTTGGTTTTTTAAACCTTAGTATGTATACAAGCTGTGTGCTGGTATCAGGAACTGAAATATTTTGGTGGCTAATGTTGCTAACGCTTCCGACTTAATAGGTCGAAACTCTAAACCACAGATCAAAATATCTCCAAACGCCACTAAACACTACAAAAAGTAAAGGTAAACAACTGCCGAGTTTATTCGTATTTTGAATACTAAATAAAGAAAATTCGAAATTAATACGCTCCTTATGAGACGAGATGGTTTTTTCAAAGTGTCATTTTTACAATTTTATTCCTTTGGCATCTTGTAACTACCACTAAAAACACTTGTTTCGTTTTGTGTTGTTTTTTCGTTTTCTAAATTTGCGGGCATTGAAAGGCAGATTGCTCGATACGCGTTCCAGAGTATAATAGTATTAAAAAGACAGGTATGCCTTTTGGAAACTAACAAATAAAAACAATTTAAATTATTGGATCTTACCCTTGTTTATGGAGGTTCTAGTTAGCTTTTGCTTATGGCGGAATTTCTATAACCTTCAAATATGTCCTTATGGTCTGTCTGTCACATTCCCACTTGTTACTAAATATTTCTGTCTCGTTCCCTTACATTTCACCGAGACGCGTCCGTACGGTGGCGCCAAATTACGAACCACGGTCCGAGCTGTCGATGAAGGAAGGAATCCGCAATCGACGGTTGGAGAAAAGCGTCGATGGAAGAAGGTTAAATTTTACAGGGCAGGAAACTGTAATCATGTACATACGTACGCGGGCCGGGTATCGATCGACCAAGCGCATCGTCACGTCCAAGGTCCAGCCAGCTGTTTTTGCTTTTTGCTGCCGGTTATTAATTTGCTGTGATTCTCGTTTTCTTATTTCCACTTATATTATTGTTACCTGTATTTGGTGGATAGTGTGCGGTGGTGTTCTAGTCCGATAATTAGTGTGTGCATATAAAAAACATTTCGTGTTTTGAGCCATCAGATAAACGATAAATAGGTACAGAGGTTAGGAAGTGAAAATGTGTTTTGTTGTATCATAGAAGAATCTAGTCGTAGTAGATTCTTCTATGGTTGTATCAAAATGAGTGTTTTCTTGTGGTTTTAGAATCGATGCAAATCAACGGTTCTAGCCATGCAAGTGTTGTGTCCCAAATTCGTCGATGGAGGAAGGAATCAATCAACGCCCAAATTGGAAAGGCAATTACCTAACCGGGCCAAAGCCAAAAGTGTCCGTTTTTGCCTTTCCTAAGGATCCAGTTTTGAGGGCAAAATGGGTGCAAGCCTTATTTATACAAACAAGGGTGCAAGCCATAAAAAGTGCTTACTTTGTAGTCAAGAAACATTCAAGGTATGTTATATGTTACATTTTTATATATTTTTTATAAAGCTTCGGGTTATTGTAGGTCTGTGAACAACACTTTTTAACACAAGACATTGAAAGGGAGACTACGTGTGTTCGTCGATGGTCCTCAATTAACGGTGTGTTTAGAATCGACTGGTGAAACTACGTGCACCTTTAAAAATTCCACGTTTAGCTAAAGGTTTTAAATTTTCATGGCAAGTTAATTTTATTATATTTTTACAAAATATACTTACTTTTTTAGGTGCAATACCTTGTAAGTTAGCAGGTTGCCCAAGTTATTTGTCCAAATCGAGCACGAGTCGTAGGGAAGATCCCAAATAAAAAAAAAACAAAAAATTGAACATGGACAGGTTGAAAAAGGCAAGGCCGAAAGCGTTGAGAGTTGTGAAGCTTAAAAGTCTGCAAAATCGTATTCAAACATTGAAGAAGCGTATTCAAAAATTTGTGATATTGCCGAGTGGGGTAGGCGTTGTTTGAAGGTGAAAGGAAGCGAAGGAAGGGGCACACGTAGTCACTGAAATTTTTATTATCATAATATTTTTTGTTGTTGTGATATTCTTATTGTTGAATTATCATTTATTAAATAACTCTTAAATTGTTGCTGTATTAAAATATTTTTGTGTTCCACAGATTAGTTACTATGTTATGTTTGAAACTGTACCTAGTAGTATTTTAC
The DNA here is from genome assembly GCA_963920635.1 of Pseudeuparius sepicola. Taxonomy (NCBI): domain Eukaryota; kingdom Metazoa; phylum Arthropoda; class Insecta; order Coleoptera; family Anthribidae; genus Pseudeuparius; species Pseudeuparius sepicola. Next base: position 51,844,188 of record OY987300.1, on the reverse strand, counting down.
CTGGACACAAAAAACGACAAACTTTGCAGAAGTTTCTTTAAGATGCTAAAGTTGAACGTAAATAAAAATCGTTGGTATCGTACTGTCATCCTCGAAGATGTGCCTCAAAATAGGTACATAGCTAATATTAATATCTATTATACAGCGTGGTGAATAAAAAATGCGAAAGTGTGATTTTTCTTTCTTTTGAGTAGGTGCCTGTGAATTCATATTTGACATTGTCTCGGGATTCCAAACAACTCTTCTTAGTGCCATAGTGCTGTAGTTCTAAAAATAAGGTTACTTTACTCTTGAGGAATTTTCATAAGTACCCTTCCATAAGTAACCTTCCCTGTATACGAATAGAAATTTTAAAAATTTTCGGGTATATTTTGAGTTTAAGCACAAGTACTAACTTTTATCAAGAATACTTTTTTTTCTGAGAAACTTCAAATATAGAAAATTCCCATTTGTGTCCAACTTTCTGGCAGACGCTGTATATACAGGGTGAGTTTTTTCGATGCCTAGTATAGGGATCTTGGAAACTAGCAGAACTACAACAAAGAATTGCGGGGAAGAATTGCAGTTTTGAATGCTCAATCTAATGCCCCTTTTGGATTTTTAAAAAAGTTCATGGCTCACTAGATATTTTAAAAATAGTGATTTTTTGCTATCAGATCTCTGTAGCTCCTTTATTTCTGATTATAAAAAAAAACTGTAGAGACAAAAGTTGTAGATATGTAATCCAATTTTTTATGTTGTTCGTGATTTTTGAGATATGACATAGACTTGTGTTTTTTTAAATGTAAATCGTAGTTGGCTGTGGCCTTATCAAATCGGCCATTTTTTGAGCTTTTCAAAAATATAATACTCTGCATAGTTAACAAATAAAATAGCTATGGCTAATTTTCTGACTTTTTTCTTAATTTTCAGCCATCGAATATTTTCATAATTACGTTCTATTTTATAATAAGACGTACTTCAAACTTTCAAATATTTTATTTTTAGCTGGTAACAAAATGTAACAAAATAAAACAAAAATTATCATGATGGAGCTCCATCACATAATTATCTGCCCGTAAGAAATTACCCTAAGCTATATCCAAATAGTTTGATAGGGAGAAATATACCTATTTCCTGGCAGCCCAGATCCCCCAATTTGTCTGTTTTGGATAGTACAAAATAAAGTACGAGACAATTGTTGAATTAAGAGCAGCTGTTTTAGAAGCAATTGCCAGTATTGACAGGCGCTCTCTAAGAAAGGCGACAAATTCAGTTTTAAAAAGATGCAATATTTGCGTAAATAATAATGATAGATTGTTTGAACACCTTTTTTATTTTAAAAGGTGACCTTTTAAAAAAATAATAATTTGAGTTTTTTAATTTTTGTTTTATTTTGTTACATTTCGATATCAGCTAAAAACAAAATATTAGGAAGTTTGAAGAATGTCTAATTATAAAATAGAATGTAATTATGAAAATATTCCATGGCTGACTGTGAAAATTTTGAATCAGAAAATTAGCCATAGCTCTTTAATTTTTTATAATAACTATGTCGAGTATTATATCTTTGGAAAGCTCAAAAAATGGCCAACTATGATTTACATTAAAAAAAACACAAGTTTATGTCATATCTCAAAAATCAGAAACAACATAAAAAAGTGGATAAGATTATCTTATTAAGCCCAAAATGATCTACAATTTTTGTCTCTAGAGTTTTTCTGTATAATCAGAAATAACGGAGCTACAGAGATCTTATGAAAAATAGCAAAAAAACACTCTTTTCAAAATATCTAGTGAGCCATGAACTTTTTTAAAATTTCAAAAGAGGCATTAGATTGAGCATTCAAAACCGCAATTCTTTTCCCATTTAACCTTTGTTCTAGCTCTGCTAGTTTCCGAGATCCCCATAGTGGGCATCGAAAAAAAAAACTCACCCTGTATACCTACATTCGTCGATGAAAATCAACGCTATATTTCACAACATAACTACTATTTTGCAAATCTTGGAAATTTCTCAGGAGGTATTGGTAAAGGTATTGTTTATCCCGTGGTAAAGGTAAAACTATCTCGGGACAGTTTTAAAATTTTCTAGCATGCCAGCTGAGTTTTTTTTAGTGCTATAAACGGTGGCCTTTTTCCAAATTCTAATAAAGTAAACTGAAAGCAGTCAGTTTTGCCCACAAACGTCATTAAGAATTTTTTCGGTAACTCTTAAAACAAGGCAGTTTTTACAAAGGTTTTTCAAAATTATCTCGGAAAGTATAGGCCGTAATTCTCGAATATGCTTTTGCATAAAGTTAGACCATCAAAAAAGCAATCTTTTCTTTCAAAGAAAGTTGTCCGAAACCGAAAAATGCATATTTATCAAGATATTCACTGGCTCCCCTTTAATATAGACATCCTGTATAGGTCTGTGATCTTATCCTAGTTAAAAGCCTCGTCGAGGATTATTTCAGTTTATTATTTAAAATGTTTTCAATAGCAAGGTATAGCTAGGTATATAATTGTAAATATCTGAATAAACTTTATTATAATTATTGTTTCCGTAATTATTTTCAACACCTAAAATTCATTTGTAATATAATGCGTCGACCTAGGTAGGGAAGAATATAATGACCTTGGGAGGCATGGTTGTTCGCGGGCCGGCTGACCGGTGATGACTCAGCGATCGATACAAAAACTATAAAAAAAATCGTTTTCCGTTTTTATTACTCTGGTCGGCTGTGCCAAGAGTAAACAAACCGGCTGAGGGCTCCAGTGACGTCACTGCCGATCGATACGTCTGCGAATATACACCGTATGGGATCTGCGTAGCGTGACAGGTTTCTAAACGAGATCGAGTAAGAAGCGCTAAGGTTTTTGATTTTGATAATAGGTGGCGCCCTTGTGAATCCGATCATAGATCTCCGTTAGTTTTAGATTTTGATAATAGGTGGCGCCTTGTGAATCCGATCATAGATCTCCGTTAGTTTTAGATTTTGATAATAGGTGGGGCCTTATGAATCAGATCTCCGTTAGTTTTAGATTTGGTCCTTAGAGGCCGACACAAGCAACTAAATCTATAAATATATAGAAATTCCGCCATAAGCAAAAGCTAACTAGTCTCATAAACAAGGATCTTACTCAACAAAGTCACTGTCTAAGATGATACATTTTCTATGCGTTTGCTGTTGTGGCGCACCTTAACTGATATGGACTTACTGACTGGCAGACTTCTGTATTTTTTAATTTTAGTTCGTTTACAGTGTGTGGAGCGGTATTGATATACTCGATTTTTGACCCGTATAAAGTTCCAAAAATTCAGTAATTTGAGATGGAAAAGATAAGAACACTCTATATATTTTGTATTGGACCTTTGTACACCAACACCTTAAGTGGTTCTATTGGCCATTTAACTGTTTTGAGGGGATTCCATGGCACTCTTGACTTGGCATTTAAAATTCCTATTTTGCTCAACTTTGACACCCTGCAGAAAGGAACTCCCTGTATATTTTTTTATTCAAATTTGGTATATAGCGGTTTTTGGGTGTCCTGATTAACGCTGTGTTGTCAGATTTTAAATAAAAAAATCGCTAAATGGTTTTCGTGAAAATCGGGGGTATAAAAAAGAAGATTTTACAGATTTGTACAGTTTTAAAGTTGGGCACCCTGTATATTTCATTTTCCTGCCATACTATTTACAATGTGACAATCACAACATCCATGCTGAAGATAGGGCTCGAATCCACGACCACGGCGATTGATATAAAAAGGGAGGCTTGATTCTGGTAAAGAAGAAACACTATGGTTAACTGACGCTTAATAAGAAAATTATAATATTAATAATAAATATATAAATAATAAAGCTACCACGGCAAAAGTGAAACGCTATTTGAATGATCGGAACTACCTATACAGTTTATTTATTTTTAAGAGTCAGAAAGTGTAAACAGAATCACACGAACGGCTGAATTAACAGATTAAAGGAGCATGCAGAGCGCGCGGTTGCGCCTTTCTAGATATTTTCTGGCGGAGGACTATAGGTTGGAGAAGGCACATTTTCGTCTGCACTTTTCGTGTCTGACCTTAACATTTTACAATGACGCCACATCCAAAAATTATTTTTCATCTATTACCTAAGTAAATTATAAAGCATACACACTATAGGTTTCTAGCAGTACCTAAATTATGAAATTTTGGCTACAAATTACTGCAAACTTGAATATTGAACGCCGCCTAGAGTGACAAGATTGTGTTCAAATACAGCACGTGCCATTGGGACCTAAAAAAGTATCATTCTGTAAAGTTGAAGTAAGGGAACAACAGCAAAAATGTCCCTATAGTAAATGTCCTCATGTTTCGCAGGTATTCCACTTTTTTGCCAAGGAATGTAAGATGTGATCGAGGTTTAAGAATTCAATTTTCATGTAAATCTTTCAATAACGATATTGAGTTTCGCGCCCAAATTGCCTAAATCTCTAGTGTTTGTAAAGAAATACAGGTGGGTTTTCTCTTCATACTTTCAAAATTGTCTACCGTACTTACCGAAAACAACAAAGATAATTTTAATATTTGTATTGACTTCAACAGTAATGGGAACTAAAGTTTAGGGCGACTTAAACTGTGACCATATTAGTGAAGAAGACTCAGATTCCCCCACCAAAATAATGTAAAGAAAGACCATATATAAAATGACAAACTCTACTTCCTACAGGGTTCTGCATATGAAACTACCACCGCCAGTAACTTCTTTAGTCAATTGTTCTTGATGTCGAAAAATTTTATCACAAAAAGTTGTTAGGAATTAAAAATTACATACTTATAGCAAATTTGCATAATAAGCTAATACGAAAATAGTTTAGGTATAGAATAAACACAATAAAAATTAATGAATTGCAAATTCTAACTAGTAAGACGATTTTGGAACTTTTAAACTCCGCGCGTTTGCGAGAGTTTTCGAAGGACCCTATTTTGGCACCAAAATGAAGTAAATCTGCCAAAATATATACCTACGGTAGTGGAAGCTTTTTATGTGGAGAACCCTGTATGTGGAGTAATCACTATAGAATAAATAATACCCAATCCAGTGCACAGCAAGCAAGCGTTCAATCAACCAAGACCTGGCATTCTAACATTTTAGCATCAACTGGCTTAACTCCAACAATAGATTGTAATAACGCAGGTGACGTAGGCGGTAAGGTCTAAATTTAAATGCCAGTAGTCATTATTGATGTGGCAATTTTTCTACGGAAACCACTCACTGATAATTGCTTTGCCTCCTCGCCAATATTGTTATAAACAGTGACACAAAGGAACCGTCGAAATAAAGATGAGCAATAAAATAAAATGCTTATTTGCACACTAAATTTATTAGTAATAATTATACATGAAATATGACATTTTCCATTTAAGGCACTTGGCGAATCTTTGCATGCGGATCTCTTATCATTTTGTTAAACTTATCTGAACAATAGTTTGGGGAACCTTGACACGACAATGAAATAAAACAGAACTGGACAATGTCGTCTTTTTCAAAAAGTGTTTTTGAGTAAAAAATGACTCAAACTTTGTTTACGATGTCGTCGACACGAGATAAAACTGTTCTGTGCGTACTGGCAATAATAATTATATTATGCTTGAAGCAGAGAACATCCTTGTTCTCTGCTTGAAGCAAGCTGCGCTTGGGAGGTCAACAAAACAATTCATTTAGTCTATACCGTACACAGAAGTTCCTGAGATATCAAAAGATGAACTTCAAGAACCAGTGCAACGTCAGAATAAGCGTCTTTATAAAAACATTTGAATAACAATCGGGCGTCAGATTAAATCGAGCACTCTTTGTATCGCGTTTTATATCAGTATCAATAAATTGCCGAAACTTCTTCAGTGTTAAGAGAGTACCCACTAAACCACGCGGCATTTATCCAAATTCTGATAGAATAGGTTTAGAGCAATCACTTTTACCCATAGATTTCATCAAGAGGCTTATTACGTAACTCTTAAAATAAAAAAAAGTTAGAAGTCGAAGAAGTTTCAGCAATTTTGAGGTTTTTCGAAATATATTTGGTCTGGTGTAGATCCACCCTTAATATTATTACATGAGGGATATCTGGAGAATCTCTACTTTATCGTATTTACAGCTATTATAGTTATGATGAAAAAGTAGATAGAAATTATTAAGAAGTTTTATAGCCATATGGGAACAGGTGAGATAGATATCGGCGGTGGTCCAGTATATGAACAGAGCACGCGCAGAGATTTATCTACGAATACCGTAATTGATCGGACAGTATAAAAACTCTCAATTTTTACTTGTAAATATGTAAATATTTGTATATAAGATGTGATATGGTGTGATAATATTAAACTGTTTTTTGTTTGATGTGTTCCTTTTCACTGTCATCTGAAATCATTTAGAATATTCTCCTCCCTTTTCTATAATTAAATATATTCTCCTTTTTCTATAATTAAATCACAAATTGATGGATTGACTTTTCGTAACGACAAGAATACCGAAAAATATTGCCAGTTAGTTCTATAAACTTTTTTATTTGCAAGCCTGTATATACGAAAAATACAGGATGTTAAAGTTTTAAAAAATATTTTAATATTATAACACTATGTTATGTAGGTATTATTTTTATAAAGTTCCAAATAAAAAAGTTTATACCTAGAACAAACTGGCAATATCTGTCGGTATTCTATTGATCCTGATCCTCAGGAGTGAGGAGTTAGTGCATTTAAAACTGAATCATCCAGTATATGGTGGCACTCATTTCTGGTACAACCTACTGGGGTACCTGGACATGGTTTTTCACGATTTTCTCTAAAACGGTTCACTACAGAAAAACAGAAGATTACTTTTTTATGCAAAATCAATTAATTAAAAAAGCAAAATTTATATAAAAACTCAGGTGGCATGTGCGCCAAAGGCGTCCTAGCATCTGAAGTAAACCTGACTACATCAAATAATGCGAGATTAATTTTGTACCAATCCTTGCCAAAGCTGGATGAAATCGGTCAATTCTTTCAAAAGTTATGACCAAAATACGAATTTAGAGCCCTTTTTTTAAGGGCCCCTGAGCTTTAAGCAAAACAGACAACCCGGTATCTTAATTTTTTGCACTTTCGAGAGATTTGGATTTTGTAATTTGCAAAGCAGAAGTTCGTGACTTAATTTGTCGGAAGCTTTAGTTAGATCTGTGTAGATAATGCCCGAGATCACTTGGTCACTTATCATCTGCAATATAGATGGTGAAAGAGGATCCTGTACGAATTGAAGCAGTACAACGAGCAACCTCGTGTCGCAGGTTACCGTTCATTATGAGCGCTAAACATACTAGGGGTGTAGTAGTGTTGTGAAAGTTGAATGAAGTAGGTGATACTATTCGTTGTTTTCTTAACAATTCCTATATGTCAACCTTGTGACAACGTCACACGGTTGCTCCGTGGTTCAAATCCCACACAAAGCCCAACTTTTTTAACTGTTTATTGTCGCTACATTCTGCTTCCAGTTCGACACTGATTATCATATCTGTATTTAGCAGGTACCAGAACAATGATTAATATTATGAAGATTATTACTCACAATCTATCAATCTGAATTGCCACCGACATATTGCAGGGTTAACCTGAGAAAGACTCATATTTTATTTAAAGTTTAATTCAAAGTAAAATGTAAAATTGTCGGTAGCGGGGAAAATTAAATACATTACAGAACGCGTAATCTCTATTTTAACATCGAAGGTACTTTTCTGCTAAAAAGTCCACTTACGTTACGTATCTCGCAATGTAAATAATTATTTGTTTACGTGCGATGCAGTACAATGTGCTTTCTTGTCTTTGTGAATGTAACTTTCTCAGGTTTTATTCTATAAATGTGTGGTGCTCTTTCATAATGAATTGTATATTTCTTTTGGAGATTGCGAGAATTGCAATGCTGCTAAAAGGGTGCAGTATAATACATAAGAAGGGTAGTAAAATGAAAAAAATAATAAGTACCAAGACTATTATTAAAAACGGGTAAATGCATGGATCTTTATGAAAATAATAATGTCTTGATTATACAAATCACTGTTTAATTTCTAGTGGGAATGGGAAATAAAATTGTTCATGTCTCAGTTTGAATCGTGTTTGAATTGGCAAAGCAATGCTGTTCAAAGCAATTTAAATTATAGTTTATTGGAAGCCGTGCTATTTTTTGTGGCAATTTCAATTTAGTTATTAGATGGTTTGCTTACTTTTAATTAAACGGAATGTGCGGCGTTGAACAAAACTAGATACATTGAGTTGAAATATAAATATGCAATTTACAAATTATATGCAAATGGATTAAAAGCACTAAAGCGTTGGTGGAAGTATTAGGTATATTAGGATCGGTAAATATTGATTTTACCGAAACTACTTAATTAGAGGCCGGAAGCCTTAAGAGTTTTAATAGGTAAGTACTTTTTACTACGAAGATGTATAGGTAGATACCTGATACCTATGTCCTATGTAATAAAATATCTAGATTGCTGTGTTTTGATCGTCATTGATTTGCTGTACGGTATCTCCTCTTTAACAAAGACTTAAAATAATTTCCATTGACCAATAATAAGAACGTTGTTGTAATTTACCAAGCTATTAAAAATATTTATGACAACCGATCGTTAAATCCCACATCCCACCTTACAATTTTTATGGCGAAAGAGGTAGGAGGATGATCTCTGGGGGGCGTATCGTACCCCTCAAGTCTCCTAAATGTTACCTACTGTCGATTCTAGACACTAGAAGCTTTAATCTTTAATAAATAGTGTTTCATTTTCTTTTTAGAGGGATGCAAACAACTGACCTTATGCTCTACACGACAATCTTGATTTAAAACGTACTGGGTGTCCCAGAATATGTGGGCAATCTCCCGGATTTAAACAGGGGACGTTAAAATAACCTATAAAAAATTTTCCCCGAGGGCCCCTTTACGGAGATACAGGGTGTTGTAGTTCTTTTTTTGAAATTAAATTATGGCAATATCTCCCAAAATAATCAAGCTGCTGAACCGAAATTTGGCACTGCTGTGTTTTAGGCGATGAAGAATAAGCTGAAGGCATCAATTTTTACGTATCTTACAGAGGGCGCATTTGTACTATTTTTGGATCGTGTTATAGCTCGTAACTTTTTTGAGGTTATGTTTTTGGTCTTGCAGGTCCATCATTTTAGTGAACATTTTCATTTTGCAACAAAAGTGTACTCTTGTTTCAGAACGATAAAATCAACCGTTTGCGTTAAAATTGGTAAAACGTTCCTCAAGACACCTGTTAACTTCAACATTCGAAACATAAAATCTTTACCTACCGCTTTCAAACGTTACAGACCGACTGTACCATTTAAGCCGAGAAAAAAAATCCCTATGAACAATGTACCAAAAATTATTCGCCTTCTAAATGGAAAGGATTGAATTTGACAAAATTTGGACACCCTATTTCAAGAAAACCAATGGTGTTTTGTCCAATGTCCATTTGGTATTTTTTCTTCATTTTCAATGTACAGTTGATCTGTAACAGTTGAAAGCGGTAGGAGAAAGTTGTATGTTTTGAATGTTGAAGCTAACAGGTGTTTTAGGGCACGTTTCGCCAATTTAAACGCAAACGGTTGATTTTATCGTTATGAAACAGAATGAAAAGATGTACTAAAATGATGGACCTGCAAGACCAAAAAGATAACCTCAAAAAAGTTACGAGCTATAACACGATCCAAAAATAGTGCAAGTGGCGCGCTCTGTGAGATACGTAAAAATTGATGCCTTCAGTTATTCTCCATCACCTAAAACACAGCAGTGTCAAATTTCAGTTCAGCAGCTTGATTATTTTGGGAAATATTGCCATAATTTAATTAAAAAAAAAAGAACTTCAACACCCAGTATCTCCGTAGGGGAAGGGCCTCTGGGAAAATGTTTTATAGGAACTTGTCATGTTATTTTAACGTCCCCTGTATAAATCCGGGAGATTGCCCACATATTCTGGGACACCCTGTATATGGTAAATACCTATGACAGTAAACTGACAAACGGTTCTATAATACACAACATATACAGGGTGATTCACGTAAGTGGTTTATTAGAAGTTTACGGGGAAGGAGTGCGAATTTTGATTTGAAATTTTGGTTACTTATATAACAGGTGGTAAACTTTCTTTCTAAAATATTTTCAACTTCCGATCACTTCCGGTTATACCGGAAGTCGATAGCAACTTTGTTATTTCAAATAGAACACCCTATATATTATTACACCATTTGCTTCCCTATTAAATTCCAAATCTTTTTTTTGAATATAATGTGTACCCTATTCCTAACCCCTTTCGAGATATTCACAAATTTTTGATTTTTTTTGAGTGTTGCAGCCATCGACCATAGTGTTGATAACTTTGAAATTTATGAATCTGGAAAACTGAAATTTTGGATTGAAAATATTTTAGAAAGAAAGTTTATAACCTGTTATATAAGTAACCAAAATTTCAAATCAAAATTCCCACTCCTTCCCCGTAAACTTCTAATAAACCATTTACGTGAATCACCCTGTAAATTATTGGATTCGCAATTTCACGTAGGTTTCAAATATCCAATAATATACAGGGTGATACATTAAAAAACCTGTTTTGATCATATCTGAAAATTCAACTTTATTAGTTGTTTTTATCACTGCATTGATATCGTAAGGGAGTTTCCTACAACTTTCATGTTATAATTTTTTTCTACGTCTAAAATTTAAAAAGTTAATGGGTATGACCAATCTTTAAATAATACCCCTGTACATCTACAGTGTCCCTGGATAGTTGTCGGAATAGGTGTAAATAACAAAAAAATGGGTCTTGATATTTTGGAAATAACTCATGCATATCCTCATAATGAGACGTAAGCAAAATAAGTCGAATTAATAAATATACAGAGTGTTTTGGAGGTAAATTTGAAAATATGCCCTAGAGTAAACTACAATTATTATTATTTTCAAAAATATGAAAAACTTTGAAAAGTTGTTTGGAATACACCAGAATCCCGGCTCGGCCTACTTTGTTTTTGTGCGTTTTTTTATTTTCTAAAGCGATAGCCAGGAATGTGTTTACTTTGAATGTTATATTATAGAGGAAATAATCCAATAAAAAAGACAACCAATTGTAAAATTAATTTAATTATTTTTAAATTTTCATTTTTTTCAGAAAAAAATAATCAAGCAGGCTAAGTCACCTTAAAATTGAGATATTGAGATTCTGGCATAACTCCTTATACCAAACAACTTTTTCTTATAAAAGTTTTTCATATCTATTATCTAAATAATTGTAGTTTACCCTTGAGCACATTTTGAAATTTACCTCAAAAACACCCTGTGCATTGATTAATACTTATTTTGCTTACGTCTCATCTCCATACAGGAGTGATTTCCAAAAGATCAAGGTCCAATTACAATTTTTTTTGTTATTTACACTTATTTCAACAACTATCCAGGGACATACTGTACGTATAAACAGATACAAACACAATGTAGGCACTAGTAAGAATTTAATGTATTCCCTGTTATATCTACATAAATCGGATGGACCATCCGAGACAATATTGTAAAAATTGATAAACAGTGAATTCTGCCAAGGGCCTCTACCAGTCATGATTATGTGAACTGAAATTGTCTCATTCACTCACTGAAATGTTTACCATGAGGTTGTTTGCAGTTCGCATTGACCTTTCGGAGCAAGGGAATAAGTATTAATGCAAAACGAGAAATGTACTGAAATCCTGGGACAAGGATACAACATGCGGCTGCAGCTAGAGCATTCAATTATTATGTTCATAATATACAGAGTGATCTATTCATAAATACATTAACCACGTCATCACGAAGGTACATACAGGGTAGCCCATTAGAAATGGACGCACCCCGTAAATTTTTTACTTTTCATCCGATTTTAGCCGTTTTTGTCCTGAAGGTAGGTCGCAAAAAACTCTACTTTAGTACAACATTTCAGGTCTTAATCTCAATTTTCAACTACGAATTTTTTTCTAGTGAAAAATACGAAAACCATTTAGATTTATTTAAAATCTGACACCACAGCGTTAATCAGGATACCCTAAAACCGCCGTATACGAAATTTGAACAAAAAAAATATATAGAGAGCTCCATTCTGCAGGGTGTCAAAGTTGAGCAAAATAGGAATTTTAAAGGCATCTGGAGAGTCAAGTGTGCCATGGAATCCCGTCAAAACAGATGAATGATCAACAGGACTACTCAAAGTGTTGGTGTGCAAAGATTCAATACAAAAATGTACAGGGACTTTTTGTTTGGGCTATCTCCAAATGCTGAATTTTTATCTCTATACTGGTCTAGAATAATTGAAAAAATATTAATAAACACAAAAGTAATTTATTTCTTTACAAAATGCCAACCAACAAATAAAGACAATTTAAATTGTTGGACCTTTATCAATAAAGTCCCTGTCTAAGATGATTTCTGTATTTTCGTTTATAGTGTCTGGGGAGGTTTTGATATACCTACTCGATTTTTGACCACAAAAATTCATTATTTTGTTTGATATTTTATATTGTATCTTTACACAGAAACAGTTTGACTGGTCCTGTTTACCATTCAACTGTTTTAAGGGGATTCCATGGCACACTTGACTTGCCAGATGCCTTTAAAATTCTTATTTTGCTCAACTTTGACACCCTGCAGAATGGAACTCCCTGTAAGTATATTTTCTGTACAAATTTGGTATGTGAGGATTTTAGGGAGACCTGATTAACATTGAGGTGTCAGATTTTAAATAAATAAATCTTTAAATGGTTTTCGTATTTTTTTACTGGAAAAAAATTCGTAGTAGGCCTTGAAATTGAGATTAAGACCTGGAATTTTGCACCAAAGCAAAAAAAGATATTTTTGTGACCTATCTTTAGAAAAAAAAGCCGGCTAAAATCGGATGGAAAATACGGGGTGCTTCTATTTGAAATGGGTTACGGGTTACCCTGTATATGCCGAAAGCGCAAAAAAATGCATGTTTAAATAATGGGGCAATTTATCACAAATCCCACGTAACGAGGCGCACCTAAACGCACGTGATTGCGACTATAGGGCGGAGCACAAAGCGCCGGTCGCGGTGTTTCTGTTGCGTTTTGATAATTTAAGTATACGAGTTTATGATTTTACCTGGTTGATGGGACTATTACAGTGCGTTACCACACATTGGACTTTCCGCGTTCAACATCTGACACATATTCTTCCAGAAAACCTTATCTCCTACACTTTTCACCAAGCCCGGATGATAATATGGCCCAGATAGTGACAAGGGGTGATTTGTTGTTTGTCGGAGGTTGTTACCAGTAACCATGGCAGGAAACAAATGCCAATATTTTAAGCGTGGGGCAGAAAATCGCATAAAACGGCTATTTGCAGATAACTTTTTTGTTTGAAATCCAACTGCACTTTTCTTGGTCGCATTCAATTCTTGGGAGAAAAATACCACCATCGACACGAGAGTTTAACAGCTGTTCAGGGGAGCGCCGTTAACAGGGGTTTAATACACTTCTGAAAAAAAAATTATATTCTTTTGGTTGACTTTAGAATTTTTTAAATTTCGGATTCGTATTAAGCTATTTTTTTCCACCTGTGGTTAAATTTTTTTACATCATGACTGAATCACCCTGTATACACAGACCTACTCTTCTATAATGGCCGTATTCAAAGAGAAAAACGGGATCAGGTGATCCTGCATCAGTATATAGAGATCAGCTGAATCGAAGAAATTTTCGTGTCATAACACACAACCTTAAAACAAGTTAGATAATGTGGTTTATTTTACTTTTCGCTTTTACCAACACTGTTAAAATTTTGATAGAAAAACACTATACTAACTACTAATGTATGTGATTCGAACCTATAAATAGCTTCCCGCCAAAACTCAAAATAGAGCAGGTCCAACAACGATGATCCTAGATGGATAAATCCCTGTCAATCGAACGCTATACCCAAGTAACATTTTAAGTTTTATTATGGCGTGCAAGATAGCTATAAAACCATTTTTCAAAGGTGCGGATTAAAACTATTTTGCCTGCAGGATATCCTGAGAGCTAACGGGTGTGAAGTTAGCCATGGTTTCTCATCCACGGTTCTAAAAAATCCCGGCCACGGCAAACATCTCGCAACACCGCATATGGTCGGGGTATGGCCACAGCCACGGTTTTTCGCGCCGCCATAGCATTTCTCATCCACGATTCTTATATGTACTTTTGTTGTTACACGGATGATTCAACCACGGTTCGACTATATAGAAAGGCCTCCATACCGGCTTAACCCCAAACATACTTTCCCAAACTACTTGTCTGGCCGTACAAAAAAATCATGGAAGAAAATTGTTAAAACTTGGTATTTCCCGGACAAAAAAATTCTCCATTTCTTTCTGATTCTATTGGCGCCAACCACACCTGGTAGAAACTGTTGGGGAGGGTCCCCCACACACCCCATACAACCCCAAAACAATTTCCAGGCCGTAGGAAAAAAACGACAGGCGAAAAACTGTCGAAACTCTGTATATCCCAGAAAAAAAATCGCCATTTCTTTATGATTCGATGTGCGCAAACCGCACCTGGTAGAAACTGTTGGGGAGGGTCCCCCCCACACCCCATATAACCCCAAAACATTTGCCAGGCCGTAGGAAAAAAACGACAGGTGAAAAACTGTCAAAACTCTGTATATCCCGGACAAAAAAATTCGCCATTTCTTTATGATTCGATGTGCGCCAACCGCACCTGGTAGAAACTGTTGGGGAGGGTCCCCCGCACACCCCATACAACCCCGAAACATTTGCCAGGCCGTAGGAAAAAAAAGACAGGCGAAAAACTGTCAAAACTCTGTATACCCCGGACAAAAAAAATTCGCCATTTCTTTATGATTCGATGTGCGCCAACCGCACCTTGAAAAAACTGTTGGGGAGGGTCCCCCCTACCCCCCATACAACGCCGAAACATTTGCCAGGCCGTAGGAAAAAAACGACAGGCGAAAAACTGTCAAAACTCTGTATATCCCGGACAAAAAAAATTCGCCATTTCTTTATGATTCGATGTGCGCCAACCACACCTTGTAAAAACTGTTGGGGAGGGTCCCCCCTACCCCCCATACAACGCCGAAACATTTGCCAGGCCGTAGAAAAAAAACGACAGGCGAAAAACTGTCAAAACTCTCTATATCCCGGACAAAAAAAATTCGCCATTTCTTTATGATTCGATGTGCGCAAACCGCACCTGGTAGAAACTGTTGGGGAGGGTCCCCCCCACACCCCATACAACCCCAAAACATTTGCCAGGCAGTAGGAAAAAAACGACAGGCGAAAAACTGTCGAAACTCTGTATATCCCGGACAAAAAAAATTCGACATTTTTTTATGATTCGATGTGCGCCAACCGCCTCGTGTAAAAACTGTTGGGGAGGGTCCCCCCACCCCCAATACAACGCCGAAACATTTGACAGGCGGATCAAAATTCGCTGAGAGTTTATTATTCGTTGTGCATCGTGCACGCTCGGTGGAGACAGTCGACGATAGAGGGGACTACGCCCTGGACCACCCCAAACCATTTGCCACCCCGTAGGAGATATGCTATGGTGAAAGAACTGGAAAATGCACTATTTCCATATTTAAAAGTGATAAAAATTCGCCCGGAGTTTATTATTCGTTGTGCATCGAGTACGCTCGGTGGAGACAGTCGACGATAGAGGGGACTACGTAGTAGACCACCCCAGACCATTTGACACCACCATAGCATATCTCCTACGGGGTGGCAAATGGTTTGGGCTGGTCCGGAGCATAGTCAGCTCTATTGTAGACTGTCTCCACCGAGCGTGCACGATGCACAACGAATAATAAACTCTGGGCGAATTTTTATCCGTTTTAAAACTTAAAATGTGGAATTTTCCAGTTCTTTCACCCTAGCATGTCTCCTACGGGGTGGCAAATGGTTTTGGGTGGTCCGGGGCGTAGTCCCCTCTATCGTCGACTGTCTCCACCGAACGTGCACGATGCACAATGAATAATAAACTCTGGGCGAATTTTTACCCATTTTAAAACTTAAAATGTGGAATTTTCCAGTTCTTTTAACCTAGCATGTCTCCTACGGGGTTGCAAATGGTTTTGGGTGGTCCGGGGCGTAGTCCCCTCTATCGTCGACTGTCTCCACCGAACGTGCACGATGCACAACGAATAATAAACTCTGGGCGAATTTTTATCCGTTTTAAAACTTAAAATGTGGAATTTTCCAGTTCTTTCACCCTAGCATGTCTCCTACGGGGTGGCAAATGGTTTTGGGTGGTCCGGGGCGTAGTCCCCTCTATCGTCGACTGTCTCCACCGAACGTGCACGATGCACAATGAATAATAAACTCTGGGCGAATTTTTACCCATTTTAAAACTTAAAATGTGGAATTTTCCAGTTCTTTTAACCTAGCATGTCTCCTACGGGGTTGCAAATGGTTTTGGGTGGTCCGGGGCGTAGTCCCCTCTATCGTCGACTGTCTCCACCGAACGTGCACGATGCACAACGAATAATAAACTCTGGGCGAATTTTTATCCGTTTTAAAACTTAAAATGTGGAATTTTCCAGTTCTTTCAGCCTAGCATGTCTCCTACGGGGTGGCAAATGGTTTTGGGTGGTCCGGGGCGTAGTCCCCTCTATCGTCGACTGTCTCCACCGAGCGTGCAGGAAGCACAACGAATAATAAACTTTCGGCTAATTTTTCATCGCCAGGCAAATATTTCGGCGTTGTATGGTGGGTGGGGGGGACCCTCCCCAACAGTTTCTGCCGGGTGCGGTTGGCGCACATCGAATCATAAAGAAATGGCGAATTTTTTTTGTCCGGGATATACAGAGTTTTGACAGTTTTTCGCCTGTCATTTTTTTCCTACTGCCTGGCAAATGTTTCGGCGTTGTATGGGGAGTGGGGGGGTCCCTCCCCAACAGTTTTTACAAGGTGCGGTTTGCGCACATCGAATCGTAAGGAAATGGCGAATTTTTTTGTCTCGGAAATACCGAGTTTCGACAGTTTTTCGCCTGTCGTTTTTTTCCTACGGCCTGGCAAATGTTTTGGGGTTGTATGGTGTGTGGGGGGGACCGTCCCCAACAGTTTCTACCAGGTGCGGTTGGCGCACATAGAATCATAAAGAAATGGAGAATTTTTTTGTCCGGGAAATACCAAGTTTTAACAATTTTCTTTCATCATTTTTTTGTACGGCCAGACAAGTAGTTTGGGGAAGTATGTATGGGGTTAAGCCGGTATGGAGGCCTTTCTATATAGTCGAACCGTGGTTGAATCATCCGCATGTAACAACAAAAGTACATATAAGAATCGTGGATGAGAAATGCTCTGGCGGCGCGTAAAACCGTGGCTGTGGCCATACCCCGACCATATGCGGTGTTGCCAGATGTTTGCCGTGGCCGGGATTTTTTAGAACCGTGGATGAGAAACCATGGCTAACTTCACACCCGTTGAGAGCTATGATAAAACATCTTTAAGTCAAAAGTGGAGAACCTTATAAAAGCTCTAAGAGTAAAATTATAAAACTTCTTTAAGACATACTGGCCTTGGACCAAAATATTTTAACAACGACTACAAGTTAACTATAAAACCTGCCTTAAAACATCCATAAAACTTCTATAAGAACAACTACACTTTTCAGTTTTATTGCAAATTTAAGAAACCTCATTGAAAGTATATTTTATTTTATAATATTCCATAAACAAGACTAAATTATAGGTATTGTATCCGCGTAATACATCGTTGAGCTAGACATTCCTATATGTCTCCAAAGATGCAATATGATTATATAATATAGGATGTTACCCCAGAATTATATTATCACTTTTACGCCTCATCCCCTACTCAAAATAGCAAACGAAGCTTAGTTTTTTGATAATGTGGCATAGGGTAGGTCCGGAAAATTCAAGGGCCTAAAAAGTCAAAGAAATTTCTCTTTGCGATTTTTTTTCAGAATATTTTAAAAATTCGAATGGGTATGATTTTTAGAAATACAGCTTTGCTCTATTCATTATTTTAATGAAACTGATTTTTTTAAAATTTTTGTACAGAAAACCCATTATACCCAATATGGCAGCCAACATTTATTTCATCTTGGCTTGTCTTGAACAAAAATGGCCACTTCTTCATAAATTTAATAGGCAACAATAAATTATGTCACAAAA
This sequence comes from Pseudeuparius sepicola, assembly GCA_963920635.1. NCBI lineage: Eukaryota > Metazoa > Arthropoda > Insecta > Coleoptera > Anthribidae > Pseudeuparius > Pseudeuparius sepicola. The sequence continues at coordinate 51,826,025 of OY987300.1, read as the reverse complement.
CCAAATTTACTTAACTTCAGGTATCTTAAAACTAATTATATTTAATATTGCATTTAATGACGATACTTAATAAGATCAATTTGCACCTTTCGGAGAGATTGTGCTGTGTACAAATCAGTTTACCCTATTTCAGAGCCTTTTGGCTTTACACAAGTACGTCATAAAGCTACTTAGTTTTATGATGTTTTTTGATACTCTTGATACTTGCGCGTTTGCGAAACAAGCATTAACCTCAATGTTTATTACAATATAATATACTGCACTGTAGGCATCGAAGTGTTTTTTTACATATGTCAAACAGAATTGAATAGCTTATGGGAAGCATCGACGACTGCCAAAGGCACAGAACCGAAGCCTGGGCCTGGGGCACAGATGGACGATGATTATAATTTGGTTCTCCTTCTTCCATTTTCGATGAAATGCCCCACTTTTCTTTACAACCGCCCACTTCTCCAACAAATTAGACATGTTTCATTGAAGGTAACAAACAAACTGCAACAAATAACTGCCAAGGCGCTACTGACTACAACGCGCAGGCGCAATCTCACATTCTCCCATGTATGTATGTACATAGTTTTAACGCACCGTTTTAATAATAATGAAGTTTTATTCAGGAAATATAAAGAACGCTGTGTCTAGCCTCCCGGTACCGGTATTCGTATAAATCCCGGTAGAAACTGTGATGTAGCCTGGATGACGTATTTCTTTACCGGTTTTTGTTGGAATCCCGGTAGAAATAGTTAAAAAATCTGAAATATAATTTTATTGGTTTATTTGGGTGTACTCCCGAGTAATAGAATAGTTGCTTTTTTTTGAAGGTAAACATAAAACCTTCAACTATTAGCTTTTTTATGTTCTATAAGGGCGTTATAAAACCAGTTATTGATGCTACCATAAAGTCATATTGCACGTATTTCAGACATAATAAAGCTACTTTGCATTGAAAGCCACTTTAAGGTAAGAAAGTTTTAAAAGGACTTTCTAAACCCCATTAACAAAGGATTTACAAGGCAACATTCACTATAAGAGTATTGTCTCTTATAAACTATATCTGGAGGACTGCTATAAAAATTATAAAACAGTCATGCTCTAAGTGTGTTTTGCATTTATCCCGGCCGTGTTAAATATCTTTGACTCATTTAAGTCACATTAAAACTGTTAGAAAACTGTTCAAGACCGTTTTGAATGTAAAATGTTACTTGGGTATTCTGATCTGAAATCAGTTTGGATCGATCCAGATTATTTATTTATTGCCAATCGAATACGGCCATTATTTTTATAAGATAGTGATCGGGTATTCTTGTGAAAGGGCCGAATCTTATACTTACTATAAACATTTTCGTACGTTTTCGGGTTAGAGTGGCGCTGTGTGTAGCGTCACGCAGCGAGGCCGCGGCGGTTGTATTGGCGTGGCTTTGGCGTATTATAGCCGTTAGCGGAGGCGGACAGCGCGGTACGCGGTAGTTTAGGTTTCTCGACTGTTCGCGGGGCGAGTTGACGAATATCGCAATATCGCCATTAGGTCGTGCTGCCGCAGAATTTTCTATAAACATGGAAATTCCTGGTTCTATGTGTAGTGGTGGTGACGGTTCCATAAATTCGGTGCAAAATATTTAAAAAAACAACTTTTCACCTTTCGGTTTAATAAATGCAAAAGAAAATTTCTAATTTTGAGTCATCTGTGTTAAGTATCCGTAATGAAACGGACGCAATTGAACATAAGAGTGACAAATTAAAACTGTTTCTAAACGTAGAAAATTAGGTGATGCTAACAGAAAAAGTACTAAAGAGATATGCGATGTTATGCAGTGGCAAATGAAAGATAGACCTTCATATAGAAGACATTTAGAAGGAAATTACTTCCTCACAAATAATTCGTCTAAATCTTTTAACACCAATTTTATCGGTGTTTTTGAAAATGTCACAAATGTCTCTTAAAGAACCGATTAAAAACGGAACTGGAAATTATTTATTCAAGAAACGATTTTGTGCCACGAGTCTTAGGATTCATTCTAAGCAATGAGTTGCAAAACATTTCAGAAGTCGCTAAGCTACTAAAAATAATAATGACAATGCCAATGAATACCGCTGAACCCAAACGTTGCTTTTCCGCGCTTAAAAGACCGAAAACCTTTCTTCAGAATTTTATGTCGAACGATAGACTTAATATATTGGCAATGATATCAATAAATAAACACTTTGTGCTCGAAATGCCAAACTTTGATGAAAAGGTCATAGAGACATTCGTTGTAAACACCCTGTATAATAAATCGAACAGATAACTATCTTTTCAACGGTTTCAAGGCAAGCAATTTTTATTATTTTAACAATAACTTTTTTTCGAAAACTGAAAATGTTTGTCTATTGGGCACAGCCTGTATATTCTGTTGTACTCATGTACCTACCTGTATGTAAATATTGTACGAAATGGCGAATCCATTGGAAATGTATTAAGTATGCGAAAAGATGTTTCACCTATTTATTTATAACAGCGCAAACCCAAAGAAAATCATCACGAGCCGCCACTGAACTAGAATCGATTGCTTTTGGTCGTTATGGAATAATGGCAGAAAGAAATCTATAATCTAAACCAGAGTCCAAACCTGAAATAAACCTAGAATTAGGTTTGAGATAGTCAGTAAACTCTGACTAAATTAGGAAATTCCTGTTGTCACAACCGTGTTTTTCCGGTTACCATTAAAACAAAAAAATTGTTTAACGACCCATTTTGCATCACAAATCAACTATGAATGTGCGATTTAAATAGTCCTGTGGTATTTTTTATGTTTTGCTCGTTTCGTGTATACTTACTACACGGTTTTTAATAATGTAATATTCTTGGATTTCATTCGAAAAATCGCATTTGAAAACAAAATCCTTGAAAACGGTTAGTAAGTATGTTTTATGCCTTTACTCAATGGTTAGATTAAAACAACGGTTTATCGGATAGTAATCATTGAATAGGATACCATGAATCTCGAGAATGATTCATCAGAATGAATGATATTCGAGGCAGGTCATTGCCTTTACTTGTACCTTCAGTAGATAGGTATTGTGCCGAAGTTTTTTGTTGCACATGTTATCGATGTTCCAATTATTTTCAGACATAATAAGGAAGTGAAGATAGCAAACAAGAAATAATCCAATTTAGTTACCTAACATTGACCATATGCCTTTCAAATTTATTGCTTTACATTTCCAAAAACGTCGCAGAATATCATTGTTTAGATATTGTACACAGAGTTTTACACTGCACTCTTTCACTGCTTAGTCAATCTCTCGTCTCCTAATCACAGTAGTTCTTCTCAATTACTGAGAAATTTCGTTTTGCAACAACTGCTCAGTGTCGGACTGGCCTTACTTGGCCTGTAGGAAACAGTTGTAATTTAGACCCCACCACCTCCTATACAAAAAACTATGATGAACAATTTTTACTGTGTTTTATACGTAGGTAGTTAGTTATTCACTACTTCACTCCTAATAAATGGCGTTGTCTAATTAAGTATGATATAATCCATTACAAGAAAAGAAAAGAAAATAAACAAAAATGTTCTAAATTTTACTTTGACATCCATGGAATTCGCCCATGGGTCTCAGAAATTCTTCGGTGGGTGTTTTTCAAATTTGTTAGAAATATGAAGGCCCTTCATTTCTGTTTTCATCTCCAGTGGGGTAACTTTGGAAGAAGAAAAGGAGGCTCATTTTCGGGAAAGACGTTTTTGCCCATTTTCGGAAACCTAGTGTACCTATACAAAATATGTAGAGACGCAGGGGCCGAGTGTGGGGCCATCATTTTATAGTCTTTTTAAACGTGGGTAGCTTTTATGAGGGAAAGTGATGGATAGCTTAAATAAGGGAAAGTGATCGAATTTTGAGCATGAAAATCGAAAATCTCCATATCCAAATGCCGACAACCTGTAAACCCTTAAGAATTAGACAAATTGAGAAAAAAATAAAGGATGCATTGCGACGTCACACGCTGTTTTCAAAAATTTATTTGCAATGGCTTAAACTATTCCTTGGCCATAAAATAGGCCGGGGAGTCGAGTGTGGATCACCCTGTATAGATATTTTACTGGGGCAGATGGGGATGAAAAGAGCCAGTAATTGGTAAAGTTTTGTGAATTGCCAGTAGATTATTTGGGCTTGCATAGAGGACCAAAGGCGGGCGTCGCGAACCTGCGTTCCTACGTTTCAGCATTGAATAACAATGGTTTAAGGTTAAGTTTTGGCGCTTAATGGCCTCCAAAAGTGTGTGGCCCCGTCGGCAACAATTATTGCCCTCTTATTATATCGACCGGACCAGTCCGGCTCTGAATGCTCATATGAAACAGGATTCCTGTTACAGGAAGTTATATGTATATTATGTCTTTTCATGTCCATGGCCACACTAGGTAAGATCTGGGCACAAGTCGTTTCCGAAAATGACTTTTGCTAAGAAGCCATAATTCGAATAATGCAAGTATCCCAGTCAACCAAGCAAAGCACAACAAAACTTTTCCCATGGTCGCAGTCTCCTGCATGGTGAGGAAAAAACTTAAATCGACCGCGATAAACAGACAAATAACAGTTTCTCAGAAGAAAAATATTTATATTACTTTTCAATAGCAAGTGCCAAGAGTGCTTAACTTCTAGAGTTATAGTAGGTAGGTACTTCTTTATTTGAACAACGGCTTGGCCTTGATTCATTGCTTAAATTCCTAACATGCGTATCTGCGCAAGGACCTTCCGAAATGCATGAAGTTCATTACAAAATTTACCCTCCGTGTCTTTCTACTAAAGACGGCTGTGAACCACACGTATCTGCAAAACGAAACCAATAGAAACTGTTGTGTTAAATATTTCCTAAAAAAGCAAATAATAATATGTAATCATATTATTCTTTTTAGCTGACAAAATCATACATAGGTACAGTCTATGACTAAGAAATGCCAAACCTTTTTTCTTTTATAAACAGCTTCTAATTAGAAATCAAAAGAATATCTAAATACGTTCTTCGAGTAAATATGAAGTTCGAAAATCTCTAGCAGCTCTGTATAATATGCACCTCTCTCTAAAATATAAAGGTTAATGTTTGTGCTAAACAAAAAATATATTTATTTCTTCTTCGTCCAAATTGTTGTAATAACTTGAAGGGACCTCTTCGGAGCCTCCTTGTGTTGAGGATCCCGAGGCACACCTCGGCTTAGTTACGGCACTATGGGGGTTACCAAGTTCTGATAGACCGTCGAAGTTCGTCCCACAAACTATTTCCGGCTCGTGTTCTGTCGCCGGTCGCGCCCACACTGCAAACTTAATCTGGCTTTACCGACAATAACAATAATAACGGGGCCCAGAATAAACTAAGAAGAAACAATGCGGTAGACACCGCTGGTCTGCTTACACATAGGACACAGCGAAGATATGCGAATGGAAGAACAAACGAGTTTTTCGAAATGTTCTACAGAGGCGGACTAGGTGTCTCGATCAAATCATGCAAATAATATCGACTTTGGGAACTATTAAAGCTTTTTTTCGATACGTTTGGAATGCGAATACGAATACCGCTAGGTACTTATATCATTGGTTCGACACGACAACTTCGACAACTTCTATCGAGTCCTGTGGGGCAGTCGAAAGGGAGAATACGGTGATACGGTTGTGTTGTCTCCCTGTAATAGAAGTTCCACAAATATCGCTATCTCAGTCAGGGAAAATAGATCTCGTATCGGTTTTTGTGTCCTATCATTGAGTAAAGGAATAAATTTAATCAATGGTCGTATCGATTTTTCCGAATCATGGTGAAGGACACAATAGGCGCCGCGTGAGCATGTCTTGCCTTAGTTGCCTTCTAGTATTACGTACTAAATGCTACAAGAAACGTCACTTACTTTTGGGCTTATTTGTATCGACGCTGTTATAACGACCTTGTTCGTTTACGCAATATATTTCCTTATAGCTGTTATTGTTTGGAGCTGGCTTGCCGGTGTTAATGTTGAGTCTACGATGGCTATTTCTCCGATTAATGTGTACTGTACCCGTCACACTCGTTAATTAGTTTTCATTAACTTAGAAACGAGCGATACGGGCGAACCGAGAACCGACAAGAAAATAGCCAACAGCAGGTCTGGCACGGGCCGGTGACAGGCGTATGAGTGCGACATGCACCGCATCTTGAATCTGAATTTGGTATAGATCGACGGTTTACAGGATTTTCCTGAGATTTTTCCTTGTCAAACGCAAACATTGAACAGCGAGGATGCCTATTTTGAGAGGTCTGCTGCAATGTGTGCATCGTAATTATGTTTTTTTCTTATTTTAAACGGACCTGAGCTTGTTATCTGATTTTCATCCAGCCAACATTTGAGTGTCCCGTTTCTTCTTTTCTGTGTTCTTGTATTTATACTGTTTAATTGGTTAATATTGTTCTTACAGATACTTAGTATTAGATACTTGTATTAACTATCTTTGAGTTTAGAGTACCTATATTGCTCTTTGTTAAGGTACCGCGGTTTATGACCGGCCTATAGTTACTACCGTAGTTGGTAGCCAGTTAACAGAGGATAACCGGTTTTCCTGCAATTAGTTTACGCTGCTTTCAAAAGAGGTAAAGAGGTTAAGTTGTTTTTTTATTGCCCTAGTGTAAACTGCAAGGGAGGAAAGGAAGTATACCAAGTCTCCAACGCACTCTCACTTAAACGTAAAAAACCTAAACACCGGTAAAAGCGTTAAATGACAGCACCAACCAGGTAAAATAATTAAAAAATCAAAGTATCGAATATCTACTGCTCTTCGGTCATGCAGCACACACTACAAATACACCATAAAACGATCTAATCGCCTGCGGCGCGGCGCTCGTAAAGCGAATGTTAATGAACTCGAAACATGTTACCCTAATTAATCGATGTGACGAGGCTGACACTAACCGAGGATCGGCGAAATCGATATCCGCGCGGCAGGTCCTACAGCCGGCATCGGCATCGAAGCCCCTATAAGCTTCGTTATATGTAAACTGCAATTACGAACGGAGCGGCAAAAAGGCCCACGGTACCGGCTCTTGTCAAAACGAACAGAAGCGGGACTTAAGGATAGTTTTTGTCTTCCTTCCGAGAGATTTTTAATTTTTTTAATCAAATGACTTAATTCTAACGACTATACAGGGCGATTTAGCCATGATGTAAAAATTTTAACCACATAGTGTAGAAGGTCCACTAAAAAACGTGGGGCAAATAAACCTTATCACCCATGTAACTCGATGTTAATGCTTGAACGCACACGGTCAAAGTGACTTTTAGAGTGCTATATTACCAAATTTCATTGGGTATTCGATCTTATTTACGAATGTGGAAGGTTGAACTGAAGACTGGAGAAATAAAAATATACCTTTCATCTGCATTATGTTGCTGTCCGACGTGTTGTCAGTCTTAATTCTACAGAGGGCAAGCGTTGTAGCACTTTGAAACTAGCACCAGTACTTATTTCCTCATGATTTTTAAACTGCACCAAAAAATTGCTACCGTTTCGGAAACCCCAAAAAATCTTGACGAAACTGCGTTTTCACGGCGATCCGCGTTGCACATTATTGTCGTGACTACTGGCCTGTGGGCCAGTGTGGGCCTGTCTAGTGTCTAACCTCTAATAATACTAAAATTTTCAAACTAAATGCTGTCTCATCAGCTGTCTGTTCGGCCTGTCCGCGTCTAGGTCCCTAGATATTCCGCCTCTACAGTGGCTTTAAACCAGACAGTGGCGACAGCCGTTGTCCGATTTTTGATTGGTTCCGCCATATTTTAGCAAATTTTGTCCTAATGGATCGACTTATTGTATCGATTTCATAATGACGGCGTCATTCTACAGATCCGTCATTTATTATGGATGTACGCTTTGTTTGTGTGTAAAATATACCATATAGGTATTTTGTGATAAAAACTAAAAACCTTAATCAGACACAAAACACAACAAGAAAACTGGCATTATCCCTTCCTAACGTTGAAGGAGATGCGACAGAGCGGCCATCTGTCGATCTGTTAGCGAACCGTGGACTCGGTGCAAAGTCTAAAGTCGGGGCACTCGGCCTTGTGTAAACAAACGTTTCCCCCTTGCCTTCTCCCGCTCCCTCGGCCCGCCGTCATCGGAGTACGGCGATCGATATCTTATTTAATAAGAAAATAAGCTTACACAGTGTAGCTGAGAGCGGTTCGAGGCTGATTTACGACCAGTCGCAAAAAATTGTTGTTTTCTCCGAGAGAACAAAGAAGTGAGCCGACTTATAGTATTCTCTAGGACTTTGGCTTGTTCCAGTTGGTCCCCGCTTTAGCTAAATGCGGTGGCCCGCACTAATAGTTTTTCCTACGACTAGTAGATGACGCTCCGGTCGCCACAATTTCAAACGGGTCGACTAATTCCAAGATACAGTGACAGAGGGCCTACCTGTTCGCCACCTAGCAGTTACGTGTAATTTGTAAGCTACGCATAACGGCTATTTACTTATATTTCTTTACGAATTCCTTATTCAATGGTCCGACCTAACTCACAATCTAAACAGGGTTGCCGGATTAATTGAGGTCAATTGCAATCTAACTCCTAAAATGGAAAAGGTGTTTGATATTATAGAAATGGAAACTAATTCGTTATCTCCGGTAGGTTCAAAATTAGCACTTGCCTTATATGTACGAATCACATTTGTATGTTTGCGTTTGCGCAAGAGCCAGATTGCCACGAGTCACTTTCTACCTCCCCTTAGTCCTTTTTACAGTTTATACCGTAGTTTAGGGGTTTCGGGACCGGTCTCGACCGGCCGACCTGCCGCTTGGGTTTTATCGATCTCCCCGATTGAAATTTCTTCGAATAGTGCGTGAGTCCGCCACCCTATCAACTGGGGCAACAAGCGTCAAGTTCGTTAACATTTGCTTTACGAGTGCCTAGATCACACCCTTTTTGCAAACTTTTATTTAACTTCACCGGTTAGTATGTGTGTCAGTTAGTATGTGGTCAAATCGTGTAGTTAACTGAATTTTAAACCATTTCCACCCAACCGATTGAGCTGAAAAAATACAATCTATTATACCCTCAATATTGTAATTTATTCAAAATGGCCGCTGCTGCCAAGATGGCGGATGAAACTTTTCTTTACATCCCCACTGATATGGATATCAAATGAAAGGGTTTGACAACTAAAAAACGATAAGGTGAGTGACGTCACACCAAATCCAATAATGCAGTGGAAGACTAAATATGTATTTACCGCCTTCGTGACGTGGGAATCAAAAATATTAAAAGCACAAAATAAAATAAAATACAAAAATTTAAAAACAAGCTTTTATTTAAGATGGTTACTAAAACGAATAGAATAAAATAAGTTTACGTTTTTGTTAAGGTAATTCAATTAAATGCCAAATTGCGACAAGCTTCTTGATTATCAAAAAGCTCGTCGCGCGAAATGTTCTTAAAAGTAGTTATGTACCAATCAATTTTATTGGACAGTAATTGGTTGATAAGCAAGTATGTATTGTCTATACAAATCGCAAGACTCTCGCAATTTTGCACTGAACTACCTTAACGAAAGCCTAAACTTATTTTATTCACTTCAGTAAATAGTTTAAATAAAAGATCGTTTTAAAAAGGCTTTTTATTTTTTTATTTTGTATTTTATATTTGTCGTGTCCGAAGAAAGGTCATTGATAACCAAAGATCATAATATTCAAGAAGATACCCAACGTCCGTGTAAACGCCAAACGGGCGATTAATCCGAGTAGCCCGTCGTCCATGTAATTTGTGCTGTCCCTATGATATTTAGTCTCTGATTTCTGGCGCCCTCGCAGGAAATTCCATGTTTTGTGCTTTTACACAACCGCAGGAACGCTATAGGGAGCTAACATCCGTCGCGTAGGTGTCAGCAGGCGGTCGGTGTGATCTCATGCCCCCTCTCCCCCTCGTTTTCGATGGCCCCTCGCAAGTTATTACTTCAAACGCTAGACATCGCGTGGCGGTCGTCCCGAGTCGGCGAATTCGTAAAAGAAATACAGAAAGACGCGGCGGCGCGCGGCGTTCGTAAACCTAAAATAAATTCGAACTTTTAATAATTACACAGTAGTAGTACCTTTTCTGTGTTTCATATTCTGGCTTTGACATTGTAGGTTAGAATTTCCACGTTCAATAGTTACATTAAGTCGCTATATGTCGAATTTTGTGGGTTGATGAACAAATAGGAAGTTCACATAACCAACAATCATGAATGGTTACCCTACACCCTCTAACCCCAGCTGTAGAAGACGCCGTAGTCTTCTACATCTCACCGCTACTAACTATATATCAATTGGAATAAATAACACCTAGCCGATGGAACCCGTATCTCCGGTAGCTTAGTTGGTTAAAGTGCCTACGGCCACAGTGGGAGTCCCGGGTTCGAGTCCCGGCTGGAGTGCATCTTTTTCAATTGATATCCTTACCTGACATGCCACTAAAAACATCCTTTAGGTATTTAATAATTACCTCACCGGACCCGGGTATGACTAGGAAATTCTTAATCTATGGAAATAGTTGTCTTATTTATTGGTTGCCATTAAATTTATTTTAACAAAAATCGAGGTTGCCAGCGGAAAAATAATTTATTAAAATACAAAATCTGAGATAAAATCATACCATTTAATAGAAAAGGAATTTATTCCTTATTTTAATTTAAAAAAATCATAGCACAGGACATGTCTAGGAAACCAAAATAAGCTAATTAGTCCAATAAAGATGTGGTCAGTTTGGGTCGCAAAAAAAATCCAAACAGGATGATTTTTTCAGGGTTGCTTGGGAACTGCCTCCTGAGTGTCCGACGAACAGATCACACTCGAAGTCCTGGTACGAATTGAGCTATTCAGTGGTTTCCTAAACAATATGGGTGGTTGCCTAACATTTTTTTAGAGCAAAATGACCCTATTAAAAGTTGTAGGGAATCAAAGTATGCACAACTTTTCCTCATAAAATTTTGTTGTGCCTCTAATACATAACGAGTTTACGGGGCATTGCTTATACGGGTTGATTCAGTTCCGGTGCTCAACATGGGGATCTCGGAAACCCTACCAGATACGAAGTCGGTCAAATGGAGTCAAAACTTGCGCCTTTGGGCGCCTAACAATTTGCCGTTGAGAAAGTTAAAATATTTTCATGAGTTGCTGAAATATTTAAGAAAAACAGAATATTTGAAAATTAACTTTATTTTTTCCGGTGCCATTTGCGATAATATTGAAAAATAAATTATACTTTTCCCGAGACTTTTCCATTGCAACCTTTTTTTGTACTACGCCATGGTATTTTTAGACGTTTCGTTTTTGAGATAGAGGGATCATCTTAATTTGTTTAAATACGGACCTGGATTTTTTATTGCATATTTCGAAATGAATCGTTGTCCTGAGTTCAACGATGTATGGCATATAAATTTTTTCTCGTTTTGGCCGCTAAAATGTACATTTACTACAAAAAAATTAATATGGTCGTGAATCCTTGATACACCCTATATCATGTCTTATAAATAATAAAATCTGTTTTTGGAAAACCTGCTTAACCTTATACCGGCGGCTCGCCAAAATACGGCCCAAAATGTTTTTTGCAAAATGTAGGTTTATTTCATATTATCCTCGTTAATTTTCACGCGTAATTGCGAATTGACACAGTACCTATTACCATTTTCTACAACGGTCGGAGTCTTCCGCAGATAATTTGAAAAAGTTGGCAGGGGTAACTCCGATTCACAACCGTGATAAACCCAAGTGGCGGTCAACACAACAACAACAAAAATAAACAGATCCAACATTGTAACAACCACAATAACACAAACACAACAACAAAAATACGTAACAACAAAGAGCACTCCCTAAATAGGTACCTAACCCCGATGATCGAAAGTGCGTAGCTAGATATTCTGTGTGGAAAGCAAACGAGACAGCTGCTGTTGGCAGATACCACAAATGACGCAACCAGACACTGAAAACGCCGTCAACAAAGGGGAAACGGTAGATTAGGGGAAAACCGTGGGTGGGGGCATAAAACAAGGGTCAGGAACCTGTAAATTATTATGGCTTCCCATGGCCGCTGCTGCCAAGATGGCGGATTAAACTTTTCTTTACAACCTCATTGATATGGATATCAAATGAAAGGGTTAGTTGGACAGTCGGCGCCTAGAGGATGCCGATGGCAATCTCTCTGGAAACTGGTAAAATAATACATTCTCCGGTATGTAGAGGCGCTAGTGAGCTCCAGAGAAACCAATTTCAGTCGCTTGCCCCCACTTGGTGAGATATCTTCTCGAATATCATGATCTTTGATATAACGAGCTCGCCGCGTGAAGAAGCAGCTCCTTTCTTTTGTAACTCTATTTGGGGACGTGCAATTTATCATAGACTACAATAAAGTTGTAGTACTTACTTGAACGAAAACCGCAACTAACTAAAGTCGTAAGATATCTTGAACTTAAGCAATCAGAATTTAAAAAGAACAAAAATGAAAACACACGTTTCTAAACCTCGCTCTCTCCGCTTTGCATAGATCTTAAAATTAGAGAACAACTACTGAAAGAATTTGAATAGAAAAATACGAATATTGCCAAACTTTCAGCGTGAAGCCACAATGTTTGCTTGTGTGTGATGGCCCCTATTTATAGCCTTTTTTCTTCAATCCGGCAAATAACTGCAAGCAGCTGAGATGTAATTATTACAGAATGTCAGGTAAGTGTTGTTCGTCTCGTAGTATCAAAACAGCAAACACAAAAAAATTAACATTTGCCCACTGCAAAGTCTCAAGACTCCGCACGTGTATGAGTGTTCGCGTAATAAGGCACATCCCAAAAAATACATTGGCGATAAAATGAGTTGATGCGGGACAACATTAATATAGTCACGCTAAAAGGAAGGTTCTTCGTATCCGACGAGGAAGAACAAAATAAGCGGATTTTTATTTTCCAATTTCTGATGCGTTGGCACCTTACAATTCTACACAATTTCAGACCACATTCAGGCATTTTTTGTGCCTTCCCGTTTGTCCCGCTGTTATTCTGGCGGGTGGAAGACTATTTTCATTTTCCGTTCCGTTCATACATTTGGTAAGGTTTGAATGAAATATACAGTGACCAACGGAACGCACACAAAAAACGGGATTTTTTTTTATTTTGGGCCGAAATAAAATTCGGCTATATTAGGCATGTCCTGAAACCAAAATAGGCACCGAAAAATGTCATGCACATATCGCGGTTTTCGAGGCGGATTCCAAAACTTAAACACTGTACAATAGTAAAGTCCCCTTATTTTGCGTCGTATATAGAAAAATGGTATAAGATAATGTTGTGTTGTTATTGGTAACGAAAAAGTATATAAAAAACCGAGCCGAAGTGATTGATTTAATTTAAAATGTCACACCAAACACATTCTGCAACTTTTATGTGTAAAAAGCGATTCATATAATCTGGTGTGAAGCTTGGACACTATTTTGCGTAGCGCAACAAAAAAAAAATTCCGATTTGGGGGACCCGGAATCGCCACTGCGGGTGAAAACCGAGTGGTGTTGCCAGATCTATTGAATTTTCCGTAGCTCTCATTATACCGACTGATCTTATACTAGTAAATCTATTGAATTCTTATAATTTAGGATGCAACTTAAAATATATCCTAAAAGGTAATGTCAAGTAAAACAAATTGGGGCAACAAAGCAAAATGAAAAAGTCGCAATTATCACTGGGGCACCCCTGTACGTATATCACAGAGGACGCCACGTGCGCTGTTTTTGGATTGTGCTTTTACTTGAAAAGGTTCGTACAGGAGCGAATCGCGAATTGCGAATCGCGAAAATGATTCTGATTGGTTAGTTAATTTGGACTGACAATATTCAAATTGGAAATTCGCGGTTCGCGACTGTATGAACAGAGCTGTTCGTTTTAGACATTTCACCTGTCATTTGACATTTTTAAAAATTTGGTTCGTTAGATACAGCACTATAAATAAACAGAGTGTGGCGCGTAGGCGTTTATAAGTCTGCCGCGGTTTCAGCAAGGTGACAACTTGGCATTCCTCAAGTTGGTGCGGCGCTCCGAGGTCGGTACCTGTTTAGTGTGAAAAGCCTGAATAATTCTTAGAATACGTGGCGTAAAATTTCCTTCACGGACAAATGATTGAACTGATGATAAAAAGTTATCAGAATGCCATGATTTTGTATTTATATATACCTTTGCAATACAAACAACTTTTTTCTATACCATACAAAATAAGGGTACTTTCGAAGACAGTTTTTTAAGTAAAAAAATCCCATTTGTTGCGTCACTGTATCTAATTTGAGAATAATGACATCGCCAACTACATGGAATATAAAATTTATTCGGGTGCGCATATCAGCAGCTCCCAAATGTCTCATAAAATCATCGAATCAACCTACGCGCAGGGCCGTAGCTAGGGGGAGGCCTGGCAGAATGTTTGCCCTGTCTAAGCCACAGGTTCACAGTTCACCTCACCAGAGCCGTCGTAGATACGGCCCTGCTCAATTGAGAAAAAAAAAACAGGAAAAAAATACATCATGATGATGTGATTTTTTTAAATTTATTATACCATAGCCGAACGATACTCCGTTCGGTTATGATTACACCACATTTAAACTGAATTTGTCCTTAAATTTTCTAAATTTTTTTAGAAAATAGAAAAAGTACACCTTCAAACACATTTAAATTTACCTATACCTACTACACTGGCCAGAAAAATGTTTGCAAAAAATATAGACATAATATGGTCCTTTGAAAGAATATGATAATTTATAGGGCACTATGAGCACTAATTTTTATAAAAAGAAAGTTAACGGCTTCATGGGACTATAACTTTCTTTTTGTAAAAGTCTATTGGAGACGTGTTGTTTTGATAATAATTACTGAATATTTGTGAGTTAAAAATCAACAATAAAATAGAACTTTGTTACCACTTTTGTCTCCTCTATGAAAGAAAACAGAATATTATTATGGGCCGGCATAATTAGGAAAAAAAATTCCATTGACGTAAAATTGTATGTTCGTATTAGATTTGATTTTTAACAACGAAAATGAAATCTCCTCCCCATCGACAAAGTACCGTCCTGTAAGTACCTATCCCTCACTTGCCACTGCCCTGACAGGAAAGTCGTTTGCGCTACCTGAAGTTTCTGTTTGGCTACGGCCCTGCCTACAAGGCGTTTAAAAAGCTAATGTTTTAATGAAGGCTAAACACACAAAACACTACCGGGGAAATATATCCAGAAGGTCAATAATTAATGCCCAGATAGTTGCAATGAACTTGACGCCATTATTATGTTCATGATCTTTAGGGCATAAACTCACTTTGGGCTTTATTTGTATAAACAAGTTTCATACTCATGTTTTGTTTTTAATATTCAGGCAAAAGCCGATACTGCTGCTTTTACACTATTTTCCCCCTTTCCCCCCATTATCCTGCAGTTTAGGGGTAGCAGAATCTGAAGCTGGCTGGCCGACTTTCCTCATGAATATCGATTTCCACGATTGCTGTTTCCTCGATTAGTGTGAGCCTCTCCCACACCGATTAATTAGATTCGAGTTCATTAATATATATTCGCTTTACGAGCGCCTTACAGGGTGATATTAGATTGTTTTAGGCGTATATTTTTGTCATATTATGTCACTGACGCAAAAGTCTCACATCACCACGTAAGAGGAAATATATTCTTTCGGCAAAAAATTTAAAAACAAAAATCAGTTTAAAATGTTTTAAAACGTCGAAACCAAAGTTTTAGCAAAAAATTGTGTATGTGTGGGTGTATGTGCGTGCGTGTCTACCTGTCTGTTCCCGTTCCCATGATAACTTTCGAACGTCGTCAAATTTGGTATATCCCTTGGATGAACTTTATAGGGTGTTTTAAATAATTGAATGTAATTTGTTTACTAAATCAACAAATAGTATATCAAATTTGGAATCCTATACCCCTGGTAGGAAATGACCTACTTCCTAAAATTCCTTATCCAGCAATTATAGATTACGGCATGATTGTGATGTGAATAAAATATTATACGAATTGTCACCTGTAGAGAGAGACTCGTGCTTGTATATTTCGCGTATTAGAGCCCCGTTTTGTGTACACAAGGACTAACACTCGTTCATCACTTTCGAACACTGTTTATTATAGCTTTGAGTAAAGAATCCCAGGAAGAAGTCAGAGCTCTATGTGTGTTATAAAATAGGTGACAAGGAAATCGCCCCGAGTAGTAACCAAGTTTTGACACAATATTTTGATATCTGACACGGGGATTATGCTTAGCTGTACGGCTTGTGGCACATCCCTGACCGCCAAAACTAAAATATTTGAGGATAATAATCCAACACCAAAGTGGCATAGGCGTTTGTGTAGGTACCTACTTGTTCATAATGGGAAATTTAAAATTAGGATTGCTTTATTATCATGGATTCCTAAACTTAAAGACATAAACGTGCCTTATAATTTTTTGCCTGTATTGTAGGTACTGATTTCACGAATAATGAGGATTACTGTCTCGATTAGTTTGTCGAAACAAATCGAAGGTGCGCGCCACTGCCAAATCTGCTCTTTCCTGGGTTCTTTATTCAAAGGTTTATAGTGGCTTGGGGACGGCTCTCCGATACTTTCGTATTAATCTCGGCGAACGATATCCACCGGTCAGTGTTTGTCAGACACACTGGTTAATTAGGGCAACATGTAAACATGTTTATTGTTCATTAACCATTGCTTTACGGGCGCCGCGCAGGTTTGTTAGATGCATTTATTGAATATTTGACATGCAGAAAGGAAACTAGTTTATAAGTGCAATTCTAACCAGAAACTTTGCGAGGAAAGCAACCCGTCCCCCCGGAGCATACTACCCAGTCCTTGGATATTTATTGCTAACCCGGACGTTTTATAAGTATTAATTACGAAAAATTAAACATGATCTCCTACATATTGGGCAAAATAGACTTTATTCTCGTAGACGTTTAGTAAATTTCATTGGGTTTTAATGCCAATTATGTCTAATTTGCGTGCATAAATACAACTAAATTCGAATGAATAAAACCATAAAACTTCCTGGTTTTAAGGTGGTTACTTTTGATCATGTAAAATTGTTAGGTATAACACTCTCCACATAGGCCAAACCAAAACCACTTTTACCCTGGAAGACTGTGTAAGAACAAAATCTCTTTTGATGGTCCTAACCCACTTTTCCCTTAAAATGGGGTGTTTAGGGAGGAACAAGTGGACACTTTAGGACCGCCTTTGTAGTTTCCCTTGCAGCTGGTAACGGAACACGGCCACGGCATGATTTAAAAAAGTCCGAAACTATAGACACAACCTAAAACCTACAAACTAAAATTGAATTTTAATCACTTTATTCTGAATACCGGTATGAAGTTAGCAGCCATTTTTTGGCAGCCAAAAATTTTAGCAGCTATAATAAACATGGTGTGAAGTTAGCAGCCAATTTTTGGCAGCCATTTTATTCTTGATTAGGCAACCCGAATTTTTTGTAATGTTTTATTTACTGCACAAATAATATTGGTTCTTCCCTTGCTAGCCGTTTTAAAAAGCCATCTAGTGAGAATTTTTTGCTAGCCGTTCGAAGGGTTAAAAACCGCCCTTGAATGGCAAAATAATTATTTTCGCATTTTCAGAAATGTTGTGCACAATTCGTTCCTACGGCAAAAAGTAGCCAACTAAGAAAGGTGAAAAAGCACCCTAGTGAGAATTCCTTGCTAGCCGTCCGAAGGGGTAAAAACCGCCCTTGAATGGCAAAATAATTATTTTCGCATTTTCAGAAATGTTGTGCACAATTCATTTTTACGGCAAAAAGTAGACAACTAAAAGAGGTAAAAAAGCACCCTAGTGAGAATTACTTGCTAGCCGTTCTAAGGGGTAAAAACCGCCCTTGAATGGCAAAATAATTAATTTCGCATTTTCAGAAATGTTGTGCACAATTCGTTCTTACGGCAAAAAGTAGCCAACTAAGAAAGGTGAAAAAGCACCCTAGTGAGAATTCCTTGCTAGCCGTTCGAAGGGGTAAGAACCGCCCTTGAATGGCAAAATAATTAATTTCGCATTTTCAGAAATGTTGTGCACAATTCGTTCTTACGGCAAAAAGTAGCCAACTAAGAAAGGTGAAAAAGCACCCTAGTGAGAATTCCTTGCTAGCCGTCCGAAGGGGTAAGAACAGCCCTTGAATGGCAAAATAATTATTTTCGCATTTTCAGAAATGTTGTGCACAATTCGTTCTTACGGCAAAAAGTAGACAACTAAAAGAGGTAAAAAAGCACCCTAGTGAGAATTACTTGCTAGCCGTTCGAAGGGGTAAAAACCGCCCTTGAATGGCAAAATAATTAATTTCGCATTTTCAGAAATGTTGTGCACAATTCGTTCTTACGGCAAAAAGTAGCCAACTAAGAAAGGTGAAAAAGCACCCTAGTGAGAATTCCTTGCTAGCCGTCCGAAGGGGTAAAAACCTCCCTTGAATGACATAATAATTATTTTCGCGTTTTCATAAATGTTGTGCACAATTCGTTCTTACGACAAAAAGTATCCAACTAAAAGAGGTAAAAAAGCCCCCTAGTGAGAATTCCTTGCTGGCCGTTCGAAGGGTTAAAAACCGCCCTTGAATGACATAATAATTATTTTCGCGTTTTCAGAAATGTTGTGCACAATTCGTTCCTACGTCAAAAAGTAGCCAACTAAGAGAGGTAAAAAAGCCCCCTAGTGAGAATTCCTTGCTGGCCGTTCGAAGGGTTAAAAACCGCCCTTGAATGATATAATAATTATTTTCGCCTTTTCAGAAATGTTGTGCACAATTCGTTCTTAAGCCAAAAAGTATCCAACTAAAAGAGGTAAAAAAGCCCCCTAGTGAGAATTCCTTGCTGGCCGTTCGAAGGGTTAAAAACCGCCCTTGAATGACATAATAATTATTTTCGCGTTTTCAGAAATGTTGTGCACAATTCGTTCTTACGCCAAAAAGTAGCCAACTAAAAGAGGTAAAAAAGCCCCCTAGTGAGAATTCCTTGCAAGCCGTTCGAAGGGTTAAAAACCTCCCTTGAATGACATAATAATTATTTTCGCGTTTTCAGAAATATTGTGCATAATTCGTTCCTACGCCTAACAGAGGTAAAAAAGCCCCCTAGTGAGAATTCCTTGCTAGCCGTTTGAAGGGTTAAAAACCGCCCTTGAATGACATAATAATTATTTTCGCGTTTTCAGAAATGTTGTGCACAATTCGTTCCTACACCAAAAAGTAGCCAACTAAGAGAGGTAAAAAAGCCCCCTAGTGAGAATTCCTTGCTAGCCGTCCGAAGGGGTAAAAACCTCCCTTGAATGACATAATAATTATTTTCGCGTTTTCAGAAATGTTGTGCACAATTCGTTCCTACGCCAAAAAGTAGCCAAATAAGACAGGCGAAAAAGCCCCCTAGTGAGAATTCCTTGCAAGCCGTTGGACGGGTTAAAAACCTCCCTTGAATGACAATAATTATTTTCGCGTTTTCAGAAATGTTGTGCACAATTCGTTCCTACGCCAAAAAGTAGCCAACTAAGAGAGGTAAAAAAGCCCCCTAGTGAGAATTCCTTGCTAGCCGTCCGAAGGGGTAAAAACCTCTCTTGAATGACATAATAATTATTTTCGCGTTTTCAGAAATGTTGTGCACAATTCGTTCCTACGCCAAAAAGTAGCCAAATAAGATAGGCGAAAAAGCCCCCTAGTGAGAATTCCTTGCAAGCCGTTCGAAGGGTTAAAAACCTCCCTTGAATGACATAATAATTATTTTCGCGTTTTCAGAAATATTGTGCATAATTCGTTCCTACGCCTAACAGAGGTAAAAAAGCCCCCTAGTGAGAATTCCTTGCTAGCCGTTTGAAGGGTTAAAAACCGCCCTTGAATGACATAATAATTATTTTCGCGTTTTCAGAAATGTTGTGCACAATTCGTTCCTACACCAAAAAGTAGCCAACTAAGAGAGGTAAAAAAGCCCCCTAATGAGAATTTCTTGCTAGCCGTTCAAAGGGGTAAAAACCGCCCTTGAATGGCAAAATAATTATTTTCGCATTTTCAGAAATGTTGTGCACAATTCGTTCTTACGGCAAAAAGTAGACAACTAAAAGAGGTAAAAAATCACCCTAGTGAGAATTACTTGCTAGCCGTTCGAAGGGGTAAAAACCGCCCTTGAATGGCAAAATAATTAATTTCGCATTTTCAGAAATGTTGTGCACAATTCGTTCTTACGGCAAAAAGTAGCCAACTAAGAAATGTGAAAAAGCACCCTAGTGAGAATTCCTTGCTAGCCGTCCGAAGGGGTAAGAACCGCCCTTAAATGGCAAAATAATTAATTTCGCATTTTCAGAAATGTTGTGCACAATTCGTTCCTACGGCAAAAAAGTAGCCAATTAAGAAAGGTGAAAAAGCACCCTAATGAGAATTCCTTGCTAGCCGTTCGAAGGGGTAACAACCGCCCTTGAATGGCAAAATAATTATTTTCGCATTTTCAGAAATGTTGTGCACAATTCGTTCCTACGGCAAAAAGTAGCCAATTAAGAAAGGTGAAAAAGCACCCTAATGAGAATTTCTTGCTAGCCGTTCAAAGGGGTAAAAACCGCCCTTGAATGGCAAAATAATTATTTTCGCATTTTCAGAAATGTTGTGCACAATTCGTTCTTACGGCAAAAAGTAGACAACTAAAAGAGGTAAAAAATCACCCTAGTGAGAATTACTTGCTAGCCGTTCGAAGGGGTAAAAACCGCCCTTGAATGGAAAAATAATTAATTTCGCATTTTCAGAAATGTTGTGCACAATTCGTTCTTACGGCAAAAAGTAGCCAACTAAGAAAGGTGAAAAAGCACCCTAGTGAGAATTCCTTGCTAGCCGTCCGAAGGGGTAAGAACAGCCCTTGAATGGCAAAATAATTATTTTCGCATTTTCAGAAATGTTGTGCACAATTCGTTCTTACGGCAAAAAGTAGTCAACTAAGAAAGGTGAAAAAGCACCCTAGTGAGAATTCCTTGCTAGCCGTTTGAAGGGGTAAAAACCGCCCTTCAATGACAAAATAATTAATTTCGCATTTTCAGAAATGTTGTGCACAATTCGTTACGAGAAAAAGAAGCCAAGAGAGAAAGGTGAAACAGCCCCCTAGTGAGAATTCCTTGCCAGCCGTTGTGCACAACATTTCTGAAAACGCGAAAATAATTATAATGTCATTCAAGGGCCGTTTTTATCCCTTCGAACGTCTAGCAAGGAATTCTCACTAGGGGGCTTTTTTACCACTCTTAGTTGGCTACTTTTTGGCGTAGGAACGAATTGTGCACAACATTTCTGAAAACGCGAAAATAATTATTATGTCATTCAAGGGAGGTTTTTACCCCTTCGGACGGCTAGCAAGGAATTCTCACTAGGGGGCTTTTTTACCTCTCTTAGTTGGCTACTTTTGGCGTAGGAACGAATTGTGCACAACATTTCTGAAAACGCGAAAATAATTATTATGTCATTCAAGGGCGGTTTTTAACCCTTCGAACGGCTAGCAAGGAATTCTCACTAGGGGGCTTTTTTACCTCTGTTAGGCGTAGGAACGAATTATGCACAACATTTCTGAAAACGCGAAAATAATTATTATGTCATTCAAGGGCGGTTTTTAACCCTTCGAACGGCCAGCAAGGAATTCTCACTAGGGGGCTTTTTTACCTCTCTTAGTTGGCTACTTTTTGGCGTAGGAATGAATTGTGCACAACATTTCTGAAAACGCCAAAAAAAATTATTATGACATTCAAGGGAGGTTTTTACCCCTTCGGAGGGCTAGCAAGGAATTTTCACTAGTTGGCTTTTTTACCTATCTTAGTTGGCTACTTTTTGGCGTAGGAACGAATTGTGCATCACATTTCTGAAAACGCGAAAATAATTATTATGTCATTCGAGGGCGGTTTTTAACCCTTCGAACGGCCAGCAAGGAATTCTCACTAGGGGGCATTTTTACCTCTCTTAGTTCGCTACTTTTTTTCGTAGGAACGAATTGTGCACAACATTTCTGAAAACGCGAAAATAATTATTATGTCATTCAAGGGCGGTTTTTAACCCTTCGAACGGCCAGCAAGGAATTCTCACTAGGGGGCTTTTTTACCTCTTTTAGTTGGATACTTTTTGGCGTAAGAACGAATTGTGCACAACGTTTCTGAAAAGGCGAAAATAATTATTATGTCATTCAAGGGCGGTTTTTAACCCTTCGAACGGCCAGCAAGGAATTCTCACTAGGGGGCTTTTTTACCTCTTTTAGTTGGCTACTTTTTGGCGTAAGAACGAATTGTGCACAACATTTCTGAAAACGCGAAAATAATTATTATGTCATTCAAGGGCGGTTTTTAACCCTTCGAACGGCCAGCAAGGAATTCTCACTAGGGGGCTTTTTTACCTCTTTTAGTTGGCTACTTTTTGGCGTAAGAACGAATTGTGCACAACATTTCTGAAAACGCGAAAATAATTATTATGTCATTCAAGGGCGGTTTTTAACCCTTCGAACGGCCAGCAAGGAATTCTCACTAGGGGGCTTTTTTACCTCTTTTAGTTGGATACTTTTTGGCGTAAGAACGAATTGTGCACAACATTTCTGAAAAGGCGAAAATAATTATTATGTCATTCAAGGGCGGTTTTTATCCCTTCCAACGGCTTGCAAGGAATTCTCACTAGGTTGCTTTTTTAAAACGGCTAGCAAGGGAAGAACCAATATTATTTGTGCAGTAAATAAAACATTACAAAAAATTCGGGTTGCTTAATCAAGAATAAAATGGCTGCCAAAAATTGGCTGCTAACTTCACACCATGTTTATTATAGCTGCTAAAATTTTTGGCTGCCAAAAAATGGCTGCTAACTTCATACCGGTATTCTGAATCACTGCTGCTTTACTACTTTATTAATAAAACTCCACATCCTATATTACTAAAAACACAGTCCAACACACAATAAACACAACAAACTTTCTTTAAAACCGGAAAATCGCCAGACAAGTAAACTACAACTACAAAAAGCTACCTCCCTCTGATGACGTAGTGACGTTTCGCGTCGCCAGCTGCTGGCGGGCCTTTATCATTGCGACGGTGCCACTCGAAGTCGCTTCTCGAGGCAGCCTCGCACAGTGGATACGCGCCTTATTTTAGTGTTGGTCCGTAGCATGCCAACAGTTCGTTTTATGTCAATTTGACAAGTTGATTTCAAAATTGTTAGCAAAGTGCAACGTTTTGGAGAGATCTAATTTTATTTATTTATATTTTCTTCCTAAATACTTACCACCTGTTCGTAAAAATTAACCCAGATAATTTTTAAGCACTCCTGGTATTACCCCTGAAAAGTTCATAGTTTTTAAGATATTTTCAAAACACTGCTTTGGCCGCCTTTGACCTCCCGTAACACCGCGGCGATCAAATCGGTAAGGAACTCTTAGAACTCTAATACATGCATGCAAAAATTTAACCCGTTACAATTTTGTTCAATGTTGGATACTAATTTTTCTTGGATAGCTAAAGCGGTGGTTATTTTTCATATGAACACTGAACATCCAGATATTTATGTACACCGAACACATTCTTTATAAAATTGCGCAATGCTACAAGGATACAGTTACTTTTCCAATCGCCGTTTACGCCTGCCTATGTATGTATATATGCTACCCTACACAAATTTAATATACAGGTGTCCGGAAATTATGCAGCAGGATTTCGGATGGCGATTCTACACGAAAAATTAATGCCACAAAGTCCTATACAATTTTTTCGAAAGCTCAAAATTGACGGAGATACAGGGCGCGAAAAAAAACTCTTATTGCATCACGTTAAAATGAACCGTTTCCGAGAAAAACCACTTTAAACATAAATAATTTGAAATTCTTATTTTATTTAACAAAGCAAGCCTTGAAAACAAATGCTTTAGTTTCCTTGGAAACAACATGACAACAAGAACATGACGTTATGTTATAAATTTTGAGATGTCAAAATGCTAAAAAAATAACAAAAAAATGTTTTTTTTTCACGCCGTGTATCTCCGTCAATTTTGAGCTTTCGAAAAAATGGTATAGGACATTGTGGCATTAATTTTTCGTGTAGAATCGCCCTCCGAAATCCTGACGCATAATTTCCGGACATTCTGTATAATAAATTACATTTCCACTAGAACCTAGAGAGAGTGGCTGGCGTGACCCAAAGTCTATCTATATACAGTGTGTTTCACTCTGACTCGAGACTATTCCGTATTTTTCGAAAGATGAGCCGATTTTGGCTATATAGCTCTAGATTTTGGTTATATATAATAATAATAATAATGTTTATTTACATATTTCCATATAGGTATGGTATAATAGTATAAGAAAGCAAAATGTAAATAAACCAAAAAACAGCCATGCCGCTGCTTGTATGTGGCTCGACCATACATTTAATATTGTACATAATCAGATAGGTAAGTTCACATCAGGTAAGTTACATAGTAAGTCGGTTTAGAGTCACATTCAGGAGAGTTAAATTTTTTCGTTTTTATTTATTTTCTTTAAATTACCATAGCTGCTTTACCTATTATATTTCTTTCTAAACCCAGAATGTAAATTTTTAGTTTAATTCGAAATTTTTTATAGTTAGTAATTGTTCTTAGGTTTTCGGGCCAATAGTTATATATTTTTGGAGATATAAAAATGTTGCTCTTTTGACCAATGGATTTATGGCATTTTGGTACTTTAAAACAAGTATCTCTAATTCTTGTTGTATATTTATGTTCTATTTTTTGCAGATGTGTTTTCCCCTTAAATGTGAAAAGTGCAAGCTTATAAAAGAAAAGTTGACGAACATCAAACAAACCACTCTCTGAAAAGAGGGTTCACTAGGGTAACTTCTGTCTTTACTATAGATAATTTTTATCATCCATTTTTGCACAACATTTAACATTTCCAAGTTTGTGTTGTTTACAGCTATCCTGGATACCATACGCTAAATGAGACTGAATCAACCCATAATACAATATTTTTAGGCTTCGAATGTCTAAAAGGTATTTAAATCTCCACAATAATGTTCTAATCTTATTTGTAAGATGCCTCACTTGTAGGTCTCACCGTAGGTGCCGATCCATGATAATTCCCAAGTACTTTGGTCGATGCTAATTCCAGAATACGAGTATTTTCTATGCACAGGGGTCCCATATTTGGCAAACTTAAAGCATAGCAGGTAAATGGTAAGTATGTTGTTTTTTCACAGTTTAGTGTCAGCTTATTCCATTCTAACCATTTCTTTATTTTAGCGAAATTTTTCTCTGCCTTTGTTTTCAATTGTGGCCATCAATTCCCGGTGTAAGTGATTGTCGTATCGTCTGCAAAGGTTATGATTCGTCCTGCTGAATTTACGGAGAAAAGACTGTTTATACAGCGGTCCCAGAACCGTTCCCTGAGGTACACCACAGGAAACTGCCCCAGAACCACTTCGCACTCCATCTATTTCTACCAGTTGACGACGACCAGACAAATAACTCTTTAACAGCTTGTGAACATTTCCTCTGATTCCATAATAATGTAGTTTATCTAACAATAGGCTATGAGAGACTGTATCGAAAGCTTTAGAGAGGTCCAAAAAGATGCTTAAACTCGGTATGTTATTGTCTAATGTATTATATAAGTAAGTTACTAGCGTATCCATGGCGTCTTCAGTAGACTTTCCCTCTCTAAAGCCAAAGTGATTGGGGCTAATAATTTGGTGTTTATTTAAAAAGTTTGTTAAACTTGACTTTAGTATTTTTTCTATAATTTTAGAGAAATTTGAAATCAAAGATACTGGCCCGTAATTTGAGACTTCATCCCTTGGACCATTCTTATACAAAGGCTTCACTATACCAACCTTGAACACCGTAGGGAAACAGGATGTTTCAAAACAAACGTTTATTAAGTGAGTAAGAGGAACGAGAATTTCGTACTTGACCTCTTTTATTGTTTCTGAACGAATAAAATCATGTCCGGGAGCTTTTTTATTTTTTAATTGATTTATTACACTTAAAACTTCCATCTCATCGGTATTTTTTAAGTACATCGAGTTCAGAACATCTTTAATATTTTCTCTGTAGTTTTTAGGGGATATTATTTTGCTAGCTAACTCATCTCCAACATTGATAAAAAAATGATTAAAACGATTGCATATTTCATTTATATTACTAGTTGTCTGGTCGTTTTCTTTTTTAATATTTTCAATCCTTGTTTTAGGTGTTACTTTATTACATATTTGATTTGTGCATTCCCAAAGTGATTTGTTTCTATTTCTGTTTTTCTCAATCATCTTACTCATCCAACCCCTCTTGTTTTTCTCAATGTATTTGTTTATCTCCAATTTTTTATTGTATTTATCTTTCAGCCCGGCATCATGGGGATATTTAATAAGTCGTTTATATAAATTGTTTTTTTCATTTATGTGCTTTAATAAATACTTTGTTATCCATGGTTTTCTTGGTTCACTTTTTTGCTTGTGTTTAACAGATTTTGTATTTTTGTCTATATATTTATCGATTTTGTCAATAAAGCTATGTTGTTTGAAATACCGTCCTATTTCATGGCCTACTGTTATTAGAAGAAGACACCCACAAAACGATATTAGGCTTTTTTAAAAATGAAATGGATAGTGCCATCGAATTGGCCATAGGTAGTTCAAACCCCTTTAAGTATTTAAAATTTCAGTACTCTAAGTTATAAAGGGTGTTGTCAAATGAGGCTAAAATTCTAAAGAATTGGGTTTTCCCGAGTACCTTGTATAAACCACAAGGCATATTTTGGGGATCTTTTTTGCTAATCGATTAAGCCTTTCCCAAGGTATTATTTTACTTAGTATAGCCAGCCTGGCTCGTACAGGGTGTCATAAAAAATATTATGATAAATAATTTATTTTAAAAAATATATTTAATACAAAAATTTGGGGTTTCACTGTATGCTACTAGTATCCCTTGGAAAAATATATTTAATTTTAACATTTACTTTCAATGATTGTAGGCATCATTCTCCATCCTTAATTAATTCTGCTTTATTCAACAAGTTGAAGCATATCAATCAAATCAGGAATGCCATGAATGCCATGCAAACAAAAACGGTATCGTCTAAATATTCGACAGTTATCTACGTATCTAGCGCCTAATGCAAAATCCTCATTTGTTTCTTTAAATTATATTTTCCTTTAAATAAATAATTTCTCCGTAAAATTTGATTTTTTACGAAAACCCTGTATGAGCTAAATTGGGTAAACTATGTAAAATAATACTTTAAGTTTAATCGATTCTCGAAAAAAGATCAAAATATGCCCGCGGGTTTATAGAGATTACTCCGGAAAACCCAGTTATTTCGCACTTTGGCCCCATTTGGTGTGAACGCCCGCTACAACTTAGAGTATTGAAATTTTGTACCAAGTATTTTATTACACTATGGCTAATTGATGGCACTCTCCATTTCATTCTTTAAAAAGTTGCCTAATCGGTTTTGCGATTCTCGGCTGTTTTCTTTTAATAACAGTAAGCCATGGTAAAGGACTATTTTAAAAAAATATAAGTCAAAATGTAGAGAAATAGGTTGAAAAAAGGTTTTTCGAAATTCGGTATATCTACTATAATAATAATAATAGCTTTTATTGCCCAACAGTACAAATGGTAAACAACTAACTATAGTGTATACTAGTACACGCTCCACATAGGTAAAACAGTAAAGAGATACAGATTAAAGAAACTCAGGAACAATACAAAGAATTAGATTCAACAGTGTTAGTATTCAAAGGAATACTTAAAGAAACTTAACTAGGTAACCTACATAATTAGTCGTGGACAAAAAACTGCATTACCGTATTCAGAATTTTACATAATTTGTCATTATGGATGTCACACTGGGTACACAGCCAGTTATAATTGTTGCACATAGTAAAAACGGGAGACTTACGAAATACATTGGTGCTAGCTCTGTCACAATAGGACGTCAAGCCCCCTCTAGTTCTCAGAAAAGGGACAGAAAAATTGAGCTGATAAAGTAAATCGCTAGCGTCTACTTGGTTATGTAGTAATTTGTATAGAAATATAATTGACGCACATTTTCTCCTCGAATCCAGTTACAGTAACTGAAATGAAATCTATTCAAAAACTCAGTGTAGGGAGTCCCTTGCTCAGGATACCCTCCATCCAATTTGTATGACAAAAACTAAGGAAATTATCGCTGAACTTTCTCTAGTGCCTCCTTGTAGCAATAATTATTATAAAATGGGTACCATATCAGTGATGCGTACTCAAGTTTGGATCTTACATATGACGAGTAAAGGACTAAAAGTGCATTTAAATTGGTAAATGAATTCCTCACAATAAAACCGTAAGCTTTAGAAGCCTCATTTATCTTCTGAGTGATATGGCAGGCAAAAGATAGTCTCGAGTTAAATACGACACCCATACGCGCAATCGCAGTCCCTGCTACGGTATAGTCATACTCAAGAATGGATTTTTTGCGCGAAAAACTAACCACTCTACATTTAGTTGCATTTATTTGTAATCTATTTATATCACACCAAGCCCGAATCCTATCAATATCTCGCTGCAATTCAACACAATCGCCAAGGAGGCCACACTGCAATAGATTTTGCGGTCATCCGCAAACAAGAGCTTATTACATTTTACATTAGTAGTAATATAATCAATAAATAGGAGAAACAGCAATGGACCAAGATTAGACCCCTGTGGTACTCCAGATCTTGCCGAGTAATTGAAAGAGTTAAATCCGTTGTAAGATACAGACTGCTTTCTTTGTGATAAATAACTTTGGAGAAGCAATAAAGCAGAATAATGGAGACCAAATAGAGAAAGCTTCTGTAAGAGGATATGGTGGTCTAATTTATCAAAAGCTTTGGCAAAGTCAGTATAAACAACGTCAATCGAGGTTCGATACAGTTGAACGCTTAGACAAAAAAAATGTTGAAAAGGAGACAATGATAAGTACATTGTAGAATAAACAATAAACCCTGTTAAACCCCCTATGCGCGTGACTCACCCTACGCGCCCCGCCCGTCCCGTTCAATAATAATAAGGCTTTTGGTTCCCGCGGCCGTTTTTTATGCGAGTCCTTTGGTGTTGTTTTCGTCGGCGATATGTATGCGCCAGACAGTTCTTGGGACAACCTGTCCCGGTCGCTCGTGCCACCCTCTTTTTTAACAAAGCGCCTTTGGGATTCGAATTTTGTCGGGAGCCCGCTATAATGGTGAACCCAGTAATAGCGGCTTTAATGGCTTTGGTAACTTAACAGCTATTGGGACGTTTATGAATGAGATTACAGGGGTTCGAAAAAGTAGGTATTAGATTCTTTTACATTATTGTGTGTTCGAGTCAAGCTCGGGGAAAAGCTATGATCGTGTAGAATGAAATGTAGCCAAATGAAAATATCAATCTTGTTGTACCAAACATACGAGATTTTGTTAGATTGGGATATTGTGACGCGCACAGAAGTGTTTGGACGCGATGTTTACCAGTGCCGCGAAACATGCCGTAGGGGACGTTAATTGAGGGAACTAATGCACCTCTGAAAACAATGTTTTATTTTGTTTGGTTGATTTTAGATTTTTCTAAATTTCGAATTCGTATTAGCAATTGTTTTCCACCTGCCATTGCCATTAACTTTTTTTACGCAATGACTGAAACACCCTGTAAACACATCATTTTCATAAAAGCCAAAAAAATCCAGATTAAAAAGCCCAGATGTGAGTTCGACACACTTGCCTCGCTGCCAATGAGGCGCTGTAATCAAACGAAAACCACAATAAACCCCATTATTTCTAGGGACATGCCGAATAACATAATTAGCACATTTATTTGACAAGTATCTCATTAAATCAGCAATGATTAAGATCGCTACCGGTCACTATAGGATATTTCTTATAAAGTAAAGGCATATCTCTTTGTTATTAAGTGGATATATTTTATTACAAGCTTTTTAGCAAAAGACTAGATGTTGTAACCTGTCTAAGTTAATAATTTAAAACTTAAATCATTCTGATTATTCCAAGAGAAATTTCAATTATTATTATTTCCAGTAGTTGTTAATGTCACTGTAGTGATCGTAATGTATTAAGTATAGTATTAGAGGCGACAAAATGTGCCCTAGCTGCGATAAAGCAGCAATTGACAGTATGTATTAATTAAATATATTTATAAGCAGGTATACCTAATAATATTAGGCTAATATCAACAGATGTCAAAAGAAATATTACTAAGATTATAATGATGATAAAATTTCACGTCCCCAATAGATTTTTACAGAAAGAAAGTTAGCGGCTTTATGAGACTATAAATTTTGGCAACTGGTAATATCATACCAACATCCAATTTCTAATGGATGTGCCGGTGTTTTCTTTTGAATCGTTCGAGAAGGTAGACTACGACAGCTGTTTCCCCTTATTAGGTTCATCAAGGCAGCCATAACCTTCCCGAACGACTCAAACCGAAACGGTAGCACTTATAATAGTGTAACTTGCACTTTGTAGTTTGGACAATCCATAACGACACTAGCGCTTGTTAAAAAGAAGCCATTTCTTAACTTTTTGCTAAGAAAGCCGAAAACGCTATTCTAACTATGCGCTTGTATCCTACTATCAACCTTATACACCTAAACCAATTATTTGGAACTTCAGTGGAGTCCATGGTCGACGGGTCCCCTAATTCAAACGAAATTGTGCTACTCTTAATTTACAGTGAAGTAGGTCTTTATGAAGGAAAACATATTTGAAACGAAATTGTATTAGCACGAGAAAAATGATAAAAGCACATAGTTATTTAACGGTTGCAATGTTCATTTGTCGTCCTCGTCATGGTCTTCCCCATCTTCATAAATATCACCTGGAACTGAGAATCGATGTTTTAGATAACTGTATAATAATTGAATCCATCTGGTTTATGTGTGTGTTTTTGGACAAAATTTATTCTGTCTTTGCACAATATAGAATATTATTATTAAAAACGGAGAAAACACTCAGTTTGAGCAGTGTTATTGTTTGAAAGTAAGATGTAGAAGAAGTCAATACCTGCATAAGACTCAAGATTGCGTTCGCAGATTATTTTTGTGCTCGCACCGCTTGCAAGTCGCTCAGCTCAACCGTCTAAGAAGTGCAAGCGGAAAGCGGCTTGCATGCGCTCACTTCCGCTTGGAAACATTATTTTAGAGGCGACCAATATCCAAATCAGTATTATTATAAATAGCCTGTATGTGTAAAGTAGCAGTATATGCGTCAGAGGAGTGGCATATAGCCTTTTCAAAAGTTATCTCACTGATAGACAACAGATTATTAGCATAGATGACGTAGAGAGCAACGTCAGAGCCGTTAAATGCGGAGTGCCACAAGGGACAGTTTTAGGTCCATTATTATTTAATATTTATGTTAATGATTTATTTAAGTCTGAAACAAAGAGGAATATAGTTAGCTTCGCTGATGACACAGCCGTTTTCTACACCTCGGACACCTGGAACTCCCTAAAAATAATAACTGAGCAGGACTTTAAACCAGGGACCCTTTTAAAGAGTCCCTGCTTTAAACAAATAGCCCGATGGTTTGCATTTAATAAATTACTAGTAAACTGCAGTAAAACAAAGTATATTCCATTTACGTCATATGTACCCTACTTACCAAACCTTGGACCACTTAAACTTGATAAGAATAAAATAATTCCGGAAGGTCATTCTATTAAGTACCTTGGAATTACAATGGACCGGCATCTAAAATGGGATTTGCATATTAATCAATTGACCAAAAAGATTAGAGGCTTGATTCCATATTTTCGATATATGAGAGAATTTTTAAGTATTTACCAACTGAAAATACTATATTCTGCACTGGTGCAATCCTTGTTAAATTATTGTATAGCTGGTTGGGGAAGTACAAATGACTGTTATATGAACAAATTAGAAATTACACAAAAATGGATTATAAAAATCATTTTTAATAAAAATATTAGATATCCAACAGAGGATCTATTCGAGGAGAGCAAAATGCTAAACATTCGACAGTTATACTGTTTAACTTTATTTAAGAATATTTATAAAAAAAAATCCTATTATCACCAATTAGTCACCCTTATGATACAAGAGGTAAACTAGAAAAGTGCAATATACCTCGGATATGTAAAACTATTGGTCAAAGGTGCTTCATTTACTTAGCTACAAAACTTTTTAATATTCTCCCTACAAAAATTAAAAACATATTAAATCAAAACCTATACATAAAAAAGATTAAAATATGGATCACTGAAAACAGAATACTTGAAAATCTCTTAAGGACGCATTGAGCGGTTATCTGAAATTGGTTGTGTTGCCTATAATAAAATATGTCTTTACGCGAATATGATGTAGACGGGTCAGATTGGACATTTTGCATATTGGATTGGAATATTACCCTATTATGACGACTTACCTGATTGAGACAAACCCCCCACGATACGACATTTTACCGGAAAAGACAAACACTTATTCCCTTTTACTTTACTTAACATAGTAAACACATTTCACTAACAGGCAGCACTATGCTGCCTCAGTGAACTATCTGTTTATTTATCAAGTTGTATTGTTGTATTATTGGATTATGTATTGTGTTGATGATGTATTGTATTGATGAGTAAACATTATTATAATTATTATTATTATTATGCCCCCAAAAGGATAGCCAGGCTTTCAGGTCTCCGTTTAACTTAAAATTATTATTATTATTAAATATATAACTAAAACAACGGACTAAAAGTATAAAATAATTTTTTTGGTCCCATACAGGTCCCTAATCCCATAAAGATAGTTCTGAGGATTTGTGATTGTGAATTTTCAATAGCTATGATAATATCTGTTAGATTTAAAATGAAAACGTGGGGCGCCTTATGCAATGCAGGTATTGACTTCTTCTACATCTTACTTTCAAACAATAACACTGCTCAAACTGAGTGTTTTCCCCCCTTTTTTTAATAATAATATACTATATTGTGCAAAGATGTAATAAAGTTTGTCTAAAAACACACACATAAAACAGTTGGATTCAATTATTATAGTTATCTAAAACATCGATTCTCAGTTCCAGGTGATATTTATGAAGATGAGGAAGACTATGATGACAAGGTGACCAACTCCTGGCTGACGAAAACCGGGACAGTAGTTAGGTACCTAGCTATTTTTTACCTATAATATGCAACTGTCAAGTTTTGTAGTTTAATCAATGATTTTTATTAGAATAATTGATCTGGTTCGTGATTTTAACCAATAAATACCACCCAAGGGAAACAAAAAAGAATTTGTGATCAAGTAATATAACAAAAATAAAAATAACACAAAGCCACAGGTACATAAATTTAAAAACAAATACTGGCTGTTTACAATATACAGGGTGTCCCAGGATAAGTGAGCCAATAGGTGTAAAAGACAAAAAAATTTCGCGTTCAAATTTGATTGTGGTTCCGATTTGCTTGACTGGAAAATAATTTTTAGCATATTTTCGTTTTTGAAAAACCAAGATGGCGTCGACAGCGACCATTTATTTATTTTCATTGTAGGTGAAGTGCCTTTTCCTTTAAAGATAAAAAATTTCATTAAGAAAAGTTGTTCCCAATTAAAATTACCCCAGGGTACCAAATTTTGGAAAGATCGGCCTACTTCGTTTTCCCACTTTTTTTTTCTAAAGCGCTAAAAAAAAAAAGAAAAAATTAAGTAGGCTGATTGTCTCAAAATTTGGTACACGGCGATAAGTTTTAATCCTAAACAACTTTTTCTCATAAAATTTTTTGATACCTTGTATTTAGAAGCCACTTTAGCGCGTTAGAAAAAGAAAAGAGTGGGAAAAACAAAGTAGGCCGATCTTTCCAAAATTTGGCAACAGGTGGTAACTTTTAATTGGGAAAAGGCACTTCACCTACAATGAAAAGGTCAGAACCTCAAACGATCAAATTTGAACTCGAAATTGTTTTGCCTTTTACACCTATTGGCTAACTTATTCCTGGGACACCCTGTAGGTAACTTTTTCCTATGCTAATAAAATAAGTAAATTATTAACATTAACATAATATTATTTTGCTTGAAAAGAAAAAAAAACCTTTGCAACAGATGAAAAATTGAAAGAATATTACCTGTTCTTATAGCATAGCCGTTTGACACAATGCGTTATTTTGTAAAGTATATTTACATAATCCCTTTATTTGGATAACGATTTGTTTTTGAACGATGGATAAATGATTATCTGTTTCTGTCATTTAACAATCAAAACTACTTTGTAACTAATTTTTAACAGCAAATTTCTAATTCCGGGACAAAACGGGATCGGATTGAGAATCCGGTACAATCCGGGACGTATTTATTTTCCGGGAAGGCATTCCAAAAACGGGAACCTGTCCCGGCCAATCCGGTACGGTTGGTCACCTTGATGATGAGGACGACAAATGAACAAGCAACCGTTAAATAACGATGTGCTTTTATTCTTTTTCTCGTGGTAATACAATTTCGTTTCAAATATGTTTTCCTTCATAAAGACCTACTTCCCTGTAAATTAAGAGTAGCAGAATTTCGTTCGAATTAGGGGACTCGTCGACCATGGACCCCACTGAAGTTCCTTAAAGTCATAAAATAATTGGTTTTAGGTGTATAAGGTTGATAGTAGGATACAAGCGCAAAGTTAGAATAGCGTTTTCGGCTCTCTTAGCGAAGAGTTAAGAAATGGCTTCTTCTTAACAAGCGCTAGTGGCGTTATGGATTGTCCAAATTTCAGAGTTCTTATATTCATTTTAAAGGAAATTTAGTCTACTTTACCATCGATGGACGCGAGTTATAGTCAAAAAAACTCAGAATAGTGCCGAAAAATTGAGGTTATGTGCAATTTTCGTTGTGAAGCCGACGCCTGGCGAGGTGGCAAACCTCAGATTTGAATTCAGCGCCCCCAGGAGCATATGGAACCGTTGAGAAAAAAACTTCTACATTTTTTTCCCTGGAAAAAACCCTTGCTTATTGTACTATCAAGGATGTCATTTAGAATCCACAGGGGGTTACAAATTTGAGGTTTCAGCAATTCATGTTGAATTTTTTTTAACAAGGCGGGCAGGTAATTTTTTTGATATTTTTTGCAGAATTTATACAATAATCAATTCCTTCAATGCTACTACGTCAATTTATTAAGTACTAACAATATGGAAAATTTACACAAGGAATAATGTTATTAAAATTCATAAAAATAAATTACACTCAAATTTATTGCCTACAACTTCTGCACAAATGTCAACTCTTCTAATAAATTCTCTATACACATTTTGTATTTCGTGTAGAGGAATATTTGCAAAAATGGTAAACATTATTTGGTTGTCATAGCCACAGCCACCCGTCACCCGTGATTTTAAACTGCTCTATTATACACGCAGGAATCAGGTGTCCGCCTTGTTAAAAAAAATCAACATAAATTGGTGAAACCTCAAATTTGTAACCTCCTGTGGATTCTAAATGACGTCTTTGATAATATTTTTCGATATTGTTCAAATACAACGGTCCTTTACACTTGGTGACTAACAATTTTTTTCTAAATTTTTCGAAATGCTGAACACCCTCTATAAAAAAATCAAAATATTTTAATAGTTTTTAGTTTTTTAATAGTTTTTCCCTCTTCCGGACATCGGAGCGGGACACGCTGTAGATGATAGTCGATATAGTTATTCAGAAAAATAACGGAAATAACTATGGAAATAACTAAGTTTGTGTCGTATCCCGAAAATTGCAGCTCTCGCGGAAATTAGGACATGATAACCGCATTGGTGACACAATTCGCTCCAACTTTGTTATTTACACTTTTTATCTAAAATTAGAAACGACGAAGCTATATGGATTAGATTAAATCCCCAAAATGTCATTTTTTTTTCTAAATATCTAGTAAGCCATGACTTTTTCAAAAATCCACAAGATGCGTTAAATTAGGCCCATAAAACTGCAATTGTTTCCCCTTTTAACCTTTCTTCTATCTCCGTTAGTTTCCGAGATCCCATACTAATCATCAAAAAAACTCACCCTGTATGTGTAGGAAAAAAGTATGCCCAAAAGGTTAAAATTTTTTAAAATAATTAATAGTCACAAATAAGGTCACAAGCTGCACTAGTCACAAATTAATTATTTACGTACCTACTAATCTTTCCTACAAAATGTTTTGAATCAGAATTACCTATTTTTTGTTTGAAAGTAAATATTTTGTTGTTTTTTTTAGTTTCTTTTTATATCAGTAATCATATTTATTTTATTATATTTGTTGTTGAAAAATCGTTTAATTTTGCTAGTCTTGTACATACAGGGTAATCCAAACAAGATTTCTCGCTTCTAATTTTTTCATTTTTCAACTTAGAAAAAAATGTTTCATACAAAAGTTTTAGCAAGTTTTCTGCTCATCTAAGGGCAAATTAAAAAAACAATTGAGCGTGTCCGAAATATACAGTGTGGCCCGTTTGGAATGGAGACACCCCGTAAAATTTTTATTTTATATTATTATTATTATAGACTTAATCGAAACGTCCGACTAAATAAAGAAAGCGGAAAACAAATACCATCCTACCGTTTTAAAATAATACTTTAATATGGCATATTCTTTCAAATTTGTTGATATATAATATCCTCACGATTGAGGGAAAAGTCTTTTTGATTTGCTTGGTGTCCTAAAAAGACCGACAATATCACAAATCGAGTAGGTACGGCATATTCTTCGCAGATCACAGAAAATATGCCATATTTAGGTATTATTTTAAAACGGTACGATGGTGTTCTTTTTCTGTTTTCTTTATTAGTGGGACATTTTTGGGATGTTTAGATTAGGTTTACCCTATTTTCAAAGCATTCCTGATTTTTAATTGAAAATAAAAAAAATGATTTTCCCAACTTTAAGGCCCTGTAGAAATGTTAGTCGGCGAAGTAAATTAATAAAACTTGGGACATTGGGGTTTCAGGGCGTGCTGATTAGAGCTATGTTGCCAGATTTCCAATAAAAAATCCCTAATAGCATCCCACCCACACCACACACATCAAAATCGTGCATGCAGCGCATCACAATTTTACAGGGGTGTTCCGGATCAAATCTGAACACCCTGTACTGTAGGTATCTTTTTTAATTGAAATAAATTCAATGTTTATTTTTTAAGTAAAAACTTAAATGTGATATAACTAATAGAAATAATTATTGTTTTTTGTTTCTGTTAGCCATACCTACTAAATTTCTTAATATTACAAGATAATATTCCCCAACGGAAAAAGTACAAGCCACACGCACCGCGATTCCATAAATAAAAAGTAGTTTTTCGTACTCCTGCAGTACGCCATCCTCGACTGCGCGTCTGCCGACGAACTCCCCAGTCGTTCGGTTGTCCGAAAAATCTCAAATATAAAATATTTATCCACCCAAAACCGCCACTTGCTCCGGCCAACGTCACATCGGCAACTGAGCTTGGTTTATCGATCGGTTTGGCCTACTATATTGCAAACACTACGCCACTTTATTCACGCGACGGGTTTTAAGTGCGCCCATAAGGATAAACCTTCTTGTCGTAGTAGATTCTTCTATGGTATGATATTACCAGTTGCCAAAATTTATAGTCCCATAAAGCCGCTAACTTTCTTTCTGTAAGATTATAATATTAGAGATATTTGTCACTACTGAAGAATAAATTCACATAATAATATATAGGGGTAATTGAAAGGCCTCCTATAAATAATCCATTATCGTTAGCAAAAAACTGGAACTTTTGAAGGCATCTTTGAGTTCCTTATCAGGGGGAGTTTTTAGAAGTCTAATTGTCTTTAGTGACTTAGGTTTCTGAAGGAGCCCTTAGTCCTTTTGGGAGAGTAAATGACGCTGTTAATGATAACTGTAGCTTGTCGCAGCTGTAATCCTAAAGCGTGCAACATAGAATTTCTTCAAAGTTTAATGAAAGAATTTTATTTTTAATGGTCGACATATTGAATACTTAGGTACTACCTAATAACAGTTTTTTTCTAGAAACAATAATAATAATCACAGACGTGCATGATTTGCACATGCCAAACAGGTTAGATATAATATGCATACTTGCAGATCAACATTAGGGTTGAAGATGATTTTTCATTGTACCTATTCGCTCAACCCGTGGACATAAATATACAGGGTGACCGTATTTCTACTCTTTGCATGGGGATCTTGGTTATCTTAACAGATACGAGGTTGGTTAAATTGGAGCAAAGTTGCCGAATTTGATGCCGAGTAACATGGTAAAAAAATTTTTGGCTGGCCCTTCTCGTTTTGAAAATAAAAACTGAAAATTGTCGATTTCGTTTTATTTTTTTAAACGAAAACGAATTTCGCTGGACATTTCTAAGTTAAACATTATTAAGGCACTTTTTTACAAGGAATCTAAATATTATCTCGCATTTTTTTTTGCCCCCCTGGACAAAGATATGACGATCAACTTTTATTTTTCTTATGGGCGTCATATTGGATTTATGCATTTTTGAAAAGAGGATTTTTTCCGGTTAAAATGATATGTCACACATTATGCTTTACTTTGTTTTTCTTGCCATAATATCAAATAAATCGTTTTTGCATAGAGTGCCTGGAAACGTAAGCCCCATAATGTTTGACGTTTTTGCATTAGTTGTAAATAGCTATGATAATCAATATATGGCATTTTAGAGACCTCTTGGCGATATTTTAGATGTACCATAACTTTTACAACCTTAAAAAATCTTAAAAGTGAAATATATTTAGTTTGTAGAATATGTATACATATTCTACAAACTACAAATTCAAATGTCTTTCTGTCCGAACAGTTAAGTATCGACATTCCAATAAATACAGAAAGAGTCTTCTTACTTTTGAAAGACGGAAGGGGGCAAAATCTGAAGAAGCATTTAAAGCATCGCAAAAATTGTAGACTTTTTGGAACTCGATATTAACTCACGTGTATGTCCCGGGAAAAAAGATTTTGTCACAAAAACCACGATAACCAAACAGAAACGCTTTTTGACTAACACGCTTAAATCGCTTTACGCAGATTTTTCCTTAAAATTCCCTGAAACTAAAGTAAGCTACATGTTATTCTGTAGAAGCCGACCATTTTGGATACAAGTTTTATTTTTATAAACAGCATTTTCTTGCACATTTCCCCAAAACTAACAATTTTCATCAGTTTCGTGGAATGCCCGTCATTCTTGTGTCAACACTACTACAAAAAAGTGCAAAAAATCACATAAATAGTAAAAAAGTTCAACGTTACTCTATATTTTATCATAATATTTAGATGAAAGCTATTTACTTATAGGTCTCCTAAGTATTTTAGGTCATTTTTGAATATGGAACAAAATAAATATTTGAATTTGACATTTTAGAGACAATCACCCGTATATATATTTGTGATACTGTTTAACGCATATATGTCCTATGTTCTTTTGGGAAGCACATTAGCGTTTTTATGCTGTTTCAAGTGACTTCTGCAATACTATGCTAGGTTTGTACAAGGTAATTATTAGGTACATAGGTATGGCCAATAGGGGTATGTCGGGTTGTGACATTGAGAAAAAAACAAAAAATTCTAAAAATATCCCTTGTGCATCTTTGGGTGAATGCATCAGGTAACATTGAATTCACAATTATTACTATAGCTTGTTCCACGATTTATCGTGCCTATCTTATTGCTTTAAATTAAGTGTATTCATTCTAATTCCACTGTTTTTAAATGTTAAATAGGGGTAATTGAATTTGTGTTTTAATATTTACATAATAATTACATAACAACTAGACTAGATACGATACGAAATAATAATGTGGAACAGATTAATTTGTTTGGTTGTTATACGCTGTGGACCAGTTGAGATATTTAAAAAAAATGACGATGTATCACAATGAGTTATTTGAAAAAGTTGTTTAGAATGTAATTTTAGACCTTTGCGCAAAATTTGAGGTCGTTACCAAAAAATATGGAACACTCCACTTTTTCAAAAATGTTTTTCTTGTTAGGAAAATTTTTAATTTTTTTTCAATTAAATAGATACAATCAGATGGCTATTCCTAATGTATTTGTCGCAAAAATATGGATTTTTTCTGGTTTTCCACAAATAGCTAAAACTTAATTAAAATATCCGCGGAGCAGAAAAAGGCATTAATTTTGTTAATTTAAGAATGGTTTAATTTTATTTATACATAGTCTGGGACAATAAATGGGATAGTTAAGGTGGGAACTGCTGGTTTGATTTCACCCCCTCCCCCCGCAGTGCAGGGGACAAATTCTGGACCGCACCACTCCTGGCGCCTGAGCAGAAGACGATTAAAAGGGGCCAAATAACACCTAAGGTACGAAACCTCGCTACACTGTCTTTATCCTTGTGGATTGTCGATTGTCATAAAAACCCGTGAGGTCAATTTAAAATACGACCAGGCGGGCTGCGGCTAGGAATGAATAAAATTATTATTAGACATTAGTAATCTTGGCTCCATTAGTAACAATTGGGGAATTTTTGCATGAAAATGTAATTGCGTTTTTTAAAATAAGTTTATAATTAAACATTTAACAAATGTCGCGCCTGCTCCCTTTACGTCACGGCTGTATTCAAATCTTATTCTAGTTATTGGCGGAAAAACAGAAGAAATCCATATTTTTTGAGGAAAATATATAAGGAATAACCTACTGGTTCTATTTAATTGAAACATACTCTGAAAAAGGAAAAATACAAAAAAAAATCAGTTTTTTTGGTAACTATGTCAAATTTTTTGAAATCGCCGCCATATTGGTGGTGATTTGACATTTGATATCTGTCAAAATCGATTCTTATGTTCTTGGACATGCAGAGAAGATTCCTCAAAATAATTTTTTAATACCTGAACAATGAAAAATTGTCCCATTTGTTGTTAACTCTTCACACTGTATTATGTGTTTGTTTTCATTTTCGTGCTAGTTAATAAAATTAGCACAAATTTTGTACTCTATGTGAACAGTATATATTATTGAAAATTCAACGCCTGCCAATATGAACCAATGAAATGACATAGTTTTTGAAATATTAACCAATCAGGTGATGATTTCAGCGATTATTTCCCTCATACTGCTTGCATCCAATAAGGTAACTCCTTCCATAAAAATCCAACCAATCATATGCCTCTGCTAGCGATAATTGCATTTGTGCAAGACCAAAGTGGTAATACCACTTGTGCAAATTTATCACTTCGTTGCTTAGCAAGCGCGAATCTGTTCGATCCAAACACGTACTTCTTAAAATTGGTGGGTTTTACACTGTTCTAAATTATGCAGCGTATAAGTTATGTTGCGGTATTATTAAGCATTGTATCAATGAATTTATATAACTTTTACATTGCTAAATTTTGTTGTTATTAGACCTCCGTCTCCGTTTAAATTTATGACACACATTCAGAAAACAAATCAACGCTAACAGAGACTAGGTATAATCGCATTTGTCTTGGATATCCAAGCGTCACGTTTATTTACTCGAACGCTATAGTCGAAGCTGTCAATAAGATAAAATCCCTCGAGCTTCGCTCTCGAGATTTTATCAGAAAATAAGAGACCAATTTATACTCGTGATCTTTCTAAGCAAAATAGCGTTTTAGAAAAAATTATCGATAAAATTTCCGGCAGTCGCAGTAGTAGTAGTTAGTAGTAGTATAGTAGTAGTAGTGTAGTAGTAGTAGTAGTCAATGTCTAGAGAAATAGTAGGTATTCTCTAGACTTTGCTTATATCTGCGGTGACGTCGCTCGTACCGGCGCTGACTTTTTAGGCTGCATGTTTTTCTGCCTTCGATCGACCTTGGTTCGAGGCAGGTACATGCACATGACTTTAAAGAAAAACACCGCGATGGCCAAGAGCGCTGGACAAATGTGGATTCACGGTATTGCTCCTAAATAGCTTTATCCGTGTGATTTACTAATTATCCTACACTCACTGGGATTACTACGGTTTTCTAGGGTTTTCCGTAGTACTTGAGCGAATGCTATCCTAGTTCTATCGGAAAAAAGTCGGCCCTAGCCGCAAATGGCAACGAAGACAAAATAATAGTAATAGCCCCCCTCTCCCGCACAAGCATGTGGTTGCTTCTGGGGTACTCCTAGTTTGGAGTATTGTGAGGGTGAGAATTATTATTATTATCATCTACGAGCTAGAGGCTCCACTCACATAGAAATGGCATACCCTGTACATTGTTTCTTGTCGAAATGTAACTCAAAGCTTTAAAAAATTTAAGTCCGGGACCTCTCGACCCGGAGCAAAAATGAAAGCGATGTCATCAACCCGGAAAGCAGATGATGAAAGAAGATAAAATTCGAACCGGATTTATTGGATTCCCAGTGTGTATATCGATCTCGAGGCAAATATATTTATTATACGAGCGCCGTTTCCGACGGTAAATAAAGTTAACAACTCGGCGCTGGAAAACATCCCATTAGCGCGAGCTTTGAACCGAATTTTCGCAAAAAATAATGAATCAAGGCGATGCTATGGCGATGAAATTGGCACGCTTCTCGATTCAAAACTAACATGGTGAGAGTACAAAAGTTAATGCAGTGACATCTGTCCCTCTGTGGAAACCCATAAATACCAAGGGTAAACGTTGAGTGATGGAACAATCTGATCTGGTTGAAGAACAATGAAAATAATAAGAGTGTTGTTGAACCAACCATGAGCGAATCAGGTGCATGAACAAAATTTAAGAAGCGCATGCGATGTTGTTTTCAAAACCATTTAAAAGAATCTACCAGATATAATTTTTTGAACGAAAAACGCGAAAAGAAAAAGGAAAGTAAGAAGAGACAGCAGATCCAACTGCTCCTTATTTAAAGTGGCAACTAGTCTAGTTCACGTCTAGCAACGGGATGTAAATTTCATCTCATCTTTTTCATAAGTCTGTATAGATTATAGGTGCTCTTATTTTTGCTACACTTCTAAAATTTTTGCTACACTTCTAAAATGCACGCCATAACCGAGACACGACCTCGGCAACCCAAAAGCGCCCGGAACCTTTAGTGGACGTTTGTTGTGGAGGTTGTACCGTTGTTGGAAAACAATTATTGTTAAATCATCTTTCGAGACAGCTATTTGTTGTGACCATTAAAACTGAGGAGAAATGTTGTTTCCCAAGTTTTATTTTAAACAAGTTATCCACAAACGGTTTCATATTAATAATACTGCATCAGGAAAAAGAATACATTTGCAGAACTCTTGACAATTATTAGTGTTTAGGTTTCCAGCTGTATGTGTCTGAATGTATGAGGCATAACAAATTTAAGACACCGCACGAACTTTGAGTGCTCGGCACCGTGTCTTGGTTCTCCAAAGAAATAGCCTTTATAGGTATTATATATTGTTTATTATAGCTTGTGTTATTATACTAAATTTGAAATGAATATGTATTTACGTTTTTAATAATAGTATAAACCTTGTGTCTTGCAAATGAAGCCACTCCGAAACGAAACATTTTACAAGCCATTTTTTCTCGTAGGTCTTACCGTTGAGTTATTCCTCACTCAACGGTCTTACTTAACAACTTCCTGTAGTTTGGTCTCACACTGCTGAATCACCCTGTATAGTCTCTGGAATAAAATGACATTCAAATTATGGCATAAAACCTCCAAGTCAAGGTCATAGCTTGGCGGGCATGAGATGAAATCAGATAAAATTGACACCGGTTTTATATTATTTTCTCATGTGCATATCGGCATCTAAAAGGTAAATATAAACAAACGTACATTGTTTATGAGGGTAAACAACTCTGAGCTGGAAAATATCTAACTCGCGCGAGCTCTGAAACGAAACATATAAGCAAACAGTAATTAAATCGTACTAACGCAATCCTGTTTATTGTCGCTTAAAATTTAACATGATAGTCAAAAGTCAATGGGTACGCTCTCGGTAACATATGAAACCCCACGTGTATATTTGTTATTCTTCGAAAAAAAGCTAACAACCAAATTTGTTTGTCTGGATCTGATCGGACCTCTTTTTCGCTCTCGTTCCAGAGAAGGTGCTACTTAGATGTGTTCGACGTTCGACCCATTGTTGAAA
This sequence comes from Pseudeuparius sepicola, assembly GCA_963920635.1. NCBI lineage: Eukaryota > Metazoa > Arthropoda > Insecta > Coleoptera > Anthribidae > Pseudeuparius > Pseudeuparius sepicola. The sequence continues at coordinate 51,782,007 of OY987300.1, read as the reverse complement.
CACACACCCGTTAGTCCGTGCGACTACGTCGGGATCTAATATTAATAAGAAGTTGAGCCTAAAGTAATTCTTACCGATACTACTACACAGTTTGTACCACGGGAAGTTTTAAGAGATTTCTTACATCTTACAATTACCCCCAGGGATGCGGTTAGAGATGCGAAGGGGGGAATGTTCCCGTTCGTGCTTGGTAAATGTTCGCGAACGTTCGTGAACGTTCCCTACACCCTTGCGCGCGCGTATTGTCAGGAGTACAAAAGGCAATGTTCCTTGAAACTGCTAAATATTCTTAAAAGGGGGAGCGTGGCATCCCCGCTGGGGCGACACAGCACGATCCTTCGACCTTCACTATCACTCCTATTCGTTATTTCACTGGGGCTTCATTCAAAGACAGAGACACAAAGCACAAGCGCACTGCGAGCTAAGAGTAAAAACGCAATCCAGCCAAAACCGCCATCATATCCGCGATATACAGGGTGAGTCTTTAATAATGGCACATAGTGCAACCGCATATATTTTGGGCCAAAATATTACGATTGAGGCTAATATGCCTTATAGAAATGTTGTTTGTTTAAGAGATACAGGACGTTGAAGTTTGTTTTTTGAAATTGCATCTTGGCTACATCTCCCAACATAATCAAGCTGCTGAACTGAAATTTGGCATTGCTATGTTTTTGGGGATGGAGAATAAGCTGAAAATGTCAATTTTGCTGTATATCACAGAGATCACACTTGCGCTGTTTTTGGATAGTGCTTTTACTCATAACTTTTTTGAGATTATCTTTTTGGTCCATCATTTTAGTGCATCTTTTCATTCTGCAACAAAGAGTTACTCTTGTTTCATAACGATCAATCAACCTTTTGCGTTGACCTTGCCAAAACGTGCCCCAAAACACCTGTTGACTTCAATATTCGAAAAATAAAATTTTCACCTACTGCTTTCACATGTTACAGATCAACTCTAGGTACATGGAGAATATAAAGAAAAAAATGCAAAATGACCATTGGACGAAACACATTCTTTTTCTTGAAATAGGGTGTGCAAATTTTGTCGAGTTTCAATCCGTTCTATTTTGAAAGTGAACATTTTTTGGGGCAAATGTAATTCTGGATAATTATTTTGACTAATTACCTGTTTGTCAAAATTAATAGAGTTGCTAAATTTCCATCTCGAATTATCAAAACTTTTCACGCAATCTGGCAACGTTTCGTTTACATATTTACGTGCCGGTGCCGGTGCATATCGATCGGACGGATTGTTTGTTGCGGTTTGTATTTCAGGGTTATCCGCGATTTTTGTTCATTTTTTATCATTCTAGGGGCATAGGACCTGTGAGGAGCTGCGAGTTATTTAGTGACAAAGGCACGAGTGAAAAAATGCTGGATATGCGGCCATTGGGGCCTAATACATCTGTTGCACGCTTAAATGTCACAGCCGCTTGTTTTGTTTTGAATAGGGATTCTATGATGGTAGATTACCATTCGGATGGTTAGTCCGTCTTTGTTTATTTGTATGAGAATAACAGAGTTAAATGTAAACGCGCGTAATTTGAGGCGTAAATAAAATAACAGCTCCGCGCCAAAACACATCACATTGGGGCCAACTTTGAAATAAAATCAAATAGGTAATCACGGCCGTGTTCAGGACGCTCGCAACTGTCGCGCACCGCCCTCACCTCTGTGCTTTGTTTTCATTATCAAAATGATCTTGGGGAAAGTCAAAAGCCAACAAGAGAAAACCAGCTATCTATTACTTCCCTCTGCGTAGGCTGACATCTAATTCAAAATGCAATAAGCGTTGACTGACGTATTAATAAAGACTGCTCACGGCTGTCATGTTTGACAGTTCTCTGGCTCACCATGCGCTTCCCGGGGACAAAATACAATGCAAAATACATTGTTGACCATAGACGCCATCTACTTTTCAGAATATGAAGCTATAGCTGTGAGAAGTCTTATTAATACGTCAGTCAACGCAATAAGCATTATTTTCCTGAAACGTCAGTACTTTAAGTTGCACAGCAGTGGCGCACCCAGGGGGGGGGGGGCAGGAGGGGCTCGCCCCCCCCCCCCAGACCTCTCATATTTTAAAAAACTCTCAAGGGTGGTATCGGCAATTATTTTCCCAATCCGAGACCTGGCCTGGAAATTTCTTTTAATCATAAAATATTTTGTATGCAATACGTCAAACTTTTTAAGTTGCCCCCCCCCCCAATCGTATTTTCTGGGTGCGCCACTGTTGCACAGATTATTTTCAGAAGTGCATTAAAACCAATGACGTCATTAACGAGACCCGCAGGGCCGTAGCCAGACAGAAACTTCAGGGAGGACAAACGAATTTCCAGTACACCAGGGCAGTACACATTTGACAAGTGAGGGACAGGTACCTACAGTAGGGAGGTACTTTGTCGCAGGCGAAAATTTGTGAAAATTGCAGGCCTATCATTTGTGAAGTAAGCAAGAGTGCTCAGTTTTCTTTCATAGCCTTAAAGTTTTTTAAAGTTCGAATTCCGACTTTAAAGTCCGAATTCCGACTTTAATCGCTTTTAGTTGCATTTCTGCATTAAAAATCATGTAAATTGCATGCATTTTCCTTAGGGATAGATTACATAAAATGTCACCTTTAGGTAATTTGCAAAAATTAGGTGCAGCAATTAAATTGCAAGGTGCCGAAAAGACACCGCAAAACTTCAATCCCTTTGCCTTTATACTATCAATAATGCATGATCTTGTAACCAACCTATACTATAGAAAATGAAAATCTTGGAATTATTTAAAAAAGGTAAACATATAACTTTAAAACTGTACAAATCCCTAAAAATCGTTATTTTTTTATCAAGATAATCGAATGAACTTTTCTGCTGACCTGCTTCTTCAGAGACTGCTCAAACGTTTAAAACGCAAATCCTGGGCCGCCTACGGCATTAATTAGAATACCCAAAACCTCCACATATACCAAATTTCAACAAAAAATATAGAGGGAATTCCATACTGCTGGGGTCAAAGTTGAGCAAAATAGTAATTTTAAAGGCATCTGGCGAGTCAAGTGTGCCATGGAATCCCCTCAGAACAGTTCAATAGTCAAAATAAGAGTATACAAAGTCTCGGTGTAATATTTTTGTTCAAATTCGGTACTTATATATGAGGGTATTGAGGCATACTGATTAACGCTGTGGTGTCAGAAAATCGTAACCGACCCTGGATTTGCGTTTTGAACGTTTGAGCATGCTTTGAAGAAGCATCTTTTGATGCTCTACCTATAACAGGTAAAATTACAGGACTAGATTGGGCAATCCTCCTAATCCTCAGTGCCGTAATTAATTTTTGGGTGTGGAAGGGAGAGTTCAGAAAAGCAAATAGTAGAGTAAATGCCAGCTACCAATAGTCAACCATGGTCATAATGAGGGCTCTATGGGAATAAAAAATCGTCCAATCAACCAATCACTCAATTCACTGATAAGTAATAATTATTACGCCTCCGCAGGACTATTAACATTTCGAATCCAATAACTTCGAATCAATGATCAATCACTTTTTTGGAAAAAAATCAAAGTATGCTGATTGTTTTAAAATTTGGTATAGGACCTTAAATCTGCAATCTGAACAACTTATTCTATTAAAATTTTTGGATAAATGTACTTGATTTGCGCTAAAACCGCAAAAATGGAATAACATTTGAAAAAACCAAAGAGTGCCGGTTGTTTTAAAATTGGGTAGATAAGGGGATTTATATTTGCATTCTGAACAACTTTTTCTAATAACATTTTTCGATATCTCTTAAGAAAAAGGTAGTCACCTGAAGTGAAAATGAATAAATTACTCCTGTCATGGCCTGTTTGATTTTTAAAAAATAAAAATATGGCACAAATTACTTTCTAACTAAGCAAGGCTGATTCCCCAAAGGTCAAGTATCAACAACTCGAAAATTTTTTGTGTTTTACACCTATCGTATAGTCGATCTGGGTCCACCCTGTATTTTTTTACCTTTTGAATAATTCCAAAATTTTCATTTTCTGGTTGATACAAGATCATGCATTATTGATAGTAAAGGCAAAGGGATTGAAGTTTTGCGGTGTCTTTTAGGCATTAATTTTTGCAAATAAAAAACACAAAGCACCTAAAGGTGACATTATCTAACCAATCTCTAAGGAAAATGCAATTACATAACTTTCAGTGCAGAAATGCAACTAAAAGCGATTAATGTCGGAATTCGGACTTTAAAGTCGGAATAATAAAAAAATTATAATAGGTGGCCCTTCTATGCTTCCGTAACCTCTAACGTCTATTTAAGGGATTATCTGTGATTTTTTACTTGGTTAATTTGATGTTATGAATTTTGTAGTAGTTTATTTTATTTTTTGGTAAATATCTCTCAGAAACGGTTTGATATACATAACTCTAACCATATAGAGGGTGCTGCGTAATGATGTGCAAATATTTGGAATACCTAAGTGTTATGTGTAGTCTACATGTGGTTTTCGATTCAGGCCTCTCCTGCAAAGTTATTCCAGCCTGAAGAGGGACAAAAAATTGATTTTGATTTCTTTTTGTCAAAAACGTATAGTTATTTGTAGAATCTTGGATTTTGAGGTACCTACGTTACCACAAGTTAGAAACACACTTCACAGTAGAATTTATTTTAGAAACCAACAACCCCTTTGTTTTTTCTTATAGAAGTAATTTTATTTAAAAATAAAAATTCGTGTTTTGTAGTGTATTTAATTTATTAACTTTTTTACTCTTGATGTTTTTTCATTAACTTAATAATTGTCTTTTTTGTCATTTTCTTTCGAAGTGCATAGGTCAAAACTTCAAACCACGGATCAAAATATATAATCTTCAAACTCCACTAATAGAAAGTAAAGGTAAACAACTGCCGCTCTTTGTGCCACGTTATGGGTCTAAAAATAGACGGCCGCGTCGTCATCGCCAACTTTCGTTCGTTTATTTCGCATTAGAATGAGGTTGTTGTTATTGATGCCCGGAGGAAACATTTTCAAAAGAACATGCCGAAGATACGATGTTTTTTAGATCGCCAAAAGATCCACAAATACGAAAGTTCGAAGATGCTAGACAAATAAAAAATGTTCACCGGAAAATAAACGAATTTGTAGTAGACTCCAAGCTCAAGATCTTGAAAATGAACATTTTTTTAAAACTTTATTTGATAGACCACTAATGTACATCATCACTTTTGCTTATCGAAAATAAAGATAATATATTAAATTAATCCTCATGAGCCAAGATCGATATGTGAGAACAGTGTTTAAAATCAAAATATTTTTAAATCGATTTTTCAAAGTGTCACTTTTACAATTTTATTCCTTTCGTATATCTTAACATATTACTAAAATCATCTCGTTTTGTGTTGTTTTTTTTTGGGGTTTTAAATTTGCGTACATTGAAAGCCAGATTCCTGGATACTCATCCCGAGTATAGTGTAGGTATAGTGTAATTAAAAAGACAGGGATGCATTTTGGAAACATTTCTTTGTGAATTTAATTAATAACATATTATTATTTAAGCAATACTATCGCTGTTTTGCTCCGCCTCTTGAGCGAAGTCCAAAAAGTTCCTTCTATATCCAGTCAACCTGTCTTCTTTAGATATAGATCTTGGATAACAAGGACGTATATGCACATATGGTTTATATAGTAGGTAATAGGTGCCATCATAGTCAAATACCTACCAACTATCTATATCAAAACAAAATTTATGTCGTCCTTTCGATTTCAGCGCTGATTCTGAACAAGCTTAATTTCCGATCAGCAATCGCACGGTCCTTTGTCACTGGTGTGATTGGGCGAAAGTACTCGACCCTAAACGCTCACACTTAAGTGAAGAAATAGTTTTCTTTAACACTATTTTAGAAACTGCTCGTTCCACAACTACAAATAATTATTCTAAACGCAATTCGGAATGATTCCGCACGGCTTTCAGTGAATCAGAAGCTGTTTAGACGCATATTAGGGGTGTATAATAGTTTTAGCAATCATAGGTGTATTGCATGTGAGTGTACAAGTTGTGGCACGAGGCGAAGCCGAGTGCCTTCAAGTTCACCAGCATGCAATATCCATTGCTCAACAGTTGTACACGAATTGGATATTATGTGAAAAAATGTAAATTAAAAAAAAAACATGTCTACTTGACACTACTTACTAGTTAACAAAATAGTGCACAATAGCTTCAAATTCCACTAGTTGAATATATTTAAATTTCGCACATTTTTCTTGACACTACTTGATACAACAGTGTACAATAGCTTCAAATTCCGCTAGTGGAATGAATGAAATTACGTTGTTAGAAACATCAGCCGCCAAGCTAGAAATAAATATCTTATTTTTTGTAAGTTTTGAAGTTTTTGTCTATTTTTAAAATCTTGTTATAGAAACTACAGTCTACAACAAGTTATGGAATAATATTCCACACTCGCCAACCGTTATTCCTCGTATTTGGCTCGGACTTCACACTTTTCGCTTACGTTGAATATGAGCCATTCCATAATTTATATATTATTATATTTTGTAATTAAATTCCTCCCCGTCCGTAGGTGCCTACAGTTTGTTCAGCGAATGTTCGGCCCTACGTCACAACTCCCGTCCTTGTCTTACTCTTGACTATACGACGGATATCAGTCTTATATTCACGACCCAGACAAGGACGGGAGTTGCGACGTAGGGCCGAACATTAGCTGAACAAACGGTACATTTTATATAGATACTCGCCGCATGCCCGAAAGCGTAAGTAAAATGTTCAAAATGTTCTCTTCGTTTAGTTGCTAGGTCTTTAAAAAAATGAGAGTTTGTCGTATAAAATTTTTACTTAATTTTACTTTCTAATATAAACTTTGTATTTGGGAGCTCCCTAAGGAAGTTACGGGGTGTTAAATTTCGCACAAAATAAAGGAATATACAAAGTGCCTCGTTAATAATGGCCCATATAGTAACTGCATATTTTTCTGGCCAAAATATGAGGATTGAGATTGAGGCCAATATGCTTCATAGAAATGTTGTTTGTTTCAGAGAAGTTCTTTTTTTTAAATTGAATTATGCCTATATCTCCCAAAATAATTAAGCTGCTGAACTGAAATATGTAAACTGAAATATGTCAGTGTTGTGTTTTTGGGCGAGATTTCAATTCCTACGTAGGTATCCCATAGTATCTCACTTGCCCTGTTTTTGGATTGTGATTTTACTCATAACTTTTTTGAGGTTATCTTTTCGGTCTTGCAGGTTCATCATTTTAGTGCATCTTTTTATTTTGCAATAAAAGTGTATACCTACGTCAAATCGGCAAAATGTGCCCCAAAATATCTATTAATTCCAAAATTACAAAAATTAAATTTTTAACTACCGCTTTTAAATTTTACAAAATAATTGTTACCAGTTAAAGTGACAAAAAATTCCCTATGATGATGTTTTACCTAATGGCCATTTGACTTTTTTTCTTAATTTTGAACGTACAATTCATCAACCCCCTGTATTTAGGGTAATTTATACAGGGTGTTTCTAAATTATGGTGCCAACGTAATATGATAGATATAAAATGTCATTTTGAACAAAAGGTTTCCTATCAACATGGGTCCTAAAATGCATATTAAGAAACTTACAGGGTGATAAAAGTACAGCTTGAAGAACATATTTTTGGCAATAACATCTACAGAAGTTGTACAATTGAAATGAAACTTGGTGTAGTCCTTTAGTAACTGAAGTGCAACAATTTTGTGTAAAAACAATTTATTCCCATCAACCAGAGGCGGAGGGGCGGGGTAGCACAATGGATTTTATACTCATAACTTTTTTGAGGTTACCTTTTTGGTCTCGCAGGTTCATCGTTTTAGTGCATCTTTTTATTTTGCAAGAAAAGGGTACTCTTGTTTCATACCGATAAAATCAACCGTTTGCGTTGAAATTGGCAAAATGTGCCCCAAAACACCTGTTAACTCCAAAATTCGGAAAATAAAATTATCGCCTACCGCATTTAAATGTTTTACAGATGAATTGTACGTTCAAAATTAAAAAAATGTCTAATGGATATTGAGTAAAAAATCACTGGTTTTCCTCAAATATGGACTTCAAAATGTTGTCGAGTTCAATCCATTCCATTTTGAAAGCGAAAAACTTTGGATACCTACATAGTCATAGGAAATTTTTTGTCACTGTAGATGGTACCATTATTTTCTAGAATTTGAAAGCGGTAGTTTAAAATTTTATTTTTCGAATTTTGGAGTTGATGAACCTGCGAGACCAAAAAGATAACCTCAAAAAAGTTATGGGTATAAAACCCATTGTGCTACCCCACCCCTCTGGTCGATGGGATGTTACGAGTTCTAGCTTTTGTATCGTTACATACCTTCCCAAACTAGCTAGCTACAACAGTGAGTCATGAGATCTTCACTTTTAGGGGAGGTATTAAAATAACTTCTGCCAGGATTTTGGATCCCCTTTAACTAACTATATTTTTAAATACTATGCTGTACAATATACACTCAGGTGCAAAAAAACAGGCCACCTAATATATTTTTTAAATCGGTTGTATTTTTTTTTCAGTTTAAACCTGATTTTTAATTAATATAAAGGATTTCCTATTCTTGTTTTAATAAACTATAACATAAATAAAGGAAAATATATTGTTGTTCATTTAAAACGAGGATACGAAAATATATATGTGGCCCGTTTTTTTTTGCACCTGAGTGTTTACAAACAAATTACAAAGTTTAACCTGTCATTCCGGCAAAAGCTAAAGTTGACAATAAGTAGATCAAACCCAATAAGGGTTGGTAAAAGGAAAGAAAAATGTACACAATTTTAATGTGCCATTCAGGCACAAGCTATAAATAGACCCACGTAGAACTGAATAGGAACTTAACGGTACCAAGCAGGTAGTAGTATAAGTCAGGCTGGCTGCGACCCCCAGCAGACAAAGTCAAAAACTTGGTGTTTCCCACGGGCGTAGCCAGGATTTAGTTTTGGGGGGGGGGTTTAGTTTGAGAAGTAAATAAAACAACAAAAATATACTTACATGAAATTTAATATCTATATATTCATCCGAAAAACTACGACATATTTATAAAGTTCTTAACTTTAAATGAAATGGATAAATTAATTTCGTTCCTCTGCGCTAAATCTAAAACCATTAAAGAAGAAATCTTCGGCTTTTTCTTTTAAATATATCCACTACTTCATCTGCATGAATTTCTGTTCCATAGTGAATGTTCATTAGAGCCAAACCATTAAGTCTGTTTTCACTTGTAGTGTTTCGTAAATAGTTTTTCAGTCTCGTTAGGCTCGAGAAAGACCTTTCTGGGGTAGCAGTGGATACAGGAATGGTAGCCAAGATTTGTAGTAATGTGTAAATATTAGGATAAAGGTTTTTATCGCACATATCTAGGCATTCCAAACTAGATTTCGGGGTAGGCAGTCTTCTTATCAGCATGCAAGGTAGCTGAAGCTTTGATAGCTAAATCCAAATTTGTTTCTTTATTAGAAACCCCTTGACCTTGACTACACCACTTTTTTCAGTAGTCCATACCTTTAAGTTTATCACCCTTCCTTTTTTCCCCTCCATTTTTCGACAGTAATAATGATTCACGTATCTATCCTTAACAAGGTCATCGAATAACAGCGTACTAAAATTACTCACTTACACGGTACACTTAATTCTCTTCACTATTCGTTCACCACTTTTCACTTTTATTCTCTTCGAGTTCGCATGGAACAATACTGCCGTAAGCGCGGTCACGCGCCGCGGCGCCGCTTATATAGCAGCCCAGTAGCCGTCCAGAAACTTCCACGAACTTCCACAAAGTTCCGCTCATTTCGACCGAGGGGCGTGGCGAATAATCGAGAAACAACGCAAAGTGTCCCTACAATACAAAATAGTTCGGCTGCAACTGCGTCTGCCTCTCGTCAAAAGATGGCGCTAGGCGCTACTATTACTACATATATTCAAACGTAATAATAATTGAACTCTTCACTCGTATTTTTTCGGTATAATATTAGGTAATATTTTGCTTATTTCGGGGGGGGGGGGGGGTTGAACCCCCGAAACCACCCCCTTGGCTACGCCCGTGGTGTTTCCAGCAACACCCAGGGAAAAAAATAGTCTCCAAAACTTATTGTTCCAAACCAAAAACCCTAAAATAGTTCCCTAATTGAAATAAAAGAATATAGAGAAAACCAAAAGTTACCTTTCCACAAGTAAACACCGTTATTCGGGACACCTTGATTCGCCAGGCAACAGTACTCGCGATCTTGTTTTCGTGAAAAGGGTTTCCAAAGAGAGAAAGAGAGCAAGAGCCTCAAGAGAGAAATCCTTTACCGGTCGCATATTTACGTTTCCTATACGGTCAACGCTACTCGTTGCGGCAGCCAGCTAGGAAACGTAACGCGCTCTGATCGCTCCGTTTCCTAGACGGCTTTTATTTAGATTTTTTTTCTATGACAACAAATTAGAAAGTTCTAGGAGGAGTAGTGGAACCCGAGATGGAACCCTGAACCTACATTTAATATTCAATTTAATTCTTAGATACTAAATACTCTTAGGTATATTATACAGTGTGTCCCAGGATAAGTGAAACGAGAGGTGAAAAAGACCAAAAATTTTCAAGTTCGGATTTGGCCATTTGGGGTCCAGGCCTGCTTGCCTAGAAAATAATTTTCACCATATTTTTAATTTTGAAAAATAAAGTAGGCCCTGACAGGAACGATTTATATATTTTCTGTGTTAAGTGCCCTTCCTCGAAAATATATCGAAAAAATTTCATTAGGAAAAGTTATTCAGAATAAAAAAGTATGCAAGACTGCGAAATTTGGACTCAATCGGCCTACTATGATTTGTTTGAAATAATGTCAAATAATCAAAGTAGACCAATTATTTTGAAAATTGACACAGGGTCGTAGTTTTCAATTCTAAGCAACTTTTTCTAATGAAAATTTTCGATATTTTAAACGACAAGGATAGTTCACCTACCTATAGGAAATAAAATGGACGAAAATCAAAGTAGGCTAATTATTTTGAAAATTGGCATAGGGACATAATTTTCAATTCTCAGCAACTTTTTCTAATGAATTTTTTCGATATCTTGTCGAGAAAGGGCACTTAACCTACACAGAAAATAAATAAATCGTTCCTGTCAGGGCCTACTTTATTTTTCAAAATTAAAAATCTGGTGAAAATTATTTTCTAGGCAAGCAGGCGCCTGGACCCCAAATGGCCAAATTCAAACTCGGAAATTTTTGGTCTTTTACACCTCTCGTTTCACTTATCCTGGGATACATTGTATTACATTACCACAAGGTTTAAGTAGGTATAGCAGAAGCTTACATCTATCTAATCATTAAAATGTATCTGTTGATACACTTATTTATTTACCATTTACCTGTTATTTGCAAATAATATAGGCTTGATGTGTTGATGTGTTTGTTGCTGTTATGACAGTCCAATCTACCTTTTTTGCATAAGCCGGCATTTATAATACATATAGCGTCGCGCTTACCGTCTAGGATACGGAGCGATCAGAGCGCGTTACGTTTCCTAGCTGGCTGGCGCAACGAGTAGCGTTGACCGTATAGGAAACGTAAATATTCTTACCGGTCACGCCAATTAGAGACCATAGTTTTATGGCCTATGGCCAATCAGCGGACAGTTTCAAGTGATGGACATGTGACATTTGACAACTCTCCAATTTATGACATTAGACTGCGTCAACGAAATGTCAATTCAAATACCAACAATAATAATTATTGCTTATAGCAATAATTACACCAAGGGATCAACGCAAATAAATGAAATTCATGATCTAAATAGTCTCAAATGACCAACCAGGTAAGCATCTATTTATCTGATGTGTTACAGTTTGTTCAAATATTTTCCAATCAAAAGTTACTGATATTATAAAAGTACAACACTCTTTCTCAAAGTGAATACAAACTTCTATCAATGTATTACCATTACAGGAGTACTGCACTGGTTAGAACAAAAGGATTCCCGAAATTTAAAATATAAACTTGTCCAAATCCTCTGTAAATAAACAACCAGGAGAAGACAAAACTACAAGATAATTCCCAAATTGAAATAGACAATGTACAACTCAAGACAATGAGGGTAAGTTCAATCCCGACAATAATTACGTCTACCCTACAGTTATATTATTTTTTTATATTTCAGAAAACCATTTCCACTAACTAATCTAGTCAGCAGACAACCCGGCGCATCCACCAAAACTAAAATTAGAATACAATTTAATCGTTTTCTTTTTCGAACATAATATCGAACTAAAACCTTTTATTTAACAACGTTTTAAATTAATTCAATTCAAACGCAACAGGGAATAAATTGTTTTTACACAAAATTGTTGCACTTCAGTTACTAAAGCACTGCACCAAGTTACATTTAAATTGAATAACTTCTGTAGAAGTTATCGCGATAGAGATGTTTCTAAAACTATACATTTATCACCCTGTAACTTTCTTATCATGCATTTTCGGACCAACGTTTATAGGAAACTTTTTGTTCAAAATCACATTTTCTACCTGTCACAATACTTTGGCACCATAATTTAGAAACACCCTGTATATAGGAAACACTGGATAGACATTTAATTTGGCGCTCGGGTTAAAGCACCAGCCTACAAAACCGTTGGTAAGTGGTTCAAATCCTACACAAAACGCAACTCTTTTATTCGTTAATATCGCTAGATTTTACCTCTTCTGTTTCGTCACTGATTATAATTTTTGGTACTTGAACAATGATTCTTATGAAGATTATGACTATACATATTATATACATACAGTGTGATCCACTTCAAACCGGAACACCCCATAAAATTTGTATTTATCATCCGATTTTGACCTAGTTTTTTAACGATAGGGCATCAAAAATTGTACTTTAGGGCAAAACGGCACACTCTATTTTTAAAACCAAGGCCTACTACGACATATTTTTTGGGTCAAAATTCATATTATGAATATTTTTATAAAAATTTTGACTGCGCCATTGGATTGGGCATCCCTTAGAACGGATTTGTGCTTACAAATAATGGTAATGTAATAAGTAATAAGATTAGTAGAAAAAAAATGAAATTTCATTTTTACTTTAGGTTTTTTGTATAATAAAGCAAGTTACAGATTCAATTGTTTTCGGTCCCCATGCAACTTGATTTAAGCAGTAGGCAGGTAAAATAGGTAGGTAGTTAAATCGCGATTTTCATTGGTTTCCAGAATTTTTATTGTACTACATTTTATAAAAATAAAATGTGCCGTTTTGCCCTAAAGTACAGTTTTTGATGACCTATCGTTAAAAAAACTCGATAAACATGGGACGACAAATACAAATTGTATAGTAGGGTTATGTACTCACAATAATCAAAATCTGAATTGTCACCGACAGCGAACGGCACACAATTTGATAACTTTACTTAGACGCAGAGTGGTGGCGTTATTCATAAGTTCAGAAGTTTAATTCCACGTAAGATATACTGTCTCTCTTTAACTAGTCACCAGAAATAGCATTTTTATATTTAGTGATCCAAAGTTGGCAGCACTGAGTGCAGCGGCGCATTAAGCTACTTCGCATATTGACAGATGTCAGATATTTAACCCTGATTTTCTATGTCAAAATGAAAAATAATCCTGTGTTATGCTGATATGCACATCACAAAAACTATAAAGGATAGGTACTGAAGATAGAACTAAAGTATAGTGCATACTTCTCCGCACACGTTCTATTTTTATTACATCCGCATAAAAAATGTGTTTTACAAATTGGACAAAAAGTGTTATTGGGAAAGGAAGACAGAATTTATGTTTGCAATAATAAGTAACTATATAACCTTTGGTGCCTAGTAAAACAGCACATTCAAAGAAACAAACACTTTTTATACGTAGCTAAGAAAGGATTTTTCGAAAATTCCCACCTATCGAATATGTATTTTCAATTATATTCTTGGTTTGTTTAAAATTTTAAAGTTATGATAAAAAAGACGCAAAAATGGTTGTAATTATTGTAAACTCAAATTATCTATCGGTAAGACCCTGCAGAGGACACTGCCGAGAAAGCTCCCATCAATAGCCGATAAGTATCAGGAATTTTGTTCTGCTGTTAGAAGAATAAATTAATAGAAAATTTACAAATTTGACTAGAAATGTTCGAATTTCGAATTAGAGACGCGGGTATGTGTTCCGCGGGCGGGGGCTTTCCACCACAGATCCTAGATATTATAATTGTAACGCAAACAAAGGGAAAATAAAGTCGAAACCATATTTAAACAAAATAATGCCAATATCCTAACAAAACATAAAAAAATGTGAATGGGGCTCTGCCATCACTTGTAATTCCAGGAGCCTTGGGAAATTCTAGGGACATCCAACATAAATCTAGCGACTAATAAGGAGACTTTAGTAGGTGCAGTGAAACGTTATAACGGACATGTCTAATAAGCGGACATGTCTATTAAGTGGATATTTTTTATAGTCCCGAAATATGTAATATAAAATCCCATATAAGTCGACCTCTCTTGGACGGACTCTCCCTTGGGCGGACGTGGTCACACTGTTTCAATGCAAAAAATACAAAACACTCTTTTGAACGGACAACAGAAATTAAAAATTTGCTGGAGACGCGTGAGTGCGGCAGACTCCTGTATCTAATTATTATGAACGAGATTATGAGTGTTTATTAATGGTAATATAAACAGAGTGTGTCTAATTTACAGGGACAAATAGTTTTTAGAAATATAGGAGAGGTTACTGCTGTTACTTGGACTGCAAAATAATATAATATTCTCGGTCTTAGGCTGACCCTTAGACAAGGGAGGGGAGAGGACGCGTAACTTGTATATACGGACCATACCAGAGCAGAGAGTGTTCCCAAATACAACAATGCGACGCCATAATTTGGTTCGAAACGTCGTGTGTGACAGCAGGTATAGTTTTTGTGATTTTGTGCTCATACGGGCTGAAAACATTGTTATTTTTGTGGCATCATAATGGAGTTTTGTTCAGCTTTTGGTTGCAAATGTCGAGGTGAACAGAAAGTATCAAGAATAACCTTTCATAGGTAAATATTTAGAGTCAGAAAAAATAGCTTCAAGGAAAAAAGACATTGTATTATTTGTATACCGCCTTAAACAACTAAAATTTTGTTGCTTTGTCGAAATTTGGTCCCTTTACAAACCAACAGTAATGCTTTATAGGCATTTTTCATTCTTTACCAGTCCTACGCGATACGCCACTAGTGGTGCCTAACTGGGCACACTCAATTTGGCCGGATTATGCTTCCTCTCTCCCCTCCCTTGTCTAGGGACTGACCTAAATAGAATATTGTACAGGGTTTCAACCAATGATCTGTATACCTAGATGACCCATTCAAATGGCATTGTAATCCACCTTGATATACAATAAAATATCAAAACGAATACAACACTTTGCCCTGTAGTGGTGCACAGTTGACCAGTAAATACCTATATCGCCCACCAGTGGAAAGCTCGGTTTGATCCAGTATTTCCGGCACCACACACGACGCATTTTAAGCGCCCCGTCACTAGTCACTATAATAGTTTGATAGTTAAACAAATGTAAAGAGTTTATAGCGTTTATATAACCTCTACGCGGCGCACTACAACAAGGCGTCCGCTGGACAAACCGTAAAGAAACAGCTGCTTGGCTATGCCGCGTCGTTGCCAAATCTCTTGCGCTTCCCCCAGTTTTCTTTCTATGCAACCAGGCTTAGTACATAATTTAATATATTTTCAACATGTGTATTTTAATATTACCAATTATAATATTATATATTATATAATAAGGAGATAATATTAACATAATTATATATCTCTGATGACTTTGCTATATATACATTGTAAGAAATAAGTGCTTTCATTATTTGTCACATTAGGAAAGTTGGAACTCTGCAGAAAAGTTTTTAAATAAATACCAAAATGTTGAGGACGAAATTGTGTATTGGATTATGGATCTAGGTATACAGATAATTGGTTTCAACAATAACGTCCAAATTCGTTGCCTTAGTTACGACCTTTATTGTTTAGCCTTCAAAAATAAACTTGTCAGATACTGTCACTGACCAAGAATATACAGGGTGTAACTAAACTTATGGTCAAAAATGAAACCACGTATTCTTGGAGTCAAAATAAGGGCACTTCTTCATATATTTTTTACGGGCCATAGTTTTTTTTACACAGAGCGTAGAAGTTTGGAGAAAAATACACATATTTCTTAGTATTTCTAGAAGTAGACGAGATATTTTCTTCAAACTTGGCGTGTCACATGAGATGAGATGAGCCGTCAAACTTAAGATTGACATGAAGCTTCTGAGGCTCCTAGTTGCGGAGATACAGGGTGTTAGTAAAATTAATTTGTTCAGAAAAATATGAATACCCTGTATAACCGCATTTTTTTAGTTTGTTTTGAGTGGTGAATAGAATGGTTAACAAAAAGTATCTCTTAGTATTTTTTCATATTCGCAGCCGTTTCTTAATTATTTTTAAAGAACGGCAACGCTGCAATGAACAGAATAAATCTAGCAATCTGTGGATGTCAATTAAACTTTATTTAACAAAATACAAACGCAAAAACAATAATAAAAGAAACGTATTGCTATTAGAAAATTAAATTATTATATGTTCGAAATGACCGCCGTCTCTTTCAATACACGCAACTATGCGTTGCCGCATGTTTATTATTGCCATTCGCAAGTCCATAGCAAAAGTGCATATCAGTCAATTCTTCAAATGAAAATATAATTTTTCAAAATATTGATACTAAGTTGCAAAGTTGGCAGCCAAATGATTGAAATAATGCCAAGTTTAATTGACATCCACAGATTGTTAGATTTATTCTTAAAATGACTTTTTTATTGCAGCATTGCCGTTCTTTGAAAATAATTAAAAAACGGCTGAGAATATGAAAAAATACTAAGAGATACTTTTTGTTAACCATTGAATTTACCATTCAAAACAAATTTAAAAAATGCGATTATACAGGGTATTCATATTTTTCTTAACTAATTAATTTTAATACCACCCTGTATCTCCGCAACTGGGGGCCTCACAAGCTTCATATTAACCTTAAATTTGACAACTCATCCGCTCATGTGACACGCCAAGTTTGAAGAAAATATCTCATATACTTCTAGAGATACTAAGAAATATGTGTATTTTTCTCTAAATTTCTATGCTCTGTATAAAAAAAACTATGACCCGTAGGAGAAAAAAAATATATGAAGAAGTGCCCTTATTTTGACTCCAAGAATACGTGGTTTCATTTTTGACCATCAGTTTAGTTACACCCTGTATTCTTTCAGCTCCAAAACTTGCACTAAAATCCCGTTATAACATTAAACTTATACTTCCAGGTTTAATCCCCAGGGCTTATATATAGGTACTCAAATGGAAGACTGGAGATTACTCTAGAATATTCCTGGCCAATGATAGAAACACAAATCATAAAGTTCTAACAAATTTCTAGAAAACCTATGGAAGCTCTATAGGGAAAATAATGAAAACTAAAAGAAAATGGGGCCCTTAGAGCCTCGGGCTAACAAAGCTGTAACGGAAAATGCCTCAAAACTAATCATACAAATTATAAAACTGTAAGAAAGAATACCAAAAACCTAAAATTTATCTGCCAAATCTTTGAGTAGGTCAGAAAACAGTGCAAACGTGTTCATTAAAAGTTGATATAGCAGTTTTAGAGGCATTTTTCGGTACAATATCGTTGTTTGGAATATCTGTAGTTATTTGTTATGGATTGATGGTTTACTTCTTGGGTTGAAATCATAAAAAATGACAAAAAAACGTCGTATTTTGTCTTTGAAAGAGAAAATTTATGTAGTGGAAATTTATAATACGGAAAGACTAAGTGTAAGGGATTTGTCAAAGTGTTTCAATATAGGAAAGACAATGTATAAGGACATGAATCTTTGGCATTTAATTACAATGTGCCCATGGGCGGTCCTTCTATTAGGCGGATACATTGCGGCAGTCCGGAAGGTGTCCGCCTAAGACAGATTTCACTATTATTAAATTGTCGATAGCAGGGAAATTTTTAACGCATTACATGATGCAGGTAAGCTCGTTTTGGCCCCTTGAGAGTAAACGTATAGCACGTACGTGGTGATTCAACATTTTGACCCATAAAATGGCTTTTTTCATCTGTAGTGAGCAACACTAATAATTTTAAACTTTTGGTCAATACAAAGTTTACGTTGGATTATAATTTATATAGTTATAATTATAAATACATAAGCACTTCGGGATAGCTTCAGATAAATGCTTTCAATTTAAATCCTATGTAACGGCCATTGTGATAATATAATTTTTGTCTTAAGATGTTGGTAGGTAATTACTTAGATTAAAATGTGTATTGACCAAAAGTTTAAAATTATTCGTGTTGCTCACTTCAGATCGACAAAAGCCATTTTATGGGTGAAAAGAGTGAATCACTACGTATGTGGCGTACATGGACTCTTTTAAGGACCGACGCAATAGGCAACGCCACGATACCTCGGCCATTCTCAACCTCCTCGGTCGAAAAAGTGCACTTACGTTTGTTGCAATGTGATAACGTTTTTAAAAATTGTTATTTGTTATACATATCTACCTAACCTAACCTTGACCTAAACTAAATACTAAAAATTTTTCAAATATTTAAAATAAGATTAGGTACGATTTTTATGAACAACACTGCAGACTTAATTGGAATGGTGCAAGGAACGAGGAACGAAGTCGGCCGTTCCAAACTTTAAAAAATCATGGAAAAACAGAAATTGTATTTTCGAGTTAAAAAAATAGGTAACTTTAAATGGGTTCAACTTTACCTCTACTTAAAATTTTTGTTTGGGTCAAAGACTGGGTAAAAATATGTAAAAACCTGGCCTTTGAGCCCGAAGCAACTTAAAAAAGTTTTAGTAAACGAAGTGTTCTATGAAATTTAGTTTACCAAGGTTTTATTGTACCGCTAGCGCGAATAAATAAGCGGCTGCCGGCGGATGTGGGTCACGCTGAGAAGTAGACCGCTCTCACCGGTTCGACAAACTCGCCGCACGCCACGCCGCGCCGCAGTGCCGAGGCAGTCGAGACAAACTGGCTCAACAGTAACACCGTGCCGAGCGTCATCAAAAGTTCGCAACTAACGTTGTCAGTCTTTATAAATATGATATTTTACCGAAACAGGTATCTAACTTCCGTTTCTTAGCAATTGGAGATTTCACGCCAGTTACCAAAGCAACTATAAGATAAAACAACCGCCAATAGAATGGATACTTCCACATAATTATGTTTTTAATCCATTATTTACTTATACCTTATACCTAATAGAAATAAGCATTACCACGTGCGTGCTAGAATATCAGATATACTTAGTTATTTCTTTATAATGACCCAAATAATCTTTATTTACCGATTTACACCATTGGACATATTTACTAAGTAGGTATATACACCTTTTTGTTTGAAATGTCAATAACCGTTAAAAAATTCAATATTTACGTATTTTTTAATTCCATGGGGTAAGCATTTAAGTATTTAAAAAAATCGTAATTCTCACCTCAAACTTCAACTACCTTAATTTAAGGGCAGCCCAGTAAACAAAATGCTTATTAAGTATACTTACTCGTACAAATTACAATCATTAAGCGTATTTTCGCAAGCAAAACCCTACAGGATTTAGGTTTAGGCAGATTTTGTTTGATTTAAATCCGACGTCTTGAAAACATTCCCCCTCCATGTACATTTTCCAATGTTGCGAAAACGAATGATTTATTTATTTATTCAATAGGTATGTTTTATTTATTTATTCAAAGTGAAGAAATCCAAAATGCCGAAAATACATAATTTAATTACCTTCCATCTACGAGATCTTAACCTTTCACAATACTACAAACATGATCTCTATACCTAGATCCTAGATGACCCATTCAAATGGCATTGTAGTCCACGTTGATATACAATAAAATATCACAACAAATACCCTGTAGTGTAGTGGTGCACAGCTGATCCGTAAATATATTGCCCACCAGTGGAAAGTTCGGTTTGATCCAGTATTTCTAGCACCACACACAACGCATTTTAAGCGCCCCATCAATATTCACTATAATAGTTTGATAGTTAAACAAATGTGAAGAGTTTATTAGCGTTTTTAACCTGTACCCGGCGCACTACAACAAGGCGTCTGTAAAGAAACGTTTTGCACTGCCGTGTCGTTGCCAAATCTATTGCGCTTGCCCCAGTTTTCCTTTTATGCAACCAAGCTTAGTACATAATTTAATATATTTTCAACATGTGTACTTTAATATTACCAATTATAATATTATATATTATATAATAAAAAGATAATATTAACATAATTATATATCACTGATGACTTTGCTATATATACATTGTAAGAAATACGTGCTTTCATTATTTGTCACTTTAGGGAAGTTGCAACTTTGCAGAAAAGTTTTGTAAATAAATAGGTATCAAATTGCAAATTGTTGAGGATGAAGTTGTGTATTGGATTATAGATCTAGGTATACAGAATCATTGGTTTTGATGGTGTTAACTTGATGATTGTTTCTTATATCGGGTGTCCAACTTTAAAACTGTAGCTACATATCTGTAAAATCTTTATTTTGGGAGAAAATCGACAGAACTTTTTTTATTTGAAAGGCCTTCAAAAGCCGCTTCATTTTACCTTTCTACCATTTTCAAACTACAAATCCAGGGCCAGCTGCTATTTTTTTATACCCCCGATTTTCACGAAAACCATTTAGCGATTTTTTTATTTAAAATCTCACCCCACAGCGTTAATCAGAACACCCCAAAACCCTCATATACCAAATTTGAACAAAAACTATACAGGAACTTCCATTCTCCAGGGTGTCAAAGTTGGAAAAAATGGGAATTTTAAAGGCATCTACCAAGTCAAGTGTGCCACGGACATGGAATCCCCTTAAAACAGTTGAATGGTCAACAGGATCACTAAAAGTATTGGTGTGCAAAGGTTCAATACAAAATATACGGGGTGTTCTTATCTGTGCCATCCCAAAATATTGAACTTTTTGGAACTTTATACAACGAGTAAAAACCTAGTATATCAATACCGCCCCAGACACTATAAACGTAACTAAGTCTAAAAAATACAGAAGCCTGCCAGTCAGTAAGTTCATATCAGTTAAGGTGGCTGGTGTGCAGGGGCGACGGGTCGGGGGGGGGGGGGGTAATGGGGGTAATTACCCCCCCCCCCCCCCAGGAATTATAACTACCCCAAAAATTTATTTATGGATGGAAAAATGGAAAGGCATTCCTATCGAAAGTGTCCCAAATTCAGCCATAAGCGCTTTGCATAGCAATAGTTATTTATGTACCAAGACCACATGAGTCATAAAAAGAACTTCAGGGCCGAGGTACATATTATATATATTTTTTTGAAATCGGAAAAAAAGTTTTATTAGGCAAGAAAATAATAATAAGGGATCACCCGTCCATGAACCGACTACGCGCGGTGTTGCTTGAGTTTGACGATAGCTCTACCTAGGTCAAGTATGACAAAGACACGGCGGCTTCGAACAGAAAAACCAAACTGCTGCTTGTTGTTCAGCCTCCATAATAAATCTATCGATATTCAAACCTACTAAAATATTTATACTGATAGATTGCGCTGCTATAGGTAACAATTTCGCAATGTGTACGAATAGTTAAATGGGTTTTGAATATTTGGTCACTTTTGACGGACGATGGCTCCGCGTCTGACGTTTGATGTTTACATCTCTCCAAGGCCTACTTATTGAAAAAATTGTACAATACTGGGTTACTTCAGTGCCGATTTCTGAGCTTTTAATGACGATTTTGGGACACTTCTTTGCCGATTTCAAGAAAACTTATTTACCCTACAATTAACGTAGCTCTGCCTTTGTTGGTGGTATTGCCAGTAAGCGTTGCTAGTGCAGAGCGTAGTTTTTCTTATTTAAATAGACTATACAGGGTGTATCTTTGATAGGTACAGAAATTTTAACCACGTAATCGGGGACGTTCATAAAACCGAAAAATGAAAAAAAACAAATTTTTTAATCGATGTTTAGAAAATGGGGCAAATCAATCTTTATCCGTGCTCAATGCACGCCGCTGGATCGTCACTAGAAGCGCTTAGAGGGGAGGTCTAACCTCTCCCTAGGAGATGGAGGGGAATAACGTTAGATTAGGAAGGGGAATACCGCGACGTTGCCGCATGTCAGAGTGGAATAAATCTGCTTGCAGAATTAGGTACCTAGGTACCTTTGAAAATTACTGCTGGTAGGTATCCACGTTTTTTTATGATGTCGGTTGCTGTGACGAACTGTTTATTGCTTTCTTCACAGGCGCACACAATAATTTAACAAACACGTCAGTTTTTATCACTTTACTGTTATTTTAAGTCCCTAGGCAGCAGAAATGTATCCGAGCGCCGCTCGGAGAAGTCATTGCTAGAAAACTCATTGCTGATTTCACACTCATAATTTTTTGACAAGTCTTTTGTGGAGTAGGTATCTACCTACCTACCTATTTTACAACTGATTTTCAGGCCGCAATTTTTTTATACTAATAATTAGCCATCTCTTGGGACACCTTGGGATAATAAATTTCTGATCGGCAATCAACTGAATAAAGTATTTGTTTTAAAATACAAATTATCAGTAAAAATTGCAAATTTCCACAACCACCCATAGGGTAGAGCGTAGAGCAGCGGCGCGTTACTTTTTTTTAGCGAGTGTTCGCCTGTAGCCCTATCATCTCGAAAAAAGTGGGGGAAGACTGTAATTTGACGTGAATTTAACGCGCGGCTTCGATTTGTTCATAGTTTTTAATATTTTTCAACCCTTGCCCGATAGTGCGCCACCTTTAAACCCCCTCAGGGTTGTGGTCCTATGTATTATCTACTTTTAAAAAATTATTCGTTTCCGAAAAAAGTGGGGGAAGACTGTCATTTGATGTGAATTTAACGCGCGGCCCCGATTTGTTCATCGTTTTTAATATTTTTCTACCCTTGCCTGATGGTGCGCCACTTTTAAACCCCCTCAGGGTTGTTGTCCTGTCTATTGTCTACTTTTAATAGTATATTACACACCGAGGTGTCTCGAGATAAAGTAAACTTTCCACCCGGGCGGGAGGGCGGGAAGTAAAAGTCAAAAAATTTACACTTTCAAACTTCTAAAAAGTCAGAAATGTCGATATTACATACATGGTTGTAAATAAAAAATTATTCGGTTCCGAAAATAGTTGGGGAAGACTGTCAAATTGGCGTGCTTATCATTTCCGCATTTTTTAACCCTTTGCCGTTTCGGAACTCTCTCAAGTTAATTCCTTACCATTCCTCTTACTTTTCGTAAAAACTTGGTGGCGAAATGTCGCGTAATGTCCCCAAAAACCGAAAAACAGCGACTCCTCCTGGTGAATTTAAGCTTCTGCGTGCCCTTGACTACTGCCCGACATTCCTTCGCCGAGATTCGCCAGGCGCGGGCATATGACGTTGGCGTCGGGCGCTGGCGTCCGACGCCAACTTCAACAAAAACGACGCCGCGCCGAATCGCGCAATAATTACAATTACGAATGAATTCACTGGCACTGATTCACTCGATTTTGCTCCATTTCCACGCCGCCCGGCCCGGCCGACCTACTAAATTACAGCTGGGCGAGGAGCGCAAGCGCGGGGCGCCACTTGACATCGACACCACAGGTGATCCCCACTACTCATAACTAGTGCGCGATATTAGCCAATCGCGGCTCGCGGCCCCTACTTCTCTCGGGGCGGCGCTACTATGTTGCCAAGTGTGCTGAAAATTTACCTGATTTAGTAATTTAATTCCGTATAAATTTAATTGTGTAGTGGATTTTTACATGGATTTACCCGTTTTTGTGCGTAATAATTATACGAGATAGTAAATTAACTTATAACGAATGAAACCCCGTATAAATCCGCGAAAATCAAAAATCGGATTTAAGGGACTTTAAGTCAGTTTGGGGACACGTCGGCATAAACGGCAACACCGAATAGTGGTATTGAATGGTATGGGGGAAAGCTTGTGCGCACGTACGCCGTCTCCGTCACCGTACCGCCGCGCCGTAGCCGACGCGCTAGTCGAAGATCGTCCGTCCGATTTTGGGATTTAACAGCTGATTGATATCGATCCGCGTCCGCCTGTAATTTTTGGGAGCGCCAGCTTCAACAAGCAATTTATTATTATACAGAATGCCTTACGTGTGGCTATTCTGTGGTATAACAATTCTGTTTCCAAAACGTGGACGCGTATGCAAACGTCGCGTCTCGCTAACCGATATTGTTCCGTTACTTTGCTTTGTTTTACGAACTGTCGTCGGAACTGAACCTGCTTCTGTACATTTTTCCAGATCCGTTCGCCATTTTTTTGGACCAGCAGTGATGTCCAAACCTGTTGCAATTGCCGCTACGAATTTGCAGTGAAATAACAAGTGATTTTTTCATATTTCCGTTAAGAAATGCAGTGTTAAACGTTCGCGGCCTTCGTATGAAAACAGTGCTAGATAGGTTCCTACTAGGTACCCCAATTACGCGCGAGGATAAAAGAAGCAGCTTCAAGGGTTCGCGAAAATTCGGGTTTTATTAGACGCATACGGTATGGATCTAATTGTACAATCCACCTAGTCGAGTCCCCGTTGGAATAAATCAGCTGAGGGAAACCGAGACGTCCCTAATATTTGGCATCGCGCCGCTTTAAGTGTGCAGTGAAAAAAAAAACAAGTGTTTTGTTCGTATTTCCGTAAAAAGAGACTATGAAGTGTTATACCTTCGCGACCATCGTATAAAAACAGTGCCACTAGTTAAGCCTCGGAAAAAGCGATTCGACTGGCAACCAGTTACCTAGTGCTTCTTGTGATTTTCGAGAGGATTTTTGGATAACATAAGAAAGGAGTACGACACCCGCAAGGAAAATCATCCAGGCATCCGAAAGGTAGTTTTTTTGCATGCTATTCGCTAAAAGAACCATTAAAGATTTGTTCAAAAACTAGTTGAAAGACTATTCCTGAAATACTGTGAAAGAGCTATACGTCTGACAACGCTGCACGGCGGAATTGGGGGGGATCCGCCAGAACCGGCCTCAGTTCCAGCTGGTCCCGGCAAGGTCAAGGACCCATGGCCGTAGCGTCGGAAAAAGGGGTTTTAATAGCGTTTTAAAAAAAATTATTTCTGACGTTAATATGCACTTTAGAAAAATTTTAATTGCATAGGCGTAACAAGTGCATTTTTCCCGACCTGCCCTTAAAATTTCTGTACTTATCAAAGTTACACCCTGTATAAAGATCTGGCTTAGGTCAACTACTAAAATCGATCCCGAAAAAGTTATCGATAGATTTTCAAAAATTAAAAAAAGAAGATTACCCTTTGTCTTGTAAATATTTAATAAGTTTTGTTTTTTTTTTCTTCAAAAATGTTTGATATTAACAATAACAAATAGTTGCAGATTGTCTTGTGTGTAGACTAGACTGTAGTCTTAAGTGTTTGAAAATGTTCAGAGTTTTGATTAAAAATGATTTTTTTTTGTTTTAATCTTTTTTATTTTTTCATATAGCTATAACTTAGCCCAACCCTTTATTACCCCTCCCAGAGTGATTGTCAAGCGTCGAAACTGCTGGTGTGCCACAACAGGAAACGCACAGAAAATGTATCATCTTAGACAGTGACTTTGCTGAGAAGGGCCCAATAATTTAAATTGTTTTATTTTTTGGTTGGCATTTTGTACAGAAATAAATTACTTTGTGTTTATTAGTATTTTTTCAATGATTCCAGAGCACTCTTGATCCGTATAAAGTTTCGGCATTTTGAGATGGCCCAGAGAAAAATACCCTGTATATTTTTTATTAATTTTTGCAAACCAACTTTTTGAGTGGTCCTGTCGACGATTCAACTGTTTTGAAGGGATTTCATAGCACACTTGACTCGCCAGATGCCTTTAAAATTCCTATATTGCTCAACTTTGACACCCTGCGGAATGGAACTCCCTGCATATTTTTTGTTCAAATTTGGTATATGGGGGTTTTGGGGTGTTCTGATTAACGCTCTGGTGTCAGATTTTAAATGGTTTTCGTGAAAATCGGGGGGATAAAAAAATCGTAATGGTAGGAATGTCAAAAGAAGCGGTATTTGAAGGCCTTTCAGACAAAAAAAAGTTAAGGCGAATATCTCCAAAAATGAAGATTTTACGGATTTGTACAGTTTTAAAGTTGGACACCCTGAATGTTATATGTTTATGGTTGCCTATCCCTTCTGATAAAACCGACTCTCAAAAACGCCAGGTTTTGGATAAACCTGAAAAGATTTTCTAGGGTTTTGCGCGAAAATGCGCTTATTATTTTCTTGCATTTGTGGATAGGCCCGTTTTTCTATGATCTATTTAATTTTCAAATACCTACATTGTATCGTAACGTAACATACATGTTTTGTATTGTAATGTTACTTGTTTTACTTGTTACTGTACGCTGTAGTCGCTGTACAAACGATTGCGTGACATTTGTAGGCTTTCCTAATTATTTACTGAATGTAGGTACGTGTTATGTGGAATGGAATTCCCCATAAAGCCACATTACTTATACATATACATATAAAACAGCCTGACTCCCTCAAACATGTTCAGACTCCCGTGGTTCGACTATCTTCGACTCGGCTTATTTTTAGTTCGCGAGGGCCCTTTTGTAGCCCATTGTTTTGCAGCGTTCGATCGCCTCGGATAAAGCCGCATCCGTCGTCATTTTCGTAGTAGGTTAGGCATGTCATGAACGTTAGGGTACGTTGCCTGGCCAAAATCTGTATAAATAATTCAGTTAATTGGACACATATATTTTCCTTCCCTTTATTGTCAACAGATAATTTTGAAATATATTTTTCCTAACGTTTTTCCAGGCATCGATTTATTAAGTACAGTTCTGTGCAGTCTTATGCTATTCGAGGTAGAACGACCTTGAGCTAGGGTTACCATCCGTACTCTTTTAAGAGTACAGGTACTCTTTTTAGACCCCATATTTTTTGTACTCTTACTTTTTAAAAATATGTGTCAAATGTACTCTTTTCCAGGATCTTTCTTTGCGGCGCCGACGTAGATTTGCAAAAATAAGTGTAGCTATAAATAATTTATTTACCTACTTAGTATAGATAGCTGCTAATAGATGGCGTGAAAGAACTCTTATTACCATAATATTAGGTCAACCGTCCACTAGCTGACACTAGAAAACTAGGAACTAGGCAACACTCGTCCCTGCTAACAAGTAACAATATGACTAGGTGGTTTAATTTTATAATAAATTTAATAATACTCTACTCTTTTCGAGCAATCTAGCCATTATAGCCTTCTTTATAATTGGGGATATTTCCTTCAACCTAAAGACAAACACACCACACTCAGGGCACTGCCACGGTGGGAATCGAACCCACGACGTACGGTGTCAAAACGTGGATGCTACGAAAGACACTTCTTGTGACCTCAGAAAAAAATAAACCTTGTGACAGTCAGACAGTAAAACAGTGTTGTGATTGTGAGCCGAATTGTGTCGTAGTCTTAGGTAATGTAATGTAATTAATGGATATATTTTCGTTTCACAAATAAAATAGTGTTTTATTAGATATAAGGCGGGTTTATAAAAAAGAGGCGAGACCTTTTTTTAGAGTTGTACTCTTTTTCAAATCGCCTTATCTGGTAACCCTACCTTGAGCAAGACTGAAAGAGTAGATATTTTGCTTCTCGAAAACCATAAGGATCACTTGGATTACTGGTTTATTATAGATACTGTAATCTAAAGACAATGAGGCTTTAACATTACCCTTTTTTCCCTTTTTTGCGCTTATTTCATGAAATATAATAGTTATTTATGTACCAAGGCACTGAAGTTCAACTTTTTATGACTCATGTGGAGTTTAGTTGCTGAGGCCTCTGGCCGAGGCAAATAAACCACATGAGTCATAAAAAGAACTTCAGTGCCGAGGTACATATTATATTTTTTTTGAAATCGGAAAAAAAAAGTTTTATTAAGCAAGAAAATAACAATAAGGGATCACCCGTCCACGAACCGACTACGCGCGGCGTTGCTTGACTTCACCGATCTCTCTACCTAGGACAAGCATAATGACGTACGGCACCTTCTGACAGGAAAACCAAACTGCTGCTTCTTGTGTAGCCTACACAACAAATCTATTGATTTTCAAATTTACTAAAATATGTATACTGAAGGATTGCGCTTCTATAGGAAACAATTTCGCAATGTGTACGAACAGTTAAATGAGCCTTTATCGGCCGGGTTTTGAATATTTGGTCACTTTTGACGGGCGATTTCTCCGCGTCTGACGTTTAATGTTTACATCTCGCCAAGGCCTACTTATTGAAAAAATCGTACAATAATGGGCTACATTATTGTACGATTTCTGTGCTTTTAATGACGATTTTGGGACATTTTAATGCCGATTTCAAGAAAAATATCTTTAAAGTCTCAAATCCACCAGTTGGTTTTCTCTCCTTAAGTAGGAAAAAAATTAGAATTTTAATTCGAAAATCAGGTAGGTACTTGCTGATGTCAGCAAAAACCGGGGTATCTTCATGATTTCCGGCTAAATGATTTCATAGATTTACTTCTTTTTTAATGACTAGGTATAATGAACAAAAGGGATAATACTTTATTCTATTAGTTATACTGTACATTACTATAGTTATTATGTTATATTAATTATCTGCATAAATAAAGTGAATGAAATTTGTGAGTTAAAAGTATTAACAACAGGTATACAAAGTATTTCACACAAATATATCGGCAACATACACCAATTGTTACCATTGAATAAGGAATTCTACCTTAACCAATGTTGTTACGAAAATGTCACCACCAGACGTCAGAAATCGTATGGGAGATCTATTGAAATTTAGAGCTGGCCGTTTATCGATGCCACATCTTAGGAAAAGTGCTAATTTTCATTTAACGAGTTTCCGTAAACGTTTAATTTTTTTGACAAACCGAGCTTCAAAAAAATAAAAAAAAAACACACGGGTATATTTTACTCAACGGTACACATGAGCTAAATTACCAATTAAAACAAACTATAGGCGGTAGGTAATTTACCCGCTTAAATTCGAACTTATGTTTCCTCTTCTTCAGTGTTCGGAATTTGAAAAATCAATTAAGCTGCATAATAATGACTAAAAACTAAAAACGGACCGTACGCATTCGCGGCACAAAACCGGTTAATTCGACACACCAACATGGGTCAACACTGCTTATATCCTCTACATTGGTAACGTTTCATGCCTCGGCACCGGTTAAGAAATTCTAGTGAGAAATACCTGCCTTGCTCGCCCGATTCAGTCAGGTGGCCTTGAATTAGTTGTTTAAATATAAATACGTGTTTTTGTTCGCGTTCAGGTTATATCTTATTAAATCTTTGCGCCTTTTGGATTCCGCGTAGGAGAATTCAACGCCTGCCAATATGAACCAATGAAATGACATAATTTTTGAAATATTAACCAATCAGGTGATGATTGCAGCGATTATTTCCCTCATACTGCTTGCATCCAATAAGGTAGCTCCTTCCATAAAAATACAACCAATCATATGCCTCTGCTAGCGATAATTGTACTTGTGCAAAAGCGGTAATACCACTTGTGCAATTATCATTTCGTTGCTTAACAACCGCGAATATGTTTGATACAAACACGTACTTCTTACACTGCTCCAAATTATGCAGCTTATAAATTATGTTGCGGCTATCAATGAATTTATATACAGGGTGAGTTTTCTTCGATGCCCAGTATGGGGACCTCGGAAACTAGCAGAGCTAGAACAAAGGTTAAATGGGGAAAGAATTGCAGTTTTGAATGCTCAATCTAATGCCCCTTTTAGTGGTATTTTCGTATGTAATATCACTGGTGCCAGAAATTTTATCGATAATTTTTTCGAAAGCGCTATTTTGCCTAGAAAGATCAAAAGATAAAATCCCGAGAGCGAAGCTAGAGGGATTTTATCTCTGAAAATAAAAGCCCAATTTGTACGAGTGGTTTTGCTAATGGGCAAAATAGGGCTTGAGAATAAAATTATCTAGAAAAATTTCCGGCACGAGTGGTATTTGTCGAGATTATTTCACGAATACGATTTAATAATTTCTGTATTGATTTTTTCTATGTTTACATTTCCAAAACGACTCATTTTGAACGAGTTTATTGACAGCTTCGACTGTAGCGCTCGAGTAAACAAACATGACGCTTGGGTATCCAAGGCAAATGCGATTATACCTACACCCTGTCGGCGTTGGTTTATTTTCTGAATGTGTCATAAATTTAAACGGAGGCGGAGGTCTAAATAACAAGAATTTAGCAATGTAAAAGTTATATAAATTCATTGATATAATGCTTAGTAATACCGCAACATAATTTATAAGCTGCATAATTTAGAACAGTGTGAAACACACAAACTTTAAGAAGTAGGTACGTGTTTGTATCCAGCAGATTCGCGGTTGCTAAGCAACGAAGTGATAATTTGCACAAGTGCAATTACCGGTAATTGCACTAGTGCAAATTATCGCTAGCAGAGGCATATCATTGGCTGGATTTTTATGGAAGGAGCTACCTTATTGGATGCAAGCAGTATGAGGGAAATAATCGCTGAAATCATCACCTGATTGGTTAATATTTCAAAAATCATATCATTTAATTGGTTCATATTGGCAGGCGTTGAATTCTCGATAATAGACCACCACTTGTTATATTACCTATGGGTTTTCGCGCCGCGCCTACACTGACACCACCTGGCATTTCTGACTCTTTATTGACATTGTGAACTACTCTAAGACCTAAGACACTATAAATTAAAGACCGGAGTGTGACAACATAATTTTATTGTTGTATTGCAATCTGGAGTGCCGCAAGTACTCGTATAAAAAATGGGGACTTATTGGATTGACTCCCAAAGATAAAAAAATGTATATACAGGATTTTGTTAGGACTACCACCGCGATTTTCTCGCTTATTTTGCGTCTTCCAAAAAACATAAGAAACAGCTAAGTGGCGTTGCAAAATAAATCGGCATCCATGGCCAACTTGTCGCGCATGTTACAATAAGGGATATATTATCCTCCCTTCTTTCTTCATGAGGAAGTGCCCATCGTCGCCGACTGCCACCATAGGGGGTATGCCCCTTCTTTATGGCAGCGCCCATCATTGCCAACTACTGCCACTATAAGGGGCGTATGGCCCTTCTTTTTTCATATGGTGGCATTTGGCAACCATCAACGCTTCCGTACGAAAAAAAACTTAAACGTGGCAAGTATCGTAATATCTCCCAGAGTTGTTTTGTGATTTTAAATGCACAAGGGGAGATAGATAGGCAGAAGCTTTGTTGAAACCGTGGGCAAAAAATCCTGTTACCTACACCAACTTTGAAACTTTGATTTGGGAACGAAAACAAATTAAAACAGATAATATGTAATGTGTTATAATTCTTAGGACTCGATTCTAAGTTGATGTATGGGCATTTTAAGTTAGTTATTAGTTTTTAAATAAAATTGCATGCAAAATATTTGGTGTATTGTGCGGAAATTTCAACAATGGTAATGGTTCTGACAGTCTATGTGTAACTTTGTCCAGGGCCGTAGCGACATTGTTATCATCAGGAGGGGGGGGGAGAATTGAGATCCGGCGCCCTCTAAGCGTTGTGTGGTGACCACGCCCAAATTTTGACAATTTTAAGCAAATTGGAATATCTTTTTTATCAATAAAAACTAATAAGTTTTGAAAGAACAAATACTTATGCATATTACGTTTTTGTTTAATACTAATATTGTTTGTACATTTTTGGAAGAAAACCATGAAATACACATTTTAAAATGAAAATTAAAAACTCCAAATTTAATTCTCCTTTTTTTAACATTTCCCCAAGAAACTAATAGGTTTTCAAAAACCCTTTTTCACATTTTAATAATAAAAGGTCATTTAGTCTAATATCTCTCATTTTAACAATTTTTAACTGACTAAATCAACTTTCAATATCTACTTAACTTATCCACAACTAAACTATTGACAAAATGACAAACCGTAGCTTTACATATGAATTGTCCAACTTTTTCGTAAAAATTGCTGCATAGAACTTTGCAGCCAGCGGCTAAAATAATTCTGTTTTGGTTTTTGTCGTCGATATTCCGCCCCTGATTTTTTATTAATTTGGTCTCCATTCATTGTTGATGGACTATCTATCTATAGCCCACTAGCTCAATGGCAATATAAAACAATTTTACGCAAAGTATGTTACAAAGACAAAGCTTCCCCCCTTGGCTTTACGCGCATCGATTATGACTTTTTAAAGATTTATAGTATCACTAGTATCAGTGACTAAAAGAATATAGTCACTGATAGTATAACAGCGCCCGACCAACTGTTTAAAATTATCCATTCTGAAAAATATTGTTTTCGTGCTCCCTCCCCCGTAAGTTCACTTTACATACTCGCCAACAGGCCCGAAAGCGAAAGTCAAATGTTCGAGGTGCCCTGTTATTTTGGTTGCTAGCTGCGAAAGTGGTTGCTAGGTACAAAAAGTATTGCTTAGCAACCCTTACGCAGCAAGGACCTTAAAACCATTAATAAAATATATGTAGAAACGCGAATCTTGCGTCAATTTTAATATGTTACACAACAATCATTTTACAAACTGGTTTTAATCATAAAGAACACGAATTACACCAAAGAAAAATTAATAATTGAAATGTTTCTCTGGCGTCAAATAAGAGCCGCATAACAGAACAAATTTGACAAGCACCGCGCTACCGATGGGGTGAGAGTACGCGATTAGTATTTCGTAGATCCATGGTTCAAGTCCCATACAAAGCTCAACGTTTTTTATTTATTTTTTATTATCGCTGCATTCTGCCTCTTATATTTATCACTGATTATCATTTTTAGTAATTGAACAAAGGTTATTTTGAAGATCATTATTACTCACAATCTACTCCATATGTATTTAGAGCTTTATTCAAAGTACCTACAACTTGAAATTTTCGGTAAATTTTCGTGCAATGTAATACATTGCTATATACGATTATTGAAAAGGTAGGTAATTATTTTAAAAACATATTCAAGCTAAATGTTTGCATTTTGAAGAATTTAATTTTCAATTTAATTAATAAGCCTGCCAATGTTTCAGCGAGCTGACAACTGGCATCAAATTGGGCACGATCGGAGGTCAGTTCTTTCACTTGTTTTGAATGATTCTATCGCGCTATTAATAAGAAAAAATCTGAAAGATAAATTTTGCTGAGTCAACGCATTTTTTACCAGAAGAGTTAGGATGTACCGGATCGCTTTTACACATTTTCTAAAAAAACAATTCAGTTATCCTTGAATTAAACGAAAATAATTTTAAAATGAGCAGCTCATTGATCTGCACAACTTTCATTATGAATTTTTCTCAAACCCAATGTTTTCTGAGATGTCGCCCGTACACACACTATTAATCCACACTGTATTGTTGAATTAAATTGTAAACGAAAAGAAACCAACAAAACGTTCAATACAAATGTTCCTTGGGAAGAATAGGGTTACCTATATCTAAAAAAAGGTATGGTCGTTCCAAAAAATATACCAGGCGTCTCGACGCCGAGCGTCGTGTCAAAAATTTTAAATTTAATTGCGATATAATCTTTATTTGGTTCCATTTAACGTAAAGAAGCAGATTTTTTCGCCTTTCGTTTGCCCATACTTGGTCTGGGACGCCGAATTTGAATGACCCTGAACATAAACTAGAAAGCAGTATTTTCCAGTTTCAGTTTTTTGGTAGGAAATTACCTACCGACTTTCAACTTTTTTTAGCCAGCAATGTACAGATTACAGCATCATTGCGAATAAAATATATGAAAAGAGGATCAACAGCTGTCAAATTTGACAATATATTGGTGCCAAAGTAGCTGCTGCCATCTATATTTGAACAAAATGTGGACACAACAATGAATTTTGCCATATATTTTAACTCATTTTTCTCCAATAAACGGCGACAGCGTGTATTTTCTGTGGGCGACAGGTTATTTCACCAATGCGCCAATGATCAACCAAATCTGACAGCTACCGCTTCTTTATTCAGTGGTTTGTGTATTCGCGTCTCACTTTCAATAAAAAAAATCGCTTATGTTATAAGCTTTTATTCGACAAGCTGTCAAAGAGCAATACCGTAAATCTACATTTTGCCCGACGTTCATGGCCATCAGCGGTGTTTTTCTATAAAGACATAATAATATAATATGCATTGCCCCGAATCGAGCCAAGGTCGATCGAAGGCAGAAAAACGTGCACTATAAATAGTTCGCGGCGCTACGAACGTCGCCACCGTGGCCTCATATAGATATTTAGTTATAAACTCTTATACGGGGTGTAAAAGTATCAAATAATTTGGCGGTACATTCCTTGAATGACTTTAGGAGTGTTTCACATATCATTTTCTCAACATTATTTTAGAAAGTAGACACTTCACAAGTAGGTACAAATAATAATTATTATAATTCCAACGCACTGTGTGAAATTATTATTCCAAACACAGTTCGGCATGATTCCGCACGACTTTCTGTCAGTCATAAACTGTTTAGTTGCGTATTAATTAGCGCTTTATATCAAGTATCTTTTTTAATAATAATAATAATAATAATAATAATCCCTGGGGATCGCCAGGGCATGTCTGGAGCCGGCGCTGGACATGACAGCGAGCGGGACGTCGGTGACAGGGCGCTGATGAGGCGGGCCCCTGTTGCACAAACAGCTACAGCCCAACAACAACACGAACATCTACAACATGGGAGCCAAACGAGAACTAGGGTTGCACCCACCGAAGGTGCTGCGCGGGAACTTCAGCCAGCGTTCACAGAGGCGGGATTACAACGACGACGCATGAAATGGACTGTGTCCATGAATGAATCGATTATGCGTATTTTTTACAGGGTGACAAACTTGGGACAAGAGATGATCGGCTACCGACAACAACTGCATGCCGAGTTCTGCAGGGAGTTTCCACACATGCAAGTGTCTGAACAAAGAGTGTCAGATCAGTATCGAACTATTCTAAGAAATAACCGAATTCCAGAAACGCGACTTAACGCTATCAAACGGGAAGTTGAGCTAGAGATCCACGGCGAACACATAGCCATAGATGACAACAACAACAATGGGGAACTTCAACCGCCTGGACAACAACTAGAAGCCGAAACGGTGGAACCAACAACCGAGAGTCTGGAATCGGTTAACGAAGAACATTTTGAGGGCTTGAACGCACATATGAGACAGACAGTATTGCGATACGAAGGCACAGACCCACTGAGCAGGCCACCGCTACCAAGATTAAATTCTTCCAGGAAACTTGCGATCGTGCTCGATCTTATGAACACACGAATTTTACCAAACTATGTTTCAGTGACACCAACATTAGAACGTATGCACATGTTAATCTACTGTGCCGCAACGGCAGTCACCACTGTAATGGGTGCCAAGATCCGAACGGCCCAAGAGTTGAATCGTGCAAGACCGGAACCACGAATGGCTCAATGGGAAATGCGACTAAATCGGAAGATCGAGAGTCTCCGTAAAGACATAGGACAAGTGACGGAATATATCAGAGGAGTTAGAACTAGAAGGATCCAGAGGGCGGTGCAGGCAATAATGAGCCGCACCCAAATGCATTCTCGGCATGACCCCGCGAACATCACTGCTCAACAATGTCTTGACACATTAAAACAAAAACTTTCTGTTTTCGCAGGGCGTCTGAGGAGATACAAGGCTGGTAACAACAGGAAGCGAGACAACAAACTCTTTGAGCGATCAGAGAAGGGTTTCTACCGTGCTTTTAATTCTAGTGCCGATGCCACAAATGCGAGTTACCCTAGCAGAGAACAGGTCGACGGTTTCTGGAGAAATCAACTTGCCACACCAGGTTCATACAATGCCAGTGCAAGTTGGATCAGCGAAGAACGCGAGATGGGCCGGAACTATAGCCAGATGCAACACGAGCAATTCACAACCGCTGAGGTCTCCGATGTCATCAAGAATTCCCACAACTGGAAGGCACCAGGTCCAGATCATCTCCAAAATTATTGGATTAAGAAGTTGTGGTGCACGCATGAACAGATAACTACCTTAATTAATGAAGTCTTGCTCGATCCTCTGAAAATGCCATTGTTTCTTACACAGGGTGCAACCTACCTGTTACCAAAAGACCAGCGGAATACGGATAACCCTGCCAAGTACCGCCCAATAACCTGCTTGCCTACGCTGTACAAGATAATCACATCTTGCCTTACGCAGCGAATATATGCTCACTGCGAGCGGAACAACATCATTGCAATGCAGCAGAAGGGCTGCTCGAAGGGCGCAATGGGATGCAAAGAGCAACTCATCATAGACTCTGTCATCTGCAACCAGGCTCATTCCAAGCAACGAAACCTCCACATGGCTTATGTGGACTACAAAAAAGCATTTGATTCCGTACCTCACGACTGGCTCACAGGTATCTTAAAGCTGTATAAAATAGATCATCATACAGTTTCCTTTTTAGAACACGTTATGACAACCTGGCGCACTAAGATACAACTCAGAACCGCAGACAGTAACATCGAGACCGACACAATCAACATCCGAAGAGGGATTTTCCAAGGAGATTCACTCAGTCCACTGTGGTTCTGCATGGCGATGAACCCTCTATCACATCGGTTGAACTCTACAAAATATGGCTTCGCTATCAAAAGCAACAACGCAGAAGCGATCAAGTTGAATCACCTATTATATATGGATGATTTAAAACTGATCGCAGCAACCAAAAACCAACTAACGCAAATGCTTAAAATTGTAGAGGAGTTCTCCAGGGACATCGGAATGCTGTTTGGACTGGACAAGTGCCGCACCCTTAATATCATCCGGGGAAAGCTCGAACAAAGCGCACACGAGATGCAGGACGGCCAGGAGATCGAAGCAATGAGCAAGGGAGATACATACAAGTATCTCGGGATGAAACAAGCTCAAAGGATAGACCATCGAACAATGAAGACTGATTTAACGAATGAATTCATCAAGAGAGTAAGACAAGTAGTGCGAACTGATCTTAACAGCAGGAATTTGTTTAAGGCCCTGAACACGTATGCGTGCTCTGTACTCAGCTATTCGTTCGGAATAGTGAATTGGACCAACACGGACATCAACAACCTGCAACGAAAAGTTAGGACACTACTGACAAAAGCTCATAAACATCATCCCCGTAGCGCCGTAGAAAGAACAACTCTGCCACGTCAACTAGGAGGAAGAGGATTGGCAGATCTCAGCAAGCAATTGGACCAACAAATATTAAAGCTGCGTAATTATTTCTACAGGCAGGCCAACAGCTCCACACTACATAGGGCTATATGCGGAGCAGACGTCTCAACACCGCTACGTCTGACGGAACACGAGCATCAAAATCACCACCGAACCGACAACGATAAACTACAGAGGTGGTTGGGGAAGCCGCTGCACGGGAGGCATCCTAACGAGGTTAACCAGGAACATGTCGACAAGTTAGCGTCGAACTATTGGCTGACCTCGGGACGAATGTTCCCCGAGACGGAAGGCTTCCTACTGGCCATACAAGATCAGGTTATACCAACTCGCAACTACCTAAAATTCATTGTAGGAGATGCATCGGTAGTGGATGACAGATGCAGATACGGGTGCCCAACTTCAGAAACAATCCAGCACATAACAGGAGGATGTCAGATGTTCGCATCAACGGAATATAAGGAACGACACGATTCGGTTGCCAAGATCTTGCACCAGGAACTGGCGGAAAAGCTGCTGCTTGTGCAGGCAGAGAGGGTCCCATATTACAACTACACACCTGAGCCTGTTCTTGAGAACAGCAACTACAAGATGTACTGGGATCGTACAGTTCTGACAGATCAACGAGTTGCCCATAACAGACCGGACCTTATAATAGTTGATAAAATTTCTAGGCAGACAACTCTGATTGATGTGGCCATCCCGAACAACAACAACCTGCGTGTGAAGCAAGTCGAGAAGATCGCGAAGTACAGAGATTTAGAAGAACGAATTAGAAGGCAATGGGAAATGGAGAACGTCCAGACGATTCCAATCATCATGTCAACAACTGGTGTTATACCAAAAAGTTTGCTGAGAAACATCAAGGAGCTGGGTCTAACTGATAGTCTTTACAGGTCCATGCAGAAAGCGGTACTACTTGCGACAGCCCGAACCGTCAGGAAATTCATGGGGAATGCAGGATCATCCAACAACATCGGTGTCACCTAGGGCCCGATAACATGGCAAGGGTCTCGTCCGAGCCAGATCCTTTGGTATCCGGGATACTCGGGATCTGAGTGAAAGTTCCCCGTAGAGGGAGTGCGAATGCCTTTTGGCTAAGTCGAGATAATAATAATAATAATATGTCATTTGTTGGGATGTGGCGATCCCAAACAACAACAACCTGCGTGTGAAGCAGGTTGAGAAGATCGCGAAGTACAGAGACTTAGAAGAACGAATTAAAAGGCAATAGGAAATGGAGAACGTTCAGACGGTTCCAATCATTGTGTCAACAAATGGTGTTATACCAAAAAGTTTGCTGAAAAACATCAAAGAGCTGGGTCTAACTGATAATCTTTACAGGTCCATGCAGAAAGCAGTACTACTTGCGGCAGCCCGAACCGTCAGGAAATTCATGGGGAATGCAGGAACGTCCAACAACATCAATGTCACCTAAAGCCCGATAACATGGCAAGGCTCTCGTCCGACCCAGATCCTTATGGTATTCGGGATACCCGGGATCTGAGTGAATGTTCCCTGTAGAGGCAGTGCGAATGGGGAACGAATTAAAAGGCAATGGGAAATGGAGAACGCTCAGACGGCTCCAATCATCGCATCGTGTCAACAAATATGGCGTTATACCAAAAAGTTTGCCGAGAAACATCAAAGAGCTGGGTCGAACTGATAATCTTTACAGGTCCATGCAGAAAGCGGTACTACTTGCGGCAGCCCGAACCGTCAGGAAATTCATGGGGAATGCAGGAACGTCCAACAACATCAGTGTCACTTAAGGCCCGATAACATGGCAAGGGTCTCGTCCGAGCTAGATCCTTAGGGTATCCGAGATAACCGGGATCTGAGTGAATGTTTCCCGTAGAGGGAGTGCGAATGCCTTTTGGCTTAGTCGATATAATAATAATAATCATTGGGGCCCTTGGAGGTACTAGGCACACGAAGATCTTACCAGCCTGCCGAGACAAGGCAGGCCTGCTAGCAGGCAGGATGCAAAAGGCCGTCATTCTCGGTTCGCTCCGTTTACTCAGGGCACACCTTCTGAATCGGGGTGCGCGGTCTGACGGCGTGGATGCCTACGCCCCTGCGCCGCCTATCCTTCGAGGATGCGTGTCGCAGGGACGCAGGTAAAATCTTAGGTCGGGAAGAGGCCTCCCCAACCGGGAAAATAATAATAATTCTCACCCTCACAATACTCCAAACTAGGGCATTCACCATTATTTTTTCTTCGTTGACTTTTGCGACAACGGCATCTTGTTTACGGTCTGCGGTCTTAAGAAAAAGCACCGTAATATGTTTTGTTGAAGCTTTCTTCTGAAAAAGCTATTTATTTTCATATTAACTTCAATCTGTTTTTACACAAATTGACACTATAAATTGGTCATAAAATGCACTTACTGTACAAAACAAAAAATACGTAACTATACCAAAAAGACACTTACGTCGTTTTAGGCCAGCAAATAGGAGGGTTGCTATGATTTCGTCGTCACAAATTAATAATGTATGTATATGTATAATATCATGGCATATTCCTCACTCGTGAACCTTTAAGTATTGGTGGATGAGTCACCCTATTCGGGTGAGTCAGAATGTAGAGTAAATACTTTAAAGGGGTGTTCGGCAGGTGGTTTTAAGGGGGGTCTTTCATATAAAATTTTTCGATTTGGGCTTTCCTTGCCAAGTTATTCGGGTCTAGAGGGTGACCCAAAAGTATTTTTTTTTAATAACGGCGCTACTCAACAATTTGTTATCTACTTACTGGAAGACGCCTTAGGGTAGTTTATTCATTTACACAGTGCCCTAAAAAAGGGTAAAAACTAACAACCCCTATTAATTTTTTTGCTCAAACTTTTTTGATGTTATCTTTTTGGTCTTGCAGGTCTATCATTTCAGTGTATCTTTTCATTTTGCAACCAAAGTGTACTCTCGTTTCATAACGATAAAATCAACCGTTTGCGTTGAAATGGGCAAAACGTGCCCCAAAACACCTGTTAACTTCAACATTCGAAACATAAAATTTTTACCTACCACTTTCAAACGTTACACATCGAGTGTAGCATTTAAACTGAGAAAAAAATTCATATGAACAATGTACCAAAACTTATTAGCTTGCCAATGTCCAATTGGTATTTTTTTCCTTATTTTGAATGCACAGTCCATCTCTAACATTTGAAAGCGGTAGGTAAAAATTTTATGTTGCCAATGTTGAAGTAACAGGTGTTTTGGGGCACGTTTTGCCAATTTCAACGCAAACGGTTCATTTTATCGTTATGAAACAAGAGTACACTTTTGTTGTAAAATGAAAAAATACACTGAAATGATGGACCTGCAAGACCAAAAAGATAATCTCAAAAAAGTTTGAGCAAAAAAATTAATAGGGGTTGTTAGTTTTCACCAAAGGCATCGTATCACTAGACCCCTTTATTTACCTATTTCGCGCTTCCAAGATATGCCTCACATTCTAAACCTCTAGCGGTACTAACTTGCGCATGTTGCCAAATTTGCAAATAATATTTCCTATAAACATATTGTTTTGTAGATAGCTAACAATGTTACGCAATAATTATTGACAGTCTTATAGCTGGATATTTATGAAAGATTGAATCAAATCGTGACATCCGGCAACGCCGTGATTGTTGTCTGGTAACAATAAAAACCAAATTGTAAATGGCCGCGCAAAGACGTCAAGAAATGCGAGTTTTGTGTTATCTATAAAATAGTGCTTGTGTCAGAAAAGTAAAAGAACACGATGGTGAGACGGTGTTGCGTGTGCAAGAGAACGGATTTGCAAGATGAGGATCGGACATTTCATAGGCAAGTATTATTGTCAGAGGTCAGAGTTGTGGAGCAGTAGCGTATTTTTATTCAAAAAATTCCATAAATTCCTATAGGAATTAGGTATAGAGTACAAAGTGATTTTTATTTTATCAGATATTTTTCACTGAATGTTTTGGTATGTTTTTTAAATAACCACAACACTTTATCTTATCCTAATTTATATATTTTCATTTTCAGGTTTCCAACAGATTACACGCAAAGGAAAACATTGAAATTTTGGGATTTAAGCCAAACAAAAAGTTACCTCAGAGATAAAGTACGTTTCACGAATTATGGCGTACACGTCATCAATTTACGTCACTGAATCAATCAAATCAAGGCTGCATCCTCCAGTGCCGTAGATTTAAATGGGGAAAATTTATACTTGTAAACGCAACCAGATATACCAGATACCCAGTTTTTCACCCCGGTGAATTCACCCAAATTTTAATTGTAAAATAATGCGTTCAGGAATTTTTTATGGTATGCAGAATGGCTTTGTTTTTATGTATAAACTCATAATGTAAGGAAAGCTGCCGACATTTCGGCAAAGAAGAGAACAATCATTATTGGCTTACAAAAATATATTGCAAGTAAATAGGAACATTCAAAATAATACAGGTTTTTATAAACTTATTTATTTGTTGAAATAAATTATTAAATTATTATTATTATAAAAATCTCGAAAATAAAATCTATTCTAATATAATCATTTTTGTTTATGAAAATGTACATCAAGTTTTAATAATCGAAATAGTACAGATTTTAGTAAATTTATATTATATTGTTAAAATGAACAAATAAAAAAGAAAACATATAAAAAATAAATTTATATTCTGAAAATAACCTACAATAATATAAATTGTAAAGATGCAAATAATTACTTTGAAATACATGACTAAAAAAAGAAAATGAAAAGACCTCAAAAATAAAAATCTATTCTAAAGAAAACATTTTTGTTTACAAAAGTATGTTGCAAGTCCCAACATTTAAAATAGTACAGATTTTAGTAAATTTATATGTATACTATATTGTTAAAATATACAATTAAGAAGGAAAACGTCTTGAATTAGTATTCAAATTGCGGTCAAAGATGTAAACATTATTAAAGAAGACTGAAAAGTATTAATACGTTGACCGATTTATTTTTTTAAGACTTCTCACGGCTATAGATTCATATCTTGGAAAACAGATGACATTGATGGCCAATAATGTATTTTGTTTTCGGAAAGCGCATGTTGAGCCTAATACGTGTGAGACGTGACAGTCGTGAGTAGTCTTTATTAATACGTGAGTAAATTATTAATACATTCTATCTGAAATTGAACTAAAGGACGTCATTGTGTGTATTACTGGGTCCTCAGCAATTTGAAAAATTCGAATTTCCTGACCTCCACATTTTTCATGGCTTACAGGTGACATTTTCCAGACGGGCATCTATAAGTAAAATACAATTTCATGTGCCCCTAAAAATGCTAAATCGTCAAGTTTCAAGCGTTTAGAAATAAGTTCTGAAAAATTTTAAGTGTGTCGAGATATCTGGCTATTAAAAAAATAGTTAAAAATTCATCCGTTCATAAATAGGGTCTAAAATGATTTTGACGTGAGA
The DNA here is from genome assembly GCA_963920635.1 of Pseudeuparius sepicola. Classification (NCBI taxonomy): domain Eukaryota; kingdom Metazoa; phylum Arthropoda; class Insecta; order Coleoptera; family Anthribidae; genus Pseudeuparius; species Pseudeuparius sepicola. Next base: position 51,739,280 of record OY987300.1, on the reverse strand, counting down.
GACGTTTTTTCTGAAACTATGCATCATGATAAAATCAAAACTTTAGTTGTGTTGCTTAGAAAACCCTGATTTTTAATGTGAAAACGGAAAACTCCTTGATTTTTCTTGACCCTTTAGGAATACCCCGACTTTTCCAGGTTGCTGAGAATCCTGTATTATAAACATGTTTCCTTACAATAAAAATATAATCATATTTATTAAATCTTACTACCTATTATACTATATTCTAGTTAAGCGAACGACATTAAATATTATTGACTAAATTGAGTTTTGTCCTTAATTACGAATTGTTAAAATCAAAAAGAAAGCCAACATTTGAGTGCTCTTCTGAAGACAATCTGACCCTTTTCCATTAACGCCCTGCGGTTGTCGTCCTTTTTATATTTAAAACCAATCTGTGGTAATAAACGATCCAAGGATGACTTACTAATATCAAGCGGTACTTTAATAGCCAATTCCTCCCTCAAAGTCTTCAGAGTTATGTGCTTTTCTGTAAATAATAAATGAATTTAAAATTTAAAAAATATATCTATATGTTTAACTCTAACCCACTCCAGCTACCCTTAACCCTAAAACAAATACATTGTAAGCAAATTTTGGTATTTGCAAGAATGAAAAAAAGGTAATTTGTTAATTTAAAAGTTGGTGTCTAAAACATTAACCCAGATACAAAACTCCTAAATATCTTTTGCATTTTAGAATATTTTTTCTGCTCTTTTCCTTGCATTAACACATTGTACCCTTATTTATATAAACAAGGATTCTACTTGTAAAACGCAACCAGATATACCACCCCGGTCAATTCACCCACATTTAAATTGTAAAATAATGCGTTTTACCATCACCTTTTTAGAGAAGTTATAATATTAGGTATGTGTGTGGTTTTACTTTTATATATTATAATTATACATTTTACCGCGCCTTGAAATTGTAAAGTGATAGTCTGACTATCTAGTTATAGCAATGTGGAAACGTGAAAGAAAATTTAACATTTAACTACACACACACCGAATTCAACTTGAATGCAAACTTACTTTCTGAATACATATTATAAATAACATTTCTGACTTCCATCTTCCGTTTTCGTTTCCTATGGCAAGTCCGTGGTTTCGTTTTTTTGTCGAGGTCCATATTTCGCGGCAGAAGTAGTTGGATTTTCCTGGGGACCATCTTGACCCTCTGCTCTCTGCACTTCGTGGGAAATGCGTGAAACAGTGCGTAAACTAATGCCCAAAGCTTGAGAAACACGCTGAAAAATATTTGATTCCGTAATCACTATCTACTGCCATAATGTTTGCAATTTATCTCTTGGACTGCGTGAACTGGTAAAAGTGGTCCTCCGTTGCGTTTTTCATCTTTGAAATAATTTAATAACTTCGCTACAATTTCTCTGGCTTGCAAATTAAGCCTGTGGCCAGGCATCTTAAGATTATTAGGAAATGTTTATTCACAAACCCGTAACGCAGTAACAGATATTACCAAAGCCGAACTATTATTACAAAACTTATAGCAAAATAATCCACAACAAGAACAAGTAAAAACTAAGAGCCAAACTTGAAATCAAAGAAAATTCTTAAAATTACGCTCAAAATGGCAGAATTTCTAAATTATGCTGTGACATTGACGTATCCTTCCCGAGCCGGCGGTTATGAACTCTACGCTATACGACCTATTGGCGTCTTTGTCTGACACATGCACGGACGGATTGAAATCAGCCGAACGTATGTCGACTAATCAAAGACAAAAGGGTGTATGCAGTAAATCAGTTCTGGGCGTATAAGAATAGGTCTTGTGTCTCTGATTGATACAAAAATTGATGACGTGTACGCCATAATTCGTAAAACGTACTTTAATTCATATGCTCGGATCATTGTTTAGAGAAAGATTTTTATAGAAAAATAAATGGTGTCAGGGTATTAATCTCCCATGCCAATCCGTTGCCATTTTATGAAGATAACAGTGATTCTGCAGGCCCCAAGTAAGTATAATAATTGTTGAGATCCTGACCCGTGATTGATACATCTAATGCTAATGGTTTTTACTGGAGCAACATTGAACACCTTACTCTTACCTTAATTCTGTTTTCTTACCTGCGGAAATGGAAAGTTGCTCATTCTTGCTCTACTCGTATACTATAAAGCTGGCTCTAGATTGTAGCAAAATATCAGTTTGCCTATATTTATTTTTAACTTTTGTCCGAAAATACAAAAGTTAGAAGGTGTATAATTTTTCGTGAATACCCGTACACCTATACCCCTTAATGCTCATATTTTTGTAGACAAGTCAGTCATCAAATGGGAAAAGAAAATTTAGATCCCCAAGCAAGACTATCTCATATGACGTAAGTGTTTAATAATAAATAGGTAGTATACATTTTATTTTCAATATTTGCGAATATGATTAAAAGGTCTTCTTTATGCAAGAGGGTTGCCAAAGTAAAACAAAATTAAGAAAATTTCAATCCTTTTTAGAATTGGTGACAGGGATCAAGACCAAGATAGCACCATCCATCATCTGCCTGGCCTATCAGGGATATCGGAAGTGTCCCTTAAATAATTCAGAGTCGAGCTACTTAATTGTTTTTTTTTTTGCTTTACTGCAGTGCCGTGAGCGTATCGTTATTAAAATTGTAAAAAATGTAATTATTCACATCAGTAAAGTTGTAGGCTTTATGACAAAATATTATAAAGGAAATTTGTTCAGAATGAAAAACTGAGTAGAAATGCAAAATTTCATAAGTCTCATCGGCTACTCGATGACTTTTGACCTTTTTCGATTTTTTTAGAAAAGTTCCCTTTTTGTACACCTACGTCATGAACAAATTCCCTTAAAAACATTTTCACGAGAAAGCTACAAAAAAGGCACTTTTCTAAAAAAAATGGAATAAAGGTCAAAAATCAAAGACGAGACTTTTGAAATTTTGCAAAGCTACTCAGTTTTTCATTATGAACAAGTTTCCTTTATAACATTTTTTATTATTTTATTTTTCTAATTTCTGTATATTCCTCCGTATAAATTTATATTTTATTTCGATAGACAAATGAGAAAGGACTCTGATAACAGTAGCAGAACTTCTTCTGTTGAAGTAGATAGGTACTACTGAAGTTCATGACTTTACCAGTTCAAGGTTAACAGCTTCAGAAACTGAAGCCATCATATTGAAGCAACTACGAGAAGACCCTGAAAATTTCCCACGACTTAATCCTTAATTTAATTGCTCCTCCGGTTGCAAGGTAATATAGGTATTTAGTAGTGTTTTTTCTTTTGTTTCAATGTACATTTTTTAGGCTTCTCTTTCTGGAGTAGCAGCTGATGTGTTCTAAGTAGGGGAAGGTTGAACAAAGTGGAAATTCGGAGCAAAGTGAAAAATCCCTATGCTGGTATGGTCGTAGTACCATTTGTTTCCTAAGGGATGTAACTTGAGCCCAATTGTCGTCCTTTTTTAATACGCGAAAGAACTGGGGGGTAGATACCTACTTTTAGAGAATAGTTCCATTGTGTAATATAGAGTTTTATGAGTTGGTGGTGGTTTTAAAAACGGTATTTTTAAATGTATAAATGTCATACTTAGGTACTTTTTGTATATTTAAAAAAATAAAAAGTCAAAACAAATATAGGTAATGAGCATTAATAAATAAAGACATTCCAAGGAAACATATTTTGCACTTTGTTTCTTTTTATTTATCAATTTACCTCATTCTCATTACATGGGGAGTATGGAAAGAATGCACTAAGTATGTCAAAAACCCACTAAAACGAAAAAATTGCCGAATATAAGATTTGAAAAAATACCTGTTTTACAAAAAAAATATCTAATCAAGATAGTAACCCATAACAAATAATTTGCTTACGTTTTGCATACATTATATAACTTACCCTCATCTTCCCCTACTCATAATAACTTCAAAGTTTGCAAATGGGTTGTCTGTCTATAAATAAAGTGGCAATTTTTGCCATTTTCAATTAAGAACATTGGGTTTAACCTGGTTTAATCATAATGTGTAATATTTATGAGTTAGTAATCAATTAAAATCTAACGTATTATAACTTTTAATTAAATTATTGAAATAACAACTTCATGTTACGCCACTGGTGAGAGATTTGACTGGGGTCAATGCCACGCTAGTTCCTGTAAACAAAAAAGGCAGAGAAATCATATGAATTGGGAGAGAGATAAAAGGAACATTATGTTTGCCGCAGTCTAATTGTATTTCAACAATGAGTTGCTGGGTCTAGTGGAAAAAAATACTTTTGGGTCACCCTGTAGACCCGAATAACTTGGCAAGGAAAGCCCAGATCGAAAAATTTTATATGAAAGGCCCCCTTAAAACCACCTGCCGAACACTTCTTTAAAGTATTTACTATACATTCTGACTCACCCTGTATATTATGGGAATTTTTATGTAGAGCACATAATTGCTACATAAAAAGATCCTGATTTATTTCAGTTCCATTTCCATAGATTAGTTGTCTCTCACAGTTTAATCTATTGGGCACATATCGTAGATTAGAAATTAGAAAACAGACAGAACACGAAATACAACCCCTTAACGAGTCTGCCCAGATGTCGAAAAGTGGCACAGAAATTGATTAGAGATATAGCTTTGTAGGCGGTTGGAAGTGCTTTAAAACCTAATATTTCAAGCCAGACCACAGAGAAGTCAAATAAGTAAAAAATGGAGCCCAACTTTAAACGGCAATTAATCTATTGTGGATCTTTTTTCTTAGACCGGTGTCGCACCGTCCCATTTCGCCTCCTCCGATTTCATGTGGGGAAATCGGATGCAGTTTTGCCGGATAAACTTTTTGCACGCCATCTTGTTTTATCACGTAGATTGGATGCGGTTTCATTGCAGTATTTAAATAAACTTTTCTTTCAGAAAAGATTCAAAAGGTTTCACAACTTTTATATAGGGTGGCCCATTTGAAATGAAAGCGCCTCCGTAAATTTTTTATTTTTCATTCGATTTTAGCCTTTTTTTCAAAAGTTAACAAAAAAGACTTTACTTTGGTGCAAAATTGCAGGTCTTAATCTCAATATTCAAGGCTACTACGAATTTTTTTCTGGTAAAAAATGTCGAAAACACCGCGTTAATCAGGACACCCCAAACCCCCAGATACCAAATTTGAACAAAAAATATACTGGCCGTTCTTTCTGCGGGTTGTCGAAGTTGAGCAAAATAAGAATTTTAAACATCTGGCCAAGAGCATGCTTATAATCTAAACAAGATATCGGAAGGGTGAAAACCAGGTAAAAATTGGGTTCCATTTGACATATTTGGCAAGATGAGCTCTCCGTATTACGTGTTCTCTGTGGCCACATAAATCGCCACGCGTTTTTTCCCCGTACCTATGTCCTAGAATTCGCTACAGAGAGTATTCGAGGAAATAATTTGAACTCCAAGTTGAATCATAACTTTTCATCTCCGCCCGATTTGTTTGTGTAGTCTCCGGGGAAGTATTTTAAGCCAGAACGATGGCAGAAGGAACGTTTTGAAACACTGGATTCGAATGAATTGGGTCGCACGTTCCATTCTACGCGCTGGCGGGGAACTCTTATTTTTAGACAACCTTTAAGTTCAAAGCACTGTTCCGTCTAACACTGAAATTGACACAGTACATGTTTTCCATATTTATGTATAATTTCTGTTAGATATAATTTTGTACGAAAAGTAATTCCATTTCTTTAGTTTTCCTATGAAATCATATTGAAAGAGTTACAGTAATAGAATATGTATAATATTCTTTATTATTCAGAAAAATCGAGAAATATACATCTAAAAAAACATAAATTTGGTCTATACCTCCGAAATGCCACAGTCATTTGTTTTTCTGAATGCACAACTGCAATCGCAAGAAAATTTTATACAATTTTCTAATTTACGTTTTTTCCAAAATTGAAAACAAAAAAGTTAAGGGGGGTAGAATGTTACCTATATGAATAACCCTGAACGAGATAAAGGCAACAGGTAACGACGCGTATATACCGCAATCCATTTTGCACGTTTTCGTTTTTTTTATTGTATTTTCTAAGCAGCAAAAGATTCATACAGTACCTAGTTATTATGTTTACTGGCCGGCCAATAGGCGCTGGCGGCTTTGGCTGTCAAGAGACTTATTATTATCGCATCTGATAACAGAAGTCTGTAATTCAATTATTTTATAGATTTCTTGCAAGGGGGCAAGTTCTGACACCTCCGGATAGATGGTTCCAATAATCTTTATGTTTGGTTGGTTGATGTCTAGATGTATAGGCGCATAAAAATGACAAAATAGACTCGGTCTTTTTATTATAGCATGGCTATGATTAGAAAATTCCTTTCTCCTCTCCTGAAGTGATTTTTTTATATTTCCAATGTTATTAATTGAGGTGGTAATAAAATGGATCGATAACTTCAAATTCTCTAACTTACTGCCAAGACATTGTTTTCAATTATTTTCATGTTTATGTTATTATCATTATCATAATTTGATAAGAGAAATTGTATGACCTTCCACAGTACTGAAAACTGGCGACACTACCTCCTTACATATCATAACTAGTTTTTGAACAATTATTTCTTTCTTGTTCTTGCCTTGATTCCCGCCATAGCAAATTAATTCCCTTTTTCTATGAAACTATTTTAACATAAAAATCTTACAAACTCGTGTTTATTAAGAAAAAAAACTTAATTTGACTAAACCATCCGACCAAAAGAGCAAAATAGAAGAAAAGTGACCGCCGTGTAACTGAAATACAAGGTTTTAAGACCACACTGAAAACTGGTGCTGTGTTCACATCAGTGTAGGAAAGAAGGAGCGCCAAAGCTATTTTTGTTGAATGGAATTTTGTTTTTTTTTCCTATTTTGTATAAGAAATACCAAACGGTATGTCATTGATTGTTTTATAAAAAGTTAAACATCAAACACTATTAAGCCGAATTTTCTTCTGTTCACGCCAACAAAGAAGGACAGGCGAAAACATAGTTGTGGAAACGACCTTAACTTTATCCTAATTCGGAATGTATTGTTTTTTTAGCAGGAGTTTCGCCAGTCAGCAGCAAATCAGATTGAATTATCGTCTTGCCGACGGGGGAGCGGCCAACCTCCGCCGCTCTACCCTCCTTAAATTTTCAGGCATTCTATAGTGGGAAATAATTATTATATAGGCCTTGGAGACTGACGCCCATCGGAAGTAGACCAAAGAGGTGAGGTGCTTTTCCTTCCCTAGATTTAGATTATTATATAGATCCGTCACAAAAACGGAAAATATAAGTTAACACAATATAGCATTACATCTGGTACCTACGCGGCAAATGTACAGAACAAATTTCGGTCGAAATTCCCTAACAGAAATCCCATGAAATGATTTAATAAAAATCCGTAAACATGTCAATCCCAAAGGGCACATTTTGACGTTAAATTCATTTTTATACATCCACATGCAAGTATATTTTCTTTACAACCCACAATATGGATAAGTAGGCAATTCCAGTTAGCTGAAAGGATATTATTTCATATCCATATCCATCTCCCCACAACGCTATATTTTTGCGTACAACAAGAGTAGATATAATCGAACGATTGGGCGTGCTCAACATTCGTCTTCGTTCGAAATTCGAATTCCACTCGAGTGGAATACACCACAGTGTATTACTTCGACTTGTAATAGTTGCTAAACGAATATATGGATAAATGGTGAAAGTAATTTGACAGACGACACTGGCATTTTGGAATAAAACTAAATCAAGGGCAACCTGATTGTCAACAGGTGCCCGAGAAATCTTAGCTGTGATGATTGATTTCGATCTTACATCGTATATCATCGATATGAAACTATATCCGTTCAGTTAACTGGAATTGACTACTTAGCCAATCTGAAGACTCTGAAGAAACCATCAAATACAAATGTAGAAGTAGAAATATATCTACGTTATTTTGACACACCAAGACCATAAAGCTGTCGAAAAAATTAAAAAAGTCAGGGTCCTAGTCAGTTTAACAGGCGTACCTGGTAGGTATATCTGAATCTCATCACGTACGTAAATTCTGTTTCCTCTAACTTAATTGCGCGGATATGAAAGTGAAAATAGAAACCCAATACGAATGCTTATTACATTTTAATCACTAAAATTAAAAATAAGTTCCTACTTCATCAGTGTACTTCTTAATATTACGGATATTTTAAAAAGTAATGGCAATGAATTACAGATTCTTACAAAGTAACAGCCTCGGTGAAGAACAACTGAAATTAATCCGAATCGCATAAACCTAGTTGGCAAATTATCCGTAAAATGATTGTTACACTTCACCGCATAGACGGTGCATATTGTAAATAAAGTAGACTTACAGAATAGTTTTCTAGTTTCAGAAATACATTGCTTATCTCGACTATTTTCTTTGTAATGTTAACTGTAAAGGTCCTGTCATCTGGTGACTGAAAAATATCAACTTACTTGTAAGGTAAGTTCAGCATGATAGAAATATTTTATAGAAAATTTGGCTTATGTTTTCGATATTTAAGGTCCAAATTTAGTCTGGGGCCGCAAAAAAATAAGTGCCACATCGCTAATGAAGCGCGCCTGAAGCGAAGCGGAAAATCTGTTCGGCCGTTTGGTCTATTTTCCGATTTGGTAGGGATTCGAATTTGGCGCGCCGCTCCGATCGAGCAAAGCCCCTAGATATCTACGTTCTCTCTATATCGATCGAGGCAACCGCACAGGAAAAAGGGTTAGTTTTGTTTGCTTTTTCGAGAATTTCTTAATTTTCTGGCGGTTTGTGTTTTTACTTGGATTTTGAGTTTTGACATGGCGAACAGGTAATTGCGCGATGAGCCTCTGCATTGAAGCAATGCAATGAAGCCTAATAATAGTAATTACCACCCCTCCCTCGCACAAGCATGTGGCTGCTTCTTCCTAGTAATTAAACTTGTCAAAATAAATTTTCAAAAATTTTCTAACATTTGTCTTAAGCCCAAAATATATTTTTTTCAAATTGTTTAAAACCCCTCAAAAAACGCCGCCTATGGACGCCCGCCGTGACCTGTCTTAAAATTTGTCAATGGTAGTGACAGGTAGTGAAATAGCGCGGCGTTACCACGTCTATCAATTTATCCGAGCATTCACCACGAAATTTCGATTTCCTGTTGGAAACGATTACTTTCTAAGGAACATGTAGAATACCTATGAAACATCTACCTTACTGACATTTCCAGGATTGAATATCGCACCAATTTCTGTTTTTTTTTTACTTTTTTACATTAAAAGTCACACAGCACAGCACTACACAACACAACATTCACATTTTCTAAATCTGTTGGGAACCTCTTGGTTCCCCTCCATTCCTTTTGTTTGAAGCGAGGTACTCAGCCTGGCGACCACGACGAGGTGGATCATCTCCGCCTCCGCTGTGACGTCAACGCCGTCAACGGTGACGCTTATTCGACAAAATCATCAACTTTTTTTGACTCGTTTACTGTGAGCTAGGCAACCACATATCCACCAAGGTGTCTCAAGGTGCCTATATTATTGTTTTGGATTTAACTTGACCTGAAATTGATAACTGACGTATGAAATTGAAACTAAATTCAGAACTATTTTTTATAAGTTGGCCGCGCTTTTGTCGAAGTGACGTAAATGTGTAGAAGAGTTTAATTTTCTTTCTCCTAGCTGGCATACCGTTTTCTGTGTATCGTGTGCTGATGTTGTAATTCAGGTGAAGGCACTGGGAAACCTTTGATTTAATTTAGGCGATAGGGGAAATTCGTGAAGTGACTTGCGCGCAAGAGCCAAGAGGGGAGGATACTAATGGAGTAACGGCACACGTTGTAGCAGTTAACTTTCGCGAGTCCTGGGGTTTTTGGGACTAAAAAGGCGGAGAAAAAGGGAAGCTGGAGTGTAGTGAGAAGCCTCGAGCATAGCCAGAGGCAGGAGAAGGAAAATTGTGGAGAATTTGGAGACGCCCTGTGCCTCGGATACAGGAAATCAAGAAGTGTTGCCATGGCGGACCGACCGGTACTCGACTCTTTGAGTGTTTTTTGCATCGGGACAGCCGAGCTGTTGCACAATATGGAAGAACATTGGGTGAGCTTTTAATTGAAAATAAACTGTTGTTTCGGGTTCTGTACTGCGCGCTAAAAGAAGGAACTATCAAAACGGGGTTTACGCCTTTATCTAGGGCTTAAGAGGTCAGGTGAATTTAGGTCAGTTAAATTTCAAAGTAAGGTAAGGCTGTACAGATTCAAATCGACTGTTATTTATCTATTTTTTTGATTTGTTTGAGTAAAAAGGTATTTTCATCCTTCCTAAAACAACGGCAACACCGCGAAAATAACTTCAAGCTGACAGTAGTACGTTCCGAAGCCATATCGAATGACGTATTAGAGGCGGAGGTTTACAGGGAAAATAGGGGTTTTTACCTTTTTTTTTAAAGATCATAAAAAAAATCAAAAAATATTTTTCTGTTTTCTTAAGCCACCCTGCGCACGTGTCAAAATTTTTTGTACTAAGTGATAGTTAACCCTGTATACCCCTGCACGTGCACTCTGTCATAGGAAAGGTGTGTTTACCGTCTACCCTAGTTATTTTGTCGTTTAAACATAGAAGTGAACTCGTGTTTCATAACTATACAGGGTGTCCAAGAATATGTGGGCAATCTCCCGGATTTATACAGGGGACGTTGAAATAACATGGCAAGTTCCTATAAAAAAATTTCCCAGAGGGCCCCCCTACGGAGATACAGGGTGTTAAAGTTCTTTTTTTTAAATTAAATTATGGGAATATCTCCCAAAATAATCAAGCTGATGAACTGAAATTTGGCACTGCTGTGTTTTTGGCGAGGAACGTTTTACCAATTTCAACGCAAACGGTTGATTTTATCGTTATGAAACAAGAATACACTTTTGTTGCAAAATGAAAATGTGCACTAAAATGATGCACCTGCAAGACCAAAAACATAACCTAAAAAAAGTTACGAGCTATAACACGATCCAAAAATAGTGCAAGTGGCGCCCTCTGTGAGATACGTAAAAATTGATGCCTTCAGCTTATTCTCCATCGCCTAAAACACAGGAGTGCCAAATTTCATTTCAGCAGCTTGATTAATTTGGGAGATATTGCCATAATTTAATTTAAAAAAGAACTTCATTCAACACCCTGTATCTCCGTAGGGGGGCCTCTGGGAAATTTTTTTATAGGAACTTGTCATGTTATTTTAACGTCCCCTGTATAAATCCGGGAGATTGCCCACATATTCTGGGACACCCAGTATAAAATCAACCTTTTGGGTTGAAATTGCCAAAACGTGACCCAAAACCTCTGTTAACTCACCATTCGAAACATTAAATTGTCACCTACCGCATTCAAATGTTACATATCTTACATTCAAAATGAAGAAAAAAATGCCAAGTGAACATGGGTAAAAACGTAAGGCGAATCATTTTAGGTTCATTGTTCATAGAGATTTTTTCCTCACTTTAAATGGTACAGTTCCTGACAAAAAAAACCTGGATATATTTGATTCAGATGTTTGGAAGATATTCAACCTTAAAACTTTCAGTTTTGCACATTTGATGCCCATTGTTTCGAAAATGAAACCTTTGCGGGTATACTTTATACAGATAGTATCTTTAAGATTAGTACAGAAATTTTAACTAGCGGTAGCGGTAGGTTTGGACTCTAAAAGCACGCCCATGAAAGTATTTATAAAATAATAAAAATTTTCCCGAATGTATAGTTTGGGAGCCATTGGTCGCAATGTCCCTTCACTATTAAAGCGATGGCTTCCTACTACAGCGCTGTCATACCGTCAGATATTCTCTGTAAAAATTTACAAATTTCTAAACTTCCCATGGGGTATAGCAGCGGCGCGTCACTTTTTTTTAAGCGGCAAAAGTGTTTATAACTTAGACAAGGAAAGAGAGAGAGGACGCCTAACAGTGCCCGCGGCCGTGTTACCGACTGGCACATCGCACGACAGGCAAGTGGCGTAGAATGAAACGCGTTCTTACCAATATTACAAAAATGAAAAGGTAGTTAATTTTGAATTACATGTAATTTGAAATATTGGTATTTATTTGCAGATAATTTCTCAAATGTAAAGCTACACTCTATTCAAACTAAATGTAAGTGGCGCGTAAACATTTACACGATGGAAGCACGTTAACAATTCTGAGGGCTAATACGAAGCAGGGACGTATTGAGGACGATCTATATGAATTTTTATAATATAAAATATTAAAATAATATGCCCCAGTATTAAGAACTTTAAAAACAAACTTTTATGGTATACCTAGTCATTCACTTATCTGCAAATTTCTACTATTAACACAAATCGTAGCTCCAACAATTAACAAACAGCGAAAGAATTATATCGGAAAAAATAAAGGTCCACTTGCAACTCAATACACCTCTGTAAGAAATACCGACTCGCTGCACTCGCCCGCCGCGACAGACTTTATTGCCGTCTAGCCAATAGCAAGCCGATCACGTGCGTATCACGCTCTAGCCATGCAACAACTTGTGTTTATGTTTTACTTGCGTTTAGTTTGAATAGAGTTTAGTGTCAAGTGCTGAAAATGATGTTAATAAACAATAATTATATTGGTCCTATTTACAAATAAAACAATGCACTTTATCATACTAAAAGGTAGAAGGAATTTGAAGAAGTTATATTGAGAAAAATAAAGCTTTAGGGCATCTTTCAAAAATAGCTTTTAAATATTTACCTGTGAAACGAAATCCTTTTGAAACCAAACGCTGAACACTACACCATCGTAAGAGTATATTTTCCCCTTAATTACTGTTACTTTTAATTCACAAATAATTCTCGAGATTAACTCTGACACACATAAAATGGCCGCCATTCAAAACGATATAACAAAATCTATACACGGCAGGGTAGGCCAGCGCGGTCTCCTCTCTCTTTCCTTGTCTAAGGTTTGTAAAGAAATACATTTTTCGCAAAACGTTTAAAATCAAAAAGTTTTTAACTCATTCCACTGACATACTGTACACTTAGTACTTGATATATTTCTATTTTCAAGAATTCTAGACAATTCAAAATTATCTTCACCAATATTAGTTCAACTGTTACTAAAAATAATCGCGCAGGCTATGGTAAATCCGACAAATTAGCGGATGGGTCACAGTTACCCATTTTCGGAGATTCCATTTATTTTCGCATCAACAAATCCAGAACAATGGGGTGTGATATTGCTTGGGAAAAGAAACGGCGACTATTTATAAGGAGGGATCCGTCTGGGTTTCCCTTTCATTTCCCCCATGTTGAATATTCCATTTGCCGGAAATTAAATTGATGTTTTCATTAAGTTGCCGAATTAAGAATGTACATACAGGGTGTCCAACTTTAAAACTATACAAATCCGTAAAATCTTCATTTTGGAGATAATCCCATAAACTTCTTTTTGTTTGAAAGGCCTTCAAAAGCCGCTTCTTTTGACCTTCTTGTCATTTTCAAAATGCAAATCCAGGGCCGGCTGTGATTTTTTTATACCCCCGATTTTCACGAAAACCATTTAGCGATTTTTTAATTAAAAACTGACCCCACAGCGTTAATCAGAACACCCGAAAACCTTTATATACCAATTTTGAATAAAAAATATGCAGGGAGTTCCATTCTGTAGGGTGTCAAAGTTGAGCAAAATATGAATTTTAAAGGCATCTGCCAAGTGAAGTGTGCCAAGGAATCCCCCCAAAACAAATGAATGGTCAATAGGACCACTCAAGGTGTTGGTGTGCAAAGGTCCAATAAAAAATATACAGAGTGTTCTTATCTGTGCCATCTCAAAATGCTGAATTTTTATGAAACTTTATACGGGTCATGAGTGCTGTGGAATCGCTGAAAAAATATAGATAAACACAAAAGTAATGTATTTCTTTACAAAATGCCAACTAACAAATAAAAACAATTTAAATTGTTGGACCTTACCTACTCAACAAAGTCACTGTCTAAGTTGATACATTTTCTGTGCGTTTCCTGTTGTGGCACACCAGCCACCTTAACTGATATGGACTTACTGACTGGCAGACTTCTGTATTTTTTAGATTTAGTTCGTTTATAGTGTGTGGAGCGGTTTTGATATACTCGATTTTTGACCCGTATAAAGTTCCAAAAATTCAGTAATTTGAGATGGCACAGATAAGTACACTCTGTATATTTTGTATTGGACCTTTGCACACCAACACCTTGAGTGGTCCTATTGACCATACAGTTGTTTTGAGGGGATTCCATGGCACTCGTGACTTGGCAGATGCCTTTAAAATTCCTATTTTGCTCAACTTTGACACCCTGCAGAATGGAGCTCCCTGCATATTTTTTATTCAAATTTGGTATATAGGGGTTTTGGGGTGTTCTGATTAACGCTGTGGGGTCAGATTTTAAATAAAAAAATCGCTAAACGGTTTTCGTGAAAATCGGGGGTTTAAAAAAATCACAGCCGGCCCTGGATTTGCATTTTGAAAATGGCAGGAAAGCCAAAAGAAGCGGTTTTTGAAGGCCTTTCAAACAAAAAGAAGTTTATGCGATTGTCTCCAAAAATGAAGATTTTACGGATTTGTACAGTTTTAAAGTTGGACACCCTGTATAATGGAATTTAATTCTCGCGATTCAAGTTTCTAGAAATCTGTATTTGCTTGTTCCTCGCTACAATATTATGAAGTTAGTTGATTTGACATAACTACCTACCTTTCTGTACTCAAATATCTTTTGATTAAACTCATTTTTAGACTCAATGCTGATATACGTTCTTAATGCCAAAGCTTTAGCTTAACTGTCACTCTCATACCAAAATGAGGAATACCTAATAATAGGTTTCCAGGTAGGTGGAAACAAAAATAATGTGTACTGTGTAAATTACATCTTTATCACGAAACATTAGGACCTGTACCTGACGCGGTGTCGAAATTTCTTGTAAAATTATTTGACCTTACGGCAGGTACACTGAACAATTATTGGAGTGGAAAGTTTTCCTGCCACTCCTAGTTTTGGGGGATATATGAGTGTAGAAAAAACCTGTAGGGTGCCGTGATAAACGATAGTAGCGTCGCAAAAAAATATAAAAAACATTTTTTTTGTGTAAATCAATCTCAAATATATTTGTGGGCACGCGTAGGGTGTGCAGGAGTACTCTTATAAAAAAAAAACTGTAGGGCTGCCGTCACAAACCCCATTGGGGTCGCAAAAAGTCCCAAAATAAAATTCTGATATTTATGTGTAAATCAATTTCAATTTCAAAGATATTTGTGGGGACGCTTAGGGTGTGTAGAAGTTAGTATAGAAAAAACTGATAAACGACAGTGGCGTCAAAAAAATCCCAAAGAAGAAAACTCTGAGTTTTTTGTATAACTAAATCAATTTCAAAGATATTTGTGGGGACGTGTAGGAGTATATAAAAAAATTTACGGATGCCGTGACAAACCACAGTGGCGTCGCAAAAAAATACCAAATAAAAAAATGTGTCAATCTCAATCTCAAAGATATTGGTGGGGTTCTTGCAGGTGATGTAAGAGTACAGTTTGTTCAGCGAATGTTCGGCCCTACGTTATAACTCCCGTCCTTGTCTTACTTATGAATATAAGATGGTTATCGGTCGTATATTCACGAGTCAGACAAGGACGGGAGTTGTGACGTAGGGCCGAACATTCCCTGAACAAACTATATATAGAAAAACCTGTAGGAATGCCATGACAAACGACAGTGGCATCGCAAAAAACCCGCGTAGGCGTTTATAAGCTTGCCACGATTTCAGCGCGACGACAACTTATTTGCACCCCACAAGTTGGTGGCGCTCCGAGGTCGGGACTTGTTTACATATTTCTTTAATAAATTGTGGAGTTCGAACCTCCACAAACTAAAAATAGAGAACTTATATTTAGCCCAGGTGTAGATATGGTTTAATTGACAATTTGTTATTTTTAGAAACAGACACCAATAATAAATTTAAACGTTCAGCAGCTTTAATGATATCGATTATTAGAAATCAGGTATTATCTCATTGCTCGAAACGCCCCTTAAAATAATAATCGCCGCGATGGCGCCGGTAGTAACTTGGCGAAGCATTTAGACTGCATGTTTTCTGCCTTCGATCGACCTTGGTTCGATTCGGGGCAAGAGCGCATTTATCATGTATATCATAGAGTAGCGGCCAGTTCCGGCTTCGCACGGGTAAAGATTTATTTATATCAAATTTTGTGATAAGAGATAAGTAAAGTTATCTCTATGCTAAATTTCATTAAAACCGAGTCCAATGAAATGAAATGTTTGAAATGAATTTTGATTTATTTAGGTAAGTATATTTATTACATTCTTTATTGTTTTTTTTTTAATTTCCATGTTTTATTTTTGTTTCTTTTTATTATTATTATTTTAATTTTTTTATAGATCTTACCACGCCCATTGCGCGCCGCGGTGTTTATCCTAGATTTTTAAATTTATTATATCTTTTGAATGAAATGTCCAATCATTCAAAAAGTAATTTACGTTTACTGGAACAGCCTTCACTACGAAGGCATTTAATTGGGTAACGATAAATAACATTTTTATTAACTTTTTATATGTAAAAAGTAGTTATAATGACATAACTACAATAGTTCCATCATCAATAGTTTTCGCAGCGCATGCGATGTAAGGAGTTTAATGTGTAAATTTTTTACACCTTGGGTTACATTATTGGAATTTACGTAGGAATCCCTAACTCGATTAACAATATAGCCTATGTTACTCAGTGATAATGTAGCATTCTATTAGTGAAAGAATTATTTAAATCGGCCCAGTAGTTATTTTATTCATTACAAACAAAATTACAAAAATACAAATATTTTCTCTTTATAATATTAGTACAGATAGTATAGACAAATCTACACCTTGACTGTCAATGTTAAAATTTTCGGCGAACTATGAAATAAAATATTAAAATTTAATAAACTTTCATACCGAGGTTTTGGACGTATAATGTCTTGTACCTTCTAAACTATTATATTTAAAGCAAAGGTGCTAAGAAATGGAGTCGCAGAAGATAAAATTATCTTCAAAATTGAAAAGAAAAAGTTATACTCATATTCATTCATAATAATATTTTCTTATATTCGACCACCTTGCAATTGCCGTTGATTGACCGCAGTGTGGCCAGTTTAGTGACCTTCAGTCGTTGGGTGACTCTTCAATCGAGTCTTCAATCAACGCTTCAGTACATTCACAACATCCGTTTAGTGAAATAATTTTCAGATATCACTATGGCGGAAAGTGTGATATACGGGTGTCTGAGAAAGGAATATCGTCACTTTGTCAAAGTAAATAAATTGTCATTTTACTTATAGGTACTTTCGGAAATAATTCATAGAGAAATGTAATATGAGATTACGCTTGGCTATATATTGTACACCCCGAATGACTGATGATCTAGAAAATACTACAAAGTGTTTTCAAAACTATAAATTTCAAGGCGCACGCCCTTACCACAGACGTACTCTTTCGCTGGGCGTACTATACTTTTGATTTCAAGGCTCAGTGTAAAGTGTAAAGTTCGAACTGACATAATTCATCGAGTTGCTCAGAAACTCTAAAAGAATTAAGCTCAAAATCCCGGCAATGCCAAACAAACAAATATGAATATTTATCCAATTATTACAAAAAACTAACTCCCGTCATACACATAGCCACGTTGTTTCGGGGGGGGGGGGGTTCCTGTTTATTTACATTAGTATTATTTACCTTAGTATATCACAGAAAATATGTAGTATATTTTCTGTGGTATTACTATAAACCTCAGAGAAATAACCAAGGCTAGAGGGAGTAAGAGCAAAAAGTAAACAGAGCCAACATCTTTTTGAGTGTTGCTACGTACTCCATTGTTTATAGAATGTCATTTCAAATATAGCTATTAATTCCTCGTTAATTAAAAGTAAATTGTGCTGTAATTATAGTATGCTAATCATAACTTTAACAAAATCGACAGACACTTCAAATTGCCCAACATGGCAATGTCGTCATCCGCCACCGTATTCAATCTCTCTGCATTGTTTGTGTTGTTTACCCCAATGTGCCATTTCTTCTGATTGTTTTGTTTACGCGTGAAGTATTCATGTTTTCAATTTTTTTTTTTTCAATTTATAACTATTTATTAGTATTTAGGATATAGTCACTGATTTTGTATACAATGGGATGCAGGTTTGTGGCCAAAATGATATTTCTCAGCACTTAACCTATCACAGTTAAACGTTGTACCTACACATGGGCGTAATGTTTGTTTACTTTGGTAAATTATTTCCGTTATATGTTGGTTTTGATGCATTCGCTCCCTCTATCCTACATTAGACAGGGTGTGTCTTTGATAAGTACTGAATCGGGAACTCCCATAAAGCCGGAAAACACAAAAAAAGTACTCTATGTTTAGAAAATGGGGCAAAACAACCTTAGCTCCTGCCTAATGTAACACCGCTGGATCCGCAGCAAACGCTAGACGCAGGCTCGGCGAACCAGTCTCCCCTCTGCCTAAGATAGAAGGACTCCCTCTATCTTTTGTTATCTGCAGCCCCGGATCTACGAATTTTTCGAACCGTGGCAGAAACTTGATAGTCGCGCCCCCTCTCGCCAGCGTTTGAGAGAAAATGTTAAAAAAAAACACACAAATATATAATGGGTGGCATTTTTTGTGACCGGGACGGGAGAAAAAGAACCTATTAATAAATTTGTACTCTTTATTACCTATTAGCTAATAACTTTTTCACTTGTGTGACAAGTTTGCTGAAGATTCGCTCACAGCTTGCAGATGTCATATAGGTAATGTGCAGTATATACTAACATTAGGAAATGCATTTGATTTTTCATTAACTTCAGTTACTAGCTCTTTGAATACACAAGTTTCTGGCAAAAATCAACAAAAAAATGTGAGCTCCAATTTGGCCATTTGGGGTCCAGGCCTGTTGTCTAGAAAATAATGGGCCTGTTTCACACTTTTTTTATGTTTGATTATGAATCTTAATAGTAAATAAAACACAAACATATTTTTTTCCGATTTCTTTTCGGCCGGGAAATGCCCTAAAAATGTTTTTGAAATTAAAATTCTTTGGGCCCGTGACAAAAGCCGACTGGCTACTGTTTTGAAACGTTGACACGATTTACGGCAATATCGATATGTTTCTATTTGAGATTTATGAGGACTGAAGAAGAAGAAAATTTACCTAACTTATATTTTGTGGCAAAAGCCAAATAGACATAACACATGACCTCGACCTCAATATCAGGGGGCGGCGCGGCGGTGCATGAGTGGGTAGGTCTTTCATGGTACCCCACGCTTTGGCACCGTACGTCGCCCCATAATGGCTAGTAGATTGATCGAAAGGAGCAGAGGCCATAAAGGAAATAAAAAATAACCTCAATATCAATTAATTTAATAATATACCACAATCGCAATGTTTTTCCTTTTTTTTGAGTTAAAAGTTACTTGCAGAATGATCACCAACTTGTAACCTAAATAAATCTGGTTTATAACAACATTTTGTCAGTCAACTAGACATAATATTTTGACATCGTTGGATTTTGCCGTTGACCTTCTTGATTTTGCAAATATTCTTAAAGCTTACTCTCGAATGTGTTTTCTATTATCTCCTAAAATGGCTCTCAAAAGGTGGTCCGGATGACCAAAATATTCCTTTCTCCTTTCTCTCAATTACGGGATCACTTTTTCCAGTTCTTCAGAGAGGTAACAATATTGATAATGTTAAATAAGTGCCTAGCGCCATCCTTATTACAAGACCAATTAAATTTGATTTCAAATCAGCATACGGTATACACTTTAACTTTTAACTTTTGCAGGTTTTCAGAAAAACATTTGTTTTATTAGCTCGGTTTACATTAAAGAATGACAGAATGATATGACAGCCCACAGATTGTTATGGACACGACACACGACCCCACAAAACGACTACCTTGGTCTGTACGGTCGAGTTCGGACAACCGTTTATACAACTGTCTTTCTCTAGAGAATCGATTTCGATTCAATGTGCACGTCTGAGATTAGAACAGAGATCGAATTTTGGGGCTTCGATTACTAGTATAACCGGCAACGTCGCAAACGCAATTTCATTGCTCCAAATTAAGGCGCGCAGTTAAAATTTTTTATATTTTTTTATTGACGAGAAAGATGCTGAGGGGGATTTTATTAAAGAGTTATGTGATTAATTTCATTCTAGTAGTAAGAAATATCAAAATCCGATTGAGTGAACAAGGCCCATTGTCTCCATATTTTTAATTTTGAAAAATTAAGGAGGCCTTGACAGGGACGATTTATTTATATTCTGTGTAGAGGTTAAGTGCCTTTTTCCGACAAGATATCGAAAAATTGCTTAGAATTGAAAATTATGTCCCCATGTCAATTTTCAAAATAATTGGCCGACATTGATTTTCGTCCATTTTATTTCCTATAGGTAGGTGAACTATCCTTGTCGTTTAAGATAACAAACAAATTCATTTAGAAAAGTTATTCAGAATAAAAAAAACGTATTCAAGACTTCGAAAGGACTCATTCGGCCTACTTTGATTGAACTTGTATTATTTCAAACGAACCAAAGTAGGCCGAATGAGTCCAAATTTTGCAGTCTTTTTCTAATTAAGCTTTTTGTTATATTAAACGACAAGGATAGTCCACCTACCTATGACCTATAATAGGAAATAAAATGGACGAAAATCAAAGTAGGTCGATTGACACGGGCATAATTTTCAATTCTAAGTAATTTTTTCTAATGACATCTATGATTTCGGCAATACACGCACACGAAATCAACCACATAAGCAAGTAGTGAATAGTGATCGTCGCTTGACGTTCGACCACACTATGCACGCAAAAATCAACTTAGGATACGTTTATAAATGCAATTAGGGTGCATTCCGAAATGCGCTGGGAGCAGCTGCACCGCTGAAGATTATTGACGCCATCTAATCGCCAGAATTTCAATTTAAATAATCTACTTTATGAATAATTAAGGTTACCAAATTATTTAAAAAATATATTTTTAAGTAATTTGTTGTATTTAAAAAATAGATTTTTAAATAATTTTTTATCAATTTTTAAACATATTATATCTATTATAATTTTGGCGCCCCCTGAAACTGCCTCCCGGGGCAGGTGCCCCGGTTTCCCCCCCCCCCCTAGATCCGGGGCTGAGAGGGAGTAAGAACAAGAAGTAAACAGAGCCGCAACATCTTTTTGAGTGATGTCATACGTACTACATTGTTTAAAATTTCATTTCAAAATAGACCGGTTTAATAATGGTATTAAATGAAGCGACACACCGCCCACAACATTAAGTTAAAAAATGTAGCTATTAATTCCTTGTATGTGACAATTTTAAACTAAAACTAAATGGCGCTAATTATCACTTTAATAAAATCGTCAACAGACACTCAACAGACGCCCAACATGGCTACGCAGCCTTCCGCCGCATCATTCAATCTCTCTGCATTGTTTGTTTATCCCAGTGTATAATATTCTTTGATTGTTTACGTGTGTTATGAAAGTTTTTTTTTGTAAATTTATAACTACTTATTAGTATTTAGGATATAGTGACTGATTTTGTATACAATGGGACACAGAAATTGCGTGGTGTGTTGTCAAACTGATATTTCTCAGGATATAACTTATCACAGGTGAACGTTGTACACACGGGCGTAATGTTTGTTTACAACTGAAATCTCTCTTTAACTAGACACCCGAAATGACATTTTTTAAACTTAGTTACCCAAAGTTGGCGGTATTGAGACTAGCCTTAAGTCACTTCGCATATTGACAGATGATGTCAGATATTTAACCTTGATTTTCTATGGGTCCCGTTTAAATAAAATTAAAAAGAATTATTTGTTATTATGACCACATACTTAATATGTACATCACAGAAAATGTAATATATTAATGATATTAAAACCAAATAATGCCAATATCCTAACTAAACATAAAATTTTCTGAGTACGGCTCTGTGCTGCGATTGTAGGAGCCTTCAGAAATTCTAGGGATGTACAACATAAATCTAGTGTCCAGTGAAAAAAGAGATTTTAGTATAGTCTGATAAATTTCCGCTAGAAGTTGGTTGACTACAAACGTGTGCATTTTGATGTTTGTACTCCCTCTATCCTTGGTTATTTCTCTGAGGATTTTACTGATATTACCATGGGGTTTGCCGACAGAAAGGTCAGAAAAGTATATTATTATCGATGACGAGAGTTTGCCAACAGAAAATCCACAAAAGTTAATTTTTATCGATGACATGAGTAAATAAGTAGACTTAAGAAGGCCGAATGACGCTACAGATAACAGGGCACTTTAATTTAATAAATGAAACAACCGCATGTAACCCTTATTTATTTATGATAATTAAAGACTACGGGGCACCCTCTGTGCCTGTCAGAAGAAACGGCATTGCAATGTCCGGTCCCGTTTGCAATAATTCGTGGAACAAGGGTAAATTTTACTTTTTAAATGTCTCCAGCTTGCTTATGAATATCTATTATTTAAGAGTATTGCAACCTCTGAGCTTTAACTAATACAATTGCAATTGTCACATAAATACTTTTTTATTACGAATATGTTCCGTGTATTGACTCCTCTATTGCAAGATGTTCATGTTGCACACGCTGGAAACTACATCCTTCATCTCTTTCACGTGACACTTTGGTTAAAGTATGTGTACATGGAACATATAATATACGCTAAATATTCAGACTTGAATATTGCGGAAATATTCGCGTATGTAGCAACGCCACCCGCCCACCCAAGCCGCCGCACCCGACGTCCCATCATGGTGTTATTCCGTATGCCGCTCAATCAAAACATTAGTAGGCTATTTATTATAGTGTTATTCTTATTTATTATTATATTGTTTGTGTAGTTATCGTATTGTTAGTTGTGTAGTATAGGTAAATTATCATGGCAATTATGATAGGGCAATCCGATAATTTGACGAAATAGCATGCTCTAGCAAAATTCGTGGGATAAAACTGCAAAATTTGTATGTTGTAGAAATAGTAAAGTATTAGGTATGAGTTATTAATAAATGGAGAACTTGGGACTAGGGACCATCTTGAAGGCGCTTTTATGACGGCGTAATCATATGTGTTACTTGCATATAGACTAAATTTAATTAAAAAAATTGAAGTTAATTTAGTTTTCGATTTAAATCTTTTTATCTGTTATCTTCCAATTACGTACTGTGCGTTAGCATGTTTAGAGTCGGTCAGTTGGAAAATAGCGTGAAATTTATTCGCAATTTAATACCGGCGTTTTATTTAATAGCCGTCTATTCATCATTAAAATTGGGTTGAACTGTTAGTGACACAATTAACGAATTCGCGTACGCCTCGGCGTACGCTTATGCTGCACTGGAAAATTTATATAAAACCATAATTCAGGCCTTTCAGCGGAGAAGCACGGCATAAACGCGAACGCAAAGCGGTTTTTATTTTCGCGATGTATAAATTATTTGGTCGTTCTTTGTCTACTATTTTGGACGACGACGTTTTCTCGAAGGAAAGAAGGCTCCAATGCAATTGTATGTCGCACGGATACTGGATGCACCTAGGTCGCGGTATGTTGGGGACAAGCAGAGCATATTGGAATAGATCATCGCCTAGGCAGGGCCGGACTGGGAAGAAAAAACGGGACTTTCCCCGGGAATAAATTGGAAATGTTAACTCTTAAAACACGATTTTAGGTGCCGTTTTAAAATGCTTTTCAACTTTTAATTCTACTAAAATAACCTGTTTTCTTATAGACTTAGTTGGTTCTAAGGTACAAATATAAATACAGGATAGTGCAAAGAACATTTATTTAAACATATTTATCATCTTTAAGTTCATCTTAGTATTCTTAATATTTTAGAAGTTAACTTAAAAGTGGACTTTTATTGGATACATCATATATTATTCTGTCTATGTTTAATTTGGCCAATAGGAATGAAGCTTCTTAGTTTCGGCACCAGTAGTGTTACAGTGTGCTGACTGATGTCCCACCCCACGCACTCGCGTAATAGGGTAAGTGGTTGACGGAAAAAAGGTCGAAAATCAAAAGGTCGAATCACAAAAGGTCGAATCACAAAATGTCGAAAACAAAATATAGAAACTACAAAAGATCGAATCACAAAAGGTCGAATCAAAAAAGATCGAAATACAAAAGATCGAAACACAAAAGGTCGAATCACAAAAGGTCGAATCACAAAAGGTCGAACCACAAAAGGTCGAATCACAAAAGGTCGAAATTATAAAAAATTTCGAAAACAGAAAAGGTCGAATAATCAAAAGATCGAAAAACAAAAGGTCGAAACTATAAAAGGTCGAATCACAAAAGGTCGCACAAAAGGTGGAAATTATAAAAAATGTGGAAAACAGAAAAGTTCGAATAATCAAAAAATCGAAAAACAAAACGTTCGAAACTACAAAAAAGCGAATCACAAAAGGTCGACATTTTAAAAAATGTCGAAAATAGAAAGTTTGGGTAATCAAATGACCGAATATCACAAAGGTCGAACTGATAAAAAATTAGTTCTATAATTTTAAGCAAATAATTGAAAATAATGGTTGACTAAAAAAAGGTCGAAAATCAAAAGGTTTGAAAACAATGAGTCAAAAAAACAAACAGTCGAAATAAATTATGCAAGGTATCCCCGTTTTTGTAGACAAACTGACATTTGGTACAAAAGGTAATTTTGAGACAAAAAAATTCCACAAACATCCTTGTACTTATATAGTTACTTAGTTGTTTTCGTCGATGAATCAAATCTATTAACTACACTATTAATTAAATTGTGTCGCAATCTTGCAAAAATGTCCTTGAAAGGATGTCTTCTCTCTGGATACCGCTCGTAGTATAAATTGCTCGTTGCATCTGATTTTTCCCCGGATTGTATAAAACAGACTATCATTATCCCATTTTCAAATTTCATTGTAGGTATGTTATAAAGTCTATAAATTATAAAATCTTTACCCTGCCTAAACAGCTTAACTGAAAATTTGACAGGTAGGTAACGGTAACAGTAAACATTTTTCCACGGTTGTTTCATTGTTTTACCGCCCAAAGCCTACTTGTTGAAAGGGCGCGCTTCCAATTATACACATGAAATCATAAAAGCTATTAGTAATTGATAACTACTTAAGCAAAGTTATCAATTATTATTATATATTTTTGGAATGGTAATTTTTCGCTCTATTAAAAAATGCAAAAATATACAGGGTCTTCCATTTAAAAAATAATATTTTTTATCGGTAACTCTTAAACCATTGACTTGAAAAAAAATTAGTAGCAGCATTGGATTCTACGTAAAAAAGTGCTTCAAGAATGTTTTTACAGAAACGCAAAATTTTCAACCCGAAAAAAGTTACGGCCACTTTTCGAAAACGCACATTTTCGAAAAACGCCCTGTAACTCAAGAACGGTGACAGATATCGATTTGCGGTTTTCGCCATTAAGTTTATCATAAAAAATAAGCCTCAGACACCGATATCAGTTTTCGTCTATCTCCGTTAAAAATAGGAGTTTCCCTTTAAAAGTGTCCAATTTGGCCCACCCTGTACATTGAGTACAATTTTAGAGCAATAATTAAAAATATTGTCAAGTACCCTATTATACAAATGCCGGCCTCCGCCCAGTGACAAGAAAGACTGATTTTTATTTCATTATCGGCCCTTTTTTGACGTAGCGAGCCCGGCCCTTCTGGCATTTGCCCGAATGCCCACATAGCCAGTCCGCCCCTGCGCCTGGGTATCCTTATCGTTACGCAAGAACCCTGGGAATCAATGCCAGAAGAACACTTCATAATTGGGGATTGGGTAACTTCAATTGTAGGACCACCGATGCTGCCTTTTCAAGCTGAAAATGCAGGTCTTATGGATTGTATGTCCAGTACTGAAGGGCTGTAACAACTGTGCTAGGATCTATATAAAAAGTGCCTCTTCTGAGTTTAGGAAATGATGTCAACACTTCCTCTACGACATCCACATCAATTCAGCATTCACTCTGTGGAAGGTGCAGGGCCGTAGCCAGAGAGAAACTTAAGGCAGGGCAAGCCACTTTCCTGTCAGGGCATTTGAGAAGTGAGGGAAAGGTACCTACAGGGAGGTACTTTGTCGGCGGGGAGAGGAGGGGGGGGGGGTAAAAAAATTGCATTAATTTTCGTTATTAAAAATCGCGCCGCAGGCGAAAATTTGTGAAATTTTCAAGGTCCAATATGATATTAACATAAAATTTTAAGGCAATGGTAATATATTTGCTAATTATGGGAGCCCATAATCATTTTTGCAGGAAGCAAGAATACTCTGTTTTCTTTCATATAGAGGAGACATAAGTGGTAACAAAGTTCTATTTTATTGTTGATTTTTAACTGACAAAAATCCAGTAATTATCAATAACAGCACTGAACACCCTTTTGTGATATGGAAGTAAAAATAAAAGTTAGTGCTCATAGTGCCCTATAAATATATTATCATTTTCAAAGGACCACATTATGTCTACAATTTTTGCACACATTTTCTGGCCAGTGTAGTAGGTAGGTACAGGTAAATTGAAATTTGTTTATAGGTAGGGCAATAAAGATTGTTATTTTCCAAGCGGGTAATAAAAAGAGCAGGTACTTAGAGGTTAGAGGTTAGAGAGATTTATTTATTTGTCTATTGTGCTGACTAAAATACGCCGCAGGTAAATTTTTTTTAGAAAATTTAAGGATAAAATGAGGTATTATAATAAATTAAAAAATCATCATGTCTTTTTCCTCGGTTTTTTTTATTATGCACTCTAAATCAAGCTATTGCGCAATTTTTTTCACAATTAATTGACTGAAAATATTCTATTTCTAAAAGTGTTACAGAGAGGATTCAATTAGCATACTTACCAGATAACAAACATTATGTACAGGGTGTCCCATTTTGGGTGTTTTTGGGTGTTTTTCTCAAAAATCTCGGTTATTATTAAAGCTAGAGGGTTGCGGTTTTCACGTCACTGTACTACTTTTTTGAGAGGAATTTGGTGGACCAATCAGATTTTAGATAAGTTTTATAGTTTCCGCGCATTGGCGCAGGACTGAAGATTTCGATTTTTTGGAAACCCCTCTCCTGGCTACAACTTATATACAGGGTGTTCCTCAACCTATACGCATAAACTTGGGAAATTGTAGCAGAGGACAAATAATGGCCAATTATCGAAAAAAAATTTAATAAAATATTTTTTGTTTCGAAGATACAGTAAAAAAACATTTACAGATAATAAAAAATTAAGAAGATAACAAGTCATGATAGCACGTACGGTAGGTATTTAGCGGTACTTTGTTGTTAGCTGTCTTCAATGACATCTTAGGTAACTGTAAGACGCTATTCGTGTTTATTTTCACGCGATTAGAACAAAAGTATGGTACGCGGAAACTATAAAACTTATCTAAAATCTGATTGGTCCACCAAATTCCTCTCAAAAAAGTAGTAGGTACAGTGACGTGAAAACCGCAACCCTCTAGCTTCAATAATAACCGAGATTTTTGAGAAAAACACCCAAAAACACCCGAAATGGGACACCCTGTACACTGCATGTGTTTCACTTTTCATGAGTATATAATTTCAAATTTATGTGGGAACATTGAGTAAAGGATAGAATAAGAAGAATAGAGCAAATGGCCGGATCTGTAACAGCCTGCTTTTTGACGCGCCAGAGAATTTAACCCAGAGCATTCACCACAAATTAAAAATATTTTTGAAACTGTTTGAGCCTATATAACACTTCCTGGAGATCGATGTTGCGTTGCGCTCCATCTCATTCACGGTAGGTACCTAAATGATTGTGTGGACAAGAACCAAAGTGCACAGAACCAGGCGCACGTTGCCATATAATATATTAGAAATAATGGCGGGTGCCGTGTGCTTTGACCTTGACCCAAAATAAGAAATGCGAAGCGATTCTTCGTCGAACAACGATTTGGACAAATATGCTTTGACTGGTGAATCATCTGACGTGACTCGGATTCCCACTGCATTTTTGTTTTATATATTAGCAGCACAGACCTATATAGCGAACAGCTTTGTGTAGGTCTGTGATATTAGGAATAATAAATTATTACTATTATTTTATTTTTGTTGTAATTTCTACTTCATTTGTTATTTGAAACCCAGGTATTATCTTATTTTTCGACAGACAAAAATGAGGGGGGAATAGATAGACATTTATAGGGCAAGAGCAGGGCCCGCGCTAATCCTTTTGTATCCCTTAGGCACATTATGTCGAAAAATAAAAGAAACTCGGGTGTTTTAATTACAAAATAAAATAATAATGACAAAAATAAATGCTATATGAGTAAAAATACGTTTTTTTAAACACGCATCGATAAATAACAATTGGTCCTGAAAAGCTATAATTAGCGGTATGTACAGGGTGTTCAGAGTTGTTTCTTTTTTACCTAGAAAAAAATAGTGTAAATAGAAAAGTTTTAGGTAGAAATGTGTACTTTTAACCATTATGAGGAGGAGGGGGGGGGGTGAGAAATTATAGTGCGGCAAATTAAAACTTTTTTTTAATGGAACAACCCGGATATTGCAGATTTATCTGGCGGTGCTCTAAAATGGTTTTTCCACAAGATATAATACTTGGTATGCTATTCCTCTGGCAGATTTTTAAATATTAATTATTTTTCGGTAGCATTCTCAGTTGGCCATGAAACAACACAAAGTCCTTAACTGTCAATTGCTCTTTTTCTTGCCTGTTTTGTAGTTTGCGATATGATATAATGTGTGCCATAAAATTGAACCAAATTTTTCGTTCATTATTGTTTTAATTAAATTGAACGTAATTTGTTTACTAAATTAATAGGGTGCACCCTCGGTTGCACCTATATCAAATTTGGAATAGGAAGAAATGCAGGCATATTATAAGTGCGACTGCTCATCGTCATTTGTGATATTTTCTTCTATATAAAGTACCTATACCCGCAAGGGTTTCCATTTTCGAAACACTGCGCATGAAAAGTGCAAAATTCAAAGTTTCAAGGTAGAATATGTTCTAAACAGCTGGATCAAATTAACAGCATCTATATATTATCGCTGGAACAAAAATAGAAAAATATACAGGGCGTTCTATTAAAAAAACATCGATATATCTACATTATGTCCACGGTTATGGTGCCCAATAGGAAAAACTTTTTTTTAATTTTATCGAAAAAGGTTACTATCGATAAAAAGTTTTGTTTGTTCTTAAAATAAGATTGGCATGGAAATAATTAACACTTATTTTTTTAAAAAAAAATCAGCCTACTTTGATTTATTTGTAATTGTAATCATGAAAATTACCTAATACAAATTAATTAATTATTCAAACACACTGGCACCTTATTCAGGACATGTTTTTTCAAACAAAAAATTAATTTAGAAAAAATTCTATTGACACAAGTTAGGGGCGGCATTAACTCGTCCGGAACGGTTGTCTAGTCACTCGTGCCGAATGTTAGCGCCAGCGACCAAAAAACAAAGTTTTTACGGCCACTTTTCTCGAATAGGGGTGGCAAATCATAGGGGCAGCACTAACTCCTCCGGAACGGTTGTCTAGTCACTCGTGACGAATGTTAGCACCAGCGATCAAAAAACAAAGTTTTCACTGCCACTTTTCTTGAAAAGGGGGGGTGGGGATTTGTTTGGATCGCCTAGCATATTGGTGGCTGGCTGAAAACGGTGGCTGCCTTCACACAGGTCGAACATTTGGGGTGCGATCCGGCAACGTCCAGCGCTACGCGGAAAAGGGATCTGCAAAAAAATTATGCCTCGTTAGACGAACGATCGATTTTTAATAATTTTGCAGCCTATTAGGTGGCGCGAGGGATGAGACTATGATATTTTAATAATCTTGCAGGCTACTAAATGGCAATCCCTGTTTTCAAGTTCAACCTGTTAGCAAGTCACAACACGGGAGCATTTCCTCTTCTCCTACTATTCCTTTACTCAATGGCGATAAGTATAACAATCAAAATGTCATTGTTTTGACTCGATTAAGAATTGGGGTTGATTTTTCAGAAGACTATATTAGCGATTTTTTTAATAGAAACTTGTGTTTTTAGATTTGTATTCGGAATCATCAACAGTATTTTAAAAATTAAAACAACTGTTGCCTCGTTCCCTTATTTTTTAGCCCATCGAAATTTGTCACATTAACAATGATAAGTGAATACCTAACAAGAAATTTTTCTTGAAATCGGCAGTAAAGTGTCTCAAAAGCGTCAATAAAAGCTCAGAAATCGGCACTGAAGTAGCTCATTATTGTACGATTGTTTCAATAAGTATAGGCCTTGACGAGATGTAAACATCAAACGTCAGACGCCGAGCCATCGCCCGTCAAAAGTGACCAAATATTCAAAACCCGGCCTATAAACGCCCATTTAACTTTTCGTACACATTGCTAAATTGTTACCTATATCAGCGCAATCTTTCAGTATAAATATTTAAGTAGGTTTGTATATCAATCTATTTTTCATGGAGGGTGCACAACCGGCAGTAGTTTGGAGTTTCTGTTGGGAAGCGCGGTGCCTCGTCATACTTAAATTCAAGCAACGCCGCGCGCACTCGGTTCATGGACGGGTTATCCCTTATGATTACTTTTTTTGCATAATAAAACATTTTTAGCGATTTAAAAAAAGGTAATATGTACCTCAGCACTGAAGTTCTTTTTATGACTGAAGCCTCGGCAACTAATTCCACATGAGTCATAAAAAGTTGAACTTCAGTGTCTTCACTGCCTTGGTACATAAATAACTATTTAACAAATAAAACAGCACAGCCTAATAAAATATGACTGCAATAAATTTGTTCAAATTTGGCGTAAGGGGGTTTTTGGTGATGCTAAATACGAATCTAAAATCAAAGTTTCTATAAAAAAATCCCTATTATATTTTATTGAGAAATCAACCACAACTTTCCACACAATGACATGATCGCACGCCAGTGAGCAATATAAAAGTTGATTGCATCGAAAGAATCACATTTTGAGTATAATACAATACATTTTTACAAATGGCCCATTTATCAGTGTTTGTTGGGTATTTATCCCATCCGTGGACATACTGTACAGGGTGATTTATTCATAACTACATTAATTTTAACAGTGGGTAGGGAAAAATGCTATGAATGCGAAATCGCAATTAAAAAAATTCCAACTTTTTTTTAAAGCCGGAATTATTTTTTTTCTAAACCGCATTTTTACCTATTTGGCCCTCTATTTACAGCTGCTACTGGATTGCTTCCAGGGCGCATGAGGCATCGGACGACGCTTGCCGTTGCGCGCGTCAACATTGTTGCCAGATGTACGCAACTTTCGTAAATTTAAAGGAATGTTTTCAGTACATAATTATTTGTATTGTAGGCGAATGTTCCGCCAAATGCTTGCGGAAATTATGGACAAATGTTAACGCTTACCTCTTGTAACGGTTAGTTTTGCCCTGAGACACCTTAAGGCGAGCCTTAAGGGATAAATGCCAACGAGAAAAATAAATGAAACGACTGCTTACGTGACCTTTTGATTTTTGGATGCTTTATTAAGTAGGTACCTATTCAACTAGGGAGCTTACATGATTTCGTGGACCTCGACACCACTGAAGACGATTTTTTCTCGATAAAACGAACTTCACTCACTTTCGCTTGGGGCACTAATATTTCCGCTCACTAGTTCACTGATAATCCTTTTTACTACACCAAGACGCTCCTAGAGTAAGTAGTTGTGTTCTGTGATTGTTCTGCTTCCTCTGAAATAAGAACGTCAAAATTAGCCAACATCTCTGGGATACAGTTGCTTAAAATTACCTTACTTTCCGCTTAAGTTGGTTACCATCACCAACGATACACTTCTCATTCCTTTATTTCTCGTTATGTTTGCTTTTCATTGTTACTAGGGATCCATATTTGCAATAGAATCGTTTCCGTGGGGGTGGTCCTCCTCTGTGACATTGGTTCAGTCGTAAGTACTTGAATCTTTCTAATTTCCACCTTTCGATCTTTACAGCTTTTTCTAGTTTCTTTTCCTGCCGTTAGGTATGTTACCGGGTATAGCCTGATGTGTAACCTACCGAGTCTTAGTATTATTTCTGGGCGAGTTAGGGATGATGGGTTGCTAAAAGTCCTTAGCTTTCTTGACTTCTGTTTGTCACAACCCTTGTCGTGCAGTCGTTAGTAGGAGTAGGAGGATGTGTGTAGCCCGAACTCCGCAAAAGGAGCTTGGCGATTGCCCGTGGCCGAGAATTTCCGGCACGCGGCGCGTTGGTGTTTGCGGCATTGATCCTTGCCAAGTTTCTGCAGAGTGCACTGTGAATTTCCTTTCGTTTCTCGCACTCCGCCTCACTAATCGCACATGTGATGTTATTGTTTCCCGTATTTCACAGTGCACATTCTCCGTATTTTGGTTTGGATATTTTTAAAGGTTATGTCCCATGTCGCATTCATTGACACTACTTCGTTCGTAGAAAGCATTCCCGTAATGAAACGTCGTTGTGGTTTCGTACTTAGTTTCGCTACCTGCCGATAGGTGGCGCGCTTCTAAATAGTTCCGCGGTAGCTTGACTGACATTCTGCAGGCATTCTCCATGAAGGATCGTTATTATGTCTATCATTTCCGCATTTGTCTAGAGAACCGTTTTGGTAAAAAAGCAAAAATGTTGCACAAAGAGTACCGAATATACCTACAGAATGTAGGCAACTCTGGTTTCTGTAGTACGTGCTGCCATCTATTAGAAAGGTTCGCTAGTTACCGTGTCATAAAGCGCGCTGTAGACTTTCGGTTTTGAACACACAGAGGGTGACTGAGAGCTCAACCACAGATTCGGCGACGTTAATACCAACGAGATGGCGCCACATACAATAGAAACCGGCAGCAGATCCTTGACAATGACAAGTTTGACGTAATAAATAATAGTTGTGGAATGCGGATGGGACGCCTGCGTTGTTTTTAATAAAACTTTTGTCTTATCTCAAAATCTAGCGAATTTCGGAGACAGTTTCAGTCTTTTGAGGTTTCAGTATTTTCCACCCTCTGTAGACACTGAGTGCGTTTTGTGCGTGTTATTGTGAAGGCCTTTTGTATTGTTATAGCGGGTGCTGTGAAAAGTGTAGTGATAAGGGTCTCTCGAGTTAGATGCTGAACACGCCAAGTCCAAGGTGTGCTAACACCCTGTTATTGGCATATCAACTAGGTAAATAATTCATAAACTGAATATTTTTTCGTAATTAAATTATCAATAAATAATGGCAACGTCGCGGCCGGTGCCATGTGCTGCAGCATAACGTCGTAGCCACATGCGTTCAGGTGCGCCTCGTTACGCGGGATTTGGGATAAATTGCCCCATTATTTAAACATGCAGCAAAAAAAATTTTTTTTGCGTTTTCGGTATATATGTACCTCCCTGATGACGTGGTTAAAATTAATGTATTTATGAATAAATCACCCTGTATACTTCCAACCTAACTTTGAAATTAATGGCTGAGATAATATGAGAGTGTACTCTTAAAAAGTGAGACATAGTGTACAGGTAATCTGTCTCTTAATTGAAATGATCGGCTCGAAGATTTTCTTTCGGAAATAAATTATTTTCAAAAGGATATATCTTAGCAGGGACATTAATGACAATGAAACACCAAGGTGTAAATGAAGCTATTAACTAACATAGTACAGGATCGGCCAAATTGGGCACTTTTGTTTTTTCCTATTTCGATGAGTTATAGATAAAAAGTAGCTAAGGAAAAAAAAACAGAATTCTAGCTAAACATTGAAAAAATGTGTTTACTGAAATCGAAAATACTTATAAATAAAAAAATTATGGCACGTTTAAAGACTGAGAAAAACACTCTGTACATCTCAAACGAATATAGATATCGGGAGGTGGCATTCCTACGAAAGCGTAGAAGGACCACCTTGTAAATATTTTTCCCGAACTAAATTCCGACTTACATCTCAGAATTCCGACTTATAAGTCGGAATAAGGTCATTCCGACTTACAACTCGGAATTCCCACTTACAAGTCGGAATTCCGACTTACATCTCGGAATTCCGACTTCTAAGTCGGAATAAGGTCATTTCGACTTACAAGTCGGAATAAGGTCATTCCCACTTACAAGTCGTAATTCAACAGTTAGTACCTACCCAATACCTACTAGGTTTTTAATATCTGAAACACTGGTAATTTTATCGAAATGTAGGTAAATATTTTTTGACAACGAAAATGTTAAATATTTGCTCGTTGGAAAAACTATAGTGTGAAAACAAAATCCCTGGCAAGAAAAAACGGTACCACACTGTAGGTACCGCGACATCTAACGAAAAGGTCACCCTATATTTTTATTTTTGACTTCAGAAACAAAAGTTCAATATAAAAGTGGCAAAGGGCGGTCCACTGCACTGGTTGTTATTTTTGAGCTAAAAGTAAAATTTAAAGTAGAATTTTATGGCGAATCCGAATATTATTTCAGGTTTTTTATATGGGAGATCGTCAAAAGATATTTAAAAACTACAAATATAAATAAATTTTCGGAATAAATTGAGGGCAACTCTTATCACTGAATGTTGGTAATGAATGACTATACAGGGAGTAGCAAAAAACGGTCGGTTCTTATTTCTGTCTTCCGGTTTGAATGGAAGCAAGTATTACTTTGACAATTATGTGATTTTTTGAAAATCTGGACATTTCAAAAATTGTACGGAAAATTTATTAAAACATTTTCGATTTTTATTTCGTTGCAAAAAAAAAACAAAAACAAAAATCTTATTATTTTGTGTAGGGGTGCCGTGACAAACAACAGAGGCGTAAAAAAATCCAATCAATCTTCATCTCAAAGATATTTTTGGAGGACGCGTAGGGATTGTAGGAGTATAGAGAAAGAAAACCTGTAGGGGTGTCATGACAAACGACGGTGTCGTCGCAAAAAATGCCAATTTTTTTTTGTATAAATCAATTTTGATTTCAAAGATATTTTGTGGGGTATGGCGAAGAAATGCCGTGGTAAACGACAGTGGCGTCCCAAAAAATACCAAAGAAAATTCTGATTTTTTTGTGGATATCAATCTGAATCTCAAAGATATTTATGGAGAACTCGTAGGAGATGTAGGAGTATAGAAAGAATCTGTAAGGGTGTCGTAACAATCGACAACAACAAAAAATCTCAAAGAATAAAATCCGGAAATTTTTTGTGCAAATCAATCTCAAAGATTTCTGTGGGACAGGTACAGGCAGGGGATATAGGAGTAGAGAAAATACTTGTAGGGGTGCCGTGAAAAGCGACAATGTCGTCGCGAAAAAATCCGCGTAGTAGTTTATAATCCTGCCGCGGTTTCAGCCCGGCGACAACTTGGCAAACCTCAAGTTGGTGACGCTCCGAGGTCGGTACTTGTTTACATGTTGCTAGGGATAAATAAATAAATAAATAAATAACAAGAAGAGAACACGCATATAGTATATTTCCTAACAAGTGCGGAAAGTGCCACTTTTCCGCAAGAGTTAGGAACACTATTTTTTCTACAAGCGTGCGGAAAAGTAAGACTCTTCCGCACGCATTTACTTTTCCGCACGCTTGTAGAAAAAAGTTTTTTTTAATTTTAACCATTTTGGAGTCAGATTGTCTACAAAAATAATAATATCAAAATTTTATATTGAAATACCCCAACAGGAGTCTCCCATATGAAATTAAAGAGGCCAATGGCTAACTAACACTGAAACTAATCATGACAGCAAACCGAACGATACATACCTATATCCGAGCCTATAGGTATGCATCGTCCGATTTACATCTCGGAATTCCGACTTATAAGTCGGAATAAGGTCGTTCCGACTTACAAGTCGGAATTTAGTTCGGAAAAAAAAATTACAATTACGCTTTCGCACATTCCACCATTAGCGGAAATCGAGCCCCGGACACCTTAGCTATTAATACTTCGGGAAACAGGATAAATTTCACAAAAGCGCAAAATTTTGCCCACTCTGTACACAAAAGCTACAAAAATAAACTGAGTTAAGGACCCCGTCGTGAATCGGGTTTTCAAAACACACAAACATCCTAATGACGAGATAATGTGCCCGGTAAATATGTAGGCGACCTTGCCTGGTGGCAATCGATTTTATATGGGCCCTAATTCGTTTCATTCCAACATAGTTCGCGTTGTGTTTCATGGTTTATCATTTCCTTGAAAATTCATTTTAACTTTGATTGCCAATAATACGTGGTACTGGTAGAAATCATTTAGAAAGTGGTACACTAAACACTAAATTTTGACTAAAACTATAACGAGTAATATACAGGATCCGCCCCTTAAAACTTCCCCGCTCCGTAACTTGTTTTAATTTAACATTGGAAATTTGTAACAGAGATTTGAGTTAGCAGTTTTCGTTCAAGGCCAAAAGACTGCGGTGTCTCGGTGACGCATCGCTTCGCCGGCAAATAATATTGGGAACAGTAGTGAGATCCAGTACAATAATTCGGTTTAAGTAAATAAAGATTATATTTTTTATTCTTACTACCAACTTATAAATTGTGTTAATTATATTATTATATGGTGTTCTCGTTTCCAATGTCTCTGATGGTTGCAAGGATTGAGAAATATGTGACTTTTTTGGTAATTTTATTAATCTTGATGTCAAAATAAAGCTCTTCGAAAACTCTCCCTAATGCAAGTTACAAAATCTAAAACTCCTTAAATAAGTAATAAGGTTTCGAAAGACATTAATTTTTATTTTTTCGTGACTTTCCTGTAGGTACAGATGGATATCCACAAATTTTATTAGATAAATGTAAAAAAGTTCCAAACGTACACAAAACCAATATTAATCCGGATGTCTTAAAAGGGAATTTCATTTTATTTTGACGCTTACATCTTTTAATGCACACTGCACACTAATGCATACTTATTTTGATTCAGTCTTTCCATTATTGTAGAAAATGTCATTTTGGACAAAAAGGTTCCTATAAACATGGGTCCGAAAATGTATAAGAAAGTTACAAGGTGTGTGTTCAAGCGGCCATAAATAGCATGCTTATGTTTCTGTCTAGAAACTGTTGAAATGTATCTGTGTATATATATATATATATATATATATATATATATATATATATAGGGTGATTCAGTCATGATGTAAAAAATTTTAACCACAGGTAGAAAAAAATTGCTTAATATGAATCCGAAATTAAAAAAATTTTGAAGTCGACAAAAAAAATAAAAAAATATTTTCCGAATTGCATTAAAACCCCTTCTTAACGCACAACATATCGTAAAGTTACTTGTTTTCTTTTACTTGTTCTCAGAAATTATTTAAAAAATGTAGAAATTCTGTTAAATATTAAAAGGTCGATATTGTTTGTGGTTTTTAAATTTTCAGGGAAACAGTTTTCTGTTGTGGCGATAAAAACATCACGGTTTAACTTAATTTATTTCCTTTTTGACAGCTTTTTGATTTTCCAATGTAAAATCGCAAACCCTTATTACGTTTGCGATAATTTGCCTGGGTTGGCTATGTATGATCTTTCCGCGGACACTGGTCATTATCCATATCCAACCACTATCAACACCGCAAAAGTCAAATTGTCTCCCTTCGCGCACGGCTATGAGGCGAAGACTACTGTACGTGACTTGCCTAGATATTTACGACCGCCAGTCGCTCTAAGAAATATTCAGCTTGGGGTACTGATTGCAGGGTGAATTTTTACTGGGCTTGCTAGGCGTTGCCGGATCGCAAAAAACCTGTACAAATCTGGTGCACCAGCGTAATGGCTTTGGTTTATTATATTTCCTAAGGAGGATTATAGTTCGAAGTTTGGCAACATTCGAAATTTTTTACTCGCATTCTTGAGGCTCGTATTCTCACGAGCATGGTGAGGATGGTATCCAAGAATCTGCATTATGAAAATATTCCATGGCTGACTATGTGAAAATAAAAAAAAAAACAGAAAATTAGCCATAGCTCTTTTATTTTTTATAATAACTATGCCGAGAATTATATCTTTGGAAAGCTCAAAAAATGGCCGATTTGATAAGGCCACAGCCAACTATGATTTACATTTAAAAAAACAAAGTTTATGTCATATCTTAAAAAATCACGAACAACATAAAAATTTGGATTAGATTATCTTATTCAGCCCAAAATTATCTAAAATTTTTGTCTCTACAGTTTTTCTGTATAATCAGAAATAACCTCGGAAATAACGGAGCTACAGAGATCTGATGAAATAGCAAAAAATCACTGTTTTCTAAATATCTAGTAAGCCATGAACTTTTTTAAAAATAGATAGAATTGCTTTTTTTGAATGAACGAAATGATAAATACTTACATAAAAATAATCTTAAAATTTCAGTATTATCTTCATGCAAACATTACAGATTCTATTTTAATTTCCACTTTGTTCGCAATTTCGGCGTCCCGCGTTCACGGCTGTGACATTTCCCAGCAGTAAATCCCTGGCAAAAATAATCCGCAAATTTGCGTCATGAATATTCTGGCAGTATGCCACCCGGGCCCAATGACATTCGTCAACTATTTATTTTTCCTGGCGTGTCTTCGGTTATGACATAAAGTTTGTTTTGTCTGAAACTCTACAAAGCTACAAATTGAAAAATTTGTCCAATTTTAATCACTCTGTTAATTTATTTTATTTTCTTGTTTACTCTTTGTCTTTATTGACTGTTTTTGTACAGGGTGATTCAGTTTTAATCTGCAACACTTCAACAGGTGATAGAAAACCAAAAAATAACCGCACTTTCTTCTATAAACTATATCATTTTAAGGCCTTATAAAAAAGTTACAGGGTGTTAAAGTTGCAAGAAATATGTGGAATTTATTGAATATTTTACAAACTAGTTGAGATATTTAAGTCATATTTGGTACACGTTATTACGGCATGGGTTAGCATAAAACCTGTTAATATCAAACATCTTGAGCAACCAGTGGCGTAGAAATGGGTAATTAGTATAATTTATTTTAGAAAAAAAAAAATAGAACCACCTTGTATAGCAATAAAATGTATTCAAATTCTTATGTAAATTTTTATTGTAAACAAAAACGTTCTCTTAGCATTTTTTCATATGTGTCATGGTTTCATAGCAAATTTGATTTTTTCGTATTTCGGGGTACTTCTGAAAAATTAACTTAAAACTGTTCTCCATAAGTAACACTCAAGTAGAAAAAATGTGTTTTTTTACTTTAAATACAGTAACTTTTCCCAATAAACTTACCCATTCAAGGTTTTACTTTTCAAGATACAGAGCGTAACATTAATTGTGTATCTTCCTTAAAAGTTTTAGACCCTGTATCTTCAAAATTATAGCCTTAAATAGGTGAGTTTATTCGAAAAAGTTACTTTATTTCAGGTAGCAAACACATTATTTCGACTTTCAAGTGTTACTTATGGAGCAAATTTTTTAGATAATTTTTCAGAAGTACGCCGAAATATTACGAAAAAATCAAATTTGCTATGAAACCATGATACATGTGAAAAAATGCTAAGGGGACGTTTTTGTTTACAATAAAAATTTACATAAGAATTTGAATACATTTTATTGCTATACAAGGTGGTTCTATTTTTTTTTCTAAGATAAATTATACTAATTACCCATTTCTACGCCACTGGTTGTTCAAGATGTTTGATATTAACAGGTTTTATGCTAACCAATGCCGTTATAACGTGTACCAAATATGACTTAAATATCTCAACTAGTTTGTAATATATTCCATAAATTCCACATATTTCTTGCAACTTTAACACCCTGTAACTTTTTTATAAGGCCTTAAAATGATATAGTTTATAGAAGAAAGTGCGGTTATTTTTTGGTTTTCTATCACCTGTTGAAGTGTTGCAGATTAAAACTGAATCACCCTGTATATTTGAATTTTATTTATTATTGTTTTATGTTGCTTGTTTTTATTTAATTAAATTTTGCATCATTTTTTTCAACATTAATATACAGGGTGAGTTACGTAGGCCGCGCTGGTCTGTATCTTCTAATTTGTTATTGCTAGAAAAAAAGTA
Organism: Pseudeuparius sepicola; assembly: GCA_963920635.1. Classification (NCBI taxonomy): domain Eukaryota; kingdom Metazoa; phylum Arthropoda; class Insecta; order Coleoptera; family Anthribidae; genus Pseudeuparius; species Pseudeuparius sepicola. The sequence goes on along the minus strand of OY987300.1, from coordinate 51,699,290 downwards.
GGTATAGACAAAACATGTAGAGAAACATGAGTACTAGATTCCGAAGATATTTTCCCATATACAGGGTACCTAATCGAATAAGTAGAGGAGACTCAAATTTTTTTAATGGAACACCTCGATTTTGTTGCATTTTTAGAAAGCCCTTAAAGAGTATGTTCGTTGACTGACGTATTTATAAAGACTTCTCACAGCTATAGCTTTTATGTCCTGGAAAACAGATGGCTCTGATGGCTAACAATGTATTATTCTGCATTGTATTTTATCTTCGGAAAGCGCATGGTGAGCCAAAAATGTGTCAGACGTGACAGCCGTGAGCAGTCTTTAATAATATATCGGTCAACGGTATGTTCTCTTTGGTACGGTATTAAGGGTCTATCTTTAAAGGTTAGGGAGTTATTTTAATTTTAAACGAATAAAGGGGCCAGTTTTGGAAATGTATTACTCAAAAACCAAATAAGATTTTGGGCTATAACTTCGACTGGAGATTGCCTGTTACGTTAGTTAACAATTTTGGACCGATATTGAGATAAAGTTCTGAAGAACTTACCGGGCGATTCACTTACGCAAATCCTAAGTTTACTCGCTAATTTTGAATGAAACACCGTATATTTTATTGCATATTTGTAAAGCCCTTAAAGAGTGGATACTTTTTGGTATAGGGTATTATGGTTCTAACTTTAAAGGTTAGGTAGTTATTTCCATTTTATTCTAAGAAAAGGCGGATTACATGATTAAGGTGATAAAATGTCACTTTTAAAGCTGTAAAAAATAAAAAGACATATTTTTATTTTTGGTGTATAGGAAATAGTTGAAAACCTACCTGTAACGCCATAAATAAATAACATAACTTATTAGGCGGTAACTTCATTTCTTCATGTGCAACAGGTTTTTTTATTATTGATGGCGTTACAGGTAGTTTCAACTATTTACACTACACCAAAAATTAACAAGAATATGTCTTTTTATTTTTTACAGCTTAAAAGTGACATTTTGACACCCTAATCATGTAATCGGGCCTTTTGAAGCCTTTTCTTAGAATAAAATGGAAATAACTCCCTAACCTTTAAAGATAGACCCTCAAAGCCCTGTAGCAAAACGGACATACTCTTTAAGAGCTTTCTAAAAATGTCGCCACTACTTATTAGATCACCCTGTATATTGGAAAATATTTTCGACATGTAGTACTTATGTTTTCTCTACAAGTTTTGTATACACTTTTTTCTAGCATTAACAATGTAGAAGATATAGACCACCGCGGCCCACGTAACTCACCCTGTATATGTATTATATTAAACACTCAAAGTCTTTTTAATTTTGAAATTTATAGGTATTTACTTTGTACTTTGTTCCTAAAATAAATTATTAATATTTTTGCTGATCCTGATCATTATTAACAATGTCAAGATAATATCTTGAATAATGAGGCAATTCCACCTGATTTGACAGTAAAAAAAGTATTTTTTCTACTCCTATTACAAAATAAACCTGAAGAATTCACCATTTTTTGAATGTATCCTTGTTTGTGCAACGCAATTTACACGGCCATTCATTTATAAAAATAACGACGCCACTGACTTTTTGACAGTGCACTAGAGTTGTTTGACAAGGATGGCAATTCATTATACATACTTTAAGTCGCATGCCTCGTCTAAAAATGACGCATGAACCACTTATGCCCTTTTTGAGCTTTAAAAATCCAGGATAAACCTTCAAAAAATTTTCAAACTATCACAGCGGGCTACTTTCGCTGCAAGTGAAATCTGAAGTTGATAAGCAACTAATCGAGCACATGTACAGCCCGAGGAGAAAGTGGCACAAGCCGTTTCGTTTTCAATGTTGGCGTTGTTGGTGCTATAATACTATACGTATTTGTTTTATACTGTCTGTTTCGATAAAAATATAAATGAAGAAATTAAATACAAATTAAAAAATCGAAATGAAGGAATTAAATAGTAGTAGGTACGTTACACGGAAAGTTATATAGTTTTTACTTATTTTCTAAAAAAGTAATATAAATCCTATTTCAAAACAGTTTTAGGAAAGTTGCCCTGTTTGAAATTTGCCTCAAGTTGGCGCTGTAAATTCAAACATACCTATGTCTTATAGGTTTCTACGTTTTGCAGACTAACATTTTGACAACTGTCAATGTCAAACCGTCAGGGTGAAAGTCATAAACGCAAAAGCGTCGACTCAGAAAGTCACGTGCCTATTCCATTGTTCGAAATCAAATTTCTGCGTTAGAACGGTGTTTTTGACAACAAAAAACGTTTATGGTCGTATTTAAAAAACGGACGGAAAGTTGACGGACAATGGTCGCGTTGCGATCAAAGTTTTTTCCTTCACCAACGTAACGACAAAGATATTGCAATTTTTGCTCGGACACGTCCTGACATGCTCCAGGCGCAATGAGGCCAGTGAACCCATCACAGGTTTCATTCCTTAAGAGAATCATCAGATGGACGTAGGCAACAATCCTGAATGGATAGAGTAGTTGTTTCTTTGTTTCTATCCGCGGTGGCGTCGCTCGTAACGGCGCTGACTTTTTAGACTGCATGTTTTTCTGCCTTCGATCGACCTTGGTTCGAGGCAGGCGCATGCAAATATGTCTTTAAAAGAAAAACACCGCTATGGCCAGGAGCGCTGGACAAATGTGGGTTCACGGTATTGCTCCTAAATAGCTTTATCCGTGTGATTTACTAATTGTCCTACACTCACTGGGATTACTACGGTTTTCTAGGGTTTTCCGTAGTACTTGAGCGAATGCTATCCTAGTTCTATCGGGAAAAAAGTCGGCCCTAGCCGCAAATGGCAACGAAGACAAAATAATAGTAATTTCCCCCCTCCCCCGCACAAGCATGTGGTTGCTTCTGGGGTACTCCTAGTTTGGAGTATTGTGAGGGTGAGAATTATTATTATTATTATTATCCTTTGAAATTCGGGAAGTTGATTATCCACGTATAGGGCAGAGTTGATTGCGTTCATAACTTTGCCGACAATAACTTGGAATGATTTTCTTGTCCGACGAAGCCTGATTTTATCTCATTCTATTCGAAAGAGGTGCCAAAAATGTTTGAAACAAGGTGCGGGGGACATTTGCAACAATTTTTGTAATGACTGTTTCTTAAATGTGTGTTATTAAAATGCGTTTAGTTGATATTTGTTTTTATTTATTATTACCCCCAAGTTAAAAAGATCTACCTACCCATATTCATAAAAAAATAAAAATAATGAGAAATGATTGGAGTTGAACCCGGACTATCAGATTGAGAAGTGAAGAACTTGTCCCATATAATACCAAAAGGGTTCACAAAAAAGTTTAGGTACTTAATATTTTGTTTACATGACAGCTATATAATGGAAAAATTAAGAAAAAGCATGCATTTTAACTATCACAGCCTACTGCGAGGTCAAATTTAAATATGAACGCTCACATGGTGTCCCGTAATAAAGGGTCTATTCCTTGAAATTTTGAACACCTACTCAGTTTTTAATTCTTAACAACTTTCGTTAAGAGGGGGTTGCCAACAGAGAAATTGAGGTTAGATTTCGTATTTTTTAAGTTGTATAGCATAAAATCTAATAACATTTTACCTGGCAAAAATTTAGTACAAACATTTCTGTCTTAATTTGAATCATAAGATCTTATAAGCAGTGTTTTGTTTTATAGGTTATGAAAACCTAGGGGAAAATAATAATTCCAGTGCATATGCTTTTAAGACCTTAACTAAAGTAGTGCATATATAAATACTGACTAGAGCGTAATACGCACGTCATCGGACAATGCTGGAGTTGTACCCAATTGGCTGATCAGCTAGAAAGAATCAAGGGGAGTAGCCACAGGAAATATACGCCAATAGACGGCAAGTCAATATACGCCATATATATTTTCTGTGGGAGAAGCGAGTCTTTCTTTAATATCGTCATTATTATTGTCTTCCCTAATTACCTATCAGAATTAATGTGTATTCACTTGGTTATGTTTTATACCTTATATTTTCTATGTTTAAGGTGCAATATATGATATATAATCATGCCAAAGATATATACAACCTAGATACTCGGAGACCGAGCATCAGGCGGGTCCGCCTTATGTCTCGCGATTTTCAAGCCGCCGGCAAGAATCGCGAGACAACTGTGCCGACGGCAAGTTCGAGAGAGTCGAGGCGAGGCGGGAGTGGGACAGACAGAGGTATGTTGACCGCCCGCACCAACTAATAATATCAGAACAAAGTAGCAGGTATCCCGGTGAAGGTATTACCTACTCAGAACCTATATATTTTGTGTCATCAGTGGATTGAGCATTTCTATAAAATAATATGGGTAGCACGTGGCGCAACGTTAGGACAAATGAAAGTAGGCAAGTGTCTACATTGTAAAAACATAATAATGAAACATGCTGTCGATTATTTTATATAAATCGCTCCACTCGTACTTCCATATTACTAGACGAGTGGAAAATTTTCTGTTTCGATAAAAAATGCGAAAAACTTAATAATAGACACATAATCTTACCTACAATAGGTTCTGATTGATTTTTTAATAGGTACTTAGTTTTTCAGGAAACAGTAGTTTTTAGCGAACGAACTTAGTAGGTACAGGATGGTCCAATTTTACTGTGCACTGGCTGTTATTTTCGTTAAAAATAAAGTCAATCGGCGCCAAGGACCCCTTAGAAAATATTGATTTTTCATATTCGAAGACATTAACGACAATGTAGTTGTACCATAAAAAAGGAGAGGATATGAAAAGGAACTGGCTTTTCGAATACCCACATGCTAGAAGCCGACAGGCATTTATAAAATGTTAGTTGAAAATCACTTTTCCCGGAATATCTATTTTGTCCTCCTGGTTTGGCAAATCATAATATTTTCCCAGATTTAACAACTATGTGATTTAATAACTACCATGCTTATAACTGAAAAATACTGCACGGTAATTTTTGACAAGATGAATTTTTTTTTAAGTATACCAAAAAGTATGAACGGCAGTAGATCGTCGAAGTTCAGTACACAAGCAATGCTGTTCTTGGCAAGAGGCATATTTTCAAATTGGAAGTTGGCCTCTTGGATGTTTTATTTCGACGACTTCAATGAGAGGGAGAGACATTGCTGAAGCGTTAAAAGAGGTTATTACATTTATCAAAAATGAAGTACAAAGTTCAAAAAATTGAATTTATAAAATTCCTTGTGAATGTGGAAAGTTCTATATTGGGGAGACTTATCAGGCAAAATCAAAATTGGAAATCAAAAATATGTGCACACAGTTTTAGTAACAATCATAGGATTTTGTGGGATAGATCCAAACCAAGTCTCAAATAAGAAGTAGTAAACAGACAAAAAAATTAAAGAATCAGTATTTATTCTAGGAAATACGGACAACTGTGTTGCTGAATGTTCGTGGAATTCAGTAAAACATTATTGCTAATTATTCAAAGAGAAATTAGTAGGTATAGATAATTAGATAGAACACGGAACAATATCAGACAGGTGGCTAGGCTATTGTTTCTGTTGTCATGACATTTTAACCTGACATTTATTAATCTGTCATTTCACTTTGACGTGATATGATCTTTGAGAAAGGAGGAAGATTTATTCTCCGTAAGCTCAGAAAACAAATTTGTTGAAGTTATTTTTCTAGTTACATGTTCAAAGTGTCGTTCATTTACTGTTAAGAATTTATGAATTTTCCAGGCAACTTGAAAAAGTTGTATTTTAATTGGAGGCGAAAAAGCCAATTAAAAAATTAAATGGATCTGTTTGCGCCACAAATAACTTTTAGTAAACATACGTAACCACTTTACTGAATTAATAAAAAGTAGTACGGTCCTCTGTAAAATTCAATTTTCTCCCACCTTCAATAGAAACCTTAAGTGCAAGCAAAAATTATTTGTTCCACAGCAAATTTATTTTTAATTCAAAATTCAAAATTTTGAACAAGCTTTTTGAAATTAGATTGTATTTATTGCACTATGAAATTCAAACAAATGGAACGTAGAAGTTCATTTTTTGTAATTAATTATTGCAATCGGTATACATAGGGGGTGATCCAGCCAAGGCTAACACTCCCCCTTATTTATTTACATCGTCATATGTTTTACCTGAAGAAAATGTATTCCTAATTATTATTCCTAAATTTTCTAAATCTGCATACAGAAAAACAATGAGTGTGTTCCTAATTGGCGAATTTGGCTCGGCTCGGCTAGGACGAGTGAACGTTGATGCCGCACACGACACGCTGCATACAATGTCTATCATCCGCAGTTTTACGGCGGCGATGGTGGAAATACAGAAAATATAGCTTATTTAGGTATAATGCGATAATACGAGTAGTTTTGTTTCTAATGTGGTAATATGCACAGAGGACAGGGTCGGGCGGCAGTATCGTCAAGTTAATGAGCGTTTCGCGAATTAAAATGAATGCAAGTACTTCCCCCAATTTTTTTAAGAAAATATAGTTTGATTTTTATATTTTTCTTTTATTTTTTTTTTATTTTCTGAATTTATATTATACAGGGTTAGTCAGAATGTATAGTAAATACTTTAAAGGGGTGTTCGGCAGGTGGTTTTAAGGGGGTATTTCATATAAAATTTTTCGATTTGGGCTTTCCTTGCCAAGTTATTCGGGTCTACAGGGTGACCCAAAATTATTTTTTTTATTTATATCTCAATAACGGCGCTACTTAAAAATTTTAAATTTGGTATGTGTTATCTACTTACTGGAAGACGCCTTAGGGTAATGTATTCATTTACACAGTGCCCTAAAAAATGGTAAAAACTAACAACCCCTATTAATTTTTTTGCTCAAACTTTTTTGAGGTTATCTTTTTGGTCTTGCAGGTCCATCATTTCAGTGTATCTTTTCATTTTACAACAAAAGTGTACTCTTGTTTCATAACGATAAAATCAACCGTTTGCTTTGAAATTGGCAAAACGTGCCCCAAAACCCCTGTTAGCTTCGAAACATAAAATTTGTACCTACCGCTTTCAAACGTTACAGATCGACGGTACATTCAAAATAAGGAAAAAAATACCAATTGGACGTTGGTCAAAACAGCATTGGTTTTCTTGAAAAATAGGGTGTTAAAATTTTGTGAAATTCAATATTTTCCAAGTTTTGGTACATTGTTCTTAGGAATTTTTTTTCTCAGTTTAAATGGTACAGTGGACGTATTGAATCCTTAATATATTAAGAAAAATGTAATAAAAAGTTCAGATTCATATTTGAAATAACATGATTTCACAGATTTTTTCTAGTCCTTTTTAATAGATATGTTTACAGACACAAAATGGAGAGAAATATTTTTTTCTTAAAATGAATACAACCATAAATATGACATTAGCCTTCCTAACAACATTTTAGGAAATGTAGAAAATTGTATAATTTTGACTTTTTTTATTTAAATTCAAATTATTACTTTTATTAAAATGTCAGAATATGCTCTAATTGTTATCGCACGTCTATGATATAAGAGAGTCCTGTACTTTTGATCTAATCATTGAGATTGCTCTCACATATATCTCAAAAATGAAATTTTCCTTACAAGTTACAAGTCTACTGATTCCGACAAATTGCAATGAAAATAATTTGTCATTGCTTTCTTAATATGTCTACAAATAAATCAAAGTCACGTAAATGATAAATTCTATTAAAGTTATGACACATTTGGTATAAAGGACTTCTTAACAATAAGTTTGTTTTTGCTATTCGACAATGAAATGTGTGATGATTCCTAGAATTTGATCGAGGACCCAGGAAGTATCTAACAGACATGAAGAATCAACAAAGTTATTCAAGATGCTGTATAAAAAAGTGGTTGAGGCAAATTTGCGTCTAAGTGTGAGGCTGTAACATTATACTTAGCATAAATCTATATGAGACACTTCTCTCTGGATATATCCCATCAACCCTGAAACCCACAAATTTCAGAAATTTTCTCTGAATTCTGTCAATCTGTAACTTATAAACATAATAATAAGGACGTCATACAACTGATGCATATTCCAGTTTAGATCTGACGTAACAGTAATATTATTATAGAGATTTTAGTGCCTCAATGTTGGTGAAGGACCCACAGTTTCTAATTATGAATCCATAAGCCTTAGAGACTTGATTTACTTTGAGAGAAATGTGATCTCAAATATGAGTGAGTAAAAAAAAAACTCCTAAATCCTTTACTTTATCACGAGTTAGATATATACATTTATTATGCGAAGTATAAGTGAATAAATGGGGTACCTTTTTCCGCATAAAAGATACAATTTTGCATTTACTCACATTTAACGTCAAATCATTATTAACACAACACTGCTCAACACGATCACTCTGCAATATCAAACAATCATTATTATCAGAGATGCTATAGAAAAACTGAATAATTATCGGCAAAAATAAGTTTATTTTACATTATATTTGAAGTGAGAGTTAATAAATATTAAAAATAAAAGTGATTCTAAGTTTGACCCTTGTGGAACTCCCGATGATGCCAAATATTCAAAAGATTTAAATTTGCTTTTTTGAAGTTATAAGAACTAAATGCAAGATTGCTTGCAAATGGTTTTTTAGTACAATTGAAATTAAGAATACCAATTATTACAGCCGGTTGATAGCGAACATCTTCTGGTACCAATGGTATATAATATCTCTCTCGATTTCACAATTAATGTTAGATATAACCAGGTCCAAGAGTTTTCCATCTTCACTGACAATGTTATTATATTGTTTAAAACTAAATGTATTTCAGAATTTTTTTTATAAAACTAAACTTGCTATCAAAAGTGTTAGAAACTATACTAAAATCGAGCAACTCTTACGCCTGGCGTAACAAGAGCACGTGCGTTGATATATTAGCCAGGGCCGCACTGAGGCATGACCTTTATTTAATTTTAGTTGTACAATTGTTTACATCAAAATATTTCGGAAAAAAAATATTGGCTTAATTGAAATGGTTCAAAACATCCATAAAATTATTTGTGGCAGAGTCTAAATAGCTGAAAACGACAAGATAAAACCGCATAACTACACTTTTTCGATCGAGTACGTCCCTGTTGCCGAGTCGGGTGAAATTTTATAGCTTACCGACCTCAGAGAAATAACCAAGGATAGAGGGAGTAAGAACAAAAAGTAAACAAAGCCAACATCTTTTTGTGTGATGCCGCGTACTCCATTGTTTACAGCATTTCATTTCAAAATAGAAGGGTTTAATAATGAGATTCAATGAAGGCACACCTCCCACAACGCTAAATTAACAAATGTAGTTATTAATTTCTTGTTTGTAACAATTTTAAACTAAAACTAAATTGCAGTGTAATTATAGTATCTAATTATCACTATAATAAAATCGTCACAGATACCTCAAACCGACCGACATGGCAACGCTGCTTTTGCTGCCGCGGGCGCCGCGTCCGTTAACTCAGCGATATTTGTTTTGTGTATGCCCAGCATGTCAAGTTTTCCGATTGTTTACGTATGGATTTTTCCCGTTTTTAATTGTTTTTCTGTTAATTTAAAGGCTATTTATTAGTATTTAGGATATAGTGACTGATTTTGTTTCTAATGGGACGCAGAAAGTGTGTGGTATGTGGCTAAATTGATATTTCTCAGGACATAACCTATCTCAGGTAAACGTTGTACACACGGGCCTAATGTTTGTTTACTTCGGAAAATTTGCATAAGATGTTGGTTGACTACAAATGTATGTATTTTGAGGCTGTTGCTCCCTCTATCCTTGGTTATTTCTCTGAGTTACCGACCAATCGCGGAACGTCATTGAACACGTGTTTTTATTTACGCCAGGCGTAAGGATTGCTCGATTTTAGTATAAGTGAGGTACTTTGAAATCACCTACAATAATAACATTCCTGGAATACAGAAGGTTTAGTTGCTCAAGTGCATCACAGTGTTACACAAGACACAAGTTCGTAATATCAATAATATCCAGATAAACAAACTTTTCCTAATTTGAAAGTCGTTAGTTAGACCACAGATAACCTTGAGACCTTGAAGACATTATACATAAAGAAAGCAAAAAAATGGAAAAGGCCCACTACCCACTGCGAATTGTTTTTGTCATTTCTATTTCTTGTAATTAGTGTTAGTTCCTCTGGTAGATTTAGTCAATTTTATATCGAAATTCCTGGGTGTCTACCATATATCATTGAAAATTTAGTAATTTAATTTTTTATATTATTCAGTTTTATATTAAATTAAATTTTCAATGATATGGTAGACACCCAGGAATTTCGACATAAAATTTCTTCTAGTGATTATTAGTTACAAATTGTTCAGAATAGCTTTAAAAATTCCGATGTATCAATTTGCATAAAAAGGGGACCTTTTTTCATATTTTAAATTAAAAAAGCACATAAGTTCAAAAAAAGTTTTATGACAACATATATCTTTAAAATCTCAAAATACAATTATTTTTGGCTGCAAAAGGACTATTTCTCCTTGAAGAATAATATATGTAGGTACCTTTAGTCAAGGGTGTGTTTAAGTACTGTATATTGTTATCTTTGCTACAAGTTATATGCTTATTAGCATTATTCCATTATTGGCGCGGGCGACTTTCTCGGCGCGTGGCCTGATTAATATTAGGCGTGAACGATACTCCCAGCGCCATCGGTTCATGACTAGGTAATACATGTTTATACTTATTATAGCTAGATGACGCAAATCTCACTTTTTAAGAGGAGACGGTGTTTCTGCATATCTAGGTTGTATATATCTTTGATCATGCAATGTCTTCCGGTGCCCAGTTATTCTTAAAAATTAATTTACTATAATAGGTTTTTGTCGTACGTAGTTCATTTTGCAATCTCTCAAGGGCGGTAAAAATGTAAATATTAAATTTGTTTAAAAATAGTATGTACGGCATTGTTCCTTTTTCAATTATTTAGAATCATTTACCGTTTCGGTTACGTGTCATTCAAATTATGTCGCTTGCCATCAAACCAGGGCGTGCTGTAAAGTGAAATTTACCACAGCATAGATATTGTATGAGAAACCTTACTTATCGCTGGTTTTATACACGTCTAAAACAATATTTTATCATCTGAAAAAAATGTCAGTTTACTATCTAAAGAATCAATAAGCAGCAGTAAATTAGTTGTTCAAAATTTCATACGAAATAACTTGGGTAAGTAAGCTACCCAAACTGATATCTATAGGTACTTCAATTGTTTCTTTACTTTTAAATCAAGATCCAGGTCCAGAAGGGATGCGCTATGCGCTTAAGCAACCTTACAAACAATAGAATAAACTCGCATCATATCTGATTCACTGAAGGAGTTTTAGGGATTTCAAGTCTATCACACCTTTTAAGCGCAGCTTCCTTTAGCTGGTCCGTTAATATTTTAACGATGTTATCTCACGACCCATAGCCCATACTCCATACTTGTCGCAATAAATTTTACGGTGCATTTTTACGGCACCCGAAAATACATGGTTTCATTCCCATGCCTGGCCCCAGAAGGTGAACAACAAAATAATTAAGAACCTGTGGGAGAATAACGGATAATCTGGGAAAAGGCAAAACAAGCCCAGGAACACACCGCGTTAATCACGATACAATAATTTGGGTTATTACCTTAAAAAAACTAGTGTGCGACTAGTGATGAACCTCCAGCAGAAGTAGTCCTGGAACAAAAAGATAATTTTTTAACGACAATGCCTCGAATTGTTGTAAGCAATATTTATTTATTTAAAAAAATGTAAGCCCAGCACAGCTTGATATTATTTTAAGATTAAGTAATTAAAAATACAATTTTCTTGACTCTCGCATTTTTTGTCTATCTTGTTCAATTTTGGAATTAATTCCTTTTGACCGATCGCGCTTGAAGAAAGAAATTTAATTCCATTAATAAAATTATATTTTAACGTCCTGTATCTCGAAAACGAAGCTTACGAGTTTTATTTCCCATTTAAACTTGAAACACCCGTATGATATTCGTATGATAAATAGGTAACAGAAGGTACCCCGTACCAACATCGTTTTTTATTTTATATAGGTATTAATTTAAGTTAATCAAAAAAATAACCACTCTCACTACGTTGGGAGACACCAGCCCCATTATGTCACCCTCTATCAGGCACTGCGCCTTATTTCTTTGAGGACGTGTTAGATAAGCTACTTTTGCCATCCATAACACTAAAATATAAATAATTGTCCAAAAGTAAATAGTTTTCGATATATCTATTCGAAATTATGATTTGATATACAGTGTCCAACAGAATGGATGAGGCAATAAATAGGATGTTATTTTGTTTCGCGCCGAAATAAAAAAACGGACTATGAAACTATATTAGGCATATCCCGAAACCAAAATAGGACCCGAAAAACTTGGACTGGACATACCTAATATAGCCCCAGAATAGTCGGTTATTTACGCCGCAAAATACTAAATTATAAAATTCTAATTTACCTAGATTACATTACATTACATTCTGTTGTAGTAAAACAATTCGACAAAGTTGTTCATTCGCGCGCCTGTATTTCAATAATTTATTAATTTATACATTAAAACCACAAATCATTTTAAAAACTTGTGTACCTACCTAAATTTTTCATAAATAATACAAAAATTGTCACAAGTGGAGAAAGGCTTAATGCATTCCTTATTTAGAGAGTAAGTAGGCTAAAGTAGGGAATATAAATAAATTTTTAAAATGCCTCCCCACTATTTAGGAATGATACAAGTATGTCCGTTTTCTTATTTCAGCTTTCGTAATTCTATCAGAAACGTTGTTTCGCGATATTACTAGGTACTCCCTTATTATATAAATCAATTCTTCTCGTGTGTTGTTCTCAGCTGCATATACGACTTCATGTGCCCCCATCCCCATAAAAATGACGGGGAGTAAGATCGGGGCGTCACAAGAATTATTGGATTGGTGGTTTGCAAACCTTTGGGTTGTAAGAGGAGCGCCATTGTCAAAAGCCATGATCTTACTGCCCTTGATCTTTATGAATGGTGAACATGAAAAAACCGTATGCAACAGAAGTCAACGCTGAGAAAAATGGATTAACAGGATACATGTCTAATCGACAGCTTACACTACTTTTTCGAGTGCGGCAGCTATAAAATTCCAACAGTTCGTGCTCTTGTATACCTTGTTATTATTTGGTGTATAAGTAGAATCGTTGCTACACAAGAAAATTAGTACCTACCGGTATATACAACATTATGGAAATACAGGCAATGCCTTTGTATGTTTTTTTCAGTTTTAATTATTGCTCAACATTTTTGGGCATTAGGGACATTGATATTTACAAAATAAGAAAAGGGTTGACATAGGTAATCAAAAAGCGAGTCAACGAGGTAACAAATCAACTTAGACCATAATGTTTTTATAGTCACGGCAGAATAATTCGACATTTCTTGATATTTCTGTAAAAACATATAAGAACCCACGTTTACGATATGTTGTGCAACTGGCAACTGCGGACGAGCCTTGACGAGCGAGCTTACCAGCTGACGAGGCAAGCGCCGTAAGGTAGGGGGTTTAATACACTTCGGAAAAAAAATTGTTGACTTCGTATTAAGCTATTTTTCAACCTGAATCACCCTGTATATACAGGGTGTTTCTAAATGATGGTGCCAACGTAATATGACATGTGTTTTAATTTTTTTTAGCAGAAGATAATCAAAGTAGGTCTAGGCTTTTTAAAATTTTGCACATCTGCATACTACACTAGTCAACTATTGTGTGATTTTTTCTTTGTGATGCCCTTTAATAACTATGGTCCTATAACCATTTGTACAGTATCCATCTTGTAGTTATTCCATCAATAGAAAATACAAAAATTATACAAAGTTTTGGTTTATTATGTTATGTTTAACTTACAATTCAATTATTAACAATAACATATGAAAGTAAAAGTACATATTATGTACTGCTTGTAAGATGTTTGTTTACTGAAATGCGCTGCAGGTGATTTTTTGAGAAATGTTAATAGTTCAAATACTTAGACAATTCAAAAACCACAGCATAACTAGGGCCTACGGCAAACCGCAACAATATGTCTTTTTCATTTTTTTTTCTACAATAGTGGGGAGGTTGAACCTTCAAACCCCTTCCTCCCGTAATGTACGGCTCTGCTTACAGGCCTCGGCAATTAAGTTCAACTTGCATTATAAAAAGTTGAGCTTTAATGCCTTGCCATACAAATATTTTTTAAACAGGAACTTACGGAAATATATTTACATTTTTACCTAAAAATAGGTAAACTTTTAAAAGTTTTGGAATTTTTGGAACGTTGTTTGGGAATGGTCTTGAAGAAATCAACACAATAACCAAAATAGTCTTTCTTACCGAGGCTCCTAAATCATATACATTCACAATAATTTTCATTAAATTATTGCCTGTGCCTTTATGTAGGGTGTTTCATCTTAAGTGCGAACACCCCCGTAAAATTTGTATTCTTCATCCGATTTTAGCCGAGTTTTTTTCTAAAAATAGACCACAAAAAATTCTTTTTTTGACGTTGGTGCAAAATTTCAGGTCTTAATCTCAATTTTCAAGGCCTACTACGAATTTTTTTTTCTAGTAAAAAATGACCAAAACCATTTAGCAATTTTTTATTTAAAATCTGACACCACAGCGTTAATCGGGACACCTCAAATCCCCCACATTCCAAATTTGAACATAAAATATACAGCTAGTTATATTCTACAGAGTGCCAAAGTTGAGCAAAATAGGAATTTTAAAGGCATCTGGCAAGTCAAGTGTGCCATGGAATCCGCTCAAAACAGTTGAATGATCAACAGGATCACTCAAAGTGTTGGTGTGCAAAGATTCAATTAAAAAATGTACAGGGTATTTTTCCCTGGGTCATCTCAAAATGCTGAATTTTTATGAAACTTTATATGGGTCAAGAATATGCTCTGGAATTTTTGAAAATTATTAATAAATACAAGAGTATGTAATTTTTTTACAAATGCTAACCAACAAATAAAAAACAATATAAATTGCTGGACCCTTCTCAACAAAATCACCGTCTAGGATGATCCATTTTCTGTGCGTTTCCTGTTGTGGCACACCGGCAGCCTTGACTCATATGGACTTATATACTGACTGGCAGGCTTCTGCATTTTTACAGTTAGTTCGTTTATAATGTCTGGGGTGGTTTTGATATACTCGATTTTTGACCCGTATAAAGTTTAAAAAATTCAGCATTTTGAGTTGGTACAGAAAAGAACACCTTGTATATTTGGATTGGATCTTTGCACATCGCCACCGTAAGTGGTCCTGTTCATCATCCAACTGTTTCGAAGTAATTCCATGGCACACTTGACTCGCCAGATGCCTTTAAAATTCCTATTTTGCACAACTTTGGTACTCTGTAGAATGGAACTCCCTGTATATTTTTTGTTCAAATTTGGTATGTGGGGGTCTTGGTGTGTCCTATTAACGCTGTGGTGTCAGATTTTAAATAAAAAAGTCGCTAAATAATTTTCTTAATTTTTTTCCCAAGGCCTTAGTAGGCCTTGAAAATTAAGATCAAGACCTGAAATTTTGCACTAATGTAAAGAGGGTTTTGTGGCCTATTTTTAGAAAAAAAAAACGGCTAAAATCGGATGAAGAGTATAAATTTTACGGGGGTGTTCGCACTTAAGATGAAACACCCTGTATATGTATTCTGTTTCGTTCTCCGGAAATATTATCCACAAATGAATTCCTCCGAATTGTACGTAACTATATATTCTATTGTTATTCAAATAGATTTTTTTTTCAATAAGGCATTGGAATTAATTAACCTGAAACATATTAAATGATACGGCTAATGTACTCAAATGCGTTTTAGGTACATATGCTTGAGTAATCAACTAAGTATACAACATAATATTTTAAAACCGTTGCCAATGGAATAATTACTTCCACATTACTCTTTTTAAATCTATTATTAATAAGAGAAAAAGTCGAGAAAAACAGAAGAATTTTTTTGATATACTTCTTATTATTTAAGGTGAATTTTAAATTATGGAAAAAAAACTATCCTAGATACCTGATGATGGCAAAAATGCTGAAACACGTGTAGTGTCATGTTTTTAATAAATAAAATTTTAATGTGTTAAAACAAAATTTAATTGGTCGAACCCCAGGAAATTCTATTCAGAAAAATTAATAAAAACGACCAGGAAGAAAAGTTTTGTTAAAAAAACTTCTTGGGTATAAATAAGAAGACAAACCTTATTCCCCCATTGCATTATGGACCAGAACATCACCTTTAGAGATCCATGCTTCAATAAGTTCAAGAAAACCAAAATAAAAATTGCAGTCGAGAAAAACAGAAGAATTTTTTTGATATACTTATTATTATTTAAGGTGAATTTTAAATTAGGGGAAAAAAACTATCCTAGATACCTGATGATGGCAAAAATGCTGAAACACGTGTAGTGTCATGTTTTTAATAAATAAAATTTTAATGTGTTAAAACAAAATTTAATTGGTCGAACCCCAGGAAATTCTATTCAGAAAAATTAATAAAAACGACCAGGAAGAAAAGTTTTGTTAAAAAAACTTCTTGGGTATAAATAAGAAGACAAACCTTATTCCCCCATTGCATTATGGACCAGAACATCACCTTTAGACATCCATGCTTCAATAAGTTCAAGAAAACCAAAATAAAAATTGCAGTCGAGAAAAACATAAGAATTTTTTTGATATACTTATTATTATTTAAGGTGAATTTTAAATTATGGAAAAAAAACTATCCTAGATACCTGATGATGGCAAAAATGCTGAAACACGTGTAGTGTCATGTTTTTAATAAATAAAATTTTAATGTGTTAAAACAAAATTTAATTGGTCGAACCCCAGGAAATTCTATTATTAATAGTAAATGCATCCCTTTGCATCCACTCTCATTTACTTTTCTCTGCAAAGTAATACCAAAATTGGGTTCCTTGACTCCAAAAAAATTGAAAACGATATACCTACCTAACACTCAAGACTACTTATACCACATTTGAAGTCTATCCAGTGTATGCCTTAATCCGTTCGAGTTATTGTGGGAATACACAGTTATAAAATTTGTTTTACTGGAACTTTGGCTTTAAAGAAAGTTTTAAAAAACATATTAAACCGATTTATTTAGCGAATAAAAATTTCTTGGTTTTTGAGCTGAAACACTAACATGATGATGTGGAATATTCATATATTAATTAATATTTATGGCTTTTGTTATGTACCTATGATGAGTGTTGTCGGTGTGGGTGAAATTCACAGGTTATATTGATTTGGCTGCTGATTATCTGGCATATATTTACTGCAGTTTGTAAATACGAATATTTTGGGATTTTCGAAGACTAACTACTAAACACAAAGAAGACTAGTGACCAGATACTGAAATTAATACACTCGTTTAAACAAAGGCATTAAACATTTTGCCTCCATCCCCAGAAAGAAATTTCTATATTAGGTATACCTACGCCACTAAGGCTATTAAATATCAGATACTATTAGCAGCGTCCAGAGATATACTAATCTCTAGACTTTGCTATTAGATCCAACTTAAGAAATTTTGTAACAAAAACAAAAGATAATTTTTTATTTTATCTTGTTACTCATATAGCTGAGGGAAATAAATTTTCATGCCCGATTTATATGTGTTATGTGTGGGAGAATATGTAACAGACACGATAATTATTCTCTGGGCTATTTAGCAAATTTTGCGTTGTTTCCTATACTACATTTACTGGTACTGCCAATGATATTATGAATATAAATATCTACATCCAAACAAAAAAAAGATTATTAACATCTATTAGAAACTTCAACTATTATGACATTTTTCGAAAAAAAATCCTGTCGAATTGTACAAATGCCCGACGAAATCACACAGCGCCATAAAATAATATGCAATAATAATCACCATTACCATTCACCGCCCATTTATCTCCGTAGCCGTGTAATCGAAGAGAAATTTATCTGCATCCAGCATCCAGTTCAACAAGGACGGTGCGCTTTGCAGTCGCCTCCCCCCTCCGAAGCACATTGCCGTCGTATGGCCTTGATGGATCCATCCAGCCACGCTCGACGGCTGCGTGTTATTTGTGTTATTATGCGCGCATGCCATGCACTTGTCTCACGTGAGGCAAATTATGCGAGATGGTTGTAGCCCTCGCTCGAGAAAGTCGCGTTCTACTTTCCACGTTGGGAAGCAGGAGGTTAAAAATGTAATCTCTGGCAGACAGTGTATTAAGTCACTATACAGGGTGTGCCGAAACATATTCTTCTCCGGCCGGCAATATACTCAGTGGTCAAAAATAAATCGAAAATCAATTATGGAAAAATGTCGAATAATGCTTCATAATAAAGTTGTTTTTTCAATAAGCAGAATACATACTTAATTGGCATAACACAACTGACATACTATTGCCCCAAGGAAGCTTTCCAAGGGTCCCGGGGCACGTGAGTTTTACGTAATTTAATCACCATTAAAATGCGGCAGTAAAGTGATCTATTATCGTTGACTGCCGTATTAATAAAGACTGCTCACGGATGTCACGTCTGACACTTTTTTTGGCTCACAATGCGCTTCCCAGAGACAAAATACAATGCAAAATATATTGTTAGCCATCAGCGCCATCTGTTTTCCAGGCAATGAAGCTATAGCCGTGAGACGTCTTATTAATACGTCAGACAACGCTATTATCGTACGATTTTTTAAAACTCTTCAACGAAATTAAAAAAATATAATAATACCTATATAATGTGCCTCTCGGCACTGAACTTCCTTTTTATAACTTATAAATTCGGCATTCTTTATAAAAAGTTTGAGCTTCATTGCCTCGGTAGATGCACAAATAAATAAACAATCTAGGTACTAATTAATAGTAGTTGTTGACTTTAGCCATTGCAATGGAAATGGCTGGTAAAAACGATATACAGAATATATATAATTCATTATCGTTTAATAGCTCATCCGTTTAGCAGCTACTAGAAATTGATATGGCGTTTATGTCATGTCGATTTTTTATTACTTTGTTAAGCAGGTAGCTTCAGTCAGGTATTTTTTAAAAGAGTTTATCTGAGACTAGGAATTTCTTTTAAGTTTGTAAGGTACCTTGGGAGAGAAATAAAATTACAAAAATTTTATAATGAACACCGAGAAAAACTACATGATTAGAACTACCTGACCCTGACTCTTATCAGTCCATATCGAAAACTGTTAAAGTTCTTTGGGTAGATACATTCAACAAGGGACTAAAGTTTTCTATAGTCACTGATTATAGGTATATTACAAATTGACTGAGGAACCTGGTAACAAGGTGCAATACACAAATTCTAAATAAATTTTTAAAGTTTATTTTACGGCCTGATTAAACGTATTTTCCTGACTAGAAACACGCCACTGAACATTGTTGTATATGCTAGAACTACATTGGTTCTTACCTGTGAAAAGTTAAGCGGGGTGATTATAATTCAGCTTTTTGCAAAATCGGTACTGATTTACCATACTTACTACTTAAATTCGAAGAAATAATTTCTGGAAATCAATTTCAACTATATAATAAATTTAATTTATTTGGCAGTTGCCATATTCTGAACTTGTTGACAGAACATTGTCAAGTCTAATTTTAAAAAAATCATGGAAACTATTATTACATTTTACTAACAATCAAGGTACCTGTTATATTCATGGAATCTCCAATAAAATGGCATACCTAGCATCACTTATACCATTAGAATGAAGAAAGAAAAGGCCTCACTTTGGAAAGTATAATGCTGCGTCCCCTGCTGACTTTAAAGAGTCCCTGATTTTATCTCAGTCTTGATGTTGTTGATAACGTTTGAGGAGTGTGTGCTGTATTAAATAGTTATTTACATTGCGAGAAGCGTAAGCGCACTTTTTTGGCCGATGAGGTTGTTTAACGCCCGTGTTGCCTCGGGTCTTAAAACTATCTCCGAGACCAAAAAGAGCTTACGCATCGAGCAATGTATTCTATTTTTCCTGCTACCGACAATTTCATATTAGGTATGTAGGTACTTTGAATTTAAATATACTATGGAGTAGATTGTGAGTAATAATCTTCATAATAATAACCATTGTCCAATTATTACAAAAAATGATAATCAGTGATAACTATAAGAGGTAGAATGCAGTGAAGTCACTCAACGCTTCCGATCGATCGAGAGGTGTGACGTCACGACCATTCCCGCGCTTGTCGTGTCGTTTGAAATGAATAGCTTGCGGTCACAACTTTAATTATTTATTGCAAATTAAATTTTGCGATTTGAGGGCTGATATTTGGCATGTGCTATTATATTATATTCCCAAAATAAAGAACAAGTATAAGAATTATAGTAAAATCTCGAAAATTCCTAAACTTTTGAATAATAACATGAAATTCCACAGGTTAAAACAAACAGTTTACTTCTACCAAAGATATAATACAACATATATCTTTGCTTCTACTTAGCAACGTTTAGATAAAAAACATTTTTTTATTCATTAAATCGAAAATGAACAAGCTCGAAAAATAAAGAAGTTAGCGATGGTGCCCACTCGACTATGAACGCCCAATATAGGTAGTAATAGAATGCCCCTGCTTAAAAAAGTTGATTATTTTGATTTGTATCGGTAGTTTTTAGTACACTTACAGAATGGGGCAACTGGCGCCTACTCGCAGTATACCTATGTATGTACGTACCTACATTTTGGCAGATTTTGAGGCAATAATACAGGGTGATTAAATTTGAATCTAAGACAGTTCAACAGGTGATAGAGAACCACAAAATTATGACTATCTTGTGCTATAACTTTTTATCCACAGCCGCCTCGTTTCCGAGATTCAGGCTGTTTAAATTCCCAAAAATTGTAACGTTTAATTTTTAATTTTTCCAACCGTTAAAGATATTCAAACGAAATTTATTACACAGCATGCACTCATGAAGTGTCATAAAATGTGATAACACCAAGTTTCCCAAATAGCCAGTGGCGGAGATATTGGTATTCACTACATTTGTTTTATCAAAAAAATACTAATACGGCCCTGTACAGAATTTTCTTTTATGCGCTTGGATAAATTTTTTATTCTAAGCAAAAAATGTCTCTTGACAATTAATTCATTTGAAAAAAAAGGCATTTTTAGATATCGATTTGACCAGAACTAACTAAAATATGACAGTAATTCAACAAAACAACAATGTCATCTATGGCCAACTAAAATTTTGAAATATATTTTGACCACACTATAAACCTTAATGCGGGCCAAATAAGGCAGCGGTACTTAGAGAGTTTTTAAAAAGGCTCAGAAAATAGTCATACATTATTAAAAACACTTGTAACGTCGTACTTAATCGTTTCCAGATCAGTACAAATACACAGTTGTAGATAAACATGCAAGCAAATACAAAATACACTACGTGCTTACGTCATTGTTTGGCAAATAAGACTAATAACCCGACACGCAAATCTCAACACAATGATTATCATTTGATTTAAAAAGAGACGGCAAGAATTTGAAAAAAAAAGCTTGAAGAACTACACCAACAACGGTCTGGGGAAGGGCGAATACAAAACAGCAAGTCGAAGATTTTGATGGTAGTTTTTATTTTTAGAAGGGCCCCCGCAAAAATTAGCGTGGAGACCAGCTCCCATACGACCACTATTCCGTGGGTATTTATAAAAAAAAGCCCCATGCGTGATTACTAGGCTTTCCTTTTGAGAGCTCAATTAAAAATAATCCATTTATAAACAGAAAAGAAAAGGATACTGAACATGGGCTACATCAGGGGGCGATGCCCCCCTTTGCCCGTCGGCGTACAAATTTCTCTATTATATGCCAATAGTTCTTGCATTGAATTTAATTCAAATTTTGGATGGCAAAATATCAGAGCAAAAATAAAACAAAAAAATACATATTTTATTCCTTTCGACCCCCTTATATGTTTTTTCTGGATGATACTAAAACTCCATGAACTCCTGACCTTTCATAATTCCCCCTCACTTTACTTTGACATTAGTCATTATAGTATTTATTTGGCACGAGGTTACTGTGTCGTTTTTAGGCAAGCATGTAGGTATAATTGAGGCACGGTGGCGACGTTTGATGCATTGCCAACTGTTTAGACTGCATGTTTTTCTGCCTTCGATCGACCTTGGTTCGAATCGAAGCAGACTGCATGCTCATGTGTTTATAGAAAAACACCGCTCATGGCCAAAAGCTTTGGACAAAATGTAGATTCACGGTATTGCCCCTTAATAGCTTTATCTGTGCGATTAGCAATTGCCCTACACCCACTGGGATTACTACAGTGTTCTAGAGTTTTCCGTAGTACTTGAGCGAATGCTATCCTAGTTCTATAGGAAAAATTCTTCCTAGCCGCAAATGGCAACAAAGGCAAAATAATAGTAATTGCCCCTCTCCCCCGCACAAGCATTCAGTTGCTTCTGCTATGGAAGGTATTTATTGTGAGAAAATGTAATCGATAATAAATGAAAAATACTTTCTTAATTGCAACTGTGCTTAGCGCGCTTTTTTGGATAAATGAGTTTTAGAAAGAAGTTAAAAATACTATTTTTTAAACGATCAAAACAAACAACTATTTATGACTTTGTGGACTGAATGACCAATCTTAGAGAAAATCATGAAAACTTAAAAGTCGTTTTATCGCCTTGCACATGGAAAAATATTGTTGCAATTTTTAACAGCATACTGGGGGCTTACCAGGCATGGCAACAACAATAATGGTCTTGTCCAACCTATTTTTTATTTGTTTATTCAAAAATTTTTATTTCATTTTTTGAGCACGGGAAGTATTTTGGTAGTTCTATGACGTCACAGGACTACAAATTATTAGTCGATAAAAATAAACCGCACCAGAGAGGTGCGCGTAGGGCCCATTATCTTGATCTCTATCACCTGGTAAAAACACAGTAGATACATTTTACCTTTTGGTGGATGGTTTAGATGATATGAGGCTTACGAAATAAATGATCAACAGTTTATACACGGAAAAGGGAGTTAACCACATGTCGATATTGTTATAAATAGATTGGACAGGCATATCTCTAATTTCAGTAACGTTTACGGCAGTGGCGGCTCATCCGTAGGGGCTGTGGGGCTACAGCCCCCCAGTAGAAAATATGCCCGCAAACAACCGATAGGTAGGTACAGGTCGAGTTCGGGCAATTCAACTAGACACTTCCTAGGAATCATGATCACGATACACCCAGTATGTAATGTTTCGAATGCATCTTCGTGGGGAATTAGCTGCCTTCTATCTATCCCTACTTCGATCGCTCATTGACGACAAAGTTGTCAAGACGATTCTGACACATTTGGCAACGGTGACCGGTTCGTGGTTTGTCGTCTTTGTTCAAAGAGAAACAGAGCGGAGGGGCGAGGGAGCACGATTGGGAGCTTGGTCTTGGTCTGGGGCTGAACGTTTTCCCGCCGGAGTGAAGTGTTTTAGTCCCACCCGCGCCGCGACTGTCTGTTCCCGGGCGGCCCGGCCAAAGTCTAGAGAATACTATTCTCTAGACAAGAACGGTGCTTCGCGGTTACTATGTTTACTCGTGTAGTGTTCTGCTCGACTTGTAATAAATAAACAAAATGAAAAATATGTAACTTTTTAAGTCTTTCATTGACCAAAAAAGTTGAAATAAAAACTGTTGGGAGACCAACTCCAGATTTACAATTATGTCAACCAGAAAAAATGCAAGTGACAGACACTTTTCTAGAAATATATACAACAAGAACAAGTGGATATGCGAATGCTACAAATTAAATGCACTGTTTTGTTTTCCCTGTTTACAGTTTTATAACGGAGTGGATAAGACACGGGCTAGAATAGGATTCAAAGATTTAAAACAGCAGTACCGCACCCATCGCCTATTAACTTCGCGTCGAATTGTTTTAACCTAGCTGTTGTTCAATTTCGCAAATAAAAATTAGTAGCGTCGCTCCTACGGGTGTGATATTGGATCTGCGACCCTAGGGGTGAAGTAGAGTAAATAGGAAACAACCTCCACCATAGTAGCAGTACCGGCTATCGCCTATTAACTTCGCGTCGAATACGGGGGGACATTAGATCTGCGACGCTAGGGGCGAAGTAGAGTTGATGGGCAACCACCTCCAACATAGCAGTAGATACCGTAGCCATCACCTAATAACTTCGCGTCGAATATTTTTAACCTAGCTGCTGTTCAATTTCGCAAATAAAAATTAGTACCGTCGCGCCTAAGAGGGTGACATTGGATCTGCGGCCCTAGGGGTGAAGTAGAGTCGATAGGAAACCACCTCCACCATAGCAGTACCGCAGCCATCGCCTAATAACTTCGCGGCAATTTTTTTATCAGAAAAGTTGTTCCATTTCGCGAATAAAAATTAGTAGCGTCGCTCCTACGGGGGTGACATTGGATCTGCACTCTAGTTGCGAAGTATACTTGGCGGGCAACCACCTACACCATAGTAATACCGCAGCAATCGCCTATTAAATTCGGGCCGAATTTTGTAACCAAGCTGTTGTCCCATTTCGCGAATAAAAATTCTTAGCGCCGCTCCTACGGGAGCGATGTCTTCACATCAGTCCTCGGTGCCCATCAATTTTTTAATTGACCACGAGTGTGCTCTTTTCAAAATGTAACACCCTGTGCATTACCACTAGCCGCCACTGGTTTACGGTTCTTTCTGCTCCTAATAAAGGAACCCTACTTTCTGCCAATGTCAATATACTAACCTATATACTGCTTTTCTATCAAAATTAGTAAAATGTAAAATTGTGCGGTTTTATACCTGGATTTTCTAGTTAAACACATAATAAAAACGTATTGGTCTGTGTAGCGCCTCGGTTTATATTGTAATAGTTTTCGATTTTGCCGTTCTGTCTTCTGTCTGGTGTTCAAGAAGTTTTTCCCTACAGGATGGATCTAGGATTTAATAAAATACGATTCGGATAATCTGCCGAGTGGAACGAATTTTGAACAGATTCGCGCATGCCTTCACCTGGTGACAAAATGCCTCCGGACTGCCGTACTTGCTCCTTTTTCAGGCCAGTAAAGAAGGGAAATGAATTCAAATTAAGTCTAATATTTTTAAACTTTGGGGTATGATAAAGTATCAACCAAATCTAAAATATGCAATTTGGCAACTTGATCAACGGTTGGCAACATGGTTAAAAATGCAACAAATAAAACTATGAATTCTTCGCCGAACAAAATTTTAACATTGTTGCAATTGTTGAAAACTCGGTTGGCCTCGAGACGCTTTATTAAAATTTGTAACTTGATCAGAGGTTGACAAAATTGCTGAAATTGGAAAAAGGACAAAATCTACGAATATCACGACGGACAAAATTTTAACATTGTCGCAATTTTGACATAGTCTTTCCTTTCATATTTAAAATCTGAAGCCGAATTTGCAGCGATTTGTAAATAATGTAACCTGGTTAATTGTTGTAAAATAACATTTTTTGATCTAACTTTGCATTTTTAACGTCCCTGCAAAATCAAAGTAAACTGGCGTAAGATCAATTTTATCTTCCTTAAATCTTTTAGACCTTGTATCTTCAAAAGTATAGCTATTAAATAGGTAAAAGTATACCTATTAAATAGGTAAATTTATTGTAAAAAGTTTTTTATTTAAATTAAGCAACACACTTTTTCCACTTTGAGTGTTATTTATGGAGCAAATTTTTTAGTAAATTTTTTTAGAAATACCCTGAATTAATACAAAAAAATCGAATTTTGGTAGTACAAATAGAAGCAAAAATTACAGTTTGAACTATTTATATACATATATACAGTGACCGGCAGAAAGTTGGACACAAATGGAAAACTTTTTTATCATTAATTTCTCAGAAAATTTTATTCTTGATAAAAGTCGGTGCATCATTTCAAACTCAAAACGCACATATCAAAATTTAAATATCTCGTTTTGGATACGAGGTAGATTCAAAAATGTCAAAATACCTCAAGAGTAAAGTACCCTTATTTTTTAAAATACGGTAAAAAGTTACTTACCAAAGTTGTTTGGAATCAAAGGCGGATGTCAGATTTAAAGTCACAGCCACCTAGTCAAAATAAAAGAAATTTAACTTTTTTTGTATTTTTTCGACCACCCTGTGTATTACAAAAAAAAAACAAAATACCGCAAGCGCAACTTATCATCGGATAATATATGAATTTGCTACTAAACTTTAATTTTGTTCCATTAGCAGCTAGAAATTTAAATTAATCGAAATGAGAGTTTAAAAATATTAAATTTTTGTGTCCAACTTTCTGCCGGTCCCTGTATATTGATGAGTTTCCGGGTTGTTATGCCGTGGACTGTGCAGAAATAGTTCAGACGTTTCGCCGGTCGTAGCTGCCGGCATCTTCAGTAGTTCTACTCCGGTTGTGGAGAGGTGACTGACGTTATTTGGTGATTCTTATCTGGCTATTATTATTATTATTATTATCTATTTTTAGTTTGCCAGTAACTGTTTAATGTAACTAAAGTTGGTATAAAATCTATAGCTTCATACAATAATTTTAGGAAAAATGCAATTAATTAGGTACTTGTAATTTCCATTTAAACTTGTTGGTGCATGAATTAACAATAGGAAATTTCTCGACTCGAGATACATTTCAAAATATTTGTGAGCTCGGGAAAATTTTCTGTAATAATTCAAGCACCAGAGAGTCGTCACAATTGAAAATTATTTTGGTTCTCCAATATTCTAATTCAAATAAAGTTTCTACGACACTGCCAATCTGATATATTGACCAACAATAATAATAATTTATTGTATGTCGAACCGAAAATATTACTTTTATTTTCAAGGCCATACGGCAAATTAAAAGCAACAATTATTATTTACAAAACATATCTCGCACATTTTTCGCAAGAGCTTTGGTGAGCTACGGAGATCGTAAATTTTATTTCACAGCCGGCATTGTTTACATTTTTATTTAGTTTTAATTATGCAAACCGACATAGCCTTGGAATGGTACCGTTAAAAACAGTTCAATGATTTCCATCAATTTGTTTTTATTACGTATGAGGAGGCTTTAACAACTTATAATATCCATACTTTTATTGGAAATGTTCAAACGAGTGTTAAAATATGTACAGGGTGTCCCATTTTGGGTGTTTTTCTCAAAAATCTCGGTTATTATTAAAGCTAGAGCGTTGCGGTTTTCACGTCACTGTACTACTTTTTTGAGAGGAATTTGGTGGACCAATCAGATTTTAGATAAGTTTTATAGTTTCCGCGCATTGGCGCAGGACTGGAAATTTTCGATTTTTGGAAACCTCTCGCCTGGATACAACTTATATATATCGACAAATTTAATTAACTATTTTTATAGATTTTTTGGCGTAGAATCGAATGGAATAATTAGTTTTTTGGTAGCGTTAATAGTTTTTGAGATATGAACTATGGTTTCCATTTAAAAAAATATATAACTTTAACTAAATGGAGCTCTTACAACTTACGATATTAAATAAGTACCTGGAATGATGTTATTTCGGGGCAGAAATTTGGTCTTTTTGCATTCGTTTAGAACCTTACAAATTTTACTCAGATATTTATGTGAAGCCTAGGAAAAAATTCTCTGACAATATTTTTATGTACGACGTTGTATCAAAGTCTAGAGAATACTAATCTCTGGACGCTGGTTGTATGGTAAATGGAGCTCTTACAACTTACGATATTAAATAAGTACCTGGAATGATGTTATTTCGGGGCAGAAATTTGGACTTTTTGCATTCGTTTAGAACCTTACAAATTTTACTCAGATATTTATGTGAAGCCTAGGACCAAAAAATAAGATGCTAGTTGCCCCTCTGCTAAACAAGACCTCCAAAAAAGTCGAAAAAATGTATTCCTGTGTCTAAACCTCGGTCTAAACACAATAAACAAAAATTAAAAAGTTAGACGGATGAAATCTATTGTCAACGCCCCTGTTCAGGGTTATGCATATCTAACGTTCTACCAAAGTCTAGAGTCTCTAGACTTTGGTTCTACCCGCCTTAACTATTTTGTTTTTGAATTTAGAAAAAAGTTGTAAATACGTAAATTGTTGAAAATTTTCTAGCGATTTCAGAAAAACAATTAAATGTCGCGATTCGGAGATATACAGTGTGTCCGGTTCCCCGTATAAAGTTTCAAAAATTCAGCATTTTGAGTTGGCACAGAGAACACCTTGTATATTTTTTATTGGGTCTTTGCACATCAACACCGTGAGTAGTCCTGTAGATCATTCAACTGTTTTGAAGTAATTCCATGGCACACTTGACTCACTATATTCCTTTAAAATTTCTAAATTAAAAAAAGTAAACGGGGTAGACTATTATGTGAAACTGTGTATAAAATTTACCTGCTTCAGCCAAACCCGATAACAAATAATCAAATGGGCCGAGGAAGTACAAAAAATGACGACGTTTTTAAAACCTAGAATCATAGCCGAACGGAGTATCGTTCTACCTGTCGTTTTTTCCTGCAAAATGTCTGCTCAGCTAGTAAAAGGCCCTGTTACGTAAATACCTAACTATCTTAATCTTAATTAATTATTAGCAAATGGTTGATATAACACCAAAAGTTACTCAATGAAAATTAAACACGGAGTCCTACATTACTGTACTAGGTAGTATCAAAGTTTACAGAATAAAAATTTCTGTAAACTTTGGTAGTATACTATTAATTTATGTTAACAAACTTGCTATCATTGGATCTTTCAGGAGACATCATATAGTTCGCTAACGATACTGTTAACAGTTAATTTAGAAAAAAACTCATTATTTGCCATTTCAAACAATATTACGGGCTTGTCAGAACCTATAACAGTTCATCTTTCTTCTAGGAATAAAAACTACTCAATAAATTG
This sequence comes from Pseudeuparius sepicola, assembly GCA_963920635.1. Classification (NCBI taxonomy): domain Eukaryota; kingdom Metazoa; phylum Arthropoda; class Insecta; order Coleoptera; family Anthribidae; genus Pseudeuparius; species Pseudeuparius sepicola. The sequence continues at coordinate 51,670,474 of OY987300.1, read as the reverse complement.
AGTCAAGTCAGTTGAATACCTAGGCATAAGTATTGACGAACACCTTAGATGAAACAAACACATAAATTCACTAACAAAGAAATAATAAATATCGAAGAGCTTCGCAAACTATATTTTTCGCTAATACAATCAATGTAGAGCTATGGCATTGTTGGGTAGGGAGGAGCATATATGGATAGCGAGAAGACCCCTAGAAGTTGTTCAAAGATAGGTATATCCTAAAACTATATGTACAAACTAACATACCGCTTTCCAACATTTGAGTTATACTCTCATTGTAATATTCTTTTCCTAACAAAATATGTTGTAAGGCATCAGTGCTGTATGCTTTAAAAGACAATCTACCTGAGCGTAATTCAACTTACAGAACTAGATTCCGGAAAAAAGAAAAAATATAAAGATAAGAACCAGGAAAAGTAGGTATAGGGCAAAGATGTTTATATCCATTGGATCTAAGCTTTTCAAAGAAATGCCTAGAAAATCAAACAAATCTCAAAACAGGGCGTGAAATCCTCCCATTCGTGAATATCTCCGTATTCAAATTATTAAAATGATAATATTACCAATGACTGGAACCTATGAATAAAGAATACCAGGAAGGAGCATGTTTGGACAAACTAATCGAGGCAGGAATCCTCATTTTTCGTGAAATCAGTATCTACAATACTGGCAAAAAATTGTAAGGCACCTTTATTATCATAATATAGCAATTCTAATTTTAAATTTCCAATTATGAAGAAGTAGGTATTTACACAAACGCCTATGCCACTTTGGTTCATGCCATCAAAAGTTAATTTACATTACAAAATTACGTACTAATGAATTTTGGTCCTCAAACATTTAGTTTGGGCGGCCAGGGAAGAACTACAAGCCATCCAGCTAAGCATAATAACTCGAAAAAGTATCCGAGTACCACATACTGGCACCTATCACCGTGCCAGATATCAGAATATTGTGTCAAAACTTGGCCCCTACACAGGGCGATTTCCGTCTCAGGCCTATGGAGCTTTGACTCGTTCCTGGGATTCTTTATTCAAAGACTGGAACCGATATGTCTTTTTGTAATTTGGCACGCTAGCTATCATTCATTTCCCAAAAACGCTATCAAATGGTAGTTTTTTAGGGAGAATTAAGATTATCATGCTATGCTTCAGTGAGATAACCACTTAATGTTTATATTAGGTTGGTTCTATATTTCCTTTATACTCTTTTTTAAAATAAACACTAATATTTATTACTATTATCAAGGTTTGGATTCTCCGGTACTTGATTTCATATACTTTTAGACTCAAGTTTGTTTTTTCCAAGCCCCTCTCCCCATAACATTCGTGGAATAGAAACGTCTATATTTTATGTATAGAGTCCTTTATATCTATAACTAAATAATTAAATAAATAAACCACCGGGTGAACCCTATAAAGCAGAGACAAAATAAGTATAGTACTTCAGTAGTACTTAATGAGTACAACGTGCCAGATTTAATTCAGACTGTAAGAATAAAACACTATTTTTCTCACACCCACACAGACTGTCCTTTAGCACGAGAATATTTATATTAATATCTCTTTTGAACACGTTAACGCACCTGTATATGAACTAGTAAGAGAACAACGTGTCAAAGTGATATAGTATGTACCTGTTATAAGCTTGAAAACACCGCCTCTACAAGTAAAATCCCTGAGAAACACACACAATACCGAACGTCACGGTTTTCACAACTTTTTTATTTTCAGCAATGTTTGTATGAGAAAGCCTCAACAAAACACTCTGCGCCCGTCATCAACGAGCGTTCCTTGGGTTTTAATCGCGTACTGAATGAAGCTGACAACTTAAGGACATGCGCCTTCCTTTCCCCAGCCCCAGGCCCCAGCCACCCCTGGGTCTTTCACCCCCTGCGTCTGCGGGGCTGGCTGGTTCCTCGCCGTCAGGCCAAATGGAAGAGATAGACTTCATTCCTTGTGACATGCCCCATTCGGCGCGCCGTCGGAAAAATAAAAACCGCTACCAATAGAATCACCACTTCCCATAGCATTTTTAAACCCATTATTTAATAGTAAAGTCTAATATTTCCCTTTCCCACAAACTCTAAAATGATTTATGTAGAAACCGAAATAATGATAGGTCATTTTACTTTCGTCCCCTCGCAGAGTTGCATTCCTTGGCCCCAAAAATTGCGACTGACGAAAGAAGCATGACAAACAAACAAAAATTAGATGTAATTTGAGGTTTACATCGTTGAGTAAAATATTATACCGTTGACTGACGTATTAATAAGACTTCTCACGGCTATAGCTTCATATTCTGAAAAGTAGATGGCGCCTATGGTCAAAAATGTATTTTGCATTGTATTTTGTCTCCGGGAAGCGTATGGTGAGCCAGAGAACTGTCAAACATGACAGCCGTGAGCAGTCTTTATTAATACATCAGTCAACGATTATACCGTTATACCAAGAGGAACAACCGCTGTCACCATCTATTGGAGAAAAAATGAGTTAAAATGCATTGTTGTATCAACATTTTGTTCAAAGATAGATGGCAACATATTACTTTGGCACCAGTGAACTGCCCAATCTGAGAGTCGTTCCTCTTTTCATGTAATATTTTACTCATTGTTTACATCTTGAGACAATGACATGAGAAGAGAAGCTATTTATTTATTCCTCTGTATATTATTTTAAAAGTTCTTTTCCGAAGAAATAAACGGTTTATCGAGATTATTGAAAATCAGTCAGTTTACTTTCAAAGAAGAAGATAAAAATCCCTGTATTTGGCATCCAAAATTAAGGTAAAAATGTGACACTGGCATAAATTTTACTCTTTTCTAAAATTTTGCAATATCTCCAACCAAAAAAGTACTTTGTCTGGGCAGAAATTCAGTCAATATACCTACATGTCATATATCTTCTGTCACGGTCAAATCCTAGCAATTTCAATAACTTCCAAATACTACCATCTACATAGCCGACAAAACCTACAAATTAAGTTTGTTTTTATAGGTATGATCAGATCAAGTATAACAACTATAATATGGGTTATTTTATTCCATTTTGGCACACAGGGGGAGAGGGTATAAATTATAAATAAATTCAAAAATTTTGGTATCCATAGAGATATTTAATTTGTTTTATCCCCTACTCAATAGAGAATATTTATATTAATATCTCTTTTCAACACTACACCTGTATATGAACTAGTAAGTTCGGACATCCTTTCAATGCTCTCTAACCGACACATTGCTAATATAGAACCTTAGCCAATGTGTGACAAGTGTCTTAAGGATACGAGAGCCATATTGGATACAAGCAACGAAGCAACAGATGGTGCTAAAAATGAAAGTGGCGCAGTCATTGCCTATAAATTTTCTTCTATTAAAATATATCAAAAAACAGCTGGACAATGGAGAACTTTAGTTTTGGCAAAATCTGTCCCCTGTGTCTACTGTATTTGTCATGTCGTTAGGTCTGTCAAATATTGGCTAGTTAGAGTACCCATAAACAAGGATAATACTTATCATAGCGCTCCATCACAGGATGAATAATTTTGCAAATTCAACAGAAATTTCACTTGAGAAATTTTTTTTATTAACGACATATCTTCACTACCTATATGGTTTTCGCCACAGTGAGAGAGGGCTTCTAATATTAAAAAATAGCTAGGCCGTACGATACCAGGCAAGCGCGAAAATTTTCAAAAGCTTAGGCCTACTTTGATTTTTCTGCTAAAAAAATTTAAACCCAAATTCAGTAGCTATATTCTCTACTATAGCTATAAGCTATAACTATAAGCCGTAACGTTTTACTCCTTTAAACATGTATTACATAATTCTGTTCGTAGAAAAACTACACAGTAACTAAAAAATTTCGAAGAATATAAGTGCAAAAATAAAATGCATCTCCCCGTAACATCCCTTAATGATTACGGTCTATAATTAACCATAATTTCACCTAAAGAACCCCTACCCTACCACCATTAATCTTAATATAGGTATTTTGCTACGAAACCTCAAATTTTTGGACGGGTAACAACAACTATGAAAGAATGAATCATATTCTATCCTTGGAATAAAGAAACACACTCAGCCTTTGATCGTAATTTTGCAAACTAAATACCGACGTGACAGTTTTGGGTGATGTACGATTGGGTTTCGGGCCTGGGTCTTTACTTTGTCCGGATTCGGTTTTATCTTCTGGTTATTGTACTCTTGGATTCTGTCGTAAGTGGCCGAAGTCAAAAAGTAACGACTCGACGTCACAAATACCACAAACCATCGCTCACATCAGCAGTAAATACCTATGTATTATTTTAGTATTGAAAATACTTCTGGGCGCATTTATATGGGACCTGCCTTCGTAAAATCGAACCGACTTGCGACATGGTCCCGGTTCATCGAGTCGGCCGAGTTTTGTTTAGGTTACAAGGAATACAGATACAGATTATGCTTAGGTGATGATATGTACATGTCGGCGGCGGCGTCGTGTCATAGTTTTAAGATAGCCGAGTTCTCGATATTGATGTTTTAAAACCATGGCTCCTAGGTGTTTTGTCACAGATGAATCAGACTAATCTGTGGCTCGGTGTTCTTTGTTTCAAATTCAGAACATAAATCTCCTTTTCATTGTGTGTTTATATGTTTTCTATTCATAAATCAAAGTGACACCCCAATTAGTGACGTGTAAAACAAAATAGGTAAGTGCTATTGAATATTTATTAATAAAAAAAATTAAAATTAAACTTTTAGGAGTATTTGATTATTCATGAATACAATTTTTAAAATTAAAAATTTAAAAATTAAAAATCACGTATACAATTTTTTGAAATGTATTATTGAAAAAACGTTTTGACAATGTAAAGTTTTGGATGAAATATACTGGGAGCACAAAAAATGACATTTTTCAAAATTAAAATATTGTTGGAAGTGGATTTTAGAAACAGCGGATGTATTAATAATACATTCACCAAACGGCTTACATTTTTTTTGAGATGAAAAACACATTAACAAGGGTAAAAAATACCAATTTTTGAATTTTTCTCATTGTTGACACATTTTTTTCTCGAAAACTAAAATGTTTTGTTAAGTGATGTTTCCTGTGGCCGCGACCACGGCCCACAGTCTCATTTCACACTGCAGAGGACGCGGCTCAGCTTATCTTGAGTAAGCTATATACATATTATACGTATTTGATCCAAAACTTGATAGCCTATTTTTTTTAAACGGAAACTTTAAAAGTTAAGTTCTACGTTACTTGCCGCCTATATGGTAATTTTAAAAAAACGTGATCACATTTATTTATTGTTACTATTCTTATAAACATCAATGTAAAATACAATTATTTGTATCTAGTATTTTCAATACCCTTAAGATACTTGCGTAAAATACGAGATCTCTGAATTTTATTTTTAAACATGACGTTCAAAATATTCTAAAACAAAACACGACTGACAGACAGTATATGTTTTCATTGAATAATACCGGACAATTCTTTTGGAATGTGATAGGTATACAGGGTGGTTCACTTTTATGTGGTAGGACTTTAACATTAGATAGAAAAAGATAATCTAAAATGAAAATTTTATATCAACATATATCGGGGAAAGCTTAGTTTCCGAGATACAGGGCGTTGAAGTGTTGGAAAAAATATGAAGTATTTTTTACACTGTCCGAACCAGTGGAGATATTTAAACCAAATTTGATGTGTAGTACCACCTTTTTGACTACGATATTTAGTGATAATATGAAGGTCCTGAAATAACCAGTGGTGGAGTTATGGGTTTTCACTATCACTAAATTTAAAAAGTAATTAGTACGGACCTGTCTCACATCAACGTAAATTTTTTTTTCGTAAAGTTCTTTCAATTCTCTACAAAAAGTGTATCTTGACATTTTTTTGTATCTGCCACGGTTGTGTAGTAAATAAATTATTTCGTTTCCATCTCAGCCTTTTTTGCCTAAAAATGTGTTTTCTAAGATTATTGATAAATATCGCAAATAACAGAAATTAATTATGGAACACTTATCGGATTCAGCTATTTTATTTTTAATTTTATGGAAACAATTTTAAAAATAAACTGGCACTTGGTTTGAGGTACATTACTTTATTATCATTTTAACATTTTTATCAAATCTGTATTATTTCTTAATAATTTTTATAATTCTAAATTTGTAGAATTCTAAATTATACCACGACGAGTAAAACATGATTCTTCCGCCCATAAAATGTTATTTAAAAATTGTCTTATTTCCTTTGACTACAAAATCCATCGGCAAAATACTAATGTCCTTTCTGCATCGCCGTACTGGTGAAGATAAGTGTGCCATGGAAAAGAAAATCTTATTGACAGTTAATAATACAATAATCTGTCATCCAGTAGATGAACGTAGCAGCGCCGCAGTTTGTCTTTGTTAATAATTAAAATGCCGTTCCAATTTACAAATGAAGAGCAGGCTGACATCCATTTCTGCTATGGAGTTGCAAATGGGAACTCTGCGGAAGCAGCCAGAGAATGCCGGAGGCGATTTCCAAATAGGCGCCATCCGCGTCCCTCGGTGTTTGTTAACATGCACCGGCAATTCAGAACTCGCGGTCTGAGAACTAGAATCGTCGAACGAGGATCCAACAAGTCAGACGCAACAATGAGATTCTTCGTGAATTCGATAGGAATCCTACAACAAGTAGCAGAAGAGTGTCAGTGGCCCTACGTGTTTCAAAGTCTGCAATTTTGCGAGCTTTAAAAAGAGATCACAGGCATGCGTATCATCTACAACCCGTACAAGGTTTAAGGCCCGGCGATGCAGAAAGAAGATTAGTGTTTTGCCGATGGATTTTGGAGTCAATTGAAGGAAATAGACAATTTTTAAATAACATTTTATGGACGGACGAGTCGTGTTTTACTCGTCGTGGAGTAGTAAACTTTCATAATCAGCATATTTGGGCACAAGAAAACCCACATGCAATCCGGCCAAGAAATTTTCAGGTCGAATTTAGTGTCAATGTTTGGATTGGACTGTACAACCATCATCTGTTTGGACCCTTTTTTTTGCCACAGCGAGTGAATGGTGACAATTTTTTGGAGTTTTTAGTAGCTGAGCATAATAATATGTGGGAAGACATTCCTTTAAACTTAAGATTGTTGGCTTGGTTCCAACTTGACGGCTGTCCTGCACATTTTCACCGAAATGTGAGGAACTGGTTAAATAATAACTTTCCAAATAGGTGGATCGGACGAGGGGGACCGGTCGCTTGGCCACCACGTTCTCCGGACATAACACCTCTGGACTTCTTCGTATGGGGATTTTTAAAAGAACAAGTCTATGCGACTCCTGTAGAAACAAGGGAACAACTTATTGATCGTATCAAAAATGCGTGCGATGAATTGAGAAATGGCAATTTAATCGATGCTGTTCAATCCGTTAGGCGTCGAAGTGAATTATGTGTGCAACAGAATGGATCACATTTTGAACAATTGTTGAATGTTGTACAAATTTAGAATTATAAAAATTATTAAGAAATAATACTAGATTTGATAAAAATGTTAAAATGATAATAAAGTAATGTACCTCAAACCAAGTGCCAGTTTATTTTTAAAATTGTTTCCATAAAATTAAAAATAAAATAGCTGAATCCGATAAGTGTTCCATAATTAATTTCTGTTATTTGCGATATTTATCAATAATCTTAGAAAACACATTTTTAGGCAAAAAAGGCTGAGATGGAAACGAAATAATTTATTTACTACACAACCGTGGCAGATACAAAAAAATGTCAAGATACACTTTTTGTAGAGAATTGAAAGAACTTTACGAAAAAAAAATTTACGTTGATGTGAGACAGGTCCGTACTAATTACTTTTTAAATTTAGTGATAGTGAAAACCCATAACTCCACCACTGGTTATTTCAGGACCTTCATATTATCACTAAATAACGTAGTCAAAAAGGTGGTACTACACATCAAATTTGGTTTAAATATCTCCACTGGTTCGGACAGTGTAAAAAATACTTCATATTTTTTCCAACACTTCAACGCCCTGTATCTCGGAAACTAAGCTTTCCCCGATATATGTTGATATAAAATTTTCATTTTAGATTATCTTTTTCTATCTAATGTTAAAGTCCTACCACATAAAAGTGAACCACCCTGTATAAGTAAATCGAAGCTACCCGCTTTTATATAATTTCATATTACTGATTATTTGATAATAAAATCTTTGTCAAATTACATATTAAACAAATTAATGCTAACAATAATTATTACTAAAATCCAATCCTTTGGCCACTGATCTTTATGAACACAGAAGAGGTATTATATTTATTATACATGCGCTCTGCCCGGGCCTCGAATGGAACCAAGGACGATCGAAGGCAGAAAAACGTGCAGTCTAAATAGCATAAAATAGACTTCTCCAGCTATTCCTTGGGAGATTTCAAGAAAATTAGGGATTGACTAGACCACTTACATTTTTCGCGCTGTCTGTCTCTGATATCTAGTTTTGCTTTCATATCTACAATATATCACTATGCCCCACATCTATAAACAAGGTACAGCTGATGCAAAACCTGATAAGCTGTGATTTTGAGTGAGTATATATTTACCAAACCTGAAAACGATGATATTATAATCGCGAGGCGCGAGGCATTATTAGCAAGACTAAAAATATTGGACATATGCCTTCGTGTTTGTGCACAATGCACAGGCATATCTCGAATATATTTAGTCTTGCTAGTAATGTCTCGCGATTATCGTCAATTTGGTGAATTGCTCAATCAAGGTCATAGCTCATGGCCAGCTCTATGTACCAAATAAAATAACGAAACTGGGCAGTATCATTCATACCTAGGGATCACAAGGTGGTTTTAAAGGTCTCCCTTCTAACTCATATTGATAAGACACCAATGAGATAATAAAAAAGTTTGCATTTTGTCTTAATACCAAATCAAATCCCAATGAACAATGTAGTAACGCTGATTCTCGTCGTAGCCCGGTGAGTAAATTGAATTCAAATCTCAGATTATCAAACTTATGCTGACATAAAATGGTCTTTCCAATGGAACACCAAGTTCTCGACACTCAAATGCGAAGAGCGGTTCGATCGATAATTCGAAGCGCAAACACAGAGAGCAGAGACCTGAATCAATTTCAACGACCATCAAAGAAGTTGTAGCGAATCTTTACAAAGAAGTTCACGTTAGAATGGTAATATTTTTTGTCGCTGCACAGCCTACGTTGGAAACCCTTTATATACAGATTTAGATTTTAAATAGGATTGATAATTAAATATTAACTATAATAGTATCTATACCTCAAGTATACAGGGTCGTCCGAATTATCTTATTTCCTAATGAAAAATCTGCCACAACCTACAAGTGGCAATGAAACTGAGAAGGCAGTATTACTATTGTTAATCCCTCCCCCGCACAAGCAACTTCCCAAACAAATAAAAGATAATTTGGCTTAGGTAGGTTTCAGATACCTATACAGAGTTTGGGTTAATCGAGGGGAAAGTTATTTACCTATATAGTGACAGTATTTTCAACTGATGCAACCAAAGATAGGAGGAATATAATATGGCTCACGCTAATACAAATAACACGGTTTTATTTTCCTTCTACATTAGCGGGTCCGGGGGAAGAAGACAAAGTAATTTGTGTACATTGGCATTTCTTAAATTCAGTCTTTCCTATTTTGCAATGCATAATAAATAGTTTTTTGGTAGACTTGTATATCGTATACAGGGTGGCCCGCCACGAACTGCATCGATCTATATATGGAAAACTAAAAGTAGAAAAAATCTGAAAAATTGGCACCTTACCAATGCGGATGCGCGCTGCTCAACTAAAATATTTTGGTGAATCTGGCACTTCCGGTTATACCGGAAGTCGATATCAACTTTCTTATCTCAAATGGAACACCCTGTATATTATTGCATTTTTGGATGCTAGGCATCATTTTGGAACAAAAACATTCAACATGTCCTATGTCTAAATCCAACCGTTTTTAAGATATTTGCATTTTTCCGAAAAAAAAAATACAGATGCAGACCTAAAGTCAATTAGCAATTTATACGAGAAAACCGCGAAATTTCAAAACGAATTTTTGGCATCGTGTTACAGAAGCCCTGACCTAGTGATCTCTGCTGAGAAATTAATCCGTTCTTATACAGGGTGTTCACAAAATATGAATAAAAATTACATTCAAAATGTGCTTAAATCTCGAAATTTTCAAATGGAAACCCCCATTTTTTTAATGCGATCTTATTCACCACTAAAAATGATGACAACTTTGTGTAAGGTTTGCTATACCTAAATGCAGTAATTTTCGATTAATTTACGAAAAACCCACTTTTCGCCCATAAAATGCGGGATTTGCTTAACGCTTGGAAAATCATATTAGCCGTGGACGTTGAAAAGACAATCGCGGCTGAGGAAATGTCACTTGGTTTATAAATTATTGTCAACAATAATGCCGGCGCGCTTAAATTACACAAACGAAGATTATGTATTCTCCGTAGATAATAAACAAATTTAAATAATCTTCGTTTGTGTAATTTAAGCGCGCCGGCATTATTGTTGACAATAATTTATAAACCAAGTGACATTTCCTCAGCCGCGATTGTCTTTTCAACGTCCACGGCTAATATGATTGTCCAAGCGTTAAGCAAACCCCGCATTTTATGGGCGAAAAGTGGGTTTTTCGTAAATTAATCGAAAATTACTGGATTTAGATATAGGAAACCTTACACAAAGTTGTCGTCATTTTTAGTGGTGAATAAGATCGCATTAAAAAAATGGGGGTTTCCATTTGAAAATTTCGAGCTTTAAGCACATTTTGAATGTAATTTTTATTCATATTTTGTGAACACCCTGTATAAGAACGGATTTATTTCTCAGCAGAGATCACTCACAGAGCTTCTGTTACACGAAGCCAAAAATTCGTTTTGAAATTTCGCGGTTTCCTCGTATAAATTGCTAATTAACTTTAGGTCTGCATCTGTAATTTTTTTCGGAAAAATGCAAATATCTGAAGAACGGTTGGATTTAGACATAGGACATGTTGCATGTTTTTGTTCCAAAATGACGCCTAGAATCCAAAAATGCAATAATATACAGGGTGTTCCAGTTGAGATAAGAAAGTTGATAACGACTTCCGGTATAACCGGAAGTGCTAAATTCACCAAAATATTTTAGTTGAGCAGCGCCCATCGGCATTGGTGAGGTGCCAAATTTTCAGAATTTTCCTACTTTTAGTTTTCCATATATAGATCGATGCAATTCGTGGTGGGCCACCCTGTATATGCAACAATAACATCTTTATAAAATCATGAAACGACACAAGTTGCCTTTGGTAATGTCCCTATTCCTATATATCGTTTGATGGAACAAATTTGACCTCAATTCCATAATTATTTTTTATCGATAAAAGATTTACAAATGACTAAATGACATTTCTTAGATGAGAATTGTCTTATTGTTTTTCGCCTTTCTATGGATACGTGACCTGTTTATATAGGACATAGTGAGGGACATATTAATTGGAATAATTAGATTTTCGTGACAAAAAAATCAACGAAGGCAAAATTTTCTTATACTTGACACTGGAGTATAATTTTATATTTCGAACAACTTTTCTTAATGACATTTTTCGATATTTTGTACATAAAGGCATTTTACTTAAACAAAAAATGAAAAAATAAAAATGTCATAGAAATTACATACCATAGAGATACTAATTACTGAAGCCACAAACGTCAAATTGCAACCTTAAATTTTTACCATTCACACCTATATTTCAGACAATCCGGGAATACCCTTCATATGTACGCATAGATACGTCTGACCAATTGATTAATGACTCTTAACAAGATTAACGATGTGCGTAGCGTTCGTCCTCATTCCCCTGGAAATTAATTTATACTATTTTTCAAGAAGTTTTCTATTTCGCAGAATGGGTAGCAATTTAAATAAGTATGGAAATTGCGGAATCAGTCTTCGCAGCGTGTCGCCTTAACTCCTTCCATTGTCTGGGTAAGTGTGGACTGTAGAATGAAGACAAACTGAGTTATCACCTTTCATAATATGCCAAATTTGCATTAAGATACCTACGCCTAGGCGCAGAATGAAACTACCGCCAAACTTCTACATTACATTCGAATGATAAAACTGTGTATATTGAAAACGATGAAACATAGGTATAATACCATGCTAGGTATCTCTTATTGTATTAACCCTAGTCAAAGCATACCTAGACAAATTTTTCTTAAGAAATGAATCATACCAAAGATCATACTCGAATATCATGATCTTTGATCATACTAAATCCTGGAATACATCAACCTGTTTATTGTTTGGTAAATTCAACCGGGATTGCCACGTGTCCTAAATTATTAGATACTATTCACAAGTTATACGATAAATTATGTCGCATTTTTATTTAATAATAAAAATATAGATAATAGTAGTATAATAATTATAAACAACGTTAAACGAAACTTGCGTGACATGTAAAAAAAAAGGAATCTGCCCGTACACATAAACAATATTATTACTCGTATTATATTATATTTTTGGTGAAAATACTTGAATTTATCGAAGGCACGCCAAATTTGAAATAAATATCTTAAGCTACTACATTATGTCACACATAATAGAGGCCATTTCATTTTAGGTAGGTATGGAGAAATTTTAGGAAACAAAAGTAAACATGTTATTTGAAAACGTGAAGCTAAGTCCCTTTCCTGCTGTCCTACAAGCTAAATAGCAAGATGTTGCAACAAAAACAAGTACCGACCTTGGAGCGCCACCAACTTGAGGGGTGCCAAGTTATCGTCGCACTGAAACCGCGGCAGGCTTATAAACGCCTACGCGGATTTTTGCCGACGCCACTATGTCATTTGTCACGGTACCCCTACAGATTTATATAATTATTCTACATACCCTACTCCTCTCCACAAATAATATCTTTGATATTGAGATACTGTCATGTCGTTTGTCACGGCAGCCCAGTTTTTTTGATCAGGACTTTGACATTTTCTAGGAAAGCTCATTGTAAGGTGGATTGATCATATAAACATAGGTTCTAAAGTTCTTGGTTTCTGAGACACAGGGCGTTGTAGTTATCTTTTTGAAATTGAATTATGGCAATATCTCTCAATAACGAAGCTGCTGAATTAAAATTTGGCACTGTTGTGTTTTTGGGGATGGAGAATAAGCAAAACATGTCAATTTCTACGTATCTCACAGAGGGCACCCTTTGGATCGTGCTGTTTCGAGAGTATAGATATATTTTATTTGCATAGGTACATCATTATAGTGCATCTTTTCATTTGCAACAAAAATGCACTTTTGCTGTTTCATAATGACAAAAACAACCGTATTTGTTGAATTGCCAACACAAGCCCCAAAAAACTTGTTAACTTCAATATTCGAAACAAAATTTTCACCTACCGCTTTCAATTCAATTTCAAAGAGAGTACTACAACGCCTTGTATCTCAGAAACGAAGAACTTTAGGATCTATAAATGATATATTTTGATGAACAATCTACCCTGCAATGAGTTTTCCTGATTAAAAACCCTGGGACACCCTGTATACATATAAACAGTGGATACTGTGAGATTTGTATACTGTTACAAAAAATGCTTCACTTTTAGATTCAACCTGTAATGCTTTAAAGAGTACATTCAACTTGACGAACTACGTTCGATTCAATCAACATCAAGGGTGGGATATCAGATCTGATCAAATTAATTTGTTAGTTCATCTCTGGCGGCGTGCTCAGACCACAACAAATAGCAGCTATTATTAGATCAGATAATTCGTGTAGCTACTCATGCAAATTTATCTTTATGCTCGTTTATTTATAGAGCATTGTAAACCGAATGTCGGTCCCCGCTTGCTTTACTAATAATAAACGGAAATCACTGAGGGAATCACTTGCGGCTTGTTAAAAAGTAACAAGAAACAGTTAAATTTGTTCGTTATGTTTAAATAAAATTTTGAAAAGGTCTTATGTTTGTACTAATATGTAATCGATTCATTTCAATAGATTATAGTCCTCCTTACGGCAGAATGCGTGCGACGTAAGGGGGAAGAACTCGCAAATATTATAGAATTAGTCACAGTTAGTGGCGTAGCTCAATTTTGTGTAACTCACTGACTTAATTTTCATATAATTGTATTCTTAACGGTGATGCCTTAGACTATGGAGGAAGGCAAACCCTTATAACATTGGCAATTATTTCTCGTGCTTGAGAATGCAACGTTCTTCCCTGTTTACTCATTTTGCACACGTTAACTCCCGAACATACGAAACGCCACTGAGCTCTCTGAGCCGGCGGAAAAAACTTGCCAGCGGCCTAAAAAATGAGGTCTGTGTGGTAGCCCAAATACGCAGTTAACTTTACGTTCTATAATAGAAACAGGCACAAAACGCGTTGGCTGATTTTGTTAGCCGACTCCTTGGAAGAAGTGCTGTGTTGCCGTATTTCAAAGGCGATGGTAGACGCGATGTTGAAAAAAATATAATAGGTGTTTTATCACACCGCGTTAAAAATAAATGATAAACAAAAATGGGTAAGTGGTCCCGTGATGCGAGCTTTATTTTTTCGGTATAACAGAGTTCAGAAATTCGGCTTCAATATGATGAAACTTGTATTCGCCAATAAATAACGACTACTCGTATAGGAAATCTCGCAACGCTGCCCGCATTCTTTAGAAACGTTTTCTTTCGTGCTTTGCACTATACTAGTACGGTAACGTAGTCTGAAATGAGTGACATAATAAGCACTAGAAGTCTTTGATAATTCGAGCATTCATTTAAATTCGACTTCAAAGTAAGCTGTGATAGAGAAAACGTATGTCTTTACTTAATTTTTTCATTACAGCTGCCATCTAATAAGCGAATTCCACGTGAACCAATTTGATGTATAGGGCAGGTTCTTTGCTTCTCAATCTGAAAAATTCATTTTTATGCGTTTTAATTTTAGAAGAAGAAAATCATAGTAGGACTAGGATTTTAAAACTTGTACACTAACTCAGTTTTTAAATCTAAACAACTTTCCTTAATAACGTTTTGTCGTAAAAGCTACATAAAGGGTTTCCACATTCGAAAAATCATGTGTGTTAGAAATTTCGAAAAAACAAATTTTTCACACCGGAAAAGTGGCCTTTATGTAGGTTTTATGGCAAAACGCTATTAAGTTTTGAATTCTGAGCAACTTTCTTTAATAATATTTTGCTGTAAAATGTACATAAAAGACATTTTACTGGTGCAAAAAAATAGTTTTTTTTTTATTTTAAAGACGTGATTTTTCGAATCTAGAAACCCTTTTTGTAGGTTTTACGACAAAATGTTATTAAGGGAAGATGTTCAGAATTAAAAACTGAGTACCTAGGTGTTCAAAATTTCAAAGGCATACATACTTCGATTTTCTTCTGCTAAGAAATTTAAAACAAACCAAACGGTACATTTTTTAAAAAATTCAAGACAA
The DNA here is from genome assembly GCA_963920635.1 of Pseudeuparius sepicola. Taxonomy (NCBI): domain Eukaryota; kingdom Metazoa; phylum Arthropoda; class Insecta; order Coleoptera; family Anthribidae; genus Pseudeuparius; species Pseudeuparius sepicola. The sequence goes on along the minus strand of OY987300.1, from coordinate 51,654,992 downwards.
GTTTTTTCTTGTAATTTATTGTGAAGTTTAGTGAAGGTAAAAAAAATGACTTTTCCAGTGGGGCACCATTTTTTTTTATTAAAAAACATGATGGTTGATCCTCTTCGGCACTAGTGGAAGTAGACATTCGATATTATTTTTAATTTACAGCACTTAATGTTTGTCTAAATTGTACCAAATATGTTTGTCTAAGCTGTCTTCCTTTAGGAGAAATTAAAGAAAACTTGAAAAAAGTTGAAATTTGACACACTCTATAAAGAAAACCGTTAGGATTTCGATACATGTTTATATGAAAAAATCCACTTATTTTGACGTTTTTTATAACTAGATTCTTGAAGTTTTATTCATAATAGTTGGACCACCCTGTAGAACAGCATCATTGCAGCACCAATATAAACAAACCCATCGAAATATTGAACACAGTCATGACACTCTATATAAAAAACACAGATCGTAGTCGGCAAAAAAACATAGGATAACGAGCGTATTATTTTATAGCCTCTAGAATATAATATAAAAACATAAAAAACTATAAAGCCCTTAAAAACATAAATTTAAAAATGTTAAAAAACACAGACAACACATACCCAGACAACATATTATACATGAGTTCATATATAAAAAAATACAAAGTTAATTATGTATACAGGTTTTTTTTTTGATGATCGGTATGGGGGTCTCGGAAACTAGCGGAGATAGAAGGAAGGTTAAGTGGGGAAAGAATTGCAGTTTTGTGGGTCCAATTTAACGCGTGGATTTAAAAAAAAAACGCATGGCTTACTAGATATTTTGAAAAAACGAAATTTTGGCAATTTCGTCTAATACGTCTTGCTTCGTTGTTTCTTTTTTTTTTTTAGATAAAAAGTGTAAATACCAAAGTTGGAGGGATTTGTGTCCCCAATGCGGTTATCATGTTTGGGCCGCGGTGGCGTCGCTAGTACCGGCGCTGGCTTTTTAGACTGCATGTTTTTCTGCCTTCGATCGACCTCGGTTCGAGGCAGGCACATGCATATGTCTTTAAAGAAAAACACCGCTATGGCCAAGAGCACTGGACAAATGTGGGTTCACGGTATTGCTCCTAAATAGGCTTTACCCGTGTGATTCACTAATTGTCCTACACTCACTGGGATTACTACGGTTTTGTAGGGTTTTCCGTAGTACTTGAGCGAATGCTATCCTAGCTCTATCGGAAAAAAGTCGGCCCTAGCCGCAAATGGCAACGAAGACAAAATAATAGTAATTGCCCCCCTCTCCCGCACAAGCATGTGGTTGCTTCTGGGGTACTCCTAGTTTGGAGTATTGTGAGGATGAGAATTATTATTATTATTATTATTATTACTTTCCGTGACAGCTGTCATTTTCGAGATATGACACAAACTTTTGTTTTTTAAATGGGAACCATAGTTGGCCATGGTCTCAAAAATCAGTCATTTTTAGAACTCTCCAACGATATAATACACGATATGGTTATTCAGAAAAATAACGGAAATAACTATGGTTTCAATTAAAAAAAAAACACAATAACCACATTGGAGACACAATTCCCTCCAACTTTGGTATATTTACACTTTTTATCTAAAATCAGAAACATTTTTTTCTAAATATCTAGTAGGCCATGACTTTTTTCAAAAATCCACAAGGTGCGTTTAGTTGGAAAGAATTGCAGTTTTGTGGGCCCAATTTAACACGCCTTGTGGATTTTTGAAAAAGTCATGGTTTACTACATATTTTGAAAAAACGAAATTGGGCGATTTATTCTAATCCATCTAGCTTCGTTGTTTTTGATTTTAGATAAAAAGTGTAAATACCAAAGTTACAGGGACTTGTGTCCTCAATGTGGTTATCATGTGCTACTTTCCGTGACAGCTGCCATTTTCGAGATATAACACAAACTTTTGTTTTTTAAAATGGAAACCATAGTTATTTCCCTTATTTTGTTGAATAACCATATCGAGTATTATATGGTTGGAAAGCTCTAAAAATGCCAAATTCGTGTCGAAAATGAGAGCTGTCACGGAAAGAATGACATAATAACAGTATCGGGGACATACATCCCTCCAATTTTGGTTTTTACACTTTTCATGTAAAATCTGAAACTACGAAGCTAGGCGGATTAGAATAAATCGCCAAAATTTCGTTTTTTCAAAATATCTAGTAAGCCATGCCTTTTTTCAAAAGTCCGTAAAGCGCTTTAAATTGGGTCCACAAAACTGCAATTCATTCCCCATTTAACTTTCCTTCTATCTCCGCTAGTTTCCGAGATCCCCATACCTACTGATCATAAAAAAAACTCACCCTGTATATACATCGTTTTTTACTATTTCTTTCAAATCATGATTTGGTAGTTATTTACACGGTTTAGATTTCATATTGTGTAATATACACACATATACACTTAAGACTCAGTGGAGTATACATACATTCCTAATGAACTTGTTTAGTTGTATTAAAGCAATAATTGTTATAATTTGAAAAGGGTTATATTTATTGATAGAGTAAGGTAGATCCCTGTCTAATGTATGTATGTAAAAAAAATACTTTTGAAATAAATACAATAAGGATGTGTTTTGTCAAAGAAAATGCAAAGAAAACGCTGTTTGATGCAAAGTTGATGTACTAACAAGCATTGAGAATATAGGCACAGTGGCTCCTGTAAACCATAGCCGAACAAACCTACCTAAACACTGTGTAAACTTTTTGACCTAAGTAAAGTCTCGTAACCACGTTTGAGTGGATAATTTTTCGTATTTTTAAAAGTCCTGTATAGTGACAGGGTGTCCCAGTTAAGTTAAGACGTTACGAGCGATTATCTCGGTAACATTTAAGATAAATTGGTGGATCAAAAACTAAACTTGTGCCAGTGGTGGCTCGTCCGGGGAGGTAGAGGAGGCAGCGCCTCCTCTGTAAGAACAAAAGAAAGAAAGAAAAAATAAAAGTAATTTACAATTGACTTGGTATACTTGAATAGGTATTTTGTAGCGTGAATTTATTTTTACAATAAAGTCAACCAATTTATATGCTGAAGGATTCAGACATTTGGTCTAGGACACGCACTTGGAATGACACAGTTATAGTAGCTGGGGCAATGATATTGAGGGTATATTGTTTTCGCAAACGAGACATCAGATTTGGCTGATTTTTTGTCCAAATATGAGCAATATAATGTAGTATTTGAGTTGAGCATTGGTTTTTTGAGAAACCTAGTAATTTTGAAAACAAACACCAAAAACACACTTGGGTTGGCACTATGTGTGATAATGCCCCCTTAAGATAGTTTAGTAACTATATTCGGCACGTGGGGAATACTGTTGTCATTGTCTGTCGCATGCATGGATGCAGCGGTGTCAAATTGTTTCACTCCTTCACGTTAGACGAAACCGGAGACAAAAACGCCCATTGTGAAAACCTCAAAACGATTCAAGTTAGCAGGAGTTCTCGCTCTCTGTCATTAAGAAATCGCGGTTTTTACTGCATGCCATACGTGTTGTTTGGTTTGGATCGACCGTTGTTCTTTCTCGAAGAAATATATTTTCTGTGGAAAAATAGAAATGGTGGTACGTTGGATAGAGGTAACAGGGGAAGAGAACGTAGGGAATTGTAAGGATATAGAATTTCTTACTACAAATAGATTTAGCACGCTCTCATATAACGATAATTATTTCTTATTATGAATTTACGGAAAAAATGCAACAAAATCGTCATCTTAATTTTGAAAAAAATCGGTTATTTGGTGATTACTTTTTTCAGGGGTAATATAACAAGTGGTGCGCCTATTATCGATAATACCTTTCGTTAATTTTACGAATTATAATCCCAAAGCTGAAAATACCACGACTGCGCAGCAGGAGTGGTATTTTCTTAGCATTGGGATTATAATGAGTGATAAATTAAGGAAAGGTATTATCTATTATTAGGCATACCACGAGTTGTATTTAAAAAGAGAATTTAACAACTGCAAATAGTTAGTTTGACAGCTGCTGTCATTTAGATTAAACTTTCGGTTTTGAATATGTTATTGGTTTAGCGTAACTAGGACGTAACTAAGAGAGTAGGATTTCAGCGAAAATACCACTAGTGGTATTATCGTATGTAATATCACTAGTGCAGGAAATTTTATCGGTAATTTTTTCGAAAGCGCTATTTTGCCTAGAAAGATCACGAGTATAAATTGGGCTTTTATCTCTGAAAATAAAAGCCCAATTTGTACGAGTGGTTTTGCTAATGGGCAAAATAGAGCTTGAGAATAAAATTATCTAGAAAAATTTCCGGCACGAGTGGTATTTGTCGAGATTATTTCACGAATACGATTTAATAATTTCTGTATTAATTTTTTCTATGTTTACATTTCCAAAACGATTCATTTTGAACGAGTTTATTGACAGCTTCAACTGTAGCGTTCGGGTAAACAAACATGACGTTTGGGTATCCAAGGCAAATGCGATTATACCTACACCCTGTCGGTGTTGGTTTATTTTCTGAATGTGTCATAAATTTAAACGGAAGCGGAGGTTTAAATAACAAGAATTTAGCAATGTAAAAGTTATATAAATTCATTGATATAATGCTTAATAATACCCGCAACATAATTTATAAGCTGCATAATTTAGAACAGTGTGAAACACACAAACTTTAAGAAGTAGGTACGTGTTTGTATCCAACAGATTCGCGGTTGCTAAGCAACGAAGTGATAATTTGCACAAGTGCAATTACCGGTAATTGCACTAGTGCAAATTATCGCTAGCAGAGGCATATCATTGGTTGGATTTCTATGGAAGGAGCTATCTTATTGGATGCAAGCAGTATGAGGGAAATAATCGCTGAAATCATCACCTGATTGGTTAATATTTCAAAAATCATATCATTTCATTGGTTCATATTGGCAGGCGTTGAATTCTCATTGAAATTCAACTGCGTTTTACTTGGTGATTTTCAATTCCTTGAAAAAACTACACTGTATCTTTAAAGTTACCGAGATAATCGCTCGTAATGTCTTAGAGGAACAAAAAACGTCACTTCTGGCTAATCTTGATTATTTAAAAAAACTGTTATTTTGCAATAACTTTTTTCTTTAAAATTAAATATTTTTTTCTTGGCTGCATTCAATTCTAGTTTTTGAACCACCATTAATTGATCTTAAAATTACCGAGGTATATAATCGCTCATAACATCTTAACTGGGACACCCTATAGGTAGGTACTTACCGAAAATATTCTTGTTCTTGTTCTCATAATTGATAGAACAATTTTCCGATGTACAAGGTGGTTCATTATAAATTGACACCCCCCCCCCCCTTAACTTGTTAGTTTTTGAGGTTAGAAAAAAGTTTTTGACAAATGTTTTAGATACTAATACAAAGTTTTTTGTGACGCTATTTGACCGTGTACATTGTGTTCTAGAAAGCCGTGGCAGACATAACATGTTTTTTTAAATGGAACACCGTATATATTTTTGCATTTTTGAAATCTGCTCATCAAGGCAATCGTGGCATTATCTTTTTCCGTTTTTGAAAAATTCCGTACTCAAATTTTATACTAAATTTATTTAACTCGACTTTGTGGATCTCGTGATAAAGATAGACGATCAATGTAATAACGAAAAATATTTGTTTTAGACAAAAGAGTAACATAGTGAAACTCCAAAATGTTTGGGAGCTTTCACGATTTTCCTGAAATTCTTTATTTCGAGAATATAATGAGTACAATTTGAAAAGGCTCCCAAACATTTTGTAGTTTCTCTTGTTTAAAACAAATATTTTTTGTTATTACATCGATCATCTATCTTTATCACGAGATCCACAAATTCGAGTTAAATAAATTTAGTATAAAATTTGAAAACGAATTTTTTCAAAAACAGAAAACATAATGCCAGAAAGTTTAATATCATTTTAATTGCCTTGATGAGCAGATTTCAAAAATGCAAAAATAGGTATATAGGGTGATCTATTTAAAAAAAACATAAGTTATGTCTGCCCCGGCTTTCTAGAACACACTGTACACGGTCCAATAGCGTCACAAAAAACTTTGTATTAGTATCAAAACTTTTATAAAAAAACTTTTTTCTAACCTCAAAAACTAGAAAGTTAAGGGGGTGTCAATTTATAATGAACCACCCTGTACAAAAGAGGCCAGTGCTTTCTCCTCTAGTCGATACAATAGCCTACAATTCCCATTCATTACTTGGCGAAAAGCAGTTTATACAATCGCCGATTCCCAGAGACGCAGCGCACCAGCACAGATATAATGATGCGGGTGCCCGCTAGGGAACAGAAAGGTCAAGTCAACACCGATAGTGACTTTTGCCAGCCTTCAATTTCAAATTAGCTATACACTGTACTGCTCCGCGCGGAGCAATGAAGAACTGTGGTTCTGGGTTCTGTGGAACCACCAGTCAAGGCAATGGCCCCGTGAAGGCATGAAGCAAAGCGCCGTTGCCAAATTTCCCCGGTGATACACTTTTCGAAGTACTTGGGACGTATAAGTATGCAGACGTATAAGTATGCAGATACTGATAGGTATCCCAAATTTGAGCTTATTTAGATTTAAATAATGAAAATCCACTGGGTTTTTTCACACTCTCATTGTATAAACGCTGATTGCATAGATTTTAGTATCGTTATACAAGGTTTACTTTAAATCTAGTTTTTACGTTTTTGAGCTGTCCAAAACATTCAATGTTTCAAATTTTTCACAAATGTCTGTGAGGAGGCTCCTCTTGCGAAGCTATTATTCTGTGATTTTAGCGTTGTTGCCATTTTGTTGATATCCTTCTAGATCTTGTATAATAGCGAACAGTAGTTTTCAACCAAAAAATTGTCGACCAGGCTATTTCCTTGCATTTTCCTTTATAGGCATATAATCTTTGAATAAAGAACCCCAGGAAGGAGCAAATTTGGGTGCGCACCTTTGACTTGTTTCGACAATCTCATCGAAGCAGAAATCCTAATTTTCGTGAATCAGTACCTACAATACAGGCAAAAAATTATAAGGCAATTATAATTTCTAATTATGAAGAACTAGGTACCTACACAAACGCCTATGCCACTTTGGTTCATGCCTTCAAAAGTTAATTTAAATTACAAAATTACTTACCGATGGATTATTAACCTCAAACATTTTAGTTCTCGTGGTCAGGGAAGGGCCACAAGCCGCACCGCTAAGCATAATAACTCGAAAAAGTATCTAAATACCACATACTGACATCTATCACCGTGTCAGATACCAAAATATTGTGTCAAAACTTGGTTACTACTCAGGGCGATTTCCGCCTTACGTATTTTATAATACACATAGAGCTTTGAGTCCTTCACACTAATACTTTTTGCTGCCATCTGTCCCTTGCATCAAAATGTAGCATGACACTGACAACTATAACTTGAATGTACTACAGGGAGATCCAAACTCGACGCTCCGGCCTACTTTAGGAAATCGGTGGAACTATTTGTGATGTCACAACGCCGCTGAATATATTTTTTCCCATCAAGTCCCAATTGACACCCTGTACTGGAAGGGCAAAAGTTATTGACATGGAGATTTTTCAACTGCTCAGAATGCAAACATCCTATAAAGAGATACGGTAAATATTCATAAACTTGCTCAGAATTGAAAACTATAGAATTTTTTCCCTTTCGTCAAGAAAAAGAATCAATCAATAATAAGTAAATAAATATATTATAATAAATTGGCCATAAAAGTATGATGAAATCGTAATTTTCAATTTTAAGCAACTTTATGAATGTTTACCGTATCTCTTACAGGCTGACAAAAAAGTTTAAAAACAGCAAAATATCTCAAAAACAACAAAATATCTCAAAAACTTAAAAGGACTTCGGTCGACTTATAGAGTTTTGACAAGAGTATCTTTTGATGGCAAAGAAGTTGCTCTGCGTCGGGCATCAAATAAATCCTGGGAGGAATTAATACAGTTTTCTCCTTGGTACCAAATACAAATTGTTTGAAATAGCTATTTTGATTGCATTTTTAAGATATATTTTTCCGTTTGACATGGGATATCGCCTGGAATAAGGAAGTGTCTCTGGATCATCCTGATTATTGGATGGTGTTTTTATCTTAAAAAACAACTAAGTAGGTACTTAAGGAAATAAGCGCACTTTTCACTTTACATGAAACAAAATGAGCATTGCTCTGTAGATCTGTATTTATTCCGTTTGGGGTACATACAGGCATAAGGCCCATTACAGTATCCGCTAGTTAGTAACGAACAGTAGATTATCTATAATACCTAATAGCTTAATTAATACTTAACTTACATAACACAAGTTAAACACAAAGAGATTATATACATAGACATATACCTACTTACTAATTATATTAAAAATTTATTTTTCAACTTGTTTTTATAAGTTAACAGTGAAATGGTGAAAACGCCAAATTCGGAGCAACAATCATTGGTTAATTTCATCATTCTATATAATGGGCAATTTTGAGAACAGTTTGTATGTCTTATGGGGATTCGAAATAAAGAATGGTTTCTGAGATTTATATTACATTGAACATTAAATGATATTTGTGACAACAGTTGAGATGAGTCCATCTTATTATTTATTATTTTGGGAATAGTAAGGATATCTGACACCTTCCGCCTATTTTCCAATGTCAGTATTTTAAAATGTCTCCGAAGATCAACTATATTATTAGTTACAATATTATAATTTTCTATGAAAGACAATTTTTTTAAGAACTTAATTTGGACGCTTTCGATTCTTTTGATTTGATATAAACTTGATATTGAGGATTCCAAATAGTTCGTCATAGACGTGACCGTCGTAGATAGACGTGACCATTACGAACCCAAACAAACTTGTAACCCCTGTCTCTTGCAACGCCTCGAACATCCCTATGAATTGCCTTATTTTCAGCTGTTAAGTGTTCATTTACAAAAATGAGATTTATGGCACCATCAAGTAGAAGTCCAGGGCCTCTCTTATTCGGAATTGATCGGATTTTGGTTTTAACAGCAGCAAGAATGTTATCTCTATAATGATTTTAGATATGAATCTAACTATTATTAATTTACTTAGGGTACTTAGGATTTCGTGTAGGAATGCGGTGTATGAAATCGATAGTGCTTTCATTAATGTTATGGCCTACAAACCCTCCGATGTTTTGAAGTACCTTGACCAAATTTTCGTTTTGCATTTCAGGGATACCTCGTATCTCAATATTATTTGATCTTGAATACAATGAGTTTAGTTTGAAAGTCATAGTGACAACCCGAGACTTAAGTTTCTCATGCTCAGTCTTCAGATGTTCCAAACTTTTCATGGAATCACCAAATCTATGAAGCGCCGCCTCGAAGCTCGTGATCTTGTCAGAACAGAAGGTCACCGACCTACGCAGCTCCCGCAGCTCCGCAGCGATTCCGTCAGGTTCCGCGCCGAGATCTGCAGATCCGGCCGGGCATGTCTGGCAAATCCAACGGGCCCCGGCTGTCGATCGGAACAATTCAGCCTGTTCCTTGCGGAGCTCGCAGCACTCCGAGTTGGCGTGGAAAAAACACTTGCAAAAACCACCGCATTGAAGATCGGGTCGGTTTCGATTGATATTACTGTCGCAAACCGCACACTTGTTGAGCATATTTTTACTCTGGGGTGTCAAAAAAAAACACATCTCAGTTAACTTGCAATGTATGGTGTTTGGGTCAAATCTTGCAAGCTGAATTAGAACCACTTCCTGACATCCGATTGAGCTGAAATTTTGCATACACCTTTAGTTCCGGTGACAATACAATATACAATACTCAATATTGTAATACTTTCAAAATGGCCGTCGCCACAAGATGGCGGATGATGTATTTTTATCAAATAAAAGGGCTTGAAGAATAGAAAACGATAGAGTTAGTGACATCACACTAAATTCAATATGGCCGCCGCTCCAAGATGGCGGCGTAAACCACCTTAATATGGGTATCAAATGAAAGGGCTTGAAGAGTAGAAAACGATAAAGTTAGTGACATCACACTAAATTCAATATGGCCGCCCCTCTAAGATGGCGGATAATGTATTTTTTTTTGTCAACCCCCTTAATATGGGTATCAAATGAAAGGGCTTGAAGAGTAGGAAACGATAAAGTTAGTGACATCACACTAAATTCAATATGGCCGTCGCTCCAAGATGGCGGATGATGTATTTTTTGTCAACTCCCTTAATATGGGTATCAAATGAAAGCGCTTGAAGAGTAGAAAACGATAAAGTTAGTGACATCACACTAAATTCAATATGGCCGCCCCTCTAAGATGGCGGATAATGTATTTTTTTGTCAACCCCCTTAATATGGGTATCAAATGAAAGGGCTTGAAGAGTAGGAAACGATAAAGTTAGTGACATCACACTAAATTCAATATGGCCGTCGCTCCAAGATGGCGGATGATGTATTTTTTGTCAACTCCCTTAATATGGGTATCAAATGAAAGCGCTTGAAGAGTAGAAAACGATAAAGTTAGTGACATCACACTAAATTCAATATGGCCGCCCCTCTAAGATGGCGGATAATGTATTTTTTTGTCAACCCCCTTAATATGGGTATCAAATGAAAGGGCTTGAAGAGTAGGAAACGATAAAGTTAGTGACATCACACTAAATTCAATATGGCCGTCGCTCCAAGATGGCGGATGATGTATTTTTTGTCAACTCCCTTAATATGGGTATCAAATGAAAGCGCTTGAAGAGTAGAAAACGATAAAGTTAGTGACATCACACTAAATTCAATATGGCCGCCCCTCTAAGATGGCGGATAATGTATTTTTTTGTCAACCCCCTTAATATGGGTATCAAATGAAAGGGCTTGAAGAACGATAAAGTTAGTGACATCACACTAAATTCAATATGGCCGTCGCTCCAAGATGGCGGATGATGTATTTTTTGGCAACTCCCTTAATATGGGTATCAAATGAAAGCGCTTGAAGAGTAGAAAACGATAAAGTTAGTGACATCACACTAAATTCAATATGGCCGCCCCTCTAAGATGGCGGATAATGTATTTTTTTGTCAACTCCCTTAATATGGGTATCAAATGAAAGCGCTTGAAGAGTAGAAAACGATAAAGTTAGTGACATCACACTAAATTCAATATGGCCGTCGCTCCAAAATGGCGGATGATGTATTTTTTGTCAACTCCCTTAATATGGGTATCAAATGAAAGCGCTTGAAGAGTAGAAAACGATAAAGTTAGTGACATCACACTAAATTCAATATGGCCGCCCCTCTAAGATGGCGGATAATGTATTTTTTTGTCAACCCCCTTAATATGGGTATCAAATGAAAGGGCTTGAAGAGTAGGAAACGATAAAGTTAGTGACATCACACTAAATTCAATATGGCCGTCGCTCCAAGATGGCGGATGATGTATTTTTTGTCAACTCCCTTAATATGGGTATCAAATGAAAGCGCTTGAAGAGTAGAAAACGATAAAGTTAGTGACATCACACTAAATTCAATATGGCCGCCCCTCTAAGATGGCGGATAATGTATTTTTTTGTCAACTCCCTTAATATGGGTATCAAATGAAAGCGCTTGAAGAGTAGAAAACGATAAAGTTAGTGACATCACACTAAATTCAATATGGCCGCCCCTCTAAGATGGCGGATAATGTATTTTTTTGTCAACCCCCTTAATATGGGTATCAAATGAAAGGGCTTGAAGAGTAGGAAACGATAAAGTTAGTGACATCACACTAAATTCAATATGGCCGTCGCTCCAAGATGGCGGATGATGTATTTTTTGTCAACTCCCTTAATATGGGTATCAAATGAAAGCGCTTGAAGAGTAGAAAACGATACTAAATTCAATATGGCCGCCCCTCTAAGATGGCGGATAATGTATTTTTTTGTCAACCCCCTTAATATGGGTATCAAATGAAAGGGCTTGAAGAGTAGGAAACGATAAAGTTAGTGACATCACACTAAATTCAATATGGCCGTCGCTCCAAGATGGCGGATGATGTATTTTTTGTCAACTCCCTTAATATGGGTATCAAATGAAAGCGCTTGAAGAGTAGAAAACGATAAAGTTAGTGACATCACACTAAATTCAATATGGCCGCCCCTCTAAGATGGCGGATAATGTATTTTTTTGTCAACTCCCTTAATATGGGTATCAAATGTAAGCGCTTGAAGAGTAGAAAACGATAAAGTTAGTGACATCACACTAAATTCAATATGGCCGTCGCTCCAAGATGGCGGATGATGTATTTTTTGTCAACTCCCTTAATATGGGTATCAAATGAAAGCGCTTGAAGAGTAGAAAACGATAAAGTTAGTGACATCACACTAAATTCAATATGGCCGCCCCTCTAAGATGGCGGATAATGTATTTTTTTGTCAACTCCCTTAATATGGGTATCAAATGAAAGCGCTTGAAGAGTAGAAAACGATAAAGTTAGTGACATCACACTAAATTCAATATGGCCGCCCCTCTAAGATGGCGGATAATGTATTTTTTTGTCAACCCCCTTAATATGGGTATCAAATGAAAGGGCTTGAAGAGTAGGAAACGATAAAGTTAGTGACATCACACTAAATTCAATATGGCCGTCGCTCCAAGATGGCGGATGATGTATTTTTTGTGAACTCCCTTAATATGGGTATCAAATGAAAGCGCTTGAAGAGTAGAAAACGATAAAGTTAGTGACATCACACTAAATTCAATATGGCCGCCCCTCTAAGATGGCGGATAATGTATTTTTTTGTCAACCCCCTTAATATGGGTATCAAATGAAAGGGCTTGAAGAGTAGGAAACGATAAAGTTAGTGACATCACACTAAATTCAATATGGCCGTCGCTCCAAGATGGCGGATGATGTATTTTTTGTCAACTCCCTTAATATGGGTATCAAATGAAAGCGCTTGAAGAGTAGAAAACGATAAAGTTAGTGACATCACACTAAATTCAATATGGCCGCCCCTCTAAGATGGCGGATAATGTATTTTTTTGTCAACCCCCTTAATATGGGTGTCAAATGAAAGGGCTTGAAGAGTAGGAAACGATAAAGTTAGTGACATCACACTAAATTCAATATGGCCGTCGCTCCAAGATGGCGGATGATGTATTTTTTGTCAACTCCCTTAATATGGGTATCAAATGAAAGGGCTTGAAGAGTAGAAAATGATAAAGTTAGTGACATCACACTAAATTCAATATGGGCGCAGCTCCAAGATGGCGAATTGCATTTTCCTTTCAACCCCCTTAATATGGGTATCAAATGAAAGGGCTTGAAGAGTAGAAAACGATAAAGTTAGTGACATCACACTAAATTCAATATGGCCGACCCTCTAAGATGGCGGATAATGTATTTTTTTGTCAACCACCTTAATATGGGTATCAAATGAAAGGGCTTGAAGAGTAGGAAACGATAAAGTTAGTGACATCACACTAAATTCAATATGGCCGTCGCTCCAAGATGGCGGATGATGTATTTTTTGTCAACTCCCTTAATATGGGTATCAAATGAAAGCGCTTGAAGAGTAGAAAACGATAAAGTTAGTGACATCACACTAAATTCAATATGGCCGCCCCTCTAAGATGGCGGATAATGTATTTTTTTGTCAACCCCCTTAATATGGGTATCAAATGAAAGGGCTTGAAGAGTAGAAAACGATAAAGTTAGTGACATCACACTAAATTCAATATGGCCGCCCCTCTAAGATGGCGGATAATGTATTTTTTTGTCAACCCCCTTAATATGGGTATCAAATGAAAGGGCTTGAAGAGTAGGAAACGATAAAGTTAGTGACATCACACTAAATTCAATATGGCCGTCGCTCCAAGATGGCGGATGATGTATTTTTTGTCAACTCCCTTAATATGGGTATCAAATGAAAGCGCTTGAAGAGTAGAAAACGATAAAGTTAGTGACATCACACTAAATTCAATATGGCCGCCCCTCTAAGATGGCGGATAATGTATTTTTTTGTCAACCCCCTTAATATGGGTATCAAATGAAAGGGCTTGAAGAGTAGGAAACGATAAAGTTAGTGACATCACACTAAATTCAATATGGCCGTCGCTCCAAGATGGCGGATGATGTATTTTTTGTCAACTCCCTTAATATGGGTATCAAATGAAAGCGCTTGAAGAGTAGAAAACGATAAAGTTAGTGACATCACACTAAATTCAATATGGCCGCCCCTCTAAGATGGCGGATAATGTATTTTTTTGTCAACCCCCTTAATATGGGTGTCAAATGAAAGGGCTTGAAGAGTAGGAAACGATAAAGTTAGTGACATCACACTAAATTCAATATGGCCGTCGCTCCAAGATGGCGGATGATGTATTTTTTGTCAACTCCCTTAATATGGGTATCAAATGAAAGGGCTTGAAGAGTAGAAAATGATAAAGTTAGTGACATCACACTAAATTCAATATGGGCGCAGCTCCAAGATGGCGAATTGCATTTTCCTTTCAACCCCCTTAATATGGGTATCAAATGAAAGGGCTTGAAGAGTAGAAAACGATAAAGTTAGTGACATCACACTAAATTCAATATGGCCGACCCTCTAAGATGGCGGATAATGTATTTTTTTGTCAACCACCTTAATATGGGTATCAAATGAAAGGGCTTGAAGAGTAGGAAACGATAAAGTTAGTGACATCACACTAAATTCAATATGGCCGTCGCTCCAAGATGGCGGATGATGTATTTTTTGTCAACTCCCTTAATATGGGTATCAAATGAAAGCGCTTGAAGAGTAGAAAACGATAAAGTTAGTGACATCACACTAAATTCAATATGGCCGCCCCTCTAAGATGGCGGATAATGTATTTTTTTGTCAACCCCCTTAATATGGGTATCAAATGAAAGGGCTTGAAGAGTAGAAAACGATAAAGTTAGTGACATCACACTAAATTCAATATGGCCGCCCCTCTAAGATGGCGGATAATGTATTTTTTTTGTCAACCCCCTTAATATGGGTATCAAATGAAAGGGCTTGAAGAGTAGGAAACGATAAAGTTAGTGACATCACACTAAATTCAATATGGCCGTCGCTCCAAGATGGCGGATGATGTATTTTTTGTCAACTCCCTTAATATGGGTATCAAATGAAAGCGCTTGAAGAGTAGAAAACGATAAAGTTAGTGACATCACACTAAATTCAATATGGCCGCCCCTCTAAGATGGCGGATAATGTATTTTTTTGTCAACCCCCTTAATATGGGTATCAAATGAAAGGGCTTGAAGAGTAGAAAACGATAAAGTTAGTGACATCACACTAAATTCAATATGGCCGCCCCTCTAAGATGGCGGATAATGTATTTTTTTGTCAACCCCCTTAATATGGGTATCAAATGAAAGGGCTTGAAGAGTAGGAAACGATAAAGTTAGTGACATCACACTAAATTCAATATGGCCGTCGCTCCAAGATGGCGGATGATGTATTTTTTGTCAACTCCCTTAATATGGGTATCAAATGAAAGCGCTTGAAGAGTAGAAAACGATAAAGTTAGTGACATGACACTAAATTCAATATGGCCGCCCCTCTAAGATGGCGGATAATGTATTTTTTTGTCAACCCCCTTAATATGGGTATCAAATGAAAGGGCTTGAAGAGTAGGAAACGATAAAGTTAGTGACATCACACTAAATTCAATATGGCCGTCGCTCCAAGATGGCGGATGATGTATTTTTTGTCAACTCCCTTAATATGGGTATCAAATGAAAGCGCTTGAAGAGTAGAAAACGATAAAGTTAGTGACATCACACTAAATTCAATATGGCCGCCCCTCTAAGATGGCGGATAATGTATTTTTTTGTCAACCCCCTTAATATGGGTATCAAATGAAAGGGCTTGAAGAGTAGGAAACGATAAAGTTAGTGACATCACACTAAATTCAATATGGCCGCCCCTCTAAGATGGCGGATAATGTATTTTTTTGTCAACCCCCTTAATATGGGTATCAAATGAAAGGGCTTGAAGAGTAGGAAACGATAAAGTTAGTGACATCACACTAAATTCAATATGGCCGCCCCTCTAAGATGGCGGATAATGTATTTTTTTGTCAACCCCCTTAATATGGGTATCAAATGAAAGGGCTTGTAGAGTAGGAAACGATAAAGTTAGTGACATCACACTAAATTCAATATGGCCGTCGCTCCAAGATGGCGGATGATGTATTTTTTGTCAACTCCGTTAATATGGGTATCAAATGAAAGCGCTTGAAGAGTAGAAAACGATAAAGTTAGTGACATCACACTAAATTCAATATGGCCGTCGCTCCAAGATGGCGGATGATGTATTTTTTGTCAACTCCCTTAATATGGGTATCAAATGAAAGCGCTTGAAGAGTAGAAAACGATAAAGTTAGTGACATCACACTAAATTCAATATGGCCGCCCCTCTAAGATGGCGGATAATGTATTTTTTTGTCAACCCCCTTAATATGGGTATCAAATGAAAGGGCTTGAAGAGTAGGAAACGATAAAGTTAGTGACATCACACTAAATTCAATATGGCCGTCGCTCCAAGATGGCGGATGATGTATTTTTTGTCAACTCCCTTAATATGGGTATCAAATGAAAGCGCTTGAAGAGTAGAAAACGATAAAGTTAGTGACATCACACTAAATTCAATATGGCCGCCCCTCTAAGATGGCGGATAATGTATTTTTTTGTCAACCCCCTTAATATGGGTATCAAATGAAAGGGCTTGAAGAGTAGGAAACGATAAAGTTAGTGACATCACACTAAATTCAATATGGCCGTCGCTCCAAGATGGCGGATGATGTATTTTTTGTCAACTCCCTTAATATGGGTATCAAATGAAAGCGCTTGAAGAGTAGAAAACGATAAAGTTAGTGACATCACACTAAATTCAATATGGCCGCCCCTCTAAGATGGCGGATAATGTATTTTTTTGTCAACCCCCTTAATATGGGTATCAAATGAAAGGGCTTGAAGAGTAGGAAACGATAAAGTTAGTGACATCACGCTAAATTCAATATGGCCGTCGCTCCAAGATGGCGGATGATGTATTTTTTGTCAACTCCCTTAATATGGGTATCAAATGAAAGCGCTTGAAGAGTAGAAAACGATAAAGTTAGTGACATCACACTAAATTCAATATGGCCGTCGCTCCAAGATGGCGGATGATGTATTTTTTGTCAACTCCCTTAATATGGGTATCAAATGAAAGCGCTTGAAGAGTAGAAAACGATAAAGTTAGTGACATCACACTAAATTCAATATGGCCGCCCCTCTAAGATGGCGGATAATGTATTTTTTTGTCAACCCCCTTAATATGGGTATCAAATGAAAGGGCTTGAAGAGTAGAAAACGATAAAGTTAGTGACATCACACTAAATTCAATATGGCCGCCCCTCTAAGATGGCGGATAATGTATTTTTTTGTCAACCCCCTTAATATGGGTATCAAATGAAAGGGCTTGAAGAGTAGAAAACGATAAAGTTAGTGACATCACACTAAATTCAATATGGCCGCCCCTCTAAGATGGCGGATAATGTATTTTTTTGTCAACCCCCTTAATATGGGTATCAAATGAAAGGGCTTGAAGAGTAGGAAACGATAAAGTTAGTGACATCACACTAAATTCAATATGGCCGTCGCTCCAAGATGGCGGATGATGTATTTTTTGTCAACTCCCTTAATATGGGTATCAAATGAAAGCGCTTGAAGAGTAGAAAACGATAAAGTTAGTGACATCACACTAAATTCAATATAGCCGCCCCTCTAAGATGGCGGATAATGTATTTTTTTGTCAACCCCCTTAATATGGGTATCAAATGAAAGGGCTTGAAGAGTAGAAAACGATAAAGTTAGTGACATCACACTAAATTCAATATGGCCGCCGCACCAACACGGCGGATTAAATTTTCTTATCCCTTAATATGGGCATTAAATGAAAGGGCTTGAAGAGTAGAACAAAAAAGTTGAAAATAAAATTAATAGTAAAAAAATATTTTTAAAAACAAGCTTTTATTTAAATGCTCTGAAAAGAAGAAAATAAACTTTATAATAAATCAAACCAAGGCAAACCCATAATTTTGTTACATTATACAACTATATATGATATAAAAGCTTGTCGCGAGAATGAAAGTAATTTTAAGTAGAAAATGTATTTTGCTATAAAATAAATTTACACACGAGAATCTCGCGACCATATAATACATATCTTGACGAAAGTAATTACAAGTAGAAATTGTATTTTTCTATAAAAGAAATTTACACACGAAAATTTCGCGACAAGCTTTTATATCATATACAGTTGTATAATGTAACAAAATTATGGGTTTGCCTTGGTTTGATTTATTATAAAGTTTATTTTCTTCTTTTCAGCGCATTTAAATAAAAGCTTGTTTTTAAAAATATTTTTTAATCACTAAGCAAGCAGGCGAAATTATACGGAGCTCATATACTCGCGTCCGTGTAACTCGCGCCGCGCTACTTTTCTGTATGTACATGTACCTACTTAGGTATTTTCCTTATTAGCTTCAGCTTCGCAGGCTTAGGTCTAATTTCATAATCAAACTAAAGTATTCGTTTAAATTAAGGGAGGGAAACATTGTTTAAATATTGTTGCAAAAGTTCCTTTAATTTTAACTGATACTTTACTTGTATCAAAGATCATATTATATGATCTTTGGTTGTATTTTCAAAGTGGTCATTACGATTTCCCTATCTACCACATAGTTCGCCAGAAAACTGACATCGTCCTAAGGATATGAAAGTAATAATGGGTATAAGCGTTAGAGTAAAAGTAGTCGTGGCTGGACAACTTTAATTTTTCCACAACAGTGTAAAAAGTTAGGTTTCGACCCCAAAAGGTCAAGGACAAACAAAACAACATTTTGTGTTAGGTTAGGATTTTCAGAAATGCATTTACCTATAGGTTATAATTTACCTAGTTTAATTTGTGTGAGTGGCGTAAAATGGTAATGATGATGATGAATTATTAATTCTCACCCTCACAATACTTTATACTATACTATCATAAAAAATTTCTTGTTTTTCTTTCCTGGTCGTTTTTGTAGTATTATAGTTTTCTTTTGGTTACTGGGTTGGCGACCATTAATTACGCATTTTTAAAAAAAATTTTTGTCATTTAATGAACAATTATAAAAAAAAAATTTCCATTACACAACACGTGTTTCGGCCTAGGGCCATCATCAGGTATATCAAAGTAGTGTTTGTTAACATTTACGGATTTTTCTTTTTATTTTTTAAAATTTATTAATAAGTTAGGCAGACATGGAAGAATATATCAAAATTTTTAAGTGTATCGTATGGACGTCTGCAGGTATATGTATATATAAAAATGCGTAATTAATGGTCGCCAACCCAGTAACCAAAAGAAAAGTATAATATACTATCATAGGAGTGGTGGCGACTTTCACAGCTTCGCGAATTCTTTAGACTACATTTTTCTGCCTTCGATCGACCTTGGCTCGATTCGAGGTCGGGGCAGAGCGGGTGCAACATGTCTTTAGAATCTACATGATTTACTAATTAATTGACCTACACTCACTGGGATTATTATGGTTTTCTAGAGTATTACTTGAGCGAATGCTATCCTAGTTCTTAGGAAAAACTCGGCCTAGCCGAAGAGGGTAATGAAACCTATAAGATCTTTCTGTTGGTCCGCAAAGCATAGCCACCTAATTATAAATGCAAAACGTAGTCAGAGTGTGACAACAAAATCTTTCTAAACGGTGCAACTGAATTGCGCATTCAACCCCAATAATCCCTTAATCCAACACTGGAACTGCGCACACAATTTTCTATACCTGTAGAAGGTCCTAAATATCACTCGAATTGCGCTCAGGCTCATTAGTGTGGAAAATTGTAAATATTAAATTTATATCCCTGCAGCAACCAAAATAAAAATAACAGAATGGTATACTTCATTAAAATGTATTTTTCTTGAAATCGGCATTAAAGTAGCCCATTATTGTACGATTTTTTCAATAAGTAGGCTTTCGCGAGATGTAAACATCAAACGTCAGACGCGGATCCATCGCACGTCAAAAGTGACCAAATATTCAAAACCCGGCCACAAAAGGCCCATTTAACTTTTCGTACACATTGCTAAATTGTTACCTATACCAGCGCAATCTTTCAGTATAAATATTTTAGTAGGTTTGAATATCAATAGATTTATTATGAAGGCTGCACAACAAGCAGCTGTTTAGTTTTTCTGTTCGATGCCACCGTCTCTTTGTCACACTTGACATAGGTAGAGCGATCGTCAAAGTCAAGCAACGCCGCGCGTAGTCGGTTCATGGACGGGTGATGCCTTATTATTTTCTTGCCTAATAAAACCTTTTTTTCCGATAATATGTACCTCGGCACTGAAGTTCTTTTTATGACTCATGTGGTTTATTTGCGTCGGCCAGAGGCCTCGGCATCTAAATTCCACATGAGTCATAAAAAGTTAAACTTCAGTGCCTTGGTACATAAATAACTATTATTTACATTTTAGGAAAGTACAATTTTACAAAACTTGTATGAAACGCATTTTACAACATTGTATCGTGATATTTTATGCCTATCTGTATGATTTTTTCTTCTATAAATTGTTGCCTTAATAACACTTCGCGTCTTACATATATTTTTCATTTCGGTTAATAGAATTTTCTTGAAATCGGAATTAAAAGCTTAGAAAATCGTCATTAAAAGCTCAGAAATCGGCACTGAAGTAGCCCATTATTGTACGATTTTTTCAATAAGTAGGCCTTGGCGAGATGTAAACATCAAACGTCAGACGCGGAGCCATCGCTCATCAAAAGTGACCAAATATTCAAAACCGGCCACAAAAGGCACATTTAACTTTTCGTACACGTTGCGAAATTGTTGCCTATAACAGCGCAATCCTTCAGTATATAAATTTTAGTAGGTTTAAATATCAATAGATTTGTTATAGAGGCTGCACAACAAGCAGCAGTTTGGTTTTTCTGTTCTAAGGCCCCGTACGTCATTATACTTGACCTAGGTAGAGCGATCATCAAAGTCAAGCAACGCCGCGCGTAGTTGGTTCATGGACGGGTGATCCCGTATGATTATTTTCTTGCCCAATAAAACATTTTTTTCCGATTTC
Source organism: Pseudeuparius sepicola (assembly GCA_963920635.1). Lineage (NCBI taxonomy): Eukaryota > Metazoa > Arthropoda > Insecta > Coleoptera > Anthribidae > Pseudeuparius > Pseudeuparius sepicola. Next base: position 51,633,932 of record OY987300.1, on the reverse strand, counting down.
AAAAAATATATAATATGTACCTCAGCACTGAAGTTCTTTTTATGACTCATGTGGTTTATTTGCCTCGGCCAGAGGCCTCAGCAACTAAACTCCACATGAGTCATAAAAAGTTGAACTTCAGTGCCTTGGTACATAAATAACTATTATGTACCAAGGCACTGAAGTTCAACTTTTTATGACTCATGTGGAGTTTAGTTGCTGAGGCCTCTGGCCGAGGCAAATAAACCACATGAGTCATAAAAAGAACTTCAGTGCCGAGGTACATATTATATTTTTCTTGAAATCGGAAAAAAAATGTTTTATTAGGCAAGAAAATAATAATAAGGAATCACCCGTCCACGAACCGACTACGCGCGGCGTTGCTTGACTTTACCGATCGCTCTACCTAGCACAAGCATAATGATGTACGGCACCTTCTGACAGAAAAACCAAACTGCTGCTTCTTGTGCAGCTTACACAACAAATCTATTGTTTTTCAAATTTACTAAAATATGTATACTGAAGGATTGCGCTTCTATAGGAAACAATTTCGCAATGTGTACGAAAAGTTAAATGAGCCTTTATCGGCCGGGTTTTGAATATTTGGTCACTTTTGACGGGCGATTTCTCCGCGTCTGACGTTTGATGTTTACATCTCGCCAAGGCCTACTTATTGAAAAAATCGTACAATAATGGGCTACATTATTGTACGATTTCTGTGCTTTTAATGACGATTTTGGGACATTTTAATGCCGATTTCAAAAAAATAAATATTATATTAACATATGTACCTATCTGTCTGCATTTATATTAAAAATTTTAAAAAACAATGAATATTTGTATGAGACGACGCATTTTCACTCTTAAATTTAAAGGGGAAAGATTCACAAGCATTTGTCGTTCGTGAGATGCTGGATGTTTTTTCCGCCCATGTTGTCGGAGGAAACATAGATTCACTGTCAATATAATTTACGACCAAATAATTCTACAAATTGTTCAACTCTAGCAACATCTGGTTTTTCAGCCATAAAATCTACGAAACAATCGCTATGGTGGAAGAAAAGTAAGACCAAATATATGCCTTAGCCATTTTGAAATTTCTGATTTTCCACCTCTGCGCCACCTACAAACAATTAGTGTATCAAAAAATTTGAATTTTTGAAAATATATAAATAGAAGAAGAAGCAAGAAAAAACAACGATATTTTCCGTGAAATCATTGCAAAAGAACTGCTCATTTCTTGTTGTTTTTACATCTGTAATTTGCAAAAATTCTTGCATTTCTCGGGTTGATTTCGGCAACTTTGGCACTAACGTAAGTCGGGCAAGATTAATATTATTGTGAATATATCTCTTATCAGTCACAGACAATAACTTCTTTTTTACATTCATTTCATACCGAATTAATTTCGCGGGCTTTGTTGTAACCTCTTCTTGGGCTTTTTTCTTCACCGAATTATTTACTTTCTGCCGTAACAATTCATTCGCTTCATGATTGGGCTCCACCACATTTTCTCGAATACACTGAATTCAATGTAGGTATATACACTTGCCACAGTGTTTTTAGTACACCTCCACACTATTTCTTCTGTTGATTTCACAACCCGATATTTTCTAAACTCATTATCTAAAATCAACAACTGTTGACCACGTTCGCTTAACATAGTTTTCATATTCGCGCAGTGCCGGATTTATACTATATAGGCCACTTCACTTTGTGCCGAACACGACCGCTTATATGGCCTATTGGCAAATTCAGCCCTGTATTTATAACAAATTATTTTAATATTCTTATGGTACCTCTCTATAAATATTTAGGAATATATTTTAATGACATACATCCCCTTGTAGTCCGTGAGCGCAATTCAGTGTAGGATTAGTCGGCCCCTTTTATGACATTACCACAGATTAACATCTATGACATTACTACCTGTTCCAAATCTGAGCGCAATTCGAGTGGGCCCTTTTTAAACAGCAGAATGTTATGTTATAATGTATTTTTCTCATAAAATTAAATATTTTTGTATTGTCCACCCTATACAATCCAGAAACCCAATAGATTTGAATAAGCAATAAAATGAAAATGAATCCATGGGGCCATCGAGAGGCACACGCTTGGGTGGGTATACCTGCCTGCTACCTGCCCATGGATAAACTGGCTTCAATACACACTTCAATAAAAATACCGACAAGTACATAACAAAAGTGCCCATGTATGAACCCCATGAATTGGAACTGGGTTAAAATTAAAAATTTATTCTGTTGCTATTGTATGAGTGCTTGCTGTCAAAATAATAACTAAAATACTATTTTTTTCTTCACCTTTATATACCTTTAGATTCCGTAATTTAAATTGTTACCTGCTTAGTTATCTTTTTTAAAACAAACCCATGCAAAGGGTAGGCAGATCACTATTACATCGGCGAATATTTCGGAAAATACGGACTTGTCTTGACTCAAACACGCTATATATCAGAAAATTATAGATATCTTACTGCATCGTCGTCTATCCGCTGACCTATTCTTGGAAACATGTTACTAAATTAACTGAATCAAGGTGCTCTAAAAATAACATGCTGGCGTGCAGAACAGAAAATTCAGAACTGTACTGTGGACCATAAACACAAAAACATAAGGAATAAAATGATTTAGAAATTAGGTTTATAAAGTTCAAAAACTGTAAAATTTTTATTTGCTACCTGACAATGTGTTTTCAGGAAATATTGCTTTACCTTTTAGTACAGTAGGTACAGCGTGTCCCAAATAGTTTGTCCTACCCTGGATCTCAGGAACCGTAAGAGATACGAAAAAAACTTGAATACAGAAGTTGTAAGGTTGGCAGTGGACGTAACCTCTCTTTTATTTTCACATATACAGGGCGATTCGTATTTGCAGGACAAAAATAAAATATTTACATTTTGACAATTTCATTAATCCTTTGGAATATTTGCATTCTCCATGAAATTTGCTATAGAACCGTTTTTTTGTTTTGTATTTTGGATGCAGCGTTGCCAAGATATCGAAGTTTTCTTGGAATTTAGGGACTTCGTGGAGGTTATGGAAACTCAATGCTGTATCTTTATTTTAATAGATATCAAAGATATATTTTAGCCGAAGTATGGCAGCACAACCCTGTGTGGTGTGGTATGTCGAAATTGGTTTTTGCATATACAGTGTGTTCATAACAGGCTCTCAAAATCAGATAATTTCAAACAGCAATAACTTATTTTTTTCAAATGGAATGACCCATATTTCTATAGTTTGTTGGATGCCGGCGTCCAAGACCCACATTTTATGTAAATAACATTCTATATCAAAAAAACTACCCGTTTTCGAGATATTTAGTATTTAAGAGGGGGTTGCCGACAGCGAAAGTGACGTTAGATTTCGTATTTTTTTAAGTTGTATAGCATAAAATCTAATAACATTTTACCTGGCAAAAATTTAGTACAAACATCTCTGTCTTCATTTTAATCATAAGATCTTAAAAGCATATGCACATGAATTATTATTTTTCCCAAGGTTTTCATGATCTATAAAACAAAACACTGCTTGTAATATCTTATGATTAAAATAAAGACAGAGATGTTTGTACCAAATTTTTGCCAGGTAAAATGTTATTAGATTTTATGCTATACAACTTAAAAAAAATACGAAATCTAACGTCACTTTCGCTGTCGGCAACCCCCTCTTAAGAAAATTTCTTTGCATTTTTCATTCAGGTGAGAAGGTTTTATCAAGCAAGCCATAACTATTTTTCCAGACAGTGGCAGAAATAATTGTAATTTTAGATAATACGGGAAATAAAATTCCTATACCCGTATACAGCTTGTCACACTGTAAAGGTCGCTTTTTTACATTAGTGATTAGGATATGAAATAAAAAGAAGCTTTCACGGGCAACAGGAATTAATATTTATATTTTCTTAATCGATAAAACAGAAACAAAAAATTATATTTTCAATAAGTTTTCGATATGCCTTCCCTCGACGGTAATGCAGGTAGTATATCTCGTAACCAAATAATAAGTTTAAAGCCATAAAATAAATTTAAAAAAACAAAGGCACAAATCTATGCACGTCTGGTGTGTTATGTTGTGTAGACGAACATTAGGTCCTATATTTCAAGGGCATAAATTAAAATTTGATATTATATTTCCTCTAATTCAAAATCAAGAAATAATTTTATACAATATAGCCAATTTTACAATTAAGCGACCTTTATAGTATGACAAGCTGTATACGGGTATATGAATTTTATTTCTCGTATTATCTAAAATGACAACTATTTCTGCCACTGTCTGGAAAACTGGCACTGGCTTGCTTGATAAAACCTTCTCAACTGAATGAAAAATGCAAAGAAATTTTCTTAAATACTAAATATCTCGAAAACGGATAGTTTTTGGTATAGAATGTTATTTATATAAAATGTGGGGCTTGGACGCCGGCATCCAACAAACTATAGAAATATGGGTCATTCCATTTGAAAAAATAAGATATTGCTGTTGAAATTATCTCATTTTGAGATAATTCTGAACACACTGTATATGCAAAAACCAATTTCGACATACCACACCACACACGGTTGTGCTGTCATACTTCGGCTAAAATATATCTTTGATATCTATTAAAATAAAGATACATAGCATTCAGTTTCCATAACCTCCACGAAGTCCCTAAATTCCAAGAAAAATTCGATATCGTGGCAACGCTGCATCCAAAATACAAAACAAAAAAACTGTTCTGTAGCAAATTTCATGGAGAATGCAAATATTCTAAAGGATTAATGCAATTGTCAAAATCTAAATATTTTATTTTTGTCCTGCAAATACTAATCGCCCTGTATATGTGAAAATAAAAGATGTGTTACGTCCACTTCCAACCTTACAATTTTTGTATTCAAGTTTTTTTCGTATCTCTTACTGAGATCCAGGGGGTAGGACAAACTATTTGGGACACGCTAGGTACAGCGTCGTACACTTCGTTTTCACGGGAAATAAAAATTAAAGTAAGTAAACCCAAGTCTCTTAAAAGCGTTCGATAGCGTAATTTCTATTCCCCAATTTCTAATTCGATGCAGGTATGTAAAAATACTGTGACATTTTAAAGGTTTTCCCTTTTTTGCATTTTTGAGGTCTGGGTACAGGATATTTTTGGATCCAATTTCGCCTCGAATTTCGCTTTATTTACTCAAATTTTTTCATGTGTCGTCCCATTCTATCCGACAAAATGAACGTTTTGAGTGGTAAAGACGTTGTCATGTTAATTACAATTATCTACAATAATTTTTATGATTTACATTGTAAATGCATTTTACAATTTTGATTTTCCATTAGTTACATTGTGAAAACAGTGTAACGGTGCTTACAGTATTTTGCATGGAAATGCTATTAAATGTATTGGCATTTACAATGTTTTTACATGGAATTTTATTGAGATACGATACGTTTACAATAATTTGAAAGTGAATACTTATTATAGACCAAAAAATTTAATTTTTCCATTTTATCTGTTTTACAATTTACTGAAGCCATTTAATGTTGGCATATGCATATTAGACCAAACAGGTATTATCTGGTTTAAGAAAGCCATACATTGTAAGGTGTTGTTTTATTCGCGGAAATTGTTTGGAATCAAATGCATTGTAACTTCTAATATTTAACATTATAAAGTGGAAACACATTGCAAAGACCTGTAACTACAATGTTTTCACCGCTGAAACCGCTGCGGGCTTATAAATGCCTACACGCCACATTTCATTTATTAGTAGAGTGGGAAATTTCAACGAAGTAACTGCCTAAGATGATACATTTTCTGCGTGTTTCCTGTTGTGGCACAGCAGCCACCTTAAATCATATGGACTTACTGACTGGCAGGTTTCTGTACTTATTAGACTTAGTTGGTTTTATAGTTTCTGACATAGATATACCCTGTATATATTTTGTATTGCATCTTTGCATAGGTGTACCAACACTATGAGTGATCCTGTTGACCATTCAACTGGTTTGAGGAGATTCCATGGCATCCTTGACTCACGAGGTGCCTTTAAAATTTTAACATTTTTTCTATTTTGCACAACATTGTCACCTTCGGAATGGAACTCCCTGTATGTTTTTTTGTTCAAATTTGGTATATGGGGGTTTTGGCGTGTCCTGATTAACGCTGTGGTATCAAATTTTAAATAAAAAATCGCTAAATATGGCTTTCTTCAAAATCGGAAGTGTAAAAAATCGTAGCCAGCCCTGGATTTACATTTTGGAAATGGTAGGAGGGTTAAAATAAGAGGTAGTTGAAGGCTATTCAAACAAAAAAAAGTTCAGACGATTATCTCCAAAAATAAAGATTTTATGGATTTGCATAGGTATGTTTAAAAGTAGACACATACTGTATGTGCAGTTGCCGTATGTACCATTATTAATGCGACACCCCGTATATACTTTTACATAGTTTCAGGTACATATATCACATACCAAATAGCAGAACTTTATCTTTGCTCGTTCTGGAATTATTTAGAAAAAACTGTTTGCCAAAGTGTCCATTTCGGGGGCTATAGTCCCCTTAGGGGGCATTTTTGAGGCCATGTCTATAGGAACTTTTTAATTTCTTTGGATCGAAGAACGCGCTGGCAAACTATGACCGGCTAATTTCTAATACGCATTTTCATGGCACTCTGCAAAAAAAAATTCAAAGCGATTTTACCGAGGATTTTACTCTATCGAAGTTCAACAAGAGAACCTTTTTTCGTAGAATACCCTCAAATTTCATACTTTCGCAAGAAATCAGGAAAAAAGTACACACACACAAATTTGGGATATTTTTAACCCCTTGCTCCCTTCATTTGGGATGCCTATGATGAAGAATGTGAAAATATCTCTACCTCGGTAAATGTCAAATCTCACACGTATATTACATACCAAATTTCAGATTTTTGTCTTTATTCGTTCTGGAAATATTTAGAAAAAACCGTTATTTAGGGGCTTGGGGGGAATTTTTGAAGCCATGTTTATAGGAACTTTTTTCATTTTTCGGGTCGCAGAACGCGCTGGTAAATTATGGCAGGCTAATTTCGGGGTACCCTGTATACTGTATACATTCTTAAGATTGTTTAATAAGATGTGTGTATTAATAAATGAAACATTATGTTATACCTACTGTGTGATGTACTGCTATAATAAATAATGTAATATTAAGTTATAAGGAAAGTCGTTTTATTTAATTTTCCCATATACCTAAGTATCTATAAGAACAAAGTCCTCACCTTAATTTCCAAAATGTAATATTCGGTTTTACACCTACACATTAGGTCCGCAATTTGGAAGTAGGTACTTCAAGAGAAGAAAAAAGGCGCGCCGCCAATGGTGTCCCCACCACCACGTCTCGTGGCTTCCTGTCTGTGGTGTCCTCTTCTCGGGCTCCGAGCTAGTGTGACGTACGCGCGAGTGGTGCCGGCATGAGTGACCGCGGCCAGACCAAGAGGCAACCTCCACGAGACTAAGTCGCGTATGTATCAATACATAATCTAACTTTTTCCCCTTAGGTAATGGGTAAAAACGGCTCCAAAAGATGGCCGCTCGTCGGGCGTCTTCGGCACGCTCGAGCTCCCACCAGTCGCCAGTCGCACCGTTCGGGATCGCCTAGATCACGCAGGAACGCCAGCGCCACCAAGCGCTGCCCTCGGCGTGCTGGGCCTCCGTCAGGAACGCCTCCGACTCCCTCGGAAAGAGGGCGCTGCAAGCAGCATGCTGAACTCAAGGTTAGTTAACCTTGAGCTGAGCATCCAGAGGTGCGTTCACCTGCCGCTGCGCGTGACGGCGCTAGCAACCGTCATAGACGCAGACGTTCCATGTCGACTCGCCGGCTTCCTTAAGCCGCGCTTCCTTTGACCACGGACACAGATGCGCTTCATTATGCAGTCGCGTGTCTCCTGCTTCTTTAAGCGGGCGGATGCCACCGACATGCGACACTCTCCTTAGAGCTGACCATAGTCCTCCAGGTAGTAGTGACTGCTTCCACAGCAGGCGGAAGGACCAAGTGACGCGAATGACCTCACCAAACTACTCGCGGACAAGGCTAATGTCCCTGCCCAACCCTCAGACAGTCTGCAAGAAGGGAGCGCAATCAAATGGGGGCATCTGGTGACCAACGGCATACCGAAGGAATCAACAAATGCACTTTTTCAGAAATACCCCGTCCCGGAAAATTGCTCCGTCCTTCAACTGCCCATGTTGGACATTTCAACGGTTTTTTCAAAGGAACCGTTGCAGCGGTAGTGCAGGTAGGCACAACATTATCCACTGTAGGTAAGTCTATCTATTTTTTTTTAACAAATCTGGAAGCATCCCTACAGATAGTTGAGGGAGAACATCTTATTGCCTCTAGGGGATTATGGCCGTATTCTCGCCAACTTGCTACACCTTGTGTCATCCGCTAGGCGTAAGGACCAACTCCTAGTAGGGACATGAGGGAGCTTATCGAGAAGTCAATTCCTTGGAAATTTTGTTTGGTCCCAATATATCGAAACAAGGTAGCAAAGTCTTTACTAAGCGCCAGCCAAAAGTTACTCCCAAGGTTGCAGAAAGGGGGGGGAGCAACAGCATTTTAAAAAAGCTTGTCGCAGTTTGGCATTGAATTATCTTAACGAAAACCTATACTTATTTCATCCGTTTTAGTACATGGCTTAAATAAGAGCTTGCTTTTAGAAAGGTTTTTTCTATTTTTTTAAATTATTATTATTTTACAATAATTTCATATCATAATATTTATTATAGTCCTGAAGAAGATCTTGACATTAATTAAATAAGAACGAAAGCTAGGAACTTTAAATGATTTAAAATAATTATTACTAATATAACACTTTGCTGCAAAAACCGTTACTTAGGTAATTATTTATATTCCTGAAATATATTTTTTCTAAGTTAATTTTTCTAAAGATTTTAATATTGCTATCTATGTGATGTGGTACGAAATACGTCGTATGCACCTCGTAATCGTATTTTTAGGTCTTGAACATGAACAACCCTGCGGGCATCAGTTTGCAAACAGAGCTCTCGAAATGTAGAACACACTTATTGCAAACCTTGGTATCGGCCAGGGTATTGGTACACAGTACACATATTTATTTGAATGTATTGTTGCAAAATAATAAGTACCTACCTATAAACCTCGGTACAAAAACTGTAGTATTTATTGTACTAAACATGGCGATATCGTTTCATCACCTATTTTCCACAACAAAATGTTTTATAGTGTGGATAGTATATCATTCTAAGTTTATCTTATCTTCTATAAATAAACCAGAATACTAATTTAAAATGGTCTCAGCAATTTAATACGAACAGGCACATTGTAATAATTTGCAACCGGTAGACCAGACTATAGACCAGACCTTTATCAACGGTGTGAATTTAGAAGTAATTTTCTGGCAGCCAAAATACTTAGCATCCAATTCATTTTCGCCTGAAATTCGCAGCCAATTTTTGGCAGCCATTTTTTTCTTTAGACACAAAACGATCTTTGGCGTAAAGTTGGCAACATTTTTACTTGTACTCAAAAGTCACAGCGTGTAACAACACCAAGACACCACTTGTGGTAAAACAACTCTCTCCTTAAGAAACCCACTATTCACCCGAAGCGACGACTAAATACAATTGTTTGGAGTTTTGTGTCCTTTATTTTATAATTCAATATTCTTCAGTTTTTATTTATTATGCGCAAAGAGGTTGCTTTGAAGTTATCATCACATATTTGTTTAATTTGGTATTCTAGAGTTTATTTTTGTATCAATTCAAATCTAATTGGCGCGTCATTTCTTTTAAAGTAAATACCGAATTGAGGAGGCGATTCCGCATGTGCAGACCCCACCAGGTGTGCCCACTGAAGAGCTGTCAAAGTTACTTTTAAAAAAATTATTGACAGCTCGGCAGTCAGTTCGAAACGAAACGCGAACGGCTACGCATATATCTACATTTTTTTGGAAAAAAGGGAAGAAAAAATCGAATACGCGGTACCGCGCGTCACAAACGTCATCCAGCTTCCAGCAGGGACGAAGAATCTGCAGTGGTAAGTGTTCTCTCAATTTCGGAAAATTGTTCGCTCTTTATTTCGTGTCTCGCTTTTTGAGTCAGCGCGTAACGCTTGTATATAGTAATCAACACCATATAACAACAATGAATATTTTTTCGCAGAGAAGACGACAATTCCGTCCATATACTCTCCTTAGGCAACCCACTGCCCACTACCCACTATAATAAGTTCATTTTGCCGTTCATATGTTTGGCTTCCATTCTCTAAAATCTAAAAACCAGGAACCAAGTGATTGGCAATTCTTTTAGATTGGCCAAAGATAATATCTTTACGTCAATGGCAATAATATGGTTAAAATATTTAAAAATTAAAGATTCTTTTACAGTACATGCACAAAAATATTTAAAATTAAAACACTCTAAAACAAATTTAAAATAAACTAACAAGGCTTTCAAAAATATATTTTAGTATCATGTTTGTAATCTTGCATTTTGCTGAGCAGTTGATACAAAACGCACATGTAAACAAAAATATATACTGATAAAGAAAAAATCACAGTAGGTATTCTTTACAGTTTACACACAAAAATATTATAAAATTAAAACACTAAAACAAGTTTAATATAAACTGACAAAGCTTACAAAAATACTTAGGTATATTTTAGTATTATATGTATTTATAATCTTGTAATTTGGTAGGTAAGTAGTTGATAGAAAAGGCATATAGCCAGTTAAGTAAAATAAAATAATACCTAGGTATTTACTAAAAAACAAAAAATAAAAAAATATATAGAATTCTTAGCAGCACATACACATAAAAATGTTTAAAATTAAAACAAGCTGTAAAACAAGTTTAATATTAAACAAGGCTTAAAAAATATATTTTAGTACCTATCACCACAGAATATATAGCCTACGGAAAAGCGCGAAGCGCTATTTATTATGTGCTATCACTTTTATAATGTTGTAATTTGGTAATTGATGGTATAAATATTACCGAATATTATAAAATCTCAAAAGGCACAAATTTACCTAATCAGTCAAGTAACATTATTATACGAACAACTGCATGGACGGAGTGGCATTCCCAAATCTGTCGCATATCACCTAACATAGAAAGTCAATAAACAGAGATTTCATAAATGGAATATTTTTCATTTCCACGCAAATATAAATATAATATAAATATATTACCTATATATTACCTATATATTGTCGAAAATCAGGCAGAGACATTATTTTGAATTTTAAAAGGTTTCGTCAATTTTACATGGTAAATAATACTATCATCTGAAAGAAGAAGTGTCTGAGACATATAAAGTAGTGCAGTTTTGTTGGAACCCCCTAATTTGGACGAGATATTTGAAATTTTAAAAATCATTGAAGTTTGTCATAAAAAAATTTGTCAAAACACCTGTAAATAAGTATGCCCACTCCCAAAAAATCTAAAGTAAAGAAGATTGAGAACTTATACAATGAAATTATCAAACAGAAAAATGAAGAGATTGATGAGAAGAATAATATTATAAAAAAATTAGAAAAACAGTTTGAGATAATAAATGAAACAGTAAGTAAAGTAAACCACATAGCTGCATTAGTTGAATTATTAAATATGAATATGAAACAGCTAAAAGTAGAATTAAAAAATAAGTCTGAACCTGAAAAAAATATTTTGAAATATAGTGAAGTAGCGAAAATACAGAAAAATGAAGTAAATAAAGAAGTACCAAAAGCAAGACCAAATTTAAACAACACAATTTTTATAAAACCCATTAACAAGAGTCAGGCAAATAAACAAACAAAAAATGATATACGAAATTATGTAAAGCCAGAAGAATTAAAAGTAGCGTTTGAAAAAATATCTAGTTTAGATGAAGGTGTAATTAAAGTACAATGCAAAACAAAAGAAGATATTGCAATAGTGAAGAAGAAAGCCGAAGAAACTCTGGGAAACAAGTATAATGTAGAAATACCAAAAGTCAAGCGACCAAGACTGAAAACAGTGGGTATTGAAGATCCTTTAGCCGACGAAGAATTAAAGAGTGCTTTGGTGAAAGAAAATTATTTTATAGATGAAAATGCCCAAATCGATGTAGTTGCGATAAAAAATATGAAAAGGAACTATATGGCAATTGTAGAATGTGATGGGGTAAATTTTAAGAAAATAATGGAGCATGGATCGGTAATGGTCAACTTTTCTGTTTGTACAGTTTTCGAACATGTCAACATTTTAAGGTGCTTTAATTGTTCTGGTTATAACCACACTGGCAAAACTTGCACTAAAAAGTCAGTATGTATGAAAAGTGGTTCCTCAAATCATCAAGCTGAAAGCTGTGAAACTGGCAGAAAAAACGTTATTTGTCCAAATTGTTGTGAGGCTAATGAAAAATTTAATATGCATTTGGAAATAAATCACTCGGCTTATGATCAAAATTGTGAACTGCTAAAGAAAAAGATTGAATCAGAAAAGAAGAGACTAAATTATGGGGAGTAGCAACTACAGCCCAAGGATTTATCAATCAAGGAAGATTATATAATTGCTCATATCAACATAGATGGATTTTTGAAGAAAAAACATGAAATTCAAAATTTTTTAGTAAATAAGAAGCCTATTGCCCTATGCTTGACTGAAACTCATGTCACTGAACTGGTAACAGATTTTGAGTTGGAAATACAAAATTATATTTGTGTAAAATGCGCATCAACTTCTTCTCATACAGGTGGTGTTCTTGTTTATATTGATGAAAAAAGAGCTGTTATAGAAGATTATCAAAATTATTCAGTAGAATATGAATTCTGGTTTGTTCATGTGCAAATCCGAATCAAAAACATATTTTTCCATATATGTACCATTTATCGATCTCCAAATGGAAGTGCAAAATTATTTTTAAAATTCTTTGAAGAAAAATGTGAAGAAGTTATGGACTCTGGTAACATCGTTATTATACTTGGTGATTTCAACTTTGATTGGAACAAAATGTCGAGTGATATTAATTGTTTTAAACAAATTGCGCAAGTTAATGGTATAAAACAAATTGTCAGTGAGCAAACTAGAATAACAAATAGAAGCGAGTCTCTCATTGATTTGGTATTGACAAATGAACATGAACTATGTGCTAAAATTTCAAGTGTTCCTAAAATTAGTGATCATAGTTGGATTATCATTAGTCTGGGAATAAATTCTTCTGAAGATAAGTTCAATACCAAATTTAGAACATTAAATTATATTAATTATAAAAAATTATCGACTGAATTAATTGGTTGCATATGGAATTATAATTTTGAAAACACAAATTTAATGTATGAAGAGTTAAAAAATAATATGATAAGTTGTGTTAATAGAATTAAGGAAGAGAAAGTGATAAAACTTCATAGCAAACCAACCCCATGGTTTGGCAGAAGAATTATTCAAGCAAAAAAAAGACAGAGACAAGATGTACACGAAATTTTTAGTAACACTGAGTGAAGAAGACTGGAAGGAATATAAAAAACTGAGAAATATTTGTTTTTATACAGTGAGGCGAAAAAAAAGAAAATTCTTTCGGGACAAAATTGATAAAAATAAAGGAAATAGCAAAAAAATGTGGAAAACATTGAAAGAATTGGTTAATCCTAGACATAAACACAAAATTTTATAAATAGATTTTGAAGATGGGAAAGTAACAAATTCAAAAGTGATCGCAAATAAGTTAAATATTTATTACGTTGAGAGTATAATTGAAATTGTAAATAAAATCCCGAGTGGATATGAAAAATCATGTCCCCAACTTCGACGAAATAAAGATTTGTTTGACAATTTTAATGAAATATCTTTAAGTCAATTGAGAAAGAAGATAAATATGCTAAACTCTAACAACAATCCATGTGAACATTTTAGCAAGAAGGTCATGAAAGAAACGTTTGGGGTCATTGGATATCAAATACTTAATTTAATAAATTTTATATTGAAAACGTCAGAAATTCCAGAAGAATTTAAAATCTCTTACATTACACCTGTACCGAAAGTGAAGAATACCAAAAAATACAATGAATATCGACCAATTAATGTTCTCTTGGACATTGAAAAATTAATGGAGTCTGTTGTGTATGAACAACTTAAAGATTTTTTGCAGAGGTGTAAAATTTTGTTAGATTGCCAAGCAGGTTTTCGTGAAAAGTACTCAACGGAGGTGGCGGTACAAACGGTGGTTGAAAAATGGAGAAGGAATTTAGAGAATGAAGAAGTAGTAATTTCAGCATTTCTTGACCTTAAACGCGCTTTTGAGACAGTTAACAGGCAAAAATTAGTAACTAAATTGTATCAGTATGGAATAAGAGGTAAAGTATTATTGTGGTTTCAAAATTATTTAGAAAACAGATTTCAAATTACAAAAGTTGACAAAGATTTTTCGGAAAAAATCATAAATACAGTAGGAGTACCGCAAGGAAGTATTTTGGGGCCTATTCTTTTTATATTATATATAAACGAAATTCCTAATGTGGTTAAAAAATGTTTTGTTCAAATGTTCGCAGACGATACTTTGATATTTACTAAAAATAAATGCATTCATGCAGCTGTTCGTGATATTAATTCTGATTTATCTCTGTTATCCAATTGGTTGAAGGTGAAAAAATTAAAATTGAATTTAGATAAAACAAAAGTTATGATTTTTGGGAAGAGAGGGTGTATTAATGACTTCAACTTAAGTATTAACGTAGATGGTGAACAATTAGAAATTATTAATTCATTTAAATATTTGGGTATATATTTGGACGATAAATTGAAATTTGATTTACATTTAAAAAAAATTATATCCAAAATTGCATCTAAAATATCGTATTTTAAACGAATTAGTTCAGATTTGTCATTTTATTCTAAAAAAATTGTTTATAACACTATAATTCTTCCGCATTTTTTATATTGTCCAACCTTATTATATGATGCTGATGATTATGTGTTCAGTAAGCTACAAATTCTGCAAAATAAAGCAATGCGAATAATATTAAATTTAGATCGTTATACACCTATAAATTATATGTTAAGCAAGTTGAAGTGGTTAAATGTTAAAAATTTACTCCTACTGTGTACCGCAAGGAAGTATTTTGGGGCCTATTCTTTTTATATTATATATAAACGAAATTCCTAATGTGGTTAAAAAATGTTTTGTTCAAATGTTCGCAGACAATACTTTGATATTTACTAAAAATAAATGCATTCATGCAGCTGTTCATGATATTAATTCTGATTTATCTCTGTTATCCAATTGGTTGAAGGTGAAAAAATTAAAATTGAATTTAGATAAAACAAAAGTTATGATTTTTGGGAAGAGAGGGTGTATTAATGACTTGAACTTAAGTATTAACGTAGATGGTGAACAATTAGAAATTATTAATTCATTTAAATATTTGGGTATATATTTGGACGATAAATTGAAATTTGATTTACATTTAAAAAAAATTATATCCAAAATTGCATCTAAAATATCGTATTTTAAACGAATTAGTTCAGATTTGTCATTTTATTCTAAAAAAATTGTTTATAACACTATAATTCTTCCGCATTTTTTATATTGTCCAACCTTATTATATGATGCTGATGATTATGTGTTCAGTAAGCTACAAATTCTGCAAAATAAAGCAATTCGAATAATATTAAATTTAGATCGTTATACACCTATAAATTATATGTTAAGCAAGTTGAAGTGGTTAAATGTTAAAAATGTAATTAGCTATCTAACGTTCATTTTTATATTTAAAATTAAAACAAAATTTTTGCCTAATTGTTTGAATGCATATATATCATATAATTGTAATCATCATAGCTATCCGACTCGATCTTGTAAAGATTTTCATCTGCAAAATTGTAGTAAAAGTATATCTTATAAGTCAATATTTCAAAAAGGAATAATTAATTACAATAGATTAAATGTAACTATAAAAAATGAACGCAGCCTTACAAAATTTAAAGCTAAACTTAAAAAACATTTTTTAAATTTACAAGATATTACTAATTTTTGGTGTTAAGCTATATAGTTATTATTGTACAAGAAGGAAGTTTTATTGTCTATTATACTGAAGTAATCATTGTATGATATTAGTATTAAGTATTTGCATGTAGCCTTATTATGTGCTAAATAAACTTGTTACTACTACTAAATATCACCGGAAGGATTATGGGAGATGTAGACTTTTAAAAATGGCCCTTCATTTTAGTTTTTCAGCCATAACTTCTCAACCGATTGGCCGATTTTCCTCAGATTGCTAAAAAAAGGGCTCCACATGACCTGATATACAGTGTGTCCCACTTAAGGACTGACCACCCCTGTAAAATTTTTATTTATAGCTCGATTCTCATAAACTTTTTTTTGTTGGATAGAGCTTCAAAAATGGCATCAAACACATAATTCAGGTGCCTTGTGCGTTAAAGTCATGGCCCACTGAGACGGTGTTTTAGTGCTGAAATTTCGAGAAGTACTCTTAGGGATTTTTTTAGAGGAAAATTAATGCCAGATTCTTATTCAGCGTTGTTCGAAACCCAAATGTACCAATTTGCATTACCATAGCTCTACAGGGTGTTTCAAAATTGATTTTCCTCTAAAAAATCCCTAATAGTACTTTTCGAAATTTCAGCACTAAAACACCGTCTCAGTGGGCCATGAATTTAAGGCACAAGATACCTGAATTATGCATTTAATGCCATTTTTGAAGTTTTATCCAACAAAAAAAAGTTTATGGAAATCGAGCTAAAAATAAAAATTTTATAGGGGTACACTAATTAAGTGGGGCACTAAAAATTTTGAAACACCCTGTAGAGCTATGGTAATGCAAATTGGTACATTTGGATTTCGAACAACGCTGAATAAGAATCTGGCATTAATTTTCCTCTAAAAAAATCCCTAATAGTACTTCTCGAAATTTCAGCACTAAAACACCGTCTCAGTGGGCCATGACTTTAACGCACGAGGCACCTGAATTATGTGTTTGATGCCATTTTTGAAGCTCTATCCAACAAAAAAAAGTTTATGAAAATCAAGCTATAAATAAAAATTTTACAGGGGTGGTCAGTCCTTAAGTGGGACACACTGTAGATACATAACTTCTTTGGGGTTATTTTTTATCTTACAGGTCCATAATATTTTAGTACATATTTTCATTTTGCATTAAAAGTGTATACTTGTTTCATAACGATAAAATCAACCATTTGCGTCGAAATTGGCAAAATGTGGCCCAAAACACCTGCTAACTCCAATATTCGAAAAAGAAAATTTTCACTTACCGCATTTAAATGTTACAGATTATATATATCTACGTTCAAAATTAAGAAAAACTGCAAGATGGGCATTTTGGTTTTCTTGAAATAGACATGAATGACATGACAAAATTATCAAATAAACAAACTTGTTCCTAGGATATTAATTTCGAAACCAACTTTTTCGAACATTATTTCAAAAATTTGCAAATTTAAGCGTTCTGAATAATTATTGTAAAAAGCGTATAACAAATTTTTTGGAGCGTATGACAAAAAATAGTGTTCGTCACACGTATTTAAATAAGTTTTTCACGTCTCATCATAATGATTCGTCCTGAAAAACTTAATTTTAAGTACAAAAATAACTATTTTGAAACTGTACATTTATCTCCTTGTAACTTTTTTATTGTGCATTTTCGGACCCATGTTTATATGAAACTTTTTGTTCAAAATGTCATTTTCTACCAGTCATATTAGGTTGGCATCATAATTTAGACACGTCATGTATCATGCATATTTTTACGATATCCATCGTATATTATACCCGATACCGATATCCATCGTATATTCACGAGTAAGACAAGGACGCTGAACAAACTATGTATTTTAATACCCTTGTCTATACAGGGTAGTTTTTTCTTAGAATTGATTGGGAAATGTAGTGCAGGCAAACGATTATTTTTCCAGGGGCGTACAGTTTTTTTCTCCGGCACTAGTGGAATTAGACAGGCAGAATTATTTTTAATTTATAGCATTTATGTGTGTATAAACTGTGCCGAATATATTTGCCTTAGCTGTTTTCCTTTAAGAAAAATAAAAGAGCTTTGTGGCCCTGTATAACGAACACCGTTAGGATTTCGATACATGTTTATGTGAAAAAATCTATTTATGTTAACGTTTACTATAGATTCTTGAAGTTTTACCCCTAAAAGTTTTACCTATATACTAACGAGAGTTAATCGACAAATTAATGGTTGATATATGAGGAGTTCAGGGACAGCTAGCGCTGTCAGCCAGAAATGTTTCATTGATTATTTTCTATCCGAGTACTTGTCGAAACGTCTCCAAAGCTTTGTCTATTAACTAACCATTAGTACGTTAATAGGTAGGTATATAACCATTAGTAGGTACGTTAGTAAAAATTAATTATTCAATTAGTACGTGTTAATAGAAGTTCACTTCAATGTAAATATCCGAGGGCATTTTAGTTATGTTATACCTCTCGCCGAATGTATCCCTATGGTTAGGCCAGTGACCTCAAGAAACACCCCGGATGGCAGCATGTCTCGCGCGATCAGGTCGTTGACCTTGAACGCCACGAAATTCAACGTAGGTCAGTCACTTCATTCGGGCACACGAAATGATTTCAGCTTTCCATGGCATTATTTGGTCTGGCGTATAATAAACCACCCCGGTAAGGTTTCCTCATCGAACATTTTGCTGATAATAACGGTGCTTTTTAAGTAATTATTTAACCGCTTTGTCACATGTACGATTCATTTTCCGGACACAAGAGCTTATTGGTTTATAATGTGAGACTATTTTTATGAAGATCAAGAAAAATAATAAAAACCGCTGCCAATTACTACTTATACAGGGTGTTCGAAAAATAGACGGAGATATTTTAGAGGGTGATTCTCTGTTAAGAAATATGAAAAAAAGTTTCTATAAACATGGGTCCGGAAATGCAGAGTTTTCAAGATACAGGATGTTAAATAAAAAAAAATAAAACATGAAATTATTAATGTCTTAAAAATTATTTACTCGATTCTGTTGAAATTTGGCAATGTTATTTGTTGTATTAAGAGGCTAATTTCGCCCTAACTAGATTAAATTTATTAAGTCCAGTGGCGTCCCGGGGGGCACCTTAGCGAATATTATTATCAAAAAAATGTACGCCACTACCTTTTTTGTAACTTTAATATTTTTTATTTGATTAAGCATCTAAAAATACAACTTCTTTCCCTCTTGTATTGTTTTCCTATCTCACTTCGTTTTCGAGAAAAAAAAAAAAAAAACCGTTTGATTGCATGTCACTGGACAAAATTGGTTGTAGTGTACTTTATGTTATGATATTGGAAAAATTGCAATAACACTCTTTCCTAGAAATGCTTTTGATTATTTGTTTTCCAAGGCACTTGTGATTTTTTTTGCAAAAATTGATAAAAACCAATTTTGTCCAGTGACATGCAATATATTTAACATCCTGTATCTTGAAAACTCTGCATTTCCGGACCCATGTTTATAGAAACTTTTTTTCATATTTCTTAACAGGGAATCACCCTCTAAAATATCTCCGTCTATTTTTCGAACACCCTGTATAGGACATATACAGGGTATCTCATTAATAATGGTAGGTACATATGTAGAGCAACTTCATATATTTTGTCCCAAAGTATTATGAATGTGCTTAATAATTACCGGTCAAATCTCAATGGTTACTGAGAAACAGGGCGTTGAAGTTGATCGTTTGATACTGAATTATGGCTACATCTCCCAAAATAATTATGCTCTTCAGCTGCTCAACTGAAATGTGTCACTTTTATGTTTCTGGGGATGGAGAATAAGCTGAAGATGACAATTTCTACGTATCTCACAGAGGGCGCCACTTGCGCTGTTTATGGGTAGTGCTTTTACCCGTAACTTTGTTGAGGTTATCGTTTTGGTCTTGCAGGTCCATCATTCTAGTGCCTATTTTCATTCTGCAACAAATTGTGCTAAAATCAACAGTAGGCGTTGAAATTGGCAAAATGTGCCCTAAAACACCTGTTAACTCAAACATTCGAAACATAATATTTTCACGTACCGCTTTCAAATGTTACAGATCAACTGTACATTCAAAATGAAGAAAAAATGCCAAATGGACATTGGTCAAAACACCATTCGTTTTATAGAAATAGGGTGTCCAAATAGGGATTATTTTAAATGTTATAATCTTGTTAGAGAAGGTGTAATCTACAACACTTTTGGAATAGCATATTCCACCCCACCCTCGCGAACCATAGTTTTCTTTTCCTCTCATATAAAATATGGGCTATTCCATAACTTGTTCTTTGTAGAATATTTATACTGTTCATTACCCCAAAAATACCTTATCTAATGTGGCTGTGACTGTTATAGCCTGAGAGCTATCTACATATAGGTTGACCACAGAATAGGGTTGACACATGACTCGGTGGCCGGTGCAGTCGAAATTTTATCGCCTACTTAATTTAGGTTTGATTCTGCCCAATATTCTGGAAGTCTGGCCGTCAGAACGCAATCTGGAAGCATATGTCCTCGGACTGAGTTGAGTAACGACAAGAGCAACTTTTTATTTATGACTTGTTGCAAAAAAAAAATCTTGGTACAAAAACTAAAGAATTTGGATTTATAATTTTAGACAGAAATAAAATAAAAAGTTGTTTGGAATTAAAGAAAGATCTCAAGTCGGAAATTTTGAGTATATGCTCATTAACTTTAATGTTTATAAAAAAAATAAATTTTATGAACATAAGTATTATTATTTACTTCAAATTTCAGATTTGAGGTCTTTATTTAATTGAAAACGACATTTTTTATTTCTCTAAAACTACAAATTGAGGTGCTTTAGTTTTTGTACCATCTTCAGACATTTGCTTTTTCTCGCTTATATGAAAATCTTATTTATTTGGCAAGCGAAAGTTTTTATGAAAATATATTTTTTGAAATGTCAAAAATAAAGTGTTGCTCTTCTTGTTAACTCAATCCGAGAACATACTATCTATGTGCTTCCACAGACCGCGTTCTGACGGCCAGGCTTTCCGTTTGTTGGCAATAATCGAACTTTTATGACTCGATAAAATTTAGACTGCACACAGTGCACAGCGATGTGCCGACCTATGTAGCCAGCTTAGTCCCGTTCACATGAAACTGATGAGCTTACTGATGATCGATCCCAACCATCTGGACTGATGATCAGATACATGTTTTCACATGCAAGGGTTCAGTAATCAAAAATGGTTTTGCAACGAAGCCGCAGAAACCAATGTTATCACTTTGCGCATCCGAAGAATTCTTTTTTTTTTTTGAAAAACAAAAAGCAGGAAGCCACAAATATCAATACGAGTACATGCTCTAGTTATGTCTATGGTGTGCAACGATCGGTATTTGTGGCGATAACAACGCTGGAAAGATCAGTACTAACTACTGACCATCCGCCCATAAAAGACTAGGTATTATGACTATAAATATACCTACCTATGTATTAACGTAATTTACTGACTGTACTGACATTATAAAGTAGGGTTAGTAGAGCAATATGGATTTTATAATGAAAAGTTTTCAAATTTTTCGCCCTTTACATCGGACCCACATTCAAGAGATATGTAGCAAGCAGAAGGAAAAGAACGATCCTGAACCCACTATCCAAAGTGCTTTCTCTATTATAAGTGACTTCGCAGTATTAAAATGGTTAAATAAGGTGACAATTCGTGGGCGAGTGTTACAATCACGTACCTACCAAGTATCGGAACACATAACGTGAATACTTCCGCAAACACTACAAGTTAGACAAGTGTAGACAAAACATCTTAGACTTGTAACGATTCCGTACGCAAAGTATATTCATGTGATCATTTTTAGACGCCCAGCCTCTGTTTCTGGAAAACGGTCAAAGATATGGGGATACTATACATTGGAGATGATAATTACCTTTAGTGGTGTATAAAGGGATAAATTGGCCCATTTAGGGAATCTTTGCAAATACGATACAGCATTCGAAAATACTTATTACCAGCAATGACCTAGAGTTTCCATTGTCAATATGCAAATCCAGGGCTGGCTACAATTTTGTTATACCCCCAATTTTTACTAAAACCATTTAGCGTTTGAAACAATCTGACACCACAGCGTTAAACAAGACACCACAGGACTCCCGTATACCACATTTGAACAAGAAATAAACAGGTAGTTTCATTCTACAGGGTATAAAATAATAGTAATTGCCCCCCTCCCCCGCACAAGCATCCAGTTGCTTCTGGGGTAATCCTAATTTGGAGTATTGTGAGGATGAGAATTATTACTATTATTATAGGATGGTTCGAGGGAAGGATGAAAGCCTTTAGTATTTAGTTTTTTGTTAAACAGTGTTTTTTTTTTGCGAACGAAATTAGTACATAATCGTTCCTGGGTATTTTGTACTGGGTCATGGCCGGCTGTTGAGGGCATCACAAGCTAGAAACTGTAGACTGTCTCGGTCTACCGATCTCTTAACTATTCAGCATGTATTATAACCATGCAATTCATTAGATAATATTGGATGCTGGTTCACCCTGTCGGTTACCGAAAATAGTTTTCCCATAAGCCATTAAATTATATTTTGTTGTATATTTGGAGACGTTAGTTGTCATCTCATTGTTAGTACATAACTGTTTTTAGCAGAGGGCATTCCTGTCATTTTTAATGAAAAGGGGGTGATGCAAAAAGTTATGTGAACAATTGGGTTTACTATTAAATTACCTCATATTATGTATAATCAATTTTTCAAAAATTTTACTTACGTCGAAGTAGTGATTTTATTGGCAACGGTTTTACGGATATATCATTCCGTCTAGTGCTGTGTCCTTAAACCCAACCTGGTTTAAAACTTTTTCGAAATGAACGCAAAATCCGTTATTGTCCGAGACCCCTGAAAACAATGCCGATGCACAATGGATCGATAAGGAATTTGCAGGCATTAGCTGTTCCGCGGGGTTAACTTTCATCCGTTTAAAACGCATTCGTGACTTCTGAGGTCAGGCAACCTTGCGGAATGAGTTCCGTAATTTCCGAATAGAATAATTCAACTATTGATTTTGAAAAACTTTTTTTTATAGATAGCTCACTGAAAATGGCAGCCATGCGCCATTCAGTCTTTTTGAAAACAAAATACATGGCCAAGTGCGATTACTTTTATAGGGGTCCAAATTTCAAGAAGTGCTTTTAGCAATTTTTTTAGAACAAAACAAGATTACTGTTTTCCTTAAAACGTCAATATACAAAGTTTAACTTTGATAGTTATAGTTTTGGTGCATAGTGCTTCATCCGAAGTCCCTATTCGGGCCCTATTAGCGAATAGGCCAATATTTTCTCTTGGGAAACAATTCTTCTCAAGATTATTGTAGTGATTTTCCATCATTGCATCGGTAGTTCCATTTTTGTATCTACTCTATTAAAGAAAACCGTTGATAGTACAGTCATTTTAGAACTTATTCCCTAGTTTAATTCTCTAGCGATGATTTATGGCCAATCGAAAGGGAAAAATCTCCGAAACAATATTCTAAAGAGGTAGGTACCCTCTAAGAAATGACCAGAAATTAATTAAAAACTATTAAGTATTTGTATCATATTATTTTATTTTACCATAGTAGACAATAGAATCTGTGTTTTTGTTGATGATAAAAAAAAGAAAATGCAAATTTGAACCTACTATGAAGAAAATGAAGCTTTTATAGGCACGCGCCCTTACCCGTTAGGCTACATGCAAGTTTGATATCATATCATAGGAGCAGACTTTTCAAAATTTGGCTATGTGCCCAAGGTATACAACCCTCCTATTATAGATATAAAATAAAAGTACATAACAAAAAACGAACAGTTACCACCCTGATGATTAATAAAACAAAACGTAAATAAAATGAATAAAAATAAAGATATTTCTATAAGAAAGGCCTCGTTTTAAAATTCAGCGGACTCTCATCCCGATGAATCAGCTGGATATCTGTCTCTTACTTCCTCCAAAGGGAAATAAATGAGAGGGAGATATCAGCTGATTCATCCGGATGAGAGCCCGCTGAATTTCAAGACGCGGTCGTTAAACAAACACAAAAAAAAACAAAAAACGACTAAAGTCTATCCAAGTTACAGAGGCAGTGGATCAAAACATTGGCCACCACGTGACTTATTTTCTTCTTGGTTTGGCCGTCATAAAATGTCAAGTGTTTACGCGGCGAGCAGAATGCAGGGCCGGCTCTTCCCTCAGTCGAGTTTCCTGCATATTTTAGATCGGATTGCGAGTAGCATATTCTGTAAATTTATTTTGCTACTTAATTTAAGGAAATTTATAAAGATCCACGAAAGGTAAAAACACAATTTTTAGAACTTCTAAAAGAATTACTTCAGAATTACAAGCCACTGGGAATCTCATATTAGTCAGACCCTGGTAATCGATCGCAATGCGGTTATGGGACTTTGTTTATATCTACTGCCGCTGTAACTTGGATAGACTTTAGTTACCTAACTTTGCGTAAATAACACAAAAGTGCTTAATCTTATGGATGATTTTTTTTATAAACTCATCACATAACTCATCCAGGCTTATGATGTCTGCTAATTCTTTATAAATATTTAAAAGCATAATATAATTCAGCCTTTTCTGACTCATTGTTGATCTTAAATATGATTGTCACCTTGTCACCTTTGCTTGAGCTTCCAACAACTGGCCAAACTTTTGGCCGGGTGCTGCGCACCCAGCCAAATTTTTTTTTTAGAATATTACTTCGGATATTTTTCCTTTCGATTGGTCTATTAGTGTTCCCCAGAGAATTAAAGTTTCACATGTAAACGTCATCTAGATTGATTGTAAAAATGAGTGAAATATTTTGACGGAATATTTCAGTCAAGAAGAAAACATAATATTGCGCTGCAATAACGCTTTAATTCGAGACTCGGGTTGAGATGAGTCGCCTTACTTGACAGTTGTTGTGCATATTTGCCCGGATATTATACTCCTTTGTAGGACAGTCTATATTTTTTGAAAATCGGCATTAAAGAGTCTCAAAATCGCCATTAAAAGCTTAGAAATCGACACTAAAGTAAATTATTATTGTACGACTTTTTTCTATAATTGGCCTTGGCGAGATTTAACGAACAAACGTCAGAAAGGACCGTCAAACGTCGCCAGATAGTCAATTCAAAATCAGGCCATAAAGGATCATTTCACTGCTCAACCGCACTGCGGAACCCATAAGAACGTAATCTTTCAGTATGCGCAGTTCGGTCGATTTTAACAACGATAATTATTCTGTATGTATACTGCAATCCATATTGGTCTTATTAGGCCGTCCGCGGCTTGTTGTAATTGTCCAATGGCTTAAATCTAGCAAGACAAAATCAGGAAGATTAGAAAGTGCTGAAACGGCGGGCACGGTCGGCTCATAGAGAGGTGACCACCCTTTTTAAATGGGCTCGTATACCACTTTTTTTATTATTTTTGCAATGGAGAGATATCGCCTTCAAACGTCCGGAAACGGTAAAGAAAAATTTTTTTCGCCCTAGTTTAGTTGCAAAATTGAGTTGAATATGCAATGAATGGCTTGTGACGTAGTTAGCATTAATTTAAGAACCGGCAACGTCGCCTTCTCCCCTCTTCGTCTTCCGTCGAATAAAATGACCTGGGTAGAGATGGGTTATTCGTTCATTTTACTACTACCGAATCGATCAGTGACCGATTTCAAAAAATATCGAATCACTTGTGAAAACACCAGCAGAAACTCTGGAAAATTGTTTTTATCGGTGCCTACCGACGAAATTCGCAGAAAACGGTGGTTGGAAACAGTTGGCCTTCCAATGAAGAAATAGTATATTTCATTACGAGCCTGGAAATAAAGATTTTTCCGTGCGCGCGTGACGGGAAGTCATGCAAGCACGGAAAAATCTATTTCTGGACGTGTAATGAACGATATTTTTTATTATACTTCTTTGAAAACGGAAACTTAAAACATTTTATCGGCATATAAGTAATAAATTTAATTGACAAAAAATAAACAATGCAGACAATATAGTGTTTGGTATGTATGATGCGTTTCCATGGTTACTCTCAAATTATTTCAAAGGTGCTTTGTTGTAAATTAGTTATTGTCAGATAAGGTGAATAAAACGTCAAAAATATTACAAAAATGTATCTAAATATTGAAACACTTACGAATTAAAATACAAAATAGGTACATGTTAAATATCAGAGAGCATATAGAGTTTCTTAAATTTAGTTTACTTTGCTGTATATTTCTATTTTAAAGCCATATATTCGATATTTTTATTCAGCGCACGGAAAGTTTTTCCATGCGCTGTTTCCGTGCGCTAGCCCGAAAAATCCCATCTTTCATTATTGCTAAAACAGATGAAAATAAGGTATTTTCAAAGAAGTATAATAAAAACGTTTTTGTATTGTTGCCAAGACCATTTCCACGTAAGTACATATTATCTATTATAGGTAGTTTGAAGCACTTTTACTTCTTTTTTTAATACTTACTTACTGTCTTGGGGTTATTACTAAAGACTACATCTACCTGAATGTAATATACCTCAAAATAACCCTTGTTAATAAATTTTATTACATATAGAGATTCACGTAGAGCGCATACCAGACCAGCACCAAAAGTTTATACTAATATTAAGTATTTATAGTTTATATTATTGTAGGTACTCGTAAATTGGTTACCTTTTTATAGTAAAGTTTGAATAATAATCCATGTTTTCATTTTCTTTTTGTTAATGACAAATATTCAGAACCTAAAAAGAAGAAACGTTCTACAATCATAGCAGAGAGAGCGGAGAGGCGGGCAGGGACGTAAACCCACGGCTTCGACTTGGACTGCGAATCCCGCGCGGGGCGGACGTGAGGCCGCGAAGCGGGTGGACATCGCGGCGACAAAGCTGCAGCATGGCCGATCCTCCGAGGTCCCCCAGAGTTTAATAAACGAACACACCATTTCCAATTCCACATAATATGCCAGCTTGTCCAATGTCGCCTTCACAAATCCTTGCTCCATACTTTGAAAAGTTCGATTTGCTATGTAAAAGACTATTCATATAATAACACAAACTTGCAGTGCAAATTTGAACTGTATAACCAAAGTTCTCACACGTCAAACGTTGAGTGTCAAATGAATCGTCGTAAATAAAAGTTGACCATGATATAATTTCATTGTATCATGAAAGTTGACCATTTACTTGACGGGGCTAAGCAGTATTGCCAAACTTGCATGGCCGTTTACCTGTCGACCGGGGTCGTATAGAATGTATTAATACAATGATAATATTTTTGTTAATTACCATGATCTGCATTGAAATTATATTGAAAGATATTAACAATAATAAATTATTTTAATAAAAGTTACATGAGGTATTTAATGATACCCAATGACGTCAAAACCTATAGACGTGGTGCCCCATTGTTAAAATGCCCTTTATTTTGACTCCAAGATTAAATATTCCATACTACTCTAAAAACATGCTACAAACAAAGACAGAAAGTCAACCATCAACCAACTATACACCCGGTGATTCCCGGTTATAGTTCCTCCAGAATCACACTTAGATAGGTATCGCATGTTTTTTCTTGTTTGGGGGCGCCGGAAGCATCGGAACCTCACCTGAAGACTCGGGGGATGGTCTAACGACGCCAGCCTCCGAGCCCAGAGTCGAAATAAGTTCGCTACGGCTCCACAAAAAGGGGCAATTTCTGACAATATCGCGACATTTTCGGAATAATTTAATGGAGCGCTTAGATTGTGATTAGTTCTGGGCGTCATGCGTTTATCAAAACAAACCTGTCTATAGGTTTTGACGTCATTGATGATACCATAATATGCTAACAAACTATATCAGAATTCCAGTAAAATTTATGAAATTCCCCTTGTATAAGGAAGGACAACTACGTGACAACCTTTGGCGGGAAAGTATTATTTATAAAATTACAGCAAATCTAAAGCAAAAATGAAAAACATTAAAGACACGGGTCGACTTTTTTGTCATTTTCTACCGATAGATAAAAAAAATTATAATTTTTGTCCGAAGTATACGAGCCCATAGTAAATTTGTAGGATTAGTGTTTTTTTTTATTTAAACATTTGAAGGATTGGTTTTATTAACCCTCGTATTAACCAATATTAAAAAAATAAGGTTATACATAAAAGATCTAACTAAAAATCTGTACTCAAAAAACAACATAAATTAATTTCGAGAATGAAAAATGCAGGCTTTGCTCAAAATATTCTGGATAAGAAGGATTTAATTTCATATGTTTTCCGATTTTCCATAATGTGGAATTTTGTGGAACTTTTCGAAAAATCTAACTCAAAGTTTATACTACGCCGCTTTTTCTATGTATAATAAAAGAAATCTTGCCGATTAAAAAAATATACAGGTTGGCTTATATAAGTGGCTCAAACAAAATATCTCGGCAACTTTTCATAATGAAAGTTGCTATCCGTGGTCACCTACAAAAACTATGGCCAAAAATAAAAATAAATCAAAATTTTTAACAAGCTTAACTTTTTTATTTCTAGAGGTATGTACACAAAAATATTTAACATACAAATTGTTTCCAAGAACTGTCAGCATCAGTTAAATCAGTTTTGAATTATTCAATATGACTGGGTTCTCTTGGGATCAACAAAACCAGGTAGGTAGAGGTAAATTATATAGAAAAACATTTAAACCCGTATTTTTTATAAAGCGAAATATCTCATTTGATGAGTCACACTTGCCAGTTTGTTCTATACCTATTTACTATAAAATTTTAGAAAAATTATTGGTAAAATTTGTGATTAGTATAAGATTTATTACCCATGGAAATAAATAATCGATTACGACGTTAAATTGTTAGTACAAGCCCCGAATTGGGGATGTGCTGACTGAAGCTGCAAATGTGCTGTTGGCTCCTGCCTGGACTTCATTTGTTGCTTCCCAAATCATTCCTATCTTTTTGATTTGGTTGATGTTACACCGTACTGATGATTGCCAAATAGCATGAAACACGTGTATGCGGTTACTAGTTTTTTTTTGTTTTCTAACTTTGAGTGCTGTGCCCATTATCACTTTTTCTTGTATTTACATTTACACTCACAATCTTACATCTTTGTTGTCATAGTACATAATATACAGACATTCGGTTTTTATTTCTTACACTTACAGTCATTTGGGGTAACTTTGAACCAAATTTTATGGTTTCTTGAACTTAGTTTATGCAGTGTGATTCATTTCAGCTCACTGACATACATAAATAGAGCAACTAAAGCACTATAAAATGTTTGTAACAAAATATGCTTTTAATTTACAAGATATTTCAGTAAAATGCTTTGATTTTGGGTGGCTCAAAGTTACCCGCAGGTTAAGGGCAACTTTGCGCCACTTTTTTATTTTCTATTTAAAACTATGTTATTCATCAATTTATGGTGCAGGGGTAACTTTGTACCACTTTACAAAGGAAAAAATGCAACCCGAAATACGTCTGACATGGTCCAAAGTTACACAGACCTTCTAAAACACACTTACATTCATATGTATAGAAGCGACTATGCATTTGCTGTAATTCCTGTAGGAATAAATAAAAAATACAACCATTTAGTTTTTTATATAAAAAGTACATGTATTACTTATAAACATTAGTTACAGTTTAACGAAATAAAAAATTTTGTTAAAGAAAAAAAAACTAGGAACTTAAAAGAGGAACATTGAGTGCAATCAGATTGTCCTTAAAACCGAAAAGGAATACTTAGTTATATCTTAAAATTAGGTAAAATAGTTAGGTACATAATCATTTTAGACTGAGACAATCACTTTTGCAGATAGAATATTGTCATTTATTTTAAAAATACCCCGGTTTGTAACAGGTATAATCGCCGAACCAGATATTTTTTTCAAGACGTCTTTTCTCTCATACCACAAGTCGTCATTTACTTCAGGCCATTTCCAATTTTTTCCAGACATCACCATACAGCGGACTAGAAATGAATTCTCTGTAATACCTAATACTTGGCCAGGATAAAATACATTATCATACTGTATTATTACGTAATCTTCGATGTTTATTTGTTGAGAAGCCAAGTTCAATGTTTCAATATTTTTAACAGAAACAGACACTTGAGGTGAATTAGATGTGGATGCTATTTCACAAATGTATGTCTGGAAATCATCTGACGAATCTATAGATTGCCAGTTGTCATTGTTTTCTTCATTTTCTTGCGTGTGGATGCCATTTATATCATTATAATCCAGTATTTCTTCTTGTAAGTTGTCGTCCCAATCTTCATCTATGCCAGTTTCATGTGCCGACTTTCGCTCTTCTCTTTCTTCATTCCTTTTTGATCCTTCCATTTCGTTTTTTGTACTTCTGACTATTCCCTTCCTTGCTTCATTAATTGTCGTTTCATTCATTTCCTTGAGTCTACTTTCACTAATCAGTACTGCTGATGTTTTCCTTATACCACCCCTTGTTCTTGCACCCAGTCTACCACCCCTTGTCGTTGCTCTTCCTCGTGTCCTCGCCCCCCCTCTCGTTCTTGCTCCTCCTCTCACCGTCTGTTTAGTAGTACTCTCCCTGTTCCTGTAATAATCTTGAACTTGTTCAACAGATACACTTTTGCCTGCTTCAATTGGCAAGCAAAACTTTCGTGCTCTATGTACAACTTCCAAATCATTTTTTTCGAATTTCTTCTAGATAGTCTTTAAATACTTGACCGATGTTTTCTTTTACTTCTGGTGCCTCTTTTGCATAAGAAGGTAGATTAGACATAACTTTTATTCTGTTAACTGGGTATATTCCTGCAACTTCAAACCCCTTTACTAAATTGGTTGCTGCTGTCGATGATCCTAATTCCAAGGTAACATTTAGTAACTGGCAAAAAATTGCCTTAGGTAATGCTATAGCTTTTCTCCCACTTTTAGTTTCCCTCCATTTGCCTAAAGTTTGCCGCCAATAACTTTTCAAACTTGCGAAATATCCGACATCTAATGGTTGCAATAAATGCGTGGAATTTGGCGGGAAAAAAATTAGAGAAATATTGTTCTCTCTGGCAAGCTGTAAGGACTTTATAGTGACATGGGCCGACATATTGTCACAAATTAAAAATTTTTTTCCTTCCAATTTTTTAGCCACTGGCAAGAAATGACATTCAAAAAAATCATCAAAAACATTAGCTTCAATCCATCCAGATTGAGAAGTATTTAAGCGAGTGCCTTTTGGGGCTCCATAGACCCAGTCAGACCACTTTTGAGATCCTTTCATTATAACGTAGGGAGGGATAAAATCACCATTTGCACTTCCACAAAAAACAGTGGTGTAACAAGACTTAGTGGCGTTTCTGATACGTTCAGGATTTCGACAGCCTCTTCGAAATAATATTTTTTTCTTTTGGGGAACATCATGAAATCCTGTTTCATCCATGTTAAATATATTTGACGGAGGAATGTCTAACAATTCTTGCTCGAGGTTGTTAAAAAATGAATTTAATTCATTTTCACTTACTTGTGCTCGCTTGCGACTTATATTGACTTCTAACCTCTGCATCAAGTCTGTTTTATGCCTTTTAAGGAAATACTGCCCCCAGTCCCATCCTGGAAAATTATTTTTAAATTGTTCAACTTTGATTTTTTATTATCCAAATAATATTTAGCAATGCATCTGATATCATATAATGATATAGGTAAACCAAGATCACATAAAATGAGTGTATGATCTACAAATGCTTGTTCCTCTTCTTCAGAAAAAACCATTGGCCTGCCCACTTTTTTTCCATGAAGTTTTCGCAGCTTATATCTTAATGTACTTCTTGGAATGCTGTATTGCTCAGAAGCTTTCCTTTGACTGATCTGGCCGTTTAAAATTTCGCGCAAAACCTCATCGAGCTTCTCTTCACTATACCGACTTTTAATTCCATAGGGTCTGGTACCCGGTTTCACTTTGACGTTTCGAGGCATTATGATGTATTTAATTCTGTAATTAAACAGAAAACATAACATTAAAGAAAGAAATTCCAACATTTTTCTAAGAATCAGAAAAATTTAATAGGTATTTAATAATTGAGGTAACTTTGAGCCGGGCCAAAGTTACCCCAAAATCAGTTCATCAATGACCGTGATGCACATTTATCAAAATTTCTTACAAGCATAAGGTATTCAAGCTAAGTTAACTTGTTTTTAAAGTTAACAACCAAATTATCTAAACAAATAATTACAAACTCGTACTTACATGTTTGAAATAACTCGAAAATCACACACTTTATGCAAGAGCGTTTTTGGCGGCTAAACGTAACAGGGAATTATAATGGCTGCTGTGAAATAATTTGACATTCAGTGTTGCTAACCTAAGAAAATAAGTGTGGGTAAAGAAGAAAACTTCTGGTTTGTTAAAGAGCAACTACGTCAAAAGAAATCTGTATTGTCTAATATTTAGTTATATTAGAATGTTGAAGGTGGCTCAAAGTTACTAAGTATGGTACAAAGTAACCCCAAATGACTGTACCAATATCTATATGCTATGGGGTATCTTTAATATTTGGCTAGATATTAATATTTGGTTAGGAAGTTAAGTCCAGATTCGAATGCAGAACGCTGACATTCATTTTAAAAGTGACGAACCAGCACCGATTTAATTTTCGACAGCCTTTGTCGGCTATGTAACTAACCGCTTTCTGGCAAATTCAGTCCGAAAATCGAGAACGAGCGCTGGTGATATGTGGGTTATAAGATCTTATTACGTCACGTAGCCCCGCCGCGGCGCTGGTTGCCGCAAAGCAACCGGCAAGGTGGACATTTTGATGACGCTGCGCGCGATCAGCATATTATAATAATAACACAGGGCGACCGGTCACCGGTCGAACGTCGGGCCAGAGGCACGGCATGCGGCAGGCGTTCGCCGGGCTCGCAAGGAACGTGAAAGTTAGGGAATTACGAACGGGCTCGAACGGACCAGAATAATTCGCTCCTCTTTCTATAGGTACCTACGTGGTAGAATACAATAACGGATAAGATATGATCACTTCTAGAACGAATTTTGAACCGATTCGCGCATACCGTCATCGCGGGACAAAATGTAAGTCGATAATCAAATTTAACTTGCCATCGCTTTTCGGGTTATTATATTTATTTAAGCCGAGGAAGGACTCACTTGCACTTTTTTAACTTTCTTCTAGACGCAGCAAGCGCCTGATGGTCGATATGAGAGGCGATACCCATACCCATATAGCATCTAATATTTTTTAAATATACAAAATAAGTTCCTAATGTGCAAAAAATATTCCCCCACATTTATAAAGTATTGTTACAATATTTTACGAAATATGTTCAGTAACTGCTTATACCCAAGATATTTGTTAATCGCAGATACAAATATAATATGTTAGATGAATGTACAAATGATGTACATACCTATGTTTGTTTTAAATAAGAAGGAATATTTCCACAATATCTTGTGTAACATATTGGTAACTTGTGGTTAATAATTACAAATTGAACATTTAACTTAAGTACATTACAGGCACGTTCACCTTAGGCAGGTGCAATTTTGGAATAGTGCTGGAACATGCTAAACAGTATATTCATACAGCAAATATCTTTCACGATATACTTATCTTATGAATGTTCACGAGTGACAATAACTGGAATATCATATTTTAGAATGTTGTTGGAATCTATTTTATATTACATATTCCTAATTCTGTGACGTCACCGAGATTCTAGCTTACATTATTTTTAGGCAATATTTCCAAGTACGTCGATGGCTCAGTTGGTCATAGCGTTGAACTTAAATGATGGTCGTAGGTTCGAACCCTGCAACTGGCGTTGGCGTTTTTTTTATATTTTATAATATACACGTGAATATTAATATATACGAGTATTAATATATAAATAGAACATACAAAATTGCTTCTGAAGTTTTCAAATAAATCTTCAGTGAATATTTGTGGAATAATTCAAGATATTTGTGAATATTCTCACAATATGCATATTCCCTGAAAAAATATTATCCGAATATTCCACCAATGTGATTTTGCTATATGGGTAATGAAAAAGTAGAAATCTTATCCTAACAAGACTCCGAGCAAGACTCGTTTTCGTTTTTAACAAGTAGTTGGTTTTCTTGTAGTAGGTTCTTCTATGGTATTAAGGTAAGATAGTTTTTGTCGAGGTTTGAGCTTAAAGATTGAAGTGATACTTAAATATAATATATTATGTCTGGAATATATTGATGTGCTATTGGTGACTGTGGTCAGTTGCGACAAGGGTTGCACGTATAGGCGCCAACTGTTTAAAATGTCATCGGGGCACAACTCTTTAATCTAAGAAGGAATCATAATAGGGTGGATAAAGATTATAATTTGTTCGAAACACAAATTTTTGTGGCTTATTCCTTATTTTGGACCATAGAGGTTCGGTCCGGAAATGCCAATATTCAAACAAAAATCTAGGTCAATCTGTTAATATCACAGATTATTTGAGCTAAAATCGAGGCAAAAATAATGGCAATTTTAAAATAATATTAAAGATACATACAGGTTGTTAAAGTTGAATTTAAAAAAAGGGTTTTTAATTAAAAATGGTTTTTTAAAACGTTAAGCTGAAATTTGACACGAATTTTTTTCTTTTGTGTAACCATTCTACTGACAAGCACTAATTTCCCAACAATCCTATAGAGTAACATGTTAATAATTTAAATTCTACACAAATTGTTGTAATGATAAGTCCGAGGATAAGTCAAAACATGTAGAAACTCTGTTTAAACACTAAAATGAATTTTTAATTTGTCCTTTTATGTAATATTATTGTTAAACACAAACATAAATTTATAACATTATGTAAACAAATTTACTAACCTGATTATGGCCAGTAAGAGCCGAAACGTACGTCGTTGATTTTATATATATAAATCTGTCGTAACCTACAATTAAATGGTAGAAACCCAGGAAGTTTTTTTCTCTACTAAACGAAACCTACCAGGAAAACACGAAGAAACTAATAGTCATTTGTGTACCTACCGAGGTACTGAAGCTCAACTTTTTATAAATAATGCGGAATTTATAAGTTATATAAAGGAAGTTCATTGCCGAAGGACACATATATTTTAATTCGGTTAAAAAGTTTAAAAGCTATTACGCAATTTTTTTAAATTTGTTTTGTTTAAAGTGTGGCGTCTACAGCGGACCAAGCTACCGCGATTGAACATGTGTCGTCGAACCGCCCGGTCCTGGAGCATCCACCTAGATTAAAGTCTGTTCGAATAATTATTGCTCATGTGCTGATATTGAAACTAATCTTTCAATATCAGTACGTTGTTATAGGTAACACGAGAAGTGACAATTCTGCAAAGAGGTCGAAAAGTTAAATGATCCTTTATTGGCCGGATATTGCATGGCCACGTTTGACGGGCAACCGGCTTATTTGACGTTTGGTCGTTATAAAAGTCTGGCCAACGCCAAAGAAAAAAACGTACAAAAACTAACAACTTACATAATTGAAAATGAAAGGAAATGAATTAATATTAATGTCTGTAAGTATACAAAGTTCTCTGTAGGTATACAAAGTTCATTTGTTTTATTTAGGTAAATCCTAGTAGGTATGGCCCGGTATGGCCTTACTTTCGTGACCCTCTTCCACTTTTCTCTCAAGCCACGCCCCATTTTCTCGCTGCCAATCGTAGCGCTCTGACTTATGGTGCGAGACTCATCACGCGCTCTGACGTCAGCCCATGGCGCGATATTAAAAATTCTGAATTCTGAAAAAAATCCGCCGGCTGCAGGATTCGAACCTAGGGCCATCGTCGCCATCGAAATTCTGACCAACTGCAATATAATTTTACAAATAATACAATATAATTTAACAAAGAATTTTTAATTTAATTTAGTCAACAGTCGGTATTAAATATCTAACCTTAATCGGGAAAAACAGTCCACAATCGGGAGAACAGTCAAGGCCATGTGAATAATCGTAATTTAGAAATTATAATGTAATCAATCAATAGTATATAAAATTTCGATCAATAATTTGGTGTAACATTTATTTGTTTATTCAATTTTAATTATTTCTTTTAATTGCTATTTTAAATAACTTTAGAGAATGTAGAGGTGAATGTATTGTCCGAGGTACCTACCTATTGTCCAAACATCAGGAGGAATCAATGCAGATAATTTAGATGTCATAAATATTGGGCTTTTCTGTCCTATACTCTTTTCACACCTTGGTATTAAATATGTTTCATCGACATATTTCTAGTGGGGTATGGGTGGTCCATCCTTGTACCTAGGCGAGATTTTACCTTTTTTAATATATATATATATATATATATATAAATGGTTTTCGCAAACAATTGTCTCACATCCAGTGCACCCGACTCTTCATAGGTCAATTCTGTGGGGTAAGTAAGTCCTTTACTAAAAATTAATTTTAAAGCCCACTTCTGAACTACGAAAAGACTGCGGACATGAACACTACTTGCACCTCCCCACCCCATTAAACCATATAATGTAAAGTGTGTCTGTCTGTATTAAACCATAATACCGTTGACTGACGTATTTATAAAGACTTCTCACGGCTATAGTTTTATGTCCTGGAAAACAGATGGCTCTGATGGCTAACAATGTATTCTGCATTGTATTTTATCTCCGGAAAGCGCATGGTGAGCCAAAAATGTGTCAGACGTGACAGCCGTGAGCAGTCTTTAATAATATATCAATCGACGATAATACACATTCATAAGACATTTTGGCTCTAGGTACTCTGAGAAATTTTAATTTACCTATATAAGAGACTTCTTACTTTACCCGCTATAGACCTCGCATGCACATCTCATCTCAAATGCCTCTACCGACACTCACAGAAATCTAACAGACTCTGACTCTGGAATCAATATCTGATCTGAGTATCTGAGATACACAACTGACCCATTTCAGCTTGCATAAGATGTAACACAGAGAAAACATCCTGTATTTAGGCGAATAACCAAGGAGAAATGTCATACTATAACCTCACTTATATTTGTGTATGTTGGGTTTTGTTTAAATTTGTTACAAAAAATGAATAAAAAAAGCATGTACTAAAATTACATTTAACAGAAGACTTGCTATTTCGATATATCTCCGACTTCAACCTGGAACCTGGACATCTCCACACTCTTCATCTTGAGCCTTCAACGTTTACACAAAGAGATATTTTTGCTCCTATTCAATTTTTATTTAAATTTATGGATCTAGATGAAAATATGAAATCACTACACTTGCCTATACAGGGTTAACTATCACTTAGTACAAAAAATTTTACCACGTGCGCAGGGTGGCTTAAGATAATATAGAAAAATATTTTAAGATTTTTTTACGATCTTTAAAAAAAGGGTAAAAACCCCTAGTTTCCCTGTAAATATCCGCCTCTAATTGCGTCATACAATATGGCTTCGGAACGTACTACTGTCAGCTTGAAGTTATTTTCGCGGTGTTGCCGTTGTTTTAGGAAGGATGAAAATACCTTTTCACTCAAACAAATCAAAAAAATACATAAATAACAATCGATTTGAATCTGTACAGCCGCAGCGCTGTTAGATTAACTGACCTAAATTCACCTGGCCTCTTAAGCCCTAGATAAAAGCGTAAACCCCGTTTTGATAGTTCGTTCTTTTAGCGCGGAGTGCAGAACCCGAAACAACAGTTTATTTTCAATTAAAAGCTCACCCAATGTCCGAGTCAATGTCCTTCCATATTGTTCAACAGCTCGGCTGTCCCAATGCACACAGTTAACAATTTTATCAAAGCGTCGAGTACCGGTCGGTCCGCCGTGGCAACACTTCTTGATTTCCTGTATCCGAGGCACAGGGCGTCTCCAAATTCTCCACAATTTTCCTTCTCCTGCCTCTGGCGATGCTCGATGCTTCTCACTACACTCCAGCTTCCCTTTTTCTCCGCCTTTTTAGTCCCAAAAACCCCGGGACCCGCGAAAGTTAGCTGCTACAACGTGTGCCGTTACTGTATTACTCATGATACAATCTTTATATCATGTGTATTACTACCCTCCCCTCTTGGCTCTCCCGCGCAAGTCACGTCACGAATTTCCCCTATCGCCTAAATTAAATCAAAGGTTTCCCTTCCCAGTGCCTTCACCTGAATTACAACATCAGCACACGATACACAGAAAATGGTGTGTCAGCTAGGAGAACGAAAATTAAACTCTTCTGTACATCTACGTCACTTCGACAAAAGCGCCGCCAACTTATAAAAAATAGTTCTGAAATTAGTTTCACTCTCATACGTCAGTTATCAATTTCGGGTCAAGTTAAATCCAAAACAAGAATGTAGGCACCTTGAGACACCTTGGTGAATATGTGGTTGCCTAGCTCACAATAAACGAGCCAAAAAAGGTGGCCATGATTTTGTCGAATAAGCGTCACCGTTGACGTGACAGCACCTGCGCGCGGGCATACCGCTATCTGTTATCTGTGTATCGTGCATCCTTATTGGAATTCGGTCGCTTAGAAATAACAATACAACTAATAACTAATTAAATGGAAAAGTTAAGGCTTGGTACACCAGACTTGAATCCAATGGATTTTTGTATTTGGGGATACATGAAGGCGATTGATTGTGTACGAACAGGAGATCGACAACGAGCAGCAGTTATGTGAACAGCTATAGTAAAACATAGGAGAGAACGTTAGAGACGCAGAGGGGAAGTAAAATAAAAAACGCTGGAATAGGCCATAAAATTGCTGCCGCCACAGGCGTCGGTAATAACGGCGGTGGAAATTTTGGTAGTCAGTTGAGGAGTCTGATAAAATAAGTAATTTGAAAGCGTTATTAGTTGCCTCCTCATCGCAAACCCTTATTACGTTTGCGATAATTTCCCTGGCTTGGCTATGTATGGTCTTTCCGCGGACACAGGTCATTATACAACCACTACTAACACCGCAAAACTCAAATTGTCTCCCTTCGCGCACGGCTATGAGGCGAAGACTAGTGTACGTGATATTTACGACCGCCAGTCGCTCTAAGAAATATTCAGCTTGGGATACTGATTGCAGGATGAATCTTTACTGGGCCTGCTAGGCGTTGCCGGATCGCAAAAAACTGTACAATTCTGGTGCACTAGCGTAATGGCTTTGGTTTATTATATTTCCTAAAGAGAATTATATTTGGAAGTTTGGCAACATTCGAAATTTTTTACTAGCATTCTTGAGGCTCGTATTCTCTGGTAAGGTAGACTATACTGTAGTGCTGTGCAGTTGTGTTTTTTTGGTTACCCTTCGGGGTTTTCCTGGCGGAGGTGATCCACCTCGTTGTGGTCGCCAGGCTGAGTACCTCGCTTCAAACAAAAGGAATGGCTGAGGGGAACCAAGAGGAGATTTAGAAAATGTGAATGTTGTCTTGTGTAGTGCTGTGCCGTGTGACTTTTAATGTAAAAAAGCAAGAAAACAGAAAATGGTGCGATATTCAATCCTGGAAATATCAGTAAGGTGGGTGTTTCATAGGCATTCTACATGTTCCTTAGAAAGTAATCGTTTCCAACAGGAAATCGAAATTTCGTCGTGAATCCTCGGATAAATTAATAGACGTGATAACGCCGCGCTATTTCACTACCTGTCACTACCGAGGGGTGTCTCACAGTACCAAAATCGGCAGTACATAGCTTGTCCTGCCTTGTCCTTTGCCATACTGCCGGTGTCCTGCCAGGCACTGCGTATATCCTGCCATGTACTGCCTGAGTCCTGCAACGTATTGCTTGTGTCCTGCCAGCTACTACCTGTATCCTGCCATGTACTGCCTGTGCCTGCCATGTATTGCCTGTGTCCTGCCAGGTACTACCTGTGTCCTGCCAGGTACTACCTGTGTCCTGCCAGGTACTACCTGTGTCCTTCTAGTTCTTAAGTTGAGAGAAACTCATCATTTCGAGATTTAGGAAAATCTTTATAGGTGTTAAAAGAAGCAGTGGAAAGTGCTCTTTCTAATAATATTGTATCAGGAACGAGACTTCAAGCATTATAAAGGCTGAGTAAACAACTTTTCTAGTATAAATTCCCCGGTTTGCTTAGATAAGTAGGAAATATGCGATTTCCTAGATACTTTTGATGGATACAAAAAAAGCCTACTAGGATGTAAACAATACAAATATTATTATTATTATTAATTCGCATTATTTTTCAATTAACAATAATTGCAATGAGAAGGAAAAGGAAAATGGTATAGGCAATAAAAACTGGATAAAGAATAATTGGCATGTGGGGACTTTTTTAACTCTATATTTTCTGTTAATATTAATATCCTTTCTCTTTAATTGGCTCTACAAAGGCATCCAAATTATATGACCAATTGTTATGGAATGTACAGTTCTTGAAGTTCTTGAAGTTCTTAAAGTTCTTGATTCATTCTGATTCTGGTATAGGTCTGATCGGTTAGGACGCTTGACTTTGAGTTCGGCGGTTCGATTCCTCGTAGGTTTTTTATTTATTTATAATACATATGCGATATGCCTTATAGAAATGTTGTTTGTTTGAAGTTTTTTTTTTTGTAATTGCATTTTGGCTACATCTCCCTCCCAACATAATCAAGCTGCCGAACAGAAATTTTGCACTGCTATGTTTTTAGGGATGGAGAATAAGAAGTGGAAAATGTCAATTTCTACGTATCTCACAGAGGGAGCCACTTGTGCTGTTTTTAGATCGTGCTTTTACTCGTAACTTTTTTGACGTTATCTTTTGGTCCTGCAGGTCTATCATTTTAGTGCATATTTCCATTCTGCAACAAAGAGGTACTCTTGTTTCATAACGATCAAATCAACTGTTTGCGTTGAAATTGCCAAAACGTGCCCCAAAACACCTGTTGACTTCAATATTCGAGAAATAAAATATTCACCTACTGCTTTCAAATATTACAGATCAGCTGTACATTGAAAATGAAGAAAAAAACGCCAAATGAGCATTGCTCTAAACACATTCGTTTTCTTGAAATAGGGTGTCCAAATTTTGTCAAATTCGATTCTTTCCAATTTGAAAGTGAACATTTTTTGGGAAGCTGTTCGTATGGGTTTTTTCTCGCTTTAAATAGTACAGTCGTGCAATATTTTTGAAAGCAGTAGGTGAAAATTTTATGCCCGATTTTATGTTTGGAATATTGAAGTCAACAGGTGTTTTGAGCGAGGGGGTAACCACTCGGTAAAAAATGTACCAGTATTGCGGAAATCATTATTATTTCCAGTGATTTCACACGATTTCGCAAATATTTAAAAGATTGCACGGGATTTCTACGGATTTCGCGGGATTTCGCATGATTGCGCAGAATATTTCATGATTTCGAAGGATTTCCTGCGATTTCGCAGTAGTTTATTTGATTTCCGCAATCAAATTTTTGTAAGGATATATATGATTTTTCGCGTTTTTCGACCAAAAACTGCCAATATCTCAAAGATGCATCTTTTCTAAAAAAAAGTTTCAAATAAAAGTAGTTCAAAAATAAATTTCCTATAAAATTGCTCCTATCAAAAATTTCGATTTTCCCAAGCGTTTTCCTCTAAAAGCGGAAAACCCGTATGCATAATTTAAAATGAATATAAATATATATGCGGTTTTTGTTTTTTTTTATAGGAAATTTAATTTTGAACTACTTTAACCGAGACTTTAACTATTAGCAGTTTTAAGTAAAAAAACACGAGAAATCGTATATACAGGGTGTCCAACTATAAAACTGTACAAATCCGTAAAATCTTCATTTTTGGAGATAATCCTGCTATTTTCAAAATGCAAATCCAGGGCCGGCTGAGATTTTTTTATAACCCCGATTTTCACGAAAACCATTTAGCGATTTTTTTATTTAAAATCTGACCACACAGCGTTAATCAGAACACCCCAAAACCCCTATATACCAAATTTGAATAAAAAATATACAGGGAGTTCCATTCTGCAGGGTGTCAAAATTGAGCAAAATAGGAATTTTAAAGGCATCTGCCAAGTCAAGAGTGCCATGGAATCCCCTCAAAACAGTTGAATGGTTAATAGGACCACTCAAGGTGTTGGTGTGCAAAGGTCCAATACAAAATATACAGAGTGTCCTTATCTGCGCAAATTACTGAATTTTTGGAACTTTATACGGGTCAAAAATCGAGTATATCAAAACCGCTCCACACACTATAAACGAACTAAATCTAAAAAATACAGAAGTCTGCCAGTCAGTAAGTCCATATCAGTTAAGGTGGTTGGTGTGCCACAACTGGAAACAGAAAACAGAAAATGTATCATCTTAGACAGTGACTTTGTTGAGTAAGGTCCAATAATTTAAATTGTTTTTATTTGTTAGTTGGCATTTTGTAAAGAAATACATTACTTTTATGTTTATCAATATTTTTTCAATGAATCCACAGCACTCATGACCCGTATAAAGTTTCATAAAAATTCAGCATTTTGAGATGGCACAGATAAGAACACTCTGTATATTTTGTATTGGACCTTTGCACACCAACACTGTTTTGAGGGGATTCCATGGAACTCTTGAATTGGCAGATGCCTTTAAAATTCCTATTTTGCTCTGAGGCATCTGCAGTCAACTGTGCCATGGAATGCTCTCAAAACAGTTGAATAATCAATAGGACCACTCAAGCTGTTGGTGTGCAAAGGTCCATTGCAAAATATACAGAGTGTTTTTATCCGTGCCATCTCAAATTACTGAATTTTTGGAACTTTATACGGGTCAAAAATCGAATATATCAAAACCGCTCCACACACTATAAATGAACCGTCGATGGAAATCAACGAAATGAACTAAATCTAAAAAATACAGAAGGCTGCCAGTCAGTTAAGTCCATATCAGTTAAGGTTGGCTGGTATGCCACAACAGGAAAAGCACAGAAAATGTATCATCTTAGACAGTGACTTTGTTGAGAAAGGTCCAATAATTTAAATTGTTTTTATTTATTAGTTGACATTTTGTAAAGAAATACATTGCTTTTGTGTTTATCAATATTTTTTCCATGATTCCAATTCCAGAACACTGTTGATCCATATAAGTTTCATAAAATTTCAGAATTTTGAGATGGCTCAGAGAAAAATACCCTGTATATTTTTGTAGTAAATATTTTCACATCATCATTTTGAGTGGTCCTGTTGACCAATCAACTGTTTTGAAGGGATTCCATGGCACACTTGACTCGCCAGATGCCTTTAAAATTCCTATTTTGCTCAACTTTGATACCCTGCAGAATGGAACTCCCTGTATATTTTTTTATCTAGGAATCGGCGTCAGCGCAGCGGCGCGGCGTGGCGTTCTAAAATAAATGTCGTGTCGTGCGCGTGTGCCCGAGCGCGAACCGAACCGAACCGAATGTCTCCGATGCCTCGGGATTTCACAGAGGATTTCGCGGATTGCAGCGATTTCGC
This sequence comes from Pseudeuparius sepicola, assembly GCA_963920635.1. Classification (NCBI taxonomy): domain Eukaryota; kingdom Metazoa; phylum Arthropoda; class Insecta; order Coleoptera; family Anthribidae; genus Pseudeuparius; species Pseudeuparius sepicola. Next base: position 51,590,587 of record OY987300.1, on the reverse strand, counting down.
AGTTGATTTCGCGGATTGCGGGAGGATTTCGCAGATTGCGGCATGATTTCGCAGATTGCGGTATGATTTCGCAGATTGCGGGGGGATTTCGCTGATTGCGGCGGTGATTTCCGGGATTGCGGCCGAAAATGTACCCGTATTTCGCAGAGTGGTTACCCCCTCGGTTTTGAGGCACGTTTTGGCAATTTCAACGCAAACAGTTGATTTGATCGTTATGAAGCAAGAGTATCTCTTTGTTGCAGAATGCACTAAAATGATGGATCTGCAGGACCAAAAAGATAGGTAACCAAAAAGATAACCTCAAAAAAGTTAACTTGCAAGGTGCTGAAAAGGCACCGCAAAATTTCAATCCTTTTGCGTTTACTATCAATATAATGCATGATCTGGTATCTTCATCTAACCAACCTACTATAGAAAATATAGAGAGTGTCCAACTTTAAAAGTGTAGAAATCCGTAAAATCTTCATTTTTTATCAAGATAATCGAATGAACTTTTTTTTTGTTAAATAGGGCATCAAAAACTGCTTCTCCAGAGCCTGCTCAAACGTTTAGAATGCAAATGAAGGGCCGGGTACAATTTTTTTTACCCCCAATTGTCACCAAACCACTTAGCAATTTTTTTATTTAAAATCTGACACCAGGGATCTGATATACAGGGAGTTCCATTCTGAAGGATGACAAAGTTGAGCAAAATAGGAATTTTAAAGGCATCTGGCGAGCCAAGTGAGTCATGGAATCCCTTCAAAACCGTTGAATGGTCAACAGGACCACACAGAGTTTTGGTGTGCAACTCCCTGTATATTTTTGTTCGAATGGTGTCAGATTTTAAATAAAATTGAGGGCATAAATGAAATCGTAACAGGCCCTGGATTTGCATTTTGAACGTTTGAAGAAGCATGTTTGATGCCCTATCTAACAGGTAAAATTACAGGACTTTATATTGGGCAATCCTCGTATTCCTCAGTGCCGTAAATAATTTTTGGGTGCGGAAGGAACAGTTTGTAATAAGAAAAGCAAATAGTAAACTCCAGCTACCGATTACAATTACATTGTTAATATTTGATGTAAGGGTCGGGTTATTAATAAATGCTTGTATACTATATGTATATGTATATATACTATAATATAATATATTGGTTGGGAAAATGAATTACATTGTTAATTAAAAAAAAAGGGTAGGGTTTTGGAAGTATTCATAGATTTTAATCTAGTAGTAGTTGTAGAAACGGGTTGCCATTAGACAGTAGGACCACACACAGGCATTCATGTCCATTGTGTTTCTGACTGTTGGTGGAAAAGAAAATGTAAAATTGTAAAAAAATATAATAAATAAATAAATAAATAAAATAAATAAATAAATAAATATTCAGCCACGCAGTCATAGTGACAGCTATAGATAGGACGAAATGATCTCCGATCAACCAATGACTTGGTCGCATAGGCTAGGGGCCGTATGGTCTTGAAATATTTCGAATCGAATATGGGCAGACGGCACGGGCTGTACTTATTTATAATTTCTCGCCAGGGAGGATTAGCGCGAATTGATTGAAGTTAATGAAAAAATCCATAAAATCATATCTTCAAGAAACAACAATATGCCGCATGGCAGACCTTGTATTATCTACCTACTTATGTACGAATTGCCTTCATTCTATAAAACAAAAAAGGATAGCTTTTGGATCGTTGTTTTAAATACAAATTGGTAGAATACCCAGGAGTTTTATTTGAATAAAACAAAAAGTAATATCGCAGAAGTTCCTCCTATTACCTTATGTTTGAAAAAGGATAGTCTCGAAAATGATCCATATCATGCAGTTAACATCTAAGTTCATTGGAGTGAGAAGAGTTCTGGGAGAAATACACCTACTAGCGAAAAATGTGTCGCAGTGGCATTTAGTAGGTACCTATATGTATTTGGATTTGGTTTCCAGCAGCCCAGTATGTAAAGGTACTTCAAAGCCTGCCCAAACGTTCAAAATGCAAATCCAGGGCTGGTTACGATTTCTTTTATACCCTCCATTTGCTCGAATACCATTTAGCGATTAATCTGACACCACATCATTAATCAGGACGCTTCAAAAACCTCATATAGGTACCAAATTTGAACACAAATATACAGGGAGTTGCACACCAAAACTTTCGAGTGGACATGTTGACCCAACGGTTTTGAAGGGATTCCATGGCACACTTGACTCGCCAGATGTCTTTAAAATCCCTATTTTGCTCAACTTTATATCACCCGGCAGAATGGAACTTCCTGTATATCAGTTCCCTGGTGTCAGATTTTAAATAAAAAAATTGCTAAGTGGTTTGGTGACAATCGGGGGTAAAAAAATCGTACCCGGCCCTGGATTTGCATTCTGAATGTTTGAGCAGGCTCTGAAGAAACAGTTTCTGATGCCCTATTTAACAAAAAAAAGTTCATTCGATTATCTTGATAAAAAATGAAGATTTTACGGATTTCTACACTTGGTTAGATGAAGATATCAGATCATGCATTATTGATAGTAAAGGCTCAAGTAAAGGCAAAGGGATTGAAGTTTCGCGTTGCTTTTTCGCAAGTTAATTGCTGAACCTAATTTTTGCAAATAAAAAACACAAAGTATCTAAAGGTGACATCTTATCTAACCCATCCCCAAGAAAATTGCAATGACTGGAAGTGCAGAAATCCAACTAAAATCTCGCAATTCGGATTTTAAAGTCGGCATTCGGACTTTAAAGTCGGAATTCGGACATTAAAGTCGGAATACAGGGTGTCTACCAAATCGAGCTTTTAAAATTCCCTGACTTTTCCAGGTTTTCCCTGACCAAAAAGCAAAAAATTCCCTGACTAATACCTACCTACTGAGATAAATATGCGAATTTGAATAAAATGGAAGAGTCAACAGATCCCCTAGGATGAAATTACTCTGAACGATCGTGCTTACTAACAAAAAAATTCAAAAGCGGACTATTAGTTTTAGTGATGTCATCTGACATTAATTAAATAAATGTGCAAATTATGCCCGATTATGTTTTCGAAGAAAGTTATAAAGTGGCTTGGAATTTCAACTTTTTGGCAGAAACTGTTGCTAATGAGGTTAATAAAGTACAGTATAAATTGACACCCCCCTTAACTTGCTAGTGTCTGAGGCTAGAAAAAAAAGTTTTGTTACAAAAGTTTTAGATTCTAATACAACGTTTTTTGTGACGCTATTGGACCTTATACAGTGTGTTCCAGAAAGCCGTGGCAAACATAACTTTTGTTTTTTTAAATGGAACGCCTTGTATATTTTCTACGCATTTTTCCGATTCCAATGAAGCATGTATGTTATATGTTCGCTCCAACCGTTCGTTCAGAACAGCCTTTTTTGAGAGGGATTACTCCTTGGGTCATAGGTTGCCATAGAAGACAAAGGCCAAATTATAGTAACAATTATTGACAGTTTGCAAGTATATTCACGCGTTGGAAAACAAAATGGGTTATTTTAAGTTTTCAGAGAAAATTAAGAATGGAAATTGAGAGAAATGCGAAATTTTAAATAATAAGTGACATAGTTAATAAACTTCGTTGGATTTATTGTTCGAAATTTAATTTTTATTGAAAACGACAATAACATTTAGAAAAAGGATATACGTATGAATTTATTGATATTTGCTACTAAGTTTCTGTTTATTGGGGCAACAATAAAATTGCTGTATTCAGTATTTAATATGTGGATTTCTTCCCGAATTCTACTTTTCAGTGTTTCTAAATAAATATACAAGATGTTCCATTTAAAGAAACATAAGTTATGTCTGCCACGACTTTCTAGAACACACTGTATAAGGTCCAATAGTGTCACAAAAAACTTTGTATTAGTATCTATAACTTTTGTAAAAAAACTTTGTTTCTAACCTCAAAAAGTAGCAATGGCGTGTCAATTTATAATGAGCCACCCTGTAAAAAATAAAGATACACGATTTATTGTAAAAATATAAAATCACGTATAAAACAAACAAATATCTTTTACACATTCTCCAAAATAAAAAAAAACATATAAAAAATAAACACCTTCAAAACAAAAATAAATAGCTTCGTAAAATCTTATTTAGTTAGATTATCTTTGGAGTATAGTAGAAGCACAGGGATCACATATAAATAAATACCATAATATGTGATCTCTGTGGAGTAGAATCAAAATGAATATGATATAATTTTGATTAGTTTTTGTAAGAATTAAAGATTTCCTCTTTTTATATCTATTAAACCACAAATTTCCAGGTTATTTGATAGATTTCCCTGACTTTTCCCTGATTTCCCTGACCAAAAAAAATTACCTGACATTTCCAGGTTTTCCAGGTTGGTAGACACCCTGGAATAATAATAAATAATAATAGGTGGCCCTTCTACACTTCCGAAAATTGATACATGCGAGGATACATGAAAAACACTTTTAATGGTACTTCTGATGTTCGCTCGAACTTTACTCTTTCGCTCACAAGTCACAATGTTGGCTCTTCTATGATGGTGAAACATTTCCATTATCTTGCCGTGTCCTACTCATATCCTACCCGTGTCCTGCCACGTACTGCCCGTGTCCTGCCAGATACTGCCCGTGTCCTGCCAGCTACTGCCTGTGTCCTGCCAGCTACTGCCTGTGTCCTGCTAGGTACTGCCTATGTCCTGCCAGATACTGCCTGTGTCCTACTAGGTACTGCCAATTGTCCTACTAGTAATTTGTGCATCTACTGCCACTTGTGTGAAACACCCCTCGGTCACTACCATTGACATATAGGCGAAATTTTAAGACAGGTCACGGCGGGCGTCCATAGGCGGCGTTCTTTTGAGGGGTTTTAAACAATTTGAAAAAAAAAAAATTTGGGCTTAAGACAAATTTATTTTGGTAAGTCTAATTTTTCTTTATCTACCATAAAAAAATTTGTACTAAGTGATAGTTAACCCTTTATATTAGCAAATATACGAGCAAATATATTTATAAGTTTTGAAAAATTAAAACTCGCAACAAATTGGCAAATCTAGCAAATGACATTTGTTGTTTTCAATAACCGCGGTAATTACCCTGCTCCTGAGTTGAGTAAATACCGCGGTTATTGTCGGTTATAACTATGACGTATGAAGGGCTCCTTTGTGACGTCAGAGAGCTATAACCAACAATAACCGAATCGCGTAAAAGTCTTTGGTATTTACCGGTTATTAATGATTATTCGCCTAAAATCAACTATAGTAGCCGATTTTAGGCGATCCGTCTGGTTTAAACCGCGGTAATCTTTCTGGTTGTGCTTGGTTTTAGCCGAGGTTTTACTTTTTAGCCCTTGAATAACCAACGAATGTACTGCAGCTAACCTCTGCCTGTGATTAAAAATAAGGTGAAAATCAGTTGCCAACTTTAATTCCTGGCTTCAGGGGGATTTTAACCACGGGCTGAAGTTAGCTACAGCCGAGGCTACAGCTGATGTTGGCTAAAAAAGCAGTCGAAGAATGAAGTTTTATTGAGTAAATATGGTGTGTCTGACCTGTAAAAGATGCATGATATTTTTACAAGCTTTTATTTAACTTGTCCGCATCAATAAGACTGCTCACGACTGTCGCGTCTGACACTTTTTTGGGCCACCATGCGCCCTTCCGAGACAAAATACAATGCAAAAGGCATTGTTGGTTATTTGCGCCAACTTCTTTCAGGGACATGAAGTTATAGTCGAGTCGTGAGAAGTCTTTATAAATACGTCAGTCAATGCTATTTCTGCACAACCTATTTGACATGGGTATGAAATGACGAGTACAAAAAAATAAGTGGCGTCATACTAAATCCAATATAGCGGATGTCCCAAGATGGTGGACTAAATTTCTTTACCACCCTCCTGATATTGAGAATCAAATAAAATAAAAGGTAAAAAAACTTTGTCAAAACAAGCTTTTATTTAAACCATATACTAAAACGAATAAAATAATATAAAATAAGGTTTTCAGTAAAGATAATTCAATGCCAAATTGCGTTTTTGTAAATCAAAAAGCATGTCGCGCGAGATGTTCATTAACGACCAATTAATTTTGTTGGACAGTGATTGGTTGATAAGCAAGTACCTATTTGCCAAAGTATGTATTTTCCTTAAAATTCGCGCGAAAAGCTTTCAGATTTATAAGAACTTGTCGCAATTTGACATTGAATTATCTTAACAAAAACCGATACTAAAATCGAGCAATCCGTACGCCTGGCGTAAATAAAACCACGTGTTCAATGACGATCCGCGATTGGTCGGTAGTCTATAAAGTTTCACCCGAGTCGGCAACAGGGAGGTACTCGATCGAAAAAGTGTAGTTACGTTTTAGCTTGTTGTTTTCAGCTATTTAGACACTGCCACAAATAATTTTATCGATGTTTTGAACCATTTTAATTAAGCCAGTAATTCTTTTCCCAAATATTTTGATGTAAACCATTGTGAAACTAACATTAAATAAAGGTCATGCCTCAGTGCGGCCCTGGCGAATATTTCAACTCACGTGGTCTTGTTTACGCCAGGCGTAAGAGTTGCTCGATTTTACTATATACTTATTTTATTTTATTCATTTTAGTACATGGCTTAAATAAAAGCTTCTTTTTAAATAGTATATTTCATTACGAGTCTGGAAATAAAGATTTTTCCCTGCTCGCGTGACATATTCCCGTCTTCGGCTGCGCCTCACACGGGAAGTCATGCAAGCACGGAAAAATCTATTTCGGGACGTATAATGAACGATATTTTTTATTATACTTCTTTGAAAACGGAAACTTAAAACATTTTATCGGCATATTATAATAAGTTTAATTGACAAAAAATAAACAATGCAGACAATATAGTGTGTGGTATGTTTGATGCGTTTCCATGGTTACTCTCAAATTATTTCAAAGGTGCGCTTTGTTGTAAATTCGTTATTGTCAAATAAGGTGAATAAAACGTCAACAATATTACAGAAATGTATCTAAATATTGAAACACTTACGAACTAAAATACAAAATAGGTATATGTTAAATATCATAGAGCATATAGAGTTTCTTAAATTTAGTTACTTTGCTGTATATTTCTATTTTAAAGCTATATATTCGGTATTTTTATTCAGCGCACGGAAAGTTTTTCCATGCGCTGTTTCCGTGCGCTACCCCGAAAAACCCCATCTTTCATTATTGCTAAAACAGATGAAAATAAGGTGTTTTCAAAGAAGTATAATAAAAAAGTTTTTCTACATTATTTTATTTTTTAGATGTTATTTATTTTTTGTTTGTATTAATGATAGGACAGTACATACAACTTGTTTTATTTTGGAAGTTTTTTCTGACAGTGACAGTACAAGTTTTTTTTTAATTTCGGAAGTTTTTTTTTGTTTTTGATTCATGTATTATTTGTCTCGTTGGTTCATTAAAAATATGAAAATAAACGAGTACCTAATTGTTTTCTTTTCCCATTTTTGTTTCAGTTCAACTAAAATTGCGATAAAAAAATATTGAAATGTTGTTCATTGTCTTGAGAAAAAAAAATTAAGGTGCCCCCCCTGCTTCCGAAGTCACGCGACGCCACTGAGCTACCCCATGCACCCCCTGAAAAATTGATAATTCCATTGTTCTTAGTTCGATGTTCACCGTTTTAGCAAGGACGTTCCAAATGATTCCAGATGCACAAATTAGTGGTTGAAAAAATTTGTCAGGAAAAAACTACCCCCTCCACCAGAGATATTGTTTTTGAGACGATTATTTAGTCATTTTTTGAAAAGGCATTACTATATACCTACCTTATTTCACGAATCGGTGGTTGAAAACATTTACGGGGCAAAAACTACCCCTTCCCACCCCCGAAAGTTTATTTTTAATTAGATTATTGTCGTTCCTTGAAAAGACATTCACTATTTCGCTTATTTCACGTGTCCGTGGTTGAAAACATTTACGGGGCAAAAACTACCCCTTCCCCCCCCGAAAGCGTATTTTTAATTTGATTATTGTCGTTTTTGAAAAGACATTCACTATATCCCTTATTTCACGAATCCGTGGTTGGAAACATTTACGGGGCAAAAACTACCCCTTCCCACCGCCGAAAGTTTATTTTTAATTTGATTATTGTCGTTTTTTGAAAAGACATTCACTAATATTCACTGTATCCTTTATTTCACGAATCCTTGGTTGAAAACATTTACGGGGCAAAAACTACCCCTTCCCACCCCAGAAAGTTTGTTTTAAATTTGATTATTGTCGTTTTTTGAAAATGCAATCACTATATTCCTTATTTCACGAATGTGTGGTTGAAAACATTTGCGGGGCAAAAACTACCCCTTCCCACCCCAGAAAGTTTGTTTTTAATTTGATTATCGTTTTTTTAAAAGACATTCACTATATCCCTTATTTCACGAATCCGTGGTTGAAAACCTTTACGGGGCAAAAACTACCCCTTCCCACCCCCGGACCGGAAGTTTGTTTTTAACTTGATTATTGTCGTTTTTTGAAAATGCAATCACTATATTCCTTATTTCACGAATCCGTGTTGAAAACATTTGCGGGGCAAAAACCGAGGCAAAAACTACCCCTTTCCACCCCGAATTGATTTTTTTAATTTGATTATTGTCGTTTTTTGAAAGGTATGCTGGGGGTATTATTCGCCCAACAATTTTTTTAACCACGAATTTGTGCATCTGGAATCTTTGCGAACGTCCTTGCTAAAATCGGCCAGGATCAGACAATGAAGTTATAATTTTTTTAAAAGGGTTGTGGGGTAGTTTTCGCCCAACAATTTTTTTAAAGTACAAATTTGTGCATCGGGAATCATTAGGAACGTCCTTGCTAAAAACGGTGGGAATCGTACCATGAAATTTTCCTTTTTTTTCTTAAGGGGTAGTGGGGGGTAGTTTTTGCCCAACAAATTTTTTCAACCACGAATTCGCGCATCTAGATTCAACCGCGAATTCGTGAATCTAGAATCATTTAGAACGTACTTGCTAAAATCGGCCAAGATCCGACAATAATAAAGTTATCATTTTTGTTTTTAAAGGGGTCCTGAGGGTATACTTAGTTTTCGCACAAGAAATTTTTTCAACGGCGAATTCGTGACTCTAGTCATTAAAAACGTACTTGCTAAAATGGGCCAGGATCCGATAATGAAGTTATATTTTTTTAAAAGGGGTGCTGGGGGTAGTTTCCGACCAACAACTTTTTTAAAGTAGGTACAGATTTGTGCATTATCTGGCATCATTAGGAACGTCCTTGCTAAAAACGGTGGGAATCGTACCATGAAAGTTATCTTTTTTCTTTAAGGGCTAGTGGGGGTAGTTTTCGCACAACAAATTTTTTCAACCACGAATTCGCGCATCTGGAATCATTAGGAACGTTCCTTGCTAAAATTGGCGAGGATCCGACAATGAAGTTATCATTTTTGTTCTTAAAGGGGTGCTGGAGGGTAGTTTTCGCACAAGAAATTTTTTTCAACCACGATTTAGTGCATCTGGAATCATTACGAACGTCCTTTCTAAAATCGGCGAGGATCCGACAATAAAGTGATCATTTTTTTTCCTAAAAGGGCGGTGCTGGGGATAGTTTTGCCCAACAATTTTTTTAAAGCACGAATTTGAACATCTGGAATCATTAGCTAAAAATCGTACCATGAAAGTTGTCATTTTTTTTTTCTTTAAGGGGTAGTGGAGGTAGTTTTCGCCCAACAATTTTCTTCAACCACGAATTGGTGCATTTGGAATGATTAGGAACGTCCTTGCGGGGATCATGATATCAAATGAATATTTCAATTTCAACAAGTATTCAGTTAAGTCCCAAAATTAAATAGTAAAACCGATAAATTTGGCATCATTGACATCCTGTACATATTTTCTACATTGTAGAACAAATATTTACCGTATACTAAGTGTATAGGTAATTAGTAAATAAAATAGGCAGGAATAAAATATATTATTTGTAACATGTTGGTATATTTTAATTAGATAATGATTAGCTCTGAAGCACTCTGTATAACTTAGTATACGTCATACGACTTCTGCAAAGACGAAGCAAATAATAAATCCCACTATTATTTCGTATAGTTCAAGGTCTCTGACCATCTGCCGGGAAATAGATTTTGATAACCGAAAGCTGTCCCCAGCATAGACAGCGTTTATGAAACCTTTATTCCTAAACCACCGGCAACACGGTTAGGCTCTTCAGCTGACTGCTGGCGCCTCTAGCGGTGACTTTTAGCGGAGGGCATTTTACGGTTTTAAAAATCGAACGATTCTGCATCCGAGCGCTATCTGTTAGGCCAAGGCAAAACCAAGTTTCGGTGTGCTATACATATTTTACGAGCCCGATGCTACTGGCACTTCTGTCCGCGTAGCGTATATTTTCTGTGATACCTCCTACTTACAATCCCACGGAATGTAATGGAGAATGGGAATTGAGTGTATGGCAGTAAGTATATGTGTACAAGTTCAAGTTGGTATACCTATATGTAGGTATTACCTAACTTAAACTAATGTTATTGAAGTGAGCTAAACTAAAAAAAATCACATGCGCGACACGCACACAATGTCAACAAACAGAGACTGGAAAACAGGTACTGAAACTGTTTCCGAAATTCGATATAGGTACCTATAGAATTAGTAAAGTCACTTGAAACAGCATAAAACACTCTAATAATTGGCGCCACAAAATGAATATACCTAGGACATAAGCTTCACCCAGTTTTCAAAAATATACCTACATATTATATTCAACAAGCAACATACCTCGCAACATACCTATATATTTCACTTTTAAGGTTTTTTAAGGTTGTCGTCAAACACAAAGCACCTATGTTATGCACCATATAATATTGTCAAAAGGTCTCTAAAAAGTCATATCGATTATAACTCTTTACGCAAGTATATCCTAAGATCTGTGAAATTATGGCACGGCTATGCACCGCATTTCGTTGCACAAGTGGCCGGCCGTCGAACAGTGTAACCAATGCAAGTCTTGGTGATATTATATTATGAGAGCATGCAGTCACTTGTTTTTACTACAATATCTATCTTCTCTGTCTCCTTCATATCTTTTTACTACTATTAGGTACCATTATAAGTTTTGTCTCGTATTTTATTGCCGAGGCGCCTGTTCTCGAGCTACCCTGGTAAAATATAAATGAACTCACTTGGAACACAGTAATATACGGGGCGCGATCTATTTAATAGCATTTACCACGCTCTGCTACTGGTAAAAATACCAGACTTATCAGTAGATATCACCCGTAGGTACCTATAAAGTTTTTATGCTGTTCCAAGTAGGTAACATCATTCAAACCAAATGTACCTACCTACATGGTGTATAACGAATAACGCTCAAAATCAAAGGTCCACATAATCCTACTGGACGACGGAACTATTTTGGGTCGTTTTATACTTTTTCCACATGAAATCGACTCCAAATCTTGATTTTGGTTGGGAAAACGTACCTATATTATAGATATCGATTTTTTGAAATACCTTAAGTTTGGAGCGTTTTTCGCTGAACATACAAGATATTAACTTTTGTCGATATAAAAAAAATTAGGGTCGATTTCACGATATTTATATTTGGTGGACCTCTATGATTTTGCGCGTTTGACGCTGAACACTGTGTAAGCATGTACCTCCTATGTGACGAGCGGTGCCGATATTGTAAGTAGAACTACAGTCGAGTCTACGGTCTACCTAGGTACTTAATGATTCTAATAACAATATTTATTTTGTCAGTACAGACAATACCTTATTATTTTGATATACGAGCTGCACAAAGTGCAGTGTTTTTAAGTACTAGGATTTATATTTTCAATTTGCTATGATTTGACAATCCTCCTCCGTCCTCCCCCAAGTTGCATCTCCCGTAAGCTTACCTACCTTTTGAAAAGCCGCTTATCAAATCTTGGCACAAAAAACGTATAATCCAAAATGAGTAATCCAACAGCTTCTGCACACACACTAATAGGTAATTGGGAGTTTAGCAAGCGCGCTCGCGACGACCTTCGCGTCCGCGCTCCGTTGCAATCGTGGTTCCAACGGGATCATCCGACACAGAAACTACACTAACTTTGACGAAAGCGAAATAGCACTCCGAAAAATGGCAAGCGCGAACTCGGGACAGAGCGTTCTTCCGCGGTTCGGGGAAAACTCGACAATGGATGGGAGGGGAAAGAATAGAGCAGGCGCGGTTTGGGTAGGCGGGTGGCCGCACTCCAACTTCGACGGATGCTCCAACTCGAATGCGCGGCGCGGCGGCGGCGCGCGCGGCGAGGCGGCGGCGACAGTGGGTAGGTGGGGATGAGCGCCGCTGCTGCCGACACGCGCGCGCTCGCGCTGCCGAGATGGGATGGCAGCAGGGCAGGTTCGCAGGTTGCGGATAGCCGGACAGCAAGCGCGACAGTGCAAGTCACCCTACCAGACAGAGGGTGTCGTATAACAGCATAATCTGAAGCCGACCCTGTTCGTCAGTCTGTCCGACAAACACCAGCAGCATCCAGCACCATTCTCGCAGCCGCCTATCCTCCACCACCGCCGGTTCTCCGTCTGCTAAAAAAAGACAAGCTGGTGCGTTATGTACTATGTAGCAAGTCGGGAGAAAACTGCCATAAGTACTAACCTGGCACCTGGCGACTGCATGCATACTGCATACCGGGCTAAGACCTTTATACATGCCGCGCTTCGTGGCTGAAAATGCAGCACCGATCATCACAGATAAAACGAATTAGGTACATAGTATGATTTTGAAAAAAAATTGAAGCCCCCTCCAAACCTGGGGGGGGCTGGTTAAGCTACTATTTATATCATCCCAGCGATCCAGAGGATGAAGGTACGACCAGAGACTCAAAGTTATCGTATACAGGAGTTGTCCCCTTTTTTTTTAACACGACAATACTCTCCTAAGTAAGGCTCCCATTCTGAAAATGAACAAAGTGGTATGAAAATTATCGTTTCCTCAATCTTATACTTATTTAGGTACTTTAATGCAGAAGTAAGGACGCTTAATAGTGTAGAAATACCAAGCATAATTTCCAACTGATTCCGCATTCTTATGTTCGGCCCCATTTCACTTTCCTCCGTTGCCCGCATTAATATCGCTGGCTGACACTAAAATAATATTGACTGAAATGTATTGGCTTCATCCCACACCTGACGCCAATAATTTGTAGTGTCTAAACCCCACACCTGATACTAATAATTGTAGGAGGTGTATATCTACCGTACTTTCACCGTTTTAGTAGACATAGGTGAATAGGCCGCGCGTCGCCATGCGTCCAGCTAGGTTTGTCAGTCGTTGGCGGGGGGAGTACACAGCAGTCGCGCACCGCTTATCAGTCGAGTTTTGCGAGCAAAAAACACGCCCCGCTCCCCGCCAACGACTGACGAACCTGGCCGAATACACGGCGGCGCGCTGCCCAGCCATGGCTGGCAAAAAAAAATGAATATTTGCCGACTTAAAAAAAAACACTGCTTCAATGAAAGCGCAGAGAGTGTTGCTTTAATAAGTATCATATTTTCTTAATACCTAGTTTGTTAGTTTTGTAAGTATTCCTATATGTATTTTTGTGTTTCTTTTAGCTAAGGGTAACATGATTAGAACTGAGAATTTTTTTGCCTTTATATGAACTACCTATAATGATAATGTATACATGTTCCTTGTACCAATGACTATACCTAGTCACAGCTTGTATAGTGTGTACGGATTTATACCGTTGACCTTTCTGAAATAAATCAACTAAATGATAATACCCCACTGTATATATAGGTATAATATATTACTGGGGTGCAGGGTCGGCTTAAACATTATTGAGATATTATTTATTTATTTTTATTTTAAAATAAGCAGACATTCTAAACTAAATGAAAATACAAAACAATGAATAATAATATTTTAATTATACAGGTACAATATAGAATTTAATAAAATACATAGGTACTTAAATTTACACATTTAGATTAAAACACAGCACAATGTAGGAGTTTTACAAATTGACTTGTCGGTATGAAGACATAATTAAATTTGGAAACCCAATTGTTCCTTACTCCATTAGTTATTTAGTTCTGTGTCACTATCACTATTATCCTAATCTAAACCTAAACTTATTATCAGTGGTTGAAAATTTGTATGCATACACATATAAGAATTGCCCACCTTAATTACATGTTGTATACAGTTTTTCCAAATGTCCGCAGAGATGTTACTTACTATGTTTTTTCTTAATTCTACTACAGATATATTTAATGTGGGAGAAATATTATTTATTCTAATATTTGATTTTAATTTGTGCCATATTAACTCAATGGGGTTAAAAATACAGTAGTAAGGGGGAAGAGGCAAAACTACATGTCAATTTTCAGATGCAAGTTTGTCACAGACGTATTCCCTATCAATTTTGAAAGATTTTAAGACATCCAAAAGATCCTGTTTTTTGTACGTTTCTTCGAAATAAATACTTTCTATCATGAAATGTTGAATCTCCGCTTTAGTACTGCTACAATTGGGGATTGTTTTTAGTTGCCTGCCTGAAAACGCGCATTGTCCATTACAATAACGCTATTTTTTGGTATATTTTTCAAAAGACGATGTTCAAACCAATCTTCAAACAGTTTTGTGTCAGTGCTTGGTGGTAATCTAAGGAAGAGACTGCTATGTTTTTAGCTGAAAGCAAAAGACAGTTCGGAACAAATCTCAGAGAAATAACCAAGGTTATTTCTCTGAGGAACAAACCCATTTTCTGAACCTGCATGAATTATCGTAATTCTTTTGCCTTTATTTGAAGGGGCCCTGGTTTGACAGTTTTGTGAAAAATCAACCCATCTTTTTTTTGCAGCGTAATGGGGTATCAAACCATGTTTCGTCAATGTAGATAATTGGGCGATTTTCTGCTCTATATTGTGTGATAGCTGTTAGATATTGATGACACCATTCTCGTAAACGTTGAGATTCCATTAGAGTTTGTCTCTGGAATTAAGGCCTCTTGCCAGCAACGATTGATACACATTTTTAATTATTTCTTTAGCATCAAGAGATAAATGCTTTCTTCTGAACATGACACTAGATGACCCACTATCAGCACAAAGCACCAGAACGGCACACTATAACACTAAGACAAGACTAATACAACGCTGATACAATTACCTATATTTATAAGTATAAAATAAAAAATACCTGCTTAAAATTGTATTTATATTATGAAGTACGACCCTGTACGAAATTCGAGGCATTTTATGGTCAAAGGGATTAATGACCGTTTTATGGTAGGCAAAAGATCAACGGTATAAATGCGTGCGTACTATACCTAATTAATTACAAAGTAAGTTTACGTTCTTTAATGAAGTGCATCTGTATTATGCTAAGGATTTTCATGATATTTTGATTTATTTTGCTATATTTGAACGAACAAACTAATTTTTTATGGGGGCGGCAAATTTTATTTTGCACGGGGCGCCAAAAGGGTTAGGAACGGCCCTGCCAACAACTGTAGTGGCTTCCTTCTAAACCAAACAAATATGCAAGGCAGTGGCGTAGCCAGAAAATTTGTCTGGGGGGGGGGGGCACCGACTAAAAATACCAAATAAAAATACAAAAATTTAATATTTATTTAAAACTTACAATTTAATATTAAGCTTACATTTAATATTTACTTTAGACAACTCGTTTAGCCCCTCATCAGGCGATACAGGAATTTCACTGTGAATATTACTTACGGCTTATCTATTAGCGTTGACTGACGTATTAAGACTGCTCACGGTTGTCAAGTCTGGCACATTTTTGGCTCACCATGCGCTTTCCGGACACAAAATACAAAACAAAATACATTGTTAGCTATCAACATGACAAAATACTTTCCAGAATTATAGCTTCTTCGGCTGGTTGAACAGATCACCCCATAAGTCCAGAGTAGTGTTTATTCTTCTGCATAATAGTCTGTGCATACGATATTCACGGACACGTTTGGCGTAACGTTTGGGGGGGGGGGGCACGTGCCCCTGTGCCCCCCCCCCTGGCTATGCCACTGATGTAAGGACACTGATAATAAGAAGTGCATCTGACACAATAACAAAATTGTAGGTGCATCCCACCCAGTAATAATATTCAACGCAACACCTGAGATTAATAATTATTGTAGGAGGTGTATCCCAAATTTACCACCAAATGTGATGGCTTTACCCTACACCTAACAACAATTAAATGCAATATAGCTAAGAAGTTATTATCTGGCCACCATGCATTCAAGCAACGTAAGCTGTACAGAGAATTCCGGAAGCAAAAAAATACATTGGTATATATATATATATATATATATATATATATATATATATATATATATATATATATATTGTTTTCAGCACTAGACAATGTTGTCTTACTTATAGTAGTACGAAAATACCGCACAAAACTTTGAACGGTAACTCGAAAAATAACTTCAACAACTTTGTATTCTGAGCTTTCGGAAAATAAATCTTCCTGC
Source organism: Pseudeuparius sepicola (assembly GCA_963920635.1). NCBI lineage: Eukaryota > Metazoa > Arthropoda > Insecta > Coleoptera > Anthribidae > Pseudeuparius > Pseudeuparius sepicola. The sequence continues at coordinate 51,574,156 of OY987300.1, read as the reverse complement.
TTTCTCAAAGGTAATGTCAAGTCAAAGTGTTCTGTTATTTCTGTCAAAGCTATTTTTTGAGTTAACATTTTCATTCTGTCAATGTTAGGCATTTATGAATTTTCCTGAAAACTTCAAAAAGTTGTCTTTTAATCTGTACTGTAACTGAAAATAACATTTCTATCTCTAGTAATTACAGTAGTAATTACCTTATTTCTGTAATACAAATTGGTGTGACTGAAAGTAAAGTTCTACAAAAGTGTTTTATTATGTGTTAAAAAATGTATTTATTGAAATAGTCAAATTTTGATGTTACAATAAAGTTATGTTCAGATATTTGCCATTCGTGAATATCTTGTTGGTTTTCGTCCACCCGAAAGAGTTAAAAATTAGGCAGCCTTGTCTCCGCACCTCATTACGAAGGTATGACCCAACTAGCACTATTACGTTCCAACAACATTTCAAATTCCGACCAAACGTTGGGACCCGACGTCTTGTTTACCTCGATATAACCCTAGTTTGCACTAAAATGGAGAACAAAATTCGAGCCGTCACGACATTGCCGACCGACTTTTGGTACATTATCATACTCTCAATATGACCTATTTATGCACCAAAAAGGGGTACGAAATTTGGGTCGCCACAACGTTGGTGCATTGACTTTTGGTGCAAATTTTTGTTATACAAATCCTACTTTTCATGAAGTCGGGATTTGTAACGAATTAATTCCCACAATCGCAAAAGCAATATGGATATAACTTATAGGAAGGTATCCTACCTAACTACCTACAGGCTTTGTAACAACATGAACGGATAACCCCTGTACTTAAATTTGGAAACGCAGACAAGTTTACTGATGAATCGATGAATGTGGAGGTGATAGGAAGCAATATTACAGATCCCTTTTGAAAATACAAATATATTGTTTTAAAAAATCTACCTAAAAAATGTTAATCTTAAAAAAATAGTTATTTATGTACCAAGGCACTGAAGTTAAACTTTTTATGACTCATGTGGAATTTAGTTGCTGAGGCCTCTGGCCGAGGCAAATAAACCACATGAGTCATAAGAACTTTAGTGCCGAGGTACATATTACTTTTTTTTTGAAATCGGAAAAAAAAATGTTTTATTAGGCGAAAAATAATCACCCGTCCATGAACCAACTATGCGCAGCGTTACTTGACTTTGACGATCGCTCTACCTAGGTCAAGTATGACAAGACACGGCGCCTTCGAACAGAAAAACCAACCTGCTGCTTGTTGTGCAGCCTCCATAATATCTATTGATATTCAAACCTACTAAAATATTTATACTGATAGATTGCGCTGCTATAGGTAACAATTTCGCAATGGGTACGAAAAGTTAAATGGGCCTTTATTGGCCGGGTTTTGAATATTTGGTCACTTTTGACGGACGATGGCTCCGCGTCTGACGTTTGATGTTTACATCTCGTCAAGGCCTACTTATTGAAAAAATCGTACAATAATGGGCTACTTCAGTGCCGATTTCTGAGCTTTTGATGACGATTTTGGGACACTTCACTGCCGATTTCAAGAAAAAACATTTTTGTGGCTATTGAAAATTAGAAAAATTAACAGAATGGTTAATTCTCATTGTATTTGTGAGAAATCGTTTATTTCAATTCACATATTTGTAACAACTTTGTATGATAGCATATTTCGACATATTTTTAGGTTGGTTTTTTAAAGATGGCAGTCGAGGCTGCATTGACATAAAATTGCAAGGTTATAAAAAAGTCACGATAAAACTAAAATCTTACTAATAGTCGGTTCTCACATCCATTGGTATAACTTTAATTACCTACTTCAAGTCGGATGGACTTTACAAAACGTCGTCATTACCGACCTGTAGTTGGTAAAAGGTAAAATGACGCGGCATGACATGACAAGTTTGACATTTGAGAAATGAGGAACGCCAGTGGCCAGCACCTTTATTTCCGTTTCTGTGGCGAACGCCGGCCGGCTGACCAGAGAAATAATTCTGCTTGCAGTTTGCACGTAGTTTGCACAACACCTAAGTCTTTTAAACGGAGGAAGTAGTCCATATAAAGTGGAGTAGGAGAATATACGACGAAAAAGGTAAGATTTATAGTGAAGTCTAGGAAGCTAGGAAGCTTTCTTGGCTTACTAAAATAATTTTGCTGCTCAAGATGACCCCCTAGGTGGGTTGAAACATACAGCGTGTCCCGCTCTGATATCCGGAAGGGGGGGAAGTTTTTTATTTGTGGGTTTATGACAAAAAGTCACTCTTTATAAAAACTCCTGCTTATTCCAAAACGCCCAAAACTGTTAAAATATTTTTGATTTTTTATACAGGGTGTTCAGTATTTAGAAAAATTGTGTTAGTCGCCAAGAGTAAAAGACCGTTGTTTTTGACAATATCGAAAAATATTATCAAGGATGTCATTTAGAATCCACAGGGGGTTACAAATTTGAGGTTTCAGCAATTTATGTTATTTTTCTTTTAACAAGGTGGGCAGGTAATTTGTTTGTGCCGCTTTATTTGATATTTGCAGAATTTATACAATAATCAATTTCTTCAATGCAATTACGTCAATTTATTGCTAACAATATGGAAAATTTACTTAAGCAAGCAATAATGTTACTAAAATTTACAAAAATAAATTTCACTCAAATTTATTGCCTCCAACTTCTGCACAAATTTTAACTATTCTAATAAATTCTCTATAGACATTTTGTATTTTGTGTAGAGGAATATTTGCAATTGTATCCCTTATTCTGTTTGTTAAAGTGTCCGCACATTATTATCAAGGTTCAGCATAAACTTTTTGTTTCAAGCCTTGTTAAAAAAAATTCAACATAAATTGCTGAAACCTCAAATTTGTTACCACCTGTGGATTCTAAATGACATCCTTGATAATATTTTTCGATATTGTCAAAAACAACGGTCCTTTACTCTTGGCGAATAACAAAATGTTTCTAAATTTTTCGAATTACTGAACAAAAAAATCTAAAATATTTTAACAGTTTTGGGCGTTTTGGAACAAGCAGGAGTTTTTATAAAGAGTGACTTTTTGTCGTAAACCCACGAATAAAAAACTTTTCCCTCTTCCGGACATCAGAGCGGGACACGCTGTATGTACAGTTTCCCCTAAATAAACTGTGTTTTTGGAGCTAAGACTACAAGTTTTACCCTTTTTGTCAGCCTAAGTCTTTTACTTCCTGCTATAATATTTTTTAAATATTCTGTCTATAAAAGGTGGCGGAATGTCTAAAGAGTATCTTTTTTGGTTGGTTGTTCATAATTTATTCACTATTTTTATGTTTTCCGGCAGACAGCTGTCAACAGCTGACGGTGAATTTTTATAGGATAGGTTCTTCTTCTCCTGATATGTTCGAGAACGAGGTTGAAAATACGTTGTAGATACGACGTATGATGTGTTATTGAGAATTGAGTCAGTAAACAACATTTTAAGAATGTGACTAGGCGACGATAATAATACCTCTGGCCATAGTCGGCTATTGACGTTATGCCAACGTTGGATATAGAAAAATTATATATTTCCATTTCTTTGTTGCCTGCAGACGTCTAACCATCGTTATATACGTTCACCAAAACTGGAAAAAACGTTGGGACAACAACAATACAAAGTTGGGAATTTCATCAAATATCGGTGACTATTTTTTACACTGATTGCTAACATTGCACTAGCCGATAATTAGTCAGACGTTGGGTATGGTCACCCAAAATGCTAGTTGGGGACAAGACTAAGGTCAAATATATTTGGTAACAAGCTTACTGGTAATGTCTGCGAGTGGTTAGATGGATATTCGTATCTGACTTGTTATGATAAATGTTGGGAGTTGAGCTAGGGGTAATCCACAGAGGCATTTTGGTGTACACATTGCATTTTGATGAAACCAACGAAACATCTACATGGCTATTAATATGCTGAATGACAATTATTATTATTATTAAATAATATACCTACCCAATATAAAATAATCATACAAAATTAAAGATCCGCCATATATCCACTAAATTGCAAGCATTTCAAAAAATTTTCTCGAGAAAACCCCTGGAGATAAAAATTTAGGTGCTAGCGCTAGATTATTATAAAACTCAGCAATATTATATGAAAATGCCAGGGTTGCTAGGTTGTTTTTCTATCATCACTTTGTAATAAAACTTAGCAGAATATAAAGTTCTTTTTGATTTCATATTTAACCAGTGCACATCTTTCAATTTATGAGATACTGGTCCTTTGGACCTTTTGAATTTGTCTCAGTATCAATACAAGAGTCATATACTGTATCGCCAAAGTTAAAATGTCACACAAGAGAAAATTAATTTTTTGGGAGAGTGAATGCAGGAAACTGTATATAGATTTTAATGAGCTGTGCGTCTTTTGAACTGAACAACAAATGTGTTTTTAAATCCTACATTTTTGTCTAGTATCATTCCGAGATTTCAGGTTTTTTTGCCAGGTCTCTTTTTTATTTGGACCAAATAACATTAGTTCAGATTTTTTTATTAGGACCAAATAACATTAGTACAGATTTTTTTATTGAGGAACAGAGAGTGTTCTAAGGAAGCATTCTGGGGTGCATCCAAATCACTTCTTAGTTGCCTGCAACCTTGGTCTATGTTAGAGAGATCAAAGGAAAGGTATAAGGTTAGGTCGGGCAGGTGGGCCCATAGGGTACTGTTTTAGAATTACATTATAATCAGACAAAAATAGGAAGTAATGGCAATGCTGTAACCTCAGTTCTATCTAAAATCACAAGATCAAACGAACTTACCTGTGATGTTCGATCTTGATTATATGAAGGCCTCGTCGAAGTAAATAAGGTGCTGTGTAGTACCTCCGTCTCTGGCGTTATCGATCCACACTTTAAAGTAAACAACCCCCGCTTGCCCATCGCACCCCGGGTATTCTACGTCAAACGTCAGTCTTTTTGGGGATCGGGTGTATAGTGGGTGGGACCTTATTTACTTCGACGAGGCCTTCATATAATCAAGATCGAACATCACAGGTAAGTTCGTTTGATCTTGTGATTATATTCGGCCTCGTCTCGTAAATAAGGTGCTGTGTAGATGTTCAGAGAAAGTTGCAAAAGAAATGTTCTACTCTCAAAAATAAATCATCTTTATTGATGGGTAACTAGACAATAAAATAGCATGAGAATATAAAATGCCAAAAAAAATAAAACATATTTACAAACATGTAAACTAAATATAAAGTGAAAAAAATAAAACGTAACAAACGTAAAACATATTTTTTCAACATTGAACATAAGTACTAGGTATGGCTTTAGAAGGGGAGAAACCAAAACTAAACTGTTAATGATACACAAAGTAAGACAAAACTTTAGACATTAAGTTGACAAAACTGCCTCTGCAAAGGATAAGGTCGGTACAAGCCTGCTGAAAGTCTAATGGTATCGAAACTGACACCCCTCCTGTTCGCAGCCGAGGTTGAAGCGTGTCTAGTACTATGAGCAGAAAACCTGTCAGTATCGACACCGCTTTTCTTCAAGATAACTTTGACCCAGCGACCGAGAGTCTGAGAGGAAATTCCTTTATGAGGTTTTGTACTAGAAATGAATAAACCCTTGATAGATCCTCTAAGAGGTCTTGTTTTATCCAGGTAAAAAAGCAGGGCCGAGGCAACGCAAATTTCCGGATCAAAGCTCAAGAACGGTAAGTTTAAAAGGGGCTGAAACCTGTTTCTTGCTGATGTTTTAATTCTTTTTGGAATCGCAATTTCGATCTTTGTGTTCGATCTATGTATGTTAGTTACTTCTATGGAAGCTAACGTTTGTAGACGCTGACCCGTTGCCAAAGCTAACAAAGTAACTAATTTTTGAGAAAGAATATTTAAACTTATTTCTGCATTTTTTAAGATTCCTAAGGTAAACTAGAACTACCGAGGGATCCCAAGTGTTCTGATATTTTGGCATACCTGGTCTGAGCATAAAAACACCTTTAAAAAATTTTTGAATTCTAAAATCCTGGGAAAGATCGGGTACTATCTGAGCTAATGAGCACCTGTAAGTATTAAGAGAACTGTATGAGGCCCCTTTGTAAAAATGTATGGTAAGACCCCTACTGGTGAAACAACAAATGGATCGGGTTTCTTCGAGGCACATAACTCCCACCAAAGCCTTAGACCCGATACATATTGTTTTAAGGTATTTTCGGAAATAGAAGCCATGCAAATCTCTAGGGATGACTCGGGAACCTGGCCTAGTTGGAGCACTCTCCTGATAATAGACCTCCAGCAAAGAGAGGTGTGCTGCCAGTGGGTGGTGCAATCTGCCAAAAGAGAGAAGGTTATGATTAGGTAGAAATATTAATGGCTCCCCTACCAAAAGGGATAAGAAAATTGGGTACCAAGGCTGGCTAGGCCACATGGGAACCACTAAGATGCCTCTTGCTAGTAGTAGTAATAATTTTTTCTAAAGCACGCAGAATGACCGAAAAAGGCGGAAAAGCATAAAAGAAAAAACTTGACCAATTTAATGTAAAGGCATCTATCACGAAGGCATACGGATCATTAAGCCATGAAACACAAACGCTACATTTCTTATTTATTCTGCTTGCAAATAAATCAATGTTCGGATGACCAAATCTTTCAACTAAAGACTGGAAATTAGGCTCCCCAAGAGACCATTCTGTATCTAAGTGTAAGCTCCGAGAAGCTCTATCTGCTACTATATTATCCGATGATTTAATGTACGACGCAAAGATAAAGATATCTCTGCTCTCACACCACTGCCAAATCGTTCGAGCAAGACGATTTAGCTTAGGATATTGAACACTACCCATTCTGTTAATATATGCGATCGCAGTAGTATTATCAACCCGGCAAAGTAAAGAACAGTTTCTTAAATCTTTGGCGTAGCATCTTAGACCAAAAAATACGGCTAAGAGCTCGAGATAATTTATATGCTCGGTTTTTTCTTGCTCTGACCAGAAACCATGGGAACTGTTATTTTCGCAGCAGATTCCCCACCCCATACTAGACGCGTCTGAAAAAATTTCTCTGACGAAATTCTGCCTTTTTAAAGAATTTTTATTGTATTTTAAATTCTCTAGCCACCAATTCACATCATCTTTTAAACTAATTGGTATCTCCATAATGGCATTAAGGTTGCCTCGCGATCTTTTAAGAGCTAAATATTTTTCACGCTCAAACAATTTTGAGTACAAATATCCATATTTGATAGCTGGGCAAACAGATACCAACTTCCCTGTTACTTCCGCAAACAGTCTAATTTTACAGCGCTTTAGCTTCTTAAAATTCTGCAACAATACAATTAATTTTTCACGTTTATCTTTAGGCACTGAGATAGACAGATCCAGAGAATTGAACTCAAATCCTAAATAAACGCATGAATTGCTTGGAACAAGCAAACTCTTTTCATAGTTAATAATAAATCCCAAATATTCTAAGAGCGATACTGTTTGTGATGTATTACGAACGCACTCTCTATAGTCCTTACCAATCAATAAAAAATCATCTAAATAAACCACCGAGGGAAAACCGTTCTTCCTAAGATAGCGGACAACCGGTTTTAAAAGTTTCGTGAAAATCATAGAAGCACCAAAGCAAAGACAATTATACTCATAGATCCTGTGATTAAAAGAGAATCTTAAATATTTCTTATAATTTTCATGAACCGGGACCAAGAAGTAAGCTTCCCGCAAATCAATCTTTGCCATAAACCAATTTCGGTCGATTAACCTGGCCGCTACCCTATGATCCTCCAATTTGAATTGGGAAGTTTTTATGTATTGATTTAAACTCTTAAGATTTAATATAAAACGAGAAGTACCATCTTTCTTTGGGGTTAGAAAATATTTAGACAAAAACTGACCTTTACAAGCCTGAACTCTAGAAATGGCCCCAGATTTTAACATCTTCCCTATGGAAAGATAACACCTGCGAGGAAATATGAATAAAAGGAAATTTAACCCCTTTTACCCAAGATAAATATAGGATTTGCTTATTGTTGGTTAGTTGTTTCCAATGAGCCAGGAAGTACTTTAACCTTCCTGCTGTTCCTACCTCTACTTCCGACGATGTCTCTTCTCGGTGGTGTTTCTCTCTTGACGACGTGGCCGAATTTGCTGGTAGTACTTGGAGGGGGGAACTTGAGGTTGGTAACGTCCACTCTGAGTTGCTCCCCGAAACTTCTTGAGTAGACCTTTCGAGTTTAAAGAACTCTCGGCATTGGAAACGCGCTTAACCGGGGGTCTATTAACTTTCAGCTGTTTCGATGACTGCTGAATGTCCTTGGCATTCTTAAGTCTGTCATCGGGATCAGTTTCAGGAAGTCTATTCTCCTCTGAAAGGGGAGAAAAACGGTAAGGAATGAAAGGAAAAAAAAAACCTGGAGCGACAAAAACTGTTATCAAAAACAGATTCGAGTCAATAAAAATACTGCGATTCAAAGCGAGTATATATAGTAAAGCACGGCGTCAAAGCGTGCCAAGTTGATGTGTGAGTTCTATCAAAAGAACAACAACACATTCTGCTGTCAATAGCAGATATTTACTCTGATATCAAAATCAGGTAACACCTTCCGAACATTTCCCTAAAACAGAAAAAGAAAAAGGATATAAATTACCTCCAATCGAAACTCTGTCCGAAGAAGAATCGCTAGAGTAAGTCATTCTGCCTTTCCCCCGACGTCTACGACGCCTCTCCAGAGAGGAATCATAATCCGAACTCGAACGTTTACGTTTCTCCAAACTATCCATTCTTCGTTCCAACTTTTTTAACATTTTAATAATGCTTCTGTTATCCCCGGCCGGGGAACGACTACGCGACCGTTTAGGCATTTCCAGAAACTTGGTTATTCTAGAAGTACCTACGCCGTAAATATTTAAGCGGAAAGACCGACGTGAACCGAAACGCACAAAGATGAAGACTGACATTTGACGTAGAATACCCGGGGTGCGATGGGCAAGCGGGGGTTGTTTACTTTAAAGTGTGGATCGATAACGCCAGAGACGGAGGTACTACACAGCACCTTATTTACGAGACGAGGCCGAATATAATAACTCTTGATTTAGATGCCGGTATAAGGTATAATAGAGCTCCGAATATTTAACAAAAATTTAAAACTGTTCGTTACATAATCCCACGCAACAAGCTGCAAGAGTGTAGTTGTAGAATGTATATGGTAAGTAATCAATAAATATTTTGATACCAATATAGAGGCTATAGAGTTTTACATTGAAATTTTTTCTCACAGCATTTTTCAATTGATATGGCCCATTTGCTCATAGTGTTTAGACCTCGATTTAGTCCTCCAAAGGCAACTGGGCCATATGTTTTCGTTAACTAGGATCATCCATGACCAGTGGCGTAGCCATGGGGGGGGGGGGTGGGGGGTCAGAACTCCCCCCCCCCATGCCATGCCCGGCGAAGGGTCTTGTTGGTGCACATGCGTGCCACGCTGGCATCATCGCCTACCGGGACAGCACCGGTGCACCATTTTTCGGTTCCTCGGTTGGCCCCGTGCCCAGTCTAGACCCAGTCCAATACCAAATTTCATTTGTTTGTTTATGTATTTGTTTTATTAAAAAAATGTCATAAAAATATTTAATTTTGTTGGCTGACCCCCCCATGACAAATTTCTGGCTATGCTACTGCCCATGACCCTAAGTAAATTAAGAATATAAGTAATTATATAATTATTTTTTTACAGTATACAGTGTGACCCATTTGTTTTGGGGTCAGTCTGTAAAAAGTGTATCAATCGTGCGATTTGGCTGATTTTTTTTTTAAATTGTAGAGCTCGATGAACTGCACATTTTGAACAAAAATTGCCTGGTTCGCATAAAATCCAAAGCCTACTATGACCGTTTTTATGAGCAAAATTTTAAGAAACCATATTAGCGTTTTTTTTTTGAAAAAATCTGTGTGCGCCAATGGATTGAGCACCCCTCGAAATGGGTATGTACAAAATTTCATCAAAATATTTCAAGTAATAACGATTTTGTAGAAAAATTAAAAATGCAGCCAAGGTACGTCTTTATTTTCAAAAATTCAAAGTTGGCCATGGAAAATAATTGAATTGTAATAATACAACCTTATGCTTATAAACACAAAACATAAAAACAATTAAAATTATAAAATTTTTGTAACTTCTACCAAGCCTCCATTTTCTACAATGCATTTGTCGTTCCTCTTGCGTACATTCAAAATTACATTTCGTATTTGCTGTGGAGTAATTTCCTAACAACTACGGTTTATCCTAGCTTGCAGTTCTTGTAAATTATGGGGTCTTGACTTATAAACATTTTGCTTAAGTGTACCCCAAAGAAAAAAATCTAAAGGAGTTAAGTCCGGAGATCTCGGTGGCCACTCACAGAAAGGACTATTTCGCCCTATCCAACAGTTTTCAAAATTATTATCTAGCCAGTTTCTGATTAAACGAGCATTATGAATAGGACTGCCATCTAACTGTAACTTTAAATTTAAACGGTATCTTAATGGTAACTCATCTAAAGCATTTCTAAATTCAATTTCTAGAAAATTCAAGAAGCCAGCCGCATTCAAATTCCCTTCAAAGAAAAATGGGCCAATTATTCTGTCGCGTAGTATTCCACACCAAACGTTAATTTTTTGTGAATATTGTCTCCTTGCATTTATTATAAACTCTGGATTTTCAGCTGACCAGTGACGGCAGTTTTGACTTGATACTACACCATTTGTAGTAAACGTGGCTTCGTCGGTGAATAAAATTTCATTTAAAAAGTTGCCATTATGGAGATATTCACCTTGCAGCCAATAGCAAAATTCTAATCTTCTCTCCTCATCTCCTGGTTCCAGGGTGTGCAAAAATTTTGGCTTAAACGGTTTTATTTTGTTTTGTCTCAAACATCTCCTTATACTCTCTCTGGGTATATGAAGGTCTAAACTAGCCGTTCGAACACTATTTCGAGGATTGTCACTAAAGTATTGCAGAATTTGATTGTTATTTTCAACAAGTCCACGGCGTCCATTTTGCCTAGTTTTTAATAAATTTTTAGAAATCGATCCAGTTTCATCAAAAATATTGTTTATACGTTGTACAGTACTTCGACTCACTGATCTACCTGGGTGTCTATTGTTAAATTCGGCCGCAGCTTCTGCTGCCGAGCGCTCGTTGTCGCCCACGAGTCGAACAATTTCTATTTTGTCTCTTATGCTTAAATATTCCATAATTATGATAATTAATTGTATTGAGCACAAACAATTTCTGAACTCAATTTAGACAGTTTGACACTTAATAAAAGTAAACAATTCAATTATTTTCCATGGGCAACTTTGAATTTTTGAAAATAAAGACGTACCTTGGCTGCATTTTTAATTTTTCTACAAAATCGTTATTACTTGAAATATTTTGATGAAATTTTGTACATACCCATTTCGAGGGGTGCTCAATCCATTGGCGCACACAGATTTTTAAAAAAAAAACGCTAATATGGTTTCTTAAAATTTTGCTCATAAAAACGGTCATAGTAGGCTTTGGATTTTATGCGAACCAGGCAATTTTTGTTCAAAATGTGCAGTTCATCGAGCTCTACAATTTAAAAAAAAAATCAGCCAAATCGCACGATTGATACACTTTTTACAGACTGACCCCAAAACAAATGGGTCACACTGTATGTTTACTAACTACCTAAAATAGGAAAACTGAAAGATTGGCCGATGGATCCAGGAGCCTTAAAGTAGGGCTGTCAACTCTCGCCGGTCAAACTGGTCAACCCTAGAACATTAACCGGTGACCGAAAAACCGGTTAACCATAAAAACCAGATAACCAGATATCCTGTCAACTGGATAACCGGCCAACCGGTCAACATTATAACCAGTCAAAATGTTTAATTGAGGAGCGATCAGACAAAACCAGACAAATCAATTTTTTGTCAAAAATGAGTTAGTGATTGATTCTTATTGCTTTTCATTAGATAAATCCAATGCTGGAATCAGTTTCAAGCAAAACTGTTTAAATCCTATTTAAAATCTACCCTAAAATCAGACCGATCAAGCAAAACCAGATAAATCCACAAAATGAAATTCCATAGGAACTGTTCAAGCAAAACGGGATAAGTCCATCTGCGAGTGTAGTATTTAGATTACTCTATCCGTGATATTTTGCATATACATAATATATTTTCGGCTTTAACTTGTCAAGGTCAGGTGTTACGAAAAAATGTGGTGGGGTTACCAACAAAAATTTCGGGTGGTTAAAGGGAGTAATGTTTTAGTTTAGGTTTTGGATGCTGTGTGAGACGGAACTCATTGTGTACTTCCTCAAATATATGCTTTATACGTTTTCTTATATTTATACGTTAATATAATTATTATCTTTGGCGACTAGTGGCAGAGGATGGAGGACCATGACAGAGAGTTTGACATATCTGTTAGAGAAGGTAATTAAATTTATATTAAGTTGTTAATTAAAAAAAATTAAATAAATAAAATAAGCCACTTTTGACTTAAAAGATATGCTAGTAAGAAATACCTTCATTAAAATAAACACTTTTACATTATAAAATTAAATATTTATCTTCAACTCAAGCAAAATCAGACAAATCCATTTTGTACTTAGTATTAATCTCTGGAAAAGTAAGGACATCTATTAACTAAATGACTAAACTAATAATTTTACAAGTAGAAAGCACTTATTGGCAAACACATGCCAACTTAGAATAAATTAACAAATTAATCAATATTTCCAATCGAAGCAATTAAAATACCAGCTGAAAAGTAGGTCACCAAATGCTGACATTAATAATATTTTAGTGCTGACATAAACAATAATTTACGTATAAATTTCAGCGCTTTGGCCACCAAACCATCCATTGGATCAATCGGTTTCCTGGCCGCCACTTGGATCACCAACTAGCTACTCGCTGACTGCATTAAGGACATATAGGTTTACCCGCGACCTGAGTTCCTTATTCGGTCTAGCGGGTAGCGACAGCTCCTACTAGGAAGCTGGAGAACGTGCAATAGGTTACTTGGCCTGGCCCTCGTGAGTCTCTGGCAATCTATCACGGGCTGTTGGTGTTATCCTTGTACCAAGAACTGAGCGAATCGTCTCGATGCGCAACTCCACGCTTCACTTGGCTAGAAACGCTTTTACACCTATCCGTCGTGAACTCTTTCCTCGTCGCGAGCCACCTCCGCCAAGCCTGGTTCACCAACGCCAAGATGTCTCTATGGTGAATAAAGCCTTGTTACGAACCCGATGCCCGTCTTCTTCAATTCTGGACTCCCTTACCTGCGTTCAGTGTGCAACAACGAACTACCAGTGCCCGCTGGGACCTGCAGCCGATCCTGAAGGGTCCTAAGGGACTACGCGACCCGAATAGAGCGCGACAATATAATTGGGCGAAATTTTTAGGCTGCCTTTTTTTACTGAACCGATTAAATCGATTTGGCTGGGTATTTATATTTATTATCTAGCTTGGCAAGTAATCAAATAAGTGTTCTGATTTGATGGACTCGGTTAACCGGTTACATTTTGACCGGTTATTTGATTATCTGGTTTACCGGTTATCCAGTTATTCCATTATCCGGTTATCCAATTGACCGGCTATCCGGTTAAACGGATATCTGGTTGACCGGTTATCCGATTGACCAGTTATCTGGTTAAACGGTTATCCGGTCAAAATCGGTTGTGTCTAATCTTTGACCGCAGTTTTCGTCAGGGTAAATAACCGGTTAATTGGTTAACCGGTTTTCGTTGACAGCCCTACTTTAAAGCAGAATAGCAGTCATGAAAATGTTTTGGAAGTTAAAATAAGAAGCAAAAATTACACAGGATGAGGACTGGTATTCGAAAGCATGACATTGACCAGACAAAAACCTACTTCTCAGATATAATCAGAATATAAAGTTATTAAACAGCCAAAACTGCTAAATAATAGGAGATTATATGAACCTCTCAATGTAATGCCTTTAGACATAGTGTAATAATTCAAATGCATTCAAAATGACTAAAAATTTTAACATTTACAGTTTCTTAGAATTATACATTTTTGCTATACCTAATTAAAAATTGTTTATCATAATTTGTTTTTATTTTTTACTTTCGTATTGAAGAATAAGGATCCATTTGGTGTAATAAATTTACCAAATTGGGATCAAACATTCTACATGAACAGAAGCATGGCCTGATAGAAATCAATAGCACATTTAATGAAAGTTATAGGGCAAGGGCTCATTTTCCTCGCAAACTGAGGCAACTGAACCCACAAGGCAATAACAAAAATAAAAATCAATGATTTTTTTTTTTATTCATAAACAGTTGCTAGGTAATAGTTGCTAACTACATTATCAACCTATCCCTAAATCGAAAATACAGAAGTTCAAAGGATAGGTAAATTATCGTTTTTGTATTGTGACTAGCCAACAGTGTTGTAAATTTATTGCCCAATCACCTGCCTTTACCTTATCTGTATATCCTCAGAGTAAAAGTATGCTGTACTACTTGCAAGGTATTTATACACATAGTAGTAGTTGTCGAGGCTAGGCAGCCAGGCATACAATTGCCATAAGCAGTACCCGAGAGAACCACAAGGCGTTAAGTTAAGTATTATAAAGTAAAGAAAACGCAACCAATTGTGATAACTCAATGTGATAATAAAAGAATGTTGAATAAAGTGCATCTTCCCTCTGCCGTCTCCCACGAAAGTATATAACAGTGGCGACGAGGTGAAAATAATATAAACTGTTTCCTACAGAAAATTTACTAAAAATTAAAAATTCTTATAGAATAGAATACAAGAATGCTATTAAGAAGGCAAAAATTGACTCTAATGGTAGCCGAATAAAAAATTCCACAAACCCCATTGGGTGCATGTGGGATATCATAAATCAAAACTGCGGTAAAAAGACTCGTCGTGAGGCGCAATCCCCTGAAATATCAGCCGAGGCATTTAATGACTTTTTTGTTAATATTGCCAATGATCTGCAAAAAAAGCTCCATCAAAATAACATTAATCCCTTAAAGAACTTTAAAAAATCTATACCTTTAAAAAATGATAAATTTTGTTTCAAGGAAGCTACTCTCAATGAGATAAGGGACTGCATCGATAATCTAAAAAATAAGAACAGCAAAGATGTTTATGGTCTAACAACAAAACTAATTAAAGTAATAAAAAATATCATAATTGTTCCTCTTACTAAGCTAATTAATCTTTGTTTTAAATATACCACATTTCCGATGGTATTAAAACTAGCAGTTGTATCACCAATATACAAAAAAGGTGACTCTAAGAATCCCACAAATTACAGACCAATATCCCTTCTTCCGATACTCTCAAAAATAATAGAGCGGTGCATGGCTAATCAGATGTGCGAATACCTAGAAAGGAGAAACATTTTAAATCCTAACCAATTCGGATTTAGAAAAAAATCATAGCACCAGTCAGGCCATTTTAAATATAGTACATAGTATTATGCAGGGTTTTGAAAACCATCAATACATTAATGTTACTTTTTGCGATTTAACTAAGGCTTTTGACTGTGTCTGACCAGATCTGCTGTTAAAGAAGCTTGAGCTGTATAATTTCAATGCAAATAGCATTTTATTAATAACTTCATATCTCAATGAACGATATAAAATGGTAAAAACCGAAAATTTGTATTCCTCACAGCAACGAGTGTGTATAGGCGTTCCTCAGGGATCCATATTAGGACCCATTCTATTTCTACTCTATATTAACGATCTCAGAGAAATACACACTCTTTGCTGATGATACCACTATCTTGACAAGTAAGGATGGAATAGGCAGTTCAGTGGCGGCACTGGGTGAGGCACAGGGAATGGCTGAACAATGGTTTGCAGCTAATGGACTGTATGTGAATGTAGAAAAGACACAGAGAATGATGTTTTCATTGAGAAGAATGACACCTCAAATAACTAATCAAGAAGGCGTGAAGTTCTTGGGAGTGGTTCTGTATAGCTTCCTACTGTTTGATAGACATGTTGATTTTATTTGACCCAGATTAAGTCCTAACATCTTTGCTCTGCGAAAACTGTGTACCGCATAACGCTCTGAGACAGGCGTATTTCGCTCTTTGTCATTCGCACATCAGCTATGCACTTCTAGTCTGGGGACATGCCAGTGCTGCGAAAACGGTTTTTGGATTGCAGCGCAAGGCTGTAAGGATATTGGCTAACCTTAAATACAGAGATGACTGCAGGGAAGCTTTTATTATTGAGAGAATCTTAACCCTGCCATGTGAATATATTTTGCAGAACCTTGTGTACATAAAGAGTAAATTGAATGACTACCCTAACCATGGCGATGTACATTCGTACAACACTACATAGAACCAGAAATGACCTAGTTCCAAAATATTGTCGCGTGGAGAGGTGTCGGAATGGACCGGGGTGCCTTGCTGTGCACTTCTTTAACGGGTTACCTAGCAGTTTTAGGGATCTCCCCACGTCACTGTTTAAGATTAAATTGAAGCAGTATCTCATTGGACAGGCCTTTTATTCGTGTGATGAGTTTTGTCAAGTAATCTCTCTTTTATTGATGGAATGCTGCTATGATATTTCACAGTTATTGTCTTTGTGTAAGATTTTAAAGTGTTTGATTTTGTAAATTATTTTAAAAATTGAATGTTGACTTGTGTAAACACTGTCGTGTATTGGCATCAATAAAGTATTATTATTATTATCATAATTGCGAAACGCGAGTGAACCTGCGACGGCGGCGTGGTAAAACCAAGATGGCAGCCGGAATTATCGGAAGAATTGAAGAATTCAGCACCGGAGAAGACTGGATAATATACGAAGAGAGGCTTGAGCAATACTTCCTAGCCAACAGTATTGGCGAAGAAAAAGTAAAAGCAGCAACGCTATTAAGTGTAATCGGTTCAGAAACCTATAAACCCCTCAGGGACTTGTCATTCCCTGACGCACCCAAAGAAAAAAAATATGCAGAGCTAACCAAACTCCTTCGTGATCAATATTGTCCGCAAGTTTCCGTATTCAGAGAAAGAATTAAGTTTTACGAAGCAAAGCAGGCGACGGAAGAGTCGATAGCGGATTGGTACATCCGAATTAGAAAATTGAGCGTGAATTGCAAATTTGGAGATCACTTAGAACTCGTGTTAAGAGACAAATTGACGACAGGTCTTAAACAGGGACGTATATTGGATCGACATGTGAAGAACAGGAAAGTTAAGATTTAAAATTCTTGTACCAATTGGCAATAAAAAAGAAGCAGCAGATCAGGTGACCAGTGTGATGACGTTCCAACCAACCCATACTTGGCAGAAGAGTGGAGGGAGCAGAGGAAGAAAAGAAGGCTGGGCACAAAATGGAGGATTCCCCGAGAAGTCCGGAAAAAGAAGACAAGGCAAGAATGGCAACACTGGCGCAACCAACATAACATGCCGGAGCGGCAACATCGGCACGGCCGGAACCTCACGGGTAGATGGCAGCACGAATGTAAGTGGACGTCTGACGTACCATCAAAACAATCAAAATGGAATGTAAGAAATTGAAATTGTGCTTGCTGTTGCAAGAATCACGCAAGTAAATATATCAATTATAAGTGCAACAAATGTTATAAGGTAGGACATTTATCCTATATGTGTGGGGGAAATATTAAAAACCACCATTTAGTTGATGTAATGCATGACCATTCGTCTAGTAACGACGAAGTTGAAATTTTTAATGTTTTTCCCAATCACAATGATAAATCCTCTTCAAAATCGAGCAAAGAGGATCATAAAATTACAGTTAAAATAGGGGATACTTTTTTAGATGCAAATGTTGGGGGTATCAACCATTAATTTTAATGTGTTTAAGAAGCATTTTAATTGTCCATTGTTTAAAGATAGTTTGATAGTGAGAGGCTTTCACGGTCATTATGGCAGACCGATAGGTTATTTCGAAGAAATAGTAAAGTATGGCAGTGAAAGAAAAAATTAAAGTTGTATGTGTTCGATAACCAAACTCCAAACTTGTTAGGCGAAAACTTTTTGGATGCATTTAATATGAGATGTAGGATGGTGAACGTTGAAGCAGTTACTTCAATGGAAAGTAGTATTGTGAATAAATTTTCAGAAGTTTTCAGTTCAAAAATAGGTAAATACAAATGGAGAACTGTAGGGTTACCATTAAAAGCTAATGCGAATCCTATATTTTTTAAGGCGCGACCTGTACCTTTTGCACTAAGGAAAATGATAGAAGACGAATCGAACAGGTTAACAGAAGAAAATATAATAGAACCAGTAATGGCAAGCGTATGGGGGACCCCGATTGTACCAGTTATTAAGCCAGACGGGAAAAGCGTAAGGATTTGTGGCGATTACAAGAGTACATGCAATAAACATTTCGAAAATGTAAGATTTCCACTACCCAGAGTTGAAGAAGTATTCCAGTCACTCAACGGGGGCGCAACATTCGCAAAATTGGACCTGCAAAAAGCATATTTACAGTTCGAATTGGACGAAAAGTCACAAGAGGTAACAACATTAAGCACACACTTGGGACTTTATCGAATGAAAAGATTGGCATACGGAGTAGCACCAGAAAGTGTGATATTTCAACAGAAAATTGAACAACTATTAAAAGGATTACCAGGAGTCAGCAATTTCCGAGACGATATTATAATAACAGGTAAGACATTGCATGAACACATAACCTTGAAAAAGTATTATTGAAGTTGCGAGAAGCAGGATTGACCGTAAATAGAGACAAATGTGAATTCATTAAAGAGACAATAGAATATTTGGGACACCAAATATCCAAAGAAGGGCTAAGAAAATCAGAATCGAAGATAAAGGCAATTCAAGAAGCACTGATACCATCAGATGTATCGCAAGTACGTTCATTTTGTGGTTTTGTCAACTATTACAGTAAGTTTATACCAAATCTAGCGAAACATTTAAGTCCGATATACCAATTGTTGCAGAAAAGAACTAAATTTGAATGGTCGAGTGAATGTCAAACCAGTTTCGAAACAATAAAAAGAATGGTAGCACAGGATATAACTCTCACACATTTTGATATGGACAAAACATCAATATTAATGACAGACGCTTTGCAAGAAGGTATCGCAGCAGTATTATTACAACTGGAAGACGATGGAACAGAAAGACCAGTGGCGTGCGCATCAAGAACATTAATGCCAGCAGAGAAAAAGTATGCAACAGTAGATTTAGAAACACTAGCAATAGTTTATGGATTGCATAAGTTTAACCAATACTTGCAGGGTAGAGAAATAATCATAAGAACAGACAATAAACCATTGGCAGGATTGTTGGGCGAGAACAAGAGCATTCCACAAAGAAGACACGATAGGTTACAAAGTTGGGCACTATTTATAGCTGGATTCAACTACAAAATGCAACATGTACAGGGAAATAAGAACATATTCGCAGACTTTTTATCAAGGATGCCAGTGAAAACAGACACATTAATAAACGAAGCTGACGACTGTTACTTAAATTTCGTGGAGAACTGTAATGATTGGCCAATAGATAACAAAAGAGTGGCAGAAGAAACAACAAAAAGTATAACATTAATGAAAATTTTAAAATATATACAGGAAGAAAAATGGCAGAACAAAAATCAAATAGAAAAAATGCACAACCATATTATCACCGTAAAGAGGAATTAAGAGTGGAAAATGGATGCCTATTATGGGGCCATAGGGTAGTAATACCGGAAAGTTTAAGAGAAGAAATGTTGAAAGAAGTACATGGAGGAGCACACTTGGGGGTGGTAAAGGCCAAAACATTGGCACGTTCATATTTATGGTGGCCAGGACTAGATCACGATATAGAAAGAAAAGTAAAGTCATGTGTTGGCTGCTGGAGGAATTTACCAAATCCACCAAGAAGTCAAAAAAGAACATGGCCATTGTCAGGTAAACCATACGAAAGAGTACACGCAGATTTTTGCTATATAAAAAATCAAAACATTTTAGTAATCGTGGACACGTACACAAAATGGTTAGAGGTATACTTAATGAAAAACACAACAGCTGTAGAAACAGAAAACAAGCTACGAGAAACATTTGCAAGATTTGGATTACCTCAGTGTTTCGTAACGGACAATGGACCACCATTTACAAGCCATAAGTTGGAGGCATTCTTCAGGAATAACGGAATACGACACATAACTTCACCACCATACAACCCATCTTCTAACGGAGCAGCATAAGTAAGTGTGAAAACAGTAAAGTACAAGCCCAAAAGCGCTTTAGAAGATAGTAACAATCATACGACAGATTTAAATGTATTAATATCTAGATTCTTGTTACGTTATAGAAACACAGTACATTCAACAACGGGTGAAACCCCAGCAAACAGGATGTTCGGAAGACCAATCAGAGGAAGATTAGCGCTATTGAAAGAACAAGGAAAGGAAAACATGCAATCGACACCAGAAGTAACGAGCGAGGAAACTAAAAGGAGGGGAAGAGAGAGAGAGTTCGAAGTGAACGAGAAAATAATCATGAGAGATTATCACGACAGGAACAGAATAGAGTGGACACCAGGAAGAGTAAAGAAGAGAATCGGAAGAAACGTATGCCTGTGTCAGACAAAGGAAGGGTATCTGTGGAAGCGCCACGTGAACCAGCTTCGAAGTGCAACCTTTGAGGACTGGCAGAGTAACGCGAAGGTACAGGAAGCGAGTAGCAGCAATAGGGTCCGAGCAAAATGTTGAAGTAGAGATAGGTCAGGGTACTACAGAGAATCAGGGAAGCCAGAGGTCTGGCAACGAAAGTGATGTGACAGTAGATGACATACAAATGTCAAGCAGGTTAGATAATGATAGGACGTGTAGTGAAGGAGGCAACTCAGAAATGTCACTAGATTTAAGTAACTTACTATGTGATGATATAAATGTAGAAGACACAATGTCGAATAATGTGAAGGTTTAAAGATTATAAGTTATTTTAAGGGTGGAGGTAGTGCAAGGTATTTATACACATAGTAGTAGTTGTCGAGGCTAGGCAGTCAAGCATACAATTGCCATAAGCAGTACCCGAGAGAACCACAAGGCGCTCTCTCCCCAGCCGACCACAGAAGCGTTCGGTTGTACCGCCAACATAGTTAAGTATTATAAAGTAAAGAAAAAACAACCAGTTGTGATAACTCAATGTGATAATAAAAGTATGTTGAATAAAGTGCATCGTCCCTCTGCCCTCTCCCACGAAAGTATATAACACTACTCAGCAAGGCTTTACGTAATTGGGATGCATACAGGATGTACAGAAGCGGGCCCAATATGAAACACTTTGTGGCGCTCCAAAACTGATGGCACCTGGTAAACTATTATTGGTGATAACCCTTTTAGTCCGGGAGGCAGCGACACTTTTGATGTAGTTATTCCTACAAAGCTGATTTTTTCTCATTTTGTAGCTTTGACATGGGAAGTAAACGGAATGGTAGTCTACCGCGCCAATATGGGGGCAAACATTAATAAAAAAAATTTAAACCTGTAAATAAATAGGACGTTAATGACTTATTCCTACAAGCATAAAACTTTTTTAGGCTTGTCAGTGAAACCTAAAAATGCAATTTAATGATAGTCTACCGCGCCTGAGGGGAGGCCATCATAGGTCTACCACCCATGCAAGATGTTCAGAAAAAAAATTTTTTTTTTACTTATTTCTACAAGGCTGAAATTTTTTTCTCAAATACTTCAGTTCATAATAGAACTAAAAAAATTAGTCTACCGATCATATAAGGGGGCAAAGCGTTGATAGACGCAATGGAATTCACGATCTCCCGAGCGCTGCCGCCGCACCGATCTGCTATAATATTGCATACCGGGATTAAGTTAATATCTACAAAGCTGCTTTTTTATCTATATCCATTTTACAATAACTGTTGTCAGTGGCGTAACCAGAATGTAAGGTGGGGGGGGGGTAACTATTTTAAAAATATATTCGGTAATATTTACGGCAAAAATATTGTTTTAAAATAAATTTTATTCAGAAATAAATACCACGCGGCAAATCTTTGGAGTGGGGCTAAAGCCCCCAAAGCCCCCCCTGGTTACACCTCTGACTGTTGTCAACTAAACGTCTTCTACCTTCGATATAACGTGGCTAAAGCTTCGGTAGACGTGGGTTAAACTTTTGCTCGGAAATTTGCAAAAACCGTAACAAGCAATACAATTCCTAATTTAAATGGTAATGATACTTGTTGGAGCTTCTTACACCCTTATTAAAAAGTATGATATAGTAATAACGAAAGTCGCTAGCGAGCGAGTTTTTACTAGTATAATATTAATATAATGAAAGTTGAAAATATATTCTTTTAAATAACTTAAATTTTGTTCTTTTTTAACGCTGAATAATTTATTTGAATTGAATATAATTGAGTAAAATGTATAAAAAATAAATATATTACATGCAATATTTTTTTATTGTTCATTATCACTGGCATTTAATTCCTTATCGTTTTCCTCATCGTAATCTGCTTCTTCATCATCTGCAAATAGCAATAAATCATTAAATATATTATATCTAGAGGGTATTTCAAAATTCAGTACAAAGATTTTAAGGGCGTATTTTTCAGGCAAAAATAGGACTTTTTTCTTATAAACATGTGTCCTAAAATGCACCCCCTCCGAGCTACAGCCATCGTAAGTTGCGCGAAAAAATCGAATATTTTGAACTGTGCCTATACATTTTTATTCATCAAATCTCCTGAAAATTTTCAAATCCCTGTTTCTTCAGGCGCTCTATTCATTTTTTGCCTCAAAAATGACGTAAACCTAATTTTAGGGGGGGATTTAGGATATTTATCCGGAACAAGGTCTTATTTTTGCCTCAAAAATACACTCTTAAAATCTTTGCACTGAATTTTGAAATACCCTCTAGATATAATATATTTAATGATATATTGCTATTTGCAGATGATGAAGATGCAGATTACGATGAGGAAGGCGATGAGGAATTAAATGCCAGTGATAATGAACAATAAAAAATATTGCATATAATATATTTATTTTTTATACATTATACTCAATTATATTCAATTCAAACAAATTATTCAGCGTTAAAAAAAGAACAAAATTTAAGTTATTTGAAAAAATATATTTTCAACTTTCATATATATTAATATTATACTAGTAAAAAACTCGCTCGCTAGCGACTTTCGTTATTACTATATCATACTTTTTAATAATGGTGTAAGCTCCAAAATGTATCATTAACATTTAAATTAGGAATTGTATTGCTTGTTACGGTTTTTGCAAATTTCCGCGCAAAAGTTTAACCCACGTGTACCGAAGCTTTAGCCACGTTATATCGAAGGTAGAACACGTTTATTTGACAACAGTCAGAGGCGTAACTAGGGGGGGGGGGCTTTGGGGGCTTTAGCCCCCCCCCCCCCCCCAAAGATCTGCCGCGTGGTATTAATTTCTAAATAAAATTTATTTTGAAACAATATTTTTGCCGTAAATATTACCGAATATATTTTTTAAATAATTAGCTCCCTCCCCCCCCAACCTTACATTCTGGTTACGCCACTGACAACAGTTATTGTAAAATGGATATAGATAAAAAAGCAGCTTTGTAGATATTAATTTAATCCCGGTATGCAATATTATAGCAGATCGGTGCGGCAGCAGCGCTCGGGAGATCGTGAATTCCATTGCGTCTATCAACGCTTTGCCCCCTTATATGATCGGTAGACTAATTTTTTTAGTTCTCTTATGAACTGAAGTATTTGAGAAAAAATTTTCAGCCTTGTAGAAATAAGTAAAAAAATTTTTTTTTCTGAACATTTTGCGTGGGTGGTAGACCTATGATGGCCTCCCCTCAGGCGCGGTAGACCATCATTATACTGCATTTTTAGGTTTCACTGACAAGTCTAAAAAGTTTTATGCTTGTAGGAATAAGTCATTAAGGTCCTATTTATTTACAGGTTTAAAAAATTGTCATTAATGTTTGCCCCCATATTGGCGCGGTAGACTGATGTTCCGTTTACTTCCCATGTCAAAGCTACAAAATGAGAAAAAATCAGCTTTGTAGGAATAACTACATCAAAAGTGTCGCTGCCTCCCGGACTATTTGTTCTGTTGCTGAAATAGTTATAAAAAATGGTACATTTCCAACAATTACCCAACTGAAGCCAAAATTGCTAATAATACTTTATAGTTTATTGTATCAAATGCCTTGGAATAATCCAGAAGAAAAAATGCCGTGACATCCCCTCAATCCGTAGCTGAAATTATATCATCCGTAACACCTAACAAGGCACACTGATGCAACCGTGATTTGGTCTAAAACCTGTCTGCATTGAGGCTAATACATTATTTAGATCTAAGTAGTGCCTCAATGAAAAACCCCAACCCGTTCCAATACCTTTGACAATACAGGAATATTAATGGGCCTGAGATCGCTATAATCTTGAGGTTTGTTACTTTTTGGTATGGAGTCACATTTGCTAACTTCCAAGCAGTTAGAAAAACAGAATTTTCTAGGCAAAATTTAAGTGTAGCAAATCAGGTAGCAAGAACGGCACAGCTTTAAGAATTTAATCTGTATTTCATCCGATCCAGTTGCATTTAACTTTATGGAATTAATGTGCTTTAATATGGTTATTTATTCAGTCTTTGGTAAAGTGAATGTTCTCAAGACTAACCTGTTATTTTCATAGAAGGATGTTAGTGGAGCAAAATAGGGCTAAAAAGTAACTCCGTTATCGAAAAAAAAAAAAATGTTGAGGGTAGAACTAGATCAGACCCCATAGGTGTCGTTAAGTAGGTCAACTGTCAAAATTGGCAATATACGGAAATTATTTTTTTTACGTTTCCATCGTCATATCTTTGACAATGCAATACCAGAATTTGTACCCAAACAGCAGCACTGTAATCTCCAATTTGTGGATCCGTCCCTTAATGTATGAGAAAATAACAACATTTGCAGTATTAAGGTTTATGTTTGGTTTTAACAATTTTATTTGTAAAATATTAGTTTAAAAATACGTTTTTTAAAATATAAAGGTTTTTATTCTTGCACAAAGGCGGCAGAGGGACCATTAACAGCCCTGGCCACAATCATTATAATATGATGCTTTGGACTTCAAGTATCTAGTGCAAACTGTAAGCTCCATCATGCCAGAAAAGATACAAATTGGAACAGATTCGGTAATGTGCTGGTAGTAGAAAATTTAGCCAGTATCCACCAAGGATTGTAAACCCACCAAATAAGCAGATTGTTTCCTTGATTCCGGTGTTTGTGTGGCTTTTGTACGTACAGCAGAACCACAAAAACACACCAAAACAATGTTTAAGCTACTTAAAGACGTGCGCTGAACATCATACAAATTGAAATTATCGTAACAGTAGGTATAATTTTTATTAAGGGTCTTGTATAATACCTATTGGAAACGTTGTCACGTTCTAAAATTCAAAAGTATCCAATTTCTTTCCTTTAGTGTTGTTATCTTGTAATTAATATAATAAACATATCCACCTTACGTATTATTGTCCACTATAGCAATATATGAATGGGAATATATCTGTATGTATGCATATAAATAATATAATGGGTACATACATTTATTTATATCTCTCTGATTATTTTAAATAGGTATATTTTTTTTTTCCTCTCATACAAATTAAATTAAAATAGTTCTTAGTAATTAAAAGTGGAATATTGATTTATTACCAAATTGGTATGCTCTTAATTTAATATTCGCATAGTTGCTTTAATGTATTATCTCCCTCCTAATTAGTTTAATATTCTTCTATCAGTTATCAAGGTATATTGCTGGTTGCCTTCGTTAAGTAGAATTTCATATATTTTACCCACGGTTATGTCACCTTAGGTAGCGTGGTTTATGAATTTATTTTACAAGGTACTTGTCCTGTAGAACTTATTTTTCCCGTTGCATTTTCTATTACAGAAGATTCCTTGATCTATATCTTCTACTTATTTGCCTGGCTATTTGTTGAGTCTAAGACTCTGGTGCGGTGCATTTGTGTGCAATTTATTTCTGGTCATTCGAAGTCAAACCGCTCCGCCCGCCAGTCTACCTGCACGTTATTCGCCGTGGTTTTTTTTATCAACTAGAATCGGCAGTTAATTCGGTTCTTTTCGTCGTATATTTTTAAATATTATACTTTCCCCCAATTTAGCAATTTTCTGTTTTGTTCATGAATACCTTATTCTTCAGATCGTCACTAGATATTTCTACTAGCTAACTTGTGTTGTTAACGTTATTTCGATTGGAGTTGCATTGAGAAAAATTATTTAAATAATATTTATTTGGTCTCAGTATTTTCGCGCTAATTTCTGTCGTATCTTCGGCACCCACTCGAACCTGGCCATTTTTGTAAAGTCAGGTTCCGAACGGTAGTGGTCGTATATGTGCTCTCCACGTATTTTTCCTTTTCATGGAAATCCGTTATGGGATATAGTGGAAACATATAACTAAAGTTGCTGCTTGCTGTTACTTGTACGTTGGTTGCGTTTTTGGTTGATTTTGGAAGCAACTTACGGCTTATGCCGGATTTTTGACCACCACCTTCGCAGAAGAACTTCGAGAAGTTTCGAGAACGACATTAAGCAGTCGATTGATTGGGTATTCCGAAAGGGAGCCTCAATTACATTAAGGCCGCTCTAGATCTACAGTAGGTGAGACCTATATTTGTTAACTCCAACTAATTTCCCTATTTTAGGGCTTTCTCTTCCCCCCCCCCCCCTCTGACTAAGATTATCTGCCGAAGCAACCGTAGTGGACTACCTGGCTTTGCTCTGCATATTTTCCCGTCCATAGAGTCAGTTATCCTGCTACTGATCTGTTATTTATGATCTGTTGTTGGTCGCTGGTGTGAACCTTGCCAACACGCCATCCGTCGGCTAGAGGAGAGGCACCGTCTGTCATTGGTTGGGAGGATCCAGCGCGGAAGAAATTCGAGATAAGTTTGTTCCGTGTTTGTGCCGTCTATTTGTGTAAACTAACCTTTTAATTTGTGTGTTCGCGAACCATTTATTTTATTTTGTTCTTCCTATGAGGGACAGCTCTATCCCCTGTCATTTTATACACGTTTGTGGTTGGTAGTTTTTTTAAATTGTATATTGGGCCCGTAAGGCTACACCTGTATGCGCATTATGTTTAACTAAATCGCAATTATTATACTATTATACTATACAAAATATATTACATCTCGTGTAAACCGATTTGTGATCACAAGGGGGTATAATATCGCTCACATAGTGTATATTCTAGTGAAGCTTTCTTTAATTAATAATAATAGTAATCAGTATAATAATAGTTTTGGGCCTACGACTGACCCGTTTCCATTGTTTACTTGATGTGTACATCACACCCTAATTTATAATCTGCTAAATACAGAGTGTTATGGATTGAACAGTCCTTTTTTTTTGCGTTACATAATATATATGGTTTATGTTTCTTTTGTTCCTTCGGCGAGTGGTTGTAGTTGATTGCCGGTAGTGGTTTACTTAACAGCGGTAGATCTTCTGACTTAGATCGCTTGAGTCAGTGGCGCTAATATTTAAAGAGTCTGTAACTTTCATCGACTCCACGACCCGAGTCTAGCTAGGGCACCTTTGCAACGCTCCCGCAACCACTACGGGCAGTTTTCTCAAATCTACCATCATTCTAAACCACAGGGAACGGAGTGAGTAACAATAATTATTATCAATTATATTATCTTCTTTTTTTTTTAAGGAAAAAAATCTACCCAAAAAATTTAGCGTGGCAACGTATTTCCACGATAACTCTTTTACCAAAAACGTTATATTAATGTGGTTTCAACCAAATGTGTTTGAATTAAATACAGGATTTTGGAATTTAGTTGTTTTTGGGAAAGATACAAAAATTCCCAAGTTAATAATTATCTTATAGAAACTACATGCAGTTTCGGCTCAATATATGCAAAATTAACAATGTTAGAATGTAACTACTAAAATGCTTTTTTTAACTGTAAGGTGCTGCCTCCAAAAACCCATTACACCGAGAGAGTATAAAAGGAGTGTCGCAGATACAACAAACACAATTTGTGCCAAATGGTTAGTCAGCCCACTCGTCATACCAAGTCAACTAGCACTCTTCTTGACTTGTTATTAACCTCAAAGAAGGACATTGTTGATCGAGTCGATGTATATTATATGGACAATATTTCAGACCACAATCTTGTATTAAAGTAAAAAAAAAACTAAACTAAAACCATTTCGACATACATATCGTGATTTTTCTAATTTTTCTTATAATGCATTCCAGGCTGATTTATGTCTTATGAACTGGTCTTTGATTTATACTTACGATAATGTAAATTGTATGGTTAGTTTCTGGAATAGTAATATAAATAGAATATTTGATATACATGCTCCATACAAACAAGACAGCTAGAATAACGAAGCCTCCGGCATCTTGGCTAACAGAAAATCTTAAACTAATGATGAAATTATGTGACCGGGTGCATATCAAGTATAAGCAAACCAAAACGGAGGAATCCAGACTAAACTTCATTACAAACAATTATGTAATTTTGTGAATCAGTCTGTTAAGCGTGAAAAGAGTTTGAATTAAACAATAATTTCTTAGATAATCTTCCAGTTTCAACGGCCTCAGATTGTGCTCCAAATCAGTTAATAATAATCAAATAAAATTATTCAGCAAACAATGTTGACAAATTTAACTTTCATGAAATGACTGGAGACATGGTGAATAAGATTATTTTAACTATAAAAACTAATGCTCGTGGCCCTGACGAGATTGATATTAAGATGCTCACCTGCATTAACAGAATATCTCACATACATGATAAACTATTCCCTTTGTACCGAGGTTTTTCCAAGTGCGTGGAGATATTCAAACATTATCGCTGTACCTAAAGTTAAAAATCCTACAGTTATCTCACTTTCGTCCCATCGGCATACTCCCGACAATGTTAAAAATGCTAGAGAAAATTGTTAGTGAAGAGCTTACGCAGTTTCTCACGAAAACAAAATACTGCCACCAATTCAATCGGGTATTAGACTGGGCTACGGAACTACAACTGCTTTGCTGAAGGTTATGTATGATATTGTATATCAAACGAATGATAGGATCAAAACTACATGCCTTACACTTCCGGACTTCAGCAGACCATAGGCTATTATATAAGAAACTTAAGTTTTTTTGGATTGAATGATGGAGCTAACTTTTTAAAAAATTAGGTATTTGGAGAATAGGTTTCAGAGGGTTGTTTTGAGTAGATCCCAGTATTCCCAATTTAGAGAGAAGACCAATGGAGTACCGCAGGGAAGTATCTTGGGGCCACTGCTTTTCATTATACAGGGTGAATCAGAATGTATAGTAAATACTTTAAAGGGGTGTTCGTTCGGCTGGTGGTTTTAAGGGGGGTCTTTCATATAAAATTTTTCGATTTGGGCTTTCCTTGCCAAGTTATTCGGGTCTACAGGGTGGCCCAAAAGTATTTTTTTAATTTTCAAATTTTTGAGTAGCGCCGTTATTGAGATAGGTATAAATAAAAAAAATACTTTTGGGCCACCCTGTAGACCCGAATAACTTGGCAAGAAAAGCCCAAATCGAAAAATTTTATATGAAAGACCCCCCTTAAAACCACCTGCCGAACACCCCTTTAAAGTATTTACTATACATTCTGACTCACCCTGTATACACTTCCGATTTACACCCTAACTTAAAGTATTGCAACATGCACTTTCATGCAGATGATTCACTTTACCTTTCCTTCGGTCTGGACAGTGTCCACAAAACTGAAGCTCAAATAAATACTGACTTGGACCTTGTCTACAAAATCTCACCTGCTCATTCCCTTTCCCTTAATAAGCACAAGACTCAGGTCATGTTGTTTGGTAGAAATAGAAGAGGTGTCGGGACGAACTTACACATACACATACATTTGGACGTTGACATGAGCTTTTCAACTCCTGTCAATTACTTGGTTAGGTGCTCTTAAAACTAAAACAACTTTATTTACATAGGGACTACTTGAGCACAAACATTAAATTCAGGCTTTGTGACTCGTTAATTCTTTCCTTATTATCATACTGTGATAGCATTTACTGGCCAGCCCTAACACAAAGTAACAAATACACTTTACACTTTATACTAAAAATATGAGTACACAAGATAGGTAAGGGTAAATAAGAATCATAGACCATAGTGTACTGATGATGTAGTTAAATTGCTCAGAAAGAGACAATATTGCTTCAAGAAATCCAAACAACTTTCCTTTAACGAGATTATTGAAAATATATATGTGGAAGCAGTGGCAGAAGTTAAAGCTGCTGTCGGAAAAACAAAAGGTCGTTACTACAAAAGTGGTTTGGGTAACGCAATAATTATTAAGACACTATATAGAAAAATTCAATTGTCAGAATAAGAAAATATTGACATGAAAAGTATGAAGTAAGGACCCCTGAGGTTTCAACTTTGATTGCTAACTCAATTATTATATAGGGCTATTTACAATCAAATGCCACCCAGTATTCTTCTCGAAAAATAAAGTGACCTATGTTTTTTCTTTTCGCTCAAAGCTCTATGTTAAGAGCTCTACGAGCCCTAATATTTTATTTTTTTTGCTATATCTTTTAAACTGCTTGATCGATTTCAATGGGTAACTTTATTTTTCGAGTAGAATACTGCTGTACTACGGATGGCATTGGGTTGTGAATAACCCTGTATATCACTATAAAACCATAAATTTTAAAAGTACCCGCTTTATATATAACTCTAAAACGTTTCCAAGTGTTGCAATATTATGCAAATATGTCACTTGTTTTATTTTCCCTTAAACTGAAATAATTTCACAAGCAAGACAATATTGCTTTTTTACCCCTCGATTACCTCCTAAATATCCACCTTTTCCTTGCTTCAATCCAATTTCCTCATGCTCGGACCATCCTATTCATGCCTAAGGGTCCACCCCATACGTGGTTTTGTTTTTGAAGATGTTGAAAATGTTTTTTTTAAGAAAGAACATTAGTACTTTCATGGAAAAAAGCCCTATTTTTCATTAAAAGAATTTTCTTGAAATCGGCATTAAAATGTCCCAAAATCGTCATTAAAAGCACAGAAATCGTACAATAATGTAGCCCATTATTGTACGATTTTTTCAATAAGTAGGCCTTGGCGAGATGTAAACATCAAACGTCAGACGCGGAGAAATCGCCCGTCAAAAGTGACCAAATATTCAAAACCCGGCCGATAAAGGCCCATTTAACTTTTCGTACACATTGTGAAATTGTTTCCTATAGAAGCGCAATCCTTCAGTTTACATATTTTAGTAAATTTGAATATCAATAGATTTCTTGTGTAGGCTGCACAAGAAGCAGCAGTTTGGTTTTTCTGTTCGAAGGTGCCGTACGTCATTGTACTTGTCCTAGGTAGAGCGATCGGTAAAGTCAAGCAACGCCGCGCGTAGTCGGTTCGTGGACGGGTGATCTTGCCTAATAAAACATTTTTATTTCCGATTTCAAAAAAAATATAATATGTACCTCGGCACTGAAGTTCTTTTTATGACTCATGTGGTTTATTTGCCTCGGCCAGAGGCCTCAGCAACTAAACTCCATATGAGTCATGAAAAGTTGAACTTCAGTGCCTTGGTACATAAATAACTATTATTATTGGGTAAGAAAGTTGCAAAAAATGTAAATATTCTGCCACATTTTGGATCTACTGGACAACGTTAAGACGCAGATTACAGGACAGATGCGTAAGCCAGCGGCCGCGCCGATTTAAAGCCCCTTCTCCTGAGAAGGAGGTCGCTCCAAAAGTCTGGTGCCTGTTCGGTATAAAGCGGCTTCCTTAGTCTGGTGCATGCTCGGTATAAAGCGGAGAGCGTAGCGGTCGACTATCGTCTATCGTACAGGTATAATACTCGTATACTCCATCTAACATGATACAATAAAAATATGTATCATGTCAATCCAAGTAATAGCGGCAGGGCGTATAAGGGACTCAATAGCGCGCTTGTAATTCCAAACTAATTTTATTTTTTAGAGGTTTTGAAACCTTTCCTGGATTTTATAAAGTTCTTTAAAATACTACTTGAATTTGTTTACAGTGACTTTTCAAGTTTTTTCTCTTATTATTGAAGGATAGTGGCATTTAGAGCTATCTAAGTATTTGTTGAAATAAGTACTTTTTGGTATTTATTCTTGGTCACCTGTACTCCGTATGTTTTGTGATTAATAAATACTACTACTACTATATTGATACTAGGTCATACAGTATTGGTATTGATACAGATCATCCAGAAGAGAAACTAGTATCTTGAAAGTTTCCAAACAAGATTACTTTTTGGTATTTAAATACTCAGTATTTGTATTTGGAATTACAAATACTGACAAAAAGTATTTGGTATTTAAATACTTGATATGAAATATTTAAATCCTTTTTTCAAACAAATACCAGATTTTTTCTGTTAAAACTTGTTTTTATTTCGTGAAAAACACATAAGTTTCTTACAAAATTTTAAAGTTCCTAGGTAGGTAACCTATTATGTTCGATTCATTGTTTTATGAAAATTCAGATTTAGATGCATTGAAAGTCAGTTTCGGTCGTGACGTGAAGTAAAGCTAGGTAGATACTTTTCCAAATCGCAGGCGTTTCGACAATTTATAGCATTTTCGACTCAACTGCACTTTTGCACTCAGTAAGCACTGAGTGCATTTCTGTAATTGTCATTCCACATTACCAGGAAAAGGACACATATACACTGGCACCAGGCAAGTGCAGCAAGTCGAAAATACCATTAGATTATCATCTTCAGGGTACTGCAAAATAAAATGTTATGTATTGACGTGAGGACTTACATTTATGGCGATTGTAATTTGCCTGCACTTTTCACTGAGTGTACTTTTGTCACTGTCATGTCATATTAGTGCAATAGTGCAGTCAAATCGAAATTGCCCTCAGATTTTAGTGCCTTTGTCCGTTGATAACCTAACTACCTAACTGACGATGACGAAATAATAATTAAGAAAACGTCGGCAATTCAGAATGATACATGTAGATAACAGAGAGAGACCACATTGTTGCATTGCACCGCGGTGGCGCTGCTCGTACCGGCGCTGACTTTTTAGACTGCATGTTTTTCTGCCTTCAATCGACCTTGGTTCGAACCGATGTTGTGGCCGGGGCATGCACATGTCTTTAAAGAAAAACACCGCCAGCGCCGGTTTTAGCTTGACTACCGCCGGGTGCTAAGTTTATAAAACGCCTTCTCTCAATTTTTTACTTTTGTCCAAAAAGCTAAACTTTTTAGTTGGGAGGTAGTCAGAAATAAAAAAAAATAAATTGAATGTTTGTGGTACAAAAATGCGGGGCAGGCGAAAATTTTTCAAATATTCAAGGTCAAACAGTTAAATTAACGAAAATAAATTCCAAGCAAAACATATTCTTGTTAACTGGTGGTATTTTTTTTGTTCACTATGACTCATAACATTTGTAGCCAAGAAGCCCTACTCATCTTCTTTTATAGAACAACTGTTACCAATAGAAATTTCGAAATTTGTTTTAGTGTGAGCCCATAAAAATCATTGCTTTTTAAACCAGCTATACAAAAAAAAGCAGAGGTGTTTGGTTACTAAAATGCGCCGTAGGCGAAAATCTTTAGAAATATAAAGCACAGGTAGTTTAAAAGAGGTATAGAAAATTACAAAATTATAACGTATTTTTCATCTTCTCTCAATGTAGGGGGCTTGAACCCCCAAACCATATACAGCCCTGGGCTTATAAAATCTTCAACGTACAGATGAATAAGGATAAATAGGAGAACGTTTCAGATGTTATGTTTGCAGACGACGATCAAAATTAAGGTGTCGCGTCGTGAGCGACATAGCAACAAAATGTGATTTATTTTTATTTATTAGACCAGCTTATCTATCTCTATCTATCTTGTGCAGGGGGTGGCCACCTTAGATCGGCCCGACACGTAGGCCACAGTGGGCCCGTTGTGCCCCCACAGGCCAGCGTCACACGGCAGCCAGCATGCCGTCCCTCTTGATGAAGGCCCGCAGCTCACCCACCCTGACACCATACACATCCTCTGCGCCCAGCTTAGCTGAGCCGAAGGACTTAAATCTGACCCTGTCGAGTGCAGGGCACTCGGTGACCAAGTGGTACGGGGTCTCCTCATCCTCTTGACACCATCTGCACTCAGGCTCCCCTCCTACTCCTATAAGGTGCAGGTGGCGAGCCAGGCAGCAGTGTCCGGTGAGGACCCTCACCACTCCCCTCAACTCCGACCTTGGCAGACGCAGCAGCTCCCTAGACAGAGCGGTCGATGGCCCACGAATCATGAGCCTAGTCTGCCTCATCCCCGGAGCCCGGCGCCACTCCTCAACGAACCTGTCCTGCAGCCATTTGTCCAGGGCTCCAATAGACCAGCTTATACCGCCTCCTAAAATTTACCGCCGGTACCATTAGCGCCCTAGCACCCCCCTAAAACCGGCGCTGAACACCGCTATGGCCAAGAGCGCAGGACAAATGTGGGTTCACAAAATTTTTACAGAAAATTATATCACATTGCTATTGACAAATAATATATTCACGAGTGACCAAAAGTACTGGACCTGAGCACCGACTATGAAAATTCGCCGAAAACTCACATAAAATCAATTATTGTGGAGTAGTTGAAAGCTATACTCTGTAGAGGCTGCTTTGAAACCTTTCTTTCGGCAACTTACAATTAAGCATACAAACCCTGCACCATATATTAATTTGAGATTTATGAGTGATGAAGAGGGTGAAGTCAAGAAGTACATGTCTTGGGTTCAGCTGTAGTTTAATCTCCGCAGATTATTTACCAACATTATAACATTAAAAATGACATAGAAAAAAACCTACAATGATACTTTGGCTAATAATTAAATATGACATGAAGGAGACAAAGATTTTAATGCACATTTATTTAGTTATTCAGTATTGCCTCTTACAAGTTAAATGCGATTTAAAGATTAACCCAGGTATATCAAAAGAAAGGAAAGAGTGATAGTAATAGCATAAAATGCGGGTTAATTTCTGGAATTTGACAATTTGAGTTTGCATGACTCCACATGCATGGACGAACAGATGTCCCCACAAGTCAGTATGGAAAAATGGTCCTCAAATCATGCATCAATGCAGGGACTGGTAGAAAGTTGGACACAAAAATTTTATATTTTTAAACTCTGATTTAGATTAATTTAGATTTTTAGCTGCTAATCGAACAAAATAAAAGTTTAATAGCAAATTCATGTGTTACCCGATGATAAATTGCATAAATTGTATTTTGTTTTTTGTAATAAACAGGGTGGTCGAAAAAAATACAAAAAAAACTTTAAATTTCTTTTTTGACTAGGTGGCTGTGACTTTAAATCTGACATCCACCTTTGATTCCAAACAACTATTGTAAGTAACTTTTTACCATATTTTAAAAAATAAGGGTACTTTACTCTCGAGTTATTTTGACATTTTTGAATCTACCTCGTGTCCAAAAAGATATATTTAAATTTTGATATGTGCGTTTTGAGTTTGAAATGATGCACCAACTTTTATCAAGAATAAAATTTTCTGAGAAATTAATAATAAAAAAGTTTTCCATTTGTGTCCAACTTTCTGCCGGTCACTGTATAATTTCAGCTTGAAAAATAATTGAACAATCACCTCGTTCCTGCTAGGCAACACCTTTGATCACATGCCGGAGTGAAGAATCTATGGTGGTAATTGCCTACTCAAAAACGATTCTATTGTAAATTATCAGATCCACATCGCTCAGAATTTGTAAATAAAAAAATCCAGTACAAAAGTAACCGAATGTTAGAAACTGTCAAAATAGTTTTATTAATTAATTGTGTTTTTTTTATTAAATTATGGTTCAACACAGCAATCAAGAAAAATGTGTTGCTTTTATTTTTTGCAAATGCAGGCAAAATAGCAGAGCAGCTGCAAGACTGTATTCTCAAAGGTATCCAGAGAGAAGGCAGCCAGGATGGAAAGCGGTCACACGACAATAATTTCTACCATTAAGTTAGTTTTGTTTTGGTCTAGTAGCAAATCCTAAACTAGGCAACATTTACTAAGGAGCAATACTGTGAATCCACATTTTGTCAGAGCTCTTGGCCATCAGAATAATAAGCTTTTGATTTATATCTAGTGCAATATTCATGGCTAATGGGGAACTTGCACAAAAATCAAATTTGAAAAATATAACTTTCAAACGTAAATCAACCACAGTTCGCAAAAAAATATTTTTTTATTTTTATGTAATAAATATAAGCAATTAAAAACTGCATATTTCAAATCATTCTTGTAACGCACCCTCCTTGGTTGTGACGTCAAGTAGCTTGTTGGAGGTGGCGCCTCTGGTGGACGGCGCCACCATTTTTAAACTAATCTATCTATCTTGTGCAGGGGGTGGCCGCCTTAGATCGGCCAGGCATGTAGGCCACCGTAGGCCCGTTGTGCCCCCACAGGCCAGCGTCACACGGCAGCCAGCATGCCGGCCCTCTTGATGAAGGCCCGCAGCTCACCCACCCTGACACCATACCTATACAACCTCCGTGCTCAGCTTGGCTGAGCCGAAGGACTCAAATCCGACCCTGTCGAGTGCAGGGCACTCGGTGACCCAGTGGTATGGGGTCTCCTCATCCTCCAGACACCATCTACACTCAGGCTCCCCTCCCACTCCTATAAGGTGCAGGTGGCGAGCCAGGCAGCAGTGTCCGGTGAGGACCCTTACCACTCCCTTTAACTCCGACCTTGGCAGACGCAGCAGCTCCCTAGACAGGGCGATCGACGGCCCACGAAACATGAGCCTCGTCTGCCTCATCCCCGGAGCCCGGCGCCACTCCTCAACGAACATGCCATGCAGCCATTCGTCTAGGGCTCCAATTGCGACCCGTGGCGCAATCCCCAATATTATAAACTAATATGGGTGGCACATGTATAAAAACTATAGCACCATGCACGCTTTGTTTAGAAAGAGCAACGAGAACGCCCTATCCTTCTTAATATTGTTGATAATGTTTGAAAAGAGTGTGCTGTATTGAATAGTTATGTACATTGCGAGATGAGTAAGTGCATTTTTTTGAGAAAGGAGGTTGTTTAATGCCCGTGTTGCCTCGGGTCTTAAAACTCTCTCCGAGGCCAAAAGGATCTTATGCATCGAGTAATGTATTACATTTTTTCTGCTACTGACGATTTCATATTAGGTAGGTAAGTAATTTGAATTTAAATACACTATTAGTACAGTAAAGGGCCAAAAAACAAACATAAAGAAAAAAGTTCTTTCTAGCGCGAAATAATTCCATACCCTCCTAAGAGTTAGTACTAAAAAGTTACACCACCACCAGGGTCGGGTTTCGGGAGAAGGGGGTGAAAAGGGCAGGAAATTCTTATTTCTCACAGCTAGAAAGGACTTTTTTTTTGGATGTTTGGGTTTGGCCTAATTTTGTTAGTTTTACTGTACTATATGGAGTAGATTATGAGTAATAATCTTCATAATAACCATTGTCCAATTATATAAGAGGTAGAATGCAGTTATAATTAAAAAAAACTTCTTGTGCGATTGAACCCGGGACCTACGAATTACTAGTCCCGTGGCCTCACCATTCAGTTAAAAGAGTGCTTGTTAAATTTAAACTTTTAGGTGGTTCTTATTTTTGATCTACATTAGATCCTTCTGGAAATGGGTCGCCGAATTGTTTATTTTAGCGTTCAATTTCCATTCTTCCTTCTCTAATTCTGTGTAGCTGTCAGTCCTGTCACTGCCTTCCAATCGATCGAGCGGTGTGACGTCACAACGTCAACGTCGTGTCGTTTCAAATGAATAGTTCGCGGTCACAACTTTATTTATTGCAAATTAAATATTGCGATTTGAGGGCTGATATTTGGTATGTGCTCTTTCTATAGATAGGCAAATATATTATAGAAATAAAAAAATGTTCAAATTCCCCATTGATTGTAAAAGATTACTATTGATAAATAAAGTTTTCACATCCTTAGTATCTTTAATAGTTGTACTGGATAACAAGGTTAGGACTATGCATAAGAAAACAAAAACTGGTCTAAATTTTGCCGACGTTTCGTCGTTATATTACGACTTCTTCAAGGCTACAAAATATATAAAAAATATGAAAACCTTCCAAGTAACAGGTAACATGCAGTGTAAAAGTTTAAGAATTACATTAAAAAAACACAAGAAAACGTAGGTCACCTGATTATTCTGATACAAATAAAAATAAAAAATATAAAAAATAAAAAAATACAAACTAGGACAACTTACCTCAATTAAATTCAGTTTAATGCATTTGAATTTCGGCACAAGCATTGTGTTGAAACATACTATTGATGTACTACCAAGTTATTATTTTTTTTTAAAGAAAAGTTGAGTCGCTGTAGAGGTAGGCTGTTGAAGGATAATAACTTTCTTACATATTACTTAAGTAACCATTTTTGAGTTATTTCTATTCTGATCACTGATGTAATAATTGTGCAATATGTCGAGTGTGTTTTGCATTTTCAGGAATGTCTTCAAACAGGAGTGAACGAATTGACTGAAAATTTTTCGTCTTGTTTAAAGGTAAACCTGCGAGACATATCTGTAATGAAACAAATTGCTTTCAACCAGGAGCGTCGAGTTACTCGGGTGCTAAGTTTCACTGGCCCCCCATTTTGAAACAATTTTTTTTTCGCATTTTCTTTTTTAGGGGCCTCCTCACTATGGTTAAATTTTTTTACATCACTACTGGATCACGTTGTTTTTTTGCTGACTTTTTAAATAAAATTGCATAAACGTCAAAGTTTTCTGTGGCATTGTAAATTGAGATTTTGTGATAACGAAGTATATGGTAGCCAGAATAAATGCGAAAAATAGACTAAGTTACCTGAACAAGAAAGTTAAAAATTGTGGGAAATCTTTTTGTGGTGCTAGCAGATCAATTTAATTTTTAATTGGGTTTTTACCACAGAACCTAAACCAAACTGATTAAAAGACAATTTTTTCAAGTTGTCAGGAAAATCCATAAAAAATTCAACAACTTTGTTTTCTGAGTTTTCGTAGAATAAATCTTCCTACTTTCTCAAAGATAATGTCACGTCAAAGTGAAATGACAGAATGAAAACTCGGCTTTCTTACAATGTCTTTATGGGAAACGAAATGTGGTTCCTAGCAGGTAGGAATTCGAAAACAAATGAGGTATTATTATCATTTCACTTTAACGTGAAAAGAGGAAGATTTATTCTCTTAAAAAAGTTGTCTTTTTATCAGTTTGATTCAGGTTCTGTGGCGGCAAACAATTATTAAAAATTGAATGGACACAATCATAAACTTCATTGATGGGAATTATTAAAAAATACATCTAATAATTTTAAACGTAATTTATTACCTGTACATGTAGCAAATATGTATATAGACTAGAAGTTACAATAACTATCTTTAAAAAATGTAAATATCTCAGATTCTGTTAAGACACTTATTCCAAAATGTATCGATACAAGGCACATAAACTTGGCTTTCTTACACTGTCTTTACAGAAAAAGAAATTTTGTTCCTAGCAGGTAGGAATTCGACAACAAATCGGGTATTATTTGGTAGAAGACTAGGTATTAGTTTTTTAGTAACTTAACTCTTTATTTTTTCGGTTGCACTGTTGTCTTGTTGCAAAAAATACCTCAGAAAAGATATTTCAGTAACATTTATGAGTAGACAATGCATTTAAAAAAATTACATCAGATAAGACTACTACTATCTATAGTTGGCCATTTACCCCACAGAAAAGTGGTAAAAACCTGGTTTCAATGACTCCTACCAAAGAAATATGATGGTACTGTAGCTTAAAATTAAGTAGTCACAATGGGTGCGATTAGCGAACTCAAAATGTTGAGTTAACGACATACACTGCTAATCCAGCGTAATAACAGTTTTCACATTTTGCCAGCGCGCATATTTTGTGCTGTTTGGTAAACTTGGCAAACCAGAACAAAAATGGATTCATGAAAATTGGCATCTTAAGTTCAATTGATATCTGCATAAATCTGAGTGCCCCAATGCACAGTTGTTCTATTTATGCACTTATTCCAACAAACGCCAAACAAGGTTAATAACGTGACAAAATTTTAGGCTAATAAAGTGAAATTTTCAATTACCCAGCATTAAGAGCGCACAACTCGACGTTGGCTCCAGAAATCTCAGTCATATAGTGGAAAAGTATTGGAGGCGGGGTTCCATACGTTATTTTTAGACACCTCTGCCCAGCCAGGCCGAACGTCCTAAAAAGTATATTATTCATTATTGTGAAATTACCGGACCAGTGGCGCTATGATAATTTTCATCACAGACGAAAGATGGCGTGTCGTATGACGATTTTAGGCATTTTGCTTTGTCGTGTAATAAAGAGTGGGTACCTAATAGTGGTTGTAATTTGAGCAAAAATTATATAAAAAGATTATGAGAATTATTATTATTATTTAAAAAATTAATTAGGAATTGTTTATCTATTACGTTATGTGTAAGTACACAGCGTGTTGTCAAGAAACTAAACAAAGTTACTTTGGCTGATTGGACGAGTCTTAAAAAACTTTAGATAACCAATAAAACCTTGCCCATACCCCGATACTTACGGGGGGTGGTTGAAGGAGAGCCGAAAGGGGCAAAAATAGTGATTGATATGTTGTTTTCTATGTTTTCAAATGCTTACGAGGGGTTGAGTTTAAAAAAGTGAAAATGTAGGTCCTACAGGGGGATTCATCAATCGTGTGCACCTCGGTTTTACGTAGACGGTTGTAGATTTTGTTTTGGAGAATGTAGTTATTTCATTTCTAGCGTAACACTAGTGAAATAAATTTATGACATCGAGCATCGCTACGCCGTCAACTTTTTTTTCGCAAGAACATAATAATATCATTTTGATCCTGCCATTTGAAAGCCTATTTTATTTAAACAATTTTTTTTCCAAATACAATTTTTTCTCTATACTCTGCAGTTAAGAAGTTATGCAGGGTGTCCAAGAAAGATGGCATCATACTATGGGATCTTTTATTAGAGGTACAATTTTTGAAAATCTGATTACAGGGCATGTTAGTTATGATTCGAATACCTATTTTATCTCAACTAAGGGTATGTCGCTGTATAGCTTATATTATGTTAAATTTGACAATTTGGAAAGAAATGGTTTTTCTGGAAATATCAAGGAAGATTATTAAGAATAGAGGGTCAGCTACACATAACAGGTATGCGATATTGTTATCTGTGTTTTGGACATTCCAAGGAATGAAGATAGTTCGAAAAAGTATATATTCACCTAAAAAGAATTTTTTGCTACCAGAATTAGTAGACAGTAGAAGTCATAATAAGAATATTATTAGATTGTAATGATAAATAAAATTAACAAAAAAATAACGGGGAAAAATACCTTATAATGTCAAATTAGGCTTTACAGTTTATTAACTGTTTCAAAGTTTCAACTCTTTGAATAATGATTCTTTATTCAAAATTTCAACCCTTATACTGTACTAGCAGCTCTAAGGGTGTCGTCTGGCGTATGGAGGTATCCAGGAATTGCAATGTTAGGGAATGATAATCTAAAAGACGGAATCTCTTCTTTTAAATAAAACAATCAGATATTTCACACAAATTCTAAAAAAACCGACAAATTGACACGTAATCATTTTCAACCACCTTGTACCTTCAAAATAATTTTTCAAAATCAAGTGCGATCTCAGTGTACAGGATGTCCCAACTAAGCCGTTACGAGTGATTATCTCGATAATTTTTAAGATAAATAATATTCATGGTTCAAAAACTAAGCTTGTGTAGTTTTTTTACAAAGAATTGAATGCCGCCAAGAAAAAACAATTGAATTGCAAACAAAAAGTTATCGTTTTTTTTTTAATATATGACGACTATGTTTATTAGGTTAATAAAATTTTATTCAATTCTTTGTAAAAAACTATGCAAGGTTAATTTTTGAAACATGAACTTATCTCAAAAATTCCCAGATACCTATAGCACAGAATAAATAGCGCTAAGGCTATAAGTATATTCTGTGCCTATAGTTGTTGCCGATGACGTCTTGGCTGGAACAAAAATGTCACTTCCAGTTAAACGCGAAGTGATATTCATGTGTGCGGTTCAGATTTTGTATAACGAGTGGGATTATTTGGGGCACAAGTGAAGCGAATTCCGGCAAGATCAAGCGAGTTACCCAAAATCACATTTCCTAACGTTTTACGTTTTAAACTGTGTTTTCACGTGAAAACAAGCCACCCATAATTTTTTTATTTTTTGAGCTAAAAAAAATGGTGAAAACAAAAGTCCCAGAAAATCGTACAAGCGTTTGGCTGAGCGTAGTGCCATGAGTGCCATGCATACAAATTTGACTCTAAGCCGTGAAAAATATCTTATTACAATATAAATAAACAAAATCTAAGTTGAATTGGAAAAAAAAAAGGAAAATACCTACATACCTTTTAAATAATAACATTTTATTAAAAAGCGATGCTGGGCGATATTGAATTTTTGATATCGTATATCGATATTTAAAATATATCGATATTTTCTACATATCGATATTAGGCAATTCGTTCATACACCTAAAATGGTAAAATTCTGAAATTATCGATCATCCGGGAACTTAAGTCGATGTTCGTTCGATATGCGTAAAATAGTTAAAATCGTGAAATATCGACCGTCCCGGTCCCTTTCCCGACTGTTTCGAACAATTTTCAAAAGCCGATATTCCTGCAATATGCATAAATATACTAAAGACTGAGGCATATTGCCATTCCGGCACTTCATTTGATATATCTATAAAATGCGCAAAAAATATTTGGATGATATCCTACAATTTTGCGTAATGAGAGACGATAATATTGAAAAAGTTTGCAAAATCGATATTCGT
Source organism: Pseudeuparius sepicola (assembly GCA_963920635.1). Taxonomy (NCBI): domain Eukaryota; kingdom Metazoa; phylum Arthropoda; class Insecta; order Coleoptera; family Anthribidae; genus Pseudeuparius; species Pseudeuparius sepicola. Next base: position 51,531,315 of record OY987300.1, on the reverse strand, counting down.
TCGACACCGATAAATTCTAAAAATCCAGAAATTTTGACCGTCCCGTTACATTTTCGGACGATATTGATCAAAATTACAAAATTGACATTCCTTCGATACCGATAAAATAAAAAATAAAAATATCGACCATCCCAACACTTTTTCGGACGATATCCAACAATCTTCCAGGCAAGATTAGGTACGTATTATAATTATTTGAACTATGATTATTTATATTATTGTTAATTATTCAAAGTTGATAATCCCTTCAAATGTTATCAACAAGACATTTGACATTTTATGATAGTGTTTTCAACACCCTGTATATCAAAGACTTCACCGCGATTGGATTTTTGATTTTTTCTTTATCATTTTAAACCATCAAAACCGCCCTTACTAGCGAAAAAAGGATTATGACACACCCTATAGAGAATTATCAAAATTACAGTACCCAATTGGTATTGAAAAAAATTTGAAAATTGTGATCGTTTTCTTGCTACGGCCCATATCAGCTACTTTTGCACTGTTGTATGTGAAGAATGTGGCAGAACTTTCCATATATCAAAACTGTTTTCCAAAACATTTATTGTGTATTCTGATCTTCAAATCTAGGGTAAGTACCTATTACCACAGAATAAATTCTGTGCTATTACCTAAATAATAGTTTTGAAAGAAACTTTGGAATTTTTTCTACTTTTCCTAAACATAAATACGTTTTGTCTGTCTGCAACTAAATATCACTATGCGATGACACTTGAGGGCGTTCCTGAAGTAAGGGCTATTTTATTATTCAAATACCAACCGATCAAATTAATCGCATTTCCATTATTGCCAGGCTTTTCTGATAGGTGCTGAATGCACCTTTCGAATACGACTCAATCAAATACAAATAGGTACCTACAAAATTAATAAAATATACCTACCCCTAGGCTTCAGTTACAAAAAAAACATTTTTAAATATTAAATAATTATACAACTTAAGAAAGTATCGTCAGGGCTACAATTTATTTTATTATCAAAAAATAATTAATGTATACGCTACTGATTAATGTTTTGAGAGAGAGAGCACCAATAGCACCATTCTCATAAGGCGGAGTCAGCTCCTAACAAATCTACCTGAATTCTTATTATAATTTTTTTGTTTAAGATAATGCAAATTACTTCCGAATTTTCAGCCTAATATGCCTAGTACGATTTTAGAAAACTTTCTTGCGAGCTACTTTTTTAAAAAACCTGTTAAAGCTGAGTAAATAATAAATAACCGGCTTTTTAGCCATGACGTGGATGCGCGCCATCTATGGGAACCTTCCGAATTAAAATCGAAATCTGGCCTGTTTTGGGTGGTTTTATTATTAATTTTGCGGAGTAGTCACAACATATTTTCTTTTTTGCGTTGTATTTCTCATATCCCAGTACATTCAAAATACTTTCTTGTGAGCTACATTTTCAATTTATGTTTAAACAAAGGCAGGAACAACAGATTTGTTAAGCAGTGCCCGGTAAATATTTGGCGAATTCACCGAGGTTGCTCAGCCTTAAGACCTTATGACCACAAACTCGTGAAAATATCCCAATTATTAGAAAAGAATCTGTTGTAATCGTCACACATGCGGTCGAGAAATGCTTTTTGCACATAGTTCATTTGATGCCTCCTTATTATTATTATTATTATTATTAACTAACTTAAAAGAAAGAAAAATACAAAATAAACACAACCAATGTATCATAACTTATAAATTTCTACAGTTCTGACAGTTGACAACATGAGATAACACCACTGCTTGGCCACGTTTAGCGAATTGTCGTGAAATGCCAACAAGCAAGATCAGCACAAACAGCCGCTGAATGTAAGCTGCTGCATTCGCTAAATGCACCCATTACCAAGCTTTCATTCCAACTGTATAACTTCAACTGTGTTTTTAACTAAAATTCTAGTCATTCGAAGTGGTATGTAACTTCCTTCTTTCAAATAGGATATCATAATATGTTCTATTGTTTGGAAACTGTCCATAGGATACCTTTATGCAAAGCATCTATTTGATACAAACATTTTCGAGTTTTCAATGTTGGTGAACATCAGAACATCTCAATCTACCACAATGTCTTATTAAACCTTGGGAAAGTAAACCTCTGTCACTTGGCGGGAAAACAAAATAAAAGTTTTATGAAAAATAACTAGTCACCTATATATCCATAAGAACATTGCCTAAAGGTAAATACCCAAAATCTTAAGCCGGTATTACACTTGTCAATTTTTTCGTCAATAAATTGTATAATAAATTGTGCAAGTTAAATTGTAGGTGTAAAACAGAAATTGTCATCAATTTACCTTCAATTTCTTGGCCAAGAAATTAACGCAAGTTCGAAAATATTGTGGCAAGTTTGGGTATTTCTAGGGATTTTCTGTGTTCGGACCTAAATACCAATTTTAGTGAAAATTTTTATGGGTAATGAGATTATGCTCCAGTTCACTCAGTATTCACATTTACTAATTTATAACTATTGTTTATTAGATTTTTGCATGTGATTTGAGCAATTCACGGAGTTATTTACTTATTAATGTTTGCATATTTTTGTGCTTTAGTTGGTAGTATTGAAATTGCAGAATAAATTGACCAATTTATTGATGGTGTAAAACGTACCATGGTATCTAGAATTTTTTGGCCAATTTATTGTGCAATTTATTGGCCAAGAAATTAACAAGTGTAATACCAGCTTTAGAAATTTGAACAATACCTTAAAAGATTTAAGGTTGTAGTGACTTCAGTACACCTAACTGGTACACAATTTGTGGTGTGTCAGCTGATTCAATAGAGTCTAACCGTTACACTTTGATTCAGTATGATAACCTTAATTATTTGAGTTTGTACTATTTGCATTTTAAATTTTAGTAAAATTATTAGAAAATTAAATAGTACCTCCAATAATTAATTCCTCTACTGCCTCCATGCAGTTTTATACAGGGTGATTCACCAGCAATGGGAAATCCCGAAACTGGGGGTAGGGGAGACCAAAATATAGCGATTTAGCCCAACATTGCTTAAACAAATGTTGTTTGTTTGAGAGATACAGTGCGTACAGGTTCTTCTTTTTTAAATTGAATTATAGCTATATCTACCAAAATAATCAAGCTGCTGAACTGAAATTTGGCACTACTGTGTTTTTGGGGATGGAGAATAAGCTGAGAATGTCGATTTCTACGTATCTCACAGAGGGCGCCACTTGCGCTGTTTTTGGATCGTGCTTTTACTTATAACTTTTTTGAGGTTATCTTTTTGGTACTGCAGGACCATCATTTTAGTGCATCTTTTCATTCTGCAACAAAGAGGTGCTCTTGTTTCATAACGATCAAATCAACCGTTTGAGTTGAAATTGACAAAACATGCCCCAATAATGTAGGCGCACTGAGAGAGTGCGTCCGCGGGGAAACGGGAAGCGCGGAGAATGATTTGCGGCTATTGGCCGACTCCAAGAGTGCAAAAAATGCACCGCGCTTTCGTATTCGCAATTAAAAATAGAACCAAAGCGAGGTTCAGAGGACTGATTATCCCTAGGCATCCGCTTCCCCGTGGACACACTCTCTCAGTGCGCCTACTATACACCTGTTGACTTAAATATTCGAAAAATAAAATTTTCTCCTACTGCTTTCAAACTCGACAAAATTTGGATACCCGATTTCAAGAAAATGAATGTGTTTCTACCAATGTTCATTTCGCATTTCTTTCTTCATTTTCAATGTACAGTTGATCTGTAACATTTGAAAGCAGTAAGTGAAAATTTTATTTTTCGAATATTGAAGTCAGCTGGTGTTTTGGGGCATGTTTTGGCAATTTCAACGCAAACGGTTGATTTCATCATTATAAAACAAGAGCACCTTTTTGTTGCAGAATGAAAAGATGCACTAAAATGATGGACCTGCAGGACCAAAAAGATAACCTCAAAAAAGTTACGAGTGAAAGCACAATCCAAAAACAGCGCAAGTAGCGCCCTCTGTGAGATACGTAGAAATTGACATCCAAATTTCAGTTCAGCAGCTTGATTATTTTGGTAGATATATCCATAATTCAATTTAAAAAAGAAGAATTGGAACGCACTGTATCTCTCAAACAAACAACATTTGTCTAAGCAATATTGTGTGTAATATGTCAATCGCCATATTTTGGTCTCCCCTACCCCCAGTTTCGGGATTTCCCATTGCTGGTGAATCACCCTGTATATGACCAGACTAGCCCATTCCGAGGGCCTGATAGTGAAAAATTATTTTGAAATTGTCAACTTTATTCACATTGAAACGATTTACTATCTAGCTATCCACTGGATAGCTAGACAAAAAAGGGGGAAAAAACAAATGTTTCAAATGATTTACATCCATCTGGCATTTGGCTTTTTGAAAAGGTACATTAACAAATGAACCATATTCAAGTTCCAGATAAAAAGCTGGGAACCAGCTATAAATATATTGACTGAAAGTATAAAAAATCTGGCATTTGCTTATTTTACAGATACGTACATAAATAAACCTTATATTAAAAAAAGAAATAAATGCCACATAGGAGTAAATCGTATGAAAAAATTTATTTTTTGTGCACTTATATATATATATATATATATATATATACACAGGGTGATTCTTAATCTATATGCATAACCTTGGGAAATTGCAACTTTTGGCAAGTAATGACAAATAATTGGAGATATTGAATTTCAAAGTATTAATATAATATTTATAGTGCATTATAAACGGACACCCAATCTCAATGCTTTTGTTTTTGGGGTCACATAAAGATCATGGTTTACGTAACTAAAGTTAACAGGGATCAAGAGTTCTGAAATCGCATACATGCTGCCACTGACACAATCCAACAGCAGCCCAGTTTAGGCCGTGCGTGTGGGGGCTCATGGATTCGGCAAGCTGAACTGTGTATTGAGAATGGTCAAAATAACTTCAGTTGCTGTAACATTCGTTTATAATGCATTTTCAATTAATAGTGTTAAATTTACGTTTTAAATTTTTTTCACATTACCCCTGTATACAGGGTGCCCCATATGTATGGAATAATGCTTATATCTTCTTAAAAAATATATTTAGAAAAAAATGGTTTAAATAAAACTTACAGTGTGACCTATTCTGCATAATCCTAACAAGTTGATTTTGTTTTACCTCTCATAATGTGGTTGCTATGGCAACGAACTTTTTTTTTTTCAAATCAAATATCATTTTAATCGATTTTTGGAATCAGCTACTTATTCTACATACAACGGCATAAAAAATCTACAGGTTACATAAGGAAAATTTTGAGAAATAAATTATTTTTATTTTTTCCGATTTAATAGTGGACGTTATCAGTAAACTCGATGGAGGCAAAAAATATGCTACATTAAAATTGTTTGATGGTTTTGCTTCTCTTCTTTTTGCATTTCTGATAAAAAAATTCTCATTGGTCGATAAATTTAATCAGTAGGTATTTTATGTCCTGCAAGTTAAAACGGTACATTTAACTGAATTCGAAAGAGTTACCATTCTCATTATGGCAGAACCATCAAACAATTTTAATGTAGCATATTTTTTGCCTCCATCGAGTTTTCTGATAACGTCCACTATTAAATCGGAAAAAAAAATAATTTATTTCTCAAAATTTTCCTTATGTAACCTATAGATTTTTTTATGCTGTTGTATGCAGAATAAGTAGCTGATTCCAAAAATCGATTAAAAATGATATGATCCCATTTGAAGAAAAAAGTTCGTTGCCATAGCAACCACATTATGAGAGGTAAAACAAAATCGACTTGATAGGATTATGCAGAAGAGGTCACACTGTAAGTTTTATTTAAACCATTTTTTTCTAAATATATTTTTTAAGAAGATATAAGCATTATTCCATACATATGGTGCACCCTGTATATTTCGCAAACTAAAAAAACTTTTACCTACTACATTTTGTTTCATTATTACTCATTACTTGTCAAAAGTTACAACTTCCCAAGTTTATGCATATAGTTTGAAAATCACCCCATATTTTCATTTGGGTTCATTTTTACAAAACCATTTTTCACTCTTGGACACTTAAATTTTCTGGCTTTTGTTATATTGCAACTTTCTATTGCAACTTTTATTTTGATTTCCCTCAGAATAAACCTGGTTCTGATTTCATATACGGGAAAGTCTTTAGTACAAATCATGCACAAAAGGCTTGCAAAAAGCCAAATGGGCACCAAACGTTTGGAAAAATATGTTTATATCCCGATATACAGAATAAACCTTTGACCTATACAAAAATGTTAACCAGTGGAACTTCTAGAGCATGGCTATGAAGTCATTAAAAAACTCAAAAATAAATTTTTCCCCTTTCCATGAAATTTTTTAACAAAGTTTTGGGACCGCTGACCTTGTTCTTTGTTCCATGCACCATCCTAAAGTCTGCACTGGTACCACACTTCATAAATATCGTAATCTTATTTTAAAATATTTAAAAAATATTAATTATTTATAGCAAATCACAATTATTTTTAAAATATAATTTTTTAATAACTTCATAGGGGTGCTCCGAGGGTTCAATTTTACCCTTGGCTGAAATTTTTGTAACGGGTTAGACTCGCCCTGGTTATATGATTTGGTACTCAGAATGTGATGTGTGGAAACACATGCCTTTCATGCAGCTTGAGTGCCAACTAAGATCCTTCTTAGGGTGGACATAATTATTTGGTTTGAGAAATAAAACTTGGTTGATCTTTACAGCCAACACCTTTCAGCAACAACAATTTCAGTGATTCAGTTTGACGGAATTTATTCAGAAAGATTAGCATTTCCACATATCAATAGTTAAAGAGAATCACCAAAACCACTTTTACCTACTTTTCTAGGAGATTCTATATAATGCCTGCTTTTCCATAAAACAACAACACCTCACAGTCTAATAACATTAAAAGCAAATCATCGATGATTCAAGCTAAGAATATTACAATCTCAATATTGTTTCACATTACAACTATTACTTTTATTAAAACGTTATTTCCGCAATATTGGCCTTCGAATAAATATTACAAATAAATACAATTTTGTCAGATCCCTAGTAATAAACGAGGAAATAAGTATAAAAAGAAACAAGCTATTCAAAACTGTATTCTATACTTGCCAGAATCAATGGAACTCTTACTATCCCTTCCCAGAGAATTGCCCCTCCTCAAATTCCCACCATATAATCTCATTTTTGATGGCGGTGGCAGTGAGCTTGCCGAGTTGTTGCTCAATGTAGATGCAGAATCTCTTTCCCTGATCGAACTGCCACTCCTTACCCGAATTGAAGGCTTCCGCAAACTCGCCGAACTACCACCACTTTCACTAAGCCTTCCATAGTCACCCAATTTCCTTGGTGGGGGGATTAAAGATCTAGCGGGTGAAGCGCGTCTTGAGCTTGCATTGGATGATAGAGAATCAGCTCCGTTGGAGTTTTTACGGGCCATTTCACTGCCATCGAGCCTATTATATTCTCCCATGCGCCTTGGAAGTCCAGAACGGGATGAACGAGGAGGGCGGGGAAGTGAACTAGGAGCCGGGCACATGTTGGACGAGGATGGGTGAACATTTTCATTGTTTTCCTGCATGCGTTGCTGCTGCGAGGTGCGCCCCTGCTTCTCAAGGAGCAGCATCTCGCCACTCTCGTGCCGAGTGTTCTGGAAGAACCCGGACGGTTCGAACAGACTGCTGCCGCCGGGCTGGCCACTACTCACACCTGCCAGTAGTGGCTTGGGTACTTTTCCTTTTCTCTGCGTAGTGATTGGATTAGGGAGTCCTGGAAAACAGCAGAGGCCACGCTGTAATAAAGAACAGGAGGAAACCAGAGTTGGTTGTGTGTCCAGGTACCTGGAAATGGTTAGTAGACACGGCAACTCTGAAAACTGTGGCAAAAGGAGGGGGGCAAAGCATTATATTTAGTAATGGCAACTTGCTAGGCCAGTCGGTCAGACATAAGAACATAACTTAAATTAATATGTTTCACTGACAACTTGAAATATTTGCAAGGATAAAGTTAGGGGCACATATTTCTGGCCATATCTTTTTTTACAATTGAAAGGGAGATTGGATTTGAATAGAGAGGTTGATGGTTTTCCAAATTTTGTAGCAGTGTATTCCAATCGTCTTCCATAATATCTTTATTATGCTATTTTACAGTTTTGTTGGAGAAAAACTCCACTTTCTATTTTCCCATTAATTTGAGCACTTAAAAAAACGCCACAATAGTTTTTAGTGTATGTGCTATTTGTAGTGTAGTGCTATGTAAACAGGACGTGTGATTTCTTCATCTTATGAAGTAGCTATAACCACAAAATATAAAGGTTAGGATGACCAAATTATAATTAGGCATTATGTTTTGATAATATAATTACACTTTTAATAGTATGTAGGGAGAGCCACTCGAAAATATCTCGACCAATATGCATTTTTCAGAAAAACCCAAGAACTGCTAAAACTTCTTCTTAACTTTTTTGTTTCAAGAGTTACGGAGAAATTTCCTAATGAAATTTATGGACAAAGTGATTTCTATTAGAATTTGGAAAAATGCCACAGTTTAATACCACAAAAAAAGTTCTTACTTTATTGTAGCGGACCAAGGCCTCAAATGTTGTACGTTCATATTTTCAATATTTTTGTCACACATACTACATTGCAAATTTTGGAAAATTGTCTCGAGGTATCTCTATCTCGCACATTTTTAAAATTTTCTAGAATGCCAGATATAAACTGTTTTTTTTTTAAGTGCAAAGAAAGCAGCCACTAAACCATCGCATTTTTCCAAATTCTGATAAAATAGGCTTAAGCAATCAGTTTTGCCCACAAATCTATCAATAAACACCCTGTATTTAATAACAACTGTACATTTAGGTTATTTGGTTCTTCTTGATACATAGAAGTTAAGTAAGTTAAGGCAATATGACACTATATACAATTCTCTAGAGAATTATTTACATGTCCTAAATTTTCTGAAAAATCTGCACAAGTTTCTGCAGAGTAGATTTTTAAGTTACAAAGTTAGGTTTATTATTTATTTTATTTGGTTTGATCACTCTTGACCTAATTTCAAAATTTGAAATTTTTGAACACCCCATATAAAAAATTAATATTTTCTCAGCATGTATCTTGATTTTGACGGAAGCACAAATTTTTATGAAGAGTAACTTTTTTGCGAAAAGTTAAATTTTTTGGCAATTTCACCTCCTGTAAACCCCACTTGGGGATATACTGTATATTCTATATAGGATAAGGGAATCAATCCTTAAGCTAAATTTAAAACAACTGCTTGTGCCGAACCCGTGTGTCTCCAATTTTTCCCAATTTTTGTATCTTGTAAATTTGTCTTAAAAATTTTTGTTTTTGAGATAAACAGTTTATTTTTAAATAAGATACCTGATTTCCAGATGCGTAACATCATTGGGGTTAATTCTAAAGGAAATGAAAATAGGAAAAACGACTATGGAAGTTAATCACGCCAACCCAAGACTAGAAAAAAGTTCTTATAAACGTACAAATCGTTATTAGGAAATATATATACGAAGGGACTTTTAAACCTGGCATTTAATGCCTTGTATCTTTCCTAAGAAGGATGTTGAGGGACATGCTTATAAACATTTTTTTCTTGTCTTGGGTATTGTTGTTTTTCTTATTTTCGTTTCCTATAGAATCACCCCATTGACATCACGCATCTGGAAATAAGGTAGGTACTTATCTTTTTCTAAAAACCTTGTTTTTCTCGAAAACAATGGTTTTTAAGACAAATTTACAAGACACAAATTATGAGAGACAATAAATTCCACACCATAAGAATGTTTCAGACTCCATAGACTTACCTCAGAAAAAGTTGGGGGGAGGGGCGATTTATTTTTGAGTTACAACAATGAGAACCAAGTGGTAAAATTGGACATAGATATAGTAATAATGCGTACCACATTTCAACTCGATATCTCTAAAATTGACAAAAGTGTAACTGATTTTTGAGATTCAACTGTAAGGCCCTGTATCTTTTAAGGGAAGCATTTTTGAATATAGGTAAAAAAATGTTGAATATAGGTAAAAATGTCATATTTTGACATCAAGCCTTCTTTTCTGGGGCACCGTGTATAACCTCAAAAGTTAGGCGATTAACTGGACAAATTTGACAATTACCCGCTATTTCATCTTAATAGTTCGATATGAACAAACAAATACATTATTGGGGCATTTTACAGTTTTCTCTAGAGAATTAAGTGTAGTGACATATTATGGTTTTTAACTAGTGAAATAAAAGTAAAAGCAAAGAGTGATTGCAATGAGAATTTTCACGTGTTAAAGGGGTTGAATATTATGTGTGCTTCATTAATTATTGCAAAAATAATACAAAACATATCTGCCATTTTACCGATAATAATCCAATGTTTAAGAAGTTAAAAATTAACAAATTTCTTACGAAAATGTTGCATTACAGCACATATTACGTGGATGTATAAAATTGACCCCTCTATTTTTATACATTTCAACTTCTTACGATTGTGTTGTGGTTACATTACATCAATCTATAAACACAACTTTAAAATTGAGGAACAATTTATTACAAAACAGTCACTTCCTATCTACCTTTCCTCTAGTTTATCCTAATTGAATACATGTATATTCTTTTGACTATACTAAAATCGAGCAATCCGTACGCCTGGCGTAAATAAAACCACGTGCTCAATGACGATCCGCGATTGGTCGGTAGGCTATAAAATTTCACCCTAGTCGGCAACAGGGTCGTACTCGATCGCAAAAGTGTAGTTACGCGGTTTTACCTTGTTGTTTTCAGCTATTTAGACACGTGCTCTTGTTTACGCCAGGCGTAAGAGTTGCTCGATTTTACTATAGATAGGAATGGAAATGTTTCTTTTTTATTTAGTTTTAAGTTTAAATTATTGATATTCTAACCTAACAACAAACTCTGTCAAAAAGGCATGAGAGTTTGGTTATATTGTCAGCTGAAGGATATTTTAAGCTGGACAATTATTTAATATATAATAATTATATAATAATTATGGACTCGTCTTAGCCAAGTGTTTGGAATTTCCAGGAAGTATTGTGACATAAAAATGGACTTCAGCTATACCAATGAAAATTTAAACAATCCATATTTTGTTTCCAATCATTTATAATTTATGTAACACTTTTGAAAAGTTGGATAATGTTTGTACGGTAATTTGCTGATAATAGGGTAATCAGCTGATTAGCGCTTTATTTCAAAAATAAATTAGTGGGAGCTATTATGCAAAATAAAAAGGGACAATACAAAACATAAAAAAATAATTAAATCAAAACACAAACATGCAAAAAATTATTACTACAATGTGCTAAACAATGGTTATAGATTTTGAAAATTTATATACATACAGTGTCTGTTAAAATTGAAAAATAAGGTGTGAAGACAAATTTCTGGGCTAAAATATCAGATTTGATATTTGAAAAATCAACGTAGAGTTAAGACTAGCGATTTATATTTCCTGTGTAAAGCACCCTTTCTATTCAAGATATGGAAAAAAATTAATTGGGAAAAGTTTTTCGGAATTAAAAACTATTCCTCTATACCACATTTGAAAATTTCCTATAAGATATCGAACAATTTTGTTGGGAATAGTTGTTTAGAATTAAAAATAATGGCCGCATACACAATTATTACAATTTATTACCTACGCATACCTCAAAGTGAACTTGTGCGATGGATAATTAACATCCAAAACTTAATCAATTATTAAAATAACTACATTCAAAATAAAACTAAGAGCATAACCATAATAACCCAATATCAAAAGTATTTGAAATAATTAAAGTAAATAGTAATTAATTAATTAATGCCAAAATAACTCACAGAAATTAACACCTGTATACGACCCGCGAATTGCTCTTGCTTTTACTTTAGGCTCAAAACTCGTATAACTAATATTCAACAGGCAATTCAGGAAGCACCCAACTTTTTTCCTTGTTTCTTTGCAAGGTTTCCGTGAAATAAATTCATCTGACTGTATCTCACTGTAAGTGCTTAAGATACCAACTGACATGACAGTCTAGCACATCACACATCCAACTTGATAATGAAATTTTATCGGCCTGTTATCAGGCATATATCTAGTAGGACCACGCCCATCACTTGAAGGTAGCGGATGAACAATATTCTTAGCCGCATCAACAAAAAATTCATTGCACCAATTAGCATCCAACAAAGACGGAGTCGATTGCCGGAGCCGCCGCGAACTGCTCTGATTCAAAATCGTCCACATTGCTGATGGAGGGTTCGCAGAGTTTTTTTACGAAGTCATCGTGTGCCTGTATTTTCACTTTAGATATTTCCCTTAAGTAAAGCCTGCGATAGTTCCTCAATGATTGTGTGGATACAAGGTGGGAATCGGCACAGTGCACATCATGCAACCAATACAAATGATCTCTCATGGCTTTCAAATTTTCATTGAAACAATTTACTCTATTAGATTCACCACAGCTGCTCACAAATTTAGATTTAGTTGGGCAGCATCTATCAACTGCCTCTGTTATCCTGTCAATGAACGTTTGAAACTTTTCCTCATTGCTGATACATGCACCATTAACAAACTCCCAATTGCATCCCTCACATAAATGCCAGAGGCCCAGTTCGGTTATTGGCTTATAGTTGACTCTATGCTTGGGTCACCAGTATTAAATCTAACATTAAAATCACCAACTATAATTATTATGCCTTTTTTGAAGATAGCCTTGGGAGATCTATAAACATTTATAATTTGGGTGTCCCCACAAAACACTCCAACCACCTCAATATGTAGTTCTTCAGAAAAAAAAGAGTACGGAGAAAAAGTGGCATGACATAATTGGATCTTGTTGAATAAAAGTAACCACTCCACCTCTTTGTCTTATCCTTCTACAGTAATCAGAAACAAGCACATAGGCTGGAATATTAACCACCCCCAATTCAGAATCACAATGCAAAGTAATTTTATTTGTAATACCTTGCACGTTGAATGGATAGTATAGAAACTGATGTAGTTTTACATGTTTTTTCCATAAGAGTGCTGCCGAAAAAAACTTGTTTTCTTATTAACACATTCTCAATCCAGTTGTTTGGATCTAATAGGATATCAAGTAATTTGGATGGCGCTTCCACTATAAAACTTGCATATTCTCCTGACTTAACAGTTTGTCTCTCTATTTTAAAATTGGAAGATTTATCAAAATTTTTCTTTAAGTAGTACATAAGATCACTTTTGGATGTTTCTGTTGTTAGTCTACCTACATAAATTGAAACCTTTGGTTGTAGCACTGCAGTACGCAGACCATGATTATTGTCACTTTTCTTTGTACCACGAACTGTACTACGAACTATAGATCCCCGGACAGATAAGCCACTATTCTGTGTTGGTGTTAGATTGGGGCTTCGAATATTTTTAGATAATAAGCTACTGTTTTGGAACAAGACTCAAACTAGGTATTGGTGTTGCATTATGTGGTATTACCTGGTTCATATGATTTTTATTGTTTGAGGTGTTCGAACTGCTAGATCGACAGGAAGTGAAATTAATAAGTATAATGGCTGACTTAATTTTTCATAAATTTGGTTTCAATATTTGGCGTACTTTTCGATCGAACATCAGAAACTGACACGTACGAGATGTCTCTTAGGAATTTTGCCTCTTGTATAGAGATTTAGATCTGCAGGAAGTAAAATTAATTGACAGGTACTTAAGTAAGAATGTTGAATTGTCAGCCTACATTTATCAGTTTTATTGTCATGGTCAACTTGATTTTTCCTAAATCTGGTTCTAATGTTTGGCCTACATGGATTGAACATCAAACACTGACACAAGAGACCATGTCATCTAGTTTGATGGAGCTTCTTTGATAACTATCTCGGAAACAGTTGGAGACAAATAGGTCAAATTAAATATAGCTCGATTCAGAATTAAAATAGGAATCCTATAATGGTTAAATGAAATGTGTAAGTTGTAAAATACAGAAAATTACTTTGATTTCCGCTAAAACCAGAAGTTATTTAAAAAAAACTGAATATATTCAGGAATACTAGTTAAAGATTCTCTAATGGTTGTGTAGATAAAAATTAGATTTTATTTGGAAAAAATGATTTTCGCAGTAACTTTTATCAACCCCCATGTACAAAATCTATTTCACCATATTGAACACTTCCAACCTTATGTTAGAGCAGTGTCATTTCCGAAAGTAAAAATTGTACCATTTAATCAACTTAGATAATCTATACAGGGTGAGTATTTGACCTGACAACTATCACTTTCAGATATGTTTAACTCAACATGGCTTAAAACCTTCATAATTTTATGCTTTAACTTGTTATCGTCCATTTTATCAAAAGCCCCACTTATTATCACATTACCACTTTTTCTTTCAAATTCAACCTTGTTGAGCACAGATTACATTTTATCTATTATCTGAGATTTAAGTTTAAGTTTAAGTTCTTTTTGAGCTGCTTCTACCATATTGACGATAACCTTGCTTGTTTGCTTCTCCTCCACGATTTTTTTATTAAACAAATATCTAGCTGTTTTAATTTGCCAACTTCAGTTCTCAAATCTTGTAGGTCAGATTTCAGTTCCAGAATGTGAAAAAACTAACAATACCTTTAATTCTGAATAATTTTTCTGAGTACAACTTTCTGTTATCATGTACAGAAACTGACTTTACAATGCCCCAACATTGTTGAATTTGAGATAAAATGTAAAAATCGATAGGCAGTTATTTTCAAATATAATCTTTCAATGTCTTGAATATAAAAAGCACTTTAACACAAAAAAATAAATAAAATATTTAATCAAGGTCAAACTGAAAATATGGTAAAATTTACGTTCTAATCAAGCAGGACTGGACCACAAATGGTCAAATTTCATTTAAGATTTTTTTGTCTTTCACGCCTCTTTTTCATTTACACAATATTTTGATATCCGACATGGGGATAGGTGACAGCATGTGGTTCTTCGATACTTTTATGCTTAGCTGTGCGGCTCTTTGTGTTTGAGGATAAGCATTATTATAATCTGATTTTTTTTTTTCAAGTATGTATGACAGTGGCAGTCTATTGGTGGAATTTAAATTCCCTTGACTGTTTCTAACACACTTATTGTCATTTGATTGGCTCTGATCAGTTGGAAACTTTCTGTTGGAACAAACCCATTATCAGTCGTTTTATAATCTAGTCTCTTCCTAATTGACTTGGCATATAAACAATTTGGAATAGATATCAGTTTTTCAATTTCACTAATAATTTAATTAATTTTATAAAATGCTGAATAGTTATTGGACCAATAGGCCCTTTCAATAAAAAACAAAAACCTTTTCTTTGCTACTGTCTATAGACAATGGGTGGTATGAATAAAAACGAAGTACTTGCTACTACTACAAGTATTAGTATCTTCTACCTAGTATTTATTTTGAAACAAAGTAGATACTACATTTCCGTAGTTCTCTGACAGGTGAAGTAAATACTACGGAAATGTAGTATCTACTTCGTTTTAAAGTAAATACTAGGTAGAAGATACTAATACTTGTAGTAGTAGCAAGTACTTCGTTTTTATTCATACCACCCATTGGTTAAATTATTAATATGCAAAAACTTTATTTTTCATTTTATACTGATATAAATGATAAGTGAAACTAAACCAAACTGTAGACTTAAAATTTCATGCCGAAATATCATAATGATTCCCCAGCATCTCCCTCTCTACAAAAATAAGATCATAGTTTTGAGATATTCAAGTAAATAATAAAATAAGCCACATTTGCACTCTTTCTTGGAATAAAATGAATTACATCTTAATTGATTTGTTATTACCTGGATAAATGATGAAATACATGTTAAATTAGGAATCTCAATTAGGATAATCTATTTAATCTGCAGGAACCCCATAATTAAGTTGGTAATGAATGTAGATTGTTCTGAGGCCTATAATAAAGGTCTAAAGGTCTCATTCTCAATAATCTATAAAAAGGTAGGCTGCCTGTTTGGTCAATCAAAGTGAGCTATCAAAACACTGGAATGACAGGGTTATTCCAATTAAGTTCAATCTGGATAAAGGAATGAAAATTTTGTTGAGTTGGAGCTGTTGTAATAAACATTTTAAGACATTTTCCAAAATATAATTTGCAAAACCTTTTTAAAACATACAATTTTGAAGTCAACATGGGGTGGGTGAAAACATGTGTATTTAGTTTTTCTTGATACAGTAGTATCAAACAAAATTAGTATATATACCTATGGTTGTTATCAGAGAAAAATTTTGACAGTATTATATAGTGGGAAAGCACTGTGGTGAATTTGAAAATAGGGAGTGATATGTTATTTTCAGCATTTTTGGAGTGAATAAATTCAATTTTGATATTACTTCAAAGAAAAATAGTGACTGAGGATGATTACGAGAGGATGTAAGTCCAAAAAAGTGTTAATATGTCAAATTTTTATCTATACTATACTATACTATATCGAGGGTGTAATAACAGAGGGGCATAACTACAGAAAAGTAAATTTGTAAATCAAGGTACTTGTTTAAACAAATTATTTCCGCACATTGATCAATATTTTTATTTACGTCTTCAGGCTTGAATATTATTTAGGCCTAGTGAAGTGCCATTGCAAAGTTATAGTAGATGATACGCCTTTTTTTCACTTAATTGTTGCCAGACCATTTATTAATAAAAAAACATAATAGTCCAAGAGCCGGCCGCATGATTTCAACTCTCATAAGATTATAGAATAAGATGTTATGTAAAATGTAGAGAGTATATTTCTTTACTTGAAGCGAGTAGGTTGCCTCAGATAATATGGGCCCGATCATTGTTATTTAAAGAAGTTGTGGTTAATTTTTAATTTTTTAATAGGTACAACCCGTCCCACGAACATATTTACTACTTTTTCGCAAAAGTCTTTTGATAAATTCGAAAAGTGCCATTCTAAAAATCGAAGACGATGGTAAATTTCTTAATTGGGTCTTGTGCTTTCCTCCAGTACCAAAAGAAACCTCGAAAATCCGATATTTAACCAAATTTCCCGACTCCCGATTTCCAAGTTTCGAGAAACGGGATGGCTGGAGAATTAACAAAATTGACGGGAAATCCTGAGGAACCGCTGTCAGAAATTGGGTGTTTTTTCTCATTTTTTGATTTTTCGGGGGCACCGGAAGCATCTGCACCTCATCTGAAGACTTGAGGGAAGCTTTAAAAATTCCGACCCCAGAGCCCCGAGCCAAAATAACTTAGCTATAGCTCGGCGAAAAAGGGCAATTTCTGACAGTTTTCAGACTTTGGCTTTTAGGTAACGGGAAATTCCGACCAATCACTTAAAAAGATGCGTCCCACCTGTGTTGGTCGTTTTTTTCGCCGAAAATCCTTAATAACTCTTAGATCTGGCCGAGCTAAGGCGGCCACCCCCACTTAATAACTCGAAAACGGTAAATAATTTACCTGAAAAAGTTTCTTTAAATATGTTGACCTGTTCTCCGGCCATCTCACCGTACCGTAAGATCTCCCAAAAAAAGCGTTTGAAATTTTTTTTCCTGTACATCAAGCGGTATATGGCACTGGCTGTATAGCAGAACTTCCCACACAACTCGCGTCCCCGAGGTCCAGACTTGCCCCCGTCTTTCGCGCTGTATTTTAACAGCGGAGGATTTTCGGGGCCCCGAAAATACGCCTATCAGATTTTTAAAGGACCAAGGGACCCTTTTTTTATTGTTGCTCCATGGGCCTTCTTTCCGATGGTACCTAGTTTGTTCTCTAATCATATGAGAGTAAATTTGCCTAAATATTGACCGCAATTTCTTTAAATAACAATGATTGGGCCCATATAAATTGAAGCAACCTACTCGCTTCAAGTAAAGAAATATACTCTCTACATTTTACACAATATCTTATTCTATAAGCTTAGGAGAGTTGAAATCATGCAGCCGGCTCTCGTACTATAGTATTACATTCTTAGTAATAGATGAGGCACAGATAGTTGTGACTTTTTTGACAACCACGTTTTTTAATCTTATCTCTTAAAACAAGTGCTATGGGAATCACATCCCAAAGACAAACCTCTTGCAAGTCTTTAATGTTTTGTAGATTTTTAATTTTTCTTTGTACAGGGTGATCCACATAATATTTAAATCCACCCCCACTTTTCGAGTTAAAGAAAATTTTTTAAAATAACAGTTTTTAGATTTTTGGTGAGCGTTTCCATGGAAAAAGTTCATCATATACAGTGTTTCACTTTGAGTCAAGATAATTTCTTATTTTTCGAAAGATGGGCCATCATGAGGTATTAATTTCTAGTGTTATTGTTGGTATCATTTGGGTATTAGCATTGACTGACGTATTTATAAAGACTTCTCACGGCTATAGCTTTATGTCCTGGAAAACAGATGGCTCTGATGGCTAACAATGTATTCTGCATTGTATTTTATCCATCGAATTGATAAGTACAATGGAAGTCGCACAGGTAGCACTTTCATTGTTGTTTGGGGCAGCCAACTCTAGAGAGATAGGTTTCAAATGGCAATAAGTAAGACAAGGACGCCTAATGAACGTGTCAGCTGATTCAGGCAAAGGAGGTATATAGGGATGTTGCATATTAATGGTCGAATTTAATGGGCATGTTCCGTAATTATTTTTATTGTATGATCTGTATTCCGAAATTCGGGGCTTGTTTGTAGGAATGAGAATTTTTCAATGAATAAAGAACCCCGAATTTTTCTATACTATAGGTAACCACAATTATGTAAATATTGCACAAAAAAAAGTAGTGAATTGATTAAAAAAAATACCTACATGGCAATTTTATGTACCTGGAAGTAAATTGAGACAAATAAAATACAAATTCCAAAATAAAAGTTTATTTTAAAATAATAAGGTGACAAAATATCTAGGATAAGGTATACATTTTCAACTTTAATTACTTATCTTAACTGATTTATTAATTTTAAAATTCAATTTAATAGGAAAAGCATGTAAGACAGGTAGCTTTTACATACTTTTATATAATTTTTAATGTTTAGGCATCTAACAAAAAGAATTACAAATAATTACCTTATTAAAGGGACCAGAACCTCAAGATTAATTCCATCTTTGACTACGAAGAGCTAGGTTCATTAACACAATATTTTGCCACTTTTTCCCTTGATAGAGTTTCTATCATGACTTGGAAAATAAAAAACTGTAGTAATTACATACTTTTTAAGTTTGCGCTGCCCAAAATTCTCTATGAAATTGCTCTCAATAAATTGTTGACTACAAATGCAAGTAAATACTTGTAGACAGTACAAAATTTTTCCTTTTTATTGCTGCAATCCACTTGTCTCTAATATCACCTTATCTCTTGGAAAACTGCAAAGTTATTAGCAAAGATTTTTAAGACTTATGAATGAAAAGAAACCCCACTACTCTTATTCTTTCCGCCCCGTTTGGTACATACATCCAAATACACAACAGGAGTAGATCCTCTTTTTTGTAATTTACAATTTAAACAAAGAGAATATAGCCACATAGCTAAATTAAATTTTCTCTCGTACTGGGACTTGGGACAGAAGGAAAATTAAAATGACGTTTGACAACGGAAAGAACTCGTTTGAAGCACAGGACACAAAAATATAAAGTTAGGGTTAGGACAAACTCCTCTTTTGTGTTATGTGGTTTTTGCCGGAATCGGCTGATTTATTTACTGTTTCACTTACTCAAGTTTGGCTGCCAGTTTCTCTCTCTACACTCCTTCCATCTACTTGTCAATTCAATGATTTTATCTCCGGAAAGCGCATGGTGAGTCAAAAATGTGTCAGACGTGACAGCGTGAGCAGTCTTTAATAATATATCAGTCAACGGTATTAGTCTTCTTCTTTTTCACATCATTTTAAATAACCCGCCAAAAACACAGCTTTCTTGTTGGCTCCCAATCTATGTTAGCACAGTATGGTGGACATGCATAAATATTGGAACAGCAGTGTCCATCTTTCTTTTACAAGATCTGTTCTGTGAGTATTCTATTGCTTTGATTAAGTGGGCACGTAATAATTGCGTAGTGAATTTATATGTATCATTATTAAACTATTTTTTGCCTGTCTTTTATAATGAACATTCGCATATTACGAAGCAATCTTACGGTTCGTTATAACCGAGTTCGTCCGTATATAGAACTGTATACCCTTGGGAGAACAAAAGAAGAAGGAAAGGAAACTACAAATCACAAAGTATACAGGGTGTCTAAATAAATTTTGGTCAAAACAGAAGTCAGAAATATCTATGGGAGCTGACAATTTTCTTTTACTTCCTATTAGTTTCCTATTAGTCATTAGTTACCTTCCGTGTTAAATTTCAACTTACAATTTTTATTAAAAACTGTATATTTTGAGATAACAATTCCTTGTATATTAATGATTGCTCCATAATTATCGGATTCGTGATTTTCTCTATCAAATCATTTTTTGAGTGTTATGACACACCCTGTACAGAAGGGGTCTGAACAATGTTGCAGAATGTTATATTTAAGAATACAATGTGGAAAGTGAAAGTAGGTTGTTCATTTTCAAATTTGGCATAATTTTTTATTCTCAATCTTGCGTGGAATAGGCAATTACCCTATTTGGGAAATAAATAAATGGCTATTGTCAAGGTCACCTTGATTTTTCAAAAATGAAAATATGCTGAAAATTAGTTTCTAACCAAGCAGGCCTACAGACCTGATAGTCAAATTTTGAAAAAAATCTTATTCACACATCTATTTATCCTGGGACAGACTCTAGGTAGTTTACATACACAAGTTTCTTCAATTATTATCAATGTAAAACAAGACTGTTATTCACATCAAATGACTTTTCACATATTGATAGACAAACAAAAACAAACAGTAAAACAGTGACTCACTATCTGACTGACATGGGTGAGTTGTTTCTGAAAATTGTATTATTTGTTATATATGTCCAGAGAAAAATAGATAATTATACACATTATTATTAATATCATTACATGTGCAATGGAAATGTAACAATCCTATGGATTTGTCGTAAAATGGTAAATAATAGGTCTTCCAAATAGAATCATTGTAACATATCCAGGGTGATTGAACTTCAGCGAGTCACTTCAGTCAAGGAAATAACGATAAAGAATAGAATAACATTGTTTCCCTTAATATAAGGTGATTTAGTCATGATGTAAAAAAAATTAACCACACAATGGGGGAGGCCTATTAAAAGGGAAATGTAATTTTTTTACAGTTTAAAATGTGGGGCAAATCAACCTTAGCAAATGAGTAACCAGATTGTGCGCAATAGGACTGGCATACCCACTCAGCTGTCCGGCAGAGTAGCGGAATTGGTTGACATTGGAAAACCAAAAAGGTAAATTAATTAATAAGCTGAAAAATGTTTCCCTAAGAATTCAAAAACCACCAGAAATTATTGATCTTTTAGATTTCTCTCAATATTTCGTCATTTTTTGAGATTTCTGTGAAAATGTACCTAAAAAATAAGTTAAATTACGATATGTTGTAAAAATGGCAATTGTGCATGAGGTCAACAGCCTCGACGCACGAATATACCAGCTAACAAGTCCGAGCGTCATTAATAAAGGGTTTTCTGTGATTGAAATTTTATACATCATGACTGGCTCACCTTGTATGATTGGATCACTATTTATCTCCTCTCTCAACAGGCCCTTTTGATTAAGTTAAAGTTAGGTCATTTGTATGATCGAAAAGGGAGAACATATTCAATACTCCCATGTATAGTGGATGTCACAAACTATGATCCCTGCGTCACAATGGTCGACAATGAAAATTACATTGTTGACCATTGTGACATAGTAGAGCCAGATTTTTTTTTTTAGATTTAAATAATACTCATAAAATTTTATTTCCTATTCATTACTTCAAATTTCAGATTTAAGGCCCTTATTTAGTTGGAAAAATTTGTTCAATTTGTATTTCTCTCTAAAATTACAAATTGAGGTTCTTTAGTTTTTGTGCCATCTTCACACATTTGTATTTTTTGGCAATGTTGTATATCTCCTGCCAATCTTATTTATTTTGCAAGCAATAGTTTTTATGAAAAATATGTTTTTCCGAAGTCCAAAAATTTTTTTATCTTCTTGTTGATTCGATCCTAGGACATACTATACATTATTTTTCTGTCCTGCATTCTGACGGTCAGGCTTTCACTTTGTCCACAAGAATCAAACCTTTACTCGGTAAAATTTCGACTGCACCAAGTCATGTGCCAACTTCTGTAGCCAGCTCTCTGGGTAAACGACACACAAGTGCAAGCCTCTCTACCCTTCCTTACAAATTTGACGTAGCTTTGTATGTACTCAAAGTTTTATCCAGTAAAATTGAAGATCTCACCCATAAAATGGCAAAAATTCGAATTCACCACCATATCTGTCGATTCATGATTCGTGAACTTGGTGAATGAATTTACATTGGTGTAATATTAAAATTTAGCAGATTTTATTGCAAGTGGTGTCTACCCATAAAATTTTCGTAAATGCCTAATATTATTGCGACGATGCCACTTCGATCCTCAGTCTCATTCCTCTTGTAACTGGGAGTAAAAATGCTAGCCAGTCAAATCCGCGATCACATTCGTGATGAGCATTTTCAGCATTCTGAGCGTTTTGGGAATATTTTTGAGCATTTTAGGAACGTACTCAGGAATATTCAGAAGAAAACATTTTAGAGCGTAATTATTAACCTCTGAAACGAGCTGACCATTTTGCTATAATGAAATACCTATCTATGTCGCTTATTTTCATTAATTTATCCTCCTTCCTTCTTGCTGAAAATGCTCAAAATACAAATGCTCAAGCATTTATACGATATAATTCTCTGGTAGGGGTGCACTGAATAGTGAAATGTGGCATTGGCCGAATACCGATTATTCGTCTAATCACTCAAAGTATTTCTTAGCAAAACGATTTTTAAGAGCACGGTAAAAAATGATCTATAATTTCTAAAACATTTTTTTAAATCCCGTGCCTTTGCAACTAGCACAGGAGAATACAAATATTTCTCACCAAATAATTAGTTGGATATTCGGCCGATATGTTGCTCGTCTTTCAATTTTTAGTATTTAGTTTTATTTTATATAGAGTAAGGTTATATTTGCAAAAAATGTAAATCTTGCTATTTATTTTTTTAATAAATGTTATAATTTATCAAAAATCTATACGAATATTCGCACAAATACTCGATCGACTTGCCGCATAATTAGCCCAATATTAGTTCTATACGGAATATTCGGCCTTGCCGAATATTCGACCTATTATTTGGTCTTCCGAAAATGGCCAAATATTCGGGCAATTATTCGGCCTGCCGAATATTCGGTGCATCCCTATACTTTTGTGTCCTAATATGAGCAAAAAAATATTACTGTAATTTTATCTTTGTAAACTATGGACCCATAATTATTTCAAAGTTCAATGACAATGGCGCAAAAAGGATAGCAAAGCAATGCTTTATTGAGAAGCTCTCTATCTAGGAAAAAATGTTACTCTCATTCTTATACTTATTTTGATAAGAGAACTCGCTCAAGTTTGAAGTCATGACATATTTACAGAGTTATTGGTAATTCGATACATTCCTTTGGAGATGTGGTAGGGGAGGAGGTAAGGAGTAAATTTAATCCTATATGTATTATGCAAAACTCAATTTTTTAAAATATTTTTGACAACTTTTTATTTAAAATTTTCCTATGATCTAAATGTTTCCTGGACTTTTTTCATTCCAAACATAAGGCCACAGTGTTGGGCAAGTAATCCAGTTGAAAAGTTTAAAAAAAGTTCTGTAGATTTTTTTGTCTACAAGAAAAATTAAAATATCTTAAAACTATTGAGTTTTGCATAATGCATATTAGGATTAAATTTACTCCTTATAGTATGAGAGCCGGCTGCATGATTTCAGCTATCATAAGTTTATAGAATAAGATGTTATGTAAAATGTAGACAGTATATTTCTTTTCTCGAAGCGAGTAGATTGCCTCAAATAATATGGGCCCGATCACTGTTATTTAACCCTTTCGGGACCATACCCGGACGAACACGCATATAAAAGTTGGGTCAGTGGGACCGGAACCGACTATAAACGCAAGCAGGGAGGCATGAGAAAGGACTGGAACCGGACGGGCACGCGTTGACTAGGGATACATTGGACCGCCTACTTTACATTGGTCATGCCCCCAATTAATGCCATTGGCTGATTTTCTAGTAATGGCATCTAGTTGGGTGGACCTTCTCGTAAAAAAAACTTACTTAGTGCACTTAAATGCATCAATAAATTCGAACACAAGCTCACTGGCATGTGGGTGCATGCAAAAAATGATTTATATTGTGAAAAGATCTGTTGTTATGTAATGACTGTTTTGCAATTAAGGACCGGAACCGTACATACACGCATGCGCTTCCTGCTGTGGTCCACTGGGCACAGATACTCAGGCGGCCGCAGTCCCGAAAGGGTTAAAGAAGTTGTGGTTAATTTTTAGGCAAATCTGCTCTCTTATGATTATAGAACAAAATAGGAAAGAAGGCCCATGGAGCAACAAAAAAAAAAAAGAGTCCCTTTGTCCTTTTGAAATCCGATAGGTGCATTTTCGGGGCCCCGAAAATCCTCCGCTGTTAAATACGCCACGAAAGACGGGGGCAAGTCTGGACCTTGGGGACACGAGTTGTGTGCGAAGTCCCGCTATACAGCCAATGCCACATACCGTTTGATGCACAGGATAAAAAAAAAATTCAAACGCATTTACGGGAGATCTGACGGTACGGCAAGATGGCCGGAGAACGCTCAGCATATTTAACGAAACTTTTTCAGGTAAATTATTTCCCGTTTTCGAGTTATTAAGGATTTTCGGCAAAAATACGACCAACTGGGGCGCATCTTTTTTACGTGATTGGTCGGCATTTCCCATCACCTAAAAGCCAAAGTCCGAAAACTGTCATAAATGCTCTTTTTCTCCGAGCTACAGCTTATTTCGGCTTGGGGCTCTGGGGTCGGAATTTTTAAAACTGCGCTCAAGTCTTCATGTGAGCTACAGATGCTTCCGGTGCCCCCGAAAAATCAAAAAATGAGAAAGAACAGGCAATTTCTAAGAGCGGTTCCTCAGGATTTCCCGTCAATTTCGCTAATTTTACAGCCGTCTTGTTTCTCGAAACTTGAAAATCGGTAGTCGGAAAAATTGGTTAAATATCAGATTTTCGAGGTTTCTTTCAATATTGGAGGAAAGTACAAGACCCAATTAAGAAATTTACCACCTCCTTTGATTTTTAGAACGGCAGTTTTTGAATTTATCAAAAAACTTTTGCGAAAAAGTAGTAAATATGTTCGTGGGACAGGTTGTACCTATTAAAAAATTAAAAATTAACCACAACTTCTTTAAATAACAATGATAGGGTCCATATTATCTGAGGCAACCTACTCGCTTCAAGTAAAGAAATATACTCTCTCTACATTTTACATAACATCTTATTCTATAATCTTATGATAGTAGAAATCATGCCCCCGGCTCTTGGACTATTACCTCCTCCCCTATCACATCTCCAAAGGAATGTATCGAATTACCAATAACCCTGTATATATATATTAAATAAATCTAAAAATTATCAATTTATCTTACCTTGCTCAAAAGCTGTGTGTCTAACTGACTATCAATTTCCTTCAACTGATTATCCAAGGTTTGTTTAGTTTTGTCGAAACTGCTTTTGTTCAATTCATATTTACTATATGAAGGCATGTGGTATGAAGAATCGCTGCCTGTGTAGGAATTACCAGACCCATATGCTGTCGAATTTGTTAACACACTGCTCACTAGAAAATAAAATCATGTCATCATGTACGCCACGAGACAATGAATGGAAATGATATATGACCAAATAACAGAAATTATTTTTGAGATGGTCGCAAACTGAAATCAAACCTACCTAATTCTTCTCGTGACACAGTCGCCCCTAATCCAAGATCAATATCTGCTCCCCCTAGGCTAGGATGAGGGGTGTGGTGTGGGGACATGCCTAGCATAGACACATCTTTGTCGTATGTATGCTTCTGAAGTACTTTTATCATTGCATCTTTTTCAGCCAGCTTTGATTCTAAATCCTTCACTCTGTCAATTGAAAAGTAAGAGACAATTAGTACCTAAATATACTAAGATCTCTCTTTAACTGGATACTAGATTTATGTTGCATTTGCCTAGAATTTCACAAGACCGTTAGAATGACAGGTGACGACAGAGCCGTACTGAGGACTTAGGATATTGGCATTATTTTGTTTTAATATGTTTTAAATTTTATTTTCCCTTTGTTCGCATTATAATAAATACTATTTAGAACCTGTGGTGGAAAGTCCCCCCTGCAGAGCAGATGCACGCGTCTCTCATTCAAAATACGAACTTGAATTTCTCTAACTTCTAGTTTTGACGTTTTAGGTTATGTTTACTTCTGCATTTGAGGTTCGTGGATTGTGTAACTTATACTATTTATTTTAGGCAGAGATTTAGCCTTTGGCAGGTATGTACAGGAAATTTGAATGACGGTTCTGAACAATCATTCAAAACGGGTGTGACAATGAGCACAACAGTATACTGGTGTTAAAACAAAGAAGATTCATATTTATTTATTTATTCACATCTAAACAGGGACTGGGCCCTTATTACAAAGATGATACTACACACATTTTCAAATTACAAACGAAATGAGACTGCCTACATTTACAATTATTAACAATCTAATATCTAATACTACCTATATTAGTACATGACCTTTAAGTTCCGCTGATTAGGAGGATGTTTCAAGAAAATATGTTGTTATAATGGTTTTAAATTTCCGAATATGCAGTAAAATCAATATTTGTGCTTAAGGATATTTGGTTGCAAAGACGCAGCATCGCTGGAAGAGGCGACCAAGATGCCATAGTGGTTGTACAGACGGGTATCTTAAACATTGGTGAAGTGTGTGCCACATACCGTCGCACATTGAAAGGGATTGAGGAGAGAAGGGTTGGGCTATCTACCAGGCTGTTGATTACCTTATACAAGAATATTACCAGTGCAATATTGTGTCTAATACCTTTGAAAAAACTTTAACTTTAATCAGGCCATTGTTTATGTTTCCTGTAGTATAAATACCTGAGAAATTTGTTTTGTATTTTCTCTACTTCGTCCAGATATATTCTCGGCTGCGCTGACCACAGAATGGACCCGTATTCCAACCTTGGTGTAACTAATGCAAAATATAATAATTTGATTACTGTGATACTTGTGAAACTCCGCGTATTTCTCATTAAGAAACCTAACATTCTATTGGCAGACTTCACAATCGACTTTATATGTTCACTGAAAGATAGGTTGCTGGTATAAGTTATTCCTAAATCTGTTACACAAGTTTTCCTATTCAATACATCTTGAGACATCTTATATTCAAACATGATTGGCCATTTATTTAATGTTAAAGACATTATACTACATTTTTTGATATTAAAATATAGTCTGTTTGTAGTACTCCATTCTATTATGAAATTTATGTCTTTTGCAACTGTACACAATCTCTCACACTACTCACTTCCTTATACAATTTTACATCATCAGCAAACATAAGGCACCCTGCGTCCCGTACAGCTCTCGGCAGATCATTTATGAACAACCCAAAAAGAAGCGGACCCAAGTTTGACCCCTGTGGTATCCCTGAATTAATGTCATATTGTTTTGAGGATCCTCTCCTATATTGCACTTTAAATTTTCCATTCATCAAGTAACTATGTAGGATACCACCAGTAACTCCTAAGTTTGGTAATTTCTGCAAAAGTATATCATGGTCGACCTTATCGAATGCCTTGCTAAAATTTAAATAAACGCAATCTACTTGTTTCTTCCTTTCAAACGCATTGTAAACATCCTTGGTGAATAAGAATAAATTTGTATAACTCGGAATTTTAAAATTCCGAGATACTAACTAGGAATTTTAAAATTCCGAGTTAGTATCTCGGAATTTCAAAATTCCGAGTTAGTATCTCGGAATTTTAAAGTTTGAAAAAATATATATTATTTTGTGTGTCCCTTCCGGGCCATCGTATTAAAATATATTCGAGTGCCAATTATAAAAGTATTTTGACGAGTTATCATTTCATTCATGGACGTGAATAAAGGATAAGTAAGTGACGACTCTCTTAGGGTAAATGTTAAGTTACCTATTTGATGTTCTAAACTTTGTTGGAATGAATTTTTGGGAGAATATTTTGCATGAAAGAATAAGGCTTTGAACCTTTTTTAATAGTGTTATTATTATTAATTTTTGAAATTGACAAGGTTTGAAAACTAAAGAAACTCTTTTGTATTTGGAAGCATCTGTATGAAAATATGTAAATAATAAACAAATGAGTTTTCTTTCCCTGAACTTATCATATAGTAAGAGGTAGGTGATAGGTACCTATACATATATTATTTTATTTATTCAATGCTTTTATTACCTCGTTAATCTTGTCAGGATAAAATAAAAGCAGGTGTGTATTTTGGAGCTTTAAATGAACATTATAATGAAAAACAAATTTTTAATTACCAAATAAATCACAATTCTTACAATATATTTTTGGTTCAGTATAAATGTGGTTTGAACAATACTACAAACACTACATCTCTAGCCGCCAGCCACTTTCGTTTTCCTTCCCTTCACCGTCGGCTCTTTTGAAACAAGATGTGGGGGCCGGAAAAGGGCAGTGTTGCCGGATGTCGCCAGATCTAACTTTTCGGCATAGAGTTAAGACAGTCTTGCAACTTTAAATTGGCCACGACTGTACTTTGTAAATTTTCTATTTTCCACCAGCAGAACAAATGGTTTTGCTACTCATCGGCTATTGAGAGTTTTCTCGGCAGTGATGTATGTTAACCGATAATATGAGTTTACAATTATTACAACTATTTTTGTGTATTTCCTTCGCAGGACATTAAAATCTTAAACTTACTATCATGGTGGGAATTTCGGAATAATAGGTTTATTTCATTGTGAGTTTGAAAATAAGGATTTTTCCGTGCACGTGTGACAAATTCTTGTGTGACACAGGAAGTCATGCAAGCATGGAGAAACCTATTTCTGGACATATTATAATGAACGATATGTTTTATTATCCCAAGTAGCATCGTAGTGTAGAAAACTTATATCGCCACTTGTGTGGCAATTACGTAATCACCACTAAATATAAAACGTTGCAGTAAGATTTACTTTATTTTCTATGAAAATAGTGGCAATCAGGTCAATTTCACCGCTAGTAGACACTATATAGTTTCATAACTTTTTAGTGGTGCTTAAGGTGTTTGGAACGTCGTGATTACTACCGAAAACCACCTTAAAGTTCTTATGCTTTCAAAGTGGAAAATGGAAGTGGCGGCGACCAAACTGTATCACTAAAATATATCTTAGAAGTGGCAACAACTTTAGCGTGCGCGTGATAGTAGCGGCCACGTTTTGGTCACCTCTACTAAACCTTGAAAGTGGCGAAACTTGTTGGTGATAACTAGTGGTCATCGCCAAGTTTTTGCCACTTGTAGAAGAGATTTTCACGTTCGCATATGACATCAAAGCCACTAAAAAGTTATCATTACAATCAAAATTCACTCTATAGTGACCGTCACTATCAAGTGAGGCTTCCTTGTTTTGCTGTATGCGCGTGGATATTTCTGCTAACGCGGTGTCAATGTGGTGATTGTAGTGCAATGAGATTTAGTGTTCATTCTTTGAATTAATTATTCGATGTGTGCGATTTAAATACGAGTATAGTGTTTAGTCGAGTAGTCAATATGAACGACATGATGATGTGCATACTAGACTCTGGGAAAGCAGGACCTGCTTCCAGAATATTGTCGCTTGAAGAGGTGTGACAGCGGTGTTAGCTTCTTAGGGATAAGATATAAGAATCTTTAACAAGCCCACAGTACCTACTCTGAGCTGCCACTTCCAAAATTTAAAAACTAATGTTTGCTACTCAATGTTTTTTACTCGGTGGACGAATTTTTGAATAAAACCTTCTCCTACATAAGTGATTGTTATTTTAGATTTATTATTGTAGGTAAATTTATTTCGAGATTTTAAGTAAATGTAAAATATGTACTATGTAAGTGCCTGTTTGTCTTATTATGCTTAATGTAAGTATCTTAACACGAAATAAAGAATTTGTATTTTAATAGTCGTTGCGAATGCTTTGTTCCAGAAATGTTGAGGTTATGGAAATTGACACTCGCGCGTGTAGAGATAATGGTGGCTGCAGTGGTGTCTATGACGTGGCCGCCACTTTCAAATGGTGAAAGTAACTATGGAGTAGAATAACACAGTTTTCGCCACTATACGGCCACGAAGGTCAAGTAACAAACACCTCAAATACGCAAATGTATGTGGAAATCACTTTAAGGTTATATTTTAGACAAGACGCCATATTTAAGAATGAAATTTATGCCCGCCATTATGACAAAATGAACAGGCTACATGAATAAAAATTAATTTCTCGTCAATTCTTCATTAAAATATAGTATATTAGTAAGTAATTATTGGTTTTACTTAACCAGGAATAATAAAAGTGTTTGTGGTATGTAGGTAGATATGTTTAAAAAAGTGTGCTCCTCACTTTTTATTTTATTTTTTGAAAATATTGAGTATTGCGGGAGGGCGTGCTCATATTTCGAGCTATAACGTCTATGTTTGACAGAAAACTTGAAATCGTTTTGTTTTTATCCCCATCTCCTATAAATATATTAAAATAAAATAAATACTCATAGTACCATTTAATTTTTAATTGGGTTTTTCGCCACCAAACTGATTGAAAGACAACTTTTTCAAGTTGCCTCGAAAATTCATAAATTCTTAACACTAAATGAACGAAACTTTAATCGTGTAACTCAAAAAATAACTAAATTTGTTGAAGTTATTTTTTGAGTTACACGTTTAAAGTTTCGTTCATTTAGTGTTAAGAATTTATGAATTTTCGAGGCAACTTCAAAAAGTTGTCTTTCAATCAGTTTGGTGGCGAAAAACCCAATTAAAAATTAAATGGATCTGTTTGCGCCACAAATAAATTTTAGAAAATAAATACTCATAGTAGTTATATTCCCGATTGACACCGTCAATCTAAGTAATTTCGAGTTGGTGGGAGAAAGGCAGCAAGATATAATAATGTATGTACCAATAAGTTGAACGAGAGAGACCGAGTGACATGGAAAATAATGAGGCAAGTAGCCAAGTTTCACGTAGGTGGCCTCATAGGTGGCTGCCACTCTGCGCCCACGTTTTTGCCACGTAAGTGCCACGTGGTTGGAACGTAATGGTAAAAGTTGCTAAAACATGGGGTCAACGTGGCAGCCACCCAAAAATTGTTCCCCATTTTGGTGGCAGCCACGTTATAGAAAGGTTCCTATAACGTGTCGGCCGCTAGTGATAAATACTTTAAAGTTTCTACGGTAGTGGTCGTTACGTAGCACCCACTAAAAATGCTACTTGGGATACTTCTTTGAAAACGAAAACATAAAAACTAAACAAACTTGGAACATGTTTATTTTTGAAAATAAACAACGTTGGCAATGCAGTTTTTGTTATATATAAAGTGTTTCCATGGTTACTCTCAAATTATTTCAAAGGTAATATGTAATTAGTCTATGTCAGATACGGTGGATAAAATGCCAAAAAATATTACAGAAATGTATCTACATATTCAAACACGTACGAATTAAAATACGAAATAGGTACAGGGTGTTCACGAAATATTGGAGACCCCCTTAAATCTTTTATTTTTGACCAGAGGAAAAAGTGTTTTATATGAAAGTTGTAGAACATTTCCTCAACCTTCCTTCAGAAAGAAAATCGAACATCGCGTTTTCAAGATAGAGACCTAACTTGTGTTTTTTTAATGGAACACCCTGTATGTTATTGAATTTTTAGATTCTACGCTTCATTCCGATTACAACGATATATATATTTTTAATTATTGTGTACAAGATGGCGGGTGAATCAGACGGCGATTCAGATGCTAGTATAAAAGACGCGAAAAACTGTGGTTTCAAGTGTTGTACTAAAAAGAGTTGCAGTGTCTCTGTGTGCATAAATTGCTACTCAATCTATCACAATAGTTGCTTAAAACGGATGGGTAATATTAAAAGAACAATTGATAAAAGAAAATTGGAATGCTGTGACCCGACGACGGCGACAACGATGCCAGATGCCGGTGATAAAAAAGTAAACACAATAATCGCAGTACAAAAAGTGGAAATAGCCAAAATGTCCCTGGAAATTGAGTATCTCAAAAAAATGATGGAAGAAATGTTGGACAAAAACAATATATTAAAACAAAATAATGGCCTACTGTGTGAGAAAATCCAAAAGCTGGAAAGCATAAAAAACGTAAACAAAGAAAATGGTAGCCGTAGCAGCGTGGTTGAAATCGAAGAGCCACCATCCGAACGCACCCCTGCTGTTCTATATAGAGATATAGCGGCAAAATCGATATCGAATACCCGCGGTCGAGAACAAAGTACTACTAAGACAGGCAACATCGCCGCGAGAGACCGTTTTCCACAAATGGCGAAAAAAGTACCAAGTGACAACAAAGATGAATTCGAGTCAGATATGAGCTCTGAAAATGGATATATTTAGGTAGAAAGAAGAAACAAGAGACGAAAAAACCTAGGCACGGGGGAAAAAGAACAAAATTTCGAAGGTGGGAATAGAAGAGTATGGTTATACATTAATAGAGTAAAACGCACTGCCACAGAAGAAGTGATAACGAGTTTTATACGTAAAAAAAATGGCTTTGAACGTATTAACCTTATTGTGAAAGAAATTCCCACAGAAGAGCATAGACTAAAAAATTTCGTGGTAATAGCTCCTATGGATAAGAAAGATCTATTATATGAAAGCTCATTTTGGCCACAGTACGTTGGGATTAAACGTTTCGATTTCAAGAAACACAAGGACTTCTTGAGCAAAATGGCGGATGAATTAGACCAACAAAAAGGAGGTAATTTTTTATAAGTAAAAATGTTGAACCACATAATCTGATGAAAAAGGTAGATAAAAATCAACAAAATCTACACAATCGACATTGCGTTAGCGTCCTTCATCAAAATATTCAAAGCCTTAGGAATAAGACTGGAGGTGGAGGAGCTCGTGACTGATCTTATATGTATGCCTGACATACTATGTTTCAGCGAACACTGGCTCACTGAAGATGAAATTTTCTGCACAAAAATTGAAGGTTATGAACTGATATCACATTATGCAAGGAAGGAAATGAAACATGGGGGAACGTGTATTTACACAAAAAAAGACCTGAACTTTCAAGAAGTAAAAGAAATCAACCAAATGAGTGCGGAAGGGGTATGTGAATGTGCTTGTGTCGTAGATAATAAGTCCAAACTATCTATTCTGTGCATATATAGAAGAGGAGCTGGTGCTTTGGACTTATTTATGCAAACTATTGAAGACATTTTGGATTATCTAGTAAAAAAACTCTTAAAATATGATATTATCATGACAGGAGATTTCAATCTTAACCTATTCAAAAACACTGATAAAATAAAAGTTTTCTTAGATATACTAAAATCCTATAACTATCAACAGACAATTTTTGAAGCAACACGAGTGACTAGAGACTCTTTAACTTTAATTGATAATATTTTTGTAAACCTGCAGGATAACTATGAGGCAAGTGTAATAGATACTTCCCTGTCTGATCACAGAGCCCAACTGCTTTGCTTTGGTTATGGGTGTGAGAAGTGCAGCGGTCACTATGTAAAGAGAAGGTTCTTCTCTAAATCCAGAGTGCTGTCCTTTGGGCATGACCTGAAGCGGACCAGCTGGGGCTCGGTCTTTAGTGCACATGATGTTAATACTGCCTATCAGAGTTTTCTAAATATTTTTGCACTGAAAATGAAACAAGTATTTGTTGTAACAAAGGTAAGCGCAAACAAGGTGTCTCATCCCTGGATAACACCAGCAATTAGGGTATCTTGTAGAACTAAAAGAAATCTTTATAGACAGAAACAAATGGGACAAGTGGATGTCGAATTCTACAGCAGATACTGTAATATCTTAAAACAAGTCATAAAAAATGCCAAGAAAATGTCAAACGAATATTATATAAAAGAATCAGAAAACAAAAACAAAGCCACGTGGAATCTTGTGAATAGGATAACAAATAAAACAAAAAGACCTGAATCAATCTGTAAAAATTTTGCTCATAAATACAAAGACAATTTGCACATTTTAAACAAGTTTAACCAATATTTTATAAACTCTTCTGGTAGTAAATTGTCAACAGACAATAAGCCTCTCTTGCACAACAATGAAAACAAAAGTTCTTCTACCACTATTTACTTACACCCTACAACTCCACAAGAAATCCAAAATTGTATCAAGAACCTAAAAAATAAAAAATCCACAGGACATGATGATATCGACACCCCTTGCTTATATTATAAACTTGTCACTTTCCACGGGTTGCTTTCCAGATGCACTAAAATTGGCCTTAGTAAAACCAATCTACAAAAAAAGGTAAAAAGGACGATGAATCAAACTATTGACCTATATCCATTCTGTCAAACGTCGGTAAGATTTTTGAAAAAATCATATATGTTAGGGTGGAAAATTATTTGGAAACACAATCTCTGCTCTCCGATTGTCAAAATGGTTTCAGAAAAGGCAAATCCACAATACGAGCTGTATATCAGGCCATGGTAAAAATCTTAAACGCGTCAAACAATAATAAAGAGACAGCTATTTTGTGCTTGGACCTGTCAAAGGCTTTTGACAGGGTCGATCATGAGATGCTTGTTA
Source organism: Pseudeuparius sepicola (assembly GCA_963920635.1). Classification (NCBI taxonomy): domain Eukaryota; kingdom Metazoa; phylum Arthropoda; class Insecta; order Coleoptera; family Anthribidae; genus Pseudeuparius; species Pseudeuparius sepicola. The sequence continues at coordinate 51,496,508 of OY987300.1, read as the reverse complement.
GTAAGTTGGACAAATATGGTATTAGAGGAGTAGCCCTAAAACTAATAAAGTCATACTTATCGCAGCGAAAACAGTGTGTCTGTGAAATGGATGAAAAGGGTGACTTACTGAGGTCTGACACTATGGATGTAGAGGGGAGTACCCCAGGGATCAATCTTGGGCCCCTTGTTATACATTCTATACACAAATGAGCTGCCGGATGTCAGCGAGGAATATATGGTACTTTATGCAGACGATACCACCCTGGTATTCAGTGAGCGGGATCGGGATGTGCTTCTCAGAAAGGTAACAAACACAGTGAGCACTCTAAGAAATTATTTTGCATCAAACAACCTTCTTCTAAATATCTCAAAGACTCAATTACTATCTTTTGCAGGCAGAAATCACAGCAGTATAACCTTAATATATGATAGCGAAGAATTGGTTTCGATTGATTGCGCACTCTTCTTGGGAATATTTTTGGATAAAAGACTTGACTGGAGAGCACATGTTGATTATGTGGCAGTGAATATCTCTAGGTATTGTTTTGCACTGAGACTGATGGCTGACAATGTAAGCACGGAGGCGGCTCTTTTGTCATACTATGCATATGTTCAATCCCGTTTAAAATATGGTGTGATCTTCTGGGGAAATTCAACCGACATACAAAGAATACTGATATTGCAAAAGAGGTGTCTCCGTAGTATCTTCAAAATTAAACAACGGGAAAGCTGTAAACCTTTATTTTATAAACAGAGGATATTGACAATTATCGGTCTGTACATATATGAGGCAGTGTTATTCGTAACTGAAAATAAGGACCTATTTGTAAATGCACGAAGAAATCATGATCATCATACTAGATTTAAGACAGACTTGGTCACAGAGAAGTGCAATTTCTCATATGTACAAAAATATGTACAATACAGTGTAACAAAAATCTATAACTCTTTTCCAGAAAATGTGCATAACCTACGAAAGAATAGGCTAAAGTCTTATCTTAAAATGTATCTTGTAAAAAAGGCCTTTTATACTATCACAGAATTTTACAACGACAGTGACAAGGAAAATCTGTTAATTTCTCGATAATCTGTAGTATATTTTCTTACTTCTGATGTGAGATTTTTGAGATATAGTCGGTATATATAATTTTTGAAATATAGTCGGTATACAGGGTGTTTCATAATTGCATGCTGATCCGGCAGGAGGATATTCCTTGGGCGATTTTAAGACACAATTTTCATATTAACATAGGTCCGGAAACGCTTCATTTTCGATATACAGGGCGGTAAAAATTGAAGAAAAAATCGGTTTTTCTTCAATATTTCGGAGACTGGTTTAGATATTTTTTTGATATTCAGTACACGATATCTGTGTATAAAAGCAAGTATTTTGACAAAAAAACATTTGTTCTGATTCCACCAGTGGCGTCCCCACAAACAGATCGATACACATTTTTGAGAAAAAAAATGTGACGCCAATGCTATTTTTCAAAATAAGAATTATTTTCCTAGTCTTTGTTGTGTGTCTATCAAAAATGAGCTCTTGACTTTTTGGCCTACGACGGACGGTTTCCGAATTAAAAAATAAAAAGCATTTACTTGCTATGCCGCTATGGCAGATTAATTTATTATTTAAAATCTAGTAGGCCACTGAGATTTAGTTTTGTGTTTACAACCAAGTGTCAAATTTTTCACTTCAATACTTTATCTGAGTGTGAGTGATTGATATAAGTATAAGAAACTATGTTTGAGAATGCCGAGTTTGCCGATATTCATTACATGTACGGTCTTGCGGATGGAAATGCATTTGAAGCCAGGCGACTGTATGCAGAGCGTTTTCCGCAAAGAATTGTGCCAGATGCAAGAACTTTTTCAAGCGTTCATAGGAGACTACGCGAGAAGGGATGTTTTAAACCCGATCACCACTTAAAAGGGGCCCAACGAATCGCAAGAACAGAAGAAACTGAAATAGCTGTTCTTAATTCAGTTGAGCAAAATCCCAAAATAAGCACAAGGAAAATTGCTAGTAATTTGAATATCTCCCTTATTTTAGTCTGGAGGATACTTCACGATTTTTTGTTATACCCTTACCATATTCAACGGGTTCAGGCCTTACTGCCTCGGGATTTTCCATTTCGTATAAATTTCTGCCAATGGTTTATTCAAAAAATTGTTGAAAATCCACTATTTGACAGAGAAGTATTATTTACTGATGAAGCCAGTTTTTCCCGAAATGCAATTAGAAACTTCCACAACAATCACTTTTGGGCTGAAGAGAACCCGCATGCAATCGTCGAAGTCAATCACCAAGAACAATTCTCGGTAAATGTGTGGGCAGGAATTGTTGACGACTATTTAATTGGACCCTTTTTTCTGCCAGGAAGATTAAATGGAGAAAATTATCGTCACTTTCTTGAAAATGATTTACCAGTGCTGTTGGAAGATGTCCCCGTTTTAATCCGAAATCGAATGTGGTTTATGCACAATGGTGCCCCTGCGCATTTTAGTGTTTTGGCACGTGCCTATTTGGACCAAAATTACAATAATCGCTGGATAGGCAGAGCAGGAACAGAATTATGGCCGCCTAGATCCCCTGACCTGAACAGTCTAGATTATTTCTTATGGGGCCATCTTAAAACCTTAGTTTATAGCACCCCAATCCAAACTGAAGAAGAACTGAGAAATCGCATAACAGATTCCTGCAACACTATAAGAAATACGCCAGGAATTTTTCAACGAGTACGCGAATCTATGAGAAGAAGAGTTGAGGCGTGCATACTTGCAGGTGGTCGACATTTTCAACACCTGATATGATTTAATTAATTTCATTGTTAAGATTTCAATAATAAATTAATCTGCCATAGCGGCATAGCAAGTAAATGCTTTTTATTTTTTAATTCGGAAACCGTCCGTCGTAGGCCAAAAAGTCAAGAGCTCATTTTTGATAGACACACAACAAAGACTAGGAAAATAATTCTTATTTTGAAAAATAGCATTGGCATCACATTTTTTTTCTCAAAAATGTGTATCGACCTGTTTGTGGGGACGCCACTGGTGGAATCAGAACAAATGTTTTTTTTTTTGTTAAAATACTTGCTTTTATACGCAGATATCGTGTACTGAATATCAAAAAAATATCTAAACCAGTCTCCGAAATATTGAAGAAAAACCGATTTTTTCTTCAATTTTTACCGCCCTGTATATCGAAAATGAAGCGTTTCCGGACCTATGTTAATATGAAAATTTTGTCTTAAAATCGCCCAAGGAATATCCCCCTGCCGGATCAGCATGCAATTATGAAACACCCTGTATATAAATTCGTCTTGACATTATTCAACACCACTATGTGGTCTGTAATGTAAAAATTTTATATTGTAACATTACAAGGAATATATGGAACTTTATCTATCTATCTATCTAATATGTTTTATATAACTTTTGACGTAAAAAATTGCATTTAAAACAGGATTACAAAAAAACTAAGGTGGCCATGAAATTAGAACTAACACATTTAGGAATATTTTTTATTTGTTTCAAGAGAAAAAAATAATAAAAAACACAACAGAAAAGCATATAAATTTTACTACACAAACAAAATATATAACAAAGTATAACAATAACAATATTTTTCATAAGAACTGTTCGAATTGTAATCCCTTCACTTGGAGGCATGAGCGATATCTCTTTTTCAAATTATTAATACTTGTTAATATTATATCTTGATTGTTATTTAAAAAATGTAACCGTTCGACAATTTTCCCTTGCAGTTCTTCTATATTTTCATTTGGATCTTTGTAACAGTGTAGTACACATGACACTTTTTCCTCTGGTCAAAAATAAGAAAGTTAAGGGGGATCTCCAATATTTCGTGAACATGTTAAATATCAGATAGCATACTTTGTTGTATATTTACATTTTAAAACCATACATTCGGTATTTTAATTCAATGCATGGAAAGAATCGGAGATAGGGAAATCTTTTTTTATGCGCCAGCCTGAAAAAGCCTATTTTACATTATTACTAATACATATGAAAATTAGTTGTTTTCAAAGAAGTATACTAAAAAATCCATTCTTAGCTATGTATAAAAAGTGTTTGTTCCTTTGAATTGGCTGTTTTACTAGGTACCAAAAGTTATAGTTACTAAGTGTGGCATAATGCAGTGGCATAACTATGGAAGAGTAGGCCCGTGTTCAAAATTTCAGTTGGACCCCTGTGTTTTTTAATGTTTGAAAGTGGTGTAACAATGACAAACATTGTACAGGGTGTCCCATTTTCGATACTTTTGCAAGTTATATTTATATTTTGAAATTTTTACCTCCTAGAGAAAACCCGTGCACTCCACTGAATTCTACGTGAAAAAATCTATAACGGTCGCTTTTTACCATTTCAACAAGTTAGCGTATAACGGATGGTGACTGAAAATTGCAAATTTTGAAAATCATCTTGTGTTTTAAAAAACTAAGGAGATCGCATGAAAATTCTGTATACAAACCTTTTTTTAGGAAAAAGTAGGTCAGTGTCCCAAAAACCGCAAAACCCTATTTCTAAAAATAACCGAGATACCTCGCAAAAGTAGCGAAAATGGGACACCCTGTAGGTGCATAGAGAATAATCCAACTTAAACTTTGTATTGACTAACAGTTAAAAATAATGCACATTGCTCACTACAGGTCAAAAAACGCCATTTTATAGGTAAAAATGTTCAATCACCATGTAAGTTCTGTACAGGGTGATCCAAACTCGACGCCCCAGGCCTACTATGCGCGAACACGAAAACTGAAAATAAAATTTCGAACGGGGCTCTTAAATGGAATGGAATGAAAAACATGGAATTTTTTCAATTCACTAGGATCGGTTTTCCGAAATCTAGCTAGCCATGAAAACAATTGCGATAGTGATAAATTATTAAAAGTACCTATGTTAGGGTGCCTTGTGCAGCATTAAATTTGTTCGACTGGAGTATTTTTTTAAATTTTTGAATTGTGCTTGTTACTGACTTGTTTGCTATTATAGTTTGTTACAAAAATTGTTTTTTAATATTCTAGTTGAAAAAATTTAAGGGTGCACAAAACAACTTATAACATTCTCTTAAATAATTTGTGACTATCAATTGTAAATTTTGAACAATAAAAGATACAGAAAAACGTTTCCCATAAAAGTTGTAGAGAATGATAAGGACTTTCGATATTTAGGAAAAAAATTTATGTTTCTAGGGAAAAATATTGATGAAGTCACAGCAGCCATTTCCCCAAACAACAAAAAAGTATGTCCCATTTAAGAACCCCTGTACGAAATTTTATTTCCAATTTTCGTGTTCCCGCACTAGGCCTGGGGCGTCGAGTTTGGATCATCCTGTAGGTACATTTACTCTTAAGTTATTATACATTTTTTGTACTACCCTTGAATTTTTATTGTTGCGAAATTTCAATGACCCTCTATGTAACCGATTAGAGATTCTGACTCGTCAGTTATTACGCAGCACCACACCAATCGGCTCGCATCGGAAAAACTGAAATTTATGCGCCCTGCATGAATCTTGGTGGCGGTGGGCCCCTAACAGCTCTGGGCCCGTGTTCACCGCACACTCTGAACACCCTGTAGTTACGCCACTGGCATAATGCCACTAAAACATCCTTTATTATTTATATTTACAGGTATTAAAAATCTTTCTTTGTAAATATTCTTGGCTTTACATTGTAGGTTAGAATTTACACGTTCGACACTTACATTATATCGCTAAATGTAGAATTTTGTGGGTTGATGAACAAATAGGAAGTTCACATAACCAACAATCATGAATGGTTACCCTACGCCCTCTAACCCCTTCTAGTAGCTGTAGAAGACGCCAGAGTCTCCTACATCTCACTGCTACTAACTAATATTAATCGGAATAAAGAACACCTAGCCGAAGGAAACCGCATCTCCGGCAGCTTAGTTGGTAAAAGTGCCTACGGCCACAGTAGGAGTCCCGGGTTCGAGTCCCGGCTGGAGTGCATTTTTTTCAATTGATATCCTTTATCTTATATGTCACTAAAACATCCTTTATTAGTTATAGTTACTTATTATTGCAAACATAAATTTTGTCTTCTTCTGTTATTGATACTTTTTGTCGATTTTTACAACAGTTTTTTATTGTGCAGATGTAATGAAAAGAAAACTTGCGCAGAAATTTAAGTATGTACCATGTGATCACATACCTATAGTTTTACACCCCCCTTATTTTCTACATTTTTGAGGTTAGGAAAAAGTTTTAGATAAAAGTTGTAGAAGCCAAAGCAAGCTATTTTCAGAGTTTATTTCGTTTTTTACAGGGTGTTCAGAAAACTGGTGCCAAACCAAAATTATGGTTTTAAAATGGAACACTGTATATTTTCAGATATTTCAAATCTGCTTATTGTCACAATTTCAATTATGTATACATGTAATAATATGTTTGTTTCAAGCTTTTGGAAAATATTCGACCTTGAAACTTTCAATTTTGCACTTTTGATGTTTAAATTAATCTTTTGCGTGTATACCTTACATAGGAAAAAATTTCATAAATATGATTATAAGAAAGTTTTTAAGTTCAATGTAATTTGTATTCTGAATCAACAGATTGTATACAAATTTGGACTATGGGGAAATGCAACCATATTTTAAGGGCGAGACTTTAAAAACGCTCCTCTGGTACTGAGAGAGTACAGTTTATCCCTAACTAAGTCCACCTACAGATTGTCAAATGCTTTAGTTATTTCTGCCGATTTCTTTTTTTCATGTGCCCCAAAACACCTGTTAACTCCAAAATTTCTAAAATAAAATTATCTCCTACTGCATTTAAATGTTACAGAGGAATTGTAAGTTCAAAATTAAGAAAAAAATGCTTAATAGGCATTGAGTAAAACATCACTGCTTTTCTTGAAATAGGGTAAAATTTTGTCGAGCTCAATCCATTCCATTTTGAAAACGAACAATTTTTGGTACATTGTTCATAGGGATTTTTTTGTCACTTTAAATTGTATAATTATTCTGTAAAATTTGAAAGCGGAACTTTGGAGCCAACAGGTGTTTTGGGGCATATTTTGCCAATTTCAATGCAAATGGTTGATTTTATTCTAATAAGTACCCTTTTGTTGCAAAATGAAAAGATGCACTAAAATGATGAATATTATATTATTATTATTATATTATAATTTATTGATGCCATACATACATAGTAGTATTTTCACAAGTCAGATTCATAAAATAATGAGAATAAAATAAGATAAAAGCAGTAAATGACACATACACACTAAAACCTAGTTAATTATATAAATATGATCCAACAAAAAAAAAAAGAATAGGATATAAACTAGTGGAGATTACACATTAAAAGGAGACCAACATACAGATGCCTCACACATCACATTTTAGCCTGCCATGACTGACAACGACAAATCACTGAAGTCTGCAACAAGGAATTCATCCATGCTAAAGAAAGCTTTAGACTTTAAGTAACTTTTCAGTTTAGATTTAAATAATTTTGTGGGTAGCTCTTTGACAACTTCGGGGAGCACATTATAGAATTTAATGGCATGATAATTATGACCACTTCTAGCTTTATTGACCCTGTGGTATTGAATGCACAGGTGTTCACCTCCTCTAGTGTTATAATGATGAAAATGTGAGTTTGTTTTGAAGTCATCAATGTTGCTTTTTAGGTAGAGAAGGCATTCGAGTATGAACACACTAGGTAGAGTAAGAATACCAAAAGAGATAAACTTGTCTCTACAAGGTTCACGAAATGCAATACCCGCCATCAATCTGATACATCTTCTTTGCACACCAAACGCTCTTGTGGCATGTGGGCAATGGCCCCACAGCAGTATGCCATACATTATGTGAGAATGAAAATGTCCATAGTAGGTGTCCATAAGTACTTTGGTTGAGACATTGTTTAGGAGATTACGAATCAGGTACATGTTTCTATTCAGCCTCTTAATAAGTTGATTAACTTGCTCTTCCCACGACAATCTGCTGTCCAGATACAATCCAAGAAAGCTAACAGGGCTGAAGTTAGTGATTGCAGGTTTCAAGGAAAAATCTAGAATTTGTGTTTTACCAGCATTCATGCAGAGGCGATTTGAAAGAAACCACTGCTCAATACGAAAGCCAGAATCATCAACGTTTTGGTTGACAGTATTGGGAGCATCCGATATGTTTATGGAAGTTGTGTCATCTGCATACAAGACGAGATTGAGGTTATCTATAAATGTGATATCATTTATGTAAATTAAAAACAGTGTTGGGCCCAGGATAGAGCCCTGGGGAACTCCATATTTTAAACCTACCAATTCAGACTTACTACCATTGGCCGAGACATATTGCTTTCTACCCCCAAGATAGGATCCAATCAAGTGAGAACTGTCTCTGCTAAAGCTATACCTGGTCAGTTTTTCAATCAAGAGTTGATGGTCAATACAATCAAAGGCCTTAGTCAGGTCGTAAAAGCATACCCGTACAAACTTATTGTCATCATATGATCGCTGAACCTGCTGTACCAAACTTAGAACAGCCCTCAAAGTCGACTTTCCTGTTCGGAAACCAAACTGGTTTGGAGCAAAGAGGTTGTTATTCTCAAAATACTTTACCAGTTGTGTGTTCAATAGATGCTCAAAGATTTTACCAAAAATGGGCACAATCGAGATTGGGCGATAATTGTTAACTTCGCAGACATTCCCCTTTTTGAAGATGGGCACAACCCTAGCAATCTTAAGACAGTCAGGGAAAACATTTCCAGCAATGCATTGATTAATCAATCTGCACAGAGGAGAGACAATTAAGTTTTTTAACGCTTTCACAATTTTAATGTTGAAATTATACACATCCCTGCTAGGGCTATTACTGAGCCCAGCCATAGCATTTCTTACATCGTTAATACTAACAGAATCAAAAGAAAAGGTCAAGCCCGCACTTGAAACGGCTCCATCAATTCCATGGAGGTAGGTGAGTGGATCTCTGACATTATTAGGTAGAGTCTGTCTAACAGTATCAGCAATAGTAGCAAAGTGTGTATTAAAATCTTGGGCAGAAAGAGATGGCGACGATTGTTCCTTTGACCTAGGATTGTTATTCCTGATAACATCCCACACTGCCTTATTTTTGTTTCTAGAATTGGATATATGCATGTCATTTGCGTTTTTCTTAGCTTTATGTACTTGAGACCTATAAAAACGCCTATATTTCCTCAATGCACCACTACTCACTATTTCAGAATTACGATGGTGAATAGTTGTTAAGAGCTTAAGACTCTCCCTGTTTTGTCGTATTTCATCAGTGAACCAATGTATCTTAAATGAGTTGTCAGAATTAATATTGACAGTTTTGCTCTTTTCGGGAAATGCTATATCACAAGCGTTCTGTAGAATGCTTATAAACTTATCAAACTGCGTAATAGGACTAACTGTTATATCATTCAAGAACTCCCAATCGTAGCCATCAAATAAATCATACAAAGCCATTAAACCCTGATCGGTTATAGGCCGATAAATTATGTTTGTCTTCTCAACAGGCACAGACTCAGACTGGAGCTCGAAAGACAGAGGTTTGTGGTCAGAGATGGAAAAATCTATTACTTCTGCTTTATAGTTATTGGTATCAATATTAGAGAAAATATTATCCAGACAGGAAGCTTTTCTAGTGGTGTCAAAGATAGTGCGTGACAAACCAAATGAGTTAAAAATACCTGTAAGACCAAAAACATAACCTCAAAAAAGTTTTGAGTATGAAACCCATTGAGCCCCTCCGCCCCTGGGCGATGTAAATAATTTTTTATAAATTGTATAACTTCTGTAGAAGTTTTTGCGAAAAACATGTTTTTCAAACTGTATATTTATCACCCTGTAATTTTTTTATTAAGCATTTTCGGACCCATGTTTATAGGAAACTTTTTGTTCAAAATGACATTTTCTACCTGTCATATTACGTTGGCACCATAATTTAGAAACACCCTATTTAATTGGAAAATTGAATATTTAAAAAATGGAAAAGTGGACAGTGGGGGAAGGGATTGCGTGGACGTGCGGCGCTTGGGTTGACAGATGCCAGATGCCCTCGTTTCGAATTTTCAGAGCGACCAGCTTCAACGAGTCAACGGCATTGTGTTTCTTGAACGTGGACGCTTATTATACTAACGTCGTTCTAACTCTAACCGATACTGTTTCGCTGTGTTTCGTCAGAAGTGCTCCGTAAACTGTGAGCGACGTAGCTCTTGCGCATTTTCCCAGATCCGTTGGCTATTTTTTGGACTAGAAGTGATGACCAAACTTATTGGAATCGCCGCTGCAAGTTTGGTGGGGATCCAGCTCGTCGGCGTGGTCGTCGGGCTGAGTAGGTACCCCGTTGTAATTAGATTATCTAATCCAATCCAATCCAGTGCAGGGGGTGGCCGCCTTAAATCGGCCCGGCACGTAGGCCGTAGATTTCCGTAAAAAAAAGACAACACAGTGTAATACGTTCAAGGCTATCATGTAATAACCTCGGTAAAAACAGTGCAACTACCTAGTTACCTGGTGCTTTTTGTGACTTTCGAGAGGATTTTTGGATAATAATCGCAAGGAAAATCATCGAGGCATCTGAAAGGTAGTTTTTTGCATGCTATTCGCTAAAAATGAGTTGAAAGACATTCCTGAAATACTGTGAAAGAGCTACACGTCTGACAACGCTGCACGCACAAGGGAACTGGGGGAAACCGGCTTCAGTGCCAGCTGGTTCCGGCAAGGTGAAGGACCTCTGGCTGTGGCGTCGTAAATAGGGGTTTTAACAGCGTTTTTTTAAAAAATTATTTCTGACGTTAATATACCCTTTAGAAAAATTTTAATTGCATAGCCGTAACAAGCGCATTTTTCCCCACCTGCCCTTAAATTTTCTGTACTTATCAAAGTTACACCCTGTATAAATTAACCTTGATGCAGGCCAATGAATAAAGAACCCCAGCAAGGCATCAAAGCTCTATGGACATTATAAAATACATGAGGGGGAAATCGCCCTGTGTAGGAACCAAGTTTTAACATAATATTTTGGTATCTGACACAGTGATAGGTGCCAGATGTGGTGCTTCAATACTTTTTCCAGTTATTAAGCTTAGCTGGGCGCTTTGTAGCTCTTCCCTGACAGCCAAAACTAAATATTTGAGGATAATAATACAACGGTCAGTAATTTTGCAATTTAAATTAACTTTTGAGGCCATGCGCTAAAGTGGCATAGGTATTTGTGTAGGTACCTACTTCTTCATAATTGAAAATTTAAAATTAGACATGCTACATTATCAAGGATTTCTAAACTTAAGACATAAATGTGCCTTATAATTTTTGGCCTGTATTGCAGGTACTGATTTTACGAAAAATGAAAATTTCTGCTTCGAGTAGTTTTTTTAAACAACACAACTCAAAGGTGCACACCACTGTGAAACTGGAAATGGCGGGTGGCATCCCGCCATATGCAAAAACTGTCCCAGTCTTGCGTTGATTCCAAACCTGCTCCTTCCTAGGGTCCTTTCATCGAAGCAGGCGTATAATAGAAGTTTAGTACTTTTCCCTGAAATATTTCATTTTTGTCGGCTTCAAAAATAATCCAAAATTTTAAGGTATTGCTCCTTTTGTTCTTAAAAGAAGGCGCTGGATACAATCTAATCCACAGTAATGTGCTGAAAGCCCACTGTAGCTAAGTTCACACAACCTTCCTAGTTATCATTTGTGAATTGTGGATTTTTTTTAGAAATGTAACAAATTAGTTGGACACCCAACTTCAAATTTGAACATTTGAGTCTTTTTTATTAGCGTCTATTCCAAATTTAAAAAACAAAAGTGACCTTATTATAATAATAGGCTGGGTTAATGGACCCCTAAAAGCAGGTATGTATTTAATTTACAATGTAAGTAGGAAACAGAAAAGTCTATCATATGTATAAAATCTGGCTATTTCATATATTTAAGAGGGGGTTGCCAACAGCGAAAATAACGTTAGATTTCGTATTTTTTTAAGTTGTATAACATAAAATCTAATAACAAAAAATCTGGCAAAAATTTAGTACAAACATATCTGTCTTCATTTTAATCATAAGATCTTAAAAGCACATGCACTGGAATCATTATTTTTCCCAAAGTTTTCATAACCTATAAAACAAAAAACCGCTTGTAATATCTTATGATTAAAATGAATACAGAGATGTTTGTACTAAATTTTTGCCAGGTAAAATGTTATTGGATTTTATGCTATACAACTTAAAAAAATACGAAATCTAACCTCACTTTCGCTGTCGGCAACCCCCTCTTAAATACCAGGTTATTCCCAGATTCCTCTGCTGTATGTTCTATGTAATGATGCTTGATGCAACCATTTCTGTAAAATCAAGTGTTTTAAAGACTTACTTGGTAGATAAAGTACTTCATTTTCTTGTAGATACCAATTCAATTGGAATTCCAATAATCTTATTATGGTTAAATTTCGGAAACAGAAAACAGCTGTCATACACAAATCACTAACCAATTATGTACCCTGAAGTTATGTACGCTGTTTTGATATAGACCCATGGATATATTATGATGTCTCATTATGATATTTTTTAGTATTTTTAAATTTCTAAGATGTTCGATATTTATCTTGGGCAACCGTACTAGCCCATTTGTATAAACAGTTAAGCTGAATATTATTTCATATTTTAATTAATTGGTGTATTCCAGTTTTCAGGCAAACTTACATTATTCAAATTTTATGAAGATATTTTCAATGGTTTGCTAATAATACTCTGTACTAGGTAGCTAAAATTTAGATCTAAATCACTTTCCAAATTGTAACTAGGATTTGGTTTTAATGCCATGAACTGAACTAAACAAATATTTTTTAAAATTTAAACTGCATTCAGTATATATTGTCTTAGACACAATAGGGTACTTGACAATATTTTTAATTGCTCTAAAATTGTACTCTGTTTACAGTAGATGCACCAACATAACACGTAATAAATGAAACAACGGCTTTTAACACTTATTTATTTATGATAATTAAAGACGAAGTTGCACAATTTTGTTCAGGCTGAAATCTACAGTTTCGTCGTTCTATTGTCCAGAACGCCAAAAGTGGCAACTCTGTGCCTCTCAGGAGGAACGGAACTGTAACGTTGCCGGTGCCCGTTTGCAATATTTCGTGGAACAAGGACAAATTGCAGTTTTCTATTCAAATATCTCCAGCTTGCCTATGAATATCTGTTACTTAATGTATTGCAACTTTTGAGCTTTAACTAACGCAATTGCACACACAAATTTTGTCACATAAAGACTTTTTTATTTCGCATATTGACTCCTCTATAGCAAAATGGTGTCTGTTTATGCTGCACACGCTGGAAACTATATCCTTCATCTCTGCCACGTAACAGTTTAGTTAAAATATCTGTATACAGAACGTACTATAAATATTCAGGTATCAATAATGGGGGAAATATTCGCCTATGTGGCAACGTTACCTGCCCACCTAGGCATCTAACCATATGCATATATCCACATGTCATCTAACACGTATGGTTTTTTGCTCGGCAGATGACATCCCGTGATGCCAACTGTCATTCCGATTCCGTATATCGCTAAGTCAAAACATTAGTAGATATTAATATCTGTGCGATTTATTATAGTTTGTTATTAATATTTACTATTATATATATTATTTGCGGACCTAGTTATCGTGTTGTTAGATGTGTAAGGTAAGATATCATGGACCCTAAAAGGAAAATCCGTAATTTGCCGAAATTGGGATGCTTTTTAAGTAGCACAAATTTTTTCTAATAATCCGATGTTGGCGTCTGCCGAAATTCATGGGATAAAACTGCAAAGGTTTGTACCTACCTACGTTGTAGTAATAGTACAGTTGTATTATGATATGAGTTATTAATAAAGAGAGAACCTCGGCCTAGGGACCATCTTGAAGGCGCGTTTATAAAGGCGCCATAGTGCTTAATACTGAGACCGAATTCCGGCCCAACCTAGCCAAAAAATTTGCAGAAAAACGATTGAATAGGTATTTACGAAAAAAAAACACTTCTTGACTAAATGTGGTCTCACGAGGCATCATAAGTCTGGGAGTTTGAGGTTAGAATTCTGAAATTTCAACATTCCTTGCAACTTTCACTGCCGAATAAGGTTATGTCTTAGAACACTTTAGTGGTATTGCTATGTTGCCAAATTGTCTTTTTAAAACACTTGTGACGTCATAAGTGCTTTCCCGCCAAATTTCGAAGAAAGTCTAAAAACTTGATAAGTACGTAAATGCATATTTTTTAAATAATCGTAGGGTCTTAGGCAAGTGTCCAGGAATTGTTTTATCGAGTTTGTAAAATTTCGTCAAGTACCCTATTGCCCAAAAATGTTTTCCAAAACGTCTTGTGAAAATCTTGAAGTCGAAACGTAGTTATAGTTTTTTTTATTTAACAAATAATTTTGAATTTCCAAAATACTTGTGCCAGGAAAGACCATTTTGCACTTTTGTTATAAATAAACAACAAAAATCAGGTAAAAATTGCAATGTTTCGTAATATACTTCTGATTTGAATTTACTAAGTGCTAAGCACATGTTCTTCAGGTCATTAACAAAAAAGTTTAGGCCCTCACCTGTTTCATGACTTATTAGTCCAGTTACCCCTGAAACCTTCATCTTATTAAAATGATCCCGCTGAAGCAAATCTCCGGATAATTTTGGTGCAACTTTTAGTTCCAGATCTTCTTGAAATTCATATAAATTTTCACTAAGACACACATGAACAATGTTGCTACTTAAATTAAATTTGTATTGAAAATAACTTGGAATGTGAATTTGTTTATTAGAGAGTAATGCCGAGCGATTGTTTAAAAAAATGCTGTAAAATAAACAAGATAAGAATTATTTGGATGCATAATACAATTTTGGAAATTATTTTTAGAAGACAGAATGCCAACTTTCTTCCATATTGCCTGATTTGAGGAACCCATGTCAGTGGTAAAACATAATAATTTTTAAATACCCAAAACGTCAACTAAAAATCTTTAAAATGACTTGGATTAACAGAGTTCCCAGTAGAATAGCCAACAATTTGTTTCCACTGTCAATTTAAACCCCTAAATATTGCAATCAAAAGCTGGGTGGCAGTAGCACCAGAATTTCTCATTGTTTCCACCCCAAATATGCTCAAAGTAGCATTGCACTAATGACGGTGTGGAGATATTGCCATTTCATCTACGAAGAGACAACAGTCTTTTTCGAAATTATTGAAGCTATAAATTTTTAGAGATAAATAGTACAGAATTTCATATAATGTTCCTGGTTGAAACTTAATGTGGCATATACAGGGTGGTTCACTTTTATGTGGTAGGACTTTAACATTAGATAGAAAAAGATAATCTAAAATGAAAATTTTATATCAACATGTATCGGGGAAAGCTTAGTTTCCGAGATACAGGGCGTTGAAGTGTTGGAAAAAATATGAAGTATTTTTTACACTGTCCGAACCAGTGGAGATATTTAAACCAAATTTGATGTGTAGTACCACCTTTTTGACTACGATATTTAGTGATAATATGAAGGTCCTGAAATAACCAGTGGTGGAGTTATGGGTTTTCACTATCACTAAATTTAAAAAGTAATTAGTTCGGACCTGTCTCACATCAACGTAAATTTTTTTTTCGTAAAGTTCTTTCAGTTCTCTACAAAAAGTGTATCTTGACAGTTTTTTGTAAAAATGTGTTTTCTAAGATTATTGATAAATATCGCAAATAACAGAAATTAATTATGGAAGACTTATCGGATTCAGCTATTTTATTTTTAATTTTATGGAAACAATTTTAAAAATAAACTTGCACTTGGTTTGAGGTACATTACTTTATTATCATTTTAACATTTTTATCAAATCTGTATTATTTCTTAATAATTTTTATAATTCTAAATTTGTAGAATTCTAAATTATACCACGACGAGTAAAACATGATTCTTCCGCCCATAAAATATTATTTAAAAATTGTCTTATTTCCTTTGACTACAAAATCCATCGGCAAAATACTAATGTCCTTTCTGCATCGCCGTACTGGTGAAGATAAGTGTGCCAAGGAAAAGAAAATCTTATTGACAGTTAATAATACAATAATCTGTCATCCAGTAGATGAACGTAGCAGCGCCGCAGTTTGTCTTTGTTAATAATTAAAATGCCGTTCCAATTTACAAATGAAGAGCAGGCTGACATCCATTTCTGCTATGGAGTTGCAAATGGGAACTCTGCGGAAGCAGCCAGAGAATACTGGAGGCGATTTCCAAATAGGCGCCATCCACGTCCCTCGGTGTTTGTTAACATGCACCGGCAATTCAGAACTCGCGGTCTGAGAACTAGAATCGTCGAACGAGGAAATGAAAACAATATCCAACAAGTCAGACGCAACAATGAGATTCTTCGTGAATTCGATAGGAATCCTACAACAAGTAGCAGAAGAGTGTCAGTGGCCCTACGTGTTTCAAAGTCTGCAATTTTGCGAGCTTTAAAAAGAGATCACAGGCATGCGTATCATCTACAACCCGTACAAGGTTTAAGGCCCAGGGATGCAGAGAGAAGATTAGTGTTTTGCCGATGGATTTTGGAGTCAATTGAAGGAAATAGACAATTTTTAAATAACAACAAGAAATTTTTAGGTCGAATTTAGTGTCAATGTTTGGATTGGACTGTACAACCATCATCTGTTTGGACCCTTTTTTTTGCCACAGCGAGTGAATGGTGACAATTTTTTGGAGTTTTTAGTAGCTGAGCATAATAATATGTGGGAAGACATTCCTTTAAACTTAAGATTGTTGGCTTGGTTCCAACTTGACGGCTGTCCTGCACATTTTCACCGAAATGTGAGGAACTGGTTAAATAATAACTTTCCAAATAGGTGGATCGGACGAGGGGGACCGGTCGCTTGGCCACCACGTTTTCCGGACATAACACCTCTGGACTTCTTCATATGGGGATTTTTAAAAGAACAAGTCTATGCGACTCCTGTAGAAACAAGGGAACAACTTATTGATCGTATCAGAAATGCGTGCGATGAATTGAGAAATGGCAATTTAATCGATGCTGTTCAATCCGTTAGGCGTCGAAGTGAATTATGTGTGCAACAGAATGGATCACATTTTGAACAATTGTTGAATGTTGTACAAATTTAGAATTATAAAAATTATTAAGAAATAATACTAGATTTGATAAAAATGTTAAAATGATAATAAAGTAATGTACCTCAAACCAAGTGCCAGTTTATTTTTAAAATTGTTTCCATAAAATTAAAAATAAAATAGCTGAATCCGATAAGTGTTCCATAATTAATTTCTGTTATTTGCGATATTTATCAATAATCTTAGAAAACACATTTTTAGGCAAAAAAGGCTGAGATGGAAACGAAATAATTTATTTACTACACAACCGTGGCAGATACAAAAAAATGTCAAGATACACTTTTTGTAGAGAATTGAAAGAACTTTACGAAAAAAAAATTTACGTTGATGTGAGACAGGTCCGTACTAATTACTTTTTAAATTTAGTGATAGTGAAAACCCATAACTCCACCACTGGTTATTTCAGGACCTTCATATTATCACTAAATATCGTAGTCAAAAAGGTGGTACTACACATCAAATTTGGTTTAAATATCTCCACTGGTTCGGACAGTGTAAAAAATACTTCATATTTTTTCCAACACTTCAACGCCCTGTATCTCGGAAACTAAGCTTTCCCCGATATATATTGATATAAAATTTTCATTTTAGATTATCTTTTTCTATCTAATGTTAAAGTCCTACCACATAAAAGTGAACCACCCTGTATTTCTGGAAAAGTTCTGGTCGATGGTAAATTAACACAAACCACAAACTTAATTTTAAATCCCGTTTCAATTGTTTCTTGGGTCCATGATTTTTTCTTCCAATCCAGATTTTGAATTTGCTTTTCATCAAAAACTTCTTTCAATTTCATCGTTATGTCTTCACTATTCTGGGCAATTTGGAATTTTAGTTTTTCCAATTCACATTCAAAAAATTTATATTTTCATCGAGATTTGAAATTTGATTTTTATTAAAAACTTCTTTCAATATCTACGTTATCTCTTCACTATTCTGAGCAATTTGGAATTTTCGTTTCTTCTGGTCATGCATTTTTCTTTAAGGTGAGTTTAATTTCGAAATCCCTCTCGGGAAAGTGAACCTGCAAATTATTTAATTAAAACTTATAAAATTTATCTGAAAATAAATAATATTTTGATACATTTCCGTACAAATTTTAATATTTTGAGAGCAAAATAAAGAACATCACTTTTTTTTCTACATAAAAAAGCCGCTATACAGTGTAAGTACATAAACTAATGACTTACCTTACATATTTCGCTTTTTCATCAAATACTTTGAACAACCAGTGGCGGAGAAGTGGGTAATTAGTACAAGTTATTAGAAGACAAAAAAAAAGAATCAACTTGTCTAGTAATAAAATGTATTGAAATTTGTATGTATGATTTGTACAAAACAAATTCCGATGCACGTCATTGTATACGGCATTGGAAACAGTGGCGGATTACCCTATAGGCAGAGTAGGCTATAGCCTAGGGGCCCAAGGCTTTAGGGGGCCCGTTCTTATTTCGTTGTTTCGATCGGAGTTCGGAATTGGAAAAGGTTTTACATTTTGCATTTTGCAATTGCAAATTCCAAACAAAGAAAACATCACTCCTTATTTTTTCATCTAGGCTGTCGGGTACTCTATTTAGTCCACTCACTGCTAAAGGAGGTAACAGGTACAGTGACGCATGAATAATACGAGCATATCGCATATCTTGGCATATGCCCACGGCGTGGCGCTGCCGCCAGTGCTGCCGCTGTCAACGATCGACGATGGATTCAGTTGTGTTTAATGTTCTGTGGTAACCACAGATGAATATATAATTTTGAAAGCACACAAACTTCATGAAAGTACCCAGATGATTTAGACCAAAGTCTCGGAAATGAGTTTGTAAGGTTCAAATATTTTATTAAGGAAATTGACCCAAACCTTGATAATCCTAGGGCAATGTTAAAATTTATAAGAGAAAAAACTAATATCTCCTTTCCCTAATTTGGACACATCATTAAGGATGTTCTTGTATATAGGGCAGCAACTAACTGTTCAGGTGAGAGATCTTTTTCTACTCTAGAAAGAGTGAAATATTTTAAAAGAAACAGTTTAAGGGACGAAAAGGCCAGTGATCTGGCCTTAGTGGCTATAGAAAATGAAATCCTTAATAATATGGAAACAAAAAAAATATGGCAAGCTTTACAAGCATAAAAGCCAGGAAAAAAGGTTTTAATTAATAATAAGTTCATAAGTATCTACTCTCTTAGTACATAAAGTTAAATGTTAAATTATTATTTTTTTCAATATGTCCTTTTCTAAAAGAACTAAATTGTTGATAAAAAACTATCGGCACGTAAAGTTTTACCTGAATTTTACTTAATTTTTTTATTTCGATGGGTCAAGGGGTCGTTAAATAAATTTAGCCTAGGGCCCAACATAGCTCTAATCCGCCCCTGATTGGAAAAGACTCGTCATAGGGACGCAGCGTTGCCGTATCGTGATAAATAAAGATATAAACAATAACCGTCGCATTCACCATATTTTTAAACCACCAGCATAAAATGTATTTTATATGATAAACAGTTGTTTTACGCGTGTAAACGTTCACGTGCGCGTCCACGAGGTTATAACTTATAACTCGGGCTCCGGCGGTTGTAAATTCGGCAACGTCGCCCGTAGCGTTAACAGCGGTACCAACATCATACTAGGCCAAATTCAAATATCAACACACAAAATCACATGTTTTCATATAAAACGTTGGTAACACAATTTTCGTCATTAATTGTTATTGATGACGTGCAACGTAATTTGTGTTGTACGAATCATAGATTTTAATTGTAAATAAAAATGTCCTCTTGGTATTTTTTCATATGTGTCATGGTCTCTTGGCAAATTTGATTTTTTTTTTTTGTAATATTTGAAGGTATTTCTGAAAAATTAACTAGAAAATTAGCTCCATAAGTAAGACTTAACAGTAGAAAAAATAATATGTTTCCTACTTTAAATAAAGTAACTTTTTCCAATAAACTTACCCAGTTAAGGCTATATTTTTGTAAGTACTCCTTTGAATCTTACTTACGGAGCCAATTTTTTAGTTAATTTTTCATAAATACCTTCAAATAATACAACAATTCAAATTTGCCACGAAATCATGAAATATTTGAAAAAATGCCAAGAGGACATTTTTTTATTTACAATTATTAAAATCTACACACAAATTTCAATATATTTCATTACTCTACAAGGTGATTTTTTTTTTCTAACAACAATTGTACTAATTACCCACTTCTCCTCCACTAATTGTTCAAGGTTCTTGATTTTAACAACTTTAACACTCTACACCTTTTTTACAAGGCCTTAAAAAAATACAGTTTATATGAGAAAGTGTGGTTATTTTTTCAAGATTTACCACCTGTTACTCTTCCATCCTTTCATTACACTTTTCACTTTTTCACAATTAAACTGTTAATTTTGCGAACAAATATGATTTAGTATCAGTAATACTAATTAAATAAATAGGAGGAGCTTTTCGAATAACCCGTGATTTGTTTACTATATTCCTCACCTCATAGATGGTGCGCGTGTTATCTCGGACCAACTTTAATACATATAGAGATTCCTGTGGTCAGAAACTCATTACGCTTGTTGATCGTGACAGATTTAGGTGCCCCATTTTCGCATACAAGCCTCGAAGAGGGTTGAAAAGTATATCGATGTTGAGTAGAATAAAGGGAAATTTACGAGTGGCCCCTGGGGATAACATATGGAAAATTTGATTTTCCTATATTTTATAATAAGAGCTCTGTCTCAGTGAAGTTGGCCCAACCATTCAAAATATCAAATTTATGAATTTATAGCATGTCGAAGCAGACATTTTTGAAAATGTGCTATTTTTTGTTTCTTTACAGATTTTAGAGAATATTTAAAAACATTTTTAGATATCTTTAGAGTTAAGTTGTTTTTTTTGGATAATAATTTGATTGTAACAAAATACATGACGAAAACAGCTTAAGTTAGAGAGTCTGTTTCTCAAGTTTAGTAGGCGGCTTTGAAATAAATCACAATATTTGAAGTTTCAATAAGTTTAAATAAGGCGTTAGTGACATTTCAAAACATATTTGTGCATTCAGTGTTGTTGACAAATAAAATGTCTCGTGGTAAGGCTGTTTCTGAAGAAATAAGGAATATTATAATTCACTTCAAAAGGCAAATCTGCTGCGCGAATCTCAGACATTGATAATTTATCACGATATACAGTGCGAAATATTAATAAACTTTACAAAACATTATCGTGCAAAATCGTCTGGCAAATTATGGAGAATTGAGAGTTTTATAGAATCAGGCAACAGATAAATGTTTTTCAAGGGCAACTTGTCACAGGCCTGCCCGAAAACTAGAGTTTAAAACTTACAAAGCCCATGTTTCGGATTTTTTCCCATTTTCAATTTTACGATCTGTAGGCAAAGGAAAAGCCTTTACTAACAAAAAGGCAGAAGGAAAATATACTTTTGTGGGAAAAAGAGCACAGAGCTTGGTCTCAGCATCAATAGAACTCAGTTATATGGAGTGATGAGGCTAAATTTGAAGTTTGTGTTGGTGATAGTCGAAGCCGAGTCATTAGAACTAAAGGAGAAGTGTACACACGGACTGCCTTGAGAAGAAAGTTAAGTTTCCGTCCTCCGTGATGATTTGGGAATCCATGTCAGCTAGAGGGATCGGAAAATTACACTTTGTAAATGGCATCATGAACGATAATAAATACATTAACTTCCTTCAAAATAATTTGAAACTAAAAATTGAAGAACTGCGTTTACAAAATATTGAATGTATCTTCCAACAAGATGGTGCCTCTTCATACGTCTAAAAAAGTAAAAGATTGGATGTTAGAAAACAATATCTCGCTTTTAAAATGGACGGCTAGCAGTGCACATATTTCGCCAATTGAAACATTTTGGCATATAATGAAGAATAAGTTGTGATCACAACCCACAAGAACCGTTCCAGTGTTGTGTGCTCGTCTCCAAGAAATTTGGAATAGTTTCACTCCAGATGATTGCCAAACATTAGTTAACACTATGTCGAGACATATCGAGGCAGTAATAAGCCAAAAGGCAATGTAGCGCAGTGGTAGTTTTCTATTTCATTTTTGTCGATTTCCTGTTTATTAACAATATTAGGAATTTCTTTAAAAGAATTCTTTGTTAGGTAAAATATAGTTTCAATATATTCCAGAAAAATTCTTTGTTAGTTAAAATATAGTTTAATTATATTCCAAAAGTGAATAAACTTTTCCCATATAATTAGAAAAATGTGTTGATTTTAATAAAATTTTTGTTAACACGATAAATTTACTGAAAATGGTTAAGGAAGAACCACTGTAGGGATACATAGAACATAGAAAAATATTTTTAGATTTTTTTTACGATCTTTAAAAAAAGGGTAAAAACCCCTATTTTCCCTGCAAATCTCCGCCTCTAATTACGTCATCCAATATGGCTTCGGAACGTACTGTCCGCGCTGGAAGCGATTTTCCGCGGTGTTGCCGTTGTTTTAGCAAGCATGAAAATACCTTTTTACTCAAACAAATTTAAAAAATACATAAATAACAATCGATTTGAATCTGTACAGCTGCAGCGCTATTAGATTTACCCGAGGTTCGCGCGGAATTCCCTTACCTTAGTTTGAAATTTGAAAACAGGATAAGAATCCCGAGACTCGTCTCGAGCTGGTATGCGGACCGGTCCTTGCGGCCCTATTTCGATCACCAATAGTCTTGCGGAGAGCGGAGTACCGCGTGACACCACACGCCGTCTCCCTTAATACCTCCGCAGCTCTTCTGATGAATTCTTGTCCACCATCTAACCTCTCCTGAAGCCTCGGCACTATGAATTAAGCGACGTATCGGCCGGGTCAAGTCGATGAAAATACTTGGACAACTCATCGGGCAGTTGTTGTCCTCCTACCAAGGAATATTTGGGCGGCAGCTGACGCGTCAAGTCAACCCGCCTACTTCCTCGTTGGGCACCTCATTTCGACTGCTCCCCCGCCAGGCGGGCGGACGGCGGACCGTGCGCTTGACCGACACTTCACAACTTGCTAGCTAGGCAACTGTACATACATTATGATGGGCAAAGTAAAAGTAGAGGTTGGAGTGGTGCGTAATAATTATCGATATCGATGTCAATGTTAGATTAGTTGATTGCGCCTTCAAAAAAATAATTTTGATAAGAAAACTTATTGAAAATCTATCTAAACTAAACAAAAAGAATTCTGTGATTTCTTAATGCCGGCGTTATTGGAATGAATGCTTTGCTGAACGCTGATGTGTATCGACGTTGCATCTCTACGCCTCACTTCACACTTGCGCTGGTCTGGTTGCCTGCAAGACATGCCCAGACAACGCGCGGGTGAATCATGGTATTTCGGCCGATTTTACTCAACGTTTCCCTGCGTCCCTCTGAATTTTCGGCAATATTTTCCTGTATTTATGTATTTTGGTGCGTTTTAAAGCTATTTTGCAATTAATGAAACGCCAGACGTTTTACTAGGGCACTAGGACCGCAACATTACAGGTTAGAAAGGCTAAAATTAATTTAGTTTTGAAAGTAGGCATGTGAAATAATAGTGAAACATGTTTTTAGGCGTGCGACTAACATTTTCCCACTGAGGGTGAAGTGTGTGCCCTGAAGAATTGTGGTCTGAAATAGGTACGAAAATGGTGAGGAAGTGCAGCGTTTGTCACAAAACCGAGGGAGTTCCAGGCTTATCATTTCACAGGTAAAAATGTTTACAATACAATTGCTCCGTTCAGTTGCGGGTTCAGAAACTGAACATAATTTATTATAACATGATAATTAGTCCGTCATCAGGGATTCATTTTTTAGATGTAATATTAGATATTATCTTTATGTCTCATTATAGATGACTTGAAGGGATTTATTCAGAAAACTTGACAATTTTAACAAAAAGTTTTCTAAAGATATAAAAAGATTTTTCTTATAATTTATTACGTAGAATTCTTGTAATGTTATAAAGAACTCTTGTAATGTTATAAAGTAAACATTCTGCATAGGTAAATAGGTACTTTCGAGCTGCCAAAGAGATACTACCTACCTGTTGTAATATTTATTCATTTTTTTTTGTTTCAGATTTCCCACCGAACATAAAATGAGAAGGCTTTGGTTTGAAATTTTGGACTTTAAAGGTGATAAAATTCTTCCAAAGAATGCCCTTATTCGTTCTGATCATTTTATAGTGATTTTCTTAACAAGTAAACTTTGGTTATTTCTTCTTATGTTTATGTTTTTATAGTGCATTCAGCTTCACAATCCTTTTTTTTTTTTCAATAAATATTGAATTCTTCTGCCTTTGCATAGGTAATTAGTTTTTCAACAACTTGTAGTAATAAAAGTATAGTAATAAAAATGTTGTTACCTCCCAAGTCCCAACATTACAGCAATGTCATCATATGACCCCAATTTATCTTGCGAAGTTATTATATTTATATATTGGTATATTCATTGTTATTATATTATTTTGTTATTTCAGTTTCTTTACGAGTTATAATTTATTATGAGCATTTGTTTGTTTCATTTTCCTTTACAATGGTAGGTATAACATATGGACTGGTTTTTACACCATCTTTGGTAAGTATCTACTTGGTACAAGAAAGAAAAAAGTTGCTAATTTTTTCTGCAAATATGAGTTAATAAAATCAAGAAATTGATTTAAAAATCTCTAAAAAAATATATAAAGATAAAAGAAACTTTTTTTCTCATTTTTTTCTTCAGAAATAAAAATAGTACGCCCCTGGTGCTGCCCGGGGTCAATGATTTAGCGCTACCGGCAGTGACCACTTAGTGTTTCATTACAATGGGTAAGAGAGAGACAAAATCCAGCCTTATCGTTTGCAAAACAAAACAGACTTTATGTAGAGACTCCGATCTCCGATGACTTTGGATAAATGTTTTTCAAGGGCAACTTGTCACAGGGTTGCCAGAAAACTAGGGTTTAAAACTTACAAGATAAGCCCAAACTGTTTTGGATTTTTTCCCGTTTTCAATTTTACGATCTGTAGGCAAAGGAAAAGCCTTTCCTAACAAAGAGGCAGAAGAAAAATAGACTTTTGTGGGTAAAAGAGCACAGAGCTTGGTCTCAGCATCAATGGAATTCAATTAATATGGAGTAGATTTGAAGTTTGTGTTGCTGATGGTCGAAGCCGAGTCATTAGAACTAAAGGAGAAGTGTATTACACGGACTGCCTTAAGAAGAAAGTTAAGTTTCCGTCCTCCGTGATGATTTGGGGATCCATGTCAACTAGAGGGGTCGGAAAATTACACTTTGTAGATGGCATCATGAACGCTGAGAAATACATTAACGTCCATCAAAATAATTTGAAACTAAAAATTGAAGAACTGCGTTTGCAAAATATTGAATGTATCTTCCAACAAGATAGCGCCTTTTGTCATACGGCTAAAAAAGTGAAAAATTGGATGTTATAAAACAATATTTTGCTTTTAAAATGGACGCCCAGCAGTCCAGATCTTTCGTCAATTGAAACATTAAGGCATATAATGAAGAAGTTGCAATCACAACCCGCAAGAACCGTTCTAGAGTTGCATGCTCGTCTCCAAGAAATTTTGAATAGTTTCACTCCAGATCATTGCCAAACATTAGTTAAAATTATGTTGAGACGTATCGAGGCAGTAGTAAGTCGAAAAGGCGATGTAACACAGTGGTAATTTTCTATTTGATTTTTGTCTATTCTCTGTTTATTGACAATATTAGGAATTTCTTTAAAAAAAATTCATTGTTAGTTAAAAACATAGTTTAATTATACACCAAAAGTGAATAAACGTTTATTATATAATTAGAAAAATGTGCTGATTTTAGTAAATTTTCTGTTAACACGATAAATTTCTTCAAAAAACGTATTTTTATTAGTTTGGGCCAACTTCACTGAGACAGGGCTCGTATATGTTAATTATGTATAATATGTTTTTTTATGTTTTTCGGGCTAGTGACGATGTACATTTTCATACTTTCAATGGGCTTTTGTGGAAAAATCTGTCAAAATTTCAATTTTTCCTTACAAGATTATGCCCTTATTTCAACCCTTTAGCCACCTGCAACACTCAAGCCTTTGGTTTTCCGAAGCCAGGTTCTATTAATTAATCATTTAGTGAAAATATCAAATCAAATTGTGAAAAATGAAAAATCGATTTTTCCATATGTTATCCTCAGGGGCCACTTGTAAATTTCCCTTCATTCCATTCAACATCGATGTACTTTTCAACCCTCTTCGAGGCTTATATGCGAAAATGGGGCACCTAAATCTGTCACTATCTGACGGTCTATGTGGGAATCTATCCCAATTTATTTTTGATCTACAAAATTAATGTGACTTGAAAAAAATATTTGTTCTGTTAAAAATGACATTATTGTCCTCACTCTCTCAATCCAGGAACTCTACAAATTTCAAGATCACTGGCAACAAGTTAACCATTAAACTTTTATTCGAAACGTCTGTATAATCATTCAGTATGTACTAATACGCAACTTTTAAAAACTTATTGAATAGCTGCCTGCCCATAAGAGCGTTTCTCCTTGCCTTGTTCCATTGAGCGGCTTGCTGAATGGTAAGAACATAAAAAGGATACAATTCAGAACAAGGCGCCTCGCGGCAGCGGCAGTGTGCACGCAGACTCACCATGCCAGATATCAATAGCTCTATACCTGGGGGTGGGCCCAAATGCGAGTTTTGCCTTAAAGGCTGACAATAATTTGATTTCTTCAGTTAAAATCAGACAAATATAACAATGTAAAGCCATTTTCTTGAGACTTTTAGATTAAGAATACCCATTATCCATTCAGCAACAATGGATCAAGCTTAGGCCGACAGACGAATCAATAGACAGGTGTGACTTTACCGAATGTCAGTACAAACTCCAAAAATTTCAAGAAAATGGCTTTGCAGCGTTCTATTTCATCTGCGTTCTCTTGTCGGAATCTACAATTTAACCTATGGCTATGCCATCTCTTAATTAAGCCCACTTCTTGACACCAGGTTCTTTATAAAATATTGTATTGGGCCAGACTTCTGTTGCGTAGCTAGGTTTTCCAAGCTATTAATTAATTATTACCTTTTATATTACATACCTAGATTCTAAATCTGCTACTTTCTTTTGTGCTGCATGCACCTCATCCATGTGCCTTATCTTCTCATTCCTTGCTTCAGCAATTATTTTTTCAGTTTCCTGACTGGTTTTCTCTAAAGCTGCGATTTTGGCATCCCTAAAAGTTTTACAAATAATTTGGACTGTTCAATCTGCATAGATTATTAAATTTACTTTGGTATACTTGCAGCATCAATTGCTGCTTGCCTTAAAGCGCTTTCTTCCAAGAATCTTTGCTCCCATTTCGAGCATTCACCCTCCAATCTCATAATGTTTTCCTCTTTTTCTCTTAGCTGCCGTTTCAGTTCTGAAGCAGACTCACTTCCAGAACCATTAGGTGAGTCCCAACCACTTTGCCTTTCACCTGTACCAAAAATTTTGAAATTGTTATTGTCACTCAAGATTCAGAGCTGTTCAGCACTATTTTAGATGTGCGCTACATGCCTTAAAAAATTAGGGGGTGGTAAGTATATCATGAATTAGACCTCTTAGTTTCTTTATATGTATATGTGTGAATATTGGATAGCATTTAACACATTTTTATATTATTGTTTTTGAATATATTAGAAAATAGACTTCCAAAACACAATTTAGAATTCTCGCTTCTTCAACCACTTGAACAGATGATCCAACAATTCCAAAATAGTGCTCAAGAGTGCACAACTCGACGGTTGCTCTAGAAATCTCAGTCATATAGCTATGCATGGAACAGTATTGGGGGCGAGGTTCCAAACGTTCGGCACCTCTGCCGTGCCAGGCCAAACGTAGTAAAAAGTATATTCATTATTGTGCAATTACCCGACCAACAGCACTAGGATCATTTTTATCACAGACAAAATATTATTACAAAAAAGAGTAGGTATCTAATAATGGTTATAATTGTAAATGGATAGCAGTAAACAAGACAACAACTGTAAGAGCAAAAAAGGTGGACTATTTTTGAATGCCTCAAGAAAAAAAAACGCCAATTAAAGTAAAACACAGGGTTACCATTATCGTATTTTCATAGTTATTTGTAATTTCGGGGTTTCCTAGTAAATTTAGTTGTTTTTTTAATTGAATTTACCAAACCACACTTTTTTAAAATTTGTTCCAAGTCGTTGGTTATCTATGGAACCATGTAGCGAAAGAGTTGTGGAGCAGTGGGATGCACTGGTACATTTCATCTTAAAATATGTCCCCAAAAAGTTGGCTGAACTTAAGAAGGCTAATCATTACTCCAAGATCGTTTCGCGTTTAAAAAATCCAAATTTCAAAGCTCAGCTGCATTTTGTACAAAATAGCTCTACTTTATTCATACAATTTTCCAAACATTTCCAAGAAAATAAACCAATGATTATGAATTTGATAACATCAATTTTGTCGAAGATTTTAAAAAAGGACGCTGTGAAGAACTTTCAAGATGGAAAAATTGATAAAAATAAATTGTTTGAAATCCAGAATGTCTTGCCTATTAATGATATCGATTTGTCTCGCGGTATTAAAGCATACAAAATCATTATTGATTTGGATGAAAATGAAAAACTTCGTTTCCTACATAATGTAAAAAAGCATTATAAAAAAGCTTGTAACCATATTATCAAGACATCTATGAAACCAGGGTCACTGTTGAAGTACTTTAGATTTTTAAAACCAGAAAATATAAAATATAGTAGGACTGTGTCTGATATTTGCCATATCTGTAGTTTTTTAGTAAAAAGTAATAAAATTACGCATGACAAAGTGGTTGATGAAATAAAATTATTTCAATTGGAAAATTTTCTGAAGATATAAAAGTTGAAAGAATAGATAGCTTCTGGTTCAATACATTCAATATTTATTACTTAAACGGAGATCAAAGTGTAAAAAAATATCCAGAATTGGAAAAGTTTGTAACAATTTTCCTTACCGTTCCACATGGGAATGCTGATGTCGAAAGACACTTTTCAAAATCTGGGCGGGCGTTGTCAGAATACCAAGCCTCCATGAAACCCAGAATGCTGAATGCAAGAGTTTTTATTGCCAATTTTTTGAAAGTATTTTATAATAATACAGAAAATATTGTTTTCCTGCTCCCTCCCCCGTAAGTTCACTTTACATACTCGCCAACAGGCCTGAAAGTGAAAGTCAAATGTTCGAGGTGCCCTGTTATTTTGGTTGCTAGCTGCGAAAGTGGTTGCTAGGTACAAAAAGTATTGCTTAGCAACCCTTACGCAGCAAGGACCTTAAAACCATTAATAAAATATATGTAGCAACGCGAATCTTGCGTCAATTTTAATAGGTTACACAACAATCGTTTTACAAACTGGTTTTAATCATAAAGAACACTAATTATACCAAAGAAAAATTAATAATTAAAATGTTTCTCTGGCGTCAAATAAGAGCCGCATAACAGAACAAATTTGACAAGCACCGCGCTGCCGATGGGGTGAGAGTACGCGATTAGTAATTCGTAGATCCATGGTTCAAATCCCATACAAAGCTCAACATTTTTTATTTATTTTTTATTATCGCTGCATTCTGCCTCTTATATTTATCACTGATTATCATTTTTAGTAATTGAACAAAGGTTATTTTGAAGATCATTATTACTCACAATCTACTCCATATGTATTTAGAGCTTTATTCAAAGTACCTACCTATAACTTGAAATTTTCGGTAGCAGGAAAAATGTAATACATTGCACGATGCGTAAGCTCTTTTTTGGCCTCAGAGGTACTTTTAATGACGTTGCCTCGGTCTTTAACCCTTTCGGGACCGGACCCGGACGAACACGCATATAAAAGTTGGGTCAGTGGGACCGGAACTGACTATAAACGGAAGCAGGGAGGCATAAGAAAGGACTGGAACCGGAAGGACACGCGTTGACTACGGATACATTGGACCGCCTAGTTTACATTGGGCATGCCCCCAATTAATGTCATTGGCTGATTTTCTAGTAATGGTATCTAGTTGGGTGGTCCTTCTCGTAAAAAAAAATTATTTGCGCACTTAAATACATCAAGAAATTCGAACACAAGCTCATTTGCATGTGGGTGCATGCAAAAAATGACTTATATTGTGAAAAGATCTGTTGTTATGTAATGACTGTTTTGCAATTAAGGACCGGAACCGTACATACACGCATGCGCTTCCTGCTGTGGTCCACTGGGCACAGATCCTCAGGCGGCCGCAGTCCCGAAAGGGTTAAATAACCTCCTCGGCCAAAAAAGTGCACTTACGCATCTGGCAATGTAAATAACTATTTTGGAAAGAGTCTGATTAACACTAGGCAGACAGGCTTATAAATCTTACAATATGCAAGTTGAGTTAGAAAAGAAAAAAGAAGAAGAAGCTAAAGAGGCTAAACAAAAGAAGGACGAACTAGAAAAAGTAGAGAAGATGAAAGAAGCGCAGTATGTGGATAGAAAAAAAATATATTGAGATTTTAGAAAAAGAATATATTGATCTTAAGCTAACAGCCAGTAAAAAAATTGTTAATAAACTTTTCGAAGAAGGAACTGAAAGACTGAATAAAGCTGCTTCAAAAAGAAATTTTGAAGAAGTGGCAGTTGCCCAATCATTATTGGAAAGTGCAAGAAAAAAAAACAAAAACAAGTAGAAGCAAAATCTAAAAAGATTGATGTATTGAAAGAACAAATTGACCGAAACAAGAAGAAATTGATTAATTACTGGAGCACGAAATTTAAAAAATTTTAAAATTAGATTTTAATCCTGGATTCAAACAAAAAATAAAATAATGTAAGAAATAAAATAAGCAGGTGTTTGATTGTTGGCAGTTTTTGTCCAACAATTAGCAATAATCAACCACCTGCTTATTTTATTTCTAATAACATTTTATGTTTCAGCTTGAATCCAGCTTTATAGCAGCCTTTCCCAAGAGACTGACACAAATGGTCCAAACAGGAGACACACCTAATGTTCCACATTTTCCTTGTCATACCCAAGCAGTTGAAAGCTGCAACAAAATTGTCACGGAAGCTGCGTTAGCCGTGTCTGGGTGTGAAGCTAGAGATGGCTTCATATTGGGAAAGTTAGTTATGCAGTAAGTCATGTAGGTGAAAATTTTATGTTTCGAATATTGAAGTCAACAGTTGTTTTGGGGCACATTTTGCCGATTTCAATGCAAACAGTTGATTGATCGTTATGAAACGAGAGTATCTTTTTCTTGCAGAATGAAAAGATGCACTAAAATAATGGACCTGTGCGACCAAAAAGATAACCTCAAAAAAAGTTACGAGTAAAAGCACGATCCAAAAACAGCGCAAGTGGCGCCCTCTGTCAGATACAGCGAAATTGTCATTTTCAGCTTATTCTCCATCCACAAAAACGTAGTGCAAAATTTCAGTTCAGTAGCTTGATTAGTTTGGGAGATGTAACCATAATAGGGAAGTTTCCTCTAATCGAATTTCGAGATAAAATGCTAATCGGCAGAGGAAGTATCACCAAATTACACTACTAGCACATATAACTTTCCTCAAAAGTGTTGCATTAATTAATAATTGGAAAATAAAATGAAGTTTTTTTAATCCTTCATTCGGTTTGCCGAAGGGGGTTTCTACGTCACAATAGTTCCCGAAAATTGCCGAACGCTAGCTCAGAAGAAGAAATAAAAATAATTGGACATTGTGAAATATCCTTCAGCTGACAGCGGACAACCAGCAAATCCAAACTTTGGACAGTTTTGTTTTTGATGATAGCTTTTGTCGTCGAAACATATTATTTATTCTTATTTTCTAGTCTAAACAATAATAAAGAAGAGGAAGGCAGGAGTATAAAGGATTAATTTTTCTATTTACTGTGTGGAAAGGTAGGTAGGAAATCCCAGATTAAATTATCTTAATGTAATTAATTTATTAGGTTTACAGCTTAGGTATATACAGGGTTAACTATGACTTAATACAAAAATTTTTACCACGTGCGCAGGGTGGCTTAAGAAAACATAGAAAAATATTTTTAGATTTTTTTTTACGATCTTTAAAAAAACGGGTAAAGACCCCTATTTTCCCTGTAAATCCCCGCCTTTAATGACGTCATCCAATTTGGCTTCTGAAGGTACTGACAGCTGAAGTGATTTTCCGCGGTGTTGCCGTTGATTTAGGAACGGTGAAAATACCTTTTTACTCAAACAAATTTAAAAAATACATAAATAACAATCGATTTGAATCTGTACAGATGCAGCGCTATTAGATTCCCCTTACCTTAGCTCGTATCCAGACCGGTTCCTAGTCTCGCGGAAAGCTGAGTACCGCGACACCACAAGCCGTCTCCCTTAATACCCCCGGAGCTCCTCTGATGAATTCTTGTCCACCATCTAACCTCTTCTGAAGCATAGATAAAGGATTTATTGTTCTGAAGCCTCGGTGGTATGAATTAAGCGACGTATCGGCCCGGTCGAGTCTATGAAACGTTTTTTCGACTGCTCCGCGTCATTTCACAACTTACTAGCTAGGCAACTAACTGTACATACAAGGTTTGTTCCAACAGGGCCAATAACCGTGCTCAAGCACGTTCAGCACATGCGCACTACCCCACTGGCTGTTCCAACTGAATTATGTACCTACCGACACGGGACGATACACTCACTGTTCCAGCCGATTTATGGATCATTTGTGTATCGTCCTTGTACGATAAAAACGGTGCCTGGTCTAAAGCAATAACCGCGTGTACTGACATGCGCAGTGTATGGTCGTGTGACAGAGATAAACATTAACATCATATTTTTGTTTTTACGTAGATAGGTTTAAATCGATGGCTGGGATCGTGTTTTTTATTTCTTGTTGGTTTTTGGCTTGTTGGGTAGGGCGGGGAATCGTTGAACAATTTTTCCGTTCCATCTGAAATTTTCTTTGGGATCATTTGTTCCAACTCGAATTTACGTACCGTCACAGAACTGTACATGAACTAGATGATAACCCTTAAAGAACGCATGCGCTAGTTTTGCACCGTTCATGTGCGATCCCAAAGAAAATTTCAGATGGAACGGATTGTGAATCAAATCGACCAAATCACGTTTTGTGACCGCACCTAACCTGCGTGTTTAATATGTGGCTAACCGAATGTTCGGTGGGCTAACCTCACTCTTCACTCTAAAAAATTATTGTTCAACGATTCCCCGCCCTACCCAACAAGCCAAAAACCAACAAGAAATAAAAAACACGATCCCAGCCATCGATTTAAAAC
This sequence comes from Pseudeuparius sepicola, assembly GCA_963920635.1. NCBI lineage: Eukaryota > Metazoa > Arthropoda > Insecta > Coleoptera > Anthribidae > Pseudeuparius > Pseudeuparius sepicola. The sequence continues at coordinate 51,463,092 of OY987300.1, read as the reverse complement.
CATCTACGTAAAAACAAAAATATGAGGTTATTGTTTATCTCTGTCACATGACTATACATTGCGCATGTCAGTACACGCGGTTATTGCTTTAGACCAGGCACCGTTTTTATCGTAGAAGGACGATACACAAATGATCCATAAATCGGCTGGAACAGTGCGTGTATCGTCCCGTGTCGGTAGGTACATAATTCAGTTGGAACAGCCAGCGGGGTAGTGCGCATGCGCTGAACGTGCTTGAGCACGGTTATTGGCCCTGTTGGAACAAACCTTTTCAAGTTTGGCTAGTAGCCGACGGAGGGCATTTGCGAATGTAACATGGCGTTATTTCCCAGTTTGGTCTTGATTTTCGCGGCAAATCGTTCAGCGTCTTTGTGAAAATGCCGGAGTATTCGAACGCCGAGTTAACGGACATGGTTATAATGTACGGGAGATGCGATGAAAGTGCACATCGAGCTGCAGCAGAATACCGTATTCGCTTTCCTAACAGGGCAAATATGCCTAACCCACGTACTTTCGTGAACATTGTACAACGTATGCGAAACACTGGTGTTTTGCAAGCTCGAAGGGGTGGGCCTGGAGGGCAAATGAACATGGACGATGTTGAGTCAGTGCTTGATTTGGTGGAAGAGCAACCTTCCATAAGCACTACAGCTATTGCAAGGAGATTGGGAATATCTCAGAACAAGGCAAGTAAAATAAAACCAATAAAACTGACTTCTACCAAAGACTATCCCATGTGATGGGATTGTCTTTGCTTGCACCTAATACCTACATAAAATTTAAAATGTAACAATACAATTATTTACAGGCATGGAGGATTCTAAGGGAAAACGGCCTTCACCCTTATCACATACAAAAGGTCCAAGCATTAGAAGCAAATGATTTTCCGGTGAGAATGACCTACTGCACTTGGCTACGTGATCGAATCGCCCAAGACCCAAACTTTGTTTTCAACATTCTTTGGACAGACGAATGCTGCTTCACACGTGCTGGGGTTTTAAACACGTATGTAAATTTTTACTTACTTATAGCTTTCTCTCCTCCATATTATCTTTTTTATTTATTATAAAATTGGCTATGTCAATCCTAACGCCTTCGCCAAAATTATGAATATTTCTAATTTTTGTTTTTTTTTTTAGACACAACAGCCATATTTGGTCCGATGAGAACCCACATGCTGTTCGGCGGTTTAATTTCCAACGTCGGTTTTCCATCAATGTTTGGGCTGGAGTTTATGGAGATCGATTAATTGGACCATACATTCTACCGGAAAATTTAAACGCTGAACGATACTTGTATTTTCTGACAAATGTTTTGTTTGATAATTTGCCACTACAAGTACTGCATGACATGTGGTTTATGCACGATGGTGCACCAGCCCATTTTGCGAGACCTGTTCGTGCACTTTTAGACGACCAATGCCCCAACCGTTGGATCGGAAGAGGAGGGCCAATTACATGGCCGCCGCGATCACTAGACTTGAATCCAATGGATTTTTGTATTTGGGGATTCATGAAGGCGATTGTGTACGAGCAGGAAATCGACAACGAGCAGCAGTTACGTGAACGAATTGAAGGTGCAGCTGTTCAAATCCGGAATAATCATGGACTTTTTGCACGTATCCGGACTTCTTTAGTTAACCGAGTGAATTTGTGCATCGAAGTTAACGGCGGCCTCTTTGAACAGCTACTGTAGTGCTTTGCATGTGCATTTGTGCAATGTGTGCTAGTGCAGTTGTGATTTTTCGGTTACCCTTCGGGGTTTTCCTGGCGGAGGGGATCTACCTCGTCGTGGTCGTCAGGCTGAGTACCTCGCTTCAAACAAAAGGAATAGCAGAGGGAAACCAAGAGATCCCCAACAGATTTAAAAAATGTGAATGTTGTGTTGTGTGACTTTTAATGTAAAAAAGCAAGAAAACAGAAAATGGTGCAAACAATCCTGGAAATGTTAGTAAGGTAGGTGTTTCATAGGCATTCTACATGTTCCTTAGAAAGTAATCGTTTTTAAAAGGAAATCGAAATTTTGTGGTGAATCCTCGGATAAATTGATAGACGTGGCAACGCCGCGCTATTGACATATGCGAAATTTTTAGACATGTCGCGCGGGCGTCCATAGGCGGCGTTTTTTGAGGGGTTTAATACAATTTGAAAAAAATTTTTTTTAGGCTTAAGACAAATGTTGAAAATTTATTTTAGCAAGTCTAATTTTTCTATATCTGCCATAAAAATTTTTGTACTAAGTGATAGTTAACCCTGTATTTATCATTTACAGGTACAAGTTTATCAGTATTATACGTATTCTTGCAGTGTGTCTATATGTTGTGGTAGTAAGAGATTCTGATAAAATATATAAACCAGTTTCTTTTTATCTAGAGCAGTGGGCACGGCACGGTCACAAACATTTTGTTAGTATTATCGGACGTATTTGTGCAATAGCTAACAAAGCACTTTTTCGTCATTGTGAAGAAATAATACACACATATACAACTCCTTTCGATGATTCTCAGTATTCTTCGTCGTCGAAGTAGTAAAATATTATGTTACTGTTGTGTTCACGTCCACAGTCGTGTGGTGGACTGTCGAACCACATATTCTGTCGTCGAACGTCAAGCCTTTATTTCCTCAGTTGTCAAATTTAATCGGGGTATAATAATAATAATAAATCTCACCCTCACAATACTCCAAACTAGATCGCAGAGTACGTTTACATAGGGAAAAACTACTGTGACGTAAATTTTTAAAAATCGCTCAAATTGGCGGGAAAAGTGAAGTGAATTTTCTCTCTAACAAAGCTGTAAAATAGCAAATTACATGTACTACGATATTGTCGAAGGTAAAAAGAATCCACTGGCACTGAATTTGAAAAACTGTCAACTTCCCTATTCTCTTTCAAAAAATGAACTTTAATGCCCTGTATCTCTTAAACAAACAACATTTCTATAAGGCATATTGGCCTCAATCGTCATATTTTGGCCCAAAATATATGCAGTTGCTCTATGTCCCATTACTTTTGGGACACCTTGTATACTTTCTTCTTTTTTCTTTGCATTCCTGCATCAATTGTAACGTTTTCTATGCCATGTTTTGGTCAAAAGAAATAAATTGCTATTATTATTATAGAGGGTTTTAAGTTTTAAGCCTAGCATCTGTGAAATGCCCTAGGTATGAAATTTAGTTTTGGAAATTTTTATATTCAAAAACTAAATGTATTTTACTGTTTCTGGTGGGGGCCTGTGGCCATCCGTAGGTTTGGCCACCTTTGTGCCTGCACAATCTGCACACCCCTAAAAATGGCCATGAACAAAGTTTTATAGGAAAATAAAAGACTAAATTCTCTTACAACCCTTCACACTACTGACTCCCAACTATTTAAAAAAAGATTATGTTTTCAGTTGTGTACAATTTGTTTCCTTTTGAAAAATATGATAGTTGCCCTCTCTTCGACAGTGATGGAAGTACACTACACTAAATATAAAATAAAGGAAAAAGATTTTGCATCAGCACCGGGGGTCGAACCCAGGACCTCTCCCTTGCTAGGCGAACTTTCCACCACTACTACACTATGCTGGTCGGTTGAACTTTGTCAATCTGTTTGTTTTATTAGCTGAACGGAGAAGCGATCGTACCAAATATGTTTGCCTTAACTTTCTTCTTCTTCTTTAGGAAAAATAAAACTTGAAAAAATTGAACTTTTACTTCCTATAATGAAAACCGTTAGAATTTCGGTACATAATTATATGAAGACAAAAAACTACTTATTTTAACATTTTTTACAGATTCCTGAAGTTTTGTCCCCAAAAGTTGGACCATCCTGTGGTCGTACATTGGCCTCCCTCGCATTTATCTATAAAAAAAATAAAATAACACTCCTACCACATGAATGTATAACCTAAATACTTCCACAATATGCGAGTATTGTTATTTTCTACCTACCTCTACCTAGCGTAATTACAAAATCGCCTGGGCCTGGCCACTGGTATTTTCGCCAACAACGGCGGCTTTTGAAGACTATAAATAGTATAGAGTTTTGGAATATTTTGTAATAGCTGATACTGAATCTGCCAAAAGTTAAGAGAACAAAGGGTCTGCTGTTCATTCATCTGTGTGGCAAATTACGTTTAACAAATATGTTGTGTCGAATTAAACAACCGAAGCAGAAAGAAAGTATCATTCATCTAAGTTTGGAACTGATGGTTATAGTATGGTCAGTGGAAAGACTAAGAGGGATGATTATTGGAACACCTTTTAAAGTGGTTGCTGATTGTGATGTGGTGAAGAGATTGTTTATTTAAATGGCAAAAAGTTACTGAATTCACAAGTAAGACGGTTTGCCATTTTACAACAATATTACACTACAGAACGCTCAAAAGGAAAAGCCGTGACTCATATTGATGCACTAAGTAGGGTCCCTGTCAAGGTTGAAAAATATACGCACAATACTATTTTTAAGAAAAGTTTAAATGTGTTAGAAATAACATTAACAGAAAGGGAACAGGTAAGTTTTCTGCAGTAAAGTTTCTTATTGATATTTTCAAAAAATCAACTGACTGACTGACTGACTGAACAACAAATGAATAGATATCAAAAGATTATAGGTGAAACAACTCTTGTAAAATTAAAAAATTTTATAGTTGAAATTTGAGTTTCTGGGGTTCAGCCTTGCTTGGTTTGAAAGTAATTTATGACATAGTTTTAGTTTCAAAAAATCAAATATGCCTTGTAAATTTCAAAAAAAAAGTAATATTTCACTAGTAAAGTTCCTTTTTTATAGGTTTTACGACAAAATCTTAACAAGAAAACTTCTTTAGAATGAAAAACTGAGTGGTTTGTGAAGTTTCAAAAGTCTAAGCCTACTTCGTATTGTTGCCTTTTCCCCCTTTTCTTCATACTGTAGCACTCACATCAAAATGTTGTTAAGTAAACTTGTTCATGGTGAAAAACTAAGTAGGTGTGAGAAATCTCAAAAGCCAAAGCCTACTTTGATTTTTCTACCAAAATTAAAATGCACAAAAAATCAAAGTAGGCATAGGCTTTTGAAAGTTCTCACACCTACTCAGTTTTTTCATTCTGAACAAGTTTTCTTAATACGATTTTGTCGTAAAGCCTATGAAAAGGAAGCTTTTCTGATGTGAAATATTACATTTTTCAAAACTTCCAAGGCATGTGTGATTTTTCAAAACTAAAATTATACCACAATTAGTTTCAGACCAAGCAAGGCTGAACCCCCAGAAACTCAAATTGCAACTAATTTTTTTTTTGTCTTTTACAAGTCATTTTATCTATCCGGGAACATACTGTAGATTAAAATTTAGCATTCTTTATATTCTTTATTTCAATTAAAGTAGATGGTGAGGACAGAAAACTTTTTGTAGAAGCGTATATCTAATTTTCTAGAATTAGTGATTTAGCGAATTAATAATAATACAATCTACAAAAAAGTATTTGATTCCGTACCTCACAAGTGGCTCACAGGTATCTTAAAGCTGTATAAAATAGATCATCATACAGTTTCCTTTTTAGAACACGTTATGACAACCTGGCGCACTAAGATACAACTCAGAACCGCAAGCAGTATCATCGAGAGGGATTTTACAAGGAGATTCACTCAGTCCACTGTGGTTCTGCATCGCGGTGAATCCCCTATCACATCGGTTGAACTCTTCGAAATATGGCTTCGCTATCAAAAGCAACAACGCACTAGTGGTCAAGTTGAATCACCTGCTATATATGGATGATTTAAAACTGATGGTCGCAACCAAGAACCAACTAACGCAAATGCTTAAAATTGTAGAGGAGTTCTCCAGGGACATCGGAATGCAGTTTGGACTGGACAAGTGCCACACCCTTAACATCATCGGGGGAAGACTCGAACAAGGCACATACGAGATGCAGGATGGCCAGGAGATCGAAGCAATGAGCATGGGAGATACATACAAGTATCTTGGGATGAAATAAGCTCAAAGGATAGATAATCGAACAATGAAGACCGATTTAACGAATGAATTCTTCAAGAGAGTAGGACAAGTAGTGTGAACTGATCTTAACAGCAGGAACCTGTTTAAGGCTCTAAACACTTATGCATGCTCTGTGCCCAGTTATTCGTTCGGAATAGTGAATTGAACCAACACGGAGATCAAGAACCTGCAGCGAAAAGTTAGGACACTACTGACAAAAGCTCATAAATATCGTTCCCGTAGCGCCGTAGAAAGAACAACTCTGCCACGTCAACTAGGAGGAATAGGATTCGCAGACCTCAACAAGCAATTGGACCAACCAATATTAAATCTGTGTAATTATTTCCACAGGCTGGCCAACAGCTCCACACTACATAAAGCTACATGCGGAGCAGACGTCTCAACACCACTACGTCTGAGGGAACACGAACATCAAAATCACCACCGAACCGACAATGATAAACTACAGATGTGGTTAACAAGGAACATGTCGACAAGTTAGCGGGATCGTTCAGTTCTGACAGATCAACGAGTTACCCATAACAGGACGGACCTTATAATAGTTGGTAAAATTTCTAGGAAGACAACTCTGATTGATGTGGCCATCCCAAAACAACAACGTGCGTGTGAAGCAGGCCGAGATGATCGCGAAGTACAGAGACTTAGAAGAACAAATTAAAAGGCAATGGGAAATGGAGAACGTCCAGACGGTTCCAACCATTGTGTCAACAAATGGTGTTATACCAAAAAGTTTGCTGGGTCTAACTGATAATCTTTACAGGTCTATGCAAAAAGCGGTACTACTTGCGACAGTCCGAACCATCAGGAAATTCATGGGGAATGCAGGAAAGTCCAACAACATAAATGTCACCTAAGGCCCGATAACATGGCAAGGGTCTCGTCCGAGCCAGATCCTTGTGGTATCCGGGATACCCGGGATCTGAGGAATGTTCCCCGTAGAGGGAGTGCGAATGCCTTTTGACTAAGTCAATATAATAATAACTCTCAGCCTCACAATACTCCAAACTAGGAGTACCCCAGAAGCAACCACATGCTTGTGCGGGGGAGGCGGGCAATTACTATCATTTTGTCTTCGTTGCCATTTGCGGCTAGGGCCGACTTTTTTCTCGATAGAACTAGGATAGCATTCGCTCAAGTACTATGGAAAACCCTAGAGTGTAGGACAATAATTAGTAAATCACACGGATAAAGCTATTTAGGAGCAATACCGTGAACCCACATTTGTCCAGCGCTCTTGGCCATAGCGGTGTTTTTCTTTAAAGCAAAATAAAACTTCGCATGCTCCTGACAGTTTCAAACTGGTTTGAAATTCTGCCAAAACAGACTTATTATATCGGACAAAAAGTACCAAAACAACTGCAACAATGCAATGGATGGCTTTATCTTGAAATTTGGAAGTCCCAATATATTGTTATGCGACAGAGGTACCTGTTTGATGATTGAAGTATTTAAGAAGTATAAAGAAACAAAAGACATTCTATTAATTTTGAATTAATTTTTTGAGACATCCTCAAGCAAATGGTATGGTCGAGCCTGTAAATTGTACTCATATTCCAATGATTCAAGCCAAGATGCGTGGGGAAGGAATTGGGGTAGGTGTTTCAAGGAGGTTCCATATAATTTTAACACATATTTTAATAAAACTACCAGACAAACCCCATACAAGATATTGAAAATCCGAAAAAAATTAAAGGAAAAGTTCAAAACAGTAAAACTGTACAAAGCACAAATTGAGAGAAGAAATACACAGGACATGAGTATGACGTAGGAGAAGTAACGGTGGTAAAAGCACCAACCTCTTCAAGGGGTAACAGCAAGAAGCTCCAGTCTAAATATAGAAGACCTTTTGTGGTTGTTGATACTTAAGGAGTGAAAAGTTTGTGGAAGAGAAAGGAGGTTGTAGGCAACATACTACTGCACATGTGTGACAACTAAAGGGTTATTTCAATCCCGTTGATCAAGATGATGATGAAGAAATTGAGGAAGAAAAAAACAATGAAGATACTGAGAAAAGAACACAAGAACACCTGAAGACAGAAGTGAAGCTGAATCTAAAGTGAAGCACGGAGAAACTAAAAAGGAAGAAAACAAAAATGTCGGGCAAAAACAAAAATAAATTTTGTAAAAAAAGATTTGAAGATTATTTCTGACATGTGAGGTCACTCGTTATGTGGATGGCTGAATGTTAGAATATAAGTTATTCACCATTTTATGAAATAGAAGGTGTCCTTGCAAAAAACATAAATATTATTTTAAAACTAAAAATATAAACTACCACACCAAGCCAGTTTACATGCACTTTATTTGTTTTGAGAAAGTTCCAGTAAACGATTTTTAAAGCTGGTTAATCTGAATCAGCTTGATAACTGTGGCATTAAAGCAAACTCAAATGCTGTTATTATAGACATACCTTGTGTAGTTTTTGTTCTTTGCAGTTCCCGTTCCAATTGAAACCTCAATTTCCTTTCAGTCTGCTCTCTTCTGTCGCTAGCCAACTGTAGCGAAGAGAGTGCTCTCTGAAGTTGGGCTACACGTTCAACATACACCTGCTTCTTACGACACTAAAATAAGATTATTAGATACATGCAAATAAAAAAAGTTAATTGTTTTACTTCTTCTTCTAGCCTCACTACATTTCCTTGGGCATTCGTAAGAGCTGTATCTAAAATGTCAATATGTGTCCTTTGTTCTTGCAAAGTTGCCCTCTGTGCAGCCAATTCAATTTCTTGTCTTTCTTTCGCTGCCGATAATTCTTTATCTGAACAAAATAACAAATATGGTTCAGAAAAAAATGCAATATATAGGAAATTTTAGGTTCACTATGGATATATTTATTAAAAGAAGAGCTACAATGACAGTACAATGAAGAAAGATTTGGACAATTACAAGATCTTTTCATTGGTGCTTTCAAAATACTTGGAACTTTTTCATTATTAAAGTATCGACAAAAACAAATTTAACTAGACTAACAAAAAGTCGTTATAATTATAACAATAAGTTTATTCAAGAAGTTATTACACATAATAATTAAAATATGGGAGGAACCACCGTTTTAATTTAAGTTTTTTTGTCCATAAACATATAGATCATTTACGTCATCTGTTAGCAGATGACATAACCTCAAAATCTGCTGAGGGGCAAACAAACAAAAGCCATATTTTTGCAAACGGGGTTTAGATTTAGGCAGGTTTTGTTTGATTTAAGTCTGACGTCATGAAAATATTCCCCCTGCAAGTATCTTATATCGCAAAAACGAATGTTTTTCGAAAGCTGTTTTAACTCGTGTTAATTATATTAACCTTCCACAATGCTACAAAACAATTTACAAGGAAAAAAATGCGACCTTCCCTATGATAAAACCGCCTCACGAAAATGACATGTTTTGAGATAAACCTTAAAGATTTTGTAGGGTTTTGCTTGCGAAAATACCCTTAAGATAAAATCTTCATTTCATTAGTTTTCTGATGAGTTTGTGAGAACAGTAAAAATTATAGCATTAACAATATTAACTTCGGGTTATAATAAGATAAATTACGTTTGAAAATCTGCCTAGAATACCCAGAAAAATAACTTCAAGTGGTTGGTTATGGAGTGTTTTGAACTTGTTTCGATTGTTTTTCTAAGAATTCTCTCAAAACTAGAAAAAATTGTGTACTATGGTGATCTTGAAAGAGATGTGAAGAGGAGATATGATCTAGAAACCAAGATTATTGGCTGAGATCCATACATTCTGCAAGCAAAATGTATGTCGCCAAACTTACCGCTTATGCCAACTGATTTTATAGGATCTAGTTGTTGATTATTATTTAATACCAAGTCACTGCTATTATAAAAGCAACAATTCAAAAGCTTTTAAGCGCCATGCAGCATATATGAGTATTCAAGAATTATTCAATGAGTGCTGATGAGGAAGGCGGAAAAACTTTTATTGACATCACTAAGATTATTACATTTTTTATATCATAATGTTGAATATTGTTTATACCATTGCTTAATGCTTTTTCTGTAGAACCCTCCATAGAACCATGCCAGAGCTAGCTATTATTGATTCAGCTATGAGATACTCTCAATACTGTGGTGGTCTCGTCACGGGTTTTGTGCTTAAGTATTGTTAAGTAACACACTCGTTAACTCATTAGGTATATTATTTAGGTGTACTAGAATGAATACAAATAAAAGATTTAAGATCTAAGTAATGAATTCGTTTTTTAATAGAAGAAAAATGTCGTCAATGTACTGAAATGGGGTTTTACAATTTAATGTCTTGTAAAATTATACCTGCCATATTATACATTATACCTCAGTCTCATCCTCAATTGAACACATGTAATTACTTCACTCTGTACAAACTGCCTAGAAACATAAAAAGAAAAGGTGTTTTTTCTTAAACACCCGCATTATCTACCCACATGCTACAACCTTCAGTGCTTTATTTTGTACGAATTCCGACAGATGTGTCGCAACTCGTTCGCGATTTGGTTAGATTTTTGTCATGGAAAATGGAGCGTAAACGATAATACAAAGGTGTGTTAGATTAGCCGCAGGATTCTAGAATGTACGAAAACAAGATGAATGTTTAATTCATAACTTAGTAAGTGAAACATATTATAGAACATTTAATTAACACAAATTCTAGCTGAATCACATGGGAGGAAATAATATGGTAAAAAGAGGAAAGTAGGTACATGACTACATGCCAATTTCTCCCCGTGGAGAACACAAGGAGTTCACATTTGCTTAATGATAATATTTTGTAGGTATGTCATATGCATCTACAATTAGCTCTTTGTTTTCAATTTATAAATGACATTTATAAAATTTTTCAATAATTTGGTAAAGCATTATAAATTAAAATACTATTATACCGGGTGCCTTATATAAGTGGCTCACTCAAAATATCTTGGTTATTTTTTGACAGAAAAAATCGGTGGCAGGTGCGATCGATAGCTCATCCAAGTGACCTTCTTTTGTCATGATGAAAGTTGCTGTCCATGGCCACCTAGGAAAACTATCGCTAAAAATAATAAAAAATCCAAATTTTTAAACTACTGTAACTTTTTTATTTTAAGAGGTACAGAAAAAGTTTAATATGAAAATTGTTTGCAACTGTGACAATACAACTATTGTATCAATTTTGAAATATTAGATGTGATTAACTTTGGGCTCTCTTGGGACCAAAATTAAATTATCTGGAAAAAAATTATTGATGCATTTTTTAAAAAGTAAAATATCCCAATTAATTTGATATGTCATGTCACACTTGCCAGTTTGTTCTGTATTTACTATAAGAAATTAAGAAAAATTATTTGTAATATTTGTCTAGCTACCAATGAAAATAAAATATCGATTATGACGCTAAATTAAAGTAGGCTTCAAAAATTTGAAAATAAAGTGGTTTGTATGCAGTTCATTGAATGTCGAATAACTAATCTAGAATTGTTATTTTAAATAATAAAAAATGCGAAACTTGTAGACATTATTGTATGTTAGGAAAATAAATTTAAAATACCTAATATTTACAATTTAATATATAGGATTAACACAAATATTACCAATATTTTTTCTCATTTTTTTTAAGTAAATACAGAACAAACGAGCAAGTGTGACACTTCAAATTTATTGGGACATTCTACTTTACAAAACACACATAATTAAATATTTTTACAGATAATTTAATTTTCGAGCCGAAGAGAGTCCAAACTTTACGGTAATCCACACATCGAAACTAATATAATACATAGATTCTGTTGATTCTTAAAAACAATTTTTTTGAAAAATTAAAAATTTACAGCAGTTTAAAAATTCCGAATTTTTCAAATTTTTGGCCATCCTGATAAAAGGTCGCCTGGAGGGGCTATCGATCGCACCTGCCACCGATTTTTTCTGTGAAAAATAGTCGAGAAATTTTGAGTGAGCCACTTATATAAGCCATCCTGTATAGTAAGCACTGTTAGTGGTTTATAGATTATTATAGGGTAAAAAAGGGTGTGTGTGTGGGGGGGGGGAGCAGGCACATGATTGAACGTTCAAATTTCCGCTCTGGAGAACACATGGACTCCACATTTACACATTACATAATAACAAGGGGAGAGCAGGCACATGACTGCAAGTCCAAATTTCCCCTCTAGAGCACATGGACTCCACATTTACTTAACCATAATATATTTATTGTTTATTCCCAGCCAACTTTAATATTTACTGCTGGGAACAGAGAATTTTAAAGTTTCAAAGGATAGAAAATGAAGGAGAAAACTTTGATCTGAAATCTTAAAGTTATTTACAAATTCGAAAACAAAAACAGTAACATTTTTGTTAACATTTAACAATTTCATATGTACACCTACAATAATTAGTCTTTTGTAGAGAAATGTATTTGAAATGATCAACATAAAAAAACAACCTAAAGTCTATCCAAGTTACAGAGGCAGTGGATCAAAACATTGGCCACCACGTGACCTATTCTCTTATTGGTCTGGCCGTCATAAAATGTCAAGTGTTTATGCGGCGAGCAGAATGCAGGGCCGGCTCTTCCCTCACTAGAGTTTCCTGCATATTTTAGATCGGATTGCGACCAGTATATTCTGTAAATTTATTTCACTACTTAATTTAAGGAAATTTATAAAGATCCACGAAAGGTAGAAACACAAATTTTAGAATTAAAAGAATTAGTTCAGAATTACAAGCCACTGGGAATCTCATATTAGTCAGACCCTGGTAATCGATCGCAATGCGGTCATGTGACTTTGTTTATATCTACTGCCGCTGTAACTTGGATAGACTTTAGTAGTATCACAGACTTATATAGCTTCGCTACAGATTGTGCTTCGCCGTATATTTTTAGGCCAACCCAAAAGGATGCCAAGTCCCTAGAGTTGGCATCTTTTGTGGGAATTCGCACAAATATTTCCACTACCGTGCCATAGAGGTCGCTGAGTTCTACATCTTTCCGCTCATCGTTGCCAAATGTCGTTAATCCGGCCCATTTTGGGTAACAATACATCGGCCACTATCCATACAAGCAGATGTATTATGTATATAAATAATATAGGCACAGACTTGTATCAAAGATCATGTCATGATCTTTGCTTGTATATAGCTTAGCGAAGCAGGTCTGTGTTTATAGTCAAAAAGAGGCAAGGAAGATGGAATTGGTACATAGGTAAGGATTGTTGAGATTCATGTATACTTAAAATTGCCATGAGAACTACACCCTGAAAAACAATAACTTCACTGTTTCTGGTCTCAGAAGTAAAAAAACTGCCTAACAAAAAAACTACCCCTTTCCACCACCAAAATGTTTTTGGTCGGATCCTCACCATTTTCATCCAGAACGTTCAAAATGTACCCAGACGCACCAATCCGCGGTTGAAAAAAATTACCTGACAAAACTACCCCCTGCATCCCTTTAGGGAAATAAATTGATAACCCCATTGTCTCTGGTCCGATTTTCGCCGTTTTCACAAGGACGTTCAAAAGAGTCTCGGAAGCATAAAAAAAACTGCCTGACAAAAAACTACCCCTCCCCACCCCCGAAGTTGTTTTTGATCGGATCCTCGCCATTTTCAGCCAGAACGTTCAAAATTTACCCAGACGCACCAATCCGCGGTTGAAAAAATTTACCTGACAACTACCCCCTGCATCCCTTTGGGGAAAAAATTGGTAACTCCATTGTTTCTGGTCCGATTTACGCCATTTTCACAAGGACGTTCAAAAGAGTCTCAGAAGCATAAAAACTACCGGACAAAAAACTACCCCTTCCAACTCCTAAAGTTGTTTTTGGTCGAATCCTCGCCATTTTCAGCAACACCGTTCCAAATAATCCCAAACGCACCAATTCGCGGTTGAAAAAATTTGCCGGACAAAACTACCCCCTGCATCCCTTTAGGAAAAAATATTATAACTGCATTTTTTCTGGTCCGATTGTCGCCTTTTCACAAGGACATTCTAAAGTCTCAGAATTCAAAAACAAATTTTCAAACAAAAAACTAACCCTCCCCACCCCCAAAGAGTCTTCACGAAGTTTCGTTTTACGAAAACCATAAAAGTTGAAATAACTTCTAAACCGTCAAACTTCGAATATCCCTAAATAGTGCCCTATCCACAGTATTCGTTTGAATTACTCGCTCTGTGACACCCTGTATGTGTATATTATGCATTTTCCGATTTTTCTCTGAAGTCCGAAATATTGAGAATTTAAGTTATATGGCCCACTTGATTCACCAGTTGCGCTTAAAATTCCTATTTTGTTTAACTTTGACACCCTGTAGAATGGAACTCCCTGTATATTTTTGTACAAATTTAGTATATGAGGGTTTTGATTTGTCCTAAAGCAATAGTTGTGGCAGATTTTAAATAAGAAAAAAAAACGCTAAATGGTTGTTGTAAAAATCGAGGGTATAAAGAATCGTAGTTGGCCCTGGATTTGTATTTTGACAATGGCAGCAAGGTAGGAAGGGGTAGTTTTTTCTGGCAGTTTTTTTACTTCTGAGACTTTTTTAACACCCTTGTGAAAACGGTAAAAATCGGACCAGAAACAAAGGAGTTATAATTTTTTTTTTCCTAAACTGATGCAGGGGGTAGTTTTGTCCGGCAATTTTTTTCAACCGCGGATTGGTTGTTCTGGAATAATTTTGAACGTCCTTGCTAAAAATGGCGAGGATCCGACCAAAAACAACTTTGAAGGTGGGAAGGGGTAGTTTTTTCCGGCAGTTTTTTTTATTTCTCAGACTGACTTTTTTTAACACCCTTGTGAGCGCAAATCGGACCAGAAACAATGGAGTTATCATTTTTTTCCCTAAAGGGATGCAGGGGGTACTTTTGTCCGGGAATTTTTTTCAACCGCGGATTAGTGGTTCTGGAATAATTTCGAACGTCCTTGCTAAAAATGGCGAGGATCCGACAACTTCGGGGGTGGGAAGGGGTAGTTTTTTCCGGCAGTTTGGTTTTATTTCTGAGACTGACTTTTTTTAACATCCTTGTGAAAACGATGCAAATCGGACCAGAAAAAATGGAGTTATTTTTTTCCTAAACTGATGCAGGGGGTAGTTTTGTCCGGCAATTTTTTTCAACCGCGGATTGGTGGTTCTGGAATAATTTTGAACGTCCTTGCTAAAAATGGCGAGGATCCGACCAAAAACAACTTCTGGGGTGGGAAGGGGTATTTTTTCCGGCATTTTTTTTTATTTCTCAGACTGACTTTTTTTATGTCCTTGTGAAAACGGCAAAATCGAAGCAGAAACAATGGTGTTATCATTTTTCCGTAAAGGGATGCAGGGGGTAGTTTTGTTCGGCAATTTTTTTCAACCGTGGATTGGTGGTTCTGGAATAATTTTGAACGTCCTTGCTAAAAATGGCGAGGATCCGACCAAAAACAACTTCGGGGGTGGGAAGGGGTAGTTTTTTCCGGCAGTTTTTTTTTATTTCTGAGACTGACTTTTTTTACGTCCTTGTGAAAATGGCAAAATCGAACCAGAAACCCAATGGTGTTATCATTTTTTCCTAAAGGGATGTAGGGGGTAGTTTTGTTTGACAATTTTTTTCAACCGCGGATTGGTGGTTCTGAAATAATTTTGAACGTCCTTCCTAAAAATGGCGAGGATCCGACAAAAAACAACTTCGGGGGTGGGAAGGGGTAGTTTTTTCCCGCAGTTTTTTTTTATTTCTGAGACTTTTTGAACGCCCTAGTGGATGTATGAAGTTATTTCGCTAAAGAGATGCAGGGAGTAGTTTTTGGCAGGCAATTTTCTCCAATCGCGGAATGGTGCATCTGGAATATTTCTAATAATTTGGTATTGTGGCTGCAGTATTATTACTACTCGTATACCGGCTATTCCTTCTATCCTATCCACATGTTCTTGCACTGACAACGTTGCAGCGTTTTTTATGGGATAGGTGCTTTCAAGGCCACTGAATTATTGTCGTCAGGCCGGCCGATTATATTTTTATTCGAATTTCCCACATGCGGCGCCCTCTATTGGTGCCAGCTGAAACAATTGGGTCCTCAGTAGAGCCCTGCACGGGCCGGGCTTTCCTATTCGGGACTAGGACCGGCCCGGCCCGAAAGCAAGTTTCGGGCCGGGCCGGGCCATAATATTTTTATTATCGGGCTTTTCGGGTTTTCCTTGTCATAACTTGGGCTTTTCGGGCCTGGCGGGCTTTTCGGGCCTATCGGGCCTGGCGGGCTTTTCGGATCTAAATAATGTACTTTTAGGTAAATAAATAACTAGAATGTTAACTTCTTTAAAATAATTTATATTAAAATGAATACATACATAATATGCGTGTATCTATGTAAAAAAGAGAAACCAAATAAGTGGGTGGGCTTTTCGGGCCGGGCGGGCTTTTTGGGCCCGGCGAGCCTGTCGGGCCCGGCGGGCCTATCGGGCCCGGCGGGCCTTATGGGCCCGGCGGGCTTTTCGGGCCCGGTGGGCTTTTCGGGCCCGGCGGGCTTTTCGGATTTTTAAGGCCGGGCTTTTCGGGCCGGGCTTGGTATGACAATATTTCGGGCCGGGCCGGGTCGGGCTTAAAAATTTCGGCCCGTGCAGGGCTCTAGTCCTCAGGCCCCAGGCACTGTCTGTAGCGAAGCTATATAGGTCTGTGGTAGTGTTAATTTTAGAACTGACACAAATAATTTATCACAAATTTATAATAATATAATTTAAACAAAACTAATACACCACACAAGAATTTTTTATTGTCTACATTTTTCAATAATATAATTGTTTATAATATTTGTTTTTGTATAATCTGATTTCGTAAAAACTATTATTATTATTATCGTTTTGTGCTGCTCCGTTTCATTTTGCATTTCTTACTTGGCTTTTTATATTCACAAAAAAACTACATTCGCCTGCTTGTATACCATTGATTCTCATTCCTCTTCTGACCACCATACAAACAACGTTAAAAATAATAGCGTTTAAAAATGTAAAAACTATATTATATAAAAAAATAGTTGACTTATATAACAAGAATTTACATCCATCCTTACCTGTCATAAGTATTTCATAATATTTCAACCTTAAAAATGTAAAAAAAACAATGTAAACTAATATTTTTGCGTCTTTCTGACTTTATTTTATTATTTTTAGGCAATGTGACGTGTTTTAAAAATATTTTATCACTGTTTTAAATTGTATGTCTGAAGATGGCATGTTATATGCCGAAACGTACGTAAAAAAATAAACACAACAGAAAATTTTGTTGTTTTTTTTATTTTGGTCGAATACCCAGGAAAACTACATAAGATTTACCTTTATTACCAGTACAAAAAAAAATATATTTCTGCTCAAATTACACGTATACATAATGAAGTGTACACTGAATGAAAATATCACAATTTTTGGTACCAAACACAAAACCACATATTTGTTGCGATACAAAGCTCCAAAAGGCAGTACAATATTGTCCTCCGACAGAACAGATTAGACACGTTGCACCTATCCTCCTCTTGTTGCACACCCAAGTAAAATTAGCACAATGCTATCCCTCACAGTACAGATCGGAGACCCCCCATTTTTAGCAAAAATGCACCAGATTTCTAAACAACTTCATGTTATTGCTATTCCTCCCTTATTGCACAACAAAAATATGACACTTTTGCAATAAAAGCAGGAAAATTTGGCAATTGTCACAATAAAAACCTGTGTAAACAAAAGCAACCTGTGGTTTATTTGTCTCTCAGCAGAACGATATACCCCGATTACTGTAAGAAGTCCCGATTTTGTCAGATGACATTCTCCACAAAATCCCGAGGAATTTTCTGTTAACCTTGGGTATAACATTGGTATATGTGTCTCAACCAGTTAATGACGTCACTCATTGATTTGTAATGTGAAAAGTTACCCAAGTGATACGAAAAAAAGAGCATATTAAAATAAAAACCCTATTGCAATCACGATTATACCGCTATAAATAAAAATAACTATGACTACAACTCATTTTAATAATAGTTACAAACGTCCTGGAAACACTTTTCATTTTGGTATTTTGTAATAATCAGCTGCTTTTGGCAGCGTCTATGGGCGGACTCAGGCAAATTTTGCTTCGGTGTGTCAAAGTGACAGTGAAGGTTTTCCAAATCGTTCAAACTGGTTCAAACATTCGGTAATGAAAATATTCGCGGGTTTTCTACGTTTCGTGAGTTTTACCCTCATCTGTGTTGTTCTTGTTCGTGTTACTTTTTGTGTTATTAGTGCAAATGGGCTCGTTACTGACCTGAACTTATGACCC
The DNA here is from genome assembly GCA_963920635.1 of Pseudeuparius sepicola. Classification (NCBI taxonomy): domain Eukaryota; kingdom Metazoa; phylum Arthropoda; class Insecta; order Coleoptera; family Anthribidae; genus Pseudeuparius; species Pseudeuparius sepicola. Next base: position 51,444,887 of record OY987300.1, on the reverse strand, counting down.
GGTTGCATTTTTTGCTGCATTGATGCCAACTTAGGATATCGAAATTACCAATTGACAGTCCCAGTAAGGACTTCTTAAAATAATTTGAGTATATCTGTCAATTATTGACGTCACACTTAAATTGTCTATGCCCTTAATAAAATATTTTCCGAGTTACAGGCCGTGAAAAGTAAACTGTGAAAATCTTATTACCGGCATTTTTCAAACAAAACAAAATCTGACAAAATGTTTCAAGATGAAAGTTATATAGAAAAAAATATTCAATTTAAAGTTATAAGGGACCACCACTGTTAAATTTGACTTCTTGATAAAATAGCATTTTTTGTAATATTAATTGTTGAATACATAATTCATTTTCTGTTGCATTTGCATTAATTTGCACAATAGAGGTTACTCTAGCCTGGACCAACACTATATTAAAGACCAGTGCATAGAGCTGTTTCAAGCAATTGTCACCGGCACCACATAATGAAAAAAATTGTTTAAAGTTAAATACACCATTATTGCAAAATATTTTATAAAATAAGAACATGTAAGGGTCTGTTACAATGAATTTAATATCCAAAATAATAAGCAAGAGTATTTTGGTACTTTTTGGTTTGAAATGAAGTCCATGGCTAGTTGCAGTGTAAGTAGGTGGCCACGTCGGCGCACCGCACATCGCACCGCACTTCGCACCGCCCCTCGCCTGGTACGTCGAAGCAAATAGATACATTGGTTTAAATGCGGGTGGCCACATCGGCGCACCGCCCCACGCCTAGGACCATAGCATTGTACCCTCGCCTCGCACAGTGTATTCGAGCTTGGTATTTTCCGAGCCTCGCACATCGCACACACGCGCCGGCTATCGATCTTATTATATCTGCATAAAGATGATAAAGAAACACGAGAATTACTACAAAAAGGCAATGCGCGGTGCGCCGATATGGCCACCGCAGGGCCAGGCTCTGTGCGAGGCTATGGTCTAGGCGACGGTCCAGGCGAGGCGCGGTGCGGTGCTCCGTTGTGGCCGCCGCTTAAGTAGAACAATAGAATACATTAGATTTTTCAGTTTATTCTTTATAGTAGATTATTTGGTTTGCTTTATGGCTTTAAACAATTTTTTCTATTTTAATTATTGCATGTTACAAAATACTCTTGAATGCTTAGAATAAAAATAAAATAGTGTTTATTCACATAATGGTCTGTGCTTAGGATTTTCTTAGTGTGCATGGTAATTTCAAGTTATCAGAAACAAACCTATCTGCAAAAACTCTGTCAATATGACAAAACTCCGAAACACTGACAGCAAAGACAATTCCTTACCATAACAAAAACAGAAGTCGCAATAAAGCAGAATTTATTTAAAATATGGCACATTCTAAATGCCATAAATAGACAAACTTATAAACTTATAATAAGTCGCCATTATTTGCGTATAGCAGCGCCACTCTGGATCGCAAACAGCAATGAAATTAAGACGTCATGCTTGGGTCTTTAATATTTATTTATTTATTTAATGGTTACATCACCCAACAGTAAGCCATTTGCAGGGTGGCATAGCATGCCAATATAAAGCAATAATAATTCAATTTCAATAAATAAAATAAAAATTCCAGAACAAATTTGTTTTATTTATAAATGTGTTAGTGAAGGAGATATTCGAAATGTTGCCCGTTGTTTACTAAACAATAATACAGATGGTTTTAAAATTCATCTCTGCTCTGACACTGAAACACAGGTCTTGAAATTGCTCTGCATTTATTCGTAATTCTTTGGAGGAGATCCTCAAGGGATAGAGGTTCTGTTTTTTAAACAACAGATTTTAAGTGCATAATGTGGTGGTGCTCCATCTTGTTGAAAGTGAAGTAAATCTTCGTTTATGTTGAGATTTCCATCAATATCCTCCTGATTTTCTACTTCATGTGCATCAACTGTTGTTTCCAGTAGTTGTACATAAATGTTGGCATTCAAATTGTCTTCGATAAATAGCGGTCCAATTACGGTATCTCCCAGTATTCCTACCCAAACATTAATTTTGAGGCAGTGCCTCTGCTGCTGGCAACGGTGCTAGCAAAATAAACTAATGGCTGCCGGCGCCGGTTGCCCCCTCAATGTTTTTCTCCAATGCCGTCAATGGCACCCAAAAAAATTGACCAGAGGCTGCCGATTTTGAGTGCCTATCACGGTGGAGAAATCTGGCCACACAGAATAAGTGGAAAACTGAAAAACTGTTGCATCGAATTGAATTCGAAAATTGAAATGTTTAGTCTAAAAACTGAAGATAGACTTAATTTTTTGGAAAACGAGATATTATTGGTGAACCCTATATTTTACGAGATTAAACAGGGTTATGTGCTTTAAAACTGACAATGTCCATGCCCTTCCTCCCAAAATAAGCACTGAAGGTTGTAGCGTGTGGGTAGATGTAGCGGTTGGAGAAAAAACTCCTTTTCTTTTAACGTTTGTAGGCAGTTTGTACAGAGTGAAGCAACTAAGTGTGTTCTTTGTTCTTTCTCTTCGGATGAGTCTGAGGTATAATTCAGCTCGAACTTCCTTTCACGTATACATAATGAAGTGTACACTGAATAAAAATATCACAATTTTTGGTATCAAACACAAAACCAAATTTATACTTACACGGTGTTACAAAAAAAGTAGGTTCATCCATTGACCACAGATTCTTTGGGCTAAAATAATGACTTTTCTCATGCTACTTTTCATTTAGACACCTCTACCTCAAATACAGGGTTTTAAAAGTTGATTAAAAAAAAAACATTTTTATACAGGGTGTTCCGTAATGATGTTCAAATATTTAAAGTGATCTGCCGGTAGTTTTAATTTTTCAATTTAAGCCTCTCCTGCAAAGTTATTCCAGCCATAAGAAGGACAAATAATTAGGTTTTGATTTTTTTTTCTGAAAAACAGATGTAATCTAGGCACTTGAATTTTGGTATCATGCATCCTACAGGTAAAGAGCCAAAACACCTATTGTATTAAAAAAATGTTTTCCTCTGTTGTTTATACTTTTACGAAAATTGAACCATAATGGAAGATACCTAATCATCATTTGCGTGACGGGGCATTTAGCGAAAAATTATAACAAAAATTCAACTTACTAATACTTGTTTATGCCATGTACTAAAACGAATAATTCAGTGCCAAATTGAGACAAGTTTTTTAACTGAAAAATCATGCCGCACGATTTGCAAAGAAAATAAATACTTCGGCAGGTAGGTAGGTACTTGCACAGCCGACTCTAGGCAAGCCCTGAAGTTGAGAAAACTGGCAACATGGCTTGCAGGTCTGCGTGGTGTGGCCTGTCCCTCCCTGTCAGTTGATTTTACATAAGAAACTTACGAGAATTAGTTTTATAGTGCGGGTAGTGGTATCGTGAGATTTTTACAATGAGGCGGTGCGTCCCTGTGCAGAAACAGGCTGCTCGAAGCGCTGGCGACAGCTTTTTTTATAAATTTGTTTTGTTTATGAAAAACTGAAACATTTGTAAAAGTTCAAAGTGAAGAAGCGAAATAAGTTATGGGTTCCTTCTATAATTTGAAGCCTCAAGATGCCTAGAATCATCGAGGGAAGCTAGAAATCAGTTGTATACCTGGCTGTATGTCAATTCATAATAACTTGAAGTAGCTAGGTTTTCTTTGCTTGATGGCAGGCGGTCGACTTGTACTCGTTTTGGGCTTTCCAAAGGACGAAAATTTAAGTATAAAATGATTAATAGACAAACTAAAGTACCCTTTAAAATTAAAGAAGTTTTTGTAATAATTTAAACATTGTTTATATTTTTGTAAAATTTTCTTTACCTAATTAAAGTGAAAGATTCTTTAGTTATATGAATTATGAAATTGACCATAACTGCCTTATCAATCTAAGAGATTACTCTCCTTCACAAAACGCAGTTCTATGTGTGTTTGTTGTTTATATTTTTACGAAAATTGAACCACAAGGGAATATAATCATTTCCGTGACGGGACATTTTGCAAAAAATTCTAACAAAAATTTAACTTGCCCAAATTTGCCATATTATTTATCGAAAATGTACCTATCCAAACCAGGAATTGTACTTAGGTATTTTAAATACTTATATCTCTGTGTATATTTTGTTAACGATTTTATTATTGTCTGATACTTACATGTCTACTATAATTATAAAAATTATTGAAAATTTTATTAGAAAAGAGAAACTAAGCCAAAGTGCCGAAAAGTTCGGCAAAAAGGCCGATCGTTATTAGACCCGCTAGGCTGCATAGACCTGTACTTTTATAAACATTTCACGTGACAAGCTTTTCGATTTCAAAAAGCTTGTCGCAATTTGGCATTGAATTACCTTAACGAAAACATAAACCTATTTTATCTCTTTTAGTATAAAGGCCTGTTTTAAAAAGTTTTATTTTTTTATTTTTTGCAAGTTAGATTATTTAACCCGTTCGGGACCGGACCCGGACGGACACGCATATAAAAGTTGGGTCAGTGGGACCGGAACCGACTATAAACGCAAGCAGGGAGGCATGAGAAAGGACTGGAACCGGACGGACACGCGTTGACTACGGATACATTGGACCGCCTACTTTACATTGGTCATGCCCCCAATTAATGTCATTATTGGCTGATTTTCTAGTAATGGCATCTAGTTTTGTGGTCCTTCTCGTAAAAAAAAAACTTACCTGTGCACTTAAATGCATCGATAAATTCGAACACAAGCTCATTGGCATGTGGGTGCATGCAAAAAATGATTTATATTGTGAAAAGATCTGTTGTTATGTAATGACTGTTTTGCAATTAAGGACCGGAACCGTACATACACGCATGCGCTTCCTGCTGTGGTCCACTGGGCACAGATCCTCAGGCGGCCGCAGTCCCGAAAGGGTTAAAAAAGAAAAGTTCCGATTCTGTAACCCAATCAGTTTAGAAACTTCTTTCAATGTTGATATTTTTCATTAACTTGATAGTTTGAATCGAAAAAAAAATAGAATTTCTTTTTTGTTCTGTATTTAGATAACAGTTATTAAAAATTAAACATACTAGGTGGGTTTAATTTTTGTCACTTTCTCTTATTTTACTATTTACAAGCATGGTAGTGAATACTTTTTCCTACATTCGAAAGCAAATAAAAAAATATTTTAAACAAATTTAGGGGATTCAATTCTTTTTTATTTAAAAATGTTTAGGTATATGAGCAACCCACCTTACACTAAGTTTTTTTACACAATGTGAAAGTCCTGATCGAAAAAACCTGGGACACCCTGTAAACACTTGTAACTCATTACAGTGGATATCACGAATATTCATCCCTACGACACAATGGTCGACAATGGAAATTGCATTGTTGGCCATTGTGACGTAGGGATGAAGATTCGTGATATTCATTATACGAATGAAAGTGCATCCATTTTTTTTTTGTTAAACACTATATGTATTATTCCATCATTATTATCCTTGTTCCTGCACTACTTATTATATTATTAGTGCATGAGAATTTGAATGGAATCTTGAAATCTTCAGGAAATTATATAGGTAAAAGTATAATCAGTGGCAGAACCTAAGAATTCTTTGCTGGCAGCTCAATAGTGGCTGTTGTGCTTGTTCACAAAGCCATTTTCCGAAATGCTGGTGTGTGCCGAATTTTTTCAGTCATTTCTTCGCAAAACTGGATTCTTCTCACTGGATCATCTTCAGTTAATTCCTGAACGATGTGCACTCTGTACGGATGGAATTTATGAAGCTTGAGTACTTTTCGTACGGCTTCACTGGAAATCCCAACTGCAGCTGAAGCATGACAAAGTGAACTTGTCGGATCTATTCCAAATTGTCCCAAGATATTGAGCACCTTCGTCGAGTCTTATCTGTCTCTTCTTGTTTTCCACAGCTTCAGTCTCTGTAAATTTTTGCACTAGTTGCTGGACATAGGCGTGGCTCACATTTTTTCTTGGATGCCTTGTGTTGAAAGTTGCCGCGGTCCTGAACGCAAACCGCTCCATATCTCCATAAATAAACATCATTTCAACTCTTTCAGCTATAGACCGTCAGACAGTGACAGATTTTCCTCACTGATTTTCTCATTTATGCCTTGGAGAGGGTTGAAAGGTAAATCGATGCTGGGTCGGAAAATAGTAATTTTAAGTTTGGCCCCCAGGGAAAACATATGGAAAATTCGATTTTTCAAAACAGAAAAAAAGGTACTAATTCTCACTTATGCCATGTTCACCGTATGATTTCTTATACTATTCCGACCTCGAAAACCCCAAGGCATAAGTGTAGCGTGTGGAAAAAGGGTTGAATTAAGGGTTTGGCAGATCACACAAAAACTGACTTGGTTTACTGACTCCGTCAGTTATGCCGATCGAAATGATGAAAACTTATATCCTCACTAGCCCAAAAATTGATTGGCAGAAGTGACGCGTGGGAAAAATGCACTTTTGGGTCGGAAAATAAGTCGGAAAAATTGTTTTTTTCGTCAACTGATTTCTGCACTTATGCCTCTGAAACCATAGAAAGTTTTATTGCAATTCATTTTATCCCTTACAAAATCAGTTGACGAAAAAAAATCCGACTTATTTTCCAAGCCAAAAGTGCATTTTTCCCCACGCGTCACTTCTGCCAATCAATTTTTGGGCTAGTGAGGATATAAGTTTTCATCATTTCGAACGGCATAACTGATGGAGTCAGTAAACCAAGTAATTTTTTGTGTGATCTGCCAAACCCTTAATTCAACCCTTTTTCCACACGCTACACTTATGCCTTTGGGTTTTCGAGGTCGGAATAGTATAAGAAATCACACGGTGAACATGGAATAAGTGAGAATTAGTACCTTTTTTTCTGTTTTGAAAAATCGAATTTTCCATATGTTTTCCCCGGGGGCCAAACTTAAAATTACTATTTTCCGACTCAGCATCGATTTACCTTTCAACCCTCTCCAAGGCATAAATGAGAAAATCAGTAAGGAAAATCTGTCACTGTCTGACGGTCTACTACTGTGTAAACCATCTCGTCGCAAAAATTATTAGGACCCTCCTCTCAACAGAAGACAAAATAAATTGCTACAAAATGTTGGACCCGGGAAGTGGTATTTATTTCAGAATACTTCCCTGCTATTTACATAATTTTAATTTTAATTGGGGTACCTAGATTAGGTTTGATTCTGGGATATTTACATAATTTTAGCTATTTAAAATTCGATAATCTAGAATAGCCATCTTTTAATCCCTTTGTACATAAAACCAGGTAGGTACTTTATGGTTTCTGTAAAAACTACAGAGTAACTAGATTTTCTCACTAGTAGACTATCATATTGTGCCTTATTAGCAATTCATTATGACGCGAACTAATCTCAGGGTATCTATTATCCTGTCTGTTGGAGAGGTATTTGAGAAAAAACCTTTGGACCCTTTCCAATTCGTCCTTATGCACCACAAAAGTGATGCCTATTTTAACCTTTATCTTACAAAAGCAAAATATAGAATTTTAATATAAAAATATCGTGTTGGGTTCCTAACGATAAACCCATATTTTTCATTCAAAGCTCCAGATACGACAAATTCTATGTAGTCGAATATAACAGATTCAGCTTTCAAAGAATATAGATTGGAAATAATTGTTGGGATTGAGAAGTTGATTTTCATTACACTATAAATTAATCTTTGTGATATTCCTCTGCAGAGAAATTCAGTCATGTTCATTCGACACTGAAGGATAAATTTTAAAGTCATCAGGGAATATCTAGAACCATAACAATGTTATTGATAAACACGATAAATAAAAGTGGGCCCAGATCAGGGCTGATCTGCCTTCTTAAATACCGGTGTCACTTTAGAGAGTTTCCAAAAAGAAGGGAGTTCTCCTAATTTCAAAATTAGTGCAATAAGTTTTGTTAGAGGTCAGGCTAGAACAGAGGCGCAATCACATACAAAAAGACTGGAATTTGAAATAGTGTTGGTCCAGCTCAACACAAATTAACAGTAAACTTTGACAGAGATTGTTCCTTTTGTCTTTTCTGTTTTACTCGATGTGTGCAATGACTAAAGTAATCCAAAGTTTTTCATTACTTACTTTGTGTTATCAACTGCTTGATCAAGGTTTCCCTCTTATTAAATTCTCGTCTCAAATTGTCTTGTCCATTAGTGTCAGGTAGGGGTGATCTGCTTAAAACTTGTGCAGACAACAGATCAATTTGCTCACGCAATGAATGGTTCAGTTCCTGATATCTGCGACAGTCTGACTGTAGTCTCGCCCTTGCCGCTCGTTCCAACCTTTCTCGTCTATCACAAGATTGTACAAGCTCCTCTTGAGCTTTGTGTACTTTCAAGATCTCATATTCCAACTACAAATTTCAATGTAAATCAGGCAAGCAGAGAGAGATAGGTACCTGCCAATAACTTATAAGAAACATTTATACATAAACTCGATTTCATTTTAATAAGCACACTAAAATAATGCTGTATTACTTCAGTTCTCTCTGTACTCCCTACTGGCAACCACAAGAAAAATAGCTTCACACCATAACTCTCCTTACTAACATGTGTCAAAAATTAGATTTCAATTACACAAAAAAAAACTACTTTCAAAATAACTTTTATTATAATACAATCTATTTTCAATATACAGTGTGTCCCTGAATAGAGGTAACAAAAGGTGTAATAATAATAATAATAATAATAATAATAATTGGGGACCGCCAGGGCATGTCTGGAGCCGGCGCTGGGCATGACAGCGAGCGGGACGTCGGTGACAGGGCGCTGATGAGGCGGGCCCCTGTCGCACAAACAGCTACAGCCCAACAACATGAACATCAACAACAGGGGAGCCAAACAAGAACTAGGGTTCCACCCACCGAAGGTGCTGCGCGGGAACTTCAGCCAGCGCTCAGGCGGGATTACAACGACGACGTATGAAATGGACTGGGTCCATGAATGAATCGATTATGCGTATTTTTTACAGGGTGACAAACTTAGGACAAGAGATGATCGGCTACCGACAACAACTACATGCCGAGTTCTGCAGGGAGTTTCCACACATGCAAGTGTCTGAACAAAGAGTGTCAGATCAGTATCGAACTATTCTAAGAAATAACCGAATCCCAGAGACGCGACTTAACGCTATCAAACGGGAAGTTCAGCTAGGGACCCATGGCGAACACATGGACATGGACAACAACAACGTGGAAATTCAAGTGTCTGGACCACGACAAGAAGCCGGAACGGAAGAGCGAACAACTGAGAATCGAGAAATTCAAGTGCCTGGACCACAACAAGAAGCCGAGACGACGGAACGAACAACTGAGAATCGGGAATCAGTTAACGAAGAACACTTTGAAAGCCTAGACACACAGCTGAGAAGGGCAGTATTGCGATACGACGGCACAGACCCACTGAGCAGACCACCGCTACCAAGATTGAATTCTTCCAGGAAGCTTGCAATCATGCTCGATATTATGAACACCAGAATTTTACCTAACTATGTTTCAGTAACACCAACATTAAAACTTATGCACATGTTAATCTACTGTGCCGCAACGGCAATCATCACTGCAATGGGAGCCAAGATCCCGACGGCTCAAGAGTTAAATCGTGCAAGACCAGAACCACGAATGGCTCAATGGGAGATGCGACTAAATCGGAAGATCAAGAGTCTCCGTAAAGACATAGGACAAGTAACGGAATATATCAGAGGAGTTAGAACTAGAAAGATCCAGAGGGCGGTGCAGGCAATAATGAGCCGCACCCAAATGCATTCTCAGCGTGACCCCGCGAACATCACTGCTCAACAATGTCTTGATACATTAAAACAAAAACTTTCTGTTTTCGCAGGGCGTCTGAGGAGATACAAGGCTAGTAACAACAGGAAACAAGACAACAAACTTTTTGAACGATCAGAGAAAGTTTTCTACCGTACTTTGAATTCTAGCGCCGATGCCACAAATACGAGTTACCCTAGCAGAGAACAGGTCGACAGTTTCTGGAGAAATCAACTTGCCACACCCGGTCCATGCAATGTCAGTGCAAGCTGGATCAGCGAAGAACGCGAGATGGGCCGGAACTATAGCCAGATGCAACACGAGCAATTCACAACCGATGAGGTCTCCAATGTCATCAAGAATTCCCACAACTGGAAGGCACCAGGTCCAGATCATCTCCAAAATTATTGGATTAAGAAGTTGTGGTGCACGCATGAACAAATAACTACTTTAATTAATGAAGTCTTGCTTGATCCTCAGAAAATGCCATTGTTTCTTACACAGGGTGCCACCTACTTGTTACCAAAAGACCAGTGGAATTCAGATAACCCTGCTAAGTACCGCCCAATAACCTGCTTGCCTACGCTGTACAAGATAATCACATCTTGCCTTTTGCAGCGAATATATGGTCACTGCGAGCGGAACAACATCATAGCAATGCAACAGAAGGGCTGCGCGAAGGGCGCAATGGGATGCAAAGAGCAACTCATCATAGACTCTGTCATCTGCAACCAGGCTCATTCCAAGCAACGAAACCTCCACATGGCTTATGTGGACTACAAAAAAGCATTTGATTCCGTACTTAAAGTTGTATAAAATAGATCATCATACAGTTTCCTTTTTAGAACACGTTATGACAACCTGGCATACTAAGATACAACTCAGAACTGCAAGCAGTAACATCGAGACCGACACAATCAACATCCAAAGAGGGATTTTCCAAGGAGATTCACTCAGTCCACTGTGGTTCTGCATGGCGATGAACCCTCTATCACATCGGTTGAACTCTACAAAATATGGCTTCGCTATCAAAAGCAACAACGCAGAAGCGATCAAGTTGAATCACCTATTATATATGGATGATTTAAAACTGATGGCCGCAACCAAAAACCAACTAACGCAAATGCTTAAATTTGTAAAGGAGTTCTCCAAGGACATCGGAGTGCAGTTTGGACTGGACAAGTGCCGCACCCTTAACATCGTCCGGGGAAAGCTCGAACAAGGCGCACACGAGATGCAGGACGGCCAGGAGATCGAAGCAATGAGCATGGGAGATACATACAAGTATTTCGGGACAAAACAGGCTCAAAGGATAGACCATCGAACAATAAAGACAGATTTAACGAATGAATTCATCAAGAGAGTAAGACAAGTAGTGCGAACCGACCTTAACAGCAGGAATTTGTTTAACCTAAACACGTATGCGTGCCCTGTACTCAGCTATTCGTTCAGAATAGTGAATTGGACTAACACAGACATCAACAACCTGCAACGAAAAGTTAGGACATTACTGACAAAAGCTCATAAACATCATCCCCGTAGCGCCGTAGAAAGAACAACTCTGCCACGTCAACTAGGAGGAAGAGGACTGGCAGAACTCAGCAAGCAATTGGACCAACAAATATTAAATCTGCGTAATTACACCACTACGTCTGATGGAACAGGAGCATCAAAGTCACCACCGAACCGACAACGATAAACTACTGAGGTGGTTGGAGAAGCCGCTGCATGGGAGGCATCCAAATGAGGTTAACCAGGAACATGTCGACAAGTTAGCGTCGAACTATTGGCTGACCTCGGGATGAATGTTCCCCGAGACGGAAGGCTTCTTACTGGCCATACAAGATCAGGTTATACCAACTCGCAACTACCTAAAATTCATTGTAGGAGATGCATCGGTAGTGGATGACAGATGCAGATATGGGTGCACAACTTCAGAAACAATCCAGCACATAACAGGAGGATGTCAGATGTTCGCATCAACGGAATATAAGGAACGACACGATTCAGTTGCCAAGATCTTGCACCAGGAACTGGCGGACAAACTGCTGCTTGTGCAGGCAGAGAGGGTCCCATATTACAGCTACACACCGGAGCCTGTTCTTGAGAACAGCAACTACAAGATGTACTGGGATCGTCAGTTCTGACAGATCAACGAGTTGCCCATAACAGACCGGACCTTATAATAGTTGATAAAATTTCTAGGAAGACAACTCTGATTGATGTGGCCATCCCGAACAACAACAACCTGGGATACCCGGGATCTGAGTGAATGTTCCCCATAGAGGGCGTGCGAATGCCTTTTGGCTAAGTCGATAATAATAATAATTCTCACCCTCACAATGCTCCAAACTAGGAGTACCCCAGAAGCAACTGCTTGTGCTGGGGAAGGGGGCAATTATCATTATTTTGTCTTCGTTGCGATTTGCGGCATCTTGTTTGCAGTCTGCGGTCTTAAGAAAAAGCACTGTATCTACGAAATTGTGATTTTTAGAAATTTGCGTAAATATGTTTTGTTCAAGCTTTCTTCTGAAAAAGGTATTTATTTGCACATTATCTTCCATCTGTTTTTTTACTCAAATTAACACTATAAATTGGTCATAAAATGCACTTACTGTATTTTTCAATAATCTAAAACAAAACAAAAAATACGTAACTACCAAAAAGGCACTTACGTCATTTTAAGCTAGATATTTTATGAGGGGAAAATACAAAAAAATAGTGTATAAATAAGTGGAGAACTACTACTTAAGTGTACGTATTAAAACGAAATGTTGATAAGTAATGACGAGTAAAAATTAGCAAATAAGTTGTTCTGAAAGAAAATCAGTGGTGCAATAATAGTTAAGTAAAGTATTATATTACTGTTAACATGCGGTGGTGAAAAGTCTCAAGTGATTATGATAGAAAACCTTAACTAATCAAGTGAACTGTACTTAGGGCTTTTTAGGCTTGTATTACTAGATACAATAATTTTTAGAATATTATATCCCACATGCAAAGATATGGTGTTAATAGTTACATTACTCAGTTAAGGCATTATAAAGTAGAAATTTGATATAATTCGTCATAATCTGAAATTCATATGATGTAAATTTAAAGCTGTTTAGTGTGGAGATTTGGCTGTTTAGGTTATATAGATTCAGCACTACCCCATTTGATTACTAAAAGAACGCAGATTACTCAAAATCATTAAAATTGCAGATACGGCACTTTTTCTTACGACGGCCTTTATACCTTTATTTTTCAATATATGAAAAATATATCACTATAAAAAGTTGTTTAGAATGCAATTTTATACCTCCATGCCAAATTTCAGGAATATTAAATTATTTATATGACGCAAAAATCTTTCTTCTGTTTTTTCTCTCCAATAGTTAAAAAAATTCTATTCATCTTCTTCTTCAAGCCTAAAACATAATTTTATACAGTAACTCTGTACTAATTTAATGAAAAAATGGAAAGTTTCAAGAAATAAATTTATACTCCAGAGATTTAGTACAGGTATAAAATAAATTGCATTGTAAACAACTTTCTTTGGAATCTTACCATATCCTGAAAAATAAAGGTACGTTATTGGTGGTGATTTTTGACAGAAAGAATAGGTAGCAGGTGCGGTCGATAGCTCTGCCGGGCGGCCTTCTTTTGTCATGATGAAAGCTGTTGTCCATGGCGACCTACAAAAACTATGGCCAAAATGTAACTTTTTTATTTTTTGACATAAGCAAAAAAGGTTAATACAGGGTGCGGCAAATCAATCAGGACAGTTTTGAAAGGCTATTAAAAAAAATTGGCAAAACTTACGAAAAAGTGGTTTATTTTGCTTGAGTCAGTACTACACAAAAATTTTTTCACTTAAGTTTTAAAGAGCACATCGACAAGATTATGTCCTCCAGAAGCGATGCACTCCGGCACATATCGATCGGAATGGCGGCGATTTCTTCTCTAATAAGGATCTTCACTTCTTCCAAGTTGCGAGGAGGATGCTTAGAAATGAGATAGCCCCACAGGAAAAAATCGCAAATGCTCAAATCCGGTGATCTCGCCTTGCCGACCACCCCAGGTCGCCCGTCAGAGAGACGAGGCGCGCAGGGACCATCTACCGCAATTTTGTCATTGAAATCTGCACTGTGTAGGCCCTAGTTGGAACTAAATATATTCAAAGCCTTGTTCTTCAGCCAACCGTTCCAATTCTGACTCAAAAAATGTACTTTAGTAGTGATGTCTCCATTATTCCTATCGATATGTGCCAGAACGCAGTTGAAAACTTCAGAAATCGCCTACATCAGTGCATCGCTTCTGGAGGACATAATCTTGCCGATGTGCTCTTTAAAACTTAAGTGAAAAAAATGTTGTGTAGTACTGACTCAAGCAAAATAAACCACTTTTTCATAAGTTTTGCAAATTTTTTTAATAGCCTTTCAAAACTGTCCTGATTGATTTGCCGCACCCTGTATGAAAATTGTTTGCAAAAATCTACAAAATTCATGTATAACATTAGTTCTATTCTATTACGTTGAAGAATGTAATGTTGTTTATTGTGAAAAGGAGGTATAAATACTAGGTGTTCACTAAGCATATTGTAATAGTATATAATTTTTTTATTGCCTTTTTAATATTATTGCTATGGCATTTTTTCTATTTTGGACATGGACGGCAACTTTCATCATGACAAAAGAAGACAGCCCCGAAGAGCTATCGATCACACCTACCACCGATTTTTTCGGGGGAAAGCTATTTTGAGTGAGCCACTTATATGACCTACCCTGCCAAACAACTCTTTTTGTACATCTTAGTTTTACAACAAGCGGGACTAAATCTCCAAATGCCATTCCAAATTTGTTTCTACATTACACCTCTTGTTACATCTATCAAGGGACACACTGTAGATTAACGAAATTAAAAGCAAGTTTCCTTTTTGGCACATGTCGCAAAGGAGTTGTCTGTATAGGTTTGCCAAATACATATTGCATGAGTCGTGGGGTCATTATGACAACTGCCAAAGAGGATACTGCAGGGATGCATCTAGACTGTGTTATTCAAATTTCAAGGTTAAATGCTTAAAATGAAGAACGGCAAATTATATAATTACATGTGTTAATATAAGTACAGTATAGCCAGCAGCCTGACCCTTAACTTTCATTCAGTTTACTCTCAGCTGATAGAGGGCTCTGTTGTAACCGATTGTCGCAGCGGGTTTTCTCGGACAACAAGTACCTATCCATCAGTGTTGTAGTTGAAATGTGAGCATTATGGTGTGCTGTGCAGGTAAAGAACACATAGACAGTTCCATTAACTCTGCCCACAGCTTTTTTATTTAGAATGGATATTGAATGTAATAAGTGTTATATTTTTAAGATTTCTATAATTTTTCCATACATTACGATATGGTCCTGTGCTCCTAACGTAGAATGGCCTCAAATAAAGCTGCCGCAGGCAATAGATATTTTGCAGAAACAAAGGATCCGCAACTCCAGTCAGGCTACTGGTTGTATGGACTTTAATTTAGGTAAAATGCATTTAATGCGCCTAATTTTAAAACAATTCACGTTTGATTTTACTTCCACATCACTACATGAGCAGACAAAAAAAATTGTTAAGTCAGTTTAAATTATTCTAAAACATAGAAAACTAAGGTGTGAAAAAAATGGTGTGTATGTGCATGTGTGCCTGTGTTTGTGTCTTTGTGTGTGAGGGTGTCTTTGTGTGTGTAGGCGGAGGAAAATATTTTTACGATAATAAAGTTTTTCATTTATATTTGGTTTACTTCCTTTAATGGACAGTATGGACACCTCCATCAGTGTTTTAGCGTTTAAAAGGGATATCGCTTACTTTCTGTGTTTTCTCCACTCTTTGATAGCAATTTTCTAATTCATGTTTCAGAGCACTGTTTTCCTTTATCAAAATCTCCACCATTTCTGCTGATGGCCAAATTTCTTCTCCATTTGATTCACATTCTTCCCTTCCTTTAGTCGGTGGTCTTGGGGCAGAAACTCCTCTTCGAAAACCTGAAATTATATATTCTAAGGTAGTCATGATATTTTTGACAATAATTGGCAGAATTATAATAATAATAATAATAGTTGATAATTTTCCCCTCGGCATTTGGGGTAGAAAAAAAACCCGAAGTCTTTATTAATATATATGTATATATATTTAAAGTTCCGGGAATCTGTTTTTCTTGAAAGTCAAGTAGGCTGGAATAAAATTATTCCAAGTAACTTTTATCTACTTTCACATGCCCTTTACATCCCCGAAGGAATCAAGTTTCTACTTTCGAAAACGAAAATGTTGCACGCGTTTTTTCGAAAATCCAGTAGGTGGACAAAAAAATTTTTCGTGTAAAAAATACACGGTGTTTCGAGAAAGTGAGCGTGCACTTTTCTGTTTTTTCGCTATCTCCGCAAATGAAAAAGTACTGAGTGTCTTCTCGAAAACAAAGTAGGCGGGGGCAAATTTTTTTCATGTAGGTTTCCTTCATTTCCCATACACATTCCATTACAACAGAAACAAAATTTTTAATTCGCTAAACAAAAGAATTGTATCTGTTCTGGAAAAACTGAGCGTGTTATGAGAAAAAAAATTGTTTATAATTTTCCCCTCGGCATTTACAGTAGAAAAAACCCGAAGTCTTTGTCTCTACGAATGAAAGTTATACACCTCCGAATGAATCACATTTTTCAGAAAAGGAATCCGGTACGCATTTGCAGTTTGAAATGTCTATAACCTCAAAGGCTCTTTTGCTTCACAGTAACGTGAAGGCGAATTCTAACCTCCCATCGTCCAGTTTCGAAGTGCAAAAATTCCCATATCGACACCAGGTATGCCTACCCAAGTCGTATAGTGACGTCTAATCCTAACCTCTCGATCACTTCCTTTGCAGGCAGCAACCCTGACATAGGAACCTAACCTGAATGTAGTTTATCCATCATTTTGAAAGTGTAAAATTATTGTGTACCTGAGGGTTCTGAAAAAAAATCCTCTCAAAGTAAGGCTAAGTCCCGTGAGTCTGTTTTAAGGTTTTTCTTGAAAATCAAACAAATTGTTCCAAGTTATCTTTTACTTATTTTTGTGTGCCCTTCACATCCCCGAAGGAACCAAGTTTCTACCTTTGAAAATTAAAATGTTGTACCGATTTCTTGGAAATCCAGTAGGTGGATGGAGAATTTTTTCGGGTAAAATATACAGGGTGTTTCGAGAAAGTGAGGGTGCACTTTTCCGTTTTTTTCTATCTCCACAAATGAAAAAGTTGTGCGTGTCTTCTCGAAAACCAAGTAGGCGGGTGCAAATTTTATCACGTCGGTTTCTTTCCTTTCCCGTACACGTTCCATCCCAAGATAAACGAAATTTTTATTTCGCTAAACAAAAGGGATGTATCTGTTCTGGGAAATCTGGGCGTGTCATGAGAAAACATTTTCTCGATAATTTTCCCCTAGGCATTTGAGGTAGAAAAAAACCCGAAGTCTTTATCTCTATCAATAAAAAAGTTATACACCTCCAAAAAATCGTCAAAGACCATGGACAATTTTCCTCGCATTTGGCGTCGAACAAAAAACCGAAATCTCTATCTCTACTAATAAAAAAGTTATTCACCTCCAAAATGTTCCAGAAACAGACACCCGCTATGCATTCGCATATCTATAACAGTGGCGTATTCAGGGGGGGGGGGGATAAACGAGATTTGTAATATCAAAATTAATAATACAAAAAATTATATATTCCTGGCCTAATCTGAAAATGCAGTGAACATCAAACATCTACAATTTGTTATTTGTTTCATCTTGTCTTCTCGAAATTAAAAACTGTGCAGTAGATTTGAGAACGCGCCGCCGTATATTATGCACACACTCCGTTGGTCGCAGCGCGTAACCGTAAATTAGGCAAAACAACCTACTAAACATATTTTGCACAATTACAGTGTGCACCGCCACGCCAGAAAGAACATTTTCAAAACTGAAAATTTTAAAAATGTATATTAGAAACAATATTAGCGAAAACCAACTGAATGGGTTAACACTCCTTTATGTGTACCCTGAAACACCCATATCTCCAGAGGAGGTATTTGACGAGCTCAAGACCAAAAAAAGAAAACTTGATTTGTGACATAAGAATTATTTTTATGCTATACCGGTAATAACTAAAAAAAAAAATTCAAAAGAAAAATGGAAAATATGCCGAAAAGTTCATATGAACATAGGTCCGCAGATGTTTGGTTTTACTTAAAAAAATCGAAAATAAAAGAGACACCCGGTACGCATTTGCAGTTTGAAATGTCTATAATCTCAAAGACCCTTTTGCTTGGCAGTAACGTGAATGCGAATTCTAACCTCCCATCGTCCAAAAATTCCCATATCGACACCAGGTACGCCTTCCCAAGTCGCATAGTGACATCTAATCCTAACCTCTCGATAATTTCGTTTCCAGGAAACACCCCTGACATTCTGATCCTTACCTGAAAGTAGGTTAGAGATCATTTTTAACGTTTTAAAATTTAAAAGTCTTGTATACCTGAGGGTTCTGAAAAAATCCTCTCAAAAAATGGTTAAGTCCAGGGAATGAATCTGTTTTAAGGTTTTTCTTAAAAATCAAGTGGGCTGGAAAAAAATTGTTCCAAGTATCTTTCATTTAGTTTCGCGTGCCCTTTACACTCCCGAAGGAACTAAGTTTCTACCTTTGAAAACGAAAATGTTTTCTCAAAAATCCAGTAGGTGGACGGAACAAAAAATGCGAAGTGTGAGTTTTTTTCTTTTGAGTAGGTGGCTGTGAGTTCATATTTGACATTGTCTTGAGATTCCAAACAACTTTTCTTAGTGCCACTCTGATGTAGTTCTAAAAATAGGGGTACTTTACTCTTGAGAAATTTTCATATTTTTCAACCTACCCTGTATACGAATCGAAATTTCAAAATTTTTGCGGGTGGATTTTGAGTTTAAGCACAAGCACCAACTTTTATCAAGAATATTTTTTTTTGAGAAACTTCAAATAAAGAAAATTCCCCTTTGTATCCAACTTTCTGGCAGACACTGTATAAGGGGAAAACAGAAGAAACAACAACAAAACAGTATTTTGTGAATGCACACCGACTACATTCAGGAACATAATGGCGATGGAAAAAATATATATTGGATGGGAAAGGTATCTAGTTTACGAAGACCTCAGTATTCTCCGATGTTTTAAATGTCAACAGTTTCATCACAAGGGTCAATGATGCACAAATGAAGTGGTATGTCCCATCTGCAGTGGGGTTCATGTGGAACAGAGGTGTCCGCATGATAAATACTGCTGTGCTAATTGCAAGCATGCAAATCAAGTGTATAAAGTGACTTACAGTACTGATCACTCTCCTATTGACCAAGAATGTCCCTCATATAAACATCAACTACAAAGACTTAAAAAACAAAACAAATTACTGAATAAGAAATGGCACATGCTCCCATAGTCAATATTTTAAATGACTTAGGGATTAACGAGAGTGACGAGTGGGATATCAAAGACATTGATTATACAGGGTGTCCCGAAATTAGCCTGCCATAATTTACCAGCGTATTCTATGACCTAAAGAAATGAAAAAAGTTTCTATAAACATGGCCTCAAAAATGCCCCCTAATGGGGCTATAGCCTCCGAAAGGGGCAGTTTCACAAACGGTTTTTTCTAAATATTTCCAGAACGATCAAAGATAAAATTCTCAAATTTGGTATGTGATGTACCTGTGAGATTTGACATTTGCTGAGTCAGGGATAGTTAGACATTATTAATCATAGGCGTCCTAAATGGGGGGATTAAGGGGTTAAAAATGCCCTAAATTTTTTGTGTGTGCTTTTTATAGTGTGCATCATTTTCGAGTAAAATCGTATTGAAATTTTTTTGCTGAGGGCAATGAAAATGACTATTAGAAATTAACCTGCGATATTTTACTAGCGTGTTCTGCGACCCAAAAAAATGAAAAAGTTCCTATTAAACATGGCCTCAAAAATGCCCCCTAAGAGGGTTATAGCTCCCGAAATAGACACTTTGGCAAACGGTTTTTTCCAAATATTTCCAGAACGAGCAAAGATAAAATTCTGAAATTTGGTATGTGACATACCGGGGAGAATAAATCATGAAAAAACCGCACAAAATTTTTTTTGGATATTTTTAACCCCTTATTTGGGACGCCTATGATGAAGAATGTCAAACTATCTCTACCTCGGTAAACGTCAAATCTCACAGGTATATCACACACCAAATTTCATAATTTTATCTTTGTTCGTTCTGGAAATATTTAGAAAAAAACGTTTGCTAAAGTGTCCATTTCGGGGGCTATAGCCCCCTTAGGGGACTTTTTTGAGCCCATATTTATAGGACCTTTTTCATTTTTTTTGTACCAAAAAGGTGGTGGTAAATTATGGCAGGGTAATTTCTAATAGGCCTTTTCATGGCACTCTGCAAAAAATTTTCAAAACGAGTTTACTCGAAAATGATGCATGCTATCGAAGTTCAGCAAGAGCACCTTTTCT
Organism: Pseudeuparius sepicola; assembly: GCA_963920635.1. Classification (NCBI taxonomy): domain Eukaryota; kingdom Metazoa; phylum Arthropoda; class Insecta; order Coleoptera; family Anthribidae; genus Pseudeuparius; species Pseudeuparius sepicola. The sequence continues at coordinate 51,424,666 of OY987300.1, read as the reverse complement.
TCTAGAATAGAACTTTCATAATTTCGCAAGAAATCTGGAAAAAAGTATACAAAAAAATTTTGGGGTAATTTTAACTCCTGAACCCCCGATTTGGGACGCCTATGATTAACCCTTTCGGGACCGGACCCGAACGAACACGCATATAAAAGTTGGGTCAGTGAGACCGGAACCGAATATAAACGCAAGCAGGGAGGCATGAGAAAGGACTGGAACCGGACGGGCACGCGTTGACTAGGGATACATTGGACCGCCTACTTTACATTGGTCATGCCCCCAATTAATGTCATTGGCTGATTTTCTAGTAATGACATCTAGTTGGGTGGACCTTCTCGTAAAAAAAACTTACTTAGTGCACTTAAATACATCAATAAATTCGAACACAAGCTTATTGGCATGTGGGTGCATGATACAACAAAAGAGAGATATGATATTTAGCTGCCTCAATTTCGTTCCCTTCTGCGCAATTACGTCACGCGGTAAGTTCCCGCCAACTTATGACATGCAAAGTATTACAGTATGTAAACTGATTGAGTTTACAAAGGGACAAATGGACCAAAGAGTGAAATAAGATGCAAAAAAGTCATTCGTCATAAAAGTTTCCGCTTGGTTATAATTTACGTTCACAAAGAGCAATTTCATTTTTTTCTGCAAATCGGCTGAAAATGCAGAAAACACACTACAATGACAGTCAGACGTTTCTGACGTTTCGGTTGTTTATAACCAGATGATACAACTTGTATCATTGTTTATAACCGCGTGACGCGCCAATATGGTGTCCAACCTGCGCAATATCATATCTCTCTTTTGTTGTATCATGTGTGGGTGCATGCAAAAAATGGTTTACCTATATTGTGAAAAGATCTGTTGTCATGTAATGACTGTTTTCCAATTAAGGACCGGAACCGTACATACACGCATGCGCTTCCTGCTGTGGTCCACTGGGCACAGATCCTCAGGCGGCCGCAGTCCCGAAAGGGTTAAGAATGTCTAACTACCGCTACCTCCGTAAATGTCAAATCTCACAAGTACATCACATACCAAATTTCAGAATTTTATCTTTGTTCGTTCTGGAAATATTTATAGAAACCCGTTTGTGAAACTGCCCCTTTCGGGGGCTATAGCAGCACCATCGCAATAACAAGGCCAAGGCCCGCCAGCTGAAAGCGATGAGTCATCCAAGGGAGGTGAGCATAAGGCGCCAAATTCAAATTTCAAGGTGTCAACTTGGTAAATTTGGTAAAAAAAAAACACTTTAAAATGATTGTTTACATATATAGCTCATGGTTTTACAACACAGATAATAATCTACGAGAGTGAAAGTCACATTTTCAATGGGTTTTGGTGCATTTAGATATCTACCGGTAAAATTTTCGTAAATGCCAATTATTTCTTATTTGCCCCGCCTAGATACAACTAAATTCGAATAAATAAAACCATAAAACTTACTGATTTCAAGGTGGTTACGTTTAATCACGTAAAATTGTTAGGTATAACACTCTCCAACAGTACAAACCAAAATCCTGGAAAACTGTGTAGGAACAAAATCTCTTTTGATGGCCTTAACCCACTTTTCCCTTAAAATGGGGTCTTTATGGAGGAAAAAGCGGACACATTAGGACCACCTTTGTAGTTTCTCTTGCAGTTGGGAACGGAACACGTCCACGGCATGATTTAAATTAGTCCGAAAGTATAGACACAACCTAAAACCTATAAACTAAAATTAAACTTTAATCACTTTATTCTGAACCACTGCTGTTTTACCACCTTATTAATAAAACTCCACGTCCTATATTACTAAAAAACACAGTCCAACACACAACAAACGTTCTTTAAAACAGGAAAATCGCCAGAAAAGTAAACGTAAACAACTTCAAAAAGCAACCTCCCGACCTCCCTGTGATGACGTAGTGACGTTTAGCGTCGCCAGCTGCAGGCCTTTATTATTGCGACGGTGCCGGCTATAGCCCCATTAGGGGGCATTTTTGAGACCATATTTATAGGAACTTTTTCCTTTTTTAGGGCGTAGAACACGCTGGTAAATTATGGCAGGCTAATTTCGGGACACCCTGTATAAACAAACATGACTACTGTACAAGCAAGTGATGGATTGGTTAGTGTCTTACATATGAACATAAGTATCAGAAAACATTTTGACGAAATATTACCGTTCCTTGAAACATACAATTTAAAATCTTTAGATCTCATTATATTAAGTGAATGCTGGCAGACAGCAGCTGTTGACGAATTTTCTTTACCCGGGTTTAACACATTATATAATGACAGTAGGATAAATCAAAATGATGGTGTGATAATTTTCCTTAAATCGTCCAATAACTATAAACATATTAATAAAGTTTTACCAATTTCTAAGGTAACTATAACTGATATTAGTCTTCAAATTAATCAAACCAACATTTCGGTAATGGCTTGCTATCGCTCACTATGCCTGACATCTTTGTGAGGGAGCTTGAGTCCTTCTTGGTAAACAAATCAACTCAACACATTGAGATTTTTATTGGTGAGATCAATATTGATATCTTAGATAGAACATACCAAGTATCAAACGATTACCTTGCACTGATGTCGGCATTTGGTTTCGTGTCTTATATAAACTCATATACTAGAGTGGTGGCAGACTCAGCTTCATGTATAGATCATATATTTGTAAAAAAGAAACTAAATTCAGACACTCTCTGTTATAATGCATGTGTGGTAAATTCCCCTGTGACCGACCATTTTCCTCTGCTCTTGACTGTTTACTATAAAGCAAAAACCAAAGTAACAGCGTTATGGGTGGATGTTGAAGTGAATAAATTTGATTATGACAAATTTGACAGGCTTATTGGTTCGCAGTCGTGGGAGCAGGTTCTGGTTTTGAGACATCCTGAACAAGCTTTTGAAGTATTTCTTGAATACTTTAACAATATTCATGCAAAATGCAAAACGACTTATACTAAGAAAATAATTACACATAAAAAATCAAACCATGGATAAAAAATGGTATTATAACTTCAATAAAAAAGAGGGACAGGCTAAAAAAAAGAACAATGCAAAATAAATCTTGTTTATCTTGTAATGAATATAAAGCTGAAATGAAGCGACAAACACGGAACGAAAATTGAACAATGGATTCAATATAGTAGATGATCAAGATGTTTCATTTTTGAGTGATAGGGATATGGCGAATTTTGCTAATGAACATTTTAATCAAGTTGGTATTTCAATGGCTGCAATGATTACTGACAATTTAAACTATGACACTAATTACCCATTGGTTAGGGATTCCATGTTTCTAGGCCCAGTTGACACGAATGAATTAATTGAATACATCTGCTCTTTGAGAGATATAAATAATTTCAGACCAATTAGCTTGATAAATAATTTCAGTAAATTATTTGAAAAATGTTTTAAAAAAGACTATATAGTCACCTTTGTCAACACAGTATATTAAATGACAATCAATTTGGTTTCCAAAGTGGAATAAGCACTGTTGATGCTATGTTTCAACTGGTAAATGAGATAAAAAAAATTAGTTGGAATTTAACAGGAAGTGTATTGTGGTCTATTTGGATTTAGCCAAAGCCTTCGACACGGTTCCCCACAGGAGTCTCTTGAACGTTCTCGAGGGCTATGGAGTTAGAGGAACCGTGCTAAAACTGTTTGACAGCTTCTTAACTGACAGGACTCAGTATTTGAAGATAAGGAATACATATAGCAACCCCTTAAACATAAGGATTGGGATACCGCAGGGGACTGTGCTGGGGCCACTCCTGTTCATTGTGTATATGAACTATTTATTATCGTTGGATACAAAAGGCACTGTAGTGTCATATGCTGACGATACAGCAATTATGTTTGATGGTGAGTCCTGGGATAAGGTAAGAGAAAAAGCAACTATTGGGATGGGTAAGGTGAAACATTGGCTGGATTATCATAAATTAACGTTAAATACTAAAAAAAGCTCGTACATGGCATATTCTATCACAATAATTATAATAGACCATAATATGACAAGATTTATATTCACAATACAATGAAGTACATCAAAGAGGTGGGTTCCGTTAAGTATTTAGGTATAACCCTTGTTTATGGATACTCTAGTTAGCCAATGTTTGACACTGACATAAGGACATGACAGCAATAAAGTAGATACAGGGGACAGACTTTGCAAAAAATAAAGTTGGCCAGCTGTTTTTTTGATGGATTTTAATAGTAGAAAATTAGTAGACATTGACTGGGCCACTTTAATTTTTGGAGCCATCTATTGCTTGTATCCAATATTGCTCTCGTATCCTTATGAATCTGTCACAACTAGGGATTCCATAAACAAGGGTATAACTATAGACCCATACCTGAGATTGGATAATCATGTAAGGGAACTAACAAAAAAAAAACTCCACAAATTCATATCCAAATTTTACCAATTAAGCATGATTATGAACAAGAAATGTTTAATTTTGGTATATAAAGCTTTAGTTGAGTCTCTTATAAGATACGGAATAGTGGTGTGGGGTGGGTTGTATGACAATGCACTCGGAGATTTGAATGTGATTACATCATTCATATAATTTATTTCAAAAAGACATATTCCGCGCAACTATTGTATGATGAGGATGCGCCGAGTATCCATTTTGTTTATGTGTCAGCAGTGTGTATCTTTTTCCATGCAAAAAAAGTTGGTCATAAATAATATCACTTACATGGTTATGGGACAAGATCCAGATTGGATGGCAGGCTACGGCTCCCTTTCTTTAAAAAGGTATCATCACAAAGATTTGTCAACTATTTGGCACCCAAATTATACAATGAGCTGCCATTGAGTATAAGGAATATACAAAAAGTAAAAAAAAATCGCAAAGGAATGTCATAAATACATTTATGGAAATTGTCACACCTTCCTAATAGTCCAAGAAAATTATACATGGAGAAAAAAATTCTTAACAGGTAGATATTTGCAGGGTTGGTTGTGGGTAGCGTCCTGAGTATAACCCCAAAAAATCACCATCGAAGTCGTGTTACGAACCCCGCAATAAGGGGTGGTTTTGCAAACATTTTTTCTTATGTGTACATTATTACATTCTCTACAACTTTCCCTTATGAAGTATTTTTTTAACATCAGTACTTCACGAGATATAGGTAAAAGATCACCACTAGCAGATATTCAACAGTTCAACGAGTTCTTTGGCCGGTGAAAAAATCCGCACGTCGACACCTGGTATATGCACCTTCAAGTCGCGGTTTGACTTTCCACCATAACCTCGAAGGCACGACCGACGGCGAATCTAACCCCTCGCGCGATACGGCCAGTCAAAGTCGTTATGTTGCCTGCTTATAGCTTCTAATTTTACAACCCGTCCCACGAACATCGTCCATCTTCTCCGCAAAGGTCTTTCAATAACCTTGAATGAAGCCGTTTTAAAAATCGGAGGAGGTTGATCTCTTAGTTGAGTCTTGTACTTTCCTCTGGTACCGAAGGAAACCTCGAATATCTGATATATGAGAAAATTTCCGCAATCTCGATTTTCGTCTTCCGAGAAATGGGACGGCTGTATATTAGCAAAATCGACGGAAAATCCTCCAAAACCACTCTTGGAAATTGGGCGTTTTTTCTCGATTTTTCGGGGGCGCCGGAGGCATCCGAACATGACCTGAAGACACGGGGGAAGCTTTAAAAATTCCGATCGCGTGGCCCCGAGCCTAAATAACGTGGCTATTTTTTGGCGCAGCACGACACATAAAAACGTTCAGATTTCTGCAGGGAAAAAAGCTTAATAACTCTCGCATTTACCTCTTTAAAAATCCGAAAAAGCGTTAAATCTCTTAATCAGACCTTTCTATTCCTTCCCATTGCGACAGTTTTCACGGGCCACTGTATCAACCAAAATCCTATCCACCTCTCTACCGCACATTCGAGGCGCTCGACTTACCACCACTTATCGTGGCCGTATTTAAACGAAGAATCATCCCCCAGCCTCCAGACCACCGTACTTGCTTAAGTTTATCCTTCCTTGAGGCAAGCGTCTCGGGCGCTCGGGGCCTGCTTCGCCAGCCCCGGCGCCCTCCCTAGGAGCCTAACTTTTTCACCTTTTCATTGTGATAAGACGCTAAGTTAGCAATAAAAACCACTTTATTGCATGTCGAAAAATTGTTAAAATAAAATCAAGTTAATATTATAAGCCATTTTTTAAAGACAAATGAAAAGTAATAATAATTTAACAGAATATTCACAACAAATGTTGGAAATAACCACCTCCTGCTTCTATGCAGGCTTCTGCTCTTCTTCTCATCGAGTGACGAACTCTTTCGAAAATTCCAGGAGTGTTGCAACGTAAATTATTGATTTTAGGTGCCCCCACAAATAAAAATCTAGGCTGTTCCACGACCTATCCACAGATTTTGGTAAGCTCCATGCAAATACTCATGAGCCAATATCCTAAAGTGGGCTGGAACATCCTCATGCATGAACCATTGTTGTTGCCGTAACTGAAGAGGAAAATTTTCAAGTAAGAAGAAGTAAAGGCATAGATTGTAAGATTGTTCGTTAAGGTGTCCTGGAAGAAAAAAGTCAGTGGGGATACATTTTTTTGTCAATATTATTCGTGAGACTGCCCTCCGGGACGCCATGGAACTCACAATTATCATTATGGTTAGTGCTAACTTAGCGTCTTATCATAATGAACAACACTGCCAAATTTCAACAAAATCGGCAAAAGGACCTTTGAGATAAACGTTTTTTTTAAAAACTTTGACACCCTCTATCTTGAAAACCAGATTTTTTTAGAGCACATGTTTATATGAACTTTTCCACTTGAAATTGGTTCAGGAATGCGCCCTTGAAATTACGGCCTATCATTAAGTAACAACACGCCATTAGTGGCTATCTATCTATCTTGTGCAGGGGGTGGCCGCCTTAAATCGGCCCGGCACGTAGGCCACAGTGGGCCTGTTGTGCCCCCACGGCCAGCGTCACACAGCAGCCAGCATGCCGGCCCTCTTGATGAAGGCCCGCAGCTCACCCACTCTGACACCATATACATCCTCCGCGCTCAGCTTGGCTGAATCGAAGGACTTGAATCTGACCCTGTCAAGTGCAGGGCATTCAGTGACCAAGTGGGGCGGAGTCTCCTCATCCTCGATGCGCCTCTAATTTATTCCTTTCTTCGACCTTCAACGCGATCTATAATTTCATTGAACTGCAGATTTGGATTTGGCAACGTCGACCGGAAATTTAGTTCTCGTGCCGACTCACTAGGTGGCGACACACAGTTTTGGCACAAGTACTTGTTTTAAATTAAGCTTATAGTGGAGTCAAGCAGGAAAATAACTTCGAACAAATTCCGGGAGTTTTAGATTTTGTTGGAATGTGTTCGTTTTGATGTCTTAAAACAAAATCCGAAGAGTCCGCAGCGCAAAATAGTGTGCGATTTTTTTTTATTTAACAATAACTGTCAAAAATGTAGGTTTTTTTTGTTAATAACTTTTTTAATAAGCGTTTTTGTAGAATTTAAGTAAGACCATTCGAAAGAGCAGGCAATTTCCCAAAAAAATGTGTTTACATATTTTTTGTAAAATAATTAAGTAATGAAAGAGAATTTTTTTAAGATCATACGTTTTAATGCTTCCTCGTATTTAAGAGACAGCTGAAATTGAGAGCGGCGCGTGGAGCGCGAGACAGTTAAACAGTAATAACTTTTTACACACACAACTAATTCATATGAAACAAAGTTTATTGGAAAGTGACACTGTAAAGCAATTAAAAAAAAATCTTGTAGCATTAATTTCCATGAAGGGATACGCCTGTCATATTATTGTAAAGTTGGCCTTGATCAAAATTTCATGCATTTTCTCAATAATTGACGTTACATGGTCAATTTGTAATATTTTTGAGCAATATTAGAGAATGTTTCTACTAAATGTATGTACTTTTGAAAAAGTAATATAAGATTACGATATCAAACCTCATTTGTTTTTTTTTTTCACTTTGAACATAGAGATTTTTCATAAATTCTTGCTATCATATATTCAATATTTATTTCAAACGCTCATAATATCCGCATAAAATTAGATATTGAAACTCAATAGGTGACTTTTTTGAAGCTTAAAACGTGTGCTTTTTGATAGTATAAGTTATTTTAATGTATTTCTCTTTTTTCTCGTTTATTTTTGCAGTAAACCGCGTTATAATTAATTTCCCGAAACTCAGAACTCAATTTTTCTTATTTTTAAATCCAAGAATCAAGCTGAAGGAGGTTTCTTACTGGGATGAGACCAATCCTAAGTGAAAGTACAGTTTTTGAACTTCCGATTTCTTAGTCAAAAGATTTTTTCTACATAATTTCCGATCGTGATTATCAGCTTTTGGAAAAAAAAACTCTCTTCATGTGTTCTCAGCTGTCATACAGACCATACAGTAATACGAATTCTCTAATAAATATAATAATTTCGGCTTTCTTTCTCGTAAATACTTCATACATGTTTGTATACTACTATAGTCCCCATTTTCGATCCACTGAGAACATGCGTTTGTATGTGTCTATGTATGTGCGTATGTTTGTGAGGCGTGTTAGTCGGCAGGTAGTCGCCAGATGTCATTCTGTTCCCTTGGAGCACAGCTTGTATTGACGTGGGGTCGAATGGCACAGCCTATACATATCCCCCGAAAATCCAAGCTATATACAGGGTGTTTCACTAAGGGTGAAGAGGTACCATATCTCAGGAATTAATAGTCCTGGAGCTTTGGGAAAAAATCTTCTTAAGTAATATGGTCACGAAAAATCGCTGGATATTATTGATAAGTTTGTAGGTCGGCCGTTAGGGGGCGTATTCGCAACAGTACATTTGAAAAATGAGTTTTCTAAAAAAAACAACTAATAAATAATATCAAAAATAATTTTATTGCACTCTTTAGCAAATTCTGAAAAATTTTCGTTAAGGATTTTTTGCTCTTGCTCAAATAGAGGTGAGACGGGCGGATAAACCTTGACTTGAAAAAATGCTGCTAACTCCGGTTTGGTTTAACCGAATTGGTTGAATTTGGGCTTGTTGAAGAGAGATTTCCTCCTTTTCAATTCATTTCGAATTTCGTGGTCACCACTAGAGGGCACAATTTTCTCCGAAATTTTAAATTCAATGACATATTTATTCTGTTATATTCGAAAAGTAGATTACATTTACAACAAAAAATACTTTGGTATTTCCATATCTTCATTAGTTTCGGAGTTATCGCCAAAAGAATAATTTAATTAATTAACATGTTATTTGAAAGAGGAAGGTAGGTATTTGTTTTCAAAGATTTCCGTGGTCAAGCATGCCATGAAATAAATACAAATCTGCTTGAGCTTTTCGTAAATGCTAGATTTTCACTTTTTATTCCGTTAAACATATTTCTAATTTATTTACCCTGTCGTATTGATCTGAGATTATGATGATTATGAAGAAAAATCGATTATTCTTGCATTCAACTTCATTTTTACTAGGAGTCATTTTGTTTTTCATTTTTTTTTACTTCATATTCATGATGAGCATCTCAAAAAACATAAAAATATACATTTTCATTGAACAATAATGATTATACAATTAATTGGAGACGATTTTTGAGAAATTTCGGTGAAAAATCGATTTTTTGTTTTTTTAATTTTTAAAAAATAGCGCACTTTTTCAACTTGCGGACTTTTAAATAAAAGTATGTTTGAAGGTGTTTCAAAAGGTTTTATTCAAATCCATGACTTCCCTAATTAATTCCCAATTAACACCATTTTTCGTCTACGTTGACTCCCCTATTAAGGATTGATTATCTTACTCTATATAGAATATATATCCCTTCAATGCTATTACTATAGTCTATCTTAGATAGATAGTACCTAATAAATCATCACATTTGACCCAAATGGGTAAGTAAGTCATAGGCGAAGAGATTCCTGATCCGAATAATGTGTTACAGTTATTAAAAATAAACTGTATTTATTCAAAAGTTTTGTCAAGCACACACCTGAGGAGCCATAAATCCTTTTGCTTTTAACTATTTGCGGATAGATCCCAATAATAAACGTATGGTTTTCCATGTTGTGGTTGTGAGAAAGCTTATCTTTATTTTCCTCACCCATCTGTGGATTTGCATTTATAATGAGCATTTATTATTCTGTCCAAATAATTTAAAAAATGATATCAAGGCAGACAAGCAATACAACACACAGTACGTGTGAATACGCCTTAAATCTACAATAAAAACTTAAACATACCTGCAAAATCAGATTTCCCTACTCCAACAGTCGACAGATCAGGTTGAGATTTTGACAAGGTTGCCTTATCATTATTCAATTTATTTTTATTTCCGACAGCAGCTTGAAGTGGAGACTTTTCGGACCATTTTTGTGGATATTCTGGAGGTGGAGGCAAATTTTTTATATCAAAATTCACAGGATCAAATTTTTTCAATAGATTTTCAATATTATCAACGTTTGTACTACTGTTTGGAGAAGGCATCTTCACTTCTTTAGCCAAATGTCTCAAAACACTTGACTGACTCAAATAGTCATCTGGTATCTCCGTTATTTCTTGAACACCCGTACTTAAAATAGAAGGTGATGGGGAACAGGAGTTTCTTTTTTGTATTGGAGATAATTTTGAATCATTGTACAAATTTGCTTGCTGATGGATGAGATAACTAGGAGGGGTATTTGTCATTTCTCTGGGCCCTGAATTTCTTCCTGTAATAAATAAATCTTTTTAAAAGTGAACGCTATATTAAGAACATAATTTAACCTGTCCAGGATTCGTCACCAACACTGTGAATAATTAGTGTGTTATATGAAGAAGAGGAAACATCTAAAGAACTCCGATTTGAAGGCAAACTGTCTCTTAAGGAGCTTCGATCACTGCTAGATTGCAAATTTTCCTGTCCTTGCGGTTCCTGCCTTGGCGTATGGCGAATTACGTACTTTTCCTCATTTGATAAATTTTCATTGGATGTGGACACATCTGTTTCACTTCCACTAAGGCTTTGGGGAAATGGTGGATTTCCTATATTGTGAAAAATAATAACAACAAAAGTTTATCTAATACCTACATCAGAGGTTATGTCTTATCTTACCATGTCCAACTTGTACAGAATATGGCCGATATCGATTATTTGGAGACTGCTGCATTTTTTACTGTTTATTGTGTTATTTTCAGTACATGCAAATACCTGTAAACAAATGTGCACTAAGACAATGTGATAGTAGGAATATTCTGAGCGATAAGTCTGGTGCAGTGTGCAGTCGGTACGACTAGTTAAAGGGAGATTGGGATATCTTTATTTGGCAAGGTACAAGATCATGTAAGAGATGAAAAAAGCAGTGTTTTCATATAATCTGAAAGCTGGCAATACAAAATAGGTTCTGACTGTGGAAACTGGAGCTAGCGGTGCTGTTTCAAAAAATAGAACTACTCACTATTTGTAATACTTATGTTAAAAAAATATATACTTAATAAATATTGAAAGTGGCTATGGGCTTTGGGTCCACCAGTGGTGAACTTATATTTTAAATGTTAGGTTAGAGGTTCATCAGCCACTTCTTTTTATTGGAATATATTTTTGAATGGTGGATCTCATGTTTATGCTACTGTAAGTAGCGTAAGTGGTGGGTCTCTGTCTTAAATGTTGGAAGTTGGTGGATCTCTCTACGACAGATTAAAAGTGCAGTTAAAATAAGAAGTATAACAGCAGACAACATAGCTAGGCAACAGAGTCTGGTCTAATATTTTATTTTAGAGTGCATTAAAGGCTTTGAAAAGCAAACTTCTTTGTATGTGAGCAAGCGCAAGTTCAAATGCAATTAATGCTTATTCTCTTAACAGATTTCGCGGCAAACAGATCAATAGGGTATGCTGGTATCTTGTTCCCAGATTGTGCTCATTGATACTGATAATCAGAAACAACTCTACTGGTTAACGTCACCTTTGAGCGCCTCAGTTCCTTAATAACTCATTGATATAGAGTTAGATTTTAGATTATAAAATCAATCAAAAACATCTTTTAACACTTGTTTACGAACAAAATGTTCATAGGCGGTGATATGAGGAAGGCGTGCGCCTATACAGGGTGTAACTTAAGTACGTTAAAATATTTCAGGGTCGTGATCCTCAGCCAATTTTAACAACAAGAGTTCATATAAACATGTGTACAAAAATTCTTCGTTTTCGAGTGGTAAAATTTTTTAAAAACACGTCTTTTCTCAAATTTTTTTTATTCTTATTTCGAGTTAAAATTAGTTGTGTTGCCTTGAAACCTCCAAAATTTTGTGTTTAATTGAGAACAAGATCCTGATGAAATCTAATTTGCCACGAAACGGGGATAGATACAAAAATAAGTCAAGAAACACTTTTTGTTCAGAAACAAATGCTCCATCCAAAACTGCTACCTACTTTAATTTCGTACAGGGCCGTATTAACTTTCTTCTTGAATTTGTCTTCCGATTTACCCATATCTCCGCCACTGGTTTAATATAGAGGTTGAAAATAACACATTTAAAAAGGTCTTAGCCAAATATGATGTGTACCAAATTCGGTTAAAAAAGCGCTACAAATAAAGAAGTCATGGGAAAAAGATGATTTTTTTTTAGAGAATTTTAACAACCCTTATATCAAATTCGAAGAATTTTTGGACACATGTTTATATGAACTTTTTTTCTTAGAATTGGCTGAAGACCATCTCCCTGAAATCTTTTAACATACTTAAGTTACACCCTGTATAATTTAGTCAAATTAAGATTTTTATGAGAAAAAATGTATCTACTTTCAACATTTGGCATTAACTTCATAGAAGGGTTATCAAAATACGGTCAAAAAAGTTCCCAGCCCTATCGTGGATTTAACATCCCTGCAGAATGCACTTGACAGTGGTTTTCTTCATTTATCTCGTAAACGGTTGCTCTCATAGGAAAATATCATAAGTTCAAAAATTGTTCTCATAGAATTTTACTTAAGGTTATAGAAGTCATATTGATAGATACCAAAGCTTAAAACTAGCTGGATTCTAGTGGTTTCCCCTGTATGCCTGTATGTCTGTTGCACTATATTTTTAGTTATTTTTCTTTGTCTTCAAAAGAAAATAATTCTTCTTTTGTAGCAGAATTAGGATTAAGATATTGTTCAGTGCAATTCACACACATCAAAAGCAACAGCGTAGTCATTTTTCCACAACCTACATATATTTTGCTGCTACTGGATATTAATTTTGGGATTGACAAAAGTGACGGTGCTTCACATGTATATACAAGAGGCATGCAAGTAAGGATTATTTTTAGGAAGTGGTTATTTATACGCCCGACGTATATAAAAGTCGGTATACGTCTTGGCAAGTTTAGTCACGTGACTTCTTTGGACGTACATTTAACTCCATACACGTCCAAAGTAAACTTATTTAGGTACGTCGGAAGTGCATTTTTCTCAAGCATCTAAAGAGAGCGTATGCCCTCCTTTTTGGGGGATAGGCTCTGCCGTATAAAAAGAAGGGGGCATTCGCACCATATTGTGGCAGTCGGCAGGGACACGCTGCCATATGAAAAAATAAGTGGTAATTATTTCCAATGGTGTAACCCACCCCCGATTTTCTTAAAATTTTGGCTAGGTACCCCCTATTTTCGCCCGACGTTCGGCACTGTAAGCCAGCCCCGATTTACTTGAAATTTTGGCTACCCCCCCTATTTTCGGCGCGCGACGAATGTCGGGCGAAAATAGGGGGGTAGCCAAAATTTCAAGAAAATCGGGGGTGGGTTACACCATTGGAAATAATCACCACTTATTTTTTCATACTGCAGTGCTCATCGCCAAAAAAGGAGGGCATACGCTCCTTATTGCAATGATGCTTGAGAAAAATGCACTTCCGACGTATCTAAATAAGTTTACTTTGGACCTGTATGGAGTTAAATGTATGTCAAAAGAAGTCACGTGAGTCAACTCGCCAAAGAGAGCGCAAGACATATGCCGACTTTCATATACATCGGACGTATAAATAGCCACTTTCTTTTTTTTAATAAGTATGTGTATTTCACCCACTTGATGAGGTGCTCAGCGAGGCGATTGGTGATCTCATTACTGATGTATACTTACCCCAATAGGTGATACCTAGTCTAATCACGTGATAAAACTATATTTACAGAATATATAGCATGTACTCATGCGTCAGTTGCCATATTAAACACCGAGGTAAACACGCGAATGCCGACACATTTAATGTCATATGTTTCCCTACCAACAGACCTGTAAGTCCAGTTGCCTACCTCCAGTATTACCCTTCGCATTTCTTATTCCGGCTAATCCGCTGGGATATAAAGCTACATTCTATTGGTTATTTTATATCTTAAAACATTCCCTATATTTTACACAATTTTTTCGATTTCTTTTAGTTATTCACTAGCTGAGAGAAAGCAAAACAAGTCGACTTGTTTGAATCCCGCGACTTTTCATCTACCATCATAGGTGCATCAAAATGGCGTCTAGACGAGTTAAGCTACCGTTCGCATTGCAAGTGGCAATATTACGGGCTGTTTCGGGGTTAATCAAGAGCAACAAATTCTGGGGATATTAGGGATCCCGGTAGATGAGGTTTTAACAAGAAAAGTCGATCGCAACTCATACGGTTCAGGCCAGCCACCACTTCGGTCATTTTTCTATTGGGGTCTGTTTCGAGGTTAATTAAGAGCAACAAATTCAGGAGCTTTGTGAGGAACATTTGGGACCACAGTAGATGAAATTTCAACAAAAAAATCGATCGCAACTCATATGGTTCAGTCCAGCCACCACTTTTATAATTTTTATATTACGGGCTATTTCAGGATTAATCGAGAGCAACAAATTCTGGGGTTTTTAGGGAGACATTAGGGATCCCGGTAGATGAGATTTTAACAAGAATCGCAACTCATACGGTTCAGACAAGCCACCACTTCTGTCATTTTTCTATTGGGATCATTGTATTAGTTTTATTGTTTTTTTTTTAAACAGTTGATCATGGGTATTTGAATTTGTTCTCTCTTAATGATTACTACACAGTGTACTAAAATTGCTACCGTTCGTCCGTTAGTTTATTTTGTTTAGTGCCGTTAGTGTTGTTTAACCTATGAACTATAAATTTAATAATAGTCGATTTACCTAGTCATTATTTTTTACTTAGTAGGTAGGTACAATGGCTGCAAAACGTTGCATTTACAAAAACTGTAGTAGTATCGGGAAAGTCAATAACAAAATATATTTTTGTTTCCCTAAAAATGACTCAATTAGAGAGCAATGGCTTACAAATTCAGGGAATATAAATTTGATTGGTGCTCCATACATTACTTTGGAAAAAAAATTGTTGTGTTGGCAACATTTCAAAATCACATTATTTCGGGATAACAAAAATGAGAGTTAGTTAAAATCGCGATTCCCTGACACTATGACGAAATGAAATGAAGAAAAATGAAATTATTAAAAATCCCAACTGCGAAATAAAACTGCCTTTATATTATGCCTCTCAAGAAAAAACTGGCATATAAGAAAATACCCAGCTTGACTAAACAAATAGATGAAGCAGACATTCCCGACTCGGCAAAAGTATTGGCAAAAATGCAAGTTTCCCATAAACAAAATACTCCATGGACTGTAGAGGAAAAAAAATATTCACTTGATTTATATTATAGAAGCCCAAGTGCTTATAAATTTTTAAAAAATAACAAAAACATCATTTTACCAGGAGAATCTAGAATAAGGCAATGGTCAAATATTTTAAAATTACAATCTGACCTTTCTCGAAATGTTTTCGAAGTTAAGTGCCCATATCTTGTTATTTAAGTGCAGGTCCAGTAAAGTTTAAAGAAAATTATATTGTCCTGCATAGAGGAGATTATGAATTGTGGATTTAGAGTATGCGCCATAGTGTCTGATCTACCTACACAATCAAAAAATCATTTACATATTTGACTTTGTTCATTTAATAAAGAACGTTAGGTTAGGATTATATCCTGGTTCGACATAATAACGTTATGGGTGGCAGATAAAAAAAGCCCCTTATCCAGATGCATGAGTCACTTAACAGAGTCACATATTAACCCGAACAATTTTCAAAAAATTAATGTTAAATTAGTGGTACAAGTTTTTAGTCATAGAATGGCAGCTGAAATAAAAATGGCGGAACTAACTAACAGTATAACCAATACCACAGCTATGCACACGGCAGAATTTATTACCCAAATAAATAATTTATTGTTTGATGTTATGAATAGCCAATATATATAGTAGTCAGAAACCCGTATAAACGTGTGTTATCTGAAAACAACACTTTGGGAAGAGATGTTCTTGGCGAATCCTTTAAACTAAAAATTTAAAGCTTATACCTCCTGACGCTAAATATAAAGTAAAAGAAATTCCTCCACGTTTTAGAATTGTTCAAACTCTAACTGGTGCCTTGGAGTTATGGAAATGGAAAGATTTGAAAATGACGGATTTGGATGCCTAAGAACATCTCGCATAAACCAGGATTCGCTAGAAAATTGTTTCAGTGGAATTCGAAGACATGGTGGATTCAACAGATTTCCAAATTCAACGCAGTTTAGGAACAGTTTAGAAGACATCATCCTCAACAGTATATCCAACAATTGTATCACTGGTAATTGCCAAACATCGACCACACCATTTCTGCTGGACATAAAGATTTTTTTGCTTTGCATTTTGAAAAGGAGAGCTGCATGTTTGGATATTTTTGGATAAGTATAAAAATATTTTATTTTATATTTTTTATCAGATTTCTTATCTGTTTTTGGTGACACCACGGTTGACGGTTTCATAATTAATAAGAAAGTCTCTAATATAGGTACTTAGTTTTTAATAAAATATCGGAAACATATAATAAGAGTAGAAAAATAATAAATAATATTTTAAATATAAATAAAAAATAATCATGAATCTGCAGTAATACCGACAACCAAGAACGATTCAAGCCGGTCCGGGGTGAAATTATTATAAAAACGAGAGTTGGGCAAGCAGAAATATAGATTTCATGTACGCCCTGCGACGTTTAGAATACAGTGCTCCTCTACACGCGCTTAACCTTATAGTCTAGTGGCTTCAGGAGTTCCGCTGACCGATAAGCAGTTGATTTTAATCTCGCAATACACGCTGTGCTTCAGTCGCTTGCTGTTTTTCTGTGCCACTAGTTTTGATCTCATATAAGAAAACCAAATAAGTATAGTTTACCCTTAGGTCGTTTTCGTTCTGCTGAGCACTCCTAGCACAGAAGAAATAGCACTTGCACATAATGCTATTTATTCTGTAGTTTTATCACGTGATTAGACTAATAGGCATCACCTATTGGGGTAAGTATACATCAGTAATGAGATCACCAATCACCTCGCTGAGCACCTCATCAAGTGGGTGAAATACACATATACTACTTATCTAAAAAAATCCTTACATGTGGGACA
Source organism: Pseudeuparius sepicola (assembly GCA_963920635.1). NCBI lineage: Eukaryota > Metazoa > Arthropoda > Insecta > Coleoptera > Anthribidae > Pseudeuparius > Pseudeuparius sepicola. The sequence goes on along the minus strand of OY987300.1, from coordinate 51,407,231 downwards.
TAGGAAGTGGCTATTTATACGTCCGACATATATGAAAGTCGGTATACGTCTTGCGCTCTGATTGGCGAGTTGAGTCACGTGACTTCTTTGGACGTACATTTAGCTCCATACACGTCCGAAGTAAACTGATTTTAGATACGTTGGAAGTACTTTTTTTTCAAGCATCGTTGCAATAAGAAGCACGTATGCTCTCCTTTTTCAGTGATGGGCGCTGCGGTATGAAAAAATAATTGGTAATTATTTCCAATAGTGTAACACACCACTGATTTTTTGAAATTTTGGCTAGGTACCCCCTATTTTCGCCCGACGTTCGGCGCTGTAAAAAGCCGAATTTATAAACTTTACACAAAATCAATACAGATGATCAGCTGATAAACTGGGAAACCATGTGAGCTCCCATGTGACTCTAAAGAAGGCACTTCATTGGCCGGAGAGGCAACGACAAACGGAAAAAGATAAAAATTATATGTTGGTTATCCCAACTTTACAGAATAGCATAGACAAAGGAATTTCTCTGTGCAGAATAGTATCAGTGTATCAGAGCATATAAAACTAGTTATATGCTGATAGTATTCTGTGTCTGTGTCCCAACGGACCTCCAGGAGCTCCGTTGTTATCCCTGACGGAATTTGAGTTTAGAAATAATAATCTTCGATGTCCAACTTTCAAACGTCAAACGGAAACGTCAAACATCAAAGTTTATAAATCGGGCTTAACCATTTGGCGGGCGCTGAATGTCGGACGAAAATAGGGCCAAAATTTCAAGAAAATCGGGGGTGGGTTACATCATTGAAAATAATTAACACTTAATTCTTTTTTCATACCGCAGCGCCCATCGCCGAAAAAGGAGGGCATACACGCAACGATGCTCGAGAAAAATGCACTTCCGACGGATCTAAATTAGTCTACTTCGGATTCGGACGTGTATGGAGCTAAATGTCCGTCCAAAGAAGTCACGTGACTCAACTCGCCAATCAGAGCGCAAGACGTATACCAACTTTCATATACGCCGGACGTATAAATAGCCACTTCCTATAATATATTGTGTCCTGCTCAATTGATTTGAGGGTTATGGGGCTAAGGGGTCTGAATCCGGGATATCCCGCAAAATACGATACAGTTGGCAACCTTATGTACCTACCTCCAACATTTAAAAGAGATCCACTACTGTTGGACCTGTATCTATAGTCAATAATTTTATAAAATTCAGAAATTTTGAGGAAATGGGAAATACTATTGAGTATAAAACCCTTGATAAGGTAATTTCAGAGGAATTTATAAAATAAACACATAAATTGGTATTCATGGTGCATATTGGAAGGTTAAAAAACAATTCCCAATTTGTTGCACATTAAGTAGTGGAATTCGAGATGGTATTGTTTTAGGTAGGTAGCTGATGGGCTCATGCAAAAGATATTTCAGGAATTTTTCAATCATTTGCACTGTTCAGTAAGTTCCTACTCCCTACTCCTAATCAGAAATTACCTACTTTGTACCTATACCCACTGCCCCTGCTGATACCTAGGTATATGGAATCTAAACAAAACAGAGCAGATCCCAAGTAGGAATGCAAAACTAATAATTAAAAATGTTATTACCTACTTATAGATAGGTATTGGTTAAGTAAATAAAAAATATATACCTACATACTTTTATTTCTGTTTTATACCTACAATTTATCTTGCACAATTTATTACGAAGAAATTGACAAGTGTAATACCAGAAGCTAAAAGATTCCCTTATTACCAGATATAAGTAATGTAATAAATATCGATGAGATAAAGATAAATAAACGTAATGAAACTAGCAATGGAATTTCTCTATAAAAAAACTTTCACAAAACTTTGCATAGCTCAAGATACTTACCAATGTGGTGTCAAGTAGGACATCCAAAACCGAATTATTTATTTTCTGGTAAAACAATACATTTTTTTAGTAAAAACTAAAAACGCAGTACCTATTCACAATCACAAACTTCAACAGAACCAAGGTAACAGAACACAAATTAAAAATATTATATTGCAAGAGAGGCCATTATCACATGCCAAAATCTAAAATCATTAATACAAATACAAATTCAATAAAAAAATTCTCCGCAAGATGGCATGATGGCATATGTATCAAATTCCACACATTCCACTACAAGAATTCTGAACATAGAGATTATAGCCGCGTTCCTTTTGCCACTTTTCTTAAGAATTCTTACTTTATCTCATTTGGTGGCAGTTCCTTTTACAAATGAGGATGTGTGCTAAAGTGAGATTTTTTTCCCTCCCCCCTCACCCTTCAAGCATATCCTCGTGAGGACACTCATTACATTAACGAGCGTAATGGCTCAGTTTGGTGGTGGGGAAAATTCCCCTTTTACAAATACTCGTTAGTCTGTGCTTTGACAGACAAAAACAATCTGAGTGGCTCAGCTAACAACTGAGCTAAAGTTCTCAGTGTAGGTCCAAAAGGAACGCGGCTTATATATATATATATATATCATCCTATATATATATATAGGATGATCTCTATGATTCTGAACCATACGTCAAAGAAATAGAGGAAAAGGTTAATGTCCCGGAAATACCTAACCTATATATTTTGTGGAAATACCTGTCAAAACCGCAGACTAATGAATAAAGGGGACCTATTTGATTACAAATTTAAGTTAATTGTTGACATGCATTATTGTTTATTACTATCCCCAGGTTTACAAATATTGGTCTTACTGACATGCCCCAATGTTGTCACATTTAAGAGTAACAATAACTAGGAATATCATAAATAAAACCGGCAATTTCTTTAGTAAATGCATTGAACGTAGAATTGCCCCACTTATAAAATTCAGGCGGAACAGTAAAGTAAGACAACCTTTTCGTGTTCAAGAAAGATTATGTAGCTGAGAACACCCATTATTCTTCGCACTAATCGGCAACGTTGGGGCAGTTTGACAGGGACCAAAGTTAGCGCTTGCTTATAAAATTCAGGCGGAACAGTAAAGTAAAACAACCTTTTCGTGTTCAAGAAAGATTATGTAGCTGTTTTATTATTGACAAAATGGATATAGTAGAGAACACCCATTATTCTTCGCACTAATCGGCAACGTTGCGGCAGTTTGACAGGGACCAAAGTTAGCGCTTGCTCAAAACTTGTTTGTTTTCCATTTTGTTTGTTTTGGTGTGTGCTTCGGTATTTGCTTGGTTTTACCAGAGAACAAACGCTAAAATCGAGTTTTTCGTGCGGTTCCAAGTTTAAAATATTAAAAAATGGTAAAATATGTGCATAAAGTGCAAGTGTCTTTCCTCTAATGTGAATAAAGAGAATATTTCGTTTCATAGGTAGTGTTTGTAAATACATTTATCTCTTTCATAAAGTGAGAGGGTTCAACTTAGTGTTTACATCTGTATAACGACGCTATAATGCGGTGTCCCCTTTATTCATTAGTCTGAGGTCAAGACGAACGTGCAACATGCGCACTGTGCGTAATACAGGACGGTACTAAGTAAAATTTAATCCTATAAACATCAAATTATTTGCAAAATGACTAAAGCTCTATAATATAATATGTTAATATAAGTTTTTGGATAAATGCCGTTAATATTTCGTCCAACGCTATTAAAACACAAGGAAGGTTAGTAGAGGCGTCCAACACAATTTATTTTACATCCAGTCTCCATAATATGTTGCCTGATGAATGTGATCTGTTTGATTGCTCCAAGCCTTCCTTTTTGAGGTGTGCCATTGAGTGCTTTTCATACTTTCACGTTATGTGTTGGGTAGTATTAGTCCGCTGATAATTGTACTGTACAGGGTAGATACCCTGCGTGGGGCTCCCTATACTATGTTGATTATATTGATTGAGCTGTGCTTACTTTATAATCAGTTTTCTTTATTTTTTCTGTGGTGCTATGTTCCCTTTATATTTATCTTTGTATGTTGTCCTGTAAATGGATTTTTCTGTTGGGCAATAAATAAATAAATAAATAAACACATATTTTATACAATATTTATTTGAGTATTTGAGTTCATCCCTGTGCAAAATGGCGGCGCTGATCCGGCAAGTAACGGGCAGAGATATAGAGGAGTTTTGACCTACTGCGCAGACGATTTTTCGACGACACATTGGGAGCCCAGACGGCCGCCATTTTAACCCAGTCTTGTCTTGTATAGTCTCGGAAAAATAAAAAAACAATAAAAGAACGTAGAAATAGGGTTCCTTTATTAGGAGAGTTGTTGCAATCAACTGTCATCATCAAATTTCAATTGGTTTTGCATAAAAGTAGTGACTCTGAGAGAGTAATCAAAGCAGTGTGAAAATTTGACACTAGAACGACATTGTCATTTTAAGTACAAAATAATTAAGAAAATCTGTGCGTTATTATACTTGTATCCGTTGCAGCTCACCAAAGATGAGTGCCTATTGTAAAACTAGTATGTGGTGCAGTGCGCATTTAGGAAAAAAGTTAAACTCTGAGAATGATTGTTTAAAATGATTCCAGTATTGCAAAATGTTCCGCAAAATTAGTATTATAGAAAATGGCAATGAAGGGGCCCTATAGAATAAATGGAGACTAAATCAATAAAGTAACATTTGCGGGAATGATATACATATAAGGTAGATACATAACCACTATAAGTAACTACATACTTACAGATAATATTATTTTTAGATTAAAAAATTAACTCGTATTCCTGGTGCACAGCCATCAGGAACTATTTTGGATGATATATAAAAAGTAAAACATTCCGTTACAGCATTTACGCAGACCAGTTAACGGTGAAAAAATTATTGGAATTGGAGAGATTAAAACCAGAGAAAACTTTGACTTTGCCATTGTTCGGATATATTTTCTTAATTAAAAAGCTCTTATAAATTATTGAAATAATGCGCTGCTGCTAAATGCAATTTTTATGTATCCTCCTGAAAGAATTTACCAAAGTTAAGTACTTACTAAATTATGAAAAAATAAAACTTGTGATCACCTAAGAGGTTTATTTTAGCATTTATTTTATTTGTTACTTGCACAGGCAAATAAATCATGGTTTATAAATAATAAGTGGTTGTTTAATTTCAAATGTTTTAATCGATATTTTACACTTTTGGTGAAGGCGCGAGTATTACTTTTAACATCTAAAACTTGAATACCCACCATTCCCTTCGCACACCTCCAGCCATGTTTAGTTTTTGAAGTATCATGTTGCCAGCTGATGACTTTGACATCTTTATAACCTGAAATATGTACTTGATTTACGTTGCTATGGAAATAATCCAAACATTTCTTCCCTAAAGGACAGAAGAGATATATCTTATTCGTAAGTTACATACATGTAATTTGCGAATAAGAGATATATCTTCCATCTTTTGGGGAAGAAATGTTTGGATTGTTTCTGTAGCAACGTAAATCAAGAGCATATTTTAGGTTATAAAGATAGTCAAAGTCATCAGCTGGCATAAAAAAATGAACATGGGTGGAGGTGTGGGAAAGAATATAGGGTATTCAAGTTTTACAGATTAAAATGAATACCGGCGCCTTCATCAAAATTCTAATATATCGTTTTTTCCTATTTTAAATCATGATTTTTGATTATCTTTTGCTTAATTCCACACACGAAAACTTTGTTTTTGCAGGCGAGTTTCGTTAACCATGTTAGCGAAACGCGCGTCGAGTGCAAAAACAAAGTTTTGGTGTGTGGAATTAAGCAAGAGAAGTATTTTCTAAGTGCCAAAGATTCCTGATTCCCAATTTAGTATTACAATTCTATTTCATAATTTAGTAATCACAATTTTATTTCATAATTTGGTAAGTATCTTCGATAAGTTATTTCAAGAGAATACATAAAAAATGCGATCATTCTTGCAGCTTGTTTTTAATTTGGAAAATATACCCGACCAATGGCAAAGGCAAAATCTTCTATGTAGCCTCCGCTCTGCTTTTAATTTACATCTGTCCAATTCATCCAATAATTTTTTCACCATTAAGGGCTTCCGTAAATTGCTGCAACGGGATGTTCTGCTTTTTATATATCATCCAAAATAGTTATTGGTGGCTGTGCGCCAGGAAATTTGAGTTAATTTTGTAATTTAAAATATAATATTCTTACTAAGTATATAAAGGTATATAGTTATAGTTTACTTAGAGTGACTATTTAGCATTGAGGTAGTATGGGGGGGAGGCGCCATAACATTACTTTGTCTCATATAGCAAACGGGTTCAGGGGGTGTGGCTAAGTCTGTGATCAATATGGCTGGCACGCCAGGGTCTGATTAAACAGTATTCCTAGTAAAATTATAAAAAAATGTAAAAAAACGAAAACTAACAACGACGAAATCGAAAGCTGGGTTTAGTCAGTCAGTCAGTCAAATACATACCTAGAGTAGTTATAAAGGTAATATTTTTCTTTTCATAAAGTACCAAAGTGGATATTATAAATTATATTGATATGGCTCTGTCTATTGTTTACATTACCTGTGAAATGTAATTCCTGTGAATTTCTTTAGAATTGCTACTGCAACAACGTACAGCACATGACATATTTATTTCCAGAGGTCAATAGCTCGCAATAACAAGGAAAACTGCACTTTAATGCACTTTTAGCACCGAGTCAACAAATTGACGTTGTTCTGGTAATCTATGACGTAGGTAAACCCGTTTTGGGTCACGTGACAGCTTCTCCCCTACAATACTACCTCAATGCTCTTTAGGTATCTACCTTATATTATGTGTTATATCATCTCGCAGTTGTTACTTTATTGAGTCATTTATCCTATAAGTCCTCTGCAATACCATTTCTTATAATAATAACTTTGTGGAACGTTTTGTGATACTGGAATCATTTTAAATAATAATTCTCAGAGTTACGTATTTTTCTTTTGCTCAAATGCGCACAGAACCTTGAACCACATATTAGTTTTGCAAAAGGCACTCTTTGGTGAGTTGCAACGGATGATTGCAAGTTTATGCGCATATTTTATAATCTTCTTGAGCTATTTTGAATTTAAAATGACAATGTCGTTATAGTGTCAAATTTTCATACTGCTTTATGATTACTCTCCCAAAAATTTACTTGCAAGCCTATGAGGCAACATCCCACATGGTTTTTGCTTTACCTCAGAGTCACTACTTTTATGCAAAACCAATTGAAAATTGATGATGACAGTTGATTGCAACAATTATATTTCGGCGCCTAGTCCGATGACATTATTTACTTGGTAGTACCGCTTTCAAGTGGTAAATGGCCAAGGTTAGTGGAGAGTAAGTTGAAGAGGGGGTTGCCGACAGCCAAAGTGACGTTAGAGTTCGTATTTTTGTAAGTTGTATAGCATAAAATCTAATAACATTTTACCTGGCAAAAATTTAGTACAAACATCTCTGTCTTCATTCTAATCATAAGATCTTAAAAGCATATGCACTGGAATTATTATTTTCCCCAAGATTTTCATAACCTATAAAACAAAACTATGCTTCTAAGATCTTATGATTAGAATGAAGACAGAGATGTTTGTACTAAATTTTTGCCAGGTAAAATGTTATTAGATTTTATGTTATACAACTTAAAAAAATACCAAATCTAACGTCACTTTCGCTGTCGGCAACCCCCTCTGAACGGTAACTTTTCGGTTCATGCGATGACGTCACATATGGATATCGTGGCATATAATATTAGCTTGTACGTGGCTTGTACGCCTGCAAGGTTAGTAAAGAGCTAAATATCAGGATAATAATATCTAATTATTTGTTTTACGATACACCTGCATGATTTTTATGTTTTAATTAAGGTAATACACTATAAAAATATCATATCTACCTATAAAACTGTCCAAAGATAGAAAGCTAAAATCGAGGTAATTTAAATGACCTAAAACCAGAGAACGCTAAACCATCTGAATGCATGTAAACTCAAAGCAATGTATCCGTTTTATCCACATGTGACGTCACAGCCTTCCCCTCCCCGCTCGCCTCACACGAGTTACCGTTCAACCTACCCTCAAATAGGGTTCCTTTATTAGGAGAGTTGTTGCAATGAACTGTCATCATCAAATTTCTATTGGTTTTGCATGAAAGTGAGATGTTGCCTCATAGGCTTGCAAGTACATTTTTGAGAGAGTAATCAAAGCAGTATGAAAATTTGACACTAAGAACGACATTGTCATCTTAAGTTCAAAATAATTCAATAAGATTATAAAGTATGCGCATAAACTTGCAAGCATCCGTTGCAGCTCACCAAAGAGTGCCTTTTGCAAAACTAATAATATGTGGTTCGATAAGGTTCAGTGCGCATTTGAGCAAAAGCGTCGATGGAGGCCTCAATCAACGGCAAAAGTAACTCTGAAGAATTATTATTTAAAATGATTCCAGTATCACAAAATGTTCCACAAAGTTATTATAAGAGATGGTAATGCAGAGGTTTTAGAGAATAAATGAAGACTAAACTCAATATAAAGTAACAACTGCGAGATATTTTTAACACTTAATATAAGGTAGATAGGTACCTAAATAGTCACTCTAAGTAACTATATACTTTTATATACTTAGTAAGATAATATTATATTTTAGATTACAAAATGAACTCAAATTTCCTGGTGCACAGCCACCAAGAACTATTTCGGATGATATATAAAGAGCAGAACATCCCGTTACAGCACTTAATGGTGAAGAAATTATTGGATGAATTGGACAGATGTAAATTAAAAGCAGAGCGGAGGCTACATAGAAGATTTTGCCTTTGCCATTGTTCGGATATATTTTCCAAATTAAAATCAAGACGAAATAATGATTGCAGTTTCTATCTATATTCTCTTGAAATAACTTATCAAAGATACTTACCAAATTATGAAATAAAATGGTGATTACCTACCTAAATTGGGAATTAGGAACCTTTGGCACTTAGAAAATACTTCTTTTGCTTAATTCCACACACCAAAACTTTGTTTTTGCACTCTACGCGCGTTTCGCTAACACAAACACTCCTGCAAAAACAAAGTTTTCGTGTGTGGAATTAAGCAAAATAAGTATTACCTACACCTACCTAGTTTATTTTACCATTTTATTTGGTATGGGCATAATCAAAAATCATGATTTAAAATAGTAAAAACCGATATATTAGACTTTTGATGAAGGCGCCGGTATTCATTTTAATCTGTAAAACTTGAATACCCTATATTCTTTCCCACACTTCCACCCATGTTAATTTTTTGATATATCGTGATGCCAGCTGATGACTTTGACTATCTTTATAACCTAAAATATGCTCTTGATTTACGTTGCTACAGAAACAATCCCAACATTTCTTCCCCAAAGGATGGAAGACCTTATTCGCAAATTACATTTATGTAACTTACGAATAAAATATATATCTTCTGTCCTTTGGGGAAGAAATGTTTGGATTGTTTCTGTAGCAACGTAAATCAAGAGCATATTTCAGGTTATAGAGATAGTCAAAGTCATCAGCTGGCAACATGATACTTCAAAAACTGAATATGGCTGGAGGTGTGGGAAGGGAATGGTGGGTATTCAAGTTTTAGATATTAAAATTAATACCCGCGCCTTCACCAAAAGTCTAAAATATCGATTAAAACATTTCAAATTAAACAAGAACTTATTATTTTAAACCATGATGATTTATTTGCTTGTGCAGGTAACAAATAAAATAAATGCTAAAATAAACCTCTTAGGTGATCACAAATTTTATTTCATAATTTGGTAAGTAACTTCTGTAAATTCTTTCAGGAGGATACATACAAATTGCATTTAGCAGCAGCGCATTATTTCAATAATTTATAAGAGCTCTTTAATTTACAAAATATATTCGAACAATGGCAAAGTCAAAGTCTTCTATCTACCTCCACTCTGGTTTTAATCTGTCCAATTCCAATAATTTTTTCACTGTTAACTGGTCTTCGTAAATTGCTGTAACGGAATGTTTTGCTTCTTATACAGGGTGATTTATTCATAAATACATTAATTTTAACCACGTCATCAGGGAGGTACATATATACCGAAAACGCAAAAAAAAAATTTTTTGCTGCATGTTTAAATAATGGGGCAATTTATCCCAAATCCCGCGTAACGAGGCGCACCTGAACGCATGTGGCTACGACGTTATGCTGCAGCACATGGCACCGGCCGCGACGTTGCCATTATTTATTGATAATTTAATTACGAAAAAATATTCAGTTTATGAATTATTTACCTAGTTGATATGCCAATAACAGGGTGTTAGCACACCTTGGACTTGGCGTGTTCAGCATCTAACTCGAGAGACCCTTATCACTACACTTTCCACAGCACCCGCTATAACAATACAAAAGGCCTTCAGAATCACACGCACAAAACGCACTCAGTGTCTACAGAGGGTGGAAAATACTGAAACCTCAAAAGACTGAAACTGTCTCCGAAATTCGCTAGATTTTGAGATTTAAGACAAAAGTTTTATTAAAAAGAACGCAGGCGTCCCATCCGCATTCCACAACTATTATTTATTACGTCAAACTTGTCATTGTCAAGGATCTGCTGCCGGTTTCTATTGTATGTGGCGCCATCTCGTTGGTATTAACGTCGCCGAATCTGTGGTTGAGCTCTCAGTCACCCTCTGTGTGTTCAAAACCGAAAGTCTACAGCGCGCTTTATGACACGGTAACTAGCGAACCTTTCTAATAGATGGCAGCACGTACTACAGAAACCAGAGTTGCCTACATTCTGTAGGTATATTCGGTACTCTTTGTGCAACATTTTTGCTTTTTTACCAAAACGGTTCTCTAGACAAATGCGGAAATGATAGACATAATAATGATCCTTCATGGAGAATGCCTGCAGAATGTCAGTCAAGCTACCGCGGAACTATTTAGAAGCGCGCCACCTATCGGCAGGTAGCGAAACTAAGTACGAAACCACAACGACGTTTCATTACGGGAATGCTTTCTACGAACGAAGTAGTGTCAATGAATGCGACATGGGACATAACCTTTAAAAATATCCAAACCAAAATACGGAGAATGTGCACTGTGAAATACGGGAAACAATAACATCACATGTGCGATTAGTGAGGCGGAGTGCGAGAAACGAAAGGAAATTCACAGTGCACTCTGCAGAAACTTGGCAAGGATCAATGCCGCAAACACCAACGCGCCGCGTGCCGGAAATTCTCGGCCACGGGCAATCGCCAAGCTCCTTTTGCGGAGTTCGGGCTACACACATCCTCCTACTCCTACTAACGACTGCACGACAAGGGTTGTGACAAACAGAAGTCAAGAAAGCTAAGGACTTTTAGCAACCCATCATCCCTAACTCGCCCAGAAATAATACTAAGACTCGGTAGGTTACACATCAGGCTATACCCGGTAACATACCTAACGGCAGGAAAAGAAACTAGAAAAAGCTGTAAAGATCGAAAGGTGGAAATTAGAAAGATTCAAGTACTTACGACTGAACCAATGTCACAGAGGAGGACCACCCCCACGGAAACGATTCTATTGCAAATATGGATCCCTAGTAACAATGAAAAGCAAACATAACGAGAAATAAAGGAATGAGAAGTGTATCGTTGGTGATGGTAACCAACTTAAGCGGAAAGTAAGGTAATTTTAAGCAACTGTATCCCAGAGATGTTGGCTAATTTTGACGTTCTTATTTCAGAGGAAGCAGAACAATCACAGAACACAACTACTTACTCTAGGAGCGTCTTGGTGTAGTAAAAAGGATTATCAGTGAACTAGTGAGCGGAAATATTAGTGCCCCAAGCGAAAGTGAGTGAAGTTCGTTTTATCGAGAAAAAATCGTCTTCAGTGGTGTCGAGGTCCACGAAATCATGTAAGCCCCCTAGTTGAATAGGTACCTACTTAATAAAGCATCCAAAAATCAAAAGGTCACGTAAGCAGTCGTTTCATTTATTTTTCTCGTTGGCATTTATCCCTTAAGGCTCGCCTTAAGGTGTCTCAGGGCAAAACTAACCGTTACAAGAGGTAAGCGTTAACATTTGTCCATAATTTCCGCAAGCATTTGGCGGAACATTCGCCTACAATACAAATAATTATGTACTGAAAACATTCCTTTAAATTTACAAAACATTACTTTAAATGTACGCAAGTACATCTGGCAACAATGTTGACGCGCGCAACGGCAAGCATCGTCCGATGCCTCATGCGCCCTGAAAGCAATCCAGTGGCAGCCGTAAATAGAGGGCCAAATAGGTAAAAATGCGGTTTAGAAAAAAAATAATTCCGGCTTTAAAAAAAAGTTGGAATTTTTTTAATTGCGATTTCGCATTCATAGCATTTTTCCCTACCCACTGTTAAAATTAATGTAGTTATGAATAAATCACCCTGTATATATCATCCAAAATAGTCCCTGATGGCTGTGCACCAGGAATATAAGTTAATTTTTAGTCTAAAAATAATATTATCAATAAGTATATAAGTATGTAGTTACTTATAGTTGTTATGTACCTACCATATATTTATATCATTCCCGCAAATGTTACTTATTGATTTAGTCTCCATTTATTCTATAGGGCCTTTTCATTGCCATTTTCTATAATACTAATTTTGCGGAACATTTTGTGATACTGGAATCATTTTAAACAATCATTCTCGGAGGTACTTTTTTCCTAAATGCGCACTGCACCACATACTATAGTTTTGCAATAGGCACTCTTTGGTGAGCTGCAACGGATACAAGAATAATGCACAAATCTTCTTGAATTATTTTGAACTTAAAATGACAATGTCGTTCTTAGTGTCAAATTTTCATACTGCTTTGATTACTCTCTCAAAAATGTACTTGCAAGCCTATGAGGCAACATCCCACGTGGTTTTTGCTTTACCTCGGAGTCACTACTTTCATGCAAAACCAATTGAAATTTGATGATGACAGTTGATTGCAACAACTCTTCTAATAAAGGAACCCTACCCTCAACTAACCTTGGTAAATGGCCACAAGTTTAAAGAAGAAGAGGAATTCGAGCTTCTCTCGTATGGAACGCGCCTAACTTCATTACGTTTTCTTGTGCGTAACTAATGGTCACGCGTGCGAACGCTTGAATCTAATTTTTCATAGCAAGAATTGTTTTTTAGATGGGGAAACATCGCAAAAGGGGGCGTTCAAGGTCCCCCTCGGAGGAGGGTGACTTCTCGAGGTTTGATAGGCGCAACAGCCGAGAGCCACCGAGATCCTCGAGTCCTACCCGCAGGGAACGCAAACGTTCCCGTCGAGACAAATCCAGTTCTCGCGACGGGACGCATCGCTATAGTCGGAACAGCTCCATCGACAGGGGGATAAGCCACACCAGGGACAATTCCCAGGGCAGGCAAGATCGAGGACGGGACAGATCCCGTGCCCAAAGGCACATAGCAAACGAGATAGCTCTCGTTACGAACATCCCCAGGTGGTGGGCCGGCCCAGTAGGCAGGCTCGTAACCACCGAAAGCGAGACAGTTCTCGTGCATCATCTTATAAAGCCAAAAGTCCATTTAGAACAAGTCAAGGTACATCGCGACGGAAAGAGGACACCACTTCTGATTCCTCAGAGAGTATTAGCACCCAGTCGAATAACAGAGACAACTCCCCTCCTCCTGAAGCAACTTCTACTCCGACAAACGATCTGGTTTTGGATTCAGAAACTCTGTATTGCCTTGGGGAAACTGAAAAACCCTGCGATAATGCTTATACCCTGCATCCTATACTGCAGACCGGATGGGAAAAATATTAGCGAATGGCCTAGAGGCATCAGACAAGGATAGCTTAAAGAAAAAAAATGCACACCCCACGAATCTCCCTCTTCTGCAACCGCCAAAGATCAATGCGGAGGTACTTGCAATACTCCCCTATATTAGGTGAACATGGACAAGCATCAAGCTAACAGACAAGCAATGCTGGGGGCAGGCATCTCTGCCTTAGGTGTTGTTCTGAATACCTTCCTAAAAGAAGGCAGACAGGATGCGGCCAATGCCGATCAGAGAAAAAATAGCCTCACCACGTTGGGGGACTTGGGAAAAATCTTGACCAGTGTTCACAATGACATTTCAGTGGCAAGAAAACAGAACATTGTACCGACACCGAATAAAACTGTTAAAGACGTCACAGAAACGGCTCCTATTGGGGAATTTCTCTTTGGAGACAATCTCACTGAGAGATTAAAAACGGCAAGGGCTATAGAATAGTTAGGAAAGGAGCTGAAAATTACAACTCCAACTAAAAAGCCAAAGAAACCAAAAGTTGTCTCCTCAGTGGTTACCCGACAGCCGTTAAACTTCCGACGCCCGCTGAAAGCCAGGAGGGATTTCGAGCAAAAAGGGCCTCACCTCCACAGGAAGAAGCAGACTTTCAGGAAAAGGTAGACGAGGTAAGATTCGCAGGTAGATTAAAATTTTTGGAAGCAGAATGGAGGAAGGTCACTAACGACTCCCAAATCTTGGAGTGGGTTAAAGGGTACAAAATACCTTTTATTACTAAGCCAGTTCAGTCTTCCACAGCTGGAAGCATTGTTTCTTAGGTTGCCCCTCATTTTAAGCTAGAGGACATCCGGACAGCCATGAAACTCATCAAAAAAGATAGTTTCATGGCGACTATAGACCTAAAAGATGCGTACTTCCTCGTACCAGTGTACAAACCACATCAAAATTTCCTTAAATTCAATGTAAAATCTAAATTATTCAAATTTACCTGCTTACCATTTGGTCTATCCACAGCACCATTCATGTTCACCAAATTGCTGCGCCCCATACTAGGATCCTTGCGTTCCCAGGGTGTTGTCTGTGTATGCTACCTAGATGATATACTGATAATAGCAGATACTCTTAAAGAATGCACCAATAACGTTAAGAAAACCACGGAACTTCTTCAAGCCCTTGGTTTTGTCATAAACCTGCCAAAAAGTTGCTTAACACCAAAACGTAGGTGCCAATTCTTGGGGTTTATTTTTGACAGTGTGACTATGACGATAGAACTGACACACGACAAACGGGAGAAAATTCACTCTTCTGTTTCCAAAATGCTGTCATTACAATCATGCTCAATTCGTTACTTTGCAAGGTTCTTGGGTCTCCTAGCATCAGCGTGTCCGGCGCTACAGTATGCCAGGCTCTATACCCGGGATTCTGAAAGGCTAAAATTTTTTGCACTAAGAAAGTCGCGCCAGAACTATAGTAGTAAAATGAAATTAGACAGTAGCATACACAACGACCTTCAGTGGTGGCTTTCCCACATTAAAGACGGAAACAATAAGATCAACCAGGGAGAAGCATTGATGCATATAAATTACCTTGAACTTCTGGCCATCTTCAATGGGCTAAAGTCCTTTGCCGCCTCCCATAGGGACTGCAATGTTTTGATTAGGGTGGATAACACCACAGCATTGGCGTATATAAACAAAATGGGAAGCATTCAGCATATTCTACTTCATAAATTAGCGAAATCAATATGGAAGTGGTGCGAAAAAAGAAACATTTGGTTGGTAGCAGCGTACGTTCCTTCACCACAAAACATAGCAGATGAACCATCAAGATTGCTCCCTGTGGAAACAGAGTGGAAGCTGAACCCCTCTCTGTTTTTGGAGATTACCAAAAAATTTGGTGAACCAGAAGTAGACCTGTTTGCCTCTGGGGAAAACCATCAGGTGCCCAACCAATATATCATGGACAAGGGATCCAGGAGCAATGGCAATAGACGCTTTTACAGTTCACTGGGGGAATCTGTTTTTCTATGCCTTTCCTCCATTCTGCTTAATATTAAAAACTGTCAGAAAAATAATAAACTATCGAGCTAGTGAGATCTTGGTTGTACCCAACTGGCCAGGTCAACCCTGGTACCCACTTTTCAGTGATCTAATAGTAGGAGACCCTATTATTCTTGGCCCTTATCCTAATCTGCTCTCTTCTTCTTTCAGAAGTCACCATCCTCTAGCCAGCTCGCTTACCCTGGTTGCGGCCGGGTTATGCGACAGGCCCTACTAAAGAAAGGAATACCGGAAATAGCCCTTGAAACTGTGGAGAACTCTATTATTCCACCAACACTCAAAAGCAGTATAATTATCCCATATAAGCTTGGCGGCATTTTTGTCAACGAAACCTCATCAACCCTTATGAAGCTGACGTTCCAGAGGTAATCACCTTTTTCAAAGCCTCTTGGACACAAAACCGGTAAAATTTAGTAGTTTCAATACATACCGGTCAGCGCTGTCAATGATCCTTAAAACTGACATCGCTAGCGATCTACGTGTGGGGCGTTTCCTAAAAGCGGTCTCCAAACTCCAACCACAAAAGCCAAAATACAGCATAAGCTGGGACCCAAAGATAGTTCTGGAATATCTGTCTAATGTTGGCTCTAACAAAAGTCTATCTCTACTGGCCTTGGCGAAGAAACTCTTTACACTACTCTGCCTCACTACAGGTCAGCGGCTGCAGACTATCCATGCAATCAGGGTGGAAAATATAAATTTTTCAAGCTACGGGGCTATCATTCGTATTCCTGATACAATAAAGACATCAGGCCCCAATGCATACCAGCCCTTATTAGAATTACCATTTTACAGGGAGGATGAAAGAATTTGCCCAGTGCCAACTCTATTGACCTATGTAGAAAGAACTGCCCTGCTCATATTGTAATCGTAGGGTTCGCAGGATACAAAAAAATAATAATAATAAACTATTCTATTTTTTCACCCACTATTCCATAATAGTCGTTCTTTATTTAACAAAACCCACATTTATGTATTATAGTCATATCCTATAGGTAGGATAATTATATGTCGCAATATCTACATTTTTCTTTAAATAGCTACCAAGTAAATAATCTCATCGGACGAGGCGCCGAAACATAATTTAACGATTAAACGAACTTACCTGTGAAGTTCGATCGAAATTATGTGAGGCGCCTCGTCCGATGAGAAATATTCCCGCCCTAGTAGATATTACGACCATACAATTTTTTATACAAATCGAAGTATAACCCCGCAGGCATAACTCGGTATAATAGCTGCGTTGGCAGAGCGACCCCGAAATGGTTTTAACTAGAACGCGTCAATTCTAAAATTAAAACTTATTAATGTTATTGACAGTTACGGGATTGTTCGGCGAACACGGCTTATTATTATGGAAAAAACTTGTGTTGATTGTTGGGAAAATGTCAAACTAAAGAGTGTCGGCTGTCGGCTGTAAAAAAAATATTGTACTTTAGGTACATAAGGTAGATAAATCTATTAACAATAACAAGTTCCTCTAGCAGCAACAGCAAATTTTATCTATTTTCCCATTCTTAGCAAAAAATTCAATAAAAGTTTCTATTAACAGTAGCATGTATTAGCCAGAAATAAAGGATATATTAACAACAAATTAGTAACTTTTTAGTAGTCACAATGTGATTTGTCAAGTAATTGCAAATATGCCCTTTTAGCAAAGTGTTTTTATTAATCATAGATAGGTGATCTAATTTTTAGGTAGGTGATCTGATTTTAGGTAGGTGATCTGATTTTTATTAATGGTTAATCGATATTTATTAATGTTAATAGATATTTATTAATGGTTAATAGATATTTCTCTGGGTGTAGGTACTAAAACGGATAAAATAAGTTTAGGTTCTCGTTAAGATAGGTACCTAATTCAATGCCAAACTGCCACAAGCTTTATTAAATCAAAAAGCTTGTCGCGAGCAGAAATTGTAAATTGGCATGTAACTTGCTTATCGACCAATCACTGTCCGATATAATTAATTGGTATACCTATACTTTTATGAACATTTTGCGGGACAAGCTTTTTGATTTAAAGAAGCTTGTCGCAGTGTGGCATTAAATTATCTTAGCGAAAACCTAAACTTATTTTATCCGTTTTAGTATACATGGCTTAAATAAAGGCTTGTTTTTAAAAGGTTTTTATTATTTTTTTTATATTAGGTATTGACTCGCAACTAAAACTAAATATGGTAACGCATAATGCATAAGAAATACCCAAAACCACAAAACGCATGCGTAAAACTAAAAGTAATAATTAAACTTTACCTATTTGTACCAGACAGGAAGGTTCATAATTGTGGACATTGTGGTTAATAAGGCTTGTTTTGTTACAAATAATTTCCCTATTTGTGGCAAGTAGAATATCTTAGCAAAGCTTACCTTTTTGTAATAAATATTAATTTTGCAATAGTAAATAATTATATTTATTGTGAGTGATAATGGGCATAATCACTCAAAGTTAGAAAACAAAAAATAAACTAGTAACTGCATACACGTGTTTCATGCTATTTGGCAATCATCAGTACGGTGTAACATGAAACAAATAAAAAAGATAGGAATGGTTTGGAAAGTAACAAATGAAGTCCAGGCAGGAGCCAACAGCACATTTGCAGCTTCAGTCAGCACATCCCCAATTCGGGGCTTGTACTAACATCGCCACGGAGGCTGCTAAAGCGACCTGCGTGGAAATCTTCATCGCCCAAGATACAATGACAACAAAGATGTAAGATTGGGAGTGTAAATGTAAATACAAGAAAAACTGATAATGGGCATAATCACTCAAAGTTAGAAAACAAAAATTACATAAATCTTTTGACAACAAATTATGGGTTTTTCTTAGCAACATTAATTTGATCCATTTTGCTCAGTGCACGTGGCTTAAATAAAAGCTTGTTTTTAAAAAGGTTTTTTTCTTTTTTTTGGTGCTTTTTTAGTAGGTACCTATATTTGGTTCCCATCTCAGGAGGGCGGAAAAGAAATTTAGTCCGCCTGCTCCTTTGGGAAGTTGCTTGATTTGCAAACAATACACTTTTTTGCCTATAACGTATAACTTAATTCTCTATAAACTCTTTAAACCCACGTATACTTAAGAAAACACTTAAAAACAGCGAAAAAATGCTTCTAAAAGGCACAGCACGAGATATGTCAAACACAAGGTTAGGCACACTCTTGACCGATTTGCGCATTTGTCACTAATACACCACTTTTTTTTATTTGCTCATCGGATAGTATTGGGCGAGATATACTTGCTGTATTTTTTTAATTTTTTTTTTTCGCCCCCGTTTTGCCGCAATTAATTTTTAAAGTTCAATATACGTAACTACCTGTTGGATTTTATTTTTCCCTAAATTTACCGCCATGGCACCAGATTTGGCAATGCCGCACCTCAATGCCAAGCCGTCAGCCTGCCAGAACATAAACATAACCTATTTTGTGGCGTCACAAATCGGAATATCGGATCTCGGATCCCGCGGCCCCGCGTGTTTTACAAGCTTTTATTTTTTATGATTTGAACTATTATCACCATTCATTCTAATAATCCATGACGGAAATGAACCATTCTATTTTGCTGAGGAAAATGCTGGGAACGCTAGGTATTGGTATTGATGATTCGGACGTTATGCTGGTTGGTTTACAAAACTTTTTTTATTGGAAATAAGAGAATATTGGAGAAGGTGCCAGTTCTTGGTGATGTTAGAAATATAACATGTAAAACGCAATAAAGCCAAGTTTTCAGTCGAAAAACTTTATTGTCATAGCTTGAACTATTTTAGACCCATTTAGGTAAATTATATTGTGATTGCCGAAGCATCCTCATAAAAAATGACATAATTCTTTAGAGTTTTTTCACTATACATATTATATATTTTTTCTGGAAAATAAATTTTCATAAGCATATTTTGTGATTGTGGTTAATGGAAGTTAAAAATAAAAAAATATGCAGCAGCCGGCCAAAAATTAAGATTTCTTTAATTTGCAAGAAAAAAAAACATTATTTTGCATTCTATGGAAAAACCCCAAATAAGTTATCTATTATATTTAGTGAAAATATTCCAAAATCAAATAATACAGTTTTCATGTCGCATGAACAGAGTGTAACAAACTGAATGTTTTTTTGGGGGGTTTCTTCTATTCTGCGAAGAGATAGGCAAAGAGTAGGTAGGTGTACTGTGCTCGATTTTTGAGGGCAGTGGAAAGCAGTTGAATCTCAAGATCTCGATTCGTTTTGGAGATACAGGGCATTTTTCGTTTTTTAACATGTCAGACAGTCCCTCCTTGTAAAACGTTTTGATTTTTGCCAAAAATCTTCCTTCATACTACTCCCATGTATAATAATTATTGAGGTATGTCGGTACTTATGTCTTTGTCAACTAAATCCTGTAAGGTAGACTTTCATATTTTTTTATTGGACTTGTGTTCACTTTTTCCAATATAACAATCTACTGATGTTGTCCATGATTCTTCGCTGTTTCCAGGAAGTCAGCGAAGAAAAGCAATACCTTGCTTACATTCATCTAAAATAAGTTTTCCATTAATATGTACCTACCTGCAAAAATTTTACAAGCCTACTTAGTTCTATTATTAGTTGACAAAGTTAATGTCACTAGTGCAGAAAAGTACAACTTTATGCATCAAAGTGGATGCGACAAAGTGTACTACTACGGACTTAATTACTTAAATAGGTACTTCATTAGATCATACAAGAAAAAAATACCCGCAAAAAGTAATCATTGACGGTCAAGCACTTGATATCGAATGAAACTCTGCTGTCGAACTTGCATTGTCTTTAGATTATTTAAATTAGTTCTGAATCATGGTTTTCACATGTAGATATCAACGATCGTTTTTACAAACGCATGATTTCTTGTTTTGATAATCGATTTCAACATTGGGGTGTGCGACACGCTCCCTCGCCCATATCTTAACTAATTACTAATAAGTATTTCTTATTAACTAATAACTAATAAGTATTTCTTTACTGTACTAGCAACTAAACTAGAAACACAAAAAGCTGTATCTACGTATGTGCCACGATGTATGATCCTCGTACATCGTGGTATGTGCATAACTTAGGACTAATCTGCTTATGTTGGGTAATTACAACATAATATACCTACTTCCACAACTATTCAGTTGAATTTCTTCATTTTTAACCACAGTATCATTAACATTTTTCTTATTAATTTTGTGCTCGGGGATAATTTTTGCCTTAACCGGGCATTATGCATTCATTGCTATGTCCTTTCCTCTGCGTGTCTCCAATAACATTGTTACCATAATATTTATTCTCTAGTCTACCTAAAACCAGAATTTAAGCTGTATTATTCATCATCATTAAGCAATATTAAAACAATATACAAATCAAATAACAAACATACCTCTTCATTTCTCCATGTTTTGCTCCCCGTTTTTATTGATAAAATTGACACACCATATCAAAATCTATGCAAGGCAAGTTATCAGGACAAGCTTTAACAAATCTTGTCTTCATTATAAACCGAAAAAATAAAGTATTCACAGCAAGATTCTTTTAAAACTGAGAATAGAATTTATTTAGTTTTCACTAAGCTTATTAACCTTCGTTTCCGCGTTCCGCGGGCGAAAGTGAGGGAGGTTATGCAAAGTGCGGCGTTGCCGACGATTGTTCTTTAATGAATTGAGTAATATGTTATCTGTCATATTTTATAGGGGCATCTAATAAGTTCAGAATGGGATCAGTAAAATCCAAATATTTCATTGAAACGCTACGAAATTTGATTATTTCTCATCAGGCGCGTACAAACTGAATCTAATAATTTGCCTGGGAATGCTTGGTTATATAAAAAAAGACGAAATAAGTACTAAGAAAATAGCAGGTACCTACTATAAAAAGCAAGTAAGAAGTAAGCACGTAAAAACATAAACAAACTATATACAAGCTCAGAAAAATAAAAAACATAGAAATGGCATCTGTAGGTTGAAATGTTTGTAAGGGGTAGCACTTTTTATACTCATTATAGTATATTATATAGCGAGAGTTGGAAACAGCTTATTACGTATGAGTGGAAAAGTTGCGCACGAGCCGCGCAGCGGCGAGTGCTGTAATTCCACGAGTATGTAATAAGCTTACCACTCGAGTTTTGTATTATAATTTTTCTTCGACGAAAGAAAAACTATTATAATAGATAAACTATACTTCTCATTATCTGACAGGCAACAATTAGTATGTTGGTTAGTTGCTATGTCACTTAATAGGTATGTTACTAGCATAGGAGTAGAAAAATTTATTTACTAGTTAAAGTTTAACAGCGCTGCCAATAATTCATAATGAAAAACTTATTTCTCTGGTAAATTAAAATAATCTTCAAGATCAGATTGCAAATAGTTTTTCGACAGTGGTTTCCTTTGCATATAGGGATTAGGGACATACCCTCCGATCCAATATCTAGACATAGGTACCCAATTAGTGGAAAATACATTTGCCTTGAAGTAAATAATGGTAGATAATATCATTGAGTAAAGGAATAATTTATTCCTTTACTCAATGATAATATATAATGCTTATGTATTGATGAGATAAGTTCTGCCTGAATAATAGGTGAATCTATTATTTATAATTATCTAGACACCTATTAGGCAGTATTCCTATACTACGTGTATATAGTACTTTAATCTGTGATACAACTAAGGAAACAATATAACAATAATACCTACCAATTACCAATACCCTTAGGCCAATACCAATATGGACAAGTATACTTAGGAATGAAAAATACTTTTTTGCCTTGGAATTTGTAAAACTTGTCTAGATAATCACGAAACCCAACCAACAGATTTTTTTTCCCATTAGTTTGCTCAAAAATTGAAAAAAACGGTCGAAAAAGTAGGGAATGTGACATCACGATCCCTAATTTCAATAAATAGGTATTTTTCATGTTTAGCGTTTTTGCTGGCGTGTTTTTGTAATCGTGTTGTGTTCATTAACATGTCTTGCTCTGTAAAGAACATGCACAAATTGCAAAAGATTTAGACCTGATAGGTATATGTTTCCATTGGTATGTTGCATTATTTAGGATAAAATGTATTGGTGGTGCTGGTTCTAGAAATTCTAGGTTTCCCGAAGACCGGGACCTCTATTTGGAATGGTTAAAAACGTTAAATTTGCCCAGAAATGTACTATGGTCGAAGAACAAATTCGTTTCTTCAACAAATTTTAAATCTGAAAATTTTTTGTTGGTGGGTAATAAGAAATTCCTCCAATTAACTTATATATACCATGTGAAAATATATCTGACCAATAACAAAGTGGTCCGAGCCTACCGCAAGCTTCAACTTCAACAGATTCATTTATTTATTCATTTGAATTTTTTTCCAAAATATAAAATTATACCTAAACGTAAATAAATGCAACAAAACTTTGAAAAAGCAAATTATTTGGAATTTGCCGCACTTTCGTGGGTTAAAATCGAGATAGAAAAATTAGCAGTCCCGCACACGTTGACCAGCATTTCCCCCCTCTATATCTTTGGTAACGGGTCAAAGCTACATACATGAAATAGTCAACTCTATCAGGTCTACAATTCTTATTCCAACAATTCCAAATACACACATCAAAAGAATTTAAGGGACAAATACAAAAATGCCCATATTTTCTTATTTCGTATTTAAATATAAAAAAAATAGTACGACTCTGAGCAGTTCTAGCAACTGATAGTACAAACGTATTAATGTTTTTTACATTAAAACCATTGCGGATTTTTTTAAATTCAAACAAAAAACCTTCTTAATTTAATAGGTAGGTATTTGTCACTCAGTGCTGGGCAAGTTTGGTTTGATTCTAAACATTTTATGAAGCAGAGACATCGTTTGGAACGTGAAACGATGCTAAGTACTATTGGAATGTCGGAGGCTGGAATTTCACAAAGGGATGTTGCAGAAATTTCCAATTTACAGTGGGTACAAGAACATTTAATTTGGCACCAGCAGGAATGAACTCAAATTTTCTTTTCTGATGAGCCCCGATTTGGACTTCTGCTAGATTCAAGGAGGCATCGCGTGAGAGTTGTCCTGGAAATGCCTAACGTCTTGCAGCTGTTCGAGCGGTTCACACCTTTCGAGGAGGTACGATCATGCGGTATGGGGCGATATCAACATCGGCGGAAGAACTAATCTCGTTTGGTTGGAGCGGTAGGTACCTGACTCTGACTTTAATCCGTAGATAGAGGAGGGGAAGATAAACTGGAATAAACAAAAATATATGATGCCAACACGATCGGTGTTTTTGTTGTTGATTTGTCAATTTTCTATTTATGTTTCCCAAGAGAGAAACCGATATGATTGGCGGGTGTACTTACGAGACTATGTCATGTGTCCAAGCCAGAGATATGGAGTGAACGGAGTGGGCCAAGCCCTGCGCGATGACGGGGTGTTTAGAAGTGTGGAGAGCGTTTTGTAGAGTGCAAAGTACTTTTTGTTTTACCGAAATGGATAATACATGTGCTTTATGCAGCAGATGCGGCACTGATGAATATATAGGTACGTAACCTGAAAACCCAAAAATAAATAAACGTGTTTTTAATATTTGTTTACATTGTTTGGATGCTTATGTTGGCATAATACAACAACGTCAATGCGGTATCTTCCCCTTCTCTATCTACGCTTTAATCCTATCGAGCACTTATGAGATATGCTCGGACGACGACTTTTGGTGCAAAATATTGTGTTTTAAACTGACCAACTATTTGAGTGCATTTCAAATGAATGGAACGCCATCGAACAACATAACATTGACAACCTAATTCTGAGTATGCCTCGTAGATGTAGAGCGGTTGTTAACAGTCGTGGTGGTAATCCTCTGTATTAATTATTATTTAATGTTGCTTTATTGTTGTTAATTATGTGTTGCAAAAACATGCATAATTTTTTTCTGGGAACTTTGTTAATTTTCTTAATTTTTTTGCGAATTTTAACACATATAAATCTATTTAGAGTACAGCTATACTTAATATAAAAAAATATGACAGAAAATTGTGTTTTATTTCATAATTTTTATCCTTGCCCCATAGATTCTTTTGATGTGTGTATCATACAAGAGGATGGCATTTCGCAAAATAAAAAGATTTTTCACATGAAACGACGAACTGCCGAAGCATCGTCCACACTTCGCAAGATCTAAATGAAATACGCATGTCACTGTGTCAAACTGCTCGCTTTGACAGATAAATATAGGACGCGTACGTCGCCGCTGCAGCAACCCGCATCTTCATTGACCGACATCTGTCATCACCCCTTTTTTTAAGATCTCGTTGATTGAAATATTTAAAATTTCAGTCAACGTTGATATACAAGATATCTGTAGATGAAAATGTTATGTTCGGAATGTTGGAGTTTACAGATCTTTTGAGGGAACGTTTTGCCAATTTCAACGCAAACGGTTGATTTTTCAGTTGTGGGTTTTAATTTAGTAAAATAAGAATTCGTTTTATTGTTAAGTTTGTATGAGGCGCCATTTCGGACTAAATTATTATTTTTGAATATATAAATTTCTCGGGCTAATATATTTGTTTAATATGGTATTTATAGAAATTTGCGTGAATAATCTTTTTTTAGTCAAATTTATATATTACGCATCGCCCAAAAGTATATATTACAGTAAACGCAAAAAATATATCAAAACACGATATATTAATTTGGTGCGCCAATATATAATAATTTAGGGTACCACTGGTCGTCACCAGAGGTCGCGCCGCGCATTCCTAAAGTGCACCGGCAACGCTGCAGCAGAAAGTGCAAAAGCCCGAAGTCGAAATATTTTTTTTATATAATATTTATAGAAATTTGCGTGAATAATCTTTTTTTAGTCAAATTTATATATTACGCATCGCCCAAAAGTATATATTACAGTAAACGCAGCGTTACCGGTGCACTTTATGGATGCGCGGCGCGACCTCTGGTGACGACCGGTGGTACCCTAAATTATTATATATTGGCGCACCAAATTAATATATCATGTTTTGATATATTTTTTTGCGTTTACTGTAATATATACTTTTGGGCGATGCGTAATATATAAATTCGACTAAAAAAAGATTATTCACGCAAATTTCTATAAATATCATAGGTATAAAAAAATATTTCGACTTCGGGCTTCTGCACTTTCTGCTGCAGCGTTGCCGGTGCACTTTAGGAATGCGCGGCGCGACCTCTGGTGACGACCAGTGGTACCCTAAATTATTATATATCGGCGCACCAAATTAATATATCGTGTTTTGATATATTTTTTTGCGTTTACTGTAATATATACTTTTGGACGATGCGTTATATATAAATTTGACTAAAAAAAGATTATTCACGCAAATTTCTATAAATATCATATTAAAAAAATATATTAGCCCGAGAAATTTATATATTCAAAAATAATAATTTAGTCCGAAATGGCGCCCCATATTGTGATATTATGTTTATTAAAAATTCTTGCAATAGCTTCGGAAGTACCTCTGACATAAGGGAGTGAAAAATATTTTTTATTGATTAATATTGTTAGGAAAAGTTTGTCTGTTCCTTACGAACCTTATTTTTTTAAAGATAGGATTATAAAATGAAAGTGGATAATTATTGTGATAATGATGTGATGATAAACCTCTTATTGGAGTTTTGTGCTTAGTTTTGTAGAGAGGAGTACCATCTATTGCTTTCAAACCACTTAAATATTTAAGAGCATTTTCAAACTTCATTTTCCAATGATGTTCGTTATTTACTCTTAATGGACTTTTGGTAATCATAATCACTCGACTTCGGGCTTCTGCACTTTCTGCTGCAGCGTTGCCGGTGCACTTTAGGAATGCGCGGCGCGACCTCTGGTGACGACCAGTGGTACGCTAAATTATTATATATCGGCGCACCAAATTAATATATCGTGTTTTGATATATTTTTTTGCGTTTACTGTAATATATACTTTTGGACGATGCGTTATATATAAATTTGACTAAAAAAAGATTATTCACGCAAATTTCTATAAATATCATATTAAAAAAATATATTAGCCCGAGAAATTTATATATTCAAAAATAGTAATTTAGTCCGAAATGGCGCCCCATATTGTGATATTATGTTTATTAAAAATTCTTGCAATAGCTTCGGAAGTACCTCTGACATAAGGGAGTGAAAAATATTTTTTATTGATTAATATTGTTAGGAAAAGTTTGTCTGTTCCTTACGAATCTTATTTTTTTAAAGATAGGATTATAAAATGAAGGTGGATAATTATTGTGATAATGATGTGATGATAAACCTCTTATTGGAGTTTTGTGCTTAGTTTTGTAGAGAGGAGTACCATCTATTGCTTTCAAACCACTTAAATATTTAAGAGCATTTTCAAACTTCATTTTCCAATGATGTTCGTTATTTACTCTTAATGGACTTTTGCACCCTTCGCATAAATATTTCTAGAATTGCATAGATCAAACAGATCATTTGCCATTCGTAAAAATTTTACAGTTGTGCTGCTAAGTTCACCTAAAAAACAAAAAACATTTTTATTTTGGTACAAGATGTGATGTATGTTTCCAGTTTCTTTTCAATGACATATACACTGTGTCCGTAAAGTAACGCGTAACATCATTATTTCTGAAAATACAAGGTTAAAAAAAATCCTCGAACTCGTCGATTTTGTTTTAAAAAATGATATTTTGTGTCATATCATTCAAATCTGTAAGGTCATCGTTGTTCCAAATATGACGTCATCGACATCTTTTTTCAAATGGCAACCCCAGGGGCGAGCTGACCCGGCAGCAGAGGTCCGCGTCGCAGTCGGGCGGCCAAATACAGGGGCGGCCACAGGCCGCCCCTCCGTTGCGAAAAAATATTTTTTGAGAAAAAAGGTAGTAAGTCTCTACGTTACTTGCTTTCGCCCTCAAAAAGAATATCGTCAACAATGCAACAACACCATATTGATATGAACCCGTAACCGGTCGGCGGCGTCGGTCGGCCGTCGGCAGTCGGCACTAGCTCTATTCTGGTCTTGCTCTGTAGCAACTGCGCGGCGCGGCGTGACGTTGGTAGGCCTAAAATTTCGTAGGGGATATTGACGCTTTAGACCTGTATCACAGGATAAACAATATCCAGTATGAAAAATCGACGCCATTGCTGGTAGAATGCTTTTATCGCGCAGACCAGAATCACTAAAGAATGGAATGCGAGGAATGCATCAGGGATGTACTCAAATATATTGGGAATTTCACCAGATTTGGGATTTCCCAGAATTCTTTACCTATACTTTGCCATCAATGTGTACCCTTTTCTACTGTTTACTGTTTATTATCTGTCCACAGACGTTATAACAATATCCAAACCATTAATGTAAGAAAATAATTTAATCCCGGTCCTGTGTCCCATCGATTTTTATAGGGCGTGGTCTAAAATAAAGAAGTAACGTGACTTCAAAGTGAGATTCTATTGGAGAATGAGTTTGTATAAAAAACGAAAGTCACTACCGCCGAGATCAAAGGCACCGACAGGAAGACTTACAACTGGGTATTCCCTGAACTGTACCTGTATAGTGAGCTAAAAAATTTAAATATCTTTCTTCCGTCAGAATATATTGCAAGTCCAAGAACTATTTTAGAGTACTTGTTCAAAAATTCTCTCACGAATAGTTTTCCGCCGAATACTTTTGTGCTTGCCAGTCACCGTAGCATCCGCGGAGAGATGATTTTCCAATTAAAAATTATAAAAAAAACTATCTAAGGTCTTCTATGAGCCAGGAGAGATTAACCGATTTGCAATAATTTCCATTGAAAGTGTCCTACTTGATACAATAAATATCAGTGATATAATATCAGAGTTTGGCCAGAAAATAAGTACCATTCGTTTAACTTGTATCTTGTGCCTTGTACCTAAGGGATAACCCTAATATTTTAGAAATATTTTACTTTTTTGTTTCATTTAGAAGAAAATGTTTTATTTATTTTTACAAGTACCTGTATTTTTTTTCGATGCAAAATATATTTATTTTCAGTTCTATTATTACTTTGTAAACCTAATTCTTTTTTACATTTTTAGTTTCTATCTCTTAGAAAATTATTTATTTAATTTTAAACATTTTTTTATTTTAAAGAAACGTTTAGCTTGTTCCTTTCAGTCTGGAAATTCTACCAGACCCAGAACATATTACTCATTATTATAAAACTGATTTCCTGTGGTATTTTATTGTTATAAATATATTTTTGAGAATACCTATTATTATTTTTGTTATAATTACCTAATAATTTTTGCAATTACCTCGTAGGTAATTACAAGAGACGGGAAAAGCCTAGTTTTTCTAACCTGAAAGAAATTTTATATTATATTCTGCAGACGGGCGGCCAAACATCTAGGAACGCCACTGGGCAACCCTCCATTTTTATGACGTCATTAGAAAGGCTGTGACAACCTACATTAACATTGTGTGTTCGAGGATTTTTTTTAACAGTGTATTTTCAGAAATAATGATTTTATGCGTTACTTTATGTGCATATGGTATACCATATACCTACCTTCATTTTTTGTCGTTCCCATTGCAAATGTGCCTTTTTGAGCTTGTTCCCAAATTTACAATTTTCTTGCTCATGTACATCATGCAACTGTTTTATGTCACTGAATTTGATGTCCCTATTTTCATCATCTTTAATGATCTTTAAGGAGGCCCAATTATTTCTCAATAATTTTACCATGTGGCAGGCATAAAAAATGACGAATATTTTTGTACACTCTGGTGTAAAATGAGCAGAACATATTCGAGATGATCCAGATATTTTGGTTGTCCCCATAGCCTTTGTCCAAATATCTTTTAACGCTTTCGAAGAAGGTATTCTAAAACATACAATAAGATGTTTATTGTTTATAGTTTATAAGAACAATAAGAACCTATAATAAATTATTCTAGGTATTATGTTAGCACTTTGTCGGACTAGATCACATTGCCTTTTATTCTGTATTACGCCTTCTCGGTGTTAGAAATCGCCTCGAATAAAGTGATCTATCTGGGTGACGTATTCATATATTAAAATTTGTTAGGATTAAACTACAGCTGTATGAATAGAGATAATTTACTTGTGGAAACTCAATCCTTCTGTTTTGGATTTTGGAATCAATACAGTTTTTGTAACACCAAACAACACATTTACCCATGCTTCTGCAGAAGTCTTTCAAACAAATGGAAACTAATAATAACAATAAAATATAAAACACAAACACGAACAAAACGAATTAACAACAAAAACGTAATTAGATAAAACACTCAAACAATTAAAACGCGAAGAAACCATTAATAATTAGCTGAAAATCGAAAAAATTATGCCACAAAGCGTCTATGACATATAGATCATATTATGATCTCTATGGTCTATGCCACAGATTAAATAATATAATATATGAAAGTCTATGCCATAGTGCAAACAATAACAACGGCATATATAAAGGTAGTATTATATATATGAAAGGTGGTATATATGAACAACGGTAGTTATACCAGAGAACAAGGAAGGGGCGAAATTAAACTCAAAGGGGCGGAGCTAGCCTCCGCATCTGGGCGGCGCAGCCTATATCAGCCATGTTTTTAGTTTAGACAGAGGCGTCACTTTCAGTTTAGCGTTTCGAGCGAACAGATCTTCAGTGGCGGCGTTAATTTGAAGGTTTCTTTATTGCGAGTGTGTTATTTTGTTCACTGTTTTGTCTTATGATCATGAGTAAGACAAAAGCGGGCGTTGTGTGCGCAGCGAAAGGCTGCGTGAACAAAAGTTACAACTGCAGGTTATCGCGTTTTTCTCCTTTCCAAAAGAGCACGCAAGGTAAGTTAATTTTGGTAGATAATTAATTGTGAAATCTCTGGGGATTAGTTACTGTCCAGGTGTAATTTACTGTATTATCATAACCTTCCACCTAAGTATCTAAAGGCGGACTTAATTTAAGGATTTAATTTAAAAATCTTAAGTCAAACCACCGAAAATGCATGGTGTAGTTCACGCGATTTCACTTAAGAATAATTTAATATCTTAAGTCATTTGTAAATAAAATTATTGAACTTACATGTAATTTAAGACAAAAAGGCACAAAAACAACAAAAAAAACTTTCAAAACAAAAATATGTTTTTTGGGTTAAATTTTAATCATGAACAAAAAATGTGGATAAATAGAATAACTAATTTTATTTAAAGGGATAAATTAAATCATAAATCCTGTCCCTAAATTAAGTCTGCATAAACAGGCCATAAGTTATTGTTACCTGTGTGGGTTTACTCCGTTTACCTGTGGTCATACCTAAATACCTATTATGGAATTTTAAGATCAATAAAATATTAAATTTTTGGAATAATATAAAAAAAATCACCTACTAAATATTTCAGTTATCTAACTACCTTAAATTAAAAATCCAACATTTTTGCCTGTTCCAATCATCATTTCAGTATGTATGATTTGTTTTGTGTTTATAAATCAATAATAATAATAATAATAATAAGTTTATTCAACAACATTCACACATTAGTTTTTATATGACAATAAAAAAATAAACAAATAAGATGTAATTGAATAAACTAAATGAACCTCCAAAATCAAGGCTTGTCCGGAGGTAAGTATTTAAATATATCTATTTATAATATCATATTTATTAAAGAATATTAGAAAAATGTTAGTTAAGTGCACAAGAATTATTTATTTCTTCATATATTTATATTATTTCAACTTATTTATAAATTATAATATCTGATATTGATAAATCTGACTCAATAATCCATTTCTTAACTTCAATTTTGTATCTTTTAAAACTTTTTAAATTTCTTATATGTTTAGGAATCAATTCAAATAAATAAGGGACGATATATTTAAAATTTCTTTGACCAATAGATTTATAAACTCGATCTTTTATAACACTATCGCATCCTCTTCTTGTACTATAATAGTGTTTATTATAATTAAATAAGTTTTTATTTTTAAATATATATAAAGTTATAAAAATATAATTGTGAAATAGTCAATTTTTTAGTTTCTTTAAATAATAAGTTTGATGGATACATATAATTTTTATTATACATAATTTTTAAAAATAATTTTTGTGAAACTTCCAAATCATGTAAATAATTTTGTGTAATACCACCCCATCCAATAATTCCATAATTCCATATATTTTTTTAATTTTTATCTCACAGCGGAAAAAATTGTGAAGCAGACGAAGTGACTTGCATAAATTGTGCTAACTCGAATAGGAGATATAAAACCAGGCTGTGTGTGAAGCATCGTGCTGACGCTAGGAGCTGTTCTATATATAAAAATAACGTATTAAATCTTCGCAATAGAATCGACTATGGTTAGTACGGCTGGGCAGGATGTCAGATTGGGTCTGTTGAATGTGCGTTCTCTTCTCTCAGATTTTGACTCTCTTGTCAATATTCTTAACGCTGATATCTACAATGTTTTTGCAGGTACAGAGACCTGGCTCTCTGACCGTGTCCCCTCCGACGTGGTGATGGTTGATGGTTACAGCACAGAATAAATAGCTTTGCAACAGAAGCCTCTTTACGGACATGAGTCAAAAATAAGCGAGTCTCCATTTCAATTTACAGAAAGACAGACAGTATTTTAAGCTTACATTTGGTTCTAATACCATCTCTTTGCTATGTAGATTAACGTAAAATCAAATAAAATGCATATTATGCATGTCTTTAGAAGATATTTCGCTAAAAAGCGAGTCTCCTTTTGACACATGTCGCTAAGGAATTGTCTGTATTATTCGTTAGTCTGTGGTTACAGCTTTTTTCGAAGAGACCGAGGGACTCGTGGGGGAGGAGTTGGCCTCTACGTGGGGTCCCAGCTGCAATGTCAAATACTGGACCTTGATATCGACACTTCCCAGAATCTTGAGCAGCTGTGGGTACTTAAAGATTGTTACGCACAAATTTACTTTTATCATAGGTGTCATATATAGGCCGCCATCAACAAGTGTGGTAGACTGCGTGGCGTCACTTGATCTTGTAGTGCCATGTGTACTCAGCCAATATGAAAATGTCATTGTGCTTGGAGATATTAATTGCAACATGCTTAACGCACCTAACCAGGTCTCGTCGTGTTTTGACCATCACGGATTCTCTCAAATGGTGAAACAGCCTACTCGTGTGACAAATACCACGGCTTCTCTGATCGATGTAGTTTTCTCTAACATACCGCAACTCCTCCATGACTGCATTACTCTGGATGCTGCTTCCCTCACGGACCATAAACTCATTTCAATCAATCTCGCTATTCCACTCTCTCTGAAAACACATAAATTCGTTACCTATCGTAATTTCTCCGACTTCGACGAAGACTGTTTTCTATATGACCTAAACTCCTTGGACCTATCTGTGATATACCGGATTCGCTATATTGATGAAAAACACTATTCCATAAGTATGCACCTGTCCGGACTGTTCGTGTCACTAGGCCTCCATCACCCTCATGATACAACAATGTTGTATCATGCATCACCCTGGCTAACGCCTAACTTAAAACTAATTATAAAAGAAAAGAATCGTGCATACGCCAAATACAAAGCCAACAAAACATTCGAAACATTGAATCAATTCAGAACCATTCGAAATTTTGCTCTGACTGCAATTAGACAGGAAAAACGAGCATATTTAACCTTCCTAGAAAATCAAAAAAATAATACAAAAGCAATGTGGTCAGCACTTAAGCAAATGAATGTAAACATTACGCAAAACCAGGCGATACCCAATACCCTCTGTGACCCGTCACTCGTCAATAATTACTTAATGTCTGTCTATAGCCCTGGGCAAATTCCTGATCATACTATGCAATATTATTCTACAAATAAGTTTAGTGACAACGCCTTCTCATTTAAACCCTGTGAACCAGAACAGATCATACATATAATTAGACGTCTCAGATCAAATGCAAAGGGTACCGACGATATTACTCTTAGTATGATTAACATTTGCTTGCCGCAAATTTTGCCACACATAACGCATATTATTAATATCTGTCTGGAACAGGGCTACTTTCCTAGTCTGTAGAAAAATGCAATTGTAATTCCAAAGCCTAAAACAAACGCTCCTCAGGAACTGAATGACCTAAGGCCTATTAGTTTACTACCATCAGTTTTATCCAAGGTCCTCGAAAAGGCTGTACATTCACAAGTTGCCGCTTTTCTTGATAAGTTCATGGTTTTACCAGGGCAGCAGTCGGGATTTCGAAAGGCGCATAGTACTACATCTGCTCTTCTACAAATAACTGGTAATATAATACGTGCCCTTGACCAAACTCTAGGAGTT
Source organism: Pseudeuparius sepicola (assembly GCA_963920635.1). NCBI lineage: Eukaryota > Metazoa > Arthropoda > Insecta > Coleoptera > Anthribidae > Pseudeuparius > Pseudeuparius sepicola. The sequence goes on along the minus strand of OY987300.1, from coordinate 51,373,241 downwards.
GCCTTGGTATCGATTGACTACTCTAAAGCGTTTGACAAAATTAATCATGAACTCCTGTATGCTAAATTAAAATATTTTGGTTTTGATACTCGTTCACTGTCTTTTTTCAAAATTACTTAACGGGTCGTCACCAGCAAGTTGTTATAAGTGGTCAAATGTCAGCAATGCGACTAATTCCTTCCGGTGTGCCACAAGGTTCTGTCTTGGGGCCTCTGCTGTTCCTCATATACATCGCTGATCTACCACTGTCTATCGGCTCGTCGGACATTCACTCCTATGCTGACGACACTCAATTACTTCATTATGTCGATATGGAGTCAATCGATACAGCCAAACTCAACTTAAACAATGATATATCGGCGTTAATAGAATTTTCTACAAACCATAACCTTACCGTCAATCCAGACAAGTCCAAGGCTATACTGTTCTGCAGCAACCCAGCTAATTACGAAATTATTGCTTCAAACTTAGACGTGGTTGTGGGAGGTCAAAGCCTACAGTTCTCGGAGTCTCTGAAGGTCCTAGGTATCAAATTTGACAACAAACTTCGCTTTCGCCCCCATGTTGCAGCATTAGCGCAGAGGACCTGTGGCAGGATGAGAACACTCCACGCAAATAAACACATTTTAAACTTTAAATGTCGAAAGAAGCTGTGTGAAACCATCATCACGCCTGTCCTCTTTTACGGCTCTATTGTTTTTTACCCCTGTCTGGACTACTTCTCAGGGCATCGTCTTCAAGTAATTCAGAACAATTGTGTTCGTTTTGTTTAACGATTTTGTCAAATAATTTTCCATTAAATTTAATTTAATGTAGGACCTCTGAAACCAACTTTTTCCAATTTAAATAATACAAGTTTATGATTAACAGTATCGAATGCTTTAGTTAAATCCAAAAAAATACAAATACAAGGTTGTTTATTATCAACAGAACTATAAATTTTATTTGTTAAATAGCAAATGACATCACTTGTAGATTTATTATTTTGAAAACCAAATTGTTTTGCAGATATAAAATTTATTTTTTTTGGGTAATTTTTAATCCAATCTTTAAGAACATGTTCAAAAATTTTTGATAAGGTAGAAATTAAAGTTATAGGTCTATAATGTTTAGTACCTAATTTATCTCCATTTTTTAAAATAGGTTTGATTATGCCTATTTTAAAAGATTTAGGAATTTGTGTAGTTTCTATAATTTTATTTATTGGGAACGATATGGGTTTACAGATGATATCATTAATAGATCTTAAAATTTCGGAAGTAATATTATCTATATCAGGAGACTTATTTAGTTTATTATTTATTATATTTTTAATCTCGTGGTAGTTTTTGTATGATAAAAAGGATTAGGATTAATAAAAAGGTTATGTGTTAATTCATTATGTTTAATATCAATTTTTTTCGCAAGTTTCTCGCCTATTTTTGAGAAGTAGTCAATAAATTCATTAGATATATCTTTTTCATTATAAGTAATATTTTTATATAATTTATTTGTTATTTTAATTGCAGAAGGAGGGTAACAGTTTCTCTGTTTTTCATTACATATTTTTGTAATGCAGTTCCATAGTTCCCTACTTGAGTTACTATTTTTTTAATTAGAGATTTATAGTATAAAAGTTTTGATTTTTTAATAAGGTCTGTTAAGTTGTTTTTATAATCTTTATACTCATTTTTTAATAAAATATTATTTGGATAGTTTTGTAACTTTTTGTATACATAATTTATTTTTTATATTTATTGATTTTAGTAGCCCTGGTGTAATCCATTCTTTTTTTGCTCTATTTTTAATTTTAACAGTATATTTACATTTGTTGACATTTTCATTTGACTTTCACAAAAATATTTTTTTAATTTTTTATAATTGATAAAAGTTTTATAAGTTATATTATTGCTATTATCTGATTTGAAATAATTAAATTCTAATTTTGCTTGTAATAATACTGGATAATGATCAGTAATTTTGTATTTAAAAATAAATGATCTAAACAATCTGTTTAAGTTATATCGAAAAGACGAAGGGTAAAAAACTTACAGTCGCAGCTCCACAAACACAGCTTTTTTAATATTCAACTGTACATATGTTTCGACCCACCTAGGGGGTCATCTTCAGCAGTAAATCATTATAACATCAAAAGCTGTAAAAAATTTATACAAATTAGGAAAGTAACCTATTAAGTGGAATTCAAATACTGTAAAATTTAACATTTAATAAAATGGGGCTTACCTTTCTAGACATAGTCAACTTTGTAGTATGTGGATGTGGAAAATTGAATTTTTAATTGTTAAGTAAATTGAATAAAAGGCTTGTCAAAATTTTATCATATATAAAATGGAGGATCTGAAAAAGTAAAGGTAAAAAAACCGGCTGAAGAACCAAAACCAGAGAACATGCAACTTACCCCAGGAAATTAAAAAACGTAATATGTTGAAGAGGATTGGGAGAGAACATTGGCGTTTGTAACGTGATTTCTTGGTGGTTCCTTAGAACCAAAAACTCGTCTTAAAAATCAGAAAAACGTTCGTCAAGTCACCATCACCGTCGAAAAGCTAAAAGCTAAGTTATGTTTCGTTAAAACAAATATATGATCTAGACATGATTTGTTTCATTAACTTCTCTTGTATCCTTTTCTATTAATGATTAAAATTCAAATTCATATAATAAATTTAAATAGTCATGTGTTGCAGTATCATTTGAAAGAATATTAATATTAATATCTCCAATAAATAAAAGTTGAATAATTAGAATTTAAGTCATTAGTAATGCCAGATAAAAAATTCCTCAAATTTGCGTTAAATCTATTAATGTTACATTTTAATATACAGGGTGTTCCTTAATGACATGTTAATACTTAGGGGGGTTATTCTTGGGCCCATTTTAAGAAAAAAACTTCATATGAACGTATGTCGTAAACGTCCTAACTTTTGAGATACAGGGCGTTAAAGTTCATTTTTTTAAATTGAATTTTTGCTACATCTCACGAAATAATCAAGCTGCTACAGTTCTCGGAGTCTCTGAAGGTCCTAGGTATCAAATTTGACAACAAACTTCGCTTTCGCCCCCATGTTGCAGCATTAGCGCAGAGGACCTGTGGCAGGATGAGAACACTCCACGCAAATAAACACATTTTAAACTTTAAATGTCGAAAGAAGCTGTGTGAAACCATCATCACGCCTGTCCTCTTTTACGGCTCTATTGTTTTTTACCCCTGTCTGGACTACTTCTCAGGGCATCGTCTTCAAGTAATTCAGAACAATTGTGTTCGTTTTGTTTATCGATTTTGTCAAATAATTTTCCATTAAATTTAATTTAATGTAGGACCTCTGAAACCAACTTTTTCCAATTTAAATAATACAAGTTTATGATTAACAGTATCGAATGCTTTAGTTAAATCCAAAAAAATACAAATACAAGGTTGTTTATTATCAACAGAACTATAAATTTTATTTGTTAAATAGCAAATGACATCACTTGTAGATTTATTATTTTGAAAACCAAATTGTTTTGCAGATATAAAATTTATTTTTTTTGGGTAATTTTTAATCCAATCTTTAAGAACATGTTCAAAAATTTTTGATAAGGTAGAAATTAAAGTTATAGGTCTATAATGTTTAGTATCTAATTTATCTCCATTTTTTAAAATAGGTTTGATTATGCCTATTTTAAAAGATTTAGGAATTTGTGTAGTTTCTATAATTTTATTTATTGGGAACGATATGGGTTTACAGATGATATCATTAATAGATCTTAAAATTTCCGAAGTAATATTATCTATATCAGGAGACTTATTTAGTTTATTATTTATTATATTTTTAATCTCGTGGTAGTTTTTGTATGATAAAAAGGATTAGGATTAATAAAAAGGTTTTGTGTTAATTCATTATGTTTAATATCAATTTTTTTCGCAAGTTTCTCGCCTATTTTTGAGAAGTAGTCAATAAATTCATTAGATATATCTTTTTCATTATAAGTAATATTTTTATATAATTTATTTGTTATTTTAATTGCAGAAGGAGGGTAACAGTTTCTCTGTTTTTCATTACATATTTTTGTAATGCAGTTCCATAGTTCCCTACTTGAGTTACTATTTTTTTAATTAGAGATTTATAGTATAAAAGTTTTGATTTTTTAATAAGGTCTGTTAAGTTGTTTTTATAATCTTTATACTCATTTTTTAATAAAATATTATTTGGATAGTTTTGTAACTTTTTGTAATAATGTTACATTTTAATATACAGGGTGTTCCTTAATGACATGTTAATACTTAGGGGGGTTATTCTTGGGCCCATTTTAAGAAAAAAACTTCATATGAACGTATGTCGTAAACGTCCTAACTTTTGAGATACAGGGCGTTAAAGTTCATTTTTTTAAATTGAATTTTTGCTACATCTCACGAAATAATCAAGCTGCTGAACTGAAATTTGGCACTGCTATGTTTTTGGGGATGGAGAATAAGCTGAAAATGTCAATTTCACCGTATCTCACAGAGGGCGCCACTTGCGATGTTTTTTGATCACGCTTTTACGCGTAACTTTTTTGAGGTTATCTTTTTGGTCCTGCAGGTCCATCATTTTAGTGCATCTTTTCATTCTGCAAGAAAAAGGTACTCTTGTTTCAAAACGATTAAACTAACCGTTTGCATTGAAATTACCAAAACGTGCCACAAAACACCTGTTGATTCCAATATTCGAAACATAAAATTTTCACCTACTGCTTTCAAATGTTACAGATCAACTGTACATTCAAAATGATGAAAAAAATGCCAAATGGGCATTGGTCAATACACCATTGTTTTTCTTGAAATAGAGTGTCCAAATTTTGTCAAATTCAATCCTTTCCATTTTGAAAGCGAATAATTTTTGGTACATTGTTCATAGGGATTTTTTTCTCAGTTTAAATGGTACAGTTGATCTGTAACACTTGAAGGTGGTAGGTGAAAATTTTATGTTTCGAATATTGAAGTCAACAGGTGTTTTGGAGAACGTTTTGGCAATTTCAAAGCAAACGGTTGATTTAATCGTTATGAAACAAGAGTACCTTTTCCTTGCAGAATGGAAAGATGCACTAAAATGATATACTTGCAGTACCAAAAAGATAACCTCAAAAAAGTTACGCGTAAAAGCTTGATCAAAAAACAGCGCAAGTAGCGCCATCTGTGAGATACGGTGAAATTGACATTTTCAGCTCCAAAAAAACATGAAAAAAAAAAAACATAGCAGTGTCAAATTTCAGTTCAGCAGCTCGATTATTTTCGGAGATGTAGCCAAAAGTCAATTTAAAAAAATGAACTTTAACGCTCTGTATCTCAAAAGTTAGGACGTTTACGACATACGTTCATATGAAGTTTTTTTCTTAAAATGGGCCCAAGAATAACCCCCTTAAGTATTAGCATGTCATTGAGGAACACCCTGTATATCAATTTTATATTATCTAAATATATGAAATCATATGTATAATCAATATATATATATATTTTATGTGTACAACAACACCATCATTTTGATTAACTTCACCTTCATGATAAATTAGATTATAGTTTGGTATTTGAAATAGATTACTGTTTTGAAGTTTCCATGATTCAGATAGGATAATAATATCAAAGTCTTCATTTAAGGGATTTAGGAATAATCTTAGTTCATCAAAATTTTTTGAAATACTTCGTATATTATTGTGAAAAATTTTAAAGTTATTATCTTCTAAAGTAAATTCTTTTAATTCTTGTGCATTTTAAACAACTGTAGTATAAAATTTATTAAATTCTAAATCATCAGTAAAATTCCCTATCTTCATTATAACAATCGCAAAATTTAATTTTAAAACGATATAATTTAGTTTTATTTATTCATTAATTCAAATAATATTTCTTCGTTTTTAATAATAATTGGTTTGTCTTTCTCACTTTTCCTAACAAAAATATTACTTTGTTTGTACCAAATGGATTTATAATTATTTTTCTTAAGTTCCCTTGCTTTGCCTAGTAAATATTTATTTCTATTTGTAAGTTTTTCATTGACATATATTACCTTTGGAGGTCCATCTAAATTTAAATGAATATTTGTAATTAATTGTCCAAATTGTTTAAAAAATTCTTTGGATTTTTGTAAAATTTCTTTCTTCTTTATCTCGCTACGAAAACTAATTTCTATTCCTGTTCTTTTTTCATCCTTTGAATGCCAATAATATCTTCTTTTTTTACTTCTACTCCAATTTTCGCACATAGACGCTCAAAATTATTAAATTCCTGTCCTTTGGTTTTAGAAAAACCTTGAATTTCAATATATTTGGTATACTTATTTTGTTCTTCATCATTTAATTTTTGCTCAATTAAATTAATTCCTTTTTTCATGTTTTTTAACTCAAATTTTAATGATTTGTTTCCTTCCTCCAAATTTTCATTTTCCTTTTTTTGTTGTTTTAATAATTCCAACATATTCTTTATTTTCTTTAATAATATTGTCATATTTCTGTGATAAGAAAGTTATTGACTTCTGAATTTCTAGTACTTACAATTTCTGTCAACTTCTGAAGATCAAAATGGTTGCTAATTTCTTTATTTTTTAGAATTTCTTGTGACAATTTACAGCTTTGACATGACCATCTATTACCTCCAGAGGTTTCTTCAATTCTTTAATAAAATATTCAAGATCTTTATTTTCTAGTTTGCTGCATTTTAAATGATAGTTCCAATCAATTCAATTTGCATTCCCCAGAAAAATAATCTGTTGATTGTCCGTTTTCCTTCAAATCTTGAGATGAAATTATAAAATTATTTATTTTTTCTTATTTCAGTGGTAAATAAATACTTTCATCATCCGACGTTTCTGTCATATTTTTATAGCTGGTTCTGGTCTTTCCTTTCATCTTACTTGTATCCTTTTATTGTTTGGATGAAATTTTTATTTGTTGTTCAGAATTCCAAAATACTTCTTACACTTTTGCCCCCTTCTCAATAAATGTTATCTTCCTAATATTCACAAATGTTCTGAGTACGTATTAGCCTTTTTGCTTTTCTAAATATTTGTATATTATATTACTAATTTTATTTTTTATCTTGAGCAGTTTGACACTATAACTGACATGAGTAAAAAATAATTAAAATATCTGAGTAGAGACCTAGACTATTCCTTCACTAAATTCTAAATACGGCCCTGTATTCTAAACAGAAAACATGGCGACCACCGGCTGCCAAACATCAAAGGCGCCGGTGTCGAGTGTATTCTCCTCTTCTTTGTTCTCTGGTTAAACTCCTCAAATTGCAAATGCGCATGTCCACTGGGCCTATTGATTACTATTTTTACTATTTTATGATTATAAATGATCAGAGAATTTCTGCCCTATCGTCCAGCACTCTATGATATAATCACAAAATATATAGGTTAGAGTTAGAGCACATATTCTGTGGTTAGAGTATTATTATAATAATAATAATAATAATAATAATATAATAAATATATAATATTGCATGCGTATATATGTGCAGAGATCTGTGTTGAGTTTTTATATTCTTATATCAATAATAACTTTGATATTCACCTAAAAAATGAGTACCTATGAAATAAGTAAATCATCAGTAAGTTGTTTTATATTTGCCTACTACTTATCTAAGCCTAATTTTGGTTTTAATTTTTTTATATTCATTTTTTTAGTTATTGAGCTTAAAGGCCGAAATTTTGAAAAAGCAAGAAGAATTATTGAAAGCGAAGACTGAAAACGATCTTAAATTTAAAGCTATTAAGAAAAACACTCCACTTGAGTTTAAGAACAGGGGAGTAGACTCTAGATCAAGAAATGATATGAGTGAAGAAGAAACCGATCTTTTAAAACTGTCCAGAACAAAATTGGAAGCGAAATCTAAACTTTATAATAAGCTGTCAACTGGAACATTTTCGAATGAAGAACTTTCTAAACGATATTTGGTTCGCTTTGATAGCAAGAAGAAACCTTTGTTTGGAGATCGTCCACCCTCTGATGATGAACCTGACGAATACCCAGAAAGTGATGAAGACGTTTCTAATGAAGATATTTACAAGGCTTCGGATCCATCTGAGGACTGGTAAGTTGAGTCTGGATCATTAAAGCCTGTTTTACATTGACAATTTCTTCATGAATTAATTCATGAATAAGTTTATGAATAAATTCATGAATTAATTCATGACAAGTTCTATTTTACACTGATGAAGAAATTGATGAATTTTTTTGTCACTTTATATCAGATTCTAGCGAATACCAACACAAGAGAATAAATAACAAAATATTTTTTTTGTGCGGCATTTCCCATATCCGAACATGTTTTCTAACCATATCCGTCTTCATCCAAAGCATATTTAGCTATATATTAAGTCTGGCTAGAAGAGTAGTTGAAAGTGCATTTGGCATTTTAGCCAAACGATTTAGAGTTTTTTTGACTACAATTAATATGAATGTGAGAAAACTGCAAACCATAACATTGGCATGTTGTACATTACATAATTTTTGAGACCCGAATGTCCTAGTTCCATCCTAGAAGAGCATTATAAAGACTATATAATATTTCAATTTGGACTTTCTTACTAAATATGCTCACCAAGACATGCTTGCGTTGCTGCCCGAGAGGAGTTTTGTGATTATTTCGTGAATGAGAGAGCTGTGCATTGGCAGCGGAATACACAAATAAAACATTGTAACATTTTACACACTTTTTATCTAAGTATATTATCGTTGGGTGAGGATTATCTCATCAGTCAACGATATTATCTTTAAAATTATGTACTCTTCTCTATTCTTCGTCTAATCCTCAAACAAAAACCAGTATCAAAATATAACCTTCCTTGTGTTCAAATTTTCAATGTTAGTACTCCTGAAGTTCACGCAAAACTTGACGGAAAATAGAACATGCTCTAATTCGTGAAGTAACCTCATGAAGAAATTCATGAATTAATTCATGAAGAAATTGCCAGTGTAATACACGATTTTTTATATTAATTTGTCCTTGAAGTGGCTTCATGAATTAATTCATGAAGAAATTGTCAATGTAAAAGAGGCTTAAGCTACTCTTTGGTACACAGTAACAGGTAGAATGAAAATAGGGCCCCCAAAACTGTATGCGGATATTGCGGTTTACGACGGGGAGTCGAAAAATTAAACTCGGCACAATAGTAAAGTACTCTGATTTTGTGCCATAGCAAAAGTGGTATAAGACAAGGTGACCAACTCCTGGCTGACGAAAGCCGGGACAGTAGTTAAGTAGGTACCTCGGTATCTAGCTATTTTTTTTACCTATAATATGCAACTGTCAAGTTTTGTAGTTTAATCAACTTATGATTTTTATTAGAATTGATCTGGTTCATGATTTAACCAATAAATACCACCCAAGGGAAACAAAAAAGAATTTGTCATCAAGTAATATAACAAAAATAAAATTAACACAAAGCCACAGGTACATAAATTAAAAAAAAAAATACTGGCTGCTTACAATATACAGGGTGTCCCAGGATAAGCAGTGGCGAATTTACCAATGGGCGCAATGGGCGGCCGCCCGGGGCCCCCACGAAATATAAATATACCTAATAATTTACGTAAGTAAGTATAGCAACCATTTTCCATTTTAGTTTTTGATTTGCGAAACAGGTGAGTTTATTATTGTCAATAATTCAAAGGGCATTTTTTAGCGAGACATCGCGTATAATCGTTAATAACCTTCTCGGTAACCTCCGATATTTCCCCCCTCCAATATCTTATCCCCCTTGATATGACCTTGACAAATAATCGGTTGTGTCGCCAAAACAGCGGTTATTGCAGGTTATTGCGTTATTGAGTATTTTTGTCTGTGGAACGAACCTCCTAAATAAAGCTGGACTGCTATTGGTGCTTTCCCCCTCCGCCAACTTTTGTCCGAGGGCGCTTGGGCAGCCATGTTGTGCTAATTTCTAGGGTTTTTGTTGGTATTGTTTAAGTATAAGTCTTCTTTTTCCTCTGTTTCAATTCACTTCAAACTGCCAAAAATGAAAGAAGAAAAAATTTTTAATTTAAAAATTAAAAATTGTTGGCATATAATTATGTAGAGCATATTTGTAATGTTGTATATTGCCACCCATAAAGTTTGCATATACAGACACTGTATAATTGGTTTACGTTATAAAATAGAATTAATGCACTCTACCCCCCCCCCCCCCCCCCATAGATTGTTTTGCTCGTCGAATATTTTTCACGGGCGCCACATGACTATATAGGGCACCTAATAAAAATAACGTCCAGGGCCCCAAACAGTCTAAAACTGAGGATAAGTAAGCCAATAAATAGGTGTAAAAAAACAAAAAAAATTCGCGTTCAAATTTGATTGTGGTTCTGATTTGCTTGACTGGCAACTAATTTTTACCATATTTTCGTTTTTTAAAAATCAAGATGGCGTCGACAGCGACCATTTATTTATTTTCATTGTAGGTGAAATGCCTTTTCCTTTAAAGATAACAAAAAATTTCATGAAGAAAAGTTGTTCCCGATTAAAATTACCCCGGGGTACCAAATTTTGGAAAGATCGGCCTACTTCGTTTTTCCCACTTTTTTCTTTTTCTAACGTGCTAAAGAAAAAATGAAAAAAATTAAGTAGGATGATTGTCTCAAAATTTGGTACATGGCGATAAGTTTTAATTCTAAACAACTTTTTCTCATAAAATTTTCCGATACCTTGTATTTAGAAACCACTTTAGCGCGTTAGAAAAAGAAAAGAGTGGGAAAAACAAAGTAGGTCGATCTTTCCAAAATTTGGTACCAGGTGGTAACTTTTAATCGGGAACAACTTTTCCTACTGAAATTTTTCGCTATCTTTAAAGGAAAAGGCACTTCACCTACATGAAAATAAATAAAAGGTCGCTGTCGATGCCATATTGCTTTTTCAAAAACTTAAATATGCCAGTCAGCAGCAGTCAAGCAGGTCAGAACCTCAAACGATCAAATTTGAACTCGAAATGGTTTTGCCTTTTACACCTATTGGTTCACTTATCCTGGGACACCCTGTAGGTAATTTTCTACCTATGCTAATAAAATAAGTAGATTATTAACATTAACATTAACATAATATTATTTTGCTTGGAAAGAAAAGAAAAACCTTTGCAACAGATGAAAAATTGAAAGAATATTACCTGTTCTTATAGCATAGCTGTTTGACAGAATGCATTATTTTGTAAAGTATTTTTTACAAAATCCCATTATTTCGATAATGCGTGATTTGTTTTTGAATGATGGATAAATGATTATCTATTTCTGTCATTTAACAATCAAAACTACTTACTTTGTAACTAATTTTTAACAACAAATTTCTAATTCCAGGACAAAACACGGTCAGATTGAGAATTCGGTACAATCCGGGACGTATTTATTTTCCGGGAAGGCATTCCAAAAACGGGAACCTGTCCTGGCCAATCCGGTACGGTTGGTCACCTTGTATAAGAGAAAGTCGATTAGAAAGTTGTTTGCAATGAAAAAGGATATTATCGTTGACTGACGTATTTATAAAGACTTCTCACGGCTATATTTTTATGTCCTGGAAAACAGATGGCTCTGATGGCTAACAATATATTCTGTATTGTATTTTATCTCCGGAAAGCGCATGGTGAGCCAAAAATGTGTCAGACGTGACAGCCGTGAGCAGTCTTTAATAATATATCCGTCAACGATATTATACTGGTCTTGCTAAATGACGGGACCACATAATTGACATATTGCCCATATTGGTAATTTAGTTCATACCAATCTACAAATCAGGGTTGCCAGGGCCGTATATATTTAATTGTTGTAACAATTTTTTGTTTGACTGCTCACATATATATATATATATATATATATATATATATATATATATATATATATATATATATATATATATATACATACATACAGTGTGGCCATTTTAGTGTGCAACATATGGGAATTTTTTTTTATTAATTGCACAACCAAAATACAAATATTGCCGAAAGTTGGTGCATGTTCGATAATCATATTAGGTGCCCTTAGAATGGTTGCAAGTTAAACAGCATACAGGGTAGGTCGAAAAATATAAAAATTGCACAGGAGTGAAGTACCCTTATTTCACAAAATTCAGGAAAAGGTTATTAAGAAAAGTTGTTTAGAATTAAAAGCTATGCCTAAATACCAAAACATAGCCTCCTAAGAAAAAAAAAAATTTTTCGTCGATGAATTTCCAGTTTCTTATTAAACATTTAAATTAAAAATTTTGCACCTTAAATTAGAGTTTTTTAATAGACACATTATCATTACTAATGTTTTACCTTGTTCATAAGAATTTTTGCCAAATTTTAAAGTTGTGTTTAATATCGTTGCAACAAACATGAAGTTTGTGATTCCCTAAAAAACTAAAAATCTAAGTTAATTTTACAAATATGCTTGAATTTGAACAAAGTTATGAGAAATTAATTTGATTTTGATTAATTTATGAAAGTGTTTAGGGGGTATATTAAAAAATATATATTTTTAGAAAATTATTAATGTTTTTCAAAAAAAGATATATTTTTTCTTAGGAGGCCATGTTTTGATATTTAGACAACTTTTAATTCTAAACAACTTTTCTTAATAACATTTTGCTGAATTCTTTGAAATAAGGGTACTTTACTCTTGAACAATTTTTATATTTTTTGACCTACCCTGTATGCTGTTTAACTTGCAACCATTCTAATGGCACCTAATATTATTATCAAACATGCACCAACTTTCGGCAATATTTGTATTTTGGTTGTGCAATTAATAAAAAAAATTCCCATATGTTGCACACTAAAATGGCCACACACACATATAATAGAAAGTGGCTATTTATACGTCCGACGTATATTGATGGCAATTTGGCGGGAGAGGGGGAGTGTCCAATCTGTGGTCTCATTAGGTACTTCAAATAAAGGAATAATCATTATTATTAATATTATTATTATGGCAGTGGCTATTTCTACGTCCGACGTATATAAAAGTCGGTATACATCTTGCGCTCTCATTGGCGAGTTGAGTCACGTGACTTCTTTGGACGTACATTGAACTCCATACATGTTCGAAGTAAACTGATTTAGATACGTGGGAAGTGCATTTTTCTTAAGCATCGTTGAAATAAGGAGCGTATATGCCTTCCTTTTTCATCGATGGGCGCTGCTGTATGAAAAAAGAAGCGGTAATTATTTCCCATAGTGTAACCCACCCCCGATTTTCTTGAAATTTTTGCTATCCCCCTATTTTCACCCGACATTCAGCGAGGGCCAAGTATCGGGAAAACAGGACCTTCAAGGTGTCGGTGTGCAAAAATTTAATACAAAAATATACAGGTTTTTTCGGGCCATCTCAAAATGCTGAATTTTTACGTAAGTTTATTATCACAAAATTAATTTATTTCTTTACAAAATACCAACCAACAAATAAAAAACAATTTAAGTAAGTAATTGGACCTTTCTCGATAAAAGATGAAAATATAATACATTTTCTGTGCGTTTTGTGTTGTGGCACACCAGCCACCTTAATTCATATGGACTTACTGACAGGCAGTCTGCTGTATTTTTAGATTTAGTTCGTTTATAGTGTCTGGGGCGGTTTAGATATACTCGAATTTTTACCCATATAAAGTTCCAAAAATTCAGTATTTTGAGATGGGACAGAGAAAGGCACTCTGTATATTTTTGCATTGGATCTTTGCACACCAACACTTTTTAGATTTCTTCTGTTGACAATTTAACGGTTTTGAGGGGATTCCATGGCACACTTGACTTGCCAGATGCCTTTAAAATTCCTATCTTGCTCAACTTTGACAACCCGCAGAATGGAACTCCCTGTACATTTTTTGATCAAACTTGATATGTGAAGATTTTGGGCATCCCGATTAACGCTATGGTGTCAGATTTTAAATAAAAAAATTGCTAAATGATTTTTGTCATTTTCTATTAGAAAAAAATTCGTAGTACGCCTTGAAAATTGAGATTAAGACGTGAAATTTTGCACAATGTAGAGTTTTGTATGATCTATCTTTAGGAAAAAAAACGGCAAAAATCGGATAAAAAATAAAAATTTTTAGAGGGTGGTTGTCAATGGCCCTGAAATGGCACACCTGGTAAAACTGTTGGCAAAGTAAACCATGGCCAGACTTGTAGAGGCATCCCAGCACCTGGCAACTTATGGCTGCCATTTAAGAATACCTCGAAGAATACTAATTATGGCAAGGCTGGTTATCGTGTGCGTGCCTTTTGATGGCCCAATTATCTGTTTGCTGGGTTCTCTATCTATCTATTATGTTATGCCGCGATGTGGTATAGGTACATAGGGTAGAGATACCCTTTTTAACCACTAACCCCTTTTTGGCCACTTGATTAAAAAATGCTGATTATTAAGTAAGAGGTATTAAGTTATGGTGCCACCTTTGGCATAACTGAAGGTAATAGTAACATGAAGTTCTGCCATGCACCAATAGGTGGCAGGCCCACATTTGTCTGGTTATTTTTTTCTTAGCAAATCCGGTAAGAAAGTGACATTATTCAATGTAAAAATTCAGTAATACGGAATCGTATTCTTAGTTTTTTCATAATGTGCCAAGCTTAGACGATGATTCCAGTTATGTTTTCTGATATTAAGGAAATCCCTAACCTCAAAATTACAACAAAACCAAGATGGCCATAAGTAGCAAACATTTTTTGTTAATTTGCTATTTAGTCACTACTTATATACGTTTAAAAATAGGATATTTTTGCAGGAGTGTACTATGGCACCAACAAAAAAAAAGAAAGCTGTTGGTTTTGAATACTCGCCCACCAAATTAAAAAATGCACTAAAAGCCATAGAAGTCGAAGTAATGTCCATGCGAAATACCAAAAAAGATAAGGTATCTTTTATATATTATGTGGAACATGTCGTTTCTGTCATATGTGTGACAGATATATTAGGCAAACTCCCGGACCCTAAACTTAAAAAACAAGGTAGAACTTTCACTTATGTTTTTCAAGAACAGTTGATATTTTCGAAAAATAATATGTTGATAATGTACCTACCTAAGCACCTTAGTTTTATTTAATAGATTTATAGTTTTGTTCCAAATAAACACAATCTAGGCACATTTTTTACTTTCCTTTTCCTCTAAAGTACAATATGCCATGTGCCCACAACTGGCAAAAAATGTGGCCATATTTGGGTAACAAGTGGTTATAAATGGCAAAAATCGACATTCAAGTTTATTTTCTGTAGTACTTTTTTTTAATGAAAATGTTTTTTTGTTAACTATACAAGGTGATTCAGTTTTATTCTGCGACACTTCAACAGGTTATATAAAACCAAAAAATAACCGCACTTTCTTCCATTATTTTAAGGCCTTATAAAAAAGTTACAGGGTGTTAAAGTTGTAGGAAATATCTGAACTTTATTGAATATTTACCAAACTAGTTGAGATATTTAAGTCATATTTGGTACACGTTATAACGGCATGGGTTAGCATAAAACTTGTTAATATCAAACACCTTGAACAATCAGTGGCGTAGAAGTGGGTAATTGATATAACTGTTTTTAGAAAAAAATGAACCACCTTGTATAGCAATAAAATATATATAATTTCTTATGTAAATTTTAATTTTAAATAAAAATGTCCTCTTGGTGATTTTTTGTATGTGTTATGGTTTCATGGCAAATATAGGTATATATAAGATAAATAAAATTATCTAAAAAATTTGCTCCATAAGTAACACTTAAAGTAGAAATAATGTGTTTGCTACTTGAAATAAAGTAACTTTTTCCAATAAACTTACCTATTTAAGGCTATACTTTTGAAGATACAGGGTCTAAAACATTTAAGGAAGATACAATTAATGTTACGCTCTGTATCTTAAAAAGTAAAATCTTGAATGGGTAAGTTTATTGGGAAAAGTTAGTGTATTTGAAGTAAGAAACACATTTTTTCTACTTGAAGTCTTACTTATGGATCGAAGTTTTAAGTAATTTTTTTAGAAATATCCCAAAATAATACGAAAAAATCAAATTTGCTATGAAACCATGACACATATTAAAAAATGCTAAGGGAACGTTTTTGTTTACAATTAAAATTTACATAAGAAATTGAATACATTTTATTGCTATAGAAGATGGTTCATTTTTTTTTCTAAAAACAATTATACTAATTACCCACTTCTACGCCACTGGTTGCTCAAGGTGTTTGATATTAACAGCTTTTATGCTAACCCATGCCGTTATAACGTGTACCAAATATGACTTAAATATTTCAACTAGCTTAGTAAATATTCAATAAAGACCACATATTTCTTACAACTTTAACACCCTGTAACTTTTTTTATAAGGTCTTGAAATGATATAGTTTATAGAGAAAAGTGCAGTTATTTTTTGGTCACCTGTTGAAGTGTCGCAGAATAAAGATGTATACCTACCCCTTCATGGACAACTCAACTGGGAACAAATATATGAAGCCATACAAAGTATTTACTATTTTTTTGTGCTGGTTGAAGGGTGGAAAATCCTTAATGTGGCCAAAAAAGGTATCTACCCTACTGTATTATCCAAAAAGAATATGGCAAACAAATTAGTAAAATATTATTATTTGTTGTAAAGTGTACCCTTATTTTTTATTGGGAATAAATGATTTTTGCGGAGTTTGGACAAATTGTATATTAAATTAAAATATAAAAATAGCTAATGCAAGCTTTCGCACAATTTTTGTGCTTCTTCAGGCTAAAAAATTATATAATGTATAGAATAATTATAAGAAAAACAAGAAAACAAAACTTACCGAAGCTATTGGCTATTTAGAATAAATAGCAAGTAATAATTATTGGTATACATTAAAAATAAATGTAAAATATTGGTAGAATCATTTTGTCAATAAAATAATTATTATTACTTGCTATTTATTCTAAATAGCCAATAGCTTCGATAAGTTTTGTTTTCTTGTTTTTCTTATAATTATTCTTTACAATATATAATTTTTTAGCTTAAAGAAGCACAAAAATTGTGCGAAAGCTTGCATTAGCTATTTTTATATTTTAATTCCTAACACTGGTGAAATAAATTAATGACATCGAGCATCGCTACGCCGTCAACTCTTTTTTCGCAAGAACATAATATCATTTTGATTCTGCCATTTGAAAGCCTGTTTTATTTAAAGTTTTTTTTCCAAATACAATTTTTTCTCTATACTCTGCAGTTAAGAAGTTATACAGGGTGTCCAAGAAAGATGGCATCATACTATCGGATTTTTTTTATTATAGATACAATTTTTCAAAATCTTTACAGGGCATGTTAGTTATGATTCGAATACCTATTTTAACTCAACTAAGGGTATATCGCTGTATCGCTTATATTATGTTAAATTTGACATTTTGGAAAGAAATAGTTTTTCTACTGGAAATATCGAGAAAAATTATTAAGAATACAGGGTCAGCTACACATAACAGGTATGCGATATTGTTATCTGTGTGTTTGGACATTTAAAGGAATGAAGATAGTTCGAAAAAATATTTCAGAATTAGTATACAGTAGAACTGATAGAGTTATGGAAATGAGAGTACCTTAAAAGAATAATATTAGATTGTAATGATAAATAAAATTAACAAAAAAAATAATGAGAAAAAATACCTTATGATGTTAAATTAGGCTTTACTCGTTGACTGACGTATTAATAAGACTTCTCACAGCTATAGCTTCATATTCTGAAAAGTAGATGGCGCCTTTGGTCAACAATGTATTTTGCATTGTATTTTGTCTCCGGGAAGCACATGGTGAGCCAGAGAACTGTCAAACATGACAGTCATGAGCAGTCTTTATTAATACATCAGTCAACGCTTTACTCTTCTTTTAAATAAAACAATCAGATATTTCACACAAATTCTAAAGAAATCGACAAATTGACACGTAATCATTTTCAACCACCTTGTACCTTCAAAATAATTTTTCAAAATCAAGTGCGATCTCAGTGTACAGGATGTCCCAGCTAAGCCGTTATGAGTGATTATCTCAATAATTTTTAAGACGAATAATATTCATGGTTCAAAAACTAAGCTTGTGTAGATTTTTTCCAAGGAATTGAATGCCGCCAAGAAAAAACAATTGAATTTCAAACGACCATCCGGGAACTTAAGGGGGGGGGGGGGTTGCCGACAGAGAAAGTGAGGTTAGATTTCGTATTTTTTAAGTTATATAGCATAAAATCTAAGAACATTTTACCTGGCAAAAATTTAGTACAAACATCTCTGTCTTCATTTTAATCTTACAAGCAGTGTTTTGTTTTATAGGTTATAAAAACCTTGGGAAAGATAATAATTCCAGTGCATATAATAATAATAATAATAATAATAATAATAATAATAATAATAATGGGGATTGCCAGGGCATGTCTGGAGCCGGCGCTGGACATGACAGCGAGCGGGACGTCGGTGACAGGGCGCTGATGAGGCGGCCCCCACTTTGCACAAACAGCTACAGCCCAACAACTACACAAACATCTACAACATGGGAGCCAAACGAGAACTAGGGTTCCACCCACCGAAGGTGCTGCGCGGGAACTTCAGCCAGCGTTCACAGAGGCGGGATTACAACGACGACGCATGAAATGGACTGTGTCCATGAATGAATCGATTATGCGTATTTTTTACAGGGTGACAAACTTAGGACAAGAGATGATCGGCTACCGACAACAACTGCATGCCGAGTTCTGCAGAGAGTTTCCACACATGCAAGTGTCTGAACAAAGAGTGTCAGATCAGTATCGAACTATTCTAAGAAATAACCGAATTCCAGAAACGCGACTTAACGCTATCAAACGGGAAGTTGAGCTAGAGATCCACGGCGAACACATAGACATAGATGACAACAACAACAATGGGGAACTTCAAGCGCCTGGACAACAACTAGAAGCCGAAACGGTAGAACCAACAACCGAGAGTCTGGAATCGGTTAACGAAGAACATTTTGAAGGCTTAAACGCACATATGAGACAGGCAGTATTGCGATACGAAGGCACAGACCCACTGAGCAGGCCACCGCTACCAAGATTAAATTCTTCCAGGAAACTTGCGATCGTGCTCGATCTTATGAACACACGAATTTTACCAAACTATGTTTCAGTGACACCAACATTAGAACGTATGCACATGTTAATCTACTGTGCCGCAACGGCAGTCACCACTGTAATGGGTGCCAAGATCCGAACGGCCCAAGAGTTGAATCGTGCAAGACCAGAACCACGAATGGCTCAATGGGAAATGCGACTAAATCGGAAGATCGAGAGTCTCCGTAAAGACATAGGACAAGTGACGGAATATATCAGAGGAGTTAGAACTAGAACGATCCAGAGGGCGGTGCAGGCAATAATGAGCCGCACCCAAATGCATTCTCGGCATGACCCCGCGAACATCACTGCTCAACAATGTCTTGACACATTAAAACAAAAACTTTCTGTTTTCGCAGGGCGTCTGAGGAGATACAAGGCTAGTAACAACAGGAAACGAGACAACAAACTCTTTGAACGATCAGAAAAGGGTTTCTACCATGCTTTTAATTCTAGCGCCGATGCCCTAGCAGAGAACAGGTCGACGGTTTCTGGAGAAATCAACTTGCCACACCAGGTCCATACAATGTCAGTGCAAGCTGGATCAGCGAAGAACGCGAGATGGGCCGGAACTATAGCCAGATGCAACACGAGCAATTCACAACCGCTGAGGTCTCCGATGTCATCAAGAATTCCCACAACTGGAAGGCACCAGGTCCAGATCATCTCCAAAATTATTGGATTAAGAAGTTGTGGTGCACGCATGAACAGATAACTACCTTAATTAATGAAGTCTTGCTCGATCCTCTGAAAATGACATTGTTTCTTACACAGGGTGCAACCTACCTGTTACCAAAAGACCAGCGGAATACGGATAACCCTGCCAAGTACCGCCCAATAACCTGCTTGCCTACGCTGTACAAGATAATCACATCTTGCCTTACGCAGCGAATATATGCTCACTGCGAGCGGAACACCATCATTGCAATGCAGCAGAAGGGCTGCTCGAAGGGCGCAATGGGATGCAAAGAGCAACTCATCATAGACTCTGTCATCTGCAACCAGGCTCATTCCAAGCAACGAAACCTCCACATGGCTTATGTGGACTACAAAAAAGCATTTGATTCCGTACCTCACGACTGGCTCACAGGTATCTTAAAGCTGTATAAAATAGATCATCATTCAGTTTCCTTTTTAGAACACGTTATGACAACCTGGCGCACTAAGATACAACTCAGAACCGCAGACAGTAACATCGAGACCGACACAATCAACATCCGAAGAGGGATTTTCCAAGGAGATTCACTCAGTCCACTGTGGTTCTGCATGGCGATGAACCCTCTATCACATCGGTTGAACTCTACAAAATACGGCTTCGCTATCAAAAGCAACAATGCAGAAGCGATCAAGTTGAATCACCTATTATATATGGATGATTTAAAACTGATCGCCGCAACCAAAAACCAACTAACGCAAATGCTTAAAATTGTAGAGGAGTTCTCTAGGGACATCGGAATGCTGTTTGGACTGGACAAGTGCCGCACCCTTAATATCATCCGGGGAAAGCTCGAACAAAGCGCACACGAGATGCAGGACGGCCAGGAGATCGAAGCAATGAGCAAGGGAGATACATACAAGTATCTCGGGATGAAACAAGCTCAAAGGATAGACCATCGAACAATGAAGACTGATTTAACGAATGAATTCATCAAGAGAGTAAGACAAGTAGTGCGAACTGATCTTAACAGCAGGAATTTGTTTAAGGCCCTGAACACGTATGCGTGCTCTGTACTCAGCTATTCGTTCGGAATAGTGAATTTGACCAACACTGACATCAACAACCTGCAACGAAAAGTTAGGACACTACTGACAAAAGCTCATAAACATCATCCCCGTAGCGCCGTAGAAAGAACAACTCTGCCACGTCAACTAGGAGGAAGAGGATTGGCAGATCTCAGCAAGCAATTGGACCAACAAATATTAAATCTGCGTAATAATTTCTACAGGCAGGCCAACAGCTCCACACTACATAGGGCTATATGCGGAGCAGACGTCTCAACACCGCTACGTCTGACGGAACACGAGCGTCAAAATCACCACCGAACCGACAACGATAAACTACAGAGGTGGTTGGAGAAGCCGCTGCACGGGAGGCATCCTGATGAGGTCAACCAGGAACATGTCGACAAGTTAGCGTCGAACTACTGGCTGACCTCGGGAAGAATGTTCCCCGAGACGGAAGGCTTCTTACTGGCCATACAAGATCAGGTTATACCAACTCGCAACTACCTAAAATTCATTGTAGGAGATGCATCGGTAGTGGATGACAGATGCAGATACGGGTGCCCAACTTCAGAAACAATCCAGCACATAACAGGAGGATGTCAGATGTTCGCATCAACGGAATATAAGGAACGACACGATTCGGTTGCCAAGATCTTGCACCAGGAACTGGAAGAAAAACTGCTGCTTGTGCAGGCAGAGAGGGTCCCATATTACAGCTACACACCGGAGCCTGTTCTTGAGAACAGCAACTACAAGATGTACTGGGATCGTACAGTTCTGACAGATCAACGAGTTGCCCATAACAGACCGGACCTTATAATAGTTGATAAAATTTCTAGGAAGACAACTCTGATTGATGTGGCCATCCCGAACAACAACAACCTGCGTGTGAAGCAAGTCGAGAAGATCGCGAAGTACAGAGACTTAGAAGAACGAATTAGAAGGCAATGGGAAATGGAAAACGTCAAGACGATTCCAATTATAGTGTCAACAACTGGTGTGATACCAAAAACTTTGCTGAGAAACATCAAAGAGCTGGGTCTAACTGATAGTCTTTACAGGTCCATGCAGAAAGCGGTACTACTTGCGACAGCCCGAACCGTCAGGAAATTCATGGGGAATGCAGGATCATCCAACAACATCAATGTCACCTAAGGCCCGATAACATGGCAAGGGTCTCGTCCGAGCCAGATCCTTTTGGTATCCGGGATACCCGGGATCTGAGTGAATGTTCCCCGTAGAGGGAGTGCGAATGCCTTTTGGCTAAGTCGAGATAATAATAAAATGTCTTTATTAAGTACATAGGCGAAGTCTAGCTACAATAGCCACTCAAACTTAACCTATATCTGAAATACAAAGTACGGTATTTATTTAGAATCGATAGAAAGTTATTTATGTGTGTGTAGTTTAAAGTTAAAGTAAAGTAGCATACGAGAGTAATCTAACAACATACAAAACTCACGGTTGATTTTGATTATTCAGGAGTTGCTCTTTTATATAACGTTTGAATAATGTCTTTGAAGTAGATAGTAATTGGTTTTTCTGCTCCTTATTGAGAGTATTAAACAAGTGAACAGCGTTGTAAGTAAACGATTTCCGAAACATAGCTGTCTTATGTAATGGCATAATGAGTACAGCACGGTGTCTCAAATTTAAGTCATGAACACCCCGCAGGAAAATCAATTTATCTCTTAAATATAAAGGTAGGGATGTATTTATGACGCGTTTTAAACAAGATAGAAAGTTATACTCGAAGAGATTTTTAACCTTTAGCCAATGTAAAAGCTTATAGGAAGGTGAGATATGGTCATATTTCCGCAAACCACAAACGAATCGGCAACATGTATTTTGGATTTTTTGCAGACGGGACAATGTGATGGAATCCAGACATGGAACATAGACGATGTTGCAATACGATAAACGTGACAAAACGAGACTCACACAATCTCAATTTCATATCTTTAGTCAGAATTCTTTTGTTAGAGTATAGTAGCCTTAGGTTCATGTAACACTGTTTTGTAACTTGTGTGACGTGGTCAAAAAATTTTAATTTATCGTCAAAATAGAGACCGAGATTTTTTGCAGTGTCCACCACATCAATCGTATCATTGCCGATGCAAATGTCCATTTTTGTTTTAACGTAGGCTCTTTTTTTCTTTAGGGCAAAAAATTATGACTTTTGATTTTAATGAATTTAAGCGCAAGTTGTGGCCATCTGCATATTTTTTAATACTATTGAGGTCATGATTTATGACTCGTGCTGCATGTTCATAATTGTCAGGTTTAAAATGATGGTAAAGTTGTGTGTCATCTGCAAAGAATTGAACAGAACAGTTTGTTACAATATTTGTCAAGTCAGCCGTGTAAATCAAGAACAACAAAGGTCCCAAGGCTGAACCTTGGGGGACACCAGAGGATATTTGTAGCGATGATGATAACTGATTATTTAATTTTACTTTTTGTTGGCGATTAGTCAAATATGTATTTAAAAATGAAAGAGAAACTTCATCAAAACCGATATATTTACACTTTGCTACAAGCAGGTTATGATTAATTGTGTCAAAGGCTTTACTAAAATCCAGCAGCACCAAAGCTGTGGCCAAACCATTATCGCCAGCACGAAAAATGTTGTCAATTTAAGAGAGATGTTGCTGTATCATAGCCCTTTCTAAAGCCGGATTGGTGAATTGGAAGTAGTTTATGTACAGTTAGATATTCAGTTAATTGTTGATATACAACTTTTTCAAGAATTTTTGACAGAACTGACAAAATAGATATTGGTCTCAGGTCACCAAATTCTGATAAATTAGATGTTTTAGGCAACGGTATGACCAGAGCCTCTTTCCAGAGAGATGGAAAGTATCCGGTTTGAAGGCAACAATTTATTATGTGACAGATGCATTTGTCTATGGCGGGTAAACAAAGTTTTACCATCTGGACTGTCAAATCATCTGGTCCTCTAGCATTTGACTTTATATCGCTTATTATTTTTATTATTGAAGATACTTCAACAGGTTTGAGATTGAGACTTATAGAATGATTGAACTTACGAGTGTTATAAAAATCTATATTTTGGGCACATTTAGTATCACTATTTTCGAAAATGGAGACAAAAAATTTATTGATTTCATCCGGGTTCTGCAAATGCAGTGGTATACTAGTAGATATTTTATTCTTTTGAATCTTGAACGCTTTGAGTGTTTTGTAAAATTGTCAAGTATTTTTTTGCTCATCTACAAACTGCAAGTATGCAGCTTTTTCTCTCTGAATTAATGTTTTTGTGAAATTTCTTAACTGTCTATAGTGTTCCCAATTTTCGGGTGATTTATGTTTTTTATATCTTAATAATGCCTTGTCTCGCTGTGTCATAATATTTTTTAGATTTGGAGTTAGCCAAGGTCAAATAAATTTAACATATTAATTGTTAAAAATGTAATTTTATCATTTATATTATGGATATAGAATAATTTGTGCCAGGGAATCCTATGTAAATCTACACTGAAATTTTCATTATCAAACTCTTTGAAATTTCTGTAAGTAACAATTTGGTCTTTTGGTTTATACCATTGAAAGGAGATTTCACCAAACACCAAATGATGGTCAGACAAATGATCGGCATTGATTGTACCACTACTTTTGCAGTTCCCAGGATTAGTTATAAAGAAGGGGTCTATTAGTGTTGCCGAACGATCAGTAACCCGTGTAGGTTCGTTTATGATTTGCTGCATGTTGTATGAATTAAGACACTGACTAATCTTATTATTGAGATTGAAGAAGTTTACATTGATATCACCAAGAATAATAATGTTATCAAATGAAAGAGTAAGCCACGACATTATATTATCTAGACAATCGACTAGATGGTCCACACTTTCTTTAGGTGGACAGTATATAACCCCAACTAGTACAACTATATGCCCAAAAGATATTTTAAGCCATAGGTACTCTGAGTTATTAGCTTGAATATCGAGATGTTCATTTATATTGACAATTTCGCAATGAAAATTTTTTCTAATAAAAACTCCTATGCCTCCCCCACGCACATCCCTGTCTCGGCGAAAGAACTGAAAACCCGGTATATCTACCAAATCAGAGGATATATTTGTGGACAGCCATGTTTCAGTTACCGCAAAAATATCGAAAGAACCACCGGTAACTAAGCTCGAAAAGTCTGCAAAGTTATTTAGAATAGTTCTGGTGTTTAGATGACCCACTTTGAGTAAGTTGTCTTTATTCTTCATAGTTTATTTTTGCTTGTAAATTTGAAATGTAATTTAAGAATATAGGACATTCTTTACTTCCCGCAAAGTGATTTACCGGTAGATTTCTTTTTGTAGCCTTATTGGATTTTATACAATTAACACAAGAATATTCTTCTGCGTCACAGTCCTTCCAGATATGATTTAGTGAACATTTATAACAAGTTAATGGTAATTTACAATCTTTTTCAATGTGGCCAAAACCACAACATTTGTAACATTTTATAATACGTAGGTAATCAGATACATAGCACTTATTCCAACCTAAATACAAAAATTCTTTTTTGATAAACAGTTTTCTTAGCATGGGTGAGATTTCTAAATATAACTAAATTTACTTTATTAAATCGTTTCAACTGCGTAACAATTTTAATATCTGTACAGCTGAAGTCTTCGAGTGCATTTAAAGCCATTATATTGTTCACTATTTGATCAATATTGACCAGACCCACTAGGTTAACGTTCTTAACAAGCAGACGCGGATTTAACGATTTCACCTCGTCCACTAGGTATTTAGAGCCAAGTTTATTACGTAAACCTTCTTTAATTTTATTTAATGCCTGTTCGTTTGCACAGTTTATTGCAATTCCCCCACGTATTGTTTTAGTATCGTTTACACAGGCATTTAGTTTTGCAGGGTCAACATTTGACATGATTTCATTTAAGATTTGTTGATTTGGAATAGGTTTATTTACACTTTTTACGGTCAAAACTGCCGATTTTTTAATTGCCGGTTTCTTTAGCATTTCACTGTATAAATTGCCAGTTTTTTCACCAGTCTGCAAAAACGATGTACTTGCCTTTTTTGACTGGTCCCGTTGCTCCTCAAATGAAAGAATTATCGACTTCTGCAAACCGTGGGAATATTCCATCTCTGATAACAATTTTTTTAAAAGGTCCTTTTCTCGATTAAGACAAACTATTTCTTTTTGCAACACCGCAAGCTCAGCACTCTTGGAGACCTCTCCTTCCTTCTGTGATTGCCAACCATTTTTACAGTAGTCACAAAACCAGAATATATTTTGGTTTTCATTAATAAACTTTAGCCATGCTTCTTTAACACTCACACACGATGGATGAAAACGTTTTTTGCACATATTACACTGTATACATTTGTTTGAAACAATAAAGTTGTCGGAGCAACTGTGGCACACGTCCACATCGTCCGCCATGTTCGACTCAAGTCAATATCAGACATACATGTTTGTACTAAATTTTTGCCAGGTAAAATGTTATTAGATTTTATGCTATACAACTTAAAAAAATACGAAATCTAACCTCACTTTCTCTGTTGGCAACCCCCCCCTTAAGTCGATATTTTTTCGATACGGCACTTGTCGAAACAAACAAAAAAAACAGTCCTGCCACATTTTTTGGGCGATATCGATCAAGATTCCAAAATTGATACCTATTCATTTGATATATTTATAAAATGCAAAAAAATATTTGGATGATATCTATCAATTTTGCGTAATACAAAAGACTGAGGAATATCGATCGAAAAATTTTGCAAAATCAATATTTGTTCGACACCGATAAAATTCTAAAAATCCAGAAATTTTGACCGTCCCGTCTTAAAAATTGTCGAGATAATCACTCATAACGGCTTAGCTGGGACATCCTGTACACTGAGCTCGCACTTGATTTTGAAAAATTATTTTGAAGGTACAAGGTGGTTGAAAATGATTATGTGTCAATTTGTCGGTTTCTTTAGAATTTGTGTGAAATATCTGATTGTTTTATTTAAAAGGAGAGTAAATCCTAATTTAACATCATAAGGTATTTTTTCTCATTACTTTTTTGTTGATTTTATTTATCATTACAATCTAATAATATTATTCTTTTAAGGTACTCTCATTTCCATAACTATCAGTTCTACTGTCTACTAATTAAGAAATATTTTTTCGAAATATCTTCATTCTTTGGAATGTCCAAACGATATTGATCAAAATTACAAACTCGATATTATTTCGATACCGATAAAATAAAAAAAATAAAATATCGACCATCCCAACACTTTTTCAGACGATATCGAACAATTTTCCAGGCAAGATTAGGTACGTATTATAATTATTTGAACTATGATTATTTATATTGTTAATTATTTAAAGTCTGTAATCCCTTCGAATGTTATCAACAATAAGGCACACAGACATTTTATGATAGTGTTTTCAACACCCTGTATATAATAATAATAATAATAATTCTCACCCTCACAATACTCCAAACTAGGAGTACCCCAGAAGCAACCACATGCTTGTGCGGGGGAGGGGGGCAATTACTATTATTTTGTCTTCGTTGCCATTTGCGGCTAGGGCCGACTTTTTTCCGATAGAACTGGGATAGCATTCGCTCAAGTACTACGGAAAACCCTAGAAAACCGTAGTAATCCCAGTGAGTGTAGGACAATTAGTAAGTCACACGGATAAAGCTATTTAGGAGCAATACCGTGAACCCACATTTGTCCAGTGCTCTTGGCCATAGCGGTGTTTTTCTTTAAAGACAATGTGCATGCACCTGCCTCGAACCAAGGTCGATCGAAGGCAGAAAAACATGCAGTCTAAAAAGTCAGCGCCGGTACGAGCGACGCCACCGCGGACTTCACCGTGATTGGATTTTTGATTTTTTTCTTAATCATTTTAAACCATCAAAATCGCCCATACTAGCGAAAAAAGGATTATGACTTATGACACACTATAGAGAATCATTAAAATTACAGTACCTAATTGGTATTGAAAAAAATTGAAAATTGTCATTGTTTTCTTGCTATGGCCGATATCAGCTACTTTTGCAAGTGTTTACACTGTTGTATCTGAAGAATGTGGCAGAACATTCCATATATCAAACCTGTTTTCCACAACATTTATTGCATATTCTGATCTTAAAATGTAGGGTAAGTACCTATTACCCAGAATAAATTCTGTGCTATTACCTATTATAATAGTTTTGAAAGAAACTTTGGAATTTTTTCTATTTTTCCTAAACATGAAAAATACGTTTTGTCTGGCTGCAACTAAATATCACTATCACTATGCGATGACACTTGAGGGCGTTCCTGACAAAGTAAGGGTTATCTTATTATTCAAATACCAACCAATCAAATTAATCCCATTGCCAGTATTGCCAGGCTTTTCTGATAGGTGCTGAATGCACCTTTCGAACACGACTCAATCAAATACAAATACCTACAAAATTAATAAAATATACCTCCCCTAGGCTTTAGTTACAAAAAGCCATTTTTAAATATTAAATAATTATACAAATTAAGAAAGTATCGCCAGGGCTACAATTTATTTTATTATCAAAAAAAATTAATGTATATGCTACTGATCAGTGTTTTGAGAGAGAGAGAGAGAGAGAGCACCATTCTCATAAGGCAGAGTCAGCTCCTAACAATTTCAAATCTACCTGAATTCTTATTATCAGTTTTTTTGTCTTAAGATAATGCAAATTACTTCCGAATTTTGAGCTACTTAAAAAAACTATTAAAGCTGAGTAAATAATAAATAACCGGCTTTTCCTTTATTTTTCCTAAAGGAACACAGCTAAGGCAAACATATTTGGTACAATTTAGACACTCATTAAATACTATAAATTAAAAATAATTCAGCCCGTTTACTTCCACCAGTGTCGGAGAGATGGGGGTCAACCATCATATTTTTTAATAAAAAATTGGGACGCCACTGGAAAAGTAATCTTTTTTGCCTTCACTAAATTTTCCATTGAATTCTAAGAAAAAAACTATTATTGACTTTTTTCGAAAATGTACAGTTTTGAAAAATTCAGTGTTTTAATTTTTTTTTAGCTGAATTAAATCAAATCAGGTCTAGGCTCTCGAAATTTTGCACACCTACTGAGTTTTTAATTCCGAACAACTTTCCTTAATAACATTTGGTCCTAAAACGTACAAAAAGGTTTCTAGATGTGTCCTGGGAATTTAAAAAAATGTAATTTTTCGCACCAGTAAAGTGGGCTTTAGGTAGGTCTTACGGCAAAATGTTATTAAGGAAAATTGTTCGGAATTAAAAACTCAGTAGTTGTGCAAAATTTCGAAAGCTTAGACCTACTTTCATTTTCTTCTGCTAAAAAAATTATAACGCACAAAAGTGAATTTTACAAAAACGGTACATTTTTCGAAAAAGTCAAGAATAGTTTTTCTTATAATTGATTGGAAAACTCAGTGAGGGCAAAAAAATACTTTTCCAGTGGCGTAACATTTTTTATTAAAAAATATGATGGTTGACCCTCGTCTCTCCAGCACTGGTGGAAGTACATGGGATGAATTATTTTTAGTTTATAGTAACTGTCTTTCTTTAGGAAAAATAAAAGAAAACTGGAAAAAGAAACACTAGGATTTCGGTACACGTTTATAGGAAAAAATCTCCTATTTTGAAATTTTCTAGCAGTTTTTAAAGTATTGCTGATAAAGTTTGGACCACCCTAATATGTTTATTATTTCATATACTATTTAATTTTCTACTAGTGACACGTAGGAAATGAGTTAATTTTTCATTTCATTTCCCAAAAAGGTTTAAATTCTTGAAGCGTTTCCACAGTTGCTGGCTGAGCTATCTTTTTTTTTTTTCATGAAAAAGTGGAACTGTTGAGTAATATTTCGTCGCCTAAAGCGTTAGTTCAGTGGTACCACTCATAAGTGCCGATTCCATTGGTGCCGGGGGCATAATTTTAAGTAACCGACAATCTGTCCATTCGGGATTTCCGACACAAGCCGATTGATCTGGTGCTGTAACCGACGAGTCGGACTCACTCATCAGTGGCATAGATGTACCTTACAAGCGATTAAAATGGAAATAATATTAGGTAGGTAACCAAAAAGCACGACTCCTCATCTAGGCTACATATTACACGGGCTAATGACGTCTTTATAACGTGAGAAGCGACGTCTTTATAACGTGACATGAGATGTCTAATTTTGGTAATTTTATTAA
This sequence comes from Pseudeuparius sepicola, assembly GCA_963920635.1. Lineage (NCBI taxonomy): Eukaryota > Metazoa > Arthropoda > Insecta > Coleoptera > Anthribidae > Pseudeuparius > Pseudeuparius sepicola. The sequence continues at coordinate 51,343,251 of OY987300.1, read as the reverse complement.
ATTAAAAATGCAAATATTTATATGCATATAATATTTATTATTAGTTTATACATGTTGTTACACATTCGCTGCTATACTTCAGGGCCGATTGCACCACTTTGCTAATTCTTAAATTAAGTTTAAATTAGTAATTTAAACGAAAAATCAACTCCAGCCTAACTTAATTTCCGGGGTTTAGCGAGGTGGTGCAATCGACAATCAAAAATATGAATGTAACAGAGGGAAACACACCCAACCGGTTTCATTATGCATATAGGAGGGTAATGTAATCATTTTTGCAGTAACATTACTTAAAGACAGATTATGTAAAATATCACAGTCTGAGTCTGATGTATAACAAATCTGAGTCTGATGTAAAAAAATCGATGTTCTAGCCCAAGAAATAGCCGAGATATCAACACTTTAAATACGCTTACTCCCATACCTATACCTGTCCATGCTCAACCAGGTGTTGTGTGTATTGAATGTGCATTCCTGTTATTTTCACTGCAAAAGTGTTATTATTGATTTTATAGAAACGGAATAAATTTTTTTTTGAAATTCCGCAATCTGTATGAATGTGAGAACGTGCCAAACTAGAGGTTTCCTTCTTTTTCTTCTTTTCTTATTTTAGGCGATGGCAACTACTAACTGTGACGATGTCTTTTTGCCACCTTATTTGTTTTTTCACAGCAGCGTTTACCTATAGTTCTTGGTGCTAGTTGCTACCACAGTCCACAATCATCCCCATGAGATTTTGTTCGGTTTTTAAATTATAGAAACTTTTGAAAAAAATTTCAATTGTTATTATATTTGTGATTTTAAATTCTAAAATCATTTAAATGATGAAATTGGATAATGATAGGTATATTATAATCATATTATGGGTTTTAGAGAAGCTAAATAAATTACAATTATAAATAGATTACAAAATTATCAGATGTTTCAAAAAACCACCCCCAAACGTGACCATGACGGTGTTTTTTGTGTTTTGCAAGCGTAAATTTCTCCCCAGCTCTTGCAATGTTGTCTTTTGCCAATGAAGAATTATTGAATACGGCGACCACTTCTTGTAAATCCTTTCTTGTATTTATTAAGCTTACGGTCTGTGATTTTCCTTTGCTAAAGAAAGCAGACGTGGCGTCGCAGCCACTAAACGCACGAGCAAATAAAATATTATCTTTGCAATATTTTAAAACTGTCGAGTTTTGTAAGTCCTGGGAACTATACACCCTTTCCTTAATATTTCCTTGGGTGTCTCTCAAAAAGCAAATGTCTTTTTCTGGAGGACATAGAGCGATAAGGAGTGTAAGCAAATCAATATCCTGCACAATAACAACGGCTTTTTCATCATTGGTGGCTGCATTGATCGTAGTCTGAACAATTAGCGAGTCGGCATGATCAGTAGCAGCGAGAGTGGAAATACCTGCTGATTCTAATGTGTTCATCAGATGACCAATAAAACGCGCTTTATTGGCAAGATTACTCAACAAATTCTTTTGAGAATCGCTAATTGAAGAAGTGGCCGCTGTATTCAATAATCCTTCATCTGCAAAAGACGACATTGCAAGAGCTGGGGAGAAATTTACGCTTGCTCTATATAAGGCAACCCGACAAGAGACATCTTTAAACCATTATCGCTTTATTTTATTTAATAAGCTAGTTGGCCAGCTGAGTAATGCAGTCATTTTGTCCAGACTACCACCTACATCTGATGCAGTAAGACAACATTCCTATTGCGTTTTTCATCAAATTCATTTGTGGAAAGGAAGAAATTTGAGAGCACCTGAATGGGGCTGGAGAAAAACTAACAACATTCTGATGCCAGTGCTCACGACTCAAGCACCAGCTCCAGCCTCAATTCTGCAGCTCATATCTTGCGGCTGTAAAAAGGGCTGTGGAAAGCGTTGTACATGTGTAAAGGTTGGCCTGCACTGCTCTAAAATGTGTTCTCATTGTCATGGGCAGAGTTGTTTAAATTCCATTGAGCAGGCCCGTTTTGCAGGGACGCTACGCGTCGTTCAGCCAACTGCAATCGCGTGTGGAAAAGTGGCACTTTCCGAATATGTTGGGAAATATACTATTATTTTTTCATGTTCGTATGAGCAGCTGACGTATAGTCCACCACCTTACAGCCAGCTGACGGTTTTTTTCCTTTATTTATTATATTAACGATTATCTGACCAATTTTCAGCAATGAGGAAATGATTGAAAAAAAAATTTTTTTTATGTGTATGGGGATGCCATTGTCCAACCCACCACTGGTACCCCAGCTAACATTCACGATGCTTCATAACACAACTGAATGAAGCATTTTATAAATTATCGGCCAAGAGGAAATGACTAACAAAAATCTGTCACTGGCTCCCGGGCTAAAATTAATTTAAATCCGATTCCATATTTCTGGCAGTTCAGATCTTCATACACAGGGATTCACATTTCCGCGTGGGCAGCGGTGTTGCCGCCATAGGTTTCTTAGTTCATCTCTATCATGAAATTAATCACACTGGTGGTATTTAAAAGTAAAAAAATGAAAACCAAAGAATGAATATCGGCGTTGGAAAATTGTTCGATAACGTCAAAAAAAGTGGCGGAGCGGACGATATTTCTGAATTTTTAGTATTTTATCGGTATCAAACGAATATAGATTTTGGAAAATTGTTCGATACTGTCCGAAAAAGTGCTGAGAGGGGCCATATTTCTGGACTTTTAGTACCTTATTGATATCGAACGAAAATGGATTTTGGAAAATTGTTCGATATCGTCGAAAAATTTTCGGTGCGGCCGAAATTTCTCGGCTTTTGGTATTTTATCGGTATCGACGAATATCGATTTTGGAAAAATGTTCGGTACCGTCCGAAAAAGTGGCGGGGCGGTCGATATTTCTGGATTTTTAGTACTTTATCGGTATCAAACGAATATCGATTTTGGAAAATTGTTCAATACTGTCGGAAAAAGTGCCGGGAGAGGCCATGTTTTTGGACTGTTAGTACCTTATCGATATCGAATGAAAATGGATTTTGGAAAATTGTTCGATATCGTCGAAAAATTGCCGGTGCGGCCGAAATTTCTCGACTTGTAGTATTTTATCGGTATCGAACGAATATCGATTTTGGAAAAATGTTCGATACCGTCCGAAAAAGTGGCGGAGCGGTCGATATTTCTGGATTTTTAGTACTTTATCGGTATCGAACGAATATCGATTTTGGACTTTTAATACCTTATCGATATCGAACTATTATCGATTTTGGAAAAATGTTCGATACCGTTCGAAAAAGTGCCGGGACGGATCATATTCTTTCTGGATTTTTACCAGCTAGGTACCTATCAGTATAAAATGAATATCAATTTTGGAAGGTGTTCGATGTCACTATTGCCGCTTCCGCAGCATTTTCTATTTAAGAATATTCCAAGTAACTTTTACAGAGAAAACCTTTATGATACATTTTGATAGTATAAAGGCCTTGTTCGGGATTGTTTGCAATTAAACAGACATCACCCCTGACAAAACCAGTGTTAGAAAGGTTTAAGGCCCACTTTTGCTTTTTTGGCCATAGTCTCATTACCGCAGCAGATTTGAAATTAGACATTCAACGTATTTTGGAAAAGGTGATTTTCTCTAAAATATAACACTTTAAATTTTATTTTTGCAATAATAAACGTCAGTACAAAAAATCTTCTAAATAACGCTTCATGTAACAGTAATTTCCATATCGCTTGCCTAAAAGACACTCATTGTGTAACTTGTTAGTTACATAGCTATTTGGTAATTTCGAAATAATCACTGGACTCGCGACTCAAACAAAAAACAAAAAAAAGCCAATTATCTTAACAAATAAATAATGGATTATGGATTTGTACAGGTATAAAAGTAGACACCCTGTATGTATTTTAGTTTCCTACGAACTCTGACTATTTTTATTTATAATGGTTTTTATTATCACTCTACGATATGCAAGCTGGAAAAAGTATAATAATATCGGGGTGCCGAAGTGCTGACGTTACCGTGGCAACACCAATTAGGTACCATACAATAATAAAAAAACAACAATGAAATAACCTCTAAAGTCATATAAACGTGGTCTATCGTAGCCGTCTGTGTTACGAATTATTAAAAGTTATATTTTTACAGAAAAACAGATTCGAAACTGTAACTATTTACATAGTGCGAAAGTAAACTGAAAAGTGTGCATAAAAAAACATTGGATTTTATAGATAAAAGTAAGTTCTTACCATTTATTTAACATTATTTAACAATAAATAAATTTGTTATTTTTTAGAATTGACTCCCGGTGCTAATCAAGACAAGAGTAGTTGGTAACTGTTGAAATTTCCTGTCTCTGGAAAGTCCGGCTTCTCACTATTTACATGGAAAGTTCAAGTATTTTACTTCAGAGAGTTCAGAGGACACAAAATAAAAAAAATATATGTTGGGTTTACAGAATATTTAGCAAACAAGTTGAAATATTTAAGTAATGTTATTTAGTACACAAAATAGTGACATGGGTTGGCATAAAACCTGTTAAATACCGCTGAAACCAGCACAATATCAGACACCTTAAACAGCCAGTGTCGGAGAAGTATATACAGTGTGTCCCCGGTTTGTTTGGACGACTCTTGTAAAAGACAAAAAATTTTCGAGTTCAAATTTGAGCTTTTGGGGATCAGCCCTGCTTGGTTTGAAAGAAATTTGTGACATAATTTTAGTTTCGAAAAATCAAGTATGCTTTGAATATTTTTTCCTATAGGAGTTACGACAAAATGTTATCAAGAAAAGTGGTTCAGAATGAAAAACTGAGTAAGTGTACAAAATTTCAAAATCCTAAGCCTACTTTGATTTTTTGCTCTTTCTTTACTATAAAAGTGGGGAAAAGTGCGCTTTTGGTAAAAGATACTACAAAATGTTATTAATAAATATCGTTAAGAATGCGAAAATGAATAAGACTGCAACATTTGAAAGCCATCGGCACATAATTTGAATTTTATCTTTTTATCCTTTTTCTAAATGTTATTGTCGTTTTCAATAAAAATTAAATTTCAAACAATAAATGTGACGAAGTTTATTTACTGTATTACTATTTAAAATTTCTCATTTCTCTAAATTTCCCTTCTAAATGCTTTTCTGAAATCTTAAAATAGCCCATTTTGTTTTCCAAAGTGTGAATATACTTGCAAACTGTCGATAATTTTTACTATAATTTGGCATTTGTCTTCCACGGCAACCTATCACCCAAGGACAAAAAAGGCTCAGTCCTGAATGTACGGTTGGAGCGAACATATAACATAGGTATATACTTCGTTGGAATCGGAAAAATGCGTATAATTCAATAATCCAAAAATATACAAGGTGTTCCATTTAAAAAAACATAAGTTATGTCTGCCACGGCTCTAGAACACATTGTATAAGGTCCAATAGCGTCACAAAAAACTTTGAATTAGTATCTAAAACTTTTGCGTAATTTTTTCTCTTGCATTTCAAAAAGGAACAAATAATCATTGAATTTGCCGTGAAGCTGTGTCAAATACAAAAAAAATTTCAAGATACACTTTTTGCTTAGAATAAAAAAAATCCAAGGTGCAAAAAGAATCATCAGGTGTCTATTAAAATTGCATCATCAGACCTTAGGTAAACATTATTTTCAAAAACTGAACTTTTCAACGGTACCATCAATGTACTTTATGTCACTGGTGATGTTTGTCAAAAGAAATAGCTCTTTGTTTAGCACAAACATGAATCTTTATCATGAGGATTTCCACATCGTCACTAGGACGAGGAATGATCTGTCGGTCCCAGTACATAAATCGTCTTTCTATGAGAGAGGTCCATACTACAAAGCTGTTAGGGCTTTTCGAAGCCTTTCACAAAATATTAAATTGATAGAGAGTGAGAAAGGGTTTAAAAGAGAAGTAACTTCATATTTACTTGAAAAGTGTATGTATTCTTTTGATTTCTAAAAAACTGTTCATACACATTACTGACGTTGCTTTGTCATAGCTTGTATGATTTTGTTGGCAATAAAAATTATTATTATTATTATTATTAGTATAAAAGAAAATTGTGTGTAGGGCCGAATTAGTATTTTTCTTGATAAAACAAATGTAGTGTATACCCATATCTCCTCCACTAGCTATATTGGAAACTTGGTATTATTTCGGTTTGTGACACTTGATCAATGTGTGCTGTGTCCCAAATTCTGTTTGAATATCTTTAGCGGTTGGAAAAATAAAAGGTTAAAATTATTGACAATTTAAACATCCTGTATCTTGAAAACGAGGTGGCTATGGATAGAAAATTGTACCACAACATAGTAATATTTTAATTGTTCTAGAATAAAACTTAATCGCCCTGGGGCGACAATAAATTTGGAGTTTCGCACAATCAAGCTCTGCGTAGTATTGGGATCGTGCATAAATATAGTATGAGATGTTAGGAACCGAACCATTTTTGCAAAATTCGATTTCCTTTGTTTTTGCAATTTTGATGGCGTTTTATATGGATAAGGATTTTACCTTTTTTAAATTAGGTTTTCAGTACAATTAGTACGAAATTTTATAAGTTTCTTACTTGCATATTCGCATCAAAAATTAATATAAAATGTAATCAGAGAAAAACAAAAGAGGCGTTGAAATCTAGCCATCGGCCCGAGCGGCAGAGATCTTAACAGAATGCTGATTTCGAATCACTTTATATCAGTTTCTATGCACCAAATTAGGAAAAGGAATGAATGTTTCAAAAAGAGGAAGGCAACTGTTTCAGTTAAATGCAAAGTATAATGAGTATTTTATGTAAGTTTTTGATTCGATTCCTTACACTCTATTTATGCACAACCCAATAGTATGCAAAGTTTTACTGTGTAAAAGTCCAAAGTGATAGGGGCACTAGATTAAGGTCACTGGAAACATCTAGTTCCATGTTATACAATTTTTTTGCATATCTGATATTGGAATTTTTGTTTATTATTTAAATTTTCACAGAAACTCTAAATAACTCTTAATTTTCGCAAAAAGACTGTGCTGTTTTCAATTTTGCAAGCAAGTTTTATTTATAACAATTGAACCGGGGCCATTTTGTAGTTATTTTTAAATAAAAAAAATGCACATCACTGAGTATAGAGCTTTTTTAGTGCAATATACCAAAAATTTCACTTAAATTTTTTTGGTTGATAGGTGTACAAAGTCACGAGGTCACTGATTATTACTAACTATTTAAATAAAAAGTTATGCAATGAGTTTCTTTTTGGCATGGGACATGGTAATTATTGCTACAGGAAGCGGAACTTGTTATGTACAAAAATGTTTGATGTTTATTATTGTAAAAATAAAATTCAAACTGTTATAATTTAGAGGAAATCACCTTGTCCAGAATATGTTCGATGTCTAATGTCTAATTTCAAATCTGCTGCAGTAATGAGAGTATGGTCACAAAAGTAAAAGTGGGCCTTAAGCATTTCTAACACTGGTGTTGCTAGGGGTGATGTCTGTTTAATTATAAACAATCCCGAACAAGGCTTTCATACTTTGGAGAAAATTTGTGAAATAAAACATTTTCATAAAGTTTTTCCTTATAACTCGGAATATTAAACAGAAAATGCTGCGCATGCGGCAATGGTGACATTGAACACTTTTCCAAAATCGACATTCATTTCATACTGATAAAGAACTAAAAATCCAGAAATATTCTCATCCGTCCCGGCACTTTTTCGGATGGTATCGAACAATTTTCCAAAATCGATATTCGTTCGATATTGATAAAGTACTAAAAGTCCAGAAATATTGCTTCCCCTCACTTTTTCGAACAATTTTCTATAATCAATATTCGTTCAATATTGATAAAGTACTAAAAATCCAGAAATATCGACCACCTGGCCACTTTTCATATTCATTTGATACCGACAAAGTACCAAAAATCCAGAAATATTGACCGTCCCAGCACTTTTTCGGACAATATTGAATAATTTTCCAAAATCGATATTCGTTCGGTATCGATAAAACACTAAAAAACGAGAAATATCGTCCGCCCTTAAATTTTTTTTGGCGATGCGGACCAATTTTCCAAAATTGATATTCGTTCGACAGAAAATACTAAAAAAAAAAAAAATCGAAAACGCTTTGGTACGGTCTATCTTGTACACTTACGTCCAGAAAATATCTACCTATAAGAAATATTTGGTTTTTATTTGTTTGCTTGTAAACACCAAGAAGAACCAATTTGGATATTCCAGTCCATAGGCTTTCTCTGACGGAGCGTAGCCCCATGTATGCGTGTGTTAGTTTTTATAATAAACTTCCACCATCAGTGCAGCAGGAGAAATCTACAAAAAAATTTAAAAACAAGACTTTTCAGTATATCTTACTAATTGAGCCATATTCAATAGCCGAATATCTGGGTTTCTCGCCTCTCTAGGTGGACTAGCTTAGGGTGTTTTGGGGTTTTAAATGTAAATGTATTTTATTAGTTTAATACCGTCAAATATTGTTTAATGTATGTAATGTATTTGAATGTATTTTAATGTAACATTTTTTTATTCATTTTATCTATTTTAACTGGCAAATTGTACCTACGTTAGTATTAGGCTTTCTTTCTTTTATTATTATGAATGACACTTTGTACTTGACGCTATTTGCTCAATTATGCTAAAAGTTTATGCAAATAAAGACTACTACTACTACTACTACTTCCTGTGCGATTAATTTCATGATAGAGATGAACTAAGAAACCTGTGATGTCCACATCGCTGCCAGCGCAGAAATGTGAGTCCCTGTGTATGAAGGTCTGAACTGGCAGAAATATAGAATTGGATTTAAATTAATTCAGGTAATTTTGCGCGCTCTCGGGCTAAAAAATTTAACTAAATAGTTCACAAATTCAAATTCAATTCAAACGAAATTTGGTACACAGCATGCATTGATCAAGTGTCTTGAAATGAGATAATACAAAGTTCCACAAACAGGGGCGGATTTGGCCCGTCTGGACTCTAGGAAAAATCCCAGTGGACTGAATTGTACTAGTCCGAGTGGACTTCTCCATACTTTATATTACATTGACAAAGTTGCAGAAAATAGTAACTTGCTTAAAAAGGAACTGTTGTTTGAAATTTAAATATTTTCCAACAGATTTTTGGATTTTTATACATACCTAATACGTGCTCCCTCCATAAGGAACCATAAGGATTTTTTTAATTTCTGGTCTAAGATGAAACAACTCTTGAGCAGACATCTCTGCTTCAAAGATTATTCAAAATGAGGCCATTAAACATCACATTTAATTAAATAAATGGTGAAAATGGGCCATATTTTTTATTTTATCGAAAAAAGTTTCTTGGAATTTATCCCTATATGCAAATTATCAAGCAAAAATTCAGACAATGATAAATTTTTGATTTTTGAAAAGAACAAAAAACTAATAAATTTCATTTGTTTTTTGGTGTGCCATAGATTGACTTTAGAATTGCTAAACGTGATATGTTTTAGTTATGGGCCCTTTCTGGGTAATAATCAGATACTTTGAACAAAAACTCAAGTAACAGGGTGCAATTTTAGGCGATTTTCCCATTTTTGAACAACCGTTGCCAATTTTTTTTATGTTAGATTGTCTTATTTATTGCAGAATTGTTTTTATAAACTTCACACTTCATGGCACACCTAAAGAAATAAAATTTATTAGTTTTTAGATTTTTAAAAAATATATATCAATGTCGGAATTTTTGCCTGGCAATTTGTACGTAAATGCAAAATCAAATTTCAAGCAACTTTTTCAAATAACTTTTGTCGAAAAAAGAACAAATAATGTCTATTTTGGCCATTTATATAATTAAATGTAATTTCAGACGCCACGACGTTTAATGGATTCATTTCGAATCTGTTTGGAAGCAGGTGATCGCCCCAGAATAGTTTCATCACAAAAAAACTAAGAAACAAAAATGTGATAATTTTGGACAGCTATGTGGTGTGAATGTAAAAAAAAATTAATTGAGCAAAACTGTATATTGATAACATATTTAGCATTTCAAGGGATCCAATTTTGAAGTGATGCAACATTGTTTAAACAATAGTTTAATGTGAAAAAATCTTTTTTTTTAGGTAGTTCATAGTCTATTGCCGACGGGTGTTTTGAATTTTGTACACTACTAGAATACTAAAAGACGGTCAATTTGAGACCTGGCAGGTTGATATCGGTTGATAATTTGTTTAAATCAGGGACTCTTTAAAATAAGGGGACCCAGCATGTCACAGTCTAACACATAGGAAAAGTGAAGCCTTGTTTTCTGTATATCTCCAAGGAGACCACATAAGTGGGCTGGTACAAGGTTAGGTTATATGTCAGTGTCCAACTGCCATCAAGTTTTATGTGACATGCCAGTGCCATAGATTCCAAAGGAGGCAAAATATTTCTCATCATAATTCACAATTTTTAAGTTTTCTAACTTCCAGATAGTCAGTTAAAGGTAATGCGACCGCCTGTAGTAGTCCCACTAATTGCAACCAGATTTTTCTTGTCTCACCTTTAGTAATCCTACAATTCCCATTACATAGGCATTACGTATAAGTAAGTAGTTCAAAACAAAAATGGTATTTCCTAAATATTAAATTATTAAGCAGGTAGCTTCAGTCAGGTCTTTTTTTAAACAGTTTTTATCTACTACTACTAAGTTTATTTGTGAGGTACCTTGGGAGAGAAATAAAATTACAAAAATGAGCACCGAGAAAAACTACATGATTAGAACTAAGTACAAGACCTAATCTTATTAGTCCATCCCGAAATCTGTGAAAGTTCTTTGGCTAGATACATTCAACAAGGGAAGAAAGTTCAAGTACGTACCTATTATACCTACATATTACAAATGGTTTGAGGAACCTGGTAACAAGGTACAATAGCGACAAATTCTCAAATAAGCAAAATCGGCACTGACTTACCATACTTATATTACTTAAATTCCTGGAAATAATTGCAGAAAACCAAATTCAAATATAAAATAAATTTGATTCATTTGGCACTTGCCATATTCTGTGTTTGTTGACAGAACATTGTCAAGTCTAATTTTTAGAAATCATATTAATTTTTACTAACAATCAAAGTATCTGTTATATCCATAGATTCATTCATTGAGACCATTAGAATGGGGAAAGAAACGGCCTCACTTTGGAAAGTATAATGCTGGGTCCCCTTACTTTAAAGGTTCCCTGGTTTAAATAATGAAAAAAAAAAAAACGATAAAATTTTCAAAATTTTCATATATTTTTCATTCCGTGGAAAAAGCATCTGTGCACTTGAAACATTCAGCAAATACTTAATACTATGACCCTTAAGTTACCCTGAAAATTTCGTTAAAAAATATTAATTACTTTACGAGAAAATTAATTTAATTATTAAAAAAGGGTATAATGTTTATTAACAATTGACCCAGTTGTCGTCGTTGTAGAAGGCTCAGCTTGGGCTCATTTTTTTTGTCGAGACTTATATTCTATGAATCTGTTTTGAGAGGATCAAATTTTCATTATTTTCACCTTCAAAATGGCGGCTGAAAAAGTGGATCGTTTTAGGTTATGTTTTTTTTTATTAATATCTTTGCAACAAATAAAGATATCGCTATTCCATTTCAATATTCTAACAGCTGGTATTTTTACATGAATATTTAAAAAATACATTGCTCTATATATATGTATATATTAATTCGTAATTTGTTTATTTATAAATATTAAGAGTTGACATCGTTATCATAGTTAGTTCAATATTTCAACTTTTTAATCTCATTGAGTTTGAGAAAACGACAGTTTTTTTTTAAGTGCCAAAGTTGATGTCAAATTGACAGTAGTCGCTGAGTGGCGAGGAGAGAGAGAGAGAGATGAGTGATCACTGCTGCGCCTCCCGATAGTAGTTGATCTTGGCTACTTCAAATTTCATCTCGATGAAAAATTTGCTGTTTCTCCGTTAATTATGGTCCAATTTGCAATATTTATTATTTCCAATAATTATGGGCCAATATAGATCCTTAATGATTTAGGTACAGGGTGGACCAAATTGGACACTTTTAAAGGGAAACTCCTATTTTTGACAGAGATATACGAAAACTGATATCAGTGTCTGAGGCTCATTTTTTATGATAAACTTAATGGCGAAAACCGCAGATCGATATATGTCACCGTTCTTGAGTTACAGGGCATTTTTTGAAAATATGTGTTTTTGAAAAGTGGCCGTAACTTTTTTCGGGTTGAAAATTTTGGGTTTCTGTAAAAACATTCCTAAAGCACTTTTTTACGTAGAATCCAATGCTGCTCCAACTTTTTTGTCAAATCAATGGTTTAAGAGTTACCGATGAAAAAAATATTTTTTAAATGGAACACCCTGTATATTTTTGCATTTTTGAATAGAGCAAAAAATTACTATTCCAAAAATATATAACACTTAATGATTCACTTAAGTAGTTATCAATTACTAATAGCTTTTATGATTTCATGTGTATAAATTGGAAGTGCGCCCTTTCAACAAGTAGCCTTTGGACGGTGAGACAATGAAGCAACCGTGTTTACTGTTAGGTACCCGTCAAATTTCCAGTTAAGCTGTTTAGGCAGTGTAGGTAAAGCTTTTTCTATTTTTGTGTAATTTATAAACTTTATAACATATGTACCTACCTACCTACAATGAAATTTGAAAGTTATGATAATTCAATAATTTACTTAAGTAAATCATAAAAAAATATTAATGATCTAAAAACTTGCACGCCACTTTAAAAAATGCGTCAAAATGGACATTATTTTTACTATTCTCATCTTCATCAGTCCTAATCATAGAAAAATCGTCATTCTCATTATCATCTTCATTCTGAAGAGACGAATGATAAGAATGGTAAAAGTAATATCAATTTTGACGCATTTTTTAAAGTGGCGTGCATGTTTTAAGATCATTAATATATTTTTTTCTACTCCAATACTAGTAACATACCTCTTAAGTAACGGTTTAGATTATAAGTAAGTCCATTGTTACGAACACTGACACGTAATGACTGACACGTAATAAAAAAAATTACATATCTGTTCTTAATTAAAACACAATTATCACGAGTGCCTTGTTAGCGCGGCATCCGCGCCACCATAGCAACCAACCAATATACTAATTGTTGCCTGTCAGATAATCAGAAGTATAGTTTATCTATTATAATAGTTTTTCTTTCGTCGAAGAAAAATTATAGTACAAATTCGAGTTGTAAGCTTATTACATACTCGTGGAATTACAGCACTCGCCGCTGCGCGGCTCATGCGCAACTTTTCCACTCATACTCATACATAATAAGCTGTTTACAACTCTCGCTATATAATATACTATTATGATTTACTGTAAGTAAATTATTGAATTATTCTTTTTCTAGGACTGTAAAGGAAATTGTTCCAACAAGAGATGTGGATGTCGCAAAACGTAATAAAATGCTCTAGTATTTTTAGTATTTTCTGTCAAATGGAAAAATGTGAAAACAATTGCGTTTTGACGGTTTGCGTGATGAGGATATTAAACCATAATTTAAACAATGTTGTGCCACTTCAAAATTGGATCCCTTGAAATGCTGAACATGTTATCAATAAACATATTGATTTTTCCATATGGCATCCTGAATCGAATTACAATATGCACTTTGACTAATTTTACTGGCCTATAATAGCTATAGCATGTTTATTTTAAGAGGTAGAGGAAAACTTCCATATTAAAAATTGACGCCACTATGCAGATGGGTAGTCAGTTTCAGAAAATTACACAGGGCTTTCAGCTCTCTTGAGGCTATGCATTTTTTGTTTATTTCTTATTAAGCGATTTGCTCGCTTATTTTGTGCCGCACTGAAAATATGTAAGAGAATAAAATATGGCAATTTTCTTCAGCTAGGCGATGGTAAAAAAGAAATGGGCATTCATGGGTAAATATTCGCGCTGTACTAAAAAAACTTCAAATCGGCAAAAGTTTTCATGGCTTCAAGACAGCCGAAGACCCTGTGTAATTTTCTGAAACTGAGTACCCAGTTGCATAAAGCTTCTTAGTGGCATCAATTTTTAATATGAAAGTTTTCCTCTACCTCTTAAAATAAACATGCTGTGGCTATTAATAGTTTTACTCAATTTGAGTTTTTTTTATATTGTGCAACCAGTTGACCGTGAATGCCGTTTTTTTTTTCAGCACCACCTATCTGTCCAAAATTGTCATATTTTTGTTTCTTTTTTTGTAGAGTGCAAAATAAGAGAGCAAATCGCGGTGGTAGTCCTAAAAAATCATCCGGCCCTGGATTTGCATTTTGACGGGTAGGAAAGTCAAAGGAGGCTGTTTTTGAAGACATTACAAACAAAAAAGTTCAGGAAAATTCATCCAAAAGTAATAGTATATTATACACTTAGGTTGAGAAGTGAGCCATTATATACCGAGCTTTTTTATATCCTGAGGCGCGTAGCGCCGAAGGATATAATATGCGAGGTAAATAATGGCCTTCTCAACCGAAGTGTATATAGAATTTTTTTTACTACTAACATTGAAATATTGCCATATTTTAGTTTATTTTAGTAATTTCTCGCTTTTTTCAAATACTTCGAAATATCAAGTAGCCTGGGAGTTCAGTTGTCAAGCTGATAAAATGACACTAATCTTTAAATGTCATATAGAAAATTTTTCATTATTTACCTAGGTATTTTTTTATTATCATTATTTACCTAGGGTGAGAAATATTACTTCTCATTAGAGGAATGAGGCAAATTTTTTTCTTTACAAAATTTGTTCAGAAAATTTAGCTCTTTTTAAGTATGCAAAAATATAGGTGTGTTTCTGGAAAAAAAATCGATGAGGTCATTACCTTAGTTTCCAGATTTTCTCAAATTGGAAGCAAAGGAAGCTTAATTTTTGGCAGATTATTTGAAATGAAGTGAAAAAGGAAGAAGATTTATGCCTAAATGATACCATTAGTAACCCTAAAAATTGACACGTTGTGGTCAATTCAACAATAGTGAAAAAGAGGAAGAAGATTTTATGCCCAAATGATACCACCAGTAACCCTAAAAATTTACACATGGCAGTCAATTGAACAATTCAACAAACTTCTGCCAGAAATTATCTCTTGATAGTTTGTTATAACTGAGTGTTCGTTATAGCTGAATAAAATATATGCGATTCATTACGGTTTTGGACAGGTCTTTCAAATTCGTTCATTATAACCCAGCCTTCATTATATCTCATGGCCGTTATATCCAAGTTCCACTGCATATCAAATAGAAATTTTCCCTACCACCATAGAGTTATTGCTCGTTACTATAATTCTTCATGTTGTGGTGTAAAATCTGCTCTAGTGTTGACTACCTCCACATAATTTATCTTACTTTGCAGGGTCGAATATGTGGATGGCCTAGGAAGAACCCGCACATGTCTAAAGAAAGATCTGGAGTTCCTAAAAGCGAATGACGAACACCTAAATAAAGCAGAAAGAAAACAGAAATTAGATAATTTAGAAACGGAAGCAACCCTTGATACTCATGAAAAAAATGTTGACGATGATGCTGAAACTATTGTTTCTGTTGAATCTGAATTAATTTCGGGTGATTATAAAAGGGAAATGCTTCGAAAACAATGGGAAATAGAAGAAGAAGAGTTAAGAAATAAAACAGACATTCATTATCAGAATGTTCTGTTTGACGGTAAGTAGACAAAAGGATCTAGTTTTAATTAATTTGAAAGCTTGAAGCACCTGCTTAACCTGATTAACTTTTCCAAGAAACGTCATTCAGAAAGCTCAAATCAAATTTAGCAAATGGGCTTGTCTGGTTGTATATAAAACAGCATGCAAGCAGATAATAAATCAAAAATTTTAAATTATAGGCCAGTCAATTTTTTTTTTGGTCCTAAAAGCGTGTAATCGAGTGTGCACCTGCCCAGGAGGTGAGCATAACTTTTGGGGGCAAAAAAAAAACGCGAAATTTTTGCACTTTTTAAGTTTTGGCTTGTAGCTCGAAAACGGTGCATCGAATGGAAAATGTCACCCCATTCAATATTAAAGAGGGTTAAATTCTGCGTCGAATGAACATATAAAACTTCAAATTCGGTTCAGTGGTATAGCCGAAATCAAAAGTTAGAAACCGATACTCCTATTGGAAAAACCCATAGAATAAAATTTGTAGAGAATAAAATTTCATGCTACAGGCAATCAATGGGTGTGATACAACCACTGCACTCTATCGCCAAGGGAAGTTAAAGTATGTCAAGAAAGAACGCGGCTGTCAAGGTTTTCCACCATGCAGATGCTAATCCTGAGGACCTCATTTCAGCAGGTCAACTGTTCCTGGCAGCCCTTTATCCACCTAAGGCCGCTGAGACTTCCTTGAACAAAATCCGCTCTCTAGCCACAACAGATGCAGCTGCCACCTAACATATTCTGCGGGTCTACCTCCAAATCCAGGGCTGGTATGATAGACCAAAGCATCCTCTCAGAGGGGTTGGAGGACGACAGCCTTGGCCTGCTCCCCACCATGAACATCAAGCATCCAGCTTCAGCTGTAATCCTCAACACAATGTCCTGCAGATGTACAAAGGGGTGTACAGGGAATTGTAGCTGTCGGAAAGTAGGCATGAAATGTTCAACAATTTGCCTCAACTGCCACGGCCAGTCTTACTCGAATTCAGCATAGTTCGAGGATGAGGGTGTGTCCCACATGCCGATCACCGTAGAAGCAGAAATAGGTGAGGATAGTCCCTTTGAAGATGATCCCGATGAAGAGGGCCTCGACATGCCACCGCAGCTTGAGAGCTTCGTAGGTGAAGGGCCATCGACATCTAAGAAAATACGAACATGAATGCTGCCTCATTTTGTGCTACATGCCTATTGATTTCTACATACAGTGTGACCCATTTGTTTTGGGGTCAGTCTGTAAAAAGTGTATCAATCGTGCGATTTGGCTGATTTTTTTTTTTAAATTGTAGAGCTCGATGAACTGCACATTTTGAACAAAAATTGCCTGGTTCGCATAAAATCCAAAGCCTACTATGACCATTTTTATGAGCAAAATTTTAAGAAACCATATTAGCGTTTTTTTTAAAAAAAATCTGTGTGCGCCAATGGATTGAGCACCCCTCGAAATGGGTATGTACAAAATTTCATCAAAATATTTCAAGTAATAACGATTTTGTAGAAAAATTAAAAATGCAGCCAAGGTACGTCTTTATTTTCAAAAATTCAAAGTTGGCCATGGAAAATAATTGAATTGTAATAATACAACCTTATGCTTATAAACACAAAACATAAAAACAATTAAAATTATAAAATTTTTGTAACTTCTACCAAGCCTCCATTTTCTACAATGCATTTGTCGTTCCTCTTGCGTACATTCAAAATTACATTTCGTATTTGCTGTGGAGTAATTTCCTCACAACTACGGTTTATCCTAGCTTGCAGTTCTTGTAAATTATGGGGTCTTGACTTATAAACATTTTGCTTAAGTGTACCCCAAAGAAAAAAATCTAAAGGAGTTAAGTCCGGAGATCTCGGTGGCCACTCACAGAAAGGACTATTTCGCCCTATCCAACAGTTTTCAAAATTATTATCTAGCCAGTTTCTGATTAAACGAGCATTATGAATAGGACTGCCATCTAACTGTAACTTTAAATTTAAACGGTATCTTAATGGTAACTCATCTAAAGCATTTCTAAATTCAATTTCTAGAAAATTCAAGAAGCCAGCCGCATTCAAATTCCCTTCAAAGAAAAATGGGCCAATTATTCTGTCGCGTAGTATTCCACACCAAACGTTAATTTTTTGTGAATATTGTCTCCTTGCATTTATTATAAACTCTGGATTTTCAGCTGACGGCAGTTTTGACTTGATACTACACCATTTGTAGTAAACGTGGCTTCGTCGGTGAATAAAATTTCATTTAAAAAGTTGCCATTATGGAGATATTCACCTTGCAGCCAATAGCAAAATCCTAATCTTCTCTCCTCATCTCCTGGTTCCAGGGTGTGCAAAAATTTTGGCTTAAACGGTTTTATTTTGTTTTGTCTCAAACATCTCCTTATACTCTCTCTGGGTATATGAAGGTCTAAACTAGCCGTTCGAACACTATTTCGAGGATTGTCACTAAAGTATTGCAGAATTTGATTGTTATTTTCAACAAGTCCACGGCGTCCATTTTGCCTAGTTTTTAATAAATTTTTAGAAATCGATCCAGTTTCATCAAAAATATTGTTTATACGTTGTACAGTACTTCGACTCACTGATCTACCTGGGTGTCTATTGTTAAATTCGGCCGCAGCTTCTGCTGCCGAGCGCTCGTTGTCGCCCACGAGTCGAACAATTTCTATTTTGTCTCTTATGCTTAAATATTCCATAATTATGATAATTAATTGTATTGAGCACAAACAATTTCTGAACTCAATTTAGACAGTTTGACACTTAATAAAAGTAAACAATTCAATTATTTTCCATGGCCAACTTTGAATTTTTGAAAATAAAGACGTACCTTGGCTGCATTTTTAATTTTTCTACAAAATCGTTATTACTTGAAATATTTTGATGAAATTTTGTACATACCCATTTCGAGGGGTGCTCAATCCATTGGCGCACACAGATTTTTTCAAAAAAAAACGCTAATATGGTTTCTTAAAATTTTGCTCATAAAAACGGTCATAGTAGGCTTTGGATTTTATGCGAACCAGGCAATTTTTGTTCAAAATGTGCAGTTCATCGAGCTCTACAATTTAAAAAAAAATCAGCCAAATCGCACGATTGATACACTTTTTACAGACTGACCCCAAAACAAATGGGTCACACTGTATAATGTTTTTATTAATATTTTATCGATGTCATGTCAATTTTAAATGTTTCTGTTACTTCATTGCATCTAAATTATGAACTACCAATTAAAGATTTAATGGCAATATACAACTTAAATTAAAAACGTTTCTCATTTGTACTAACGTAAAAACCGATTTTGAATTGATGGCAAATTTAGTAATTCCAAATAACTGAATTGAATAACTTTCATTCATTGGGTTTTTTGAATAGGAGTATCCGTTTCAAAGATATGAGGTATTGGAAAGTCGCAAAATGTAAGTTTGCACCTAAATGAGAAATTTTCTTGGTTTATAACTTTTGATTTTGGCTAACTGAATTTGAAGTTTTAGATGTTTGTTGTTCGCAGAATTTAACCCCCTTTAATATTAAATGGGGTGACATTTTCCACACAACGAACCGTTTTCGAGCTACAAGCAAAAACTGAAATAAGTGCAAAAATTTCGCGTTTTTTTGGCTCCCAAAAGTAATGCTCACCTCCTGGGATGGTGCAAACTCAAATTATATGCATTTAGGAAATTAATTTCTCGATAAATTCTAATTTGATTGGCCTATTAGATACTACTCTTTTTTTTTCAAAAGATGGTGTTAAATACAAGTAATGTGATGAAATCAGGTAGAAACCCAAGAATGAATTTCTTTATTTATTTTACTTTTTTATTTAGCAGTTGGCTATTACAAAACAGAACAAAAATCACTTAAAATTAAAATTATTAACCGATAAATATGTCCCTTTTGCTCATATACATGGTGCTAATTTGGTTAACAAAAATATTTTGAGTGTCTACTATTCCTCACGTCAGCAGCCAACCCATTAAATAGCTTTGATCCATCATAAAACAGCTGTTTATATAAGTGGGCTGAATGTGCAAAGTTTATATTGAAATTGTCACCTCTTATATTATATGGAACCATACAAAAACACTTATTTAAAATTTTACTAAATAAAAAAAGGACATACCCCAGAGATCAAACCTATAAAGAAATAAAATTGATGGACTTAAAAAAAATTATTTGTTTCCAGAGCCCTTATACTAGAACAAAAATATAAAAGTAAACTAATTAACATTGATCACGGATACTCTACATGACACAAAATAAAGGAACAAATTACAGCAATGAGAACATCAAAAAAGATAGGGCAACAAGCATTTAATTATATGGCTCCTAAATTTTATTCGAAATTACCTGTAGAAATAAAAAAATTGTACCGAAATTAATCACTTTAATGGTCGAGTAAAGTCTTGGTTGATGGATGTACCTAGAACATACATTACAGTTACTTTTTTCGAATAAAGCAGTACTCCCTGATGGAAAAAGTATAAATTCCTCCAGACTTTGTTTTATTCATTTAATCATATTGGTGCAAAAAAACGTGTTTTCTTATTCTCCACATAAAAAAAACCTTTGAAATACCTTAAATTTACTAGCATTAGTCATAAGTTGTAATTGAATCTATGTTGCATAATTTTATAGGATTTAAGATGTGCTTATTTGTCGGAATCCTTGTGAAAGAAGTGTCCTCTTCCACGCACGAATCACTAGTTGATTTCAGTGGGCTGCCACTTATTTTCCAAAAATAGGGTTTAATTATTGTTATTATGTATTTGATATTTTGGAAAATAAATTATTACTATTATTATTATACCTGACCTTTTTATTAACTTTTTTAAGTAGTTGGGAGCAATTTACTTTGTACTTTATAAATCAGTATAAGAACACTTCTTTCAATAGTCTCACATACAATCATTTCAGACTACACTCTATTCAATCAAAATGCAAGTGGCGCGTAAACATTTACATGACATTAAGGACGATCTCTGTGAATTTTATAATATAAAATATTAAAATAATATTACAATTAATATAAACAAACTTTTATGGCACACCTAGTCATTCACTTACCTGCGAATTTCTACTATTAACACAAATGCAGTGCCCTTTCTATCTATAAGTACACAAGTTTAAACCTAAATCAGCAAATTTTGCACATGAGCCAAAAACCATGGCTTTCGTTTTCAATTAATTAAGTTTTAGCATATTTATACATAACATTAGGCTCGTCATTCAAAGTATCAATAACAGCTCTATAATCCGTTCCAGCAGCATATATTAATGTATCGCCAGCAAATAAAGAAACATTTTTTAAGAACACAGTTAAACTCGTTTATGTAATATAAGAACAAAAGAGGCCCCAATACCCCTGAGGGACACCTAAAACACTTGGCACATCTGTTGAAACAGTCTCCATTACTTTTGTTTTACAATACCAATTGCTAAGGTACTCTTTCAACCATTTAAATACATCTCCCATTAAACCAATCTCACGTAGTTTTTGAACTAACCTAGCACGATCAGTTGTTTGCTTTTCTGCTTTTCTCGAAAACCAGATTGTCCTTCATATTTATATTAGTTTATTTTCCTCAAGGTACCGTCGAATCTGAGTATATACTACTACTAATAATAATTTTGAACAAGAAGAAAAAGAATCCAAAGTCAACCTTCCTTTTGTGGTGACAATTTCATCTTCATAACATCGATTTTATAGAAATCTGTATACCTATACAGACAATACTATCAATAAACTGTATGAATTATAGGAATATTAGGAATGAATCATTACATTTTCTAATAATTTTTAACATGATAACAATGCAAACAGTACAAACTCAAATAAGTAAGGTTATGATCTAGAATCACAAAGTTTAAAGGTTAGGTTGTTTGTAATCAGTGGGAAACATCAAATCACTTACCAGTTAGTGTATGTGCTTCACACATACCTACCAGTAAAGATCACTAATAGGTACCATAAATATTTTAAGGTATTTTAAAATTTCTAAGATTTTGGTTATTTATCTTGGTCAATGGGCTTATGGGTATCTAGGTGACTCTAGTTCGCAGTTCGCATTAGTTCATTGGCATACCTACATCTTTTTTTAACTTTTTAGTTTTTAAAGCAACTTAAATTCTAATCTAAGCAAGAAAGATATAAGTACCTGTCGAGACTCAAAACTGAATTATTTTTCGTTATAAAAGTAGACCAAATAGTCTCGTCAAATGACCATAATTTATTATACATAAAACAAGCTGTTTCCTAATTTATGAAATTCAGGTCATTTGGTGAGAATTAAGGACCCCTTTTCCAGTAAATATGGTTCTTTGGAGCATTCATTCGTGCACTCAAATTTAATTAAAAAAACATGGTTATTTCCAAATGCCAAAAAGGATCTCAACTAAATGTGATGCATGATACTCATAGCTAGAGTGTGATAAATTGTGATAATACAATTTTCATAATTTGAAATTTAGGTAATAAGTACCTAAAATTTAATAAAATAGTCACTTGGAACTTTTTTGTATCTATTTGTAGATCTATCATCTGTTAGTCTTGTTTTAGTTTTCCATTGAGAAGAATAATAATTATTATCATTTGGAACTTTTTTATGTATCATCGTTTCAAGGAAAATTTTATACTGAATGAGAGCATGAATCTAGTTAAATATGGTTCAGGGAATTTTGACTGAAAACCAAATGATTGAAAAATTGAATAGGTTTCGGCTGCGTGCACGTAAATGTTAATAAAAAATAACCCCTCATCCGGCATCGCAGCAAATATAGGAGTTTGTTAATATCCAATAGACTTCCAGAGAGGAAGGGTACTGCATTCTTCGCATTCGCCAAGTATCACCTTATTACGGCTCAGCTATATTATACGGCAGTTATAATATCAGAAATTATGTTTTCTATGGCTGTAAAGAAATGGCCTCATTGTATGTTCGTTTTAAATCTACTACAATGTACGTCGTTTTTTGCAACCATGTTCCCTACAAGTGGGAAACATGGAACTCATGAACAACATGAGAAAATTGGAAACTATACGGTAAGATTTACTTCTTGGTTAATTTAAAAGATGACAAACACTTTATAGTAGCCGCACACAGTGACGTTTCGAAATGTAGGTGCCAGAAATGTTATTACTACTACCGATAGTTTCTTATTTAGTTCCCTGACTTCAAATAAATATTGGAGGTCCCTAGAATGTTGCGGCCTCTATCAAAATCATTTCAAAGTCATTCCTACTTGGTAGTCACATTTTGATAACATGAATTATAAGTCTTTGCTGCCATCATTTACCACCTTCAAGTTCTAAAAACTTTGAGGTCGTATCACTGGTAACTACGTTTCCAATACCAAGCAAGTTACGTAGAGTTTATAAAAACTATAAAGTAACCATAAGTAGTGGAAATTATGTGGCTATAGATTTGTCATTGAAGGTAATTTGTACATGAAAGTTATAGATTTAGTAGTAGTTATGCAATGGTTACCCATGTGAGGTTCTGTTCTCTGTTATGCTTAATTTGGTGATAGTTGTATTTTGATGTATATGACAAATCGCATATGAAAAGTCAAATTATTTTATTCCAAAGAATCTGTGCTCAATGGCCTGCATTTTTGTAACACCCTGGATATCTGTAAAATAATTTTATATAAAAAAAATTTTCAGAGGCAAGAACCCATGGTGTCGGATATTATGCATTTTCGAAGGACGAAGAAGAAAGAGCTAAGCAGCAGGAAGCTTTGAAGAAACTTAGGCAAGAAACTGAACAAAAACAAAGGCGTGCTCAAGATCTTAAGGCAATGAGGGAAAAGCAGCTTGCTGCCAGGGTAAAGGCCGCTAAAAATAGAAGAAGAGCACGGCTAGGGCTGCCACCAGAAGAAGATGAAGGTGAGTACTATTTTTTTATGTAAAAAATGAAAATTAGCTAATATTCATTTTATTGAAAATTATCAAATTATTGAAAGATACATTTTATTTTTTTTCATATGTCAATATTCTTTTCATATGTCAATATTCTTTTTATATGTCAATATTCTTGAAGTTAATCTACTGATATAGGTATGTACCAAAGTTATCGGAATCCATAGATATTATTATTTACATTTGTTCTGCTGTCATAAAGACGTCACAGTGAAATACCTGATAGTACAGAACGTAGTGAGGTTGCCAAGGAAACACATCATTTTATCCTAAAATGGTAATTTATATGATGTTGTAAAAGCTTTTGTGACGACACCAGATAAATTCCACCATTACACATACTTATTGTTGATAACTTTGGATAAATGGACAGTAAAATATTAATTAAAACCAATTACCGCTTTACATTGTCCACTTGGGAAATCGGATTTGTTCTGACATCCGATTTTATTCATAACTTCTTCTCTGGATGGGTTGTGTGTGTGCCGCGCGCAGGCAAGCTATGTATTGACAAAGCGGCAGTTGTGTTTACTGAATTTACTGCATGTAGTGATTATTGGAAGAATTTTAGAAATTTGTGTGAGTCAACTGTGGCCCGAAGTAGGTAAATACCTATTCGAAAATGGCGAGGAAGTGCAGTGGAAGTGTGACCGATCAGTGTTCCATTGAAATCAGTAAGAGAGATACAAAATCCAGTCATATCGTCTGCAAAGAAATGGATGGATTCTGGGGCCTAGGGGTTCTGATGACTTTGGTACATACAGTGTGTTTGTATTCATTTCCAAGAATCTTTACAATCCACAATTACAAAATTTTAAAACACACATTGTGTCACTACTCATTCAACTTATTTAACAATAGGGTACTTGCACAAATTTTGTTTTTTGTTCAATTTATATTTAATGAAAAGTTTTTGTATGGAGAATAACATTCCTCAAATAAAAACTGCAAAATAATTGTTTCCTTTTTGGCAAACTGAGTCTGAAAATGGCTTTTTGAATGCGCCCTTAAACAAAGCTCTGACGTCACTTATATCTAAACATGGTAAATTTGGCAACATGGGGTTTTGGCTGGAATATTGTGTTTTATGGAATAGCAGCTGTCAGGTGTCAAACTGTAATACTGTAATCATAACCTTATTAGTGGATGCTGATAGATGATTATTTGCATTTGGAAATTCAGTGTTCAATCAGATGTCTTATACTAATGCCCATTAGGAAGTGCTGTTGTCGTATTTTGAATGTGAGACAACAATAGAAGCAAATTTTGAGAAAGCTTATAATCAAATAATTTGCCAAAGCTAGATGTCTTCATTGTGTCAGATTATTTTACAAATAGCAAGCTCTATAACTCAGCAGAAATTCGTGGAGTTAAGACACAGAGGTAAGCTAAAGAACAATATTGTTGATTAGTTAAGTACCTAATATATAATATTTCTTTCAGTGCGGCAAGAGATATGATGATTCAGCTGTTTGTTATGTGCACTTAAAGAGACACTCAGGAAAGTATACTGTAAAAACCAAAATATGCCCAGAACACAAGGTTTGTTACAAAAATTATGCAGTAGTTTGTGAAATAGATGAAGTGGCTGAGAAGATCATTCAAGCAGAATGTCTAGACTGCGCGGCTTCCCAAGGAGGTTGCAAACATTCCGTGGCATTTTTAACGTTGCTGCATAGACATAGCCAAAGTGAATAAGACAAGTGTATCCACTATCCACTCTGTGTGGTCGCCGGGCTACGAAAATGAAATGTTATTGACGGCCAGGAGTGGGAGAACTAGGCCGAGCGTTTGAGCGATATTTACGGGCGTAGGCAGTGTAAAGATAATAATTGTATAATAATTATAGGTAACAAAACGTGCTCAAATTATAAATAAAGGTGGCCAATTCATGGATTTTACTGTATTTTGAAGTAATTTGAACTTAAGGCATACCTAGGCATAGTAAATAGTGCAGTTGTTAGAAATCAATGTTTATTTTTAACATAATTTACCTAGACAGTTTTTTCTTTTCTCTGCTCTCTTTCACGAGGTGTATATCAGTGCTTAGAATAAAATCCAATATGTAATTACGAAACAAAAATGCCAACACATGATTCGTGACTTTTACGTTCAAATTTAAAAGCACTACAGTTATTTAAGAAGTCTTGTAAAGTTGAATCATAAACATCATTCGTATCAATATGTTCAGAGAAACCACTCTAATTTTCCTAATAAATAATTTATGTAAGAACTGGGATGCACCATTTACAACTTTCCATCATATAGGTATATAGTTTTCCATATCTTCTTTTAGCTAAAAAGCATTATATAAGTGCAAACCAATAAATATCACCTGGCTATGACTTACATTAAAATGATCTTCACATACAAATATAAGAGTTTTAGTGGAAAAATATTTTTTACGTTTTATAGCTTCTAATAATTTTGTTCTTCTGTGCCAAGTCTGTAGAACTTGTATAAATGTTTAATTTGAATTTAAAGACGTATTCTCATACGATTTTACCACCAATAATAATACATTTCGCAGTCTCTTTTAGGCAAGTAGAACTCCAGTTATAAAAGTACACAACACTGAGAAGACAACACAACTAAATATTTTGACAATCAATATGTTTATAATTATAATCGAGCAGGTAGTATAATGAATAATGAGACTATAATAAAAACCTAAGGCCTAGGCTGGGGGAGTTAAAACAAATAATTTAGGTATTTTTCTGAGTTTATAGGTTATAACCAGAAAACAACTTTTTAGGTTAGAAGTTCAGCTCTTCTTCATTTTGTGGAAGGGAACCGAGAAGGATGCTGCCAGTCCCATTAAATAAAAGGATCTCAAAATCATAGATATAAAAATAAATTTACAATGTTGCCAAATCTACTCGATATCCATATAAGTGACGTCACCGGTTGTTTTACAGGAATTGAAATTAGAAAATTCATATCTCAGTAACAGTAGGTAAAAAATTTTTTTTAATGTGTTTTTCGTATTTCCCTATCACTTAGGTATAGTTTAAAAATAGTTTTGAAAAATCGTCAAGTTCCCTATTCAACATTTATAATTGTATCATTACGATATACCTCCCAACCACACATGTATACATTACCACGCTAACAATAGCTTAATCAACAATTTATATCATCGACTAAGCAATGCATGGATAGAAACAGGGAAGGTACTACATCAGCAGACGGGAGTCTACAACATGACAAATGCACGATGAATCAATTGATTTGTGTGTGCACTTGTCAGTAGACTTTCTTAATCATTTCTCATTACTTTTCACATTCATTCCTTAAAAAATTATGTGGTTTTAAAAAATCCATATGTTGAGATTCTTTTTATTTTTTTATATGGCTTAAATTTGAATTCCACTGGAAGCATGTTGATAAGTTCCCATGTATATAATATGCTTTATCGTTTGATGAAACTTCATTTGTGGTATAGATAGATTTTGTTGAGCCCTTGCTCGAGTATTAACCTGGTGTAAAATGTGGTTTCTATAATTTTTCTTTTTTAACACGTACCTACTAACTACAACTTCATTGTATAAAAGATCTATACCAGATATTTTTGTTTTGCCGAAAAGCCTTTCCGATGGATAATAATAATTATTCTCACCCTCACAATACCTACTCCAAACTAGGAGTACCCCAGAAGCAACCACATGCTTGAGCGGGATACAATCTATCTTTAAAGAATATTATTTTAGTATACGTTTTTGTGCTACCTCAACAGGCCGTAAAACTGTTATAGCAGCTGATCCCCAGACAGTCAGGCAATAGAGTATTGACTTATTTAGCTTTATAAAATAACATTTTATTTTTCCTACTTACTATATATCAAAATTGGTAAAACTTATAAAACAATTTCCTGATTTTATTGGTAACATATTCCACATGATAATTCCATTTTAAGTAATTATCTATGTACACCCCAAGATATTCAGTTTTAATCAATCTGTTTATTGTAATTTCTCAGTTGCATGATTGCATATTGATTTTTAGGCACGTTGCATCATGAATTTTTATACAAGTCTTATCTGGTTGAAGCCTATCTGTCATTTTAAAGGTAATATAATGTTTTTATCTGTATTTAGTGTGAGTAGGCTATTATCCACCAAACTTTTTATAATGCTTACGGCCTCTTCTGCTTTTTTATATGCTTCCTCCCAGATATGGTCTGTAACAATGATTACAGTGTCGTCAGCATAGCAATATACCTCTGCAGTCTTTAGAAGGCCAGTGATGTTGTTAATAGAAATCGTAAAGAGCAGTGGTCCCAATACTGTGCCCTGCGGCAGACCGCACTCTACCGGCTGACTTATGACATCGTCTATTTTAACTTGTTGAGTACGACCAGTAAGGTATGAATTAATTAAATCATTTGCTAATCCTCTAATACCAACGCCATGCAGCTTCTCCAGGAAAACCCGGCGTGCCACAGTATCAAAGGCCTTAGTTAAATCAATGAAAACACCAATAGCCCGACACCCTTCATTAAAAGCACTACAGTTTGTTCAGCGAATGTTCGGCCCTACGTCACAACTCCCGTCCTTGTCTTACTCATGACTATACGACGGATATCGGTCCTATATCCACGAGCCAGACAAGGACGGGAGTTATGACGTAGTGCCGAACATTCGCCGAACAAACTGTAATAATCCATCCCGTCACATGATTTAATGCATCCTCAGCACCAATGTTCTTCCTCAAACCAAATTGATTGTCAGACAAGAACTCGTGTGCTCGTGCTAGTTTGGAGTATTATGAGGGTGATAATTATTATTATTGTAATAACCTATGTAATTGTTTAAAATAAAGAAACAAATAAATTCAGATTAATAATCTGAATATTAATTTATTCAGAATCCGTATCATCCGAATATCAAAACAATCTGAATATACACTACCATAGGGAGTGTTTACCATGGTGTCAGATATATTCGTCAGCAGGCTGTGTGCCAAATTTGTGTTTGGCAGATATATCAGTCAGCCATACTGAAAGGGTTAATGAATTTGTGTGACTACACGCTTTTGTCCTTTTAACATTGTACTGTTAAATACCAAATTTGGATATTACATAGCAAAAGTTGTAAGGACCTTATTGTGTACGAGTGGAAAAGTTGCGCACAAGCCGTGCAGAGGGGAATGCTGTAATCCCACGGGTATGTAATTAGCTTACAACTCGACGAAAGAAAAACAGTCTTAAGATTTCGGGGGGGAAATTTATACATATATACAGGGTGAGTCAGAATGTATAGTAAATACTTTAAAGGGGTGTTCGGCAGGTGGTTTTAAAGGGGTCTTTCATATAAAGTTTTTTGATTTGGGCTTTCCTTGCCAAGTTATTCGGGTCTACAGGGTGACCCAAAAGTATATTTTTTTATTTATATCTCAATAACGGCGCTACTTAAAAATTTGAAATTTGGTATGTGGTATCTACTTACTGGAAGACGCCTTAGGGTAGTTCATTCGTTTACACAATGCCCTAAGAAAGGGTAAAAATTAACAACCCCTATTAATTTTTTTGCTCAAACTTTTTTGAAGTTATCTTTTTGGTCTTGCAGGTCCATCATTTTCGAAACATAAAATGTTTACCTACCGCTTTCAAACGTTACGCATCGACTGTACCATTTAAACGTGAGAAAAACCTATAAACAATGTACCAAAACTTATTAGCTTTAATTTAACAAAATTTGAACCCTATTTCAAGAAAACCAATGCTGTTTTGACCAATGGCCAATTGGTATTTTTTCCCTTATTTTGAATGTACAGTCGATTTGTAACGTTTGAAATAAGTAGGCAACAATATCATCTACCTTTGGTAAAAATTTCGTTCTGGTCGGTTAAACATTTAAGAAGTTATAAGGTTGTTTAACTCTTAGGTGAGACACTCTGTATATAGGGTGAGTTTATTTTAATGACCACTATGGAGATCTCAGAAACTAGCAGAGCTAGAACAAAGGTTAAATGGGGAAAGAATTGCGGTTTTAAATGCTTAATCTAATGCCCCTTTTGCATTTTTAAAAAAGTTCATGGCTCACTAGATATTTTGAAAAGAGTGATTTTTCCTATTTCATCAGATCTCTGTAGCTCCGTTATTTCTGATTATACAAAAAAACTGTAGACAAAAATTGTACATAATTAGAGTTCCCAAATCCCGGGACCGAAAAGGTATTCGGGACTTTGGTCCCAAATTTTAAGTCCCGGTACTAGTCCCGAAGTCCCGAAAAATGGTCCCGAAATCAAAGTTTTGTTTCTTTACAACAAATTTTGTAAGAAAAAGTTTATAAAAATGAAATATTTTTATTTACATGTGGGTAGTACCTACATACAAAATACCAAACATAAAACTGAGATTACTTAAAAAAACACAACACACAACTAAAGTGGCTCCAACTCCAACTAATAAATGTATGACTAAGTATACAAGTAAGTATTCTTATTTCAGTTTAAAATCTCAAAATTGTAATAATTCCACAATTTTATGCATTAATTAAAGAACTATATATAAAAATATGGTTAATCACACCACACAACCACGGTAAGGTCAAAGGCCACAGCGTCCCTAATTCTTTAGGCTTTCAGGGGAATTACTACCCTAACCGTTTCGTTGCATCATATAGGCTTGGTCGGCCTATTGGCACTTATGACTTAAGGGGGCATTGTCTCACATAGTACCAACCCAAGTGGGTTTTTGGTGTTTTTAAAATTACTAGGTCTTTCAAAAAAACCAATGCTCAACTCAAATACTACATTATATTGCGCATATTTGGACAAAAAATCAGCCAAATCTGATGTTTCGTTTGCGAAAACAATATACCTGAAATGTGTTTTCTTCTCTAATAAAAAATTACCAGAAACTTTAGGTATATTGTTTTTCCAAACGAGACATAAGATTTGGCTGATTTTTTGTCCAAATATGCCCAATATAATGCAGTATTTGAGTTGGGCATTAGTTTTTGAAAAACATAATGATTTTCAAAATAAACACAAAAAACTCACTTGGGTTGGTAGTATTTAATGTCATGGGTGTTTATGCCACCTTAATAAAAAAATTCGGGAATTTTAAGGTTTCGGGACTATGAGGAAAATCCCAGGACCACACTTTTTGGATGAAATACCGAGACAATCCCGGTAGTAAATCCTGGGACTGGAAACCCTGTAGATAATTTTGGGCTTAATATAATCTAATCCAATTTTGTATGTTTGCGATTTTTGAGATATGACATAAACTTGTGTTTTTTTAAATGTGAATCATAGTTGGCTGTGGCCTTATCAAATCGGCCATTTTTTGAGCATTCCAAAAATATACTACTTGGCATAGTTATTATAAAAAATAAAAGAGCTATGGCTAATTTTCTGTTTTTTTTTTAATTTTCACATAGTCAGCCATAATAATTACGTTCTATTTTATAATTAGACATACTTCAACCCCACAAATGTAACAAAATAAAACAAAAATTAAAAAACTCAAATTCAAATTATTATTATTATTTTAAAGGGTCTTTAAACAATCCACCATTACTATTTATGCAAATATTACATCTTTTTAAAACTGAATTTGTCGCCTTTCTTAGAGAGCACCTGTCAATACTGGCAATTGCTACTAAAACAGCTGCTCTTAATTCAACACTTGTCTCATACTTTATTTTGTACTGTTCCCCACAAAAAGAAATCCAAAACAGACAAATCGGGGGATCGGGGCGGCCAGGAAATAGGTCTATTCCTCCCTATCTGACTATTTGGATAGAGCTGATCTAGGTAATTTCTTACGGGCAAATAATTATGTGGTGGAGCTCCATCATGATAATTTTTGTTTTATTTTGTTACGTTTTGTTACCAGCTAAAAATAAAATATTTGAAAGTTTGAAGTATGTCTTATTATAAAATAGAACGTAATTAAAATAAAAAAATTAGCCATACCTAGCTCTTTTATTTTTTATAATAACTATGCCAAGTATTATATCTTTGGAAAGCTCAAAAAATGGCCGATTTGATAAAGCCACAGCCAATTATGATTTACATATAAAAAACTCAGGTTTATGTCATATCTCAAAAATCACAAACAACTTAAAAAATTGGATTAGATTATCTTATTAAGCCCAAAATTATCTAAATGTTTGTCTCTACAGTTTTTCTGTATAATCAGAAATAACGGAGCTACAGAGATCTGATGAAATAGCAAAATATCACTCTTTTCAAAATATCTAGTGAGCCATAAATTTTTTTAAAATTTTAAAGATTTTTCAAAACTATTTTTAAACTATACCTAAGTGATAGTGAAATACGAAAAACGCATTAAAAATTTTTTTTTACCTACTGTTACTGAGATACGAATTTTCTAATTTCAATTCCTGCAAAACAACCGGTGACATCACTTATGCGGATATCGAGTAGATTTGGCAACATTGTAAATTTATTTTTATATCTACGATTTTGAGATTCTTTTATTTAATGGCACTGGCAGAATCCTTTTCGATTCCCTTCCACAAAATGAAGAAGAAGAGCTGAATTTATAACCTAAAAAGTTGTTTTCTGGTTATAACCTATAAACTCAGAAAAATAAATTAACTCGCCCCAGCCCAGGCCTTAGGTTTTTATTATAGTCTCCTTATTATTCATTATACTACCTGCTGGATTATAATAATTATAAACATATTGATTGTCAAAATACTTAGTTGTGTTGTCTTCTCAGTGTTGTGTACTTTTAACTGGAGTTCTACTTGCCTAAAAGAAACTGCGAAATGTATTATTATTGGTGGTAAAATCGTGTGAGAATACGTCTTTCAATTCAAATTAAATATTTATACAAGTTCTACAGACTCGGCACAGAAGAACAAAATTGTTAGAAGCTATAAAACGTAAAAATAATTTTTCCACTAAAACTCTTGTATTTGTATGTGAAGATCATTTTTATGTAAGTCATAGCCAAGTGATATTTTATTGGTTTGCATTTATATAATGATTTTTAGCTAAAAGAAGACATGGAAAACTATATATATGATGGAAACTTATAAATGGTGCATCCTAGTTCTTACATGAATTATTTATTAGGAAAATTAGATAGGTTTCTCTGAACATATTGATACGAATTATGTTTATGATTCAACTTTACAAGACTTCTTAAATAACTGCAGTGCTTTTAAATTTGAACGTAAAAGTCACGAATCATGTGTTGGCATTTTTGTTTCGTAATTACATATTGTTAAGAATGTGTTTTTATTCTAAGCAATGAGATATACATCTCGCGAAAGAGAGCAGAGAAAAGAAAATACTGTCTAGATAAATTATGTTAAAAATAAACATTGATTTGTAATAACTGAACTATTTACTTTATGCCTAGGTATGCCTTAAGTTCACATTACTTCAATATACAGTAAAATCCATGAATTGGCCACCTTTATTTATAATTTGAGCACTTTTTGTTACCTATAATTATTATACAATTATTATCTTTACATTGCCCACGCCCGTAAATATCGCTCAATAACATTCCATTTTCGTAGCCCGGTAAGCCCGGCGACCACACGGAGTGGATAGTGGATACACTTGTCTTATTCACTTTGGCTATGCCTATGCAGCCACGTTAAAAATGCCACGGAATGTTTACAACCTTCTTGAGAAGCCGCGCAGTCTAGACATTGTGCTTGAATGATCTTCTCGGCCACTTCATCTATTTCACAAACTACTGCATAATTTTTGGAACGAACCTTGTGTTCTGGTTCTGGGCATATTTTGATTTTTACGGTATACTTTCCTGAGTGTCTCTTTAAGTGCACATAACCAACAGCTGAATGATCATATCTCTTGCCGCACTGAATGAAATATTATATATTAGGTACTTAACTAATCAACAATATTGTTCTTTAGCTTACCTTTGTGTCTTAACTCCACGAATTTCTGCTGAGTTATAGAGCTTGCTATTTGTAAAATAATCTGCCACAATGAAGACATCAAGCTTTGGCAAATTATTTGAATATAAGCTTTCTCAAAATTTGCTTCTATTGTTGTCTCACATTCAAAATACGACAACAACACTTCCTAATGGGCATTAGTATAAGACATCTGATTGAACACTGAATTTCCAAATGCAAATAATCATCTATCAGCATCCACTAATAAGGTTATGATTACAGTATTACAGTTTGACACCTGACAGCTGCTATTCCATAAAACACAATATTCCAGCCAAAACCCCATGTTGCCAAATTTACCATGTTTAGATATAAGTGACGTCAGAGCTTTGTTTAAGCGCGCATTCAAAAAGCCATTTTCAGAATCAGTTTGCCAAAAAGGAAACAATTATTTTGCAGTTTTTATTTGAGGAATGTTATCCTGCATAGAAAAACTTTTCATTAAATATAAATTGAACAAGAAACAAAATTTGTGCAAGTAGCCTATTCTTTCCCCATTTAACCTTTGTTCTAGCTCTGCTAGTTTCCAAGATCCCCATAGTGGTCATTAAAAAAAAACTCACCCTGTATATAGTTTTTTAGAAAGTACCTATTGTTCTGTGATTTTTAAGTTAATTAGTGACATTCATTAAAGCTAATAATGCAGGATGATCCTTGTTGTTGATTCATTGATTTAATCGCCATTATTTTAATTTTGAATAATCACCATAATGTACCCAGTCATTTTGATGAAATGACCAGCCTCTTAAGTGACTGTGAAATTTGTTCGTAATATGATATAGGGTTATTTGTGTTCAAGTCCGATTTTCCCTTTTTACTTCTTACCTTCGGTGGGCTTCCTTATAGCCTCCTTTATTTTGGTAAAGAGAAAATCAGACTTTCGGCGGCACGGTCGCTCAGGCGACTGTTTTTAAGAGCGGTATGCTCCGCTATGCCTGGGATAGCTTTCGTCAGAGAAAAATATTTCCCAGGGTTCTGTGGTTCGTCGAGGATAGGGTATAAGTAAAGAGTGGTAATTTAACACAGTTTATCAGGTACAATTTTCTCGAGTATGCGATTATTTACAATTCAAAATAGACGTCGCAGGCCCAGAGAGGTTCACCGATCTTTAAGAAAGGAAAGAAAAGCGTTGTTAATCAGGCAGTGCAGGATCTACCTTTAACTAAACAATCTACTAGCAAATTAGCGGTTATTCTGTGCGGTAGCACGAAGGGTAAGGCTAGGGGGGAACAACCTAACAATACTCACCCGGTATATATCGGCACAAGAGGTGCCGAAAAAGAAGCAGGCCCCCTCGGCGACCGCATCCCTTTTTATATCGTGTGCTGGCCGCGCATTGGTCGGGGCCGCGGCGAAGGCTCAGGTGATCGTCCCCACTCTTCTGGTAGCCAAAATGGTCGCCGGGGGCTAGGCGGGCAGTTAGAGGTGGTTGCACCCCGTACAGGTCTCGGACGGTGGTCTCTCTGAGTCGGGCATGTCTCATTTACCCGGTTTTTCAAAAAGAACAGCAGCTCTAGCTGTAATTTGAATTAATATCCCAGTTCTACCTTTTTCCGGTGTCCCTCATCCCTCTTGATAAAACAAGAAATTTAACGGCGGAAAGCCGGAAAGTAATCAAAACCAGGATTTAATTAAATGCAATTAAAACATATGTCGGCCTCCTATGTAGAAAAAGAATCATCGGTGTGAATATAAAAACTACGGCGGTCAGCCGGTCGCTAAAAATAGCGCGACGAGGAATTAAGTAGGTGTAAAATAAAAATGAAAACTGGAAACTAGTAACTCCGTTACAATGGGAGTGTTCAATATAAAAGACCGACAAAAAATCTCTACATATACAGCGTGTTTCAAAAAAAATGTACAGTCTTCTAGGGCAGCAAGAATATACAAAAATAAGACGAAAGGTTCATGTACAAGTGGAGTCAAAATAACGAAAGATAAATTCACCGATAATAATTATTGTATGTTGACAAAACTAATAAATACTGAAAAATAGCTTATTAAATAAAAAAAAAGGCTAAAGCCATTTTACTATTGTTTGTCATAGTCAAAACCTACTGAATGGAGTGTTGATAGAACTGAGATGTTGTTACATGAAAATTGTAAAGTGCAAATATCCCGAAAACAGTTGCTCCTAGACATCTACAAAGTACACCTTTTTGGCATAAAAACTTCAGAGGAAAACATACGAGCCCTAACACATAAATGTTCGGACACTTCTGTTATTTTACAAAATTAGTTTCAAATAACTTTTAATTTTTTTTTATTTTCTTTATTTAAAGTTTTTATTATGTTGCTAATATCCCTGCCTATGAGCTATAATTAGTTTTGGTTTAAATAAACATCCAAGAAGGTCACAACGATTTTTCTTAATTCCTGCAAAAAATACGTGACACGTTAATGTTCGGACACCCTTTGAAAATTCAATATTTAAACAGTAGGCGTTGAAAAAAAATTTCAAATCTTTGTTGACTGACAGTTACGCATAGTTGTTACCTGAAATAAGGTGAAAATGGCACGTGGTATAGCGACAAATGCTAAAATTCGTGAGTTAATTATTAAAAAATACCATGACAACAATAGCGTTCGCAAGATAGCTGCAGAGTTAGATTTAGCAAAATCTACAGTTTACGAAATAATAAAATTGTATGGCGAAACAGCCAAAACCGATATTTGAGGTAGATCAAAAGGAAGACTGGTAAAAATAACAGCAAGATCTCAAAGGAAACTTGTAAAAGTGTGCAAAGCGACTCGAAGAGGAACTTTACGAGAAATCACTGCAGAATGGAACAATCAAGCAGGGTTAAATATTTCTCGAGAAACATGCAGAAGATGGATTCATAAGTCTGGTTTAGGATTTTATAAAGCAAGTTACGTTTTACTCCATTTGAGGAAATTACCAAATAATAAACTATTTTTAGGCCAAAGAAAAACCTCTTCTCACCGAAAAACAAAAAAAGAATCGGTTGATATGGGCAAAAGCAAAACGTTTGTGGAGTGTAGACGATTGGTCTAGGGTCATATTCGCGGACGAGTCAAAATTTGACGTTTGTGTATATAGAGGCAGTTATTAAGTCGAAAGGAGACGTTACTTCGTACTAATTGTTAGATTTTGTTAAAAAACTCGTAAGTGTCCGAACATTTATATGTCACCAATTTATTTATTTATCGTAGAAATATATTCACAATGTAACAAGGTTTCCTTAAAATAAATAATTGTTTTTGAAAATATGTTGTTGGTACTATAAATAAACGTAATCGTTCGGGTTCGGTAAAATTTTAAACGGTACTTTGAATTTTAACAGTAATTATTAAACTAAGCATCGGTGTCCGAACATTTATGTGTTAGGGCTCGTATTTACACCAGAAAAAATAATACATCTAGACCGAAAAAGTTATGATGTTTTAAATAAATAAAAAAAAACAGAAAATTTGTTGTAAATCTTTCGATTCTTTAAACACAAAAATTTCATTATAAGGTGGCTTGCTCATGTAAACTTAGGTCATAAAATTCTTCTTCTGCTTTGACTAGTAACTTTTTTGAAGTTTTTTAAGGATAAAATCAACCGTTTGCATCATTGAATTAACAAGTAGATGGAAGGAGTGTAGAGAGAGAAACTGGCAGCCAAACTTGAGTAAGTGAAATAGTAAATAAATCAGCTGATTCCGGCAAAAACCACATAACACAAAAGCGGTGTTTGTCCTAACTTTCTATTTTTGTGTCCTGTGCTTCAAACGAGTTCCATTGTCAAACGTCATTTTCCTTCTGTCCCAAGTCCCAATACGAGTAATTATTGTATTATTTATATTTGATTTGAGTTCGTGTCGTGATGGCAGTTTCGTATAAAACGGCGTTGAGTTTTCTTAGTTGGTATTTGGTTTAATATTATTTTTAGATCGGAGAGAAAATTTAATTTAGCTATGTGCTGTATTCTCTCTGTTGTAGTTGTAAATTACAAAAAAGATGGTCAACTCCTGTTGTGTATTTGGATGTACCAAACGGAGCGGAAAGAATAAGAATAAGTGGGGTTTCTTTTCATTCGTAAGTCTTAAAAATCTTTGCTAATAACTTTGCAGTTTTCCAAGAGATAAGGTGATATTAGAGACAAGTGGATTGCAGCAATAAAAAGGAAAAAAATTGTACTGTCTACAAGTAGACTTTTTTGTAGAGAATTTTGGGCAGCGCAAACTTAAAAAGTATGTAATTACTACAGTTTTTTATTTTCCAAGTCATGATAGAAACTCTGTCAAGGGAAAAACTGGCAAAATATTGTCCTAATGAACCTACAACTTCGTAGTCAAAGATAGACTTAATCTGAAGGTACTTATTTGTAATTCTTTTTGTTAGATGCCTAAACAATTAAAAATTATATAAAAATATGTAAAAACTACCTGTCTTAATAAATCAGTTAAGATAAGTAATTAAAGTTGAAATGTACAGGGTGTCCCATTTTGGGTGTTTTTGGGAGTTTTTCTCAAAAATCTCGGTTATTATTAAAGCTAGAGGGTTGCGGTTTTCACGTCACTGTACTACTTTTTTGAGAGGAATTTGGTGGACCAATCAGATTTTAATAACTA
The DNA here is from genome assembly GCA_963920635.1 of Pseudeuparius sepicola. Lineage (NCBI taxonomy): Eukaryota > Metazoa > Arthropoda > Insecta > Coleoptera > Anthribidae > Pseudeuparius > Pseudeuparius sepicola. The sequence continues at coordinate 51,305,214 of OY987300.1, read as the reverse complement.
TTAACGCTACCAAAAAAACTAATTATTCCATTCGATTCTACGCCAAAAAATCTATAAAAATAGTTGATTAAATTTGTCGGTATATATAAGTTGTAGCCAGGAGAGAGGTTTCCAAAAAATCGAAAATTTCAGTCTTGCGCCAATGCACGGAGACTATAAAACTTATCTAAAATCTGATTGGTCCACCAAATTCCTCTAATAAAGTAGTAGGTACATTGACGTGAAAACCGCAACCCTCTAGCTTTAATAATAACCGACATTTTTGAGAAAAACACCCAAAATGGGACACCCTGTACACCTTATCCTAGATATTTTGTCGCCTTTATTTTAAAATAAACCTTTATTTTGGAATTTGTATTTTATTTGTCTCCATTTACTTCCAGGTACATAAAATTGCCATGTAATTTTTTTAATCAATTCACTACTTTTTCTGTGCAATATTTACATAATTATTGTGGTTATATAGAAAAATTCTCATTACTACAAACAAGCCCCGAATTTCGGAATACAGATCATACAATAAAGAGAATTACGGAACATGACCATTAAATTCGCCCATTAATATGCAACAACCCTATATACCTCCTTTGCCTGAATCAGCTGACACGTTCATTACGCATCCTTGTCTTACTTATTGTCATTTGAAACCTATCTCTCTCTAGAGTTGGCTGCCCCAAACAACAATGAAAACCACACCTGTGCGACTTCCATTGTACTTATCAATTCTATGGTTTGCATTGAAATTGTGCCTCAAAACACCTGTTAACTCCAACATTCGAAACATAAAATTTTCATCTACGTCTTTCAAATGCCACAGATCAACTGTACAGGGTTATGCACATAACATTTTACCCCCCTTTTCATGATGGAAAAAAAAGGTAAATATAAAAGTTGTAGGGAATTTTCTTGAGAGTTTAAAGAGCTTATCAGATCTGCCGATATACAGGGTGTTGTTGAGATACAAACCAAACCTATGTTTTTTTTTAAATATAACACCCTGTATATTATTGTTATAAAATCGGCCATTTTTTGAGCTTTCCAAAGATATAATACTCGGCATAGTTATTATAAAAAATAAAGGAGCTATGGTTAATTTTCTGATTTTTTTAAATTTTCACATAGTCAGCCATGGAATATTTTCATAATTACGTTCTATTTTATAATATTAGATATAGTTCAAACTTTCTAATAATTTGTTTTTAGCTGCTAACAAAATGTAACAAAATAAAACAAAAATAAAAAACTCAAATTTAAATTATTAATATTTTAAAAGGTCACCTTTTAAAAGAAAAAAGGTGTTCAAACAATCCACCATTATTATTTATGCAAATATTGCATCTTTTTAAAACTGAATTTGTCACCTTTCTTAGAGAGCGCCTGTCAATACTGGCAATTGCTTCTAAAACAGCTGCTCTTAATTCAACAATTGCCTCATACTTTATTTTGTACTGTTCCCCACAAAAAGAAATCCAAAACAGACAAGTCCGGGGATCGGGGCTGCCAGGAAATAGGTCTATTTCTCCCTATCCAACTATTTGGATAGAGCTGATCTAGGTAATTTCTTATGGGCAAAAAATTGATAATTTTTGAATTATTTTGTTACATTTTGTTACCAGCTTAAAATAAAATATTTGAAAGTTTGAAGAATGTCTTATTATAAAATAGAACGTAATTATGAAAACATTCTATGGCTGACTATGTGAAAATTTAAAAAAAAAATCAGAAAATTAGCCATAGCTATTTTATTTTTTATAATAACTATACCGAGTATTATATTTTTGGAAAGCTCAAAAAATGGCCGATTTCATAAGGCCACAGCCAACTATGATTTACATTTAAAAAAAAACACAAGTTTATGTCATATCTCAAAAAGCACAAGCAACATAAAAAATTGGATTAGACTATCTCATTAAGCCCAAAACTATCTATAATTTTTGTCTCTACAGGAGACAAACGGAGCTAAGGAGATCTGATGAAATAGCAAAAAATCACTCTTGTCAAAATATCTAGTGAGTCATGAACTTTTTTAAAAATCCAAAAGGGGCATTAGATTGAGCATTCAAAACTGCAATTCTTTCCCCATTTAACCTTTGTTCTAGCTCTGCTAGTTTCCGAGATCCCCATAGTGGGCATCGAAAAAAACTCACCCTGTATAGTATCATAATAGGATATAGCGTACGTTTTGATCTTTACGCATTCAGTGTGATCTTTATATGTAATATATGTAATGTATGTAATATATACATATATAATATATGTAATATGTTTGGTTCAATAGTTTACTTGGAATTTGCTTTTAAATACTGGATTCCTCAGACTAAAGATAATATAGACGAAACTTCAAATACAAAACTTTGTGGCCAACATTTCTATGTTTACCAATACAAAACTTTGTTGTATTGCCACTTACTCTATGTAGAATTCATTGGAACATTTAAAAACATATTAGAATATAATGGAGAAGAAGACGTAGCTTCCCTACGTTGCAATTTTGATTACGTTACATAATAATGGGATATTTAAATAAAAATAAGTGGGTAAGATTATACTTTGTTTTATATATTTTGTGAAAAAAACATAACGAAAAGTTGTAAATTGCGCTGAATCGCACAATTCGGCAATGCCGCTATCACCGCCGCCACGTTGTAGCCGCACATGCGTTTGTTGTCGTGGCGTTTCAGATACAGTTTCGTGCGAATTCTTCCGTTTGTGTCGTTTTCTGTGATCGATAGATTGTTTATTAAGTTGAACTATACAAGGGATATTAAAAAGGGAATAGGTACATAAAATGCTTTGTGTGTGGTATGAGTAATTTACAGAATCGCATAACCTTTCACAGGTAAGTGAAGCCAGTTACAATGAGTTCAGAGGCGTTGCACCTCCTAGGAAGGAAACTGCCTTACGCATTGTTGTAGTTTCTTGTGATTTTTACATGAATTCCACCTCAGAATCCGTATTGCCAGAGTTAATAATTCATTCAAATTAATAAACCATAAATACCTAGGCCCCAATGATATAAATTTTCCTTGTCCTATTTATTTCTTTAACCATAAAAATATATTTTTGCATACGCTACTGGTGGGCTTTGTCCAACCAGCTGCTCCACTATCACAAGGAATGTTTTGTTTCCGTATTGTATATGCTGGTCGATTACAATGCCATAAGAAAGGAGAGTCTATATTATATATTAGTTAAATATCTAGATTGCCATGAAAAATAATAAACTGTCAGGATAATAAAAAGTTTGACATTTGACAGTTGTAAACCTTTAGGTTTAGTTTTGTATGTGTTGTAGTTTCTTGCAATAAATAATCGTGGTGTATAATTTTTACAGTGTTATTGAAAAAAAAAACGACATTATAGAATGTTTTATTTCCTGTGAAAAGAATGCTATGAGGGCTAGATGAGAATATGCGCGCATATTTCCAAACAGACGCATACCTCATAAAAATTACATCAAATATATTTATAACAAATTTAGAAATACTGGCACGGTGAAAAAATAAGGAAAATATAAATAAACCTTGTTGGATTTTAGCTGAAGAAGCTCAAGAAAGGATATTGCTATATTTCCAAGAAAATCCAACACTCAAATGGAGATGCCTCAAGACATTTGGAAATTTCTTGGAGATCCATGCAGATAAGTTTAAAAATGCACAAATATAGAGCATATTGTTACCACCCTGTCCAAAAACTATATGAAGATGACACATATAAACGACGCGACTATTGCCAAATAATATTGGATAGAAACATGCAAAATGGAGAGTTTTTAGGATTGTAATGCTGCTGCTACTACTACTACTATTACTACTTCTATTACTACTACTACTACTGCTGCCACTACTACTACTTAAATATTTTCTAGATTCCATCTTATGGACTGACGAGGCCAGTTTTACAAGTGGCATTTTCAATAGGAGAAATGCACATCACTGGGCCTCGCAAAATAATTACCAACATTTTCCAATACAAAGGCAAGGAAGAAACTCTGTTAATGTCTGGTGTTGTATTTGGCTGAATATAATTACCGGTCTAGTATTTTTGCCTTAAATGGCACTAAATACCTAGAACTCTTCACAGGGCCAATTTCTGATTTTCTAAATGGTTTTAATATCCCCAACATAATTTGGCAGCAAGATGGTGCACCAGCACACAGAACTCATGTAGTCAAAGGTTACTTAGACAACACTTTTGCGGTATGGATAGGCGCGCAAGGAACAATTCAATGGCCTCCTCGGAGCCCAGACTTAACACCAATGGACTTCTTCCTACTCTAAAAGTCCGCTTGTATCGTGAAAGAACGATCGATATCAGCCAATTAAAACAGAAGATAACTGAAGAAATCCGATTCCTCAATGAATCTGGCGTAGTAATAAATTTTAAGAGAAGCCTAGTTAAGCAATATAATCTCTGTCTTGCGCAGGATGGAGGCGTCGTTGAACATCTTTTATAGTGTAGGTGCTATCTTCATAGTAGTTTATATATAGGTTTAATTCATCAATAAATCTGGTTTGTTTTTGTGTTTATTATTTTTTATTTATTTATTTATTTCAAGAAACTACAAAACTAAACCTAATGGTTTACAACTGTCAAATGTCAAACTTTTGTTATGACAGTTTATTATTTTTCATAGCAATCTGGATATTTAACTAATATAATATGAGTATTTAAAAGCAAATAGTAAACCATTGAACCAAACATATTACATATATACATCGTTGGAATTGGAATGAAGAATATACTTGAAAAAAAAACAATAATATACAGGGTGTTCTATTTAAAAAAAAAACATAGGTTTGGTTTGTATCTTGACAACACCCTGTATTTCGGCAGATCTGATAAACTCTTTAAACTCGCAAGAAAATTCTCTACAACTTTTCTATTTACCTACCATTTTTTCTATCCTGAAAAATAAAAGAGTTAAGAGGGGTAAAATGTTATGTGCAGAACCTTGTACAGTGAAAATGATGAAAAAAATGCCAAATGAACATTGTTCAAAACCCCACTGGCTTTCTTGAAATAGGGTGTACAAATTTTGTCCAATTCAATCCTTTCCAATTTGAAAGCGAATAATTTTTATTTCATTGTTCATAGGGATTTATGGTATGATTGTTCTGTAACGTGTGAAAGAGGTAGGCGAAAATTTTATGTTTCGAATGTTGGAGTTAACAGGTGTTTTGGGGCACGTTTTGTCAATTTCATTGCCTGCGAGACCAAAAAATAACCTCAAAAAAGTTACGAGTCAAAGTACCATCCAAAAATAGCGCAATTTCCCTCTGTTAGATACATAGAAATTGATATCCCCAAAGCACTGCAGTGGCAAATTTTAGTTCAGCAGCTTGATTATTTTGGGAGATATTGATATAATTCAATTTCAAAAAGGAATTACACCGCTCTGTATCTCAGAAACGAAGAACTTTAGGGTCTATGTTTATATGAGCAACCCACCTTATAATGAGTTTTTGTACAAAATGTCAAAGTCCTGATCAACAAATCTGGGACACCCTGTATAAAATAAAATATAAATTTTGACACGCTCTATGTTTTTAGGTATGAGTTTTTGGCCCCACCTTTATATGAACTTTCCGTCTTATTTTTCATTTGTGCAATGTTTTTAGTTTTTAAATGTGTCAAATTAAATGTCTGCATGTCAATAATCAAAATATGCTAAAAAATAATGTCACCCATTTGACACCCAGTGCCAAAAATAGTGGAAATCTTGATACCCTTTCCAAAAATGAAAAATACTGGCAGAAAAACCCATCTTTAATTTAAGGTATAAACCATTTTTCTGTGGTTCTTTTAAAGTATAGGCGGAGAGGGGCAATTTTTTTGCCTTGGAGCACCACCGCTGCTTTCCTAGTTTCCTAGGACAGTTCTGCACATGCACATCAGTAAGCGACCTGTGCAGGTCTGTCCTTGGACAATTTTAGATAGAATTCAAACAAACGGTATCTCCCTCTAAAAACCGATATTTCAATTTAAAGTTTCTCTATAGCGTGCTATAGAGACATCGGTTTTTGATTTGCACCATCGATTAAAGGATAGAATAAGAGGAATTGAGCAAATGGCCGGATTTGTAACACCTTGCTTTTTGACGGGCCGGGGAATTGAACCCAGAGCATTCACCACAAATTAAAATTGTTTTTGAAACTGTTTGAACCTATCTACCACTGCCTGGAGATCGATGTTGCCTTGCGCCCATCTAATTCACTGTAGGTAAATGTCGTCTTGGACAAGAACCAAGTTCAGGGAACCAGACACCTTGCCATTTATTGGCGATAATGACGGGTGCAGTGTGCTTTGACCTTGACCAAAAAACCAAAGGCAAAGCGAATCTCCTTCCAAAGACGATTTGGACAAATTTCATAGCCATGTGCTTGGAACCATGGTGAATCCTCTGATGAAACTCTGGTTCCCACTGCGTTTTTGTTTTATATAGGTACTCGTATTAGCAGTACAGTCAGCACAGACCTATATTAGTGAGTAGCTATATACTCGTAGATCTGTGATATTAGGAATAATTATTACTATTTATTTTTGTTGTAATTACTATTTTATTTTTTATTTGGTACCTACCACCTACCTATTATTTTATTTTTCGACATAAAAAAATGAGAGGGGAATACAGGGTGGCCCACCACGAACTGCATCGATCTATATATGGAAAATTAAAAGTAGGAAAATTCTGAAAATTTGGCACCTCACCTATGCCGATGGGCGCTGCTCAACTAAAATATTTTGGTAAATCTGGCACTTCCGGTTATACCGAAAGTCGATATCAACTTTCTTATTTCAAATGGAACACTATGTATATTATTGCATTTTTGGATTCTAGGCATCATTTTGGAACAAAAACATGCAACATGTCCTATGTCTAAATCCAACCGTTTTTGAGATATTTGCATTTTTCCGAAAAAAATGACAGGTGCAGACCTAAAGTCAATTAGCAATTTATACGAGGAAGCCGCGAAATTTCAAAACGAATTTTTGGCATCTTGTAACAGAAGCCCTGACCTAGTGATCTCTGCTGAGAAATAAATCCGTTCTTATACAGGGTGTTCACAAAATATGAATAAAAATTACATTCAAAATGTGCTTAAATCTCGAAATTTTCAAATGGAAACCCCCATTTTTTTAAATGCGATCTTATTTACCACTAAAAATAACGACAACTTTGTGTAAGGTTTCCTATACCTAAATGCCGTAATTTTCGATTAATTATCGAAAAACCCACTTTTCGTCCATAAAATGCGGGGTTTGTTTAATGCTTGGAAAATCATATTAGCCGTGGACGTTGAAAAGACAATCGCAGCTGAGGAAATGTCACTTGGTTTATAAATTATTGTGGACAATAATGCCGGCGCGCTTAAATTACCTACACAAACGAAGATTATTTTAATTTGTTTATTATATCTACGGAGAATGCAACATAAAGTAATATCAAGAACATGCGATACATTTGGTGCTCGCTCTGCACAAAAAACAAAACCATCGCCAAACACAAGTACAAAACTGTATGGACGTGTCAGAGAAAAATCACTTAAAAATAAGCCTATTGTTACCGGCTTAAATTACACTATATTAAAACACTAAGAGACTAATAGTTAAAGAAATAACAAAATTTTAAACAGTAAGGATGTATCAAAGCAAAAATACAGTGTTAAAGGCAAGCAGAGGCTAGAGAAGAAACCTTCCTCTTGGTCGTGTTAATTTAATAAATGTTCAAATTGTCTTCCTTGAACGTCTAAACACTTTTCACATCTCCGAAGTAGTTCTTCATGCGTAGCCCTTCTAATAGAGAGTGGATTTAAATTGGCAAACGCATGTCGCACTCTGTCCATGCAATCTTCCATTGTTATTAATGAAGTACTGTAAACTTGATTCTTTATTGTGCCCCAAATAAAGTAGTCAAGAACTGTGGATAGCGAGCCCCAAATGTATCGCACTGCACTTTCTTGATATTAGGTACTTTGTTGCATTCTCCGTAGATAATAAAAAAATTTAAATGATCTTCGTTTGTGTAACTTAAGCACGCCGGCATTATTGTTGACAATAATTTATAAACCAAGTGACATTTCCTCAGCCGCGATTGTCTTTTCAACGTCCACGGCTAATATGATTTTCCAAGCGTTAAACAAACCCCGCATTTTATGGACGAAAAGTGGGTTTTTCGTAAATTAATCGAAAATTATGGCATTTAGGTATAGGAAACCTTACACAAAGTTGTTATTATTTTTAGTGGTGAATAAGATCGCATTAAAAAAAAATGGGGGATTCCATTTGAAAATTTCGAGATTTAAGCACATTTTGAATGTAATTTTTATTCATATTTTGTGAACACCCTGTATAAGAACAGATTTATTTCTCAGCAGAGATCACTAGGTCAGGGCTTCTGTTACACGATGCCAAAAATTCGTTTTGAAATTTCACGGTTTCCTCGTATAAATTGCTAATTGACTTTAGGTCTGCACCTGTCATTTTTTTCGGAAAAATGCAAATATCTCAAAAACGGTTGGATTTAGACATAGGACATGTTGCATGTTTTTGTTCCAGAATGATGGCTAGAATCCAAAAATGCAATAATATACATAGTGTTCCATTTGAAATAAAAAAGTTGATATCGACTTCCGGTATAACCGGAAGTGCCAGATTCACCAAAATATTTTAGTTGAGCAGCGCCCATCGGCATTGGTGAGGTGCCAAATTTTCAGAATTTTCCTACTTTTAGTTTTCTATATATAGATCGATGCAGTTCGTGGTGGGCCACCCTGTATATAGACATTTTATAGGGCAAGAGCAGGGCTCGCGCTTATCGTTTTGTATCCCCTACGCACATTATGTCGAAAAATAAAAGAAAGTGGGGTGTTTTAATTGCAAAACAAAAATAATGACAACACAAATAATGACAACAAAAATAAATGCTATTTAAGTAAAAACACGTTTTTTTTAAATATGCACCGATTAATAATTGGTTGTGAAACACTATAATTAACAGTATGTACAGGGTGTTAAGGGTTATTTTTAGCCCTTTTTTTATTTTTTGACATAGATAAAACGTTAAAAAAAGTTTTAGGTAAACGTGCAGTTTTTAACCATTATGTAAAAAATTATACAAGGGTGGCAAACTAAACTTTTTTTAATATAACACCCCGTATATTGTAGGTTCATCTGGAAGTGCTCAAAAAGGGCTTATTTTGCCATTATAATACTTGGTGTATTATCCTTCTGGCAGTTTTTTAAATATTAATAATAATTTCTCGGTAGCATTCTCAGCTGGCTTAATACAAAACAATGTGTCCTTAACAGTCAGTTTTGTAGTTTGCGATATCTGAGCCATAGAATTGAACCAAATTTTACAATAATTATTATTTTAATTATATTTTAGTGAGAGTGCTCATTGTCATTTGTGATATTTTCCGCAAAAGTTTCATGGACATCAAAGGTGCAAAATTCAAAGTTTCAAGGTAGAATATCTTGCAAACAGCTGGACCAAACAACATATATCGCTGGAATCGCAAAAATATGTAGATATCTTTAGTATGTCCACGTTTATGGTGTCCAATAGAAAAAGTTAATTTTTCATTTTATCGAAAAAGCTACTCTCGATAGAAATGTTGCCTGTTCTTAAAATAAGATTGGCATAGAAATAATTAACACAAAAAGTTATTCGGAAAAGTTAAGTTAAAAGTTAAAAGAAAAAATACTTTGATTTATTTCGATTTTTTTCACCTGAAGACTATAGTGGCAGGTAATAAGTTACTATTTAATCTCCATGCAAAGTATTACAAAAACGTATTAAAATATTTTAATTATTATTTGTATTAATTTTTATTTGTTGAGGACATTTTTCATTCGATAATTTCAGTTCCAAGGGCATGTATTATTACTAGCTTCTATTCATAAATTTTGCATATTATGACGTTGCATCGGAAGAAATTACGCAGGCAAGAAAACACTTATCTCTTCTCAACGTCAGTTGAAGGAACGCCCAACGTAAAACGCGTGCGCGTCTAAAGGGAGAATCTTTGCCAGGGTCGGCTCTAGGCGCATGCGTAACGATGCGGCAAACTCAGCCCTCGGCTCTACGTTTTGATTGGCCCCGCGTGTCCTAGTCCCCTACAGGATGATCCAAATTTTAGACACTGTCTTAGGAAATCGACAGCAATTTTTAAAAAAATTATTGGCATCATGGCGTGAAGTGGCATTGGTGAAGGAATAATTTGAACCATTTCACAACTCGCTGAATATATTTTTTTCCAAACCAAATCCTAGTAGATAGGCCATCGGAATGGTATATTTTTGCGTACCTATATTTTTCTTATTGGCAATTTTTTTAATCCTCACGGTTTACAAGTTATTGACATTTAAATTTGGAGATTTCATGAGTGTCATGCTCAAAATTCGGTAAATATTCATAAAGCAATGTTGTTCAGAATTGCAAATTGTGAGTGTTCTCTCTCTTTCGTTGAGAGAAAAAAGTTATTAAGAATTGTTTAGGTACCTACTTACAGAAATAGTCTATAGTACAAAACATACCTATAGTGTATAACAAAGTAGGTATCAAATTTAAGATAAATTTTAACGAAATGTATAAAAATTATATATTAATATTAACACTCCGTGTAAAAGTCTTCCTTCTTCATTCATTGGTTCCGTCCGAGAAATGTCAATATTTAACACATTCGACTAACAGTTTGCAAATTTGGTATACAGGGTGATTCAGTTTTAATCTGCAACACTTCAACAGGTGATAGAAAACCAAAAAATAACCGCACTTTCTTCTATAAAATATATCATTTTAAGGCCTTATAAAAAAGTCACAGGGTGTTAAAGTTGCAAGAAATATGTAGAATTTATTGAATATTTTACAAAGTAGTTGAGATATTTAAGTCATATTTGGTACACGTTATAACGGCATGGGTTAGCATAAAACCTGTTAATATCAAACATCTTGAACAACCAGTGGCGTAGAAATGGGTAATTTGTATAATTTATTTTAGAAAAAAAATAGAACCACCTTGTATATCAATAAAATGTATTCAAATTCTTATGTAAATTTTTATTGTAAACAAAAACGTTCTCTTAGCATTTTTTCATATGTGTCATGGTTTCATAGCAAATTTGATTTTTTCTTAATATTTCGGGGTACTTCTGAAAAATTAACTTAAAACTTTTCTCCATAAGTAACACTTAAAGTAGAAAAAATGTGTTTGCTACCTGAAATAAAGTAACTTTTTCCAATAAACTCACCTATTTAAGGCTATACTTTTGAAGATACAGGGTCTAAAACATTTAAGGAAGATACAATTAATGTTACGCTCTGTATCTTGAAAAGTAAAACCTTGAATGGGTAAGTTTATTGGGAAAAGTTACTGTATTTAAAGTAAAAAACACATTTTTTTCTACTTTGAGTGTTACTTATGGAGCAAATTTTTTAGATAATTTTTCAGAAATACCCCGAAATAATACAAAAAATCAAATTTGCTATGAAACCATGACACATATGAAAAAATGCTAAGAGAACGTTTTTGTTTACAATAAAAATTTACATAAGAATTTGAATACATTTTATTGCTATACAAGGTGGTTCTATTTTTTTTTTCTAAAATAAATTATTCTAATTACCCATTTCTAGGCCACTGGTTGTTCAAGATGGTTGATATTAACAGGTTTTATGCTAACCCCGTTATAACAGGTACCAAATATGACTTAAATATCTCAACTAGTTTGTAAAATATTTAATAAATTCCACATATTTCTTGCAAATTTAAACCCTGTAACTTTTTTATAAGGCCTTAAAATGATATAGTTTATAGAAGAAAGTGCGGTTATTTTTTGGTTTTCTATCACCTGTTGAAGTGTTGCAGATTAAAACTGAATCACCCTGTACATACTTACAGCCATACTTTTCAATTCTGAGCAAATTTCCTTTATAAATGTTTAGCGTACCTCTTATCTACAAAGTGTTCAAGTTTTGAGAATGAAAGTTGAATTGGGAATTCAAATTAAGATCGCAGCGCCAAGTGGCCTTAGTTTCATAACCTCACTTTTTCGGTCGACGATGATTTTTATCAATTTATTTAGTTTTCCTGTGTATTTTTGTAAGTGTTTTGTGTGTTTATTGTTTATATGTTGTTATTTTATAATTGTATATATTTGTTGTTGTTAATTTTGTTGAGATAGGTTCATAAATCCAACAGTGGATATAGGTTGTTTCTCGGGCAGGTGTGTACTCAATTTTCGAAATTCTTCCTGTCTTCGAGAATTTTTAGAACAAAAATGGCTCGGATAACCCTTAGCCTTGTAGATTGTGGCAATATTACCTAACAATATTAACTCTAGATCAGTAGTTGAAGGGGAGAAAGACGGAGAAAGTGTTTGCTGTAGGGCACATTATTTTGCATGGCATAAACAAATGGGATACCTACTTTTATTAAACTCTTGCCTTTTGCCTGCAAACAAGTGCTTTGCAGTCAGATTTCCATCATTTCCATCATTAGTGACTTAAAAGATTCGCACTGCTAAAATTCAGCAAAAAATGCATTGTTTATGCAAGGCAGGAGCAGGAGGGCCTTGCAAGCATATTTCGGCTTTTATAATACTATTATTGACCAGATGTATAAGGTTTCTAAGAAAAAAGGCACTATATTGAGCCATGTCCATTGAAAAATGAATACCTACTACCACTTGTTTGTTTTGTGTTTTTTGTTTTTAGAAAAAATCTGCCTGAGTTAACTCCCTTATCTAATTATTACAGCCTCAAGTCTCAACATAAACTTTTCCTGCATTTTTCCTAGGAAACGCATATAGCTTAACTTTCTCTCAGTATTCTTTTTGGCCCAGGAATTGCACTGGCGCACACAATAACCGTTGTTAGAAGCCATGTTCCTTAGCTTGGTCTTCTTTGTACTATCCAGTTAAAACCAACGTACTGTCACATAGATATTGAATTTAATAACAATAAACGAAAATCTAACACAGATCAACAAAAAAGTAACAATAAAAATGTGATAAAAATGGTGAAATTCACGGCCGGCAAATGTAAACACATGGGACAGGAAAAAACGAGTGTCATCGAGACTAGTTCGACATTTGGCCACCAGGTGGCGTATCGCTTAGCTTGAATTCCCAATAGGTAATCTCTATATTAAAATGTCAATAACTATTGCAAACCATATAAGGACCAGAAAAATTTGTCAGAAATAAAAAAGTCACAAAAAAATATACCATTCCAGTGGGGGTAACCATAGGAATTTAAATTGGAAAAGATAAATTCAACGGAGTTGGGATGTCACACGCCATTCTCAAAAATTTACTCGTAATGTTTACTCAAACTATCTATTCCTTTTCCTTTTCGGTTGTCGGCGGCCCGCATTCTCAAGCGGCACCTAGTCCCGCAGAAGCTTGAGCCGGCCCTGATCCAGCAAGTGCGCATTCATTCTATAATACATTTGGTATGAGCGAGAGATCTGGCAATGTCCAGCGTTAGGCGGAAGAGGGATCTGCAGGAAAATATTATGCCGTGTTGGACGAAACGATCGATTTTTAATAATTTTGCAGCCTACTAGATGGGGTGAGGGATGAGACTGAAATTTTAATAATTTTGCGGGCTACTAGAGGGCGATCCTTGTTTCCTACAAATTACCTGTAGCAACTCACAACATGGGAGCAATTCCTCTTCCCCTATTATTCCTTTACTCAATGTTTGCACCTAATTTACAGGAGCACATGTTCTTTATCTTGGTATCAACAACTAGCACTTTTGCCAAAAATCGGTCAAGCTTCATCTCTGTAGTTACCCCTAACTACTTTTTCTAAGCACAATTTTTAAATTCAATTTTTTTTAAATGATTATTATCATTATTTCAGTGTCACCACCACAACCTACAGTTGAAAAGTCTCCTAAACCAAGTGGAGAGGATGAGGGTGAAAAACAAAAACAAAATGAGGAAAAACATCGTGAATTGAAAAGAAAGGAACACATTAGACCTTGGGACATAGGTAAAGAAGGAGTTAAAGAGCATTACGTATACACCCAAGAGGAATGGGTAGAAAAAAAGAGGAAAGAAAGAAATAAGTTTTTCGCACCTCCCCCAGCCTATAAAAAAGTGCACAAAAATAAAAGTGTTGATGAACCGAAAGAAGACAGGTTGCTTGCTGATTGTAGGAAATCTTCAAGTGACTCTCGGGACGTTGCCAGAGAATTTAGTAACTATGATTTTTCAGATAACATATTGAAAGGTACTTTTGATACAAGAGGCACTAAAAATTTATATTTTACAACCAAAAAAGATAACTACTCAAGTAATTCTGCAAATAACTGCCATAAAGAAGTTCCTCAAACTTCGTCATTTAAACCAACTCTCATTATGAATGAATGTGAAGAATTTGATGAGCTTTCTAAGTGTACAGACAAGCATTCACTTGATTCAGATGCTGAACATGTAAAATATTCTGTTATGTCAGAACGAAAAAGAACAGAAATACCTCCACCACCTACCTTTGAATATTGTGGTCCTTCTGAGGTTAAGAGGTCGAAGAAAAATGTTGCAAGTGATATTGAGGAGGCAGTTGAAGCGGGTTTGAGGTTTTTGCGAAGGAAAGTGGAAAAAGAAACTAGGGAAAATAGTGTGGAACCACCCTGGTGATAAATATTTAGGACCTAATACATAAAGCTCTGGTTCGTTACTTCGATGCCTTACACCTGATGCACCATGTAAATCAATGTGACAAACTTGAACCCATACCTTCTCCTAGAGGGTGCGTCGTTCGTCAAACACTGTAAGAAGACATGTTAACGTTAATGTAAGAAGACAATTAAAGTTTATATGGTTATATTGTTATATTTTTTTAAAAACTTATGTCATATCTCAAAGCCAAAACATATTTGTAAAGAGGAGAAAAAATTGTAATATTGATAACTAAAATGCATTCTTCATAAAAAAATCTGCTTATCTCCATATAAGAATCTTAGGTCAGGTGTACAAGGCCTTAATAAAATAAGAAAATATTAAAATGTTTCAAGTACTGTTATTTATTATTTTAATAAAGTGCATCAGTTATGACATGTTCACTTAAAATGGCTGGAAGTAAATGCATTTTTGTATAGTGGTAGGAAAGTCGTAGAACAGAAGCATGTGGTTGCTTTTGGAGTACTCCTAGTTTGGAGTATTGTGAGGGTGAGAATTATTATTATCATATATTATATAGTATGATGCAGACAAGTTTCTTCGTTGTGCATCTTGAGGAAATCTAAAAAAAAATGTGAATAAACTCGGTGCTTTATAAAAATAGTTTTTATCACGTTTCCTCACTCAAGATTAAATTAAAAATATACTCTAGAAAATATTATATTATGTAGTAGGTACCTACACATTTTTTCGAATAATATTAACGAATTATGAATCTTTAAAAATTTTAAGTCTACTCAAAAAGGTACATTGAGTTGTTTTAAGAAATATTCCTCATTTTCCGTGAAATCATAGCAATGCAGGCTAAAAATTATAAGGCATGTTTATCTATGTCTGCAATGTTTTCTTTAAATTCAAGAATTCTTGATACCGTCAAATGGGGTGACTTCGGACATTAAGGGGGACTTCGGACAACGCCCGATTTTCCGCGCATAGCTTTCCAGCGGTGAACAGGTGCGCGAACATTAATATGATTCCATGTAAACGTGGACTCCTCAGTTGCCTTCAGAGAGTGAAGGGGTGCGGCTGCTCCGTCCAGGTCAATTTTCCGTTTTTCGCCAATATTTTGCTAAGGTGAGATTTATTAATAATAAAAATATAGAAATAGTAACATTTACCCACTTTAGTAGCATGTTTTTAAAAAAATACTGTTATCACCAGTTGAATGCCTGATCTTTTAAGAATGTTTTGAACCATATTTCATTTGTTTACCTTTACAGATATTTTATATACAGGGTGTTATTTAAAATATTCACTTTTAGGGGGTGACTTCAGACATGGGCCGTGTGTACAAAAAGGTGTTAGGAGGTAGAAACTATCAAAATTATGATCCTGAATCGTTAAAAAGTGCTATCCACGATGTGAAAACGAAGAAACGAAGCATACGAGAAGCTGCCGAATTTTATGGTGTTCCGAGGTCCACTATCAGTGACAGAATTAAGAATATTCATACAAAAAATGTTGGGGGCCAGACATTGCTATCATCAAAAGAAGAAGAAAGACTAGTCGTAGCCGTCAATTCTGCAGCGGATTGGGGATTTCCCCTTTCTCCGTACGATGTACGAATGCTAGTCAAGCAATATCTTGACAGGAAAGGCGTGAATATAGAAAAATTCAGAAATAACCTTCCGGGTTATGATTGGATTAAGTCATTTTTATCTCGACACCGTAATCTTACAACAAGGTTTTGTCAAAACATCAAGAGATATAGGGCACAGGTAAATGAAACTACCTTAAGGGAATATTTTACAGAATTACGAACATCACTAGAAAATGTTGATCCTTCATTAATAGTTAATTATGATGAAACCAACTTTAGTGACGATCCAAAAAGTGTCAAAGTGATCTGTAAGAGAGGATCTAAACACTGTGATAGAATAATGGACTAATCCAAATCAAGTGTTAGCGTAATGATGTCTGCTTCTGCGCATGGAGAACTTCTTCCGCCTTTTGTTGTGTATAAGGCAAAACATCGATATCAAGAATGGGAAGAGGATGGACCGGATGGATGCTGCTACAGTGTCAGCAATTCTGGCTGGTTCGATTCAGTAACTTTTTTAGAATGGTTTCGTCAGATAGCCATACCATATTTTAGGCAAAAGGATGGAGAAAAAATTGTAATTGGTGACAATCTTTCCAGCCATATAACGGTGGAAGTGATAGAAGAATGTGCATGGCGCAATATTAAATTTAACCTACTTCCACCAAATTCAACCCATCTATGTCAACCACTAAACGTGGCCTACTTCGCCCCTCTTAAAAGAGCATGGAGACGAATTTTAACAGAATGGAAAACCAAACGAAAAGGCCCGTTTCAAAAAACCGACTTTCCAAAGCTTCTCAAGAAGACACTAGAATCTATTGAAGTAAATTCGAAGAACAACCTGCTATCAGGATTTCGCGCTTCAGGAATTTGGCCGTACAATCCCGAAGCAGTTATAAAACGTTTGCCTCAAACACTTACAACTTATGAAGCTGCCCCAGGAAGCGAGTTGGACAGATCGCTACTGGAATTCCTCAAAGAAAATAGAAACCCTGAACTGCAAAAAAAACAACCAAGAGAAAAAGAATCACTGTTCCATCAGGAAGGCCAATCATCCCTGCAGATATTGAACACACATCTGCCTCTGATAAAGAGACGACAGAAAATATTCCCTCCACGTCTGGTGTACAGAAAACTAAAAATTGTCAAAATATTACATCGGATGATTCAGATACAGATGATTTGCCCCTAGCACACTATTCCGCCGTAAAGAGGAAAATTTATGAATTTGACAATAATTTTTTGCCATCCGACTTAGATGCAGAAGAAACAGAAGAAGAACAGTCTGACGAAAAAACACAAGACTGCGTTATTAGTGTTAATAATTTTATATTAGTTAAAGTTCCTATAGAAAATTCAGAAAAAAGCAAATTCTATGTCGCACAAGTTCTAAATATAGAAGGTGAAAGTTATCATGTCTCCTTTCTTCGAAAGAAAAAAAGTGGAGATAATTTTTTCTTTCATTTTCCAAATGTGTCTGGCCAAGGCATTATTGGAAAATTTGAAATTGTACAAGAGCTTGTTCCTTTACCTTATAGAAGAGATCGCTTTAAATTTACAAATCTACCTGATTTTATTATAGAGTAGCAGTAGGTACATATTATATATACAATGAATGTATTTTTTTTATTCTACATTTCTTTTTTTTTTCAGAGGAATTATTGTTTTGTTTTCATTTTTGGAATAAATCGCATTTATTTTTGTTAAAAATGATTTTTTTACCCCTTAATAATATTTATTATCCCTGTAGATCATTAAAAAAATATTTTTTTTGTCCGAAGTCATCCCTAAACAAGACTAACATCGATTTCACATGATTTGTACCACTGTCCGAAGTCACCCCACTTGGTGGGGTGACTTCGGACAGATTTCAACAAAAAAAATACAACAAATGAAAGTAAATACAGGCAATTTGAAATGGCCAAAATGTCAATCAATGTTATAGGTACTTTGGCCGAAAATTTCAGAAATTTGGTTGCCATGGAATTCAGTTTGTGATTAAAAACGTTGGAAAATGTGTCCGAAGTCACCCCATTTGACGGTACTAATTTTAAGTTTACACTTCTACTCAAGAAGAAGTAAGTACCTACACGTTGATACGCCTCTGGCGCTTGGTGCATGACCTCTTGACCTCTATAGTTACTTTGAATAAATTCAAACACAATTTTATCAAAAGAGTAAATTAAATTACAAAATTACTTACCCATGGAATGTTATCCTCAAACTTTTTGTTCTGGTAGTCACGGAACAGCCGCAGGCTGCACAGCTAACCATAATAGATCTCCAAAAAGTACTTATTGAAGAACTACACAAATACTAGCAGAAACCACTGCAACAACTGTCAGATA